>CM042697.1:156836148-158238918 GCA_023614405.1 Avena insularis
ATTGGTTGTCAAATCCGGTGGTAGAAAAGAAGAAGGATGATCCCAATGTAGCCATTGTATGGCGAATGTGTATCGATTACACGAACCTGAACAAGGCGTGTCCAAAAGATCCTTTTCCATTACCTAGAATAGACCAAGTCATTGACTCGACCGCTGGTTGTGAGTTATTATCATTTGTAGACGCGTACTCTGGTTTCCACGGATACCGTTAAATCGCCGATCAAATAAAGACTGCATTTATTACCCCGTACGGGGCTTATTGCTATCGCACAATGCCATTCGGCCTGCGAAATGCAGGAGCAACATATCAGAGATGCATGCAAAAATGTCTACACGATCAAATAGGAAAAAATGTACAAGTATATGTAGATGATGTGGTCATCAAAACCAAGGAAAGCAAAACCTTCTTTGGAAGATATCGGCAAACTTTAGTAAACTTGAGAAGATTCGAATGAAACTTAATCCGGAAAAGTGCGTTACGTGCGGCAGGAAAATTGCTCGGTTTTCTTGTATCTAGCCGAGGTATAGAAGCAAACCCAACAAAGATAAAAGCAGTAGAAAGAATGGAATTTCCGAAATGCTTAAATGATGTACAAAAATTCACAGGTTGTCTAGCCTCGCCACCGGGTTTGTATGTCGGCTGGGAGAAAAGGCACTGCCACTATATCAGCTGATGAAGAAATCAGATAAGTTCGTTTGGACTCCACAAGCGGACAGCGCGTTTCATGAGTTGAAAAAAATGTTGGTCACAACACCTATCTTGGCTTCTCCATTATCAAAAGAGCCTATGTTACTCTACATAGCGGCCACAAATAGAGTAGTGAGTGCTGTAGTCATAGTAGAACGACTCGAAAATAATAAGTCGGTACAGAGGCCGGTATATTATTTAAGTGAGGTGTTGTCCACTTCAAAACAGAATTACCCACATTATCAGAAGATGGCTTATGGGGTGTATATGTCGGCAAAAAAGCTTAAACATTACTTCGAAGAGCATCCCATCAGAGTGATCTGTGAAGCGCCCATAGCCGACATATTGAGCAACAAAGATGCAAGTGGCCGAATAGCAAAATGGGCAATAGAATTGTCACCATACGCTCCACAATTTGATAGGAGAGATGCAATCAAATCTCAAGCAGTCGCCGACTTCTTCGTAGATTGGGCCGAAGTACAATATGAGCCACCATTACCAGATACAAATTATTGGACGATGCATTTCGATGGTTCCAAACTAAGAAATGGTTTGGGGGAAGGAATAGTATTAACTTCGCCTAAAAGAGATCAGCTAAAATATGTGCTACAGATACATTTTGCTGCATCCAACAACGTAGCCAAATATGAAGCACTGGTCCATGGATTGAAAGTAGCAAAAGAGATTGGCATACGCCGAATCTTATGCTATGGGGACTCGGACCTAGTAGTACAGCAAGTCTCTGGCAATTGGGATGCACTAGATGCTAATATGGCCTTATACAGATTTCATGTGCAAAAGATCAGTGGATACTTTGAAGGATGTGAGTTTCACCACATACCTCGGGCAGAAAATGATGTCGCAGACACATTGTAAAAGCTCGGATCAACCCGGCAGTCAATTCCACCGGGTATTGCCCTGGAACACCTCAGAAAACCATCAATAATCCCTTCACCAGAATCCAAATCTATCTTTATCCTGGCTAATTCAGCAGCAGACAATATGCCGATGGAGGTAGATCAGCAATATAACTCGGAATCCCCCAAGAGGAGGACAGCAGAAGTAAGCACAATTATGAAGAAGGCCGAGGTAAATATGTCGGCAGAAAATATGGAAATAGACAGTGAGACCATACCAGAAAAAGTCACACCACCATGGGCGCAACCCATATTCTCTTACCTTAAGGACGCGGTATTACCAAGCAATGAAGTATTAGCAAGACAAACCGTAAGGAAAGCGAAAGCTTACACGATCATAAACAATGAGCTATATAAAAGAAGTGTCACAAGCGTATTACAGAAGTGTGTGAGTTCGGCAGAAGGCCGGGAGATCCTCCTAGATATACATCAAGGAGAGTGTGGACATCATGCCTCATCTCGTGCATTGGTAGCCAAAGCATTCAGGCATGGATTTTATTGGCCGACGGCGTTGAAAGAAGCCAAAGAGTTGGTGGAAAAATGCAATGGTTGCCAGAGATACGCAACCAAAATACATATCCCATCGGCCGAGCTGAAAACAATACCCATCACTTGGCCATTTGCTGTGTGGGGCTTAGATATGGTGGGACCATTTAGGCCGGCCCGAGGGGGAATGACCCACATATTGGTTATGGTGGACAAGTTCACAAAATGGATTGAAGTGAAACCAATAAGAAAATGCGATGGGCCCACAGCAGTGAAATTCCTCAAAGATATTATTTTAAGATATGGGTACCCACACAGTATTATTACAGATAATGGCACAAATTTTGCAGAAGGAGCCTTCGCCAGATTTTGTAGAGAAAAATACATAAGGTTAGATATTGCCTCTGTAGCTCACCCAGCATCTAATGGACAAGTGGAAAGATCTAATGGACTAGTATTGTCAGGAATAAAACAACGACTTATTGAACCTCTGCAAAGGTCGGCAGGATGTTGGATTGAAGAACTCCCAGCCGTATTATGGAGCCTCAGAACTACTCCAAATAGGTCAACAGGGTACACACCATTCTTTCTTGTGTATGGGGCAGAGGCCGTGCTTCCAGCCGACATAATACATGACTCGCCAAGAGTTACTCAGTATACAACCTCGGAAGTGAACGAAATAGCTCGGCAAGATACTGTAGACCTGCTAGAAGAAGCCAGAGAACTGGCACTATCACGATCAGCTATTTATCAGCAGAACTTACGACGATATCACAGCAAAAAGGTGAATCCAAGGGTATTCAAAGAAGGAGATTTAGTCCTCAGACTGGTACAACGCACGGCCGGCATGCACAAGCTGTCACCTCCATGGGAGGGACCATTCATCGTGAGCAAGGCATTACATAACGATGCCTATTATCTAATTGATGCTCAATCCCCCGGAAAGGACAAGGCAGACAAAGCTGGCGAAGAAACGAAGCGGCCATGGAAACTAGCCCTGCTTCGTCCATTTTACTCATAGCATAGTATTTCAAGGTCAAGGACCAATGATGTATTAAACCTCGGCATCCAGAGCAGTGACTCGGGGACTGCCATAGGTTATTTCAATTTCATGATTTGTATTGAACCTCGGCATCCAGAGCAGTGTGAGGACTGCCATAGGTTATTTCAATTTCATGTTATGTATTGAACCTCGGCATCGGAGCGATGACTGGGGACTGCCATATGTTATTTCAATTTCATGGTATGTATTGAACCTCGGCATCCGGAGCAGTGACTCGGGGACTACCATATGTTATTTCAATTTCAGGTTATGTATTAAAACCTCGGCAGTCAAAGTAGCCCCAGAGCTATGTTGAGTGCCAAAACTTGACGCCCTGAGCGGCACCTCGGTGGTGGTCCTGTATTTTTCCTGAAAGTTAGTTTGCACGCTAGGCTTCAGCAGAACAGGCAATCACTCGGGGACTGCCATGTAGCGTTCCAAAATGGCAGGCAGTGTTTGATACGAAAAGGGTATCACACTTCGGCACTCAGAATAAGAACAGATCAACCCCGTATGATGTTCGAAGCTCACACACAGATTACTCGACTAAAACGCGAGGAAACAAAGACAAAGATACGTCCTAACATCAAAATATTGCAGGATACCAAAAAAAGAATTCGGATGAGAATCCACTTAAGCAAAGTTATACCAACCGCAAACTTATATGTCGCAGCAATGTACGGCAAAGGGAGATTCAGGTCATATAGGAAATAAACAAGTATTCCACGGACATCGTACGCCCGGCATACCAGGGATGGGAAATGACTCAGACGTTTTTAGCTGGAGAGGCGGCAACCTGGTCAGGGACTGGGGCCTCCGAGGAAGGAGGAACTTCGGCTGATGTTACCTCGCCCTCCGCAGACCTAGGTGCAACCTCGGCCGAAGCCTGAGGCTGCTGAGGAGCATCAATTTGCGCAGTGGAATGCCCGGTACCCTTGGAGGAGGATCGCGCGTCGTCGTCGTCGTCATCCGAGCTCGAACTGGAGCCACCAGAAGTGGCCGAGTCATCTTCATCTCCCCCTTGCTCAGCTGAATCGTCTGATGCATCCTCGACTATGACCTCCTCGTCCGGGTTTGGAAGGAAACTCGGCCCTTCATTCCAGGTGTGCACGTCGGCATACTCGACGAGTTGAAAGGCGCGAGCTTGCCGAAGAGCAACAAAGGTGGGATCCTCAACCCAACGAGAACCAGTGCGCAGATTTCTCAAGATATCAAGAGAGATGTCTTCGTACCATGACATGATAACGGTGAGGGCCATATCCGCGCCAGCTCGCCCAGCAGATTCCCTCCAAAGACTTAGTTGCTTTTCAGTGGCATTCAATCTAGTCACCAGCAATTCGATCTCGCTGATCTTAGGAGTTCTAGAGGTATTCGGCCAGAGAGCACGGTGGGCTCGAATAGCTGCCAGCACCAAGTCCCTGCCCATGATTTTCACCGGACCAAGGGCAGCGCCGACAGAAACCAAGAAATCTTCTATTGAATACTCAAAGTTCACGTCAACAGGGAAACCTCGGCGCGCACGAGCAGCAAGGACCGCTTTAGAGCTCACGGGTTTAGCCTCGGAAAATGACTCGCAAAAAAGGGAGGCGTCAGAGGGCAGCAGAAGGAAGAAAGATAATCCGGCTGTGTTAAGATGCTTACGATGAATGAAACTCATCATCAGCTGAAGGTCCTTCGCCCAGTCAATCTTGTTCTTCTCAAAGCGAGCAATTTCCTCGCTCATTCCTCAAGCTTTCATCTCGGCAGCCTCTAAGAGCTCTTTATTCTTTTGCAATTCCAAAGACAGCCGGTTCTTTTCCTCGGAGAACTCCTGATCGACCTTCTCTAGCTCGGATTTCTGAGAAAGCTTAAGGGCCTTCACCTCGGCGCGTAGGCGAGCTATCTCGTCATCCTTTTCTTTTAGCTGCGCCGAATGGGTGGCGCCTTGTTCTAACAAATGCAGCATTACATCAGGCATGGGCGTACAATTTTGGTGAGATGATGCAAAGGTTCATATCTCGGCTTTATCAAAGCCAAACAAAGTAAAAGAAACTTAGTGCACGTCTTAGAAAGGGAAAAGTACGAGGTAAATGGAAAACTAACCTTCCAAGCTCTTGACTTTCTTCTCAAGACGAATGTTGAGATTATTGATGTTACCTGTTAACCCACAAAGTAAGCCGGCATCCCGCAGACAAAACAATGACAATATTAGAGATGACAAGGAAAATGATCGGGCATACCTGCTTTTTTCACCACAGGAATAACTTTTTCATATTTTTCTTCCAACTTCTTGTGCGAGAAAAGCAGTCTTTGAAATTCAGCAGTCCGCCGGTCATGCGCAACCTGAGCAATGGAACAAACAATGAATGGATATTCGAAGCCAAAACAGATCCGCGCTAAGCGAAAACTTAACCCGGATCTAGGTGGCTGGATATTCGAAGCTAAACCAGATCCGAGTTAAGCGAAAACTTAACCCAGATCTAGGTGGCTGGATATTCGAAGCCAAAACAGATCCGCGCTAAGCGAAAACTTAACCCGGATCTAGGTGGCTGGATATTCGAAGCTAAACCAGATCCGAGTTAAGCGAAAACTTAACCCAGATCTAGGTGGTTGGATATTCGAAGCCAAAACAGATCTGAGCTAAGCGAAAACTTAACCCGGATCTAGGTGGCTGGATATTCGAACCTAAACCAAATCCGAGTTAAGCGAAAACTTAACCCAGATCTAGGTGACTGGATATTCGAACCCAAAACAGATCCGCGCTAAGCGAAAACTTAACCCGGATCTAGGTGGCTGGATATTCGAAGCTAAACCAGATCCGAGTTAAGCAAAAACTTAACCCAGATCTAGGTGGCTGGATATTCGAAGCCAAAACAAATCCGAGCTAAGTGAAAACTTAACCCGGATCTAGGTGGCTGGATGTTCGAATCTAAAGCAGATCCGAGTTAAGCGAAAACTTAACCCAGATCTAGGTGGCTGAATATTCAAAGCCAAAAGTAGATTCGAGTCAGGCGAAAGCTTAACCCAGACCTATGTGGCTAGACATTCAAAGAACAGCTAAATAAAATTTAAGCAAAAGTTTAAGATAGATCTACTCGGATATAGGCTCGAGCCATAAATTAAGTAGAACTAAGTATAGCACTATAAAAATTTCCAAGCGAATAACAAGTTACTCGTTTGCAAGTTTTGGGGATTAATGTATATATAATAGCATATGGAGAATCAATCTAAACCCCGAGAAGTAGCAATTACCTCGTTCATCTTGTTGCTATCCAGAATGATCTTGGCGGCTTGATCCAAACGGCTGCTGATGTCGGAGAGTTGAAACGGCTGACTGTTTCGATTGCCCTCAAGCTGATCAGCAGCATTCCAGTTATGAGCATATTCCACCAGCGAGCCGAGGCTGTTCCCACTAGCCGTCCGGGTTAAGACTTTACCTCGGACATGTTGTGTAACCACTGCAGCCGCAGGGCTTGTATGAAGAGCAAGCTGGGTGCTGGCAGCCGAGGTAACAGAGGCTTTGGTAGGCGCAGTTCCTTTGCGCAGCACGTCGGCAATACTCGGCTGAGAAGAGCCGGCAAGACCTTTTTGGGAAGTGGAAGTTTTAGTGGCAACAGTTTTTCTTACTGTGGAGGCACCAGCAGAAGCTGATACCTCGGCAATGGAGACAGTGCCCTTAGAAGCAGGAGGGATCACAGGCGCTGAGGGCGCCGGGGTATTAACGACCACGGCTGCGGCTGGGGTTACAGTAGGAGCTACCGAGGTAGAAAGAGGCTCGGTGGATATGCTCGGATTCGGTGGAGGGGCAACGGGTTCAGTAGAAATCTCGGAGGCGCGAATATCAGGCGCATCGTGACAAGGGGGTGACATATGTGGAGCTGGAGGAGACGTAGCACGAGCAGGACTAGGAATCCCAGTATCTTCAACAGGCGGAGGAGACGGCTGCCGAATCGGGCGGCTAGTCATACTAGGACCGCCAGGCTTAACGGAAAGCGGAGCACTGCGAAAATAAGAAAGAAAAAAAAAGGGTGTCAGGATGAAAAACAGAAATAGGGAAACAAGAAATACGAGCAAAACGAACTTACCCTGCGACCCCAGGCATGGTCTTGCGCCTGGGAGGGTTCGGAGCAGACTTCTTCATTCGTTTCTTGGGGGCCGCCTCTGAAGCACTAGCAGGAGCCCCGCGTTTCCCCGAGGTAACTGGGGGCCGGGATGCAATAGGCTCGGCGTCGTGGACCTGACCGCCCGGATTAGCTGGGAAGTAGAAGCCGGAAATGCATAAGAAATAGGCATTGCGGCAACTACCTCAAGAGCTTGGACCTTGTCCGAATCACCTTCCTCCTCATGGACCGAGGTTTTGCCACGAGCGCGAGCCGTAGCAGGATCCGACTTAGGGACGAATTCTTCGGAGTCCGGCTCCCCAACGTCCGGGGTATTCCGATCCGCAGTCCACGGAAGCGACAAAACCTCGGCGTCCTCGTCCTTTTGCTCCGCGAACCTCTATGAGGCGAAGGAGAAGGAAGGTTAGGAAAAACATCTATAAAAAAAATAGAGAATCAAAGCATTGAGGGTTAAAACTTACTGCGGGAGGAGGACGCTCGCGGGTAAACGGTTTCAATCCCCGGGTCCAATCTTCAGGCATCTCCGTCTTAAATATAGCTCGAACGCGCTTGAAGACAAGGTAATTGTCCAGATCGACGGTCGAGACTCGGTTGGGATCAAGTGGGCCACTCATGTAGCAAAGTTTGTGCGTCCTTTTCTGGAATGGGCAAATTCGGCTACTGATGAAGGTAGCCATCAAGTCCTCGCCGCGTAACCCGGCCCGGATCAGCTCTTTGAGCCGAGTCTCGAAAAGCTCGGCCAAGACGTGGCTCCTCCTGGGATTGTAAGTCCAGTTTACCTTCGAAGGTGGACCAATGGAGAAGGCAGGGAGCCGAATCTTGTCTTCTGTTCCTCTGTTCTTGACGTAAAAGAAAGATTTGTGCCACTTCTTGCACGATTCTAACCCGGTGACACGAGGAAATACAGACTTCCTCCGAGGTGTAATGGACGCCGCCCCGCACTGAGTAAGCAGTTTCTCGGAAGGGTGCAGAGACTTGTCAGGAACCACATTAGAACGAATCTGGAAGAACTTCGCCCAGACATGCACGGACGGCCATAGGCCGAAGTATCCCTCCGAGGCGGAGATGAATGCAGAAAGAGAAGCGATGGCGTTCGCAGGAAGATGATGCGGCTGAAGGCCGAAATAGTCGAGAAACTCTCGTGCGAAATCGCTAAGAGGGAGACCGAAGCCGCGCGAGAAATGTGACATAAAAACTACATACTCACCCTCCCTGAGTTCTGGAGATAACTCATTGCCGGGTAAACGACAAGAGACCTCGGCGGGAATCCTCCGGGTTCGGATGAGCCACTCGATCTCCCGCCGGGTAACTGAGGAGCCTTGCCACGAGCCCCGCTCGGGCCCAGAGCCAGCATCATCATCCTCAACCAAGGCACCACTATAGGAACTAGACATGATTTCGCCGGAGAGATCGCCGGAGGAACAGCTCGCGGCGGAGGAAAACTTAGAGCTACGAGGCCCCGTCGCAATTCTACGCAAAAACGGCGGCGGAACAACGACAGAACCGCAGTGCACGAACAAAGAGGAAACGAAGAGATCTAGAGGAAAGTCTAGGCGGCGAGACCGAAAAGAACTCACCGGCAACAACGCCGGAACACGTAAGCGGCAACGAGACAGACAGAGCAGCGCGGCGGTGTCCTCCTCGTCGCAGAACCAGTTGAGCGTGCGGCAGTGGAACCACGAACGAGCGCAAAAGGCGCGAGGAAGAAGAAGGGTGCGGGCGAACGAGAAGGGGAAAAAGAAACTCCCAGGCGCCGCGCCCCTTTTATAACCTAGCCGCAGGCAAGGTAGTGGGATCGTGGATGTGGCAGTTGGCAGCGCGGATCGTGTGCGCAGCACGACCACACGTCGCTGAGCGGAACCGCACCAAAGGCCACACGATTGACCAATGAGCTCACGATCCCCAACGAGAACGGCGCACGAGGCGTCGCAGCGACGGCGCGACAGGCGCGACAGTAACTGTAGCTTGTCAGTAAACGCTGTAGAGGAACAAAAAACTAGAGAAACAATGATGAGGATTACACGTGGGACGAGGCGTGCACTACTAAATACGGTGTTATCACCACGACCAGGTGACTCGGAAACAATACATAACGAGTGTCGTGAAACTGATACGACCCGGCCGAGGTTATCGGCGGGGCCATACCAGCTTCGGGGACTAATGTTGGGGAGGTAACCCCGGATAGGGTAAAGACGGGGAAATACGAAAGGGTGTTCCCCGTTAGTTTCCGAAGTTCTGATCGAGTCAGCCGAATCCTGTAGAGGTTGGCCGAGATAGGAAAGGGCAGGACCCTTATAGTAATGGCAATGCATTACCCGGCCGGGATACTGCGTAAGTCGGCCGGGTTAGCCCAAGTAATCTTGATGCAGGTGAAGGACAAGCCGAGTTACGCGAGGCAGGGCCGAATTATGTGAAGCTTGCAGGAGAAGGAGAAGCCTAAAGTCAAACTCTAAAAGCAGGCTAGGAGGAATCTGAGCGAAGCCAAGCACTAGGGACAAAGGCGCAGAGCGACAGAGAGACAGAAGGAGGTCACGGAGGTGACAGTCCTGAAGCCCGAGGCACACAGGAGGGCCCCTCTGGAACCTTGCCGTCATTAGGGGAGCGAAAGGGAAAGGATGGCACCGAACTACTATATTGGGACAGGCATATTCTTCGAATATGCTTGCCACCTCAGCCCTAAAGGAACCCAAGGCTCTCCTTTATAAGGGCAGGCTTGGACCCAAAAGAGGGGATCGACTCATTCTTGGTACCGTTAGGCTGGTAGAAATTCTCTCTTTCCCCTTGTATGCAGCTCGAGGAGCACTTGGAGCCCGAGGAAGAAGAAATACAGATCTTTGAGTTAGCTTTCTGAGTATAGAATCCACTACATCTTCCCTCCCCAGATCCCACTAGCATCCATTGGCCCCAAACTTTAGCCTACCCATGGCATCTGCCGTGCCACCACCACGACAAAAACATTGCAATAGAATGATCCATCATTCCAAGGTTTTCATAACCATTTTTCCACCAAGTAAACCCATCGAAAGTTGATCAAGTTTTATGCTTATCACTAGCATCTACAGGTGGGGGTAGTACTAATGAGGGGTGGTGAACTAGTGGAGTTTCAACTAAGTACAACCTTATATCTTATGATGATATCAAGGTTTCTAACTTAGGCCAAATTTTATGCTCTTTATGCAACCTTCAGAATCTTTCTAGTATCTACAAGTCACTTAAGTCAACTCAAATTAAAGCTTTGATAAAGAAATAAAGTAAGAAGCTTGCAAATAAAACTAGGATTGGTTTATCAAGTGGGTATGATCACATATGCTTAAGGCATATAGTAGGCATGGTAACAAGCAAGTATTTGCTTGCACAAAATCAGTATAAGCTTGCTAAATTGCAAGTGTTAGCTTGCATAGGTCAACTTGATTAATAAGGCTTGCCTTTGGCAGAGCAGTGGTTGAAGTTCTCCTCGGCTTCTTCTTCGTAGTATCCTTCTTCCTCCTCGTATCCTTCGTCGGTACTAGCGTCTATGAATAAATACGAGGTACACAATCACCAAACAATACTTAACTACTTGCAATCATCACACACAAGGGTCCTATATATGATCTAGCATCATCTCTAACATTACAAGGTTAAGGCTTGATTTAATTCCTTTTATTTTTAGAAAAGTAATTTCTACTCATTGAAAAACTACTTAAGTTTTAATATTCTCCAAACCAAACATGGGATCATGTTGACACATGTCATCAACACATATTGTATTCCATGGGAATGTGATTTAAAGTGGTGTCACAATTTAATAAGGTTTTACCCTTTTATTCTAATTAATTAAGGTGGCTAGAAATGCCTATGTAGCATTCTTTTATTACTTGAACATCATTTCTGCAAGTAAACCTATATATTTTTCTATATTCTGAAAGGTATGGTTAAATGTGATTTTTGAGAGTTGGAATCAACTCAAAAGCTATTATGGTTTAAATTTGAAAAATGTTTGAATGCAGAAAAGCTTCTGCCTTGTTATTTTTACTAAGGATGATCTAGAGATCCAAATGACTTGAATCTAACGGTCTTGGATTCAGCATTCACAGACCTTTCCAACAAAATTGGTTTCATTCAAATTGGTGCACTGAATCGATCTAGGTTGATTTTTTAAGTTGGGTACAGAAGTGTGTTTGACTTAAAATAGAAAAGATTTAATTCAAATCACTGGGCTGCGCGGGAAAAGTTAACGGGCCGGCCTGCTAAGCGCAGTGCTCCCGCGGGCTGCTTAAGTGGGTGTCCCCACTAATCAGTGACACGGGGCTGGGCGAAGCGGTATGGGGCAACGTGGGTCGTTCGATCTGATTCTAATCCAACGGCTGGGAGTCATCGTCGACGCGAGACAACGCCGGCGAGAACGAAACCTAGCGCGGCCAGTGAGGGGTGTTGGGGGCTCACTGGGGTGTAGGCGAGGGTCGGCGAGGCGGGCGAACGACGAAGTCGACGACGCGAACTCAGGGGTGGTCGCGGCAGCTCCTGGGGTGGACGAAATCGATGGCTCCCTTCTTCTCCAGAGGCGGCGGGCTCCGGTGAAATTCTGGCGGGGTGGTGCTTGCCTTGCTCTGAGAACGGTGTGGCACGATCAGTGAGGAGAGGGGAGTGAGTTGGTGTGAATAAATCGAGCGGGAGTGGCCTCTATTTATAGTCGAGCAAGGGGACCGTCGGGGCGCACGGTGAGCTCGTCGGGGGCGATGTTACAGGCGGCTATTGGCATGGGCAAGGGTAGGGGACCGTGTGGTGTCTCCTGGCGATGCTCAACGACATGGTTTTGAGGCATGGGGCGGTGCGTCTTGGTCTGGAACGAGCGATGCTCTGCGCGGCAGAGGTGGCGTCTTTGACGGCGAGTGGTGGCTATGCGTCACGGGGCGGCAAACGGGGACGTCTGGCGGTCTCCTGGGTTGGTGGGGATTGTGTATGCAAGCGGTGAGGGAGGCGCGCGGTCTGTGGGCTTCGGTCGTGGGTGGTGCTCTGGCGCACCCTCGGCATGGTCTCTGGCGGTCTGGGCGCGGTTCGTGCGTGTGGTCCAGGGCTTGGCAAGGCTCGAGCAGTGGACAGGGAGTGGCGGTGGACGGTGGGCTGTCTCCCAGACAAGGTAAGAGCGCGAGCGCTCTCTAGGCTGCCTCCTCAGCTGCCGCGTAGTTGTTGACAATGTGAACCATTCCCTCGAAAGTGAGGATACCCGCGACCTTCTGCCTTCTTAGCGTATGCCGGAGAAGCGTACCGCGGTCTAGTCCTTCCACAAAATGATAGATGGAATCATCACTGGGGTAATGCTCCAGGTCGGCCCGTATACGGAGCCACCTGGCTAGGTAATCGCGGGGGTTTTCACCCTCTCTCTAAACACAACACGCCAGATCGAAGATAGTCACCACGCCGACGAACTTGGATCTCTGTTGTCCAGACGCACGGGCGAAGCCGGCGGACTTGCATCGATCTTCCACCATTATATCCTGCATAGGGGCGGTTTGGTTGGACCTTGAATTTTTCCGATCTATGCCGGCAAACTCCGATGCGAGATCTGACTTCGATCCTTCCGCGAACATATCCTGCCCGTAGATGGTCCGTGCGGGTCTTGACGCTCCTCCGACTTCCAGGGAACTAGTGCCCGAGTCGGTATCGCCGATGAAGAGGTGGATGTCCCCGACTGGGACGATCGAGCAGCGGGTGCGGTTCGTCTTTGCCGGGATCCAGAACTCCTCGGGAAGGACGATCGGAACGTTGCCGAAGAAGAGAACACGGCCGATGGCTACGGTTTCGCCGATTCCCGCGAAGAGCTTGGACCTCGCCCGTTGTAGATCCTGAAGCGCCTCTTGCCCCACGATGGGCGCCAACTTTCATGATATTGCCGACGAGTATGCCATGGAGGGGTCCTCACAGAGCGTTTTTAGAGACGTGGGGTAAGGCGGAAGGTTGGCGGGTACGAGGTAACATAGCTTACCCAGGTTCAGATCCCACGACGGTGGCAGGATCCTACTCCTTCTATAAATCACTATAATGGCAATACGCCGAGTTACAGGGATCGGTTCGCTGTGCGTGATATGAGTTGTGTCTAACTTGTTCCCTAAAGGCTCCCATAGGTCCGGCTTATATAGTCGCCAGGTCCTAGGGTTATAGGCAAAGTCCTAGCCGGACAGGTTACAGAGTCGTATACGGTACACAACTAGTCTAGCGTGTCTTGCACTCCAAGGCTCCGGGTACATCGGTGACTCCTCTGTAGCCTTCCTTTATCCGACATGGGCATCCCTTCTAGATCTATCTAATTGGGCCGCCCAGTAGGCCATGGGCCTTGCTACCAACTGTGGGCCACCCAGGTTATCCGGATTAGAGACATTCTATGATGATACCCATATAGCATATCCCCAACAGTTTCCTTACCTCTAACAGCTAGTATAAGCTCATCCACTTAGCATTGAGTTCTTCATTTTCTTGAGGTGTAACGGAGTTCACCTTCTTTGTGTTTGATCTTTCGACATGCCATTGGGCATGGTTGTCTTGCATATTGTCTAGCAGCTGCTTTGCATCGGTAATTTTCTTACCCATAGATGTTCCTCCAGCAACTGTATCTAGCATAGACTTAGACACAGAGTTAAGAGCATTATAAAATAAATGGAGAATTAACCAATCTTCTATCCCATGGTTGGGACAGTTTCTCATGCATTCTTTCCTTCTCTCCCATGCAAGCGCTAGTGGCTCACGCTCTTCCTGTCTAAAACCAGTAATATTATACCTGAGTTGCATAGTCTTTGTAGGTGGAAAGAATTTAGTCATAAATAAAGAAGTACATTCCACCCATGATGCAATACTATTTCTAGGCAAATATAGCAACCATTCTTTTGCTCTTCCTCTAAGAGAGAAAGGAAATAAGCGCAACTTGACCGCATCGGGGTCAACATCTTTAATGCACATCATATCACTTATTTCAGTTAAAGTATTTAAGTGCATACTTGCATCTTCAATAACAGAGCCTCCAAATTGATTCTGTTGAACCAAAATTAAATAGTAGGGATTAATTTCATAATCCTCAGTAGCAATTGTTGGCTGAGTAATAGGAGTACGCAAATAATCATTGTTGGGACTTGTAAACTCCCCTAGCTTATTTTTAGCCATACTTCCTATGTTTTTGGATTTTCTTAAACAAGTACTAATAATGATAAAAATAAGAATTAAAAGACTAACTAATTTTTTTGGTTTTTTTTAAAAGATTCAAGGCAAACTAACAAAATTAAAAACAAGAACTAAAACTAGCAAGGTTCCTACTAACTTCACCAGGGTAGCTATTGCTTCCCCGACAACGGCACCAGAAAAAGGGTTGATACCTTTGATCCGGATTATCGATGTAGTATAGCTCTTTTTTAAAATTTTAACACTGTGAGGTAACTGCCCCACTACAATTTATTGAATAAACAAAGCAAGGTTTACGAGGATAACAAAATAAGAAAGATACCTACACCCAAACTATACAGATATATACAACCCACATATACATAGCAACATTAAGGCAAAGCATCAATCCAAGACAGAAGCTCAGCTTTATGTTTGGCCTTAATCCTATATTGCAACAAGGTCATATCATGAATGAATTTATCCCTCCATTTAGCAAAAGTAGGTCTGTTGTTGTTGATTTTTTTTCCATTTCTAAGCAACTTTTTCATTTCTAAGCAACCAGATATTCCAGCATGCGGTAATAAGCACCTCCATGAAGAAAGGTTTATTAAAAGACCTTCTAGCGTGAGAAACAACATGCTGCAGATCATCATGAGGCTGCCAAATGATTTGTAGATAGTTCCAGATGCGCAAGCTGAAGTTACACTCGAAAAATAAGTGAATCCAATCCTCATACACATGCAAAGGGCAAAGCTCACAATGAGTGTCCTTAGTAACATTCCAGTGCCTTCTTTGAAGCAAGTCCCTAGTGTTAAGTCTGTCCCTCAAAAGTAACCAAGAAAAAACCTTCGTCTTCATCATACATCCCAATTTCCAAATCCATCTATACACATTAGGCACATGGATGTGCGCATGGAACAGCTTATAAAACAAACTGGGTGAGTACCCTTCACCCCATTCATACATCCACACATCATCCTGAGTAGAGAGAGGGTTATTTACCAAAAATCCCCGGTAGTTCTTCTAGCTCTTGGTATGCCACCATAGACAGGGGTAAAAATAAAAGTGTATGAATGTCCTGAACTGAGTAAACATGAGCTATAGAAAAGTTTTCATTCAGCACATATGAAAAAAGCCTAGGGAACCTTTCCTTAAGAGGATGTTTGCTGCCCTGTAACTCCCAATTGTCCAACCAAAACAAGAATGTGTCCCCTCTACCCAAAGTAACTACAGCAAAAACACAAAAAATGTCAACTTGCTTGAGTACGTCCCGCCACCAAAAAGATACACACATATTCTCCACATGTGGCACTTTATCAGAGTAGTAATAACTTTTAATCAGACAAACCCAAGGTATATCCTTGTTGTTATAGAATTTATCTAGGAACTTGATAAGCAACGCTGCATTTTTTCCTGGAAATCGACCACTCCAAGACCTCCCTGTTCCTTTGGCAAGCAAACAATTTCTCACGCTGCAAGAGAAGGCCTAGGTTTATCGAATCCTTGAGAAGCAGAAAGCAGAGTGAGATTACATAAACATACCTTCGGCAGTTTCAGAATTCCTTTTGTGTTTTCACCAGACCAAGAGTTTGCGATCGTTTTGTTTGTTCTTGACGATGGAGGGAGAGAGGGCCTAGGGTCTTCGGTTTTCACCAGTAGCTGTGCAAAAAATCTAATGGGAATAATAGATAATAATAAAGTATGCATGTAGTCGTTAGAGCAAGATAATTCTATGTGGGCAGTGCATCCAAAAATGTTATCGCCTCTGCACCCGCTTATAGAAATAACCTAATAGTCTCATCCATAGAAGAAAGAGAACAAATGATATGCATTGTGATGTCACCGTTAATCCCAAGTAAATTCCTCACATACAGCCGTACTACCACTTCTGTCACCGGGGTTCCCATCCTGCAGATCAATCATTACACACACTCCCTTTACCTCGATCAATACTCAGGGTCTTGGGTACCTGACAAGTCTTTAGATTGAGGCAAGAGAGGGTACTAAAATCATCATGTCATACAAACTAATACATGATCCCATCTATGATAAATAACACATAGAGAATTACTCACACATAGAGATGAAATCAACAATCATAAACATTGTAATAGAGATCATAAAGTTGATAGCAAATAATCTTACAATGTCGCTAATTGGAGAAGAGATCTACTATTACAAGTGGTGGAAGATAGCTATGGTGGTGGAGAAGGGTTTAGAGGTTTAGATCTAGATCTATTCCTCCATCATAGTGGCTTCTGGTGGCAGGGGAGTTAAGGTCAAAAAGAAGTGTTGTTTCCTGTAGCTTGAACCCTCTTTATATAGGGGTCCCTTAACGAAAGTTGTTCTGTTTGACCTAATGAAGTCGCTGCAAACTATATGGCCGGAATAAAATTCCGGTTGTGTAGTTGGTCGTTAAAGCTTCAACATTAACTTCATGGCTCCTGGTTTCTTTGACGTGTTGGAAATCTCGTATCTTTGGCATTTATGTAGTGATTCCCATCATCATACGTCATTATCCGCAGGGAAAAATAGCAAGAAAGGATTGCATAACCCTTTGATCATTAGGAATTAGTGGCACGATTTAGAGAGATATTTCATCAAATATATGTATAATATCTAGTTTAAATGCGGACATGGATGGCTATCCTGAGCTCTAGAAGGAGCTAGATGAGGTGTCCCGGCTTCGATGGCAAATGGCTGAGATGGATAGGAAGCACCGGGATGAGATCGAGGGTTTGCACCAAGAGTTTGCCGAGGACAAGGACCAGCTGCAAGGCAAGGTCAAAAAGACTGAAGAGCTTTCTCAAAGATGCTGAGTCTTTGTTGACTTTGGCTCAGCAGGATTTTGATGCCCTTCAGACAAAGTCCAAGACTTGGAAGCTAAACTCGGCCGTATCAATGCATATCTTGGTAGTGTGTTCTTACTCTTTCATTATGCTTTCTAACATGCTCCTATGACTATCATTTTATGATACTTGCCTTATTTTGATAGAGAATTCCCCTGAAGCCAACATGTTTTCCCTCAGAGCTATTAAGAGGGTCGGTCTGAAGCAGGCGAGCCTACCACTTCCGATGCCGAATACACCATTGATGAGAACCTGGCTGTCCTGTCTGCTCGAACAAATACTATGAAATCTTACGTGGTCGATCTGCTAAAGGCCGAGAGCCGCGTCTTCAGGACACTGTGGCCCCAAGAGAAAATTCCCAAAACCATTGATGTGTTGGCAGAAAAAACTTATGCTCGCTGAAGAGAGGCTGGATCAGTGGCACGAGTCAGCTGGCCGGGCTGCTACATACAAGGTTCTTTCCTTTGTTATTTCATGGTACGAGACTATCAACCTTGATGTCTTGCAAAACATACAGGAAGGTGCCAAGTGGACCTATGACCCGAAGCTCATCTAGCGATGCCAAGAGCGAGCCTATTCTTTCCTTTAGTACACCAATGTGCATGCTTGGTGCGATGGGCTGAGCTTCCTAGACGTGGTGGCATAGGTGGAAGAGGAACTTGAGGATGAAGAAGAGGAAGGCGACAGTGAAGACACCGAGTCAGATGTCCCAGCAATAGATGAACCGCCTATCCCAGCTGCCGACATTGACGCTCCAGGTCCAGGCCCTACTGGCTCATCTTCTGGTGCAGATGTCATATATACTACATCTATTTTGGTGGTATTCTTGATGCCAAATCACTTTGGGGCAAGTCCCCGAGTTTCTTTTCTTGTTCCCCAACTCCATAACCTTAGCTCCTTTCTACCTTTTTTGGCGTTCGACATTAGAGTCTCAAAATCGTAACAGTTAAGTTAACAATACTTGAAACTATGAGATTTGATGCAAAGTCATCCAACATAGTAGTCGACATATCTTGCAAGGGGTTAGTTGAAAACAGAATGTCGGCTCGCTCTTTTTTCCTTTCCTTAGTCGTTTCTATGTTTATTCACCCTTTGTCTTTTGCTCTTGCTTGCCATGAAGCCGGGTTTTTGGACAACAACTAAGTGGAAAAGTTGACTCTTGGTGTTTAAACACTACTAATCCGATATAAGAAATAGGAGAGCTATGCTAGCCGACATAAAAACAAAATGCATCAATTAATAATTAACAAGTTACGAGGGGGAGTCCTCGAGTCAATTTTGGAGTTTCGTCATTTTATTGATAGCACATAGCCGGCATAAATATCTGACATATGAGAGTTCAGAGATACATCCATAGCCTTGCTAGGTATAGAAAGAACGATGTCGTGGTATTGCCGATGAGTACGGCATGGATCGGTCCTCATAGAGTGTGTTTAGAGAGGTGGGGGAAGGCGACAAGTTGGCGGGTACGAGGTAACACAGCTTATCTAGGTTTAGATCCCACTACGGTGGTGGAATCCTACTGTTGATATAAATCTCTATAATGGAAGTACGCCGAGTTACAGGGATCGGTTCACTGTGCGCGATATGAGTTGATTGATATGAGTCGTATATAGTCGCCAGATCCTAGGGTTATAGGGCAAGTCCTAGCTAGACAGGTCACAGAGTCCTACACGTCTACTAACTAGTCTAACATGTCTTGCACTCCAAGGCTCTGGGTATATCGGTGATTCCATCGTAGCCTTCCTTTATCCGGCACGGGCCTCCCTTTTGGATCCACCTAACTGGGCCACCTAGCAGGCCATGGGCCTTGCTACCAACTGTGGGCCACCCGAGTTAACCAGATTAGAGACATGCAATGGTGACACCCATTTAGCATATCCCCAACAGTATCCCCGAAGAACTGCGAGATCTTGCGCCGTCTTTCCTCTTTAGATTGAATGCTCCATCTAGATGAATGTCGTCAAATCGTCAAGCAACATCTTTTAATCCTCCCAAGAACCCTGCAATTTTCTCCGTCTTTGATATGAAAGTCGGAGAATCACTGAGCTTTACATCTTACTCTTCTCGTAGCTGGACAGGATCCGTCCATGCCGAAATCTTTAGATGGGACTGTTCATCTGTACATGTTAGTGAGATGTTGTAGAACATAGGTCAGTGGTGCCACATAAATCACACATGCAAAGAACGTAATCATAGCCATTTTCCCACGTGAAGGATCCAAAACATTGGCGGCTGCGGTGGGAATGTGGCAAAATTACCGCACACATTCACGCACGTGCTATCCACGCATCAACCATTGGATCAACTTGCACGAATCTTGACGCCAAGGGCTATATATTTTAACCATGGTGACATTTTTATCTTTTCACCTCATTCTCCCTTGCATCATCGTCTTCCTCTAGCCCAAGCCCCTCTTCAAGCTCATTGCATGCAAAGAGTAAAACCCTAAATCCTCCCAATTTCCAACCCATCTCCCTCCGCTTCAATGGAAAGCAGCAGCATCACACCGTCAATGGCGGAGTCTGGTGAGGACTTGGTCAATCCATCTAGCACTGTCCACATCCCACCGGAGGGCATGGTGGTGCCACGTTCTATGGTGGTTGAGTCCACCGGCGGCGACCATATCCCAGCGGCGCTGGAGCCGTTGGAGGAGGAAGCAGACTCTCACAAGGGAGAGTGGGAAGGCTCGGACATCTCCGAGAGCGACGTCAAGGAGATGATCTCCGAGGGGTACCTCCCTGCGATGGAGGGCTTGGTCTAGCGGGCGACACCGGCAGGCGAGGTCACCCCTTCTCCACAAGTCATAGAAAAGGTATACCTTAAGGCCTAAATTGTGCGTGGCGTCTCCCTTCCAATATCCGACTTCTACTTCCATGTCCTTAAGCACTGCCGGGTTCAACCTCAGAACCTGCCTCTGAATAGTATCCTCATGCTTAGAAATTACTCGGTGTTATGCATGGGATACCTATGGATTAGGCATAGGTTAGATTTTTTTATTTATTTCTTCACCGTGAAGAGGGAAGATGGAGTGATCAAAGAGGAGCTCAGAAACTGTGGAACGATTAGCTTCAAGATTCGGCCTGGTCGTTGATTCCCTAGCATTGTAGGACATGAGTCCTGCAAGAACTAGCAACAGACATACTTCTACGACCCAGATATTCCTCTGGCCGGACGAGAAGAATCATACCAGAACTTTGTTGACGGGGCCGCCGCTGAAGCCCTGACATGGAGATCACAAGCACTCCTCCCCTCCGACAATGAAGCCTCTTGTGCCGAAAGGCGGCTTGACTGGCTCATAGAAACGGGTCTGAACGGCTTGGACCTAGCCATGTTCTGGTTTGTCAGGCGGATCCAACCTTTGCAACACCACGCGAATCTCATGTATCAGTACACAAAAGACAAAAAGGATAGCTTCCGGATTTCCGAGGACAACTTCTCTAGTGACTCCATCAAGCTTCGCCTCAAGGACATAGTCAAGGTGAAGGATTAGAAGCGTGGCTTCAACATCACCTATGACATTTTTTAGGGTGGAAAGTGCCCAAAAAAATTCATTTATTTCCTGTACATTGCTTCTTGACATATACTCTAGTTCTTCCATCTTGCGCATCTAACACTTAAGATTCACTTAACAGTAGGGGACTTGGATGAGACAAACATGGCTCTTCAAGTCTACGACCCCAAGATGAATGAATTCACTGTCGTGTCCGACGACTAAGTTCCGTTAGTGCAAAAGCAGAATGGCTCCACCTCTGATGGAGGCAAGAAAAATAAGACGGAGTGTGGAGCCTCCAAGAGATCCACCGCCTCCCTGGAGGTGGAGAAAAGAAGATTAACCAGTATGTCATTGAACAAGGCACCGAATGTTGTGTAAGAATCTTTTCATCCGACATCGTATTTTCTCTAAACTTATTCCTGTACTTATACTTTTGCACGTTTCAGGAAGAAGGCTAGCCTGAGTTTGAAGAAGACCTCCAAGACATTGGGGGCTTCTAAAAACATTAGAGATATGCTTGTCCAAGCTTCTCCCGCAATCGCTCCTTCAACTCCTGCCTTCCATCCCTCCGCCGCACCCATTGGATCTCCGACAATGGTAACATCTGAACCTTTCGCCATGGAAGTGGATAACACTCCTTCTTAGGAGGTCCTAAATGCTGCCGTGATGGTCCATGTTTCCGGCAAACAGGCAACGCAGGAGACCACCTCTTCCAAAGTGGCTGAATCTTTGGCTAAGGATGCCACTGGAAGTGGTAAGTAATTGATGGTGGAAGGTGGAACTTCTGTGAGAGGTGGAACTACTACACCCTTGAAACAGACAGAGCTTCCGAAGATTATCTTCCCGATGCTCACTCCGAGAATCTCTGCCCTGGCTCCTGTTGCTACATCGACTTCTTCGTCATGCAGTCTTGAGGAGCTGCTCAAGCAGGAGGAAATTCTCCGAGTTAACACAGTTGCCTTTGGCACACTGTTTGCTGAGAGCGTCAGTAACCTCAAGATCATTGCACTTGTAATTTTTATATTCCTTTTGCATTTCATACATAATGTCCCACTGTAGCCCATGAGGATTTAGACGGAAAGCCATAGGTCTTTTGGTCTGAATGCTGTAAGAGTGACTAAGCAAGAAACTTTGTTCTGTAGCCCCCAAGTATATAGTTTGAATGCATTATTCTGACTAGATACTTTTAGAGTAGCATGCGTAGTGTTTGTAAATTTTAATACTATAGCCCCCAAGGGTCTAGTTGAAACATAATTAGTTCTTACTAGATGCTTAAAGAAAGACTAAGCATAGCTTTGAGTTAAAAACTCGCACTGTAGCCCCTAGCCTCTAGGCGGAAATTTATCCGGCTAGATGCTCCAAGTAGACTAAGTAACCTTTTTGTTGTTTGCAGAATGAGAATGCTCGGAGGGTTTCCGCCAATGACAAGTTCCAAAAGATGCGCAAGGATCTTGAAGCTAAAAAGGGTAAAACCGCCTTCTTAAAGGAATACATCGCCAGGGCAAGAGTTTTATATATTTTCAGTTTCATGGTCAACTTGATCTTATGTTCTTATCTTCTGACTACTCATTGTGTTATGTCATTTCTCCGACTTGCAGAAGATATTTCCAAGGCGAAAAAGATATTGTTGAGCAATCCAAGCACATCCAAGAGATGGATAGCGAAAACAAAATCTTGATGCAGCAGAGGGATGATTCGCTGAAGATGCATGAAGATGCACTAGATGCTGTGCAAGAATCTGCGAACACGGAGATCAACTGTCGTAAGGAGGAGATTGCGATCCTCAAGGAGCAGAACAAAGCTGCCGAAGAGCAAAATGCTCGGAACCTTGAGGCATACAAGACCCTACGAAAGGAACGAGACTCCATGGCGGAGGTTCTCCAGCAAGCTGAGAGAAGCGTCTTTGGTAAGTGTCCTCCGTCTTGTACTTCTGTAAATCAGGTACTTTGATCTTATTATGCTGAACTCATGTACTTAAACATCTTGGCTAGAAATGCAGCTCCTATTGACCTGACCAATAATGCTCCTCCGCCGAAGGAATGCATGGTTCTTTCCTGCAACTTCATCAGCACCGCAATGACCCAGGCCAGAGAGATTGCCAAGCCCTTGGACATCAACAACAAGGAAGTAGACTCCATCTTGAAGTACTCGGAGATCCTTCCACGAGCCCCCGAACGTATCGTAAGCTGCAAAGCTTCATGTACCAGGGTCACCCCGATGTGTAAAAGACTTCCAGAAAATCGATAACGATGCAATCTGGTCTTCACTCGCTAGCTATGACACCAGGGTCACCAAATTGGTCAAGTCGGACACCTTTTTCCCCTTGAGGTGCTTGATGTCGACCAGGCTAGCTCCGAGTCCCTGAAGACGACCGACTTTTTTGATGAACAAGTTGGCTCTCCTACGACCAATGATGCAGCCTTGAAGTCCCCTGCACCAGAGAAGTGAAAACACTTTGTAATATTTCTCACCTTCGGTTGGTTTATGTATGCAGAAAAACAATGTTGCTATCTCAAGGTGGAAAACTATTGCTTTAAGTTTCCTGCTACTTAAGAACTAATTCCATCATGAATATTTTTTTTAAGAAAGTGATTTCTTATCCATTACTCTAGTTCTTATGCTTGACTTTTCATGAGTCGGATGACCCTTTGTCAGAACTATGCGCTCAGGCGATGATACCCAATGGCACCGTTAAAAACCTAAGCACAAAATTGCTGACTTCGTGTAACACTCTTAGATCGGCCCTATGCAAGTTTTAGCGATTCCTGCCAAACCCAGATAGAAGCGATTCAAAGGTGCCCACCAGGCACTTGCGTGCGGGTGGAAAACAAAGTAATATCATTACACAATAGTCCTCTATGGAACCCACAGAAAAGATATATATACAACACGACTCCAAGAGTCAAGAATACAAATATACAATACAAATATCCAAATCACCTTGAAAACGATACAGCATCCGACTATGGACAAAATGCAAATTGAGCTAAGAGCCCTGAAAAATAACCAATGGCGTCCATAACCCTGCCCAGGCCAAGCCGGAAGGTTAACCCTTCTAATGATGTCGATCTCAAAACCTGCTAAGACAAAAGGGGTGCCGGCAAAGGGCAAAGGAAAAAGAGAGCGGTCAGTACTGAGGCCAGTACATAGGTATGGTGGACTGAAGCGGCAGCGCAACTAGCACTAAACAACCTACATAGACTCAATGCAACTGTCGGCTATCAGAAAAAGATGAGAAAGACCTATTCGGATCCAACCTAATATTACCACCAAACATACCCATCCTGGTATTTCCCCCTCAAGACCAAACGAGGAAGTCAAGCCGAGGATAATCACATGGTTGGTAGTTTTATACATTCTTTCCATGGTGGTTATCCAACTTACTAGTCATATCAGATACAAGTCAAATTTATAACATTAAACTTTAGTTATAGTTGTCTATGATCGAGATACTATGCTCCAAGTCATCCATAACCGCAGACACGACTGTTAGAAAAGATTTAACCCTGCAGGGGTGCACCAAAGTTTCCACACACACTTCGGCCCTTGTTGCTAGATCAATTAACATACTTCCATCGGTATGTCGGCAGGGCCTAGGACACCACACTTTCCCTGACCCAAAGCAAACACATGGGGGCCACTCGAAAGATCTACCCGTACGAGGTATAGCTAATCCTCCTCATATGGACCCTAGGGTTGCGTACACTTGCACGGGAGCAGAGGTCATAGACAAAATATTCCCGTGACAGAGTGTCGCACCTATGCAACAACAATAAACACTCATCGAGTAACATGTAATAAACATGGCATAACATGGCATACATGGCATAACGTGGCATGAAAAATTCAAACTAGTTTGTGGCCCCCGGTACAGTACTTTGAAATATGGTACTAAGCCGATAGGGGTGCCCAGACACCCCACATGTGGTTAGTGCGCTCAGTCTCGGAACATGTGTCTAGAACTCGGGTCGAGCGGTTAACAACCAAATCTAATCTATTATCCACCGGTTCCTCTTCATTAATTATATCCAATTTAATTTTAATATTTAATTAACCAACTATAATTAAAACCACAATCATCTCCACCTTTATGAATATACCACCCCCCAAGATCAGTGGAACATGGACAACGAGAAGCGACAACTAAGGAAGCAACTATGACCCACAAGGCCAACTGTCTATCAAACAATGGGTAATAGGAGGTGTCCAAGGCAATAAAGGGGCTACAAGTAATATAATAGGGATACGGGAACTAAAGCATCGCAACACGGATAGCAATAGATCAACACTAGGAAATAAACACTAGAAATGTAAAATAGGTAGAAAGAGGGAGAATGCTCGCCTGAAAACATTGCCAAATATTCATCCGAAGATCGGGGAGACACTCGCATAAACTCATCGGCCTAATTCGTGAAGAAGCAAAGCACTAGAAGAAACATCAGATGCACTATTTAATACTACGGCAGAAGATCGGACATGATGCATGTATGATGTATGGCATGGCAAATGTGCGATGCAATTAGGCATTATTAAGCGAAACCAGAGTCCCGATAATTAGTTAGGTGGTTTATGTAGTCTAGATACCCCACAATTTAATGTTGTATTAACAAGGCAAATTATATCATCGGTTTGCTACAAAAATCTAAATAGGGCCAATATAAGACTAGAAAAGCTCGCACATGGTCTCCATATTTAATTATTAGATGAGTCGACAAGATACCCCCAAACATCCACAATATGCATGCGAGTATGAATGATTTATTATGCAACAAGTGAAATTACATATATTATAAAAATAGGGAGGGTCTCGGATAGGGTCACACATGTCGGTTTGACGATCTCGGGGCTCGGGGTTTGGTCTTGATCTTCAGACTCTAGGATCGGGCTTCGGATCGGGGCCTCGGGGTTCGGATCCAGGAATGCGACCTTAAGGTTTGGGCTTCGAGAATCCATGAAGGAGTTCTTGGTGCTCCGGGATCGGTTTTCAGGTCTATGGACCGAGGATCTATGCGTTCCTTTGGTCTTCCAGGGCATCTTCAACATCGTCGGTGGTCAAACTTGGTAGACGAAAAACCTTCAAAAGATCTTGGTGTTGATGGGCTCTCATGCAACGTCGGTCACGTGATCTCCACACCTGCATCAGTACCCCATCCACATAACAACTCGATGTCAACATCACCATGTCGCTACCGGCATTTCAACATAGCAACATCCACACATCTTATCAGTAAGGCATGCACCAAACATCCATCTATCGGAGATTGTTCAAGATGAACAGACGGTTGCAGGGTGGCTCAACTACAGATGCAGGAGGCGTCTCGATTGCGCTGGGGCGGCCATGATGGCGCAATGCAGTCGGAGGAGGATGACCATGGGAGCCTTGTAGACGAGAGGCGCTGCTGGGCCTCAAGGCGAGTGGCGCTGGGCTTGCATGGCCTGGGCAGCGCCAAGGGATGAGGCGAAGGCAGATGAGGTCACAGCAGGGCAGGCTCGCAGGAGCTCATAGGGAAGAGGTGACAGGGAGGCAGAGCCCGCAGCGGGAAAGAGGAGCTCGACCAGCGCGTGCTCGGTGCAGAGAACAGGGCGCGGGCGACGAGGTCCTGCGGGTGGGACCTTGCCGAGCTCGACGGCACGCGGAGCAGGAGGAACCGAGCAGTACAAGGAAGAGGAAGATGATCCTGAGGGAGACACGGGGCCGACATCGGGGAAGAGGGTGTTGGGGGCTCACTAGCGATGGGGCTCTGCTGTGGCGCATCCATAGAGGGAGGTGGTCGCGGGACGGGTAGAGGAAAATACGGGGAGGGAGGTGAGTGGTGGGGTCGGTGTCAATGGGTGGGAGATGGCGAGAGGACCGGGGAGGGGATCTCATGCGAGTGACGCGAGGAGGTGGGGTCGGGTCGGGTGAGCAACACAGGGAGGGTTGGGGTGGTGTGTGTTGCGTGGTGCTGCTGGTTGGCGGCGGCTGGGGCAGTGGGGTGGGTTGTAGAGTCTAGGGTTTGGTTAGATGTGGGGCTAGGATTAGGTTTAGGGTTTGCTGGGTGTGTTGGGACAGGCTTCCAGGATGGTAGGTGGCCTGGCCTACGGGCTGGGTCGCCTCCCCCGGTAAAACATTTCATATTTAATATTTATTTTATTTTAAAAGATTTTTGCAACACGTTTTTACACAAACAAAATATCCGAAAAATCGGGGTTTGTATTTTGAAATAAAGAGGGGGAGTAATATCAAAACAAAGATAGGGTTTAGCGAAAAGTTTTTAAGCAAAGCTATGCATGATGATGTTACGATGATGCATAAGTACAAACAATAGCGATTTTCTAGTAATGGTTTTCCCGGGGTGCTACAATTCGACACCACTAACAATGGATATCTCCCTCGAGATCCGCCTCATGGTACGGGGAAGAAGGTCGACGGTCGAAATCTTCTTGCTTCGTGTATATTCTCGCGACACCACTAACAAGGGTTCTTCCTCCATCTTGAAATCGGCGACACCACCAACAAGGGGTCGTTATTCACTTCCGTCGAAAGAACACTCCGGAGAAAAAAAATACGAAGGTAAAGGTGTCAAAAGATAAGGCTACCTTTAACTTTGAAAGAAGGAGAGAAAAGGTTCATTCTAATCCATCACGCACCCAAACTATTACTCTGCACATGTAGTAGAAAAGCGTGCAATCCATTCCAAGAATTAGATTGAAGATAAGCGGTGTTCAGAATCAAAGGAATGATGCAAGCTCTTCATCGGATATGATGGAGATGATGTAGTCGTGTCGGAAAACACCGGAAGATACAAAAAAAATTAGTGGATTTTCGGTCCACGGTAAGGTACAAAAGAGGAAGATTCCTCAAATAGCATGAAGACCGGATGTATAAGCACCATTATAAGAGGATGGAAGCGAAGCCCTGAAGGTACGACAGAAACACAACCACGAGAATTCCTGGACTCGAAGAAAATATAAGGGAGCAGATTCAAATCACGCAAAGGTAAGAGGAGAATAGCTGTAACATCCCAGTATTTAGGACGTAACGAAGGGTAGATTTAGGAATATGAATTGTTGCATTCGCCGAATAAAAAAAACCTAAGTGATCAATGTTTCTTTCATACTTTGAGATTAGGATTAGTCTTAAAGGGTGATTGATATAAACTTTGAGATGATCTTAAGGAGTTATGTGTTTAAAATGAATTTGAATTTTAAACTTGAGTATTTTAATTATAATTTAAATGATTGAGATATAAGATTTGAATCTTAAATTAATTAAAAGATAAGTATTATAACTTAAATCTTATCCAAAAACAATATTGAATAGGAAATTCATTTCATATTATAAATACATAAACAAGTTACATAGAATGTAACCTACTGAAGTCATTCCAAATTTCACAATTTACAAAAAATAAAGAATAAGAATTGACATGGTTATACCATACGGGTACACGACCTTAGCATACCTGGTCTAGCCCAAGGAAGGCCCACAACAAATATGCGCCAGCACATGAAGATTTTCGGGTGGCCAGGGCCCATGAAGATTTCGGATCCTTGGAGAGCAAGACTAGAGTAGATAGAAAATTCAAAGGGGTAAACCCTAAAACCTGTAACCGACTCGATCTGTGCCTGGGACCTGCCTACCTCTATATAAAGGCGAAGAGGGCACGACGAGCAGGATCTCTTACAATCTCTCACACACCACCGCACACACACCTCCACACCAGATTGCATCTGCGCACCTTGTCACCTTTGGTTCTGTCATAATCAGAGCAGACAAGCAGGAGTAGGGTTTTCCCTCCGGGGGCCTGAACCTGGGTAAACCTCGTGTCCCCGTGTTGCTTGTTTGCTAACCGTTTTGCAATCTCCAGCATCCCCATCTTCTCCAAAACCCAAGTCCATAACAATGGGCATTGACGAGATTAAACCTCGTCAATTGGCGCCGTCTGTGGGAATTGGGTGCGCTGATTGTGCGATCGTGTTGGTCCCAGCCAAAGCGATCTACAACTCCGCGGCGACGGAGAGTCATCTCCTCTTCGGCGCCTTTGACTTCACCGCCAACTCGCCAGCCACCCTGAAGGATTTCGAACCCGTTGGCGACAGACTCGAGATCTTGTTCGGGAGCTTCTGCTTCCAGGTGGGGAGATTGGCACTCTCCGCCTCCCAAAGCGGGTTCCCCTGCCATCAATCAGGCCTGCTTCGTGGGCTCCACACCCCGTGCTACGCACATCACCATCGATAGATGAGTCCTATGACAGCAGCAGCTGCAACTCAGATCTGTGCGATCCACCATCGGATGAAGGGACCTACGGTTCCGGATCCGAAAGCTGTGGCAGCAGCAACCCGATCTACGAGTGCTACCAGTGTGCCGCGGTCATCCAAGATCAGGAACACAATCCGCCACCCAACCCGCAGGGTAGAAACGACGAGAACAGAAGAAGCCAGTCCCCCCATCCAATAGGGACGACACTGATCGGGTCATCCACCTCAGCGAGGAGGGATGGGCTCAAGCACGCGAAGCCGTAGCAGGCAACAAGATCCTGCCTGTAGGTGCCTCACAAGACCTGCTGATGGCATACCACATGCTCCTAATCGAGGAGCACAAGAAGTAGGTGAAGATGCAAGAGGTGCTTAACAAGCGCAAGCAAGCAACCTCGGAGTCCAGTGCGTGTCGAGATGCGCTCTCCTCCATGGGCATTGGATCCAGCTCACATGGCAACAATGGCAACAATCACCGTTCTCGGATGGAGAATATGGACCCCAAGGAGCGTCGTGAGGTGACTCGGGCCCTCAACACATCCTTCATGGAGATGGACGCCGATGACAACGTCATCCCGAAGACACCGCAAGCTGCAATCATGGTGGCCACTGCGTACCTCACGTCCCATCCACCTCCGGAAGGGGACCCGAAAAGGGCCATGCATAAGTCCGCACTTACCGGAATCAGACTCGTTGGAGCTGTGCTCCACGGAGAAGCTCCTGTGGAGCCAAAGAAGAAGGTTGCCGTCAAGTATAACCGCAGCCCCATGCACTCATCCGAAGATGAAGAGCACGACCTTCCTCGAAGGCACAAGAGCTCGCGCCGTCGCAGCCGCGACTACGACGCTCGAAGCGAGCTTACTCAGCGCAAGATCGACAAGGCACGCGCAAAGCGCGTATGCTTGTCTGAATCCGAGGAGGATGATGACGAAAGAGAACTCTGCGGAGCCCAATGCTTTAGCAGATCTGTCTGGCGGACACGAATGCCACGAAACTTCAAGCTTCCTTCGGACACTCCGAAGCTTGACGGCACACAGGACCCCAAGGTGTGGCTGAGTGACCACTTGTCGTCCGTCAAGTTACACGGCGGAAACAAGGAAACCGCCATGCAATTCCTTTAGCTGCAGCTGACAGGCGCAGCTCGGATCTGGCTTAGCAGCCTATCCTCAGGATCCATCCGAAGCTTGGAGGACCTGGCGTACAGTTTTGTCCGAAACATCAAGGGACCAGCAAGAGGCCTGCCTCGATAGAGGAGCTGCGGGCCTGCACCCAACAAACGGGCGAATCCATTCGCTCGTACATACTATGCTGGTCCAACACCAAGAACTCTGCGGCACACATCTCTGAGGAGAGAGCTATCGACGACTTCAAAGATGGCATCAAACGCCAGGACTTAAAAGAAGAACTTGGGCGCGTCAAGCCCAAGACACTCGACCACCTCATGGACATCGCCAACAGGTGGGCCGATGGCGAGGACTCCGTCCACCGGGCACACTCGGAGGGGGAAGACGACTACGGCCGGCGACGTGAGCGTCGTAGCAAGAGGAGATTGCGCTTCTACGACGATCGCGATGGAGCCGACATGGTAGCGGCTGGCTACACCGACCGCCGCAGCGACGGCAACCGCAGCAACGGAGGATACCGCGGAAGAAACTTCCACGACGGAGGACGCCCAACGCACTCATGGCAATATCGTGGCCGTGATGACGGACCCTCAGCATACAACAAACTGTCGGGCCCATGCACCATCCACTTCTACATCGACAAGAAGGATGGCAAGAAGAAAGCAAGCCACATGCTCAAGGACTATCGCGAGTTCCAGAAACTCAGCGAGAGCACGGCCCAGATGAGGCATCAAGCCCCGAATCCTGGATACGGGAACGCACCCGCACCAGGTGAGATCGCACATGGAGCTCCTTCACCACCACCTGCGGGACCTTCGAACCATACAATCGCACCCGCGCAGAACAACGGTGGGCACGGGTACCCCGCGCCAAAAGGATCGCTAATGATCCAAAAAGGGCGCCCAACAAACAGGGTGCAGAAGAAAATCACCCGCCAAATTAACCTGGCCGTGACCGCTCCGCCTGCCATCCCTGAGTACCTCAGCGGATCGGAGTCCTGCATCACGTTCAGCCGTTCAGATCACCCTTGCCAAGTCTCTCGCCCAGGTCATGTTGCCCTGGTGCTCGAGGCGTAGATAGGCGGGTTCGACATGAGCCGCGTCTTCATGGATGTCGGCAGCGGCATCAATCTGATCTTCGCCAGCACCTTGGCAGCAATGCGGATCCCGCTGTGCAGCCTGGAACAATCTGATACAACGTTCCACGGCATCGTCCCAGGGAAGGGTGTATTCCCCCTGGGAAAGATATGGCTCGACGTCATCTTCGGCAAGCCGGATAACTTCCGATGCGAGCGACTCGAGTTCGAAGTGGTGGACTGGCCATCACAATACCATGCCATCCTCGATCGCATGGCATTTGCATGATTCCTGGCGGTACCGCACTATGCGTACCTGCTACTCAAGATGCCAGGACCCAGGGGCGTCATCACGGTCCACGGGAGCTTCACCCGATCGGACCATTGCGACAGGGACTTCAACAGAATCTCCCAGTCCTTCGGCATGCAGGAGGAGCTCGTAAGGCTCCGCGAGGTGACGGACAACGGGGCACCCCCAGTCGCAAGACAGAACGCACCAGAGATGTCCTTCGACTCCACCGTCAACACAAAGAAGGTGCAGGTACACCCGACGGATGCCTCCAAGACGGCGCTGATCGCCAACGACCTCAGCTCCACATAGGAAAGCGCGCTCGTCGAATTCCTCCATGAGCGCTAGGAAATCTTCGCCTGGTGTCCTACGGACATGCCAGGAGTTCCCAGGGAATTTGCCGAGCATGCACTCAATGTCTTTCAAGACGCCAAGCCCGTCAAATAGTCCATCCGATGACTGTCTGAATCACGGGCCGAAGCAATCGGAGTCGAAGTCAACAGACTACTCGACGCAAACTTCATCAGGGAGATCAAGGAGAGCGAATGTCTCGCCAACACCATGATGGTCCCCAAAAAGGACACGGACATCCTGCAGATGTGCGTGGACTTTACATCGCTGAACAAGCACTACCCGAAGGATCATTTCCCTCTCCCTCGGATCGATCAGATCATCGATTCGACTGTAGGATGCGAAAAACTCTCCTTCCTCGACGCCTACTCAGGCTACAACCAGATTCTACTGAAGGTCGAAGATCAGGAGAAAACGGCGTTCATCACGCCGTTCGGAGTGTTTTGCTACAACACAATGCCCTTTGGGCTGAAGAACGCAGGGGCCACGTACCAACGGTGCATGTAGGCCTGCCTGAAGGACCAGATCAGCCGCAACATACAAGTCTATGTCGACGACATAGTCATCAAAACAAGGGAGGCCAAGACACTCATCGACGATCTCCGCGAGACGTTCGATAACCTTGGTCGATACAAGATCAAGTTAAACCCAGAAAAATGTGCCTTCGGCATCCCATCTGGTCAGCTGCTAGGCTACTTCATCTCCCAGCGAGGGATCGAGGCAAACCCATAGAAAATGCGGGCCATAATGGCCATGGAGAAGCCGAAGAACCTCAAGGGAGTTCAGGAACTTGCCGGGCGAATCGCGGCACTGAGCAGTTTCATCAGCCGCATGGGCAAAAAAGCTCTGCCGTTCTATCAGCTGCTGCGCAAGGCAGACAAATTCGAATGGACGCCCGAGGCGGACGACGCATTCGAAGATCTAAAGCGGCTGCTCTCTACCTCGCCCGTCTTGGTCACGCCAAAGGAGCGCGAGCCTTTACTGCTATTCATATCAGCCACACACCAGGTGGTTAGCACCGTACTGGTGGTCGAGCGACCCGAAGAAGGCAAGACACATGGGGTCCAACGCCCAATCTACTACCTCAGCAAGGTATTGACACCGACAAAGTAGAGGTACCCTCACTACCAGAAACTTGCCTACGGCGTGTTCATGACGGCTCGTCGGCTGAGCCACTACTTCCAGGAGAATCAGGTGATGGTCGTCAACGAGGCACCCCTGAACAGCATCCTGAACAACCCGAAGGCCACAGGACGCATGGCCCTGTGGGGCATCGAGCTGTCACCTCTAGACATCATCTACGAGAAGCGCCATGCGATCATGTCTCAGGTCCTTCCGGACTTCCTCGTCCACTGGATGGAACTGCAGCTGCCAGACACGCCGGACATGACACAGTCATGGATGATGCACTTTGACGGCTCCAAGCACGAAGCCGGAGCAGGAGCCGGGGTCATACTGACCTCCCCGCAGGGCGACAAGATGAAGTATGTCCTCCGGATGAAGTTTTGAGCTTCCAACAACGGAGCCGAATACGAGGCCCTCATCCACGGCATGCGGATGGCCAAGATCTGCGGCGCAACGCGCCTCGTCATCTACGGTGACTCCAACCTCGTCGTACAGCAGACGATGAACGAGTGCGACGATCACGCCGCAAACATGATCGCGTACCGCGCCCTCTACAACGCACTCGAAGGAGACTTTGACGGCTGCGAGCTTCGGCACATTGGTAGAGAAAGCAACAAAGAGGCCGACAGACTCGCCAACATCGGCTCCACCTGTGCACGGGTGCCACCAGGTGTGTTCCTCGAACAGATCTGCGTGCCATCCATCAAAATGAAATTCCCCAAGGGATCACCCGAAGAAGCAGAACACTCGGGGGCTGCGCTACCCGAAGGACAGGAAGGACCCGAAAAGCTCGATACAGAGGTCGCAGCGGTCAACGTAATGCATGTCATGGCAGTCGAAGAAACTTGGACACGACCATACCTCCGATATCTGATAGACGGGGAGCTGTCTGACAACCCGATAGATGCCCGACGCATATCTCGCCCGATATCTGATAGACGGGGAGCTGTCTGACAACCCGATAGATGCCCGACGCATATCTCGCCGGTCCAACGCCTTCACCATCATCAACGGCGAGATGTACAAGCGCAACATTTCGGGTGTACTCCAAAGGTGCGTCACCATCGGTGACGGCAAAACCATCCTCCAAGACATCCACGAGGGAATCTGTGGCCATCATGCGGGCAGCCGCGCCCATGTCACCAAAGCTCTACGAGCTGGATTCTACTGGCCAACGGCCATGAATGACGCCAAGGACATCATCCAAAGATGCAACAGGTGCCAAAGGTTCGCAGATAAACCGCACGCACCCGGATCAGAGCTCAGGCCCATACCTTTGGCCTGGCCCTTTTCCCAACGGGGCCTCGACATGATCGGCAAACTGCCACGGTCCTCGAAAGGAGGTCACGTCTACCTCCTGGTTGCAGTCGACAAATTCACCAAGTGGATTTAGGCCATGCCCGTCACTAACCAAAAGGGCAAAACTGCCGTCAAGTTCTTTGAATCCATTGTCTACAGGTTCGGCGTGCCGCATAGCATCATCACCGACAATGGGTCGAACTTCATCTCCAAAGATTTCCAGGACTTTTGCGAAGACCTCGTAATCCACATCACATACTCCTCCGTGGCACACCCGCAAACGAGCGGGCTGGTCGAGAAGGCCAACGGCCTCGTCGGCGCTGGCATCAAGAAGCGCCTAACGAGCCCGCTCGAGCAGCTAGCCGGATCCTGGAAACAAGAGCTTCCCTCTGTCCTGTGGAACCTGCGCACAATGCAAAACAGCTCAACTCGTTACATGCCTTTCTTCATGGTGCACGGAGCCGAAGTCGTGCTGCCAGCAGAGGTCCGCCACAAGGCCCCACGGGTCGTCGCCTACAGCGAAGCCGAATCGACAGCCGCACGTGAAGACGCCGTTGACACACTCGACGAGGCGCGTGACATAGCAGCAGCTCGGTCAGCGGTATACCAACAAAGTCTCCGCAACTACCACAGCCGACGGCTATGCCCAAGGTCCTTCGTCGAAGGAGACCTAGTCTTGCGACTCAAGCATGAGCGACCGAAGAAATTCGAGTGACCATGGGAAGGACCCTACATCGTCGCTGAAGTCATCCCAGGTGGCGCCTATCGCCTCAAGCACGTGGAGTCTGGAGTCGCATACTCCAACCCATGGAACGTCGCACAGCTGCGATGCTTCTACCTCTAGCTACCTCCCTCTTTTATTTTCAATAAGGCTATTCAGCCAAGGCTACTCAGCCGAACAATGTACCTCATCCTTACGATATGAATAAAGCTAAGTGGGACCCACGATCGCCCCGTCGCATCATATCTGCTACCGCAGACGGTTGAGTTCATCATTTGTCAGGGATGACATCATCAAAGCAAAGGCTAGCAACGGCTCGAAGATTTCGACTGATCATACAAGTACTTACTCAAATATGCGACTCGAGAAACTACTCGAGGGCTACTCCTATTAGGAGCACCTGAGCAATTTCAAGGGTAACGTCACCTCGAAATTATCTTTGAGTCCGACGTCGAGTCTACGACTCCACTACGGACTCGGGGGCTACTCCCATAGGGAGTACTTGTCGTGCATCCAAAAAATGTGTCCTCCGGACTAACAAAGGACAAATAGCTGAATTAAAGTATCCGCTCGAGTCTACGACTTGAACAGACACTCGGGGGATACTCCCATAGGGACCGCTGGTCGCGCACCCTATGAATAATTAGACTGAGGTCCTTCAGATCAAATATGACAAAAATCTTTAGGCAACTCTTCCCAAATTAACACTAAATGATAAGCAGTCTCCTTGGCCACCCGAAACACCTCCGCGATGATAAAACTTCAGATGCTGTGTCTATGACGCAAAGATAAGTTCTGCGGATACCATCTGATTGCCTGGAAAGGCACCTGACTGCGCTATGCTAGTAAGTTCCGTGTTAACAGGCACGATGAAAATACCGACGGGCGTGATGGGTACATCATTTAAAAAACACTGGGATTCGACTCCTATAATACCACAACGGCCTGAGTCGAATCACACTAGCAATCGTTCTGAATTCGAGTCCGGGGACTCAAGTTTGATGAAGATCGTGTTGTTTTGTCCTATGACAGTTAACTGGCCCTGATCCGTCGGGTGATCCAGGCACACGCATCAACAATCCCTATGAACTAAACATTTCTCCTTGTAAAATAGGCTCAACTACAAAGCACAAGAAAGATTGAAGAGTCTCCAGCCGAATCTACGTTTCGACTGAACACTCGGGGGATATTGACATGGATATACCCTACGGGTGCATGACATTGGTATACCTGGTCCAGCCCAAGGAAGCCCCACGTAAGGACACACAACCCATGAAGATTTCGGGTGGCCCAAGCCCGTGGCGATTTTGACTCATTGGAGGACAAGTCTATATTATATAGAATTTCATAGGGTATCAACCCTAATTTGTAACCAATTCGACCTATCTCGGGACCTGTCCTATCTATATAAAGTCTAGGAGGGTACGGCGAGAAGGATCCTCAAATCACCTCATACACACCTCCATTCCAGATTGCATCTGCGCACCCCTGTAACCTTCGGTTGCGTCATAATCAAGAGCAGACAAGCAAGAGTAGGGTTTTCCCTCCGGGGGCCTAAACCTGGGTAAATCTCGTGTCCCTATGTTGCTTGTCTGTTAATTGTTCCACGACTTCCAGCATCCCCATCTTCTCCAAAATCCATGTCCATAACAATGGGCATTAACGAGTTGAACCCTCGTCACTAACTGGCTAGGGAGATCATCTAATTGAGATCCAGCCTGTGATTGTCCTGTAGGCGCTTCAACTTATGTCAGAGCAAGGTCCTCTTTTCCAAACCATCAATGTAGGCAGACATAGTGGTCTAATTGTGCACTCCTGCACGGGAATTTTTCATATCCAGCCAATGGGAGAGGTAGGCTCTGAGATGTCTTGTCCTTCTCCTGGATGCACCGCTGTAGATTGCCGACAGTGCAGGGCTATTTGTACATACCCTCAAAATACTTGGTGAACGCTTCTTTCATGTCCAACCAATTGCATATGGACTACTCTGGCAAGTCGTCGATCCATTGGCGGGCCGTTCCCATCAACATTAGTGGGAGTTACTTGACGGCAACATTGGGGTTTCACCCGGCAATCTCGATCGCATTGTCGTAATCCTGCAAAACCACGTAGCTGGCTTGGTGGTTCTGTCAAAGGACTTGATCGTCTTGTCAATCCGGAAACCCTTGGGGTATGTTGCAGTCCGTATCATAGGTCCAAAGCAACGTGGTCCTAGGTGATGTCCTTCCCGGGCCTCCTCAATCTTTTCCAAGCGTGAACGTGCGTCGTATGGCTCCGGGTTTGCTTTTTCTCCTTGCAATAAGGGGAAGGGATGTGTGAACGACGTGGTCCTCCTCTGCCATGGTGACTACTACGGGGCGACAGAGGAGGGTTAGCCTTCTTGTTGTTCCCTTCCTACAACTCCTCACGTCTGTCGTGGTTTCTTGTCGAACATGTGGGGTCATGGTGCGACCTGCTTTTGTGTCTGTGATTGCCACTGTGGTCCCCGCCATGACAAGGCTGTTCCGCGTTGTCACGAATTACGATGCCGCCCTCAGGGCATCTAGGCGGAGGCATGCTCATACGATGGGGAGCTTTTGGGTCTTCGTGATGTCGAGGGGATCAGAGCGGTGGAGACAGGCAATGAGGGTGAACATTGGCTCCATGGTCAGAGGATATGGGGATAGCGTCCTTCCTATTGTGTGGGTCCCTCTGTCTTCGTTCTGATGAACCCGTCTGGGACTCGACATCGTGAGGAGATCTTTTCCTTGGCCGTTTGGGATTGCTAGACTGGCAATATGTTGGATCAGACTCAAGCCTCTAAGAGGTGGCCTTTTCCTGCTGTTTGACAGCCTTGGAGACAAGGTCGTAGACCTGTTCCACATGAGCGGGTGATCTATCCTGCTCCATTAGGGCTTGGCGACAACCAAATTGAGGATGGGTGTGGGCATGACTTGCTTTCATTAACTGTCAATCTATGGCTTAGCTTGTGTTGGCTTCGAAGGAGCCCACCCTAAGTTGCGTCGTACACCAGGGTTGTTGACAACATGATCCGGAGATTTCTTAGCCTTCTGCTACTTGAGTAGAGTGTTGTACTCAGCCTCCAGTGCTCTAATTGTCTCAATCGATTTCTTCGCCTTGAACAGATCTCGATCTAACTTTGCACCTTGCTCCGCGATGGCCCGCGCTTCTTCCAGTAGCTGTTGGCGCTTCTCATCAAGATGGACTATGTTCCATATATGGGCCATAGTCATAGGCTCGATGAGCAAATTGTCGTACATCACTCTATCATCTGGAGTGATTTGGGCAGCCACAGACATAGATGCTGGTGGCGGCGGATTTGTGGTGTTGGCGTTACTCGAACCCGTAGGAAGTTCCTGCTGCTATTGCGCTAGGTTAGCTGGAGGAGGCATGTCCTTCGCTTGATCATTGTCAGCGTCTTCGGCTGGTCCCTTCCTATTATCCCGTAGCTTAGGCGGAGCTTGTCTAGTTTGTTCTTCTTCCATCACACTCCCAATGGCGATAAACACCTATCGGGATGTGATGGCCTTGTCGGCCTTCTCCTCACGATTGATCTCCTCCTCCATCTCTTTCATGGCTGAGTCAAGTTCCTCTGGGTTGATAGCCATATCCTCCGAGTCCATGCTGATGTCGATGTAAAGCGCATCCAGAACGGAGTCGGAGGGTGCGAGGGCTTCCTCCACGATAGAGGACGATGCTAAGGCAGCGTGGTTTTTTGCTGGAGGAAGGGCGGTGGTGGTGGCGGCGTTAGGCTAGGTACAACGATAGGCGGTGCCACGACGACTTTGTTAGCAGCGGCGAAACTATTGACGGTGCCGATCATGCCCTCGAAAGTGAGGAGACCCGCGGCCTTCTACCGCCTTAGAGTATGCCAGAGAAGTGTGCCACGGTCAAGCCGTTCCACGAAGTGATAAATAACATCATCATCGGGGTAAATCTCCAGATCAGCTCATATCCAGAGCCATCTGGCAAGGTAATCATGGGGGCTTTCACCCTCTCTCTAGACGCGTCGTGCCAAATCGAACATAGTCACCACGCCGATGAAGTGCGATCGCTGCTTTTCAGACGCACGGGCGAAGCCGGCGGATTTGCAATGATCTTCCACCATTATCTCATGCATAGGGGCTGTTTGGGTGGGCCTTGAATTTTTCAGATCTAAGTCGGCAAACTCCAAAGAGAGCTCCAATTTTTATCCTCCGCGAACATATCCTTCCTGTAGGCGGTCCGTGCGGGCCTTGACGATCCTCCAACTTCCAGGGAGCTAGTTCCCGAGTCGGTTTTGCCGATGAAGAGGCGGATGTCCCTGATCAGAACGATCGAGCAGCGGGTGGGGTTTTTCTTCGCCGGGATCTAGAACTTGTCGGGATTGACGATCGGAACGTTGCCGGAGAAGAGAACGCGACCAATGGCTATGGTTTCACTGATTCCCGCGAAGAGCTTGGACCTCGCCCGTTGTAGATCTTGAAGCGCCTCTTGCCCTACTATGGGCACCAACTGTCATGGTATTGCCGACGAGTACGCCATGGAGGGGTCCTCACAGAGCGTGTTTGGAGAGGTGGTGGAAGGTGGAAAGTTGGCGGGTACGAGGTAACATAGCTTAACCAGGTTCAGATCCCACGACGGTGGCAGAATCCTACTCTTGCTATAAATCACTATAATGGCAATACGCCAAGTTACAGGGAACGGTTTGCTATGCGCGATATGAGTTAATTGATATGAGTCGTGCCCTAAAGGCTCCTCTAGGTCTGGCTTATATAGTTGCCAGATCCTAGGGTTACAGGGAAAGTCCTAGTCGGATAGGTCACAGAGTCCTACACGAGTACTAACTAGTCTAACGTGTCTTGCACTCCAAGGCTTCGGGTATGTCGGTGACTCCATCATAGCCTTCCTTTATCTGGCATGGGACTCCCTTATGGATCCATCTAACTAGGCCCAGCAGGCCATCGGCCTTGTTACCAACTATGGGCCACCCGGGTTATCCAGATTAGAGACATACAATGGTGACACCCATTTAGCATATCCCCAATAGACGAAGCAATGCAACATTCCACATCCTTTTGGTGTCCTCACCCAACCTGTCCGCCTTATTACTTTGTGATTCTCGAGCATCTATTAGGTAGTATGCATTGTTGTGTAGAGCTTTGCTCAAGATGAATGGTCCTTCCCACGGGGGTGATAGTTTGCGCATGCCAGCAGTGCGTTGCACTAATCTAAGCACCAAATCCCCTTTTTGAATACATGAGGATTTACTTTCTAGATATGATAGCGTCGGAGACTTTGTTGGTATATGGAAGATCTGTATAGTGTCAACTCTCGTGCTTCTTCAAGTAAGTCGACATTATTTTATCGGGATTCTTTTACCTCGGCTTATGTGTATTGTTTGACTCTTGGCTAGTCATACTCTATGTCGGTAGGCAAGACAGCTTTTGCCCCATAAACGAGGAAGAATGGCGTGTAGCCAGTTGATTGATTCAGAGTTGTTCTTAAGATCCATAGTACCAACGGTAATTCCTTTATCCAACAGCTAGGTGTTCTCTAAAGAGGTTATATCAGCCAAGGTTTTATCCCGGATAGGACTAGCCCATTTTCTCATTCCACTTTCCCATTTGATTCTAGGTGAGCGACTGACGCTACGTCGAGTCTTATTCGTTTATCCATGAAGAATCGAGAGAATGCTCCATCGACAAAATTTGTTCCATTGTTTGTGATTATGCTGTGTGGATATCCATATTTTAGTATTATATCCCTTCAGAATGTTACGACTGTTTTTCCATCACACTTCTTGATAAGTTTTACTTCTATCCATTTGCTGAATTTGTCGACCATGAACAATATATGACTCATACCGCCTCGCACGGGTTTGAATGGTCCCACCATATCCAAGGACCATACGGCAAATGTCCAAGTGATAGGTATTGTCTTGAGCTCAGATGCTAGCATATGTCTATTAGCCGAGTATATTTGGCAGCCATTGTATTTCTTCACCAAATCTTCTGCTTCTCGCAGTGCACTAGGCCAGTAAAACCCATGCCGAAATGCTTTGGCTACTAATTCTATAGATGAGGCATGGTGTCCACATTCCCCTTGGTGAATATCCAACAATATCTGTTGACCTTGCTCTGAGATTACCCGGCGTTGTAGCTTGCTTGTTATGCTCCTCTTGTACAGTTCTCGATTGATGATGGTGTAAGCTTTTGCTCTTCTCTCTATTTGCCTGGCCAAGGTTTCATCACTCTTCAAGGTTCCATCCTTCAAGAAGTTGAATATCGGCTATGCCCACACTAGTATAACTAGTGCCGGGAGAACATACTCATCAATTTCCATTGGCTCCCCCGACATTACCTCTACCAAGATACGCAAAATAGTCCCCTTGTTTGATTCGGCAGTCCCCGGGTTGAATGGAACAGTCCCCGAGTTACTCGAATCTACCCGCACATCTATATACATTGATATTACATCAGGCTCTTGGCTTGCGGGGAGAATGATTGACTCGAATTCAGGTGACGGCTTGATTGATGGTTTCCTGAGATGCTCCAACGCTATAACGGGCGGGATTGATTTCCGAGATGATCCTAGCTTGGACAAGACGTTAGTTTCTTCGATTTATGCCCGGGGTATGTGATGGAACTCACACCCTTCAAAGTATCCCGAAATATGCTGGACCTAGAAATGATATAGTGCCATGTTTTTATCTAAAGCGTCCCAATGACAAGACACTTGCTGAACCACCAAATCTAAGACACCGAAGCATTGAATTCTCTTGATGCCAATTTCCTTTGACACTTTTATCCCATGGACAAGTGCTTAAAATTCTGCCACGTTATTGGATGCTGCGAAGTGGATTTGCAACATATATTTTAGATGGTCCTTTTTGGGAGAGGTAAGAACTATGCCGGCACCAAGACTTGTTTTCATTTTGGACCCGTCAAAATGCATTCTCCAATAATTCGAGTCATGCAATGGCAGATCGTATTGTATTTCTACCCAATCGACGAAAAAGTTGGCCAATGCTAGAGACTTGATGGCTTCTCTCATATCATACTGTGGAGTATATGGGGCTATCTCTATGGCCCATTTTTCCACTCTACCACTTGCATCTTTACTTCCCAAGATATCCGAGATAGGTGCTGCACATATTACCCAGATTGGATGCTCTTGGAAGTAATTCTTTAGCCTCTTAGCTTCCATATACACCCCATATGTCATTTTATGATAATGGGGGTAATTCTATTTTGATGTAGAAAGCACTTCGCTCAAATAGTATACTGGCATTTGGACTGATTTGCCCTCTTCTTCACGCTCTACCACTATTACTCCACTAACTACCCGGTTAGTTGCGGCCACATAGAGAAGCATTGGCTCTTTGTATAGTGGTGAGGCTAATATTGGTGTTGTTGCCAACATATTTTTCAGCTCATGGAAAGCGCTATCAGCTTGCTGTTTCCATGTAAATTTGTCTGATTTTTTCATTAGTTGATATAATGGTAAGGCTTTTTCGCCCAGCCGACTAACAAACTGACTTAGTGATGCTAGGCATCCAGTGAACTTCTGGACATCATTGAGGGTTTTTGGCAATTCGATTATTTCTATGGCTCTGATTTTAGTCGGATTTGCCTCGATACCTCGGCTGGGTACGATCAGGACATGCATTTCTTTGGTATCTTCTGGGTTAAGTTTCATCTGGAATCTTCTTAAGTTTGCATTTTTATGGGTTAACTTTTCGACCAGGACACCAAATGTGCATTTTTCTGGGTTAAGTTTCATCTGGAATCTTCTTAAGTTTGCGAATGGTTGCCGCAAGTCCTTGATAAGAGTGTAACTCTTTTTGGTTTTTATTACCACATTGTCGACATATACTTGAACATTTTTGTCAAGTTGATGTTGTAAGAATTTTTGCATGCATCTTTGGTATGTAGCACATGCATTTCTCAAATCAAACGGCATAGTGCGATAGCAATAAGCCCCGTACATGGTAATGAAAGATGTCTTTATTTGATCATCCGGGTTTAGTGGCATCTAGTGGAAACTAGTACAAATGACAGTAGCTCACACCCGGCCGCCGAATCAATCACTTGATCAATCGTGGTAGTGGAAATGGATCTTTCAAACACGCCTTGTTCAACTTCGTGTAATCGATGCACATGCGCCATACCACAACAACGTTCAGATCATCTTTTTTCTTCTCGACCAGGACCGGGTTTGACAACCAGTCCGGGTGTAACACTTCCATGATGAACCCGACATCTAGGAGACAAGCTTTCTCAGCAACAATCACTTTCTTCCTATCTTTGGAAAAGCGGCGGAGAGGTTGCTTCACCAGCCTTGCATCTGGCCTTACATGAAGAGAGTGCTCAGCCGACTCCCTCGGAATACCTTGCAAATCTTGTGTGGACCATGCAAAGATATCCCGATTCTCACGGGGAAGTCGTTGAGCTCGCCTTCCTATTTCTCAGATAACCCGGCACCAATGGTCCCGGTGCGCTCCAGGAAAGCATCATCAATCTACACCTTCTTTGTCTCTTTTTTTGCTTGGAACGAAACACTTCCATGTGGGTTAGTCAACGGCGGCATAGACAATTGTGTTGCCTTAGCCGGTGCCTCTACCTCCATGATTTGCTGCTTCTCCATAGAGCGCTTGTAGTTTCCCTCAACTGCGATAACTCCATTTGGACCCAGCAGTTTCATCTTTATATATGCTATATGGGCGGTGGCCATTCACTTTGACGATGTCGGCCTTCCGAGTAACGCATGATAAGAACTATCGATATCTACCACCTCGAACAGTACAACTTTTGTCCGGCAATTATCCCTGGTGCCAAATAGCACATCAACTAGACCTTTCCAATTGGTTCACATGACAATCCTGGCATGAGGCCATGGAATGTGGTCTTAGTCGGCTCTAGCATGTTTAGGGTAATTTCTATCTTGTGCATCATGTCCTTGTACATGATATTGATGTTGCTACCATCATCTATCGGTACCTTGGAGAACATGACATTGATATCCGGGCCCATGAATGTTGGTTCTAACACTAGGGCATACCCTCCTGGGGTTGGCATAACATTGGGGTGATCCTTTATGCTCCAAGTAATCTCCAGCTTAGACCAATCCATGTATTTAGGTATTGTTGGCATTGTGGCATTTACTTCCATCATCTGTCGCTGCTGACTTTTTTCTTCTCGTATCTCAGCTGTGCAAACACAAGTTGAGCATTCGCCCTAGTGAGTGGTAGTGGGGGAGGTGGAGGGAGATGATTTGCCGGCTCTACTTTGCCGGACCTTTGGAACTAGTGGCATTGCTGAGTCGTATTATTCAACGGCTTACTAGGAATAGGAGTGTGAAACTTGCACGGCTGATCTAGCATCATCTCCTAGGTGTATTTTTGCCTTTATTGCCAAGGCTTCTTTTGCTCATATGGATTTTTGCCATCATTCTTTGGCACCCATTGTTGGTGCTTTCCACTTGTCCTTTGACGCTGGCTACTGCCGGCATTTGGATGATCCTGACTTACTACAGCCACTTGAGTTGAGCCGTACCTATAATTTTGCCTTTCATCCCTCCTTTTCCCTCTGTACTCATTACGATCATGTCGCCTCAATGACGCGGTTCCATCATACGTGGGGGTATCTACGTTCCCGTCCGCCGAGATAAGTAGTGGCTACGTTGGGTCTCCCAGCGCATATGAGTCAGCGATTTTTATTGTCTCGGACAAACTTGCTGGCATATCTCTTTGCAGCCTTTGCCACAACACACTTCCATGTCCGCATCCTTGTGTGAACCATGCGATGGCTTGCGATTCGATTACCCTCTAACAAGAGTTGCGCATAGTGCACCACTTGGTAAGAAACTCTCTATATGTTGCATTCGTCCTTTGTTTGCATATGGCCAGCTGTTGTGGGCGATTCAGCCTCTTATAGGTGCTTTTGAAGTTACTGGTGAAAGCTTCCTCAAAATCAAACCAGGTGTTGATACTCCCTAGTGGCAAGTTGTTTATCCACACTCTCGTTGGCCCTTCCAGCATTTGCAGAATGTACCTCACTGCCCATCTTAGGTTTCCCTGAGCAATGTTCATTGCAGTACCATAGTCAATGAGCCAATCCTCTAAATTTGTGTTGCCATCATGTTTTGGTGCCCCTTCGTAGCTGAAAGTTTGGCACTAGCGGTTCTCTCATGATCCTTGCTCCGAAATACGCTAGACCCGGCGGTCCTTGCACTTCAACAAGTTCTGCCATTTTGATCCTGTCGAGTTTCAATCTTGCATCATCTGCCTGGAGATTCCTGTTCCCCAGCCGAGATCCCAATGTGTTTTACAAATGATCCGGAATCTGATACCTGGCGTTTATGATTGCTGAGTATCCGTCGTTATACCTGTTGGCATTTGGATCTACTTATTCCTGCACCATTGGCCAGCGCTTTGTCACAGTATTTCGGTTTGCACCTGCTGCGGGTTTGGTGGCGGATTTCCTCCTCCTGCCGAATGATGGCTATGTCGAGGTTTCGGTGGGTAATTCTGGACGCCATTGTCATGCCATGTATTTCCTCGGCCGACAATCCCTTGGTTTACCTTTCCCTGGCCAGCATTTATCTTAGTGACATTTCCTTGACCAACATTGCCCTGAGCAACTGCTGGGTCGTATGTAACCAGTTGTTTGTTTCTGCCAAAGTCGCCACTTCCTTCTCGCCTTTGTCTCGGCGGAGCATGTGGTGACAATGCTACATGGCCGACTGATCTTTCCAGCTTAGGTGCTGCCGAGTGAATCACTTGTGATCTTCCCGGTGCACCCGGATTTTCCCTGTAGTAGGCTTCATTCAGCTCACCTGCTGCACGCACTAGCTCATTTACTCTTTCTTGTTGTTTTATTTTTGCCTCATCCGTCAGGTGAGGTAACTCGGCCATACCCGCTTCTGTAGCCTTGAGATTTGCTGCAGCAGTGTTGTACCTTGGCCTCATCGCAGTGTTGTGACTGCTTGATCGGGCAGATCTTGAGGTTGCATCTACTGCCAGCACTTTATTGAGTATCCTTCCTCTTTATCTCTGCATCATTGAGCAGGGTTTTATTTCTCTTGACTCAGTTGGCCGAGTTATACTCATGAAGAGTGATTTCCAACTGTTGGTGGAGTCGTGTTGCATCTTTAGCTTTTTCTAGCACTTTCTTTCTTGTCTCCTCTAACTCGACATGTGCGTGAGCCAGGTCAGCTACTGGTGCTACTGACTCAGCCAACTTGCTTTTTTGCCTTATGAAGCTCTCTTGCCCTGCTACTTGTAGCTATATTTCCAGGTCTCTCTAGTGGAAACTTAGTCGTTCTCGCTGCCTTAGGAGTTACATTCAGGTCATCCTCATCTGCTGGCCCATTCACCATAGGAACTACTAGAGCACCTACGGGATGGCGTGAGGGAGATGGAGCTGTCATAATTACCTTGGCTAAGCCATTGTTAATTATGTCGGCCGCCTGGAGCATGGACAACTAGTGGATCTATCGCCAGGATGACTCGCTCAGGATAAGCGCGTTTGATGCGCAGCGTGACATAGACATGATGCTCGCTGAAGTTGATGAAACGACCACCCCTAGGGAGCGTCCTTGTGCCGAAGCAGGCATCATTTTCACTGACAAAGTTGAGCGCGCTGAACCTCTGGAAAAGGCAAGAAAGGACACACTCGTCCGATGAAGCAATGATGTTACCCGTCTGGATGAACACTCCAACAAGCACCGATGCTGGCCCCATGGTGGGTTCCAACTATCGTGGTGGTTGTCACGGAAGATGCCATGGGTAGGCTTAAGTTGGGGCCATATGGACGCAATAGGAATCCGGGGAGGGAGTGCGCGTAGTAGCCACACACACAAGGAATAAGGAAGAACCCAAGAACAAATCTCACTTATTTCTTCTGTATCTTGGTTACAAGTGCTCCTTGAGCTGTTTTCCAAGAATCTAGTAGCTAGAGGAAGAAGAATAAGTGAACACCTTGTCTCTCTAGTTTCCCCTGTCCTCTAACCCTAGCTATGCCTTCCTTTATATAGGAGATGGGAGCAGCTAGGTTGCAATGTGGATCCTAGGGTTTACTATTCGGGCTTTGCCTTTACCCAGCTGGCTAGGTTATAGGGCCAGTCCTTGGCCCTGGACCCAGTCAGCAAAGCTTCCTCACCAATGTTCTTCTAGTATGTTGGCACTAGTTCTTTTGGCGTCACCTCTTGATTTATGCGTCGTTGGGTGCTTTAACCGTCACACGAAGCCTTTAGGCATCACCTGACGGCACTCTCCTCATCATTCTTATTTGACCCAGCTTTACCATGGTCCTGCTAGAGGTGTACACTCGAAGGAGCTTCTCTCCTTTCTTGACCCAACCTCACCTCTTAAGATTCGGCATGGGCATACCTGCAAACATGGAACTCATATATTTCTTGTGCCGACATATATTTTATGTCGGCCAAGCATTGCCATTATGACTCAGCCATTATTTACTCGGCCTATGTCGGCCAAAATCGGCTAAGGCCAATCCCTGTTAACCTTAACTTTCACCTCTTACGACCCTACCAGGGGTTATCCCCCGACAATGATTTGAATACCTCATCAAAATAAATATTCCAACTCCGAGATGCTTGCTTTAACCCATAAATGAATTTCTAAAGCTTGCATACCTTTTTAGATTTATCCGGATCAACAAAACCCTCAGGCTATATCATATACATGTCCTCGGTTAAATCTCCATTAAGGAAAGCCGTTTTGACATCCATCTACCATATCTCATTGTCGAAATAGGATGCTATAGCTAACATGATCATAATTGACTTAAGCATCACCATGGGTGAGAAAGTATCATTGTAGTTAACTCCTTGAACCTGTCGAAACCCCTTCACGACAAGACATGCTTTATAGACAGAAACATTTCCATCCATATCATGTTTTCTTCTTAAAGACCCATTTTCACTCGATGGGTCTTGCACCGTCTGGCAGATCAACCAAGTTCCAAACTTGATTTTCATCCATGGACATTAACTCGGATCTCATGGCTCCAAGCCATGACTCAGAATCAGATCCCACCATCGCTTCCGAATAAGTTGTCGGCTCATCACTGTCTAACAGTAACACATCACGAACACTTCACAATCTGGTACATCTTCATGGTTCGGGTGCAGTTGCTATCTTAGCTACCGCGAACAGCTCCACTTATAAGGCATTTACATACATGCTACTAGCCGGTTCCTCTTGAATTTGTTCGAGCTGCACTGTTCTCCCATTGACTCCCCAAATGAGAAACTCTTTCTCAAGGAAGACACTGTTCTGAGCGACAAACACTTTTCCCTCTTCTCGGGTGTATAAGTAGTAACCCAAGGTTTTCCCTCGGATACCCCATGGAAATACACTTATCTGACTTGGCCATGAGCTTGTTCAAATGAATTTGCTTGACAAAAGCTTCATAACCCCAAATCTTAAGAAAAGATAAAATTGGTTTCTTGCTAGTCCACATCTCATGCGGTGTCTTCTTTACCGACTTTGATGCTACTATGTTTAGTATGAACTCTGCAGTTTACAAACAATAACCTCAAAATGATAAAGGCAAATCTGTATGACTCATCATTGATCGTACCATGTCCAACAAGGTCCGATTATGCCTTTCCAAGAAACCATTCCTCTATGGTGTTCCCGGCGGAGTGAGTTCGGGAACTATTCCACAACTCTTCAGATGGCCATCAAACTAATGGCTCATGTACTCGCCTAATTGGTCTGACCGAAGAAAAATTATTTTCTTGCCAAGTTGATTTTGCACTTCATTATGGAATTCTTTGAAATTTTCGAAGGCTTCCGATTTATGTTTCGTGAAGTAGATATATCCATACCTACTAAAAGCATCAGTGAAGGTAATGAAGTACTCATAACCAACCCTGGCTGTCGTGCTCATTGGTCCACATACATCACAATGTACTAGTCCCAACAAGTCGGGCACCCTTTCACAAGTCTTTGCAGAAGTTGTCTTGGTCCTTTTGCCGAGTAGGAAAGATTCAGATGTCTCGAACGACTCCAAGTAGAACAAATTTAGGAGTCCATCATCATGGATCTTATTCATGAATTTCCAACTTATATGACCAAGCCGACAGTGCCAAAATTAAGTCATATTCATATCATTTTGTTTCAACCTTTTAACATTTATGTTATAAACCGACTCACCATCAAGATTCAAAATAAATAACCCATCCTAGATGGATGCAAATGTTGGAGATATGCCCAAGAGGCAATAATAAAGTGGTTATTATCATATCTACGTATTTATGATAAATGTTTACATACCATGCTATAATTGTATTAACCGGAAACATTAATACTTGTGTGGTTTGTAAACATAGAGTCTCTAGTAAAGCCTCTTGTTAAACTAGCTTGTTGGTTAATATATGATCATGGTTTCCTGATCATGAACATTGAGATGTTATTAACAACAAGTTCATATCATTAGGAGAATGATGTGATGGGCATACTCCTATAGTTAAGCGTACCATAAGATCAAGTCATTTAAATAGTTCACCTCCTATAAGCTTTCAAATACATAGTAACCTAAATCCTTCGACCATGAGATCATGTTAATCACCATCACCGGATGTATGCTTTGATGACATCAAACACCACCTCATAAATGGGTGGTTATAAAGGTGGCATTAAGTGTTCGGAAATTATGTGTTGAGGCACATGGATCAAGAGTGGGATTATTTGTCCATCCATATGACGAATAGATATACTATGGGCCCTCTCGGTGGAATGTCATCCAATTGGCTTGCAAGCATGTGACTGGCGCACAAGGTATCACATATCACAGGAACGAGTAAAGAGTACTTATCGGTAACGAGGTTGAACTAGGTATGTAGAGATACCGACGTCAAACCTTAGATAAGTAAAGTATCGCGAGACGAAGGGAAAGTGGTATCGTATATAAATGGTTCATTCGATCTCGAAGTAATCATAGAAATATGTGGGAGCCATATGAATTTCCAGATTCCTCTATTGGTTATTGATCGGAGAAGAGTGTCGATCATGTCTTCATAATTCACGAACAATAGGGAGACACACTTAAGCATTCAATGTTGTTTAGTAGATATGGAATGTGAGTAAGAAGACCGAATGTTGTTCGGAGTCTCGGATGAGACCCGGGATATCATGAGGAGATCCAGAATGGTCTGAAGAATAAGATTCATATAAGGAAAGTCCAATTCTGGTGTTCGGGAATGGTTTTGGTGTATTCATCAGAATGTTCTAGAAGGGTCTAGAAGGTCCACCGAACCGGAAGGGGAAGGGTACATGGATGTGTCATGACAAAGTGAAATGGTTGCATCATGTCCTAGGTCACTTGGCTAGAAACTTGGAAGAGAGAAATCAAACTCTATTTTGAAGTCAAAAAGGTAGTTTGAAAAAGTCAAATCCCAACATGGTTTCCGAGTTAGGGAGGGTTTCTGAGTTAGGGAGGGTTTCCACCTGGGCTGGGAGCACCCTTGGACGCACCACACCTATATAAGGAGGGGTGGGGTGCATCCCAAGGTATCCCCCTTGCCCTAGGCACCAAGACCCAATCCCTAGGCCGCCGCTGCCCCCCCTAAGCCATCGGCGCCCTAGATCCCCTCTAAACCGCCGCTCTCGTCTAGCCTAAACCCTAGCCTCCGGCTGCCCTCTTCCCTCGGCATATAAAACCTTGATCTTAGAGGTCCTCTTCTACTCCACCATACATGCTCCGTCTTAGGGGAAGCCCTGCGGGATATCCCCTCTACTTCCAACACCACGCCGTCGTGCTGCCGAAGTCGCGAGGAGAGAGCTACAACCTTCGCTGCCTGCTGGAACAAGGGAGAGGAAGGTCTTCATCGAGTATTGTACATGTGACAGACTGCGAGAGTGCTGCCGGAACACAGAACCAGAAGGATCGTCTATGCGATCTTGAGATCGGCAAGTGAACGACTACAGCACCCACGAGAATCTGCTCTTGTTAACCGCTTTGGATCTTCGAGGGTTAGTACTCTATCGACTCATTCCTACATAGATCTTGGCTTGTGTGTATTCATGCGATAGATTTTTTTTGTTTTCCATGCTATGAACCCCTACAGTGGTATCAGAGCCATGTCTATATGTAGATCTGTGATGACCCACAATTATAGGGGATCGCAACAGTCTTCACGGGTAGTATTACCCAATTTATTGATTCGACACAAGGGGAGCCAAAAATACTTGCAAGCCTTAACAACTGAGTTGTTAGTTCAGATGCACCTAGAAATAGTTCTTGCTCACAGAAGTTTATCAGTAGCAACAGTTTGTAGTGGCAATAGTTTGTAGTAGCAACAGCAAAGCAACAACAACAGTGAAACATGAGCAATAGTAATAGTAACGATAACAGTGGGATTCGAGTGCGGTAGGCATAGGGATGGATGGACGGGCGTTGCATGGACGAGTCTAAACATGTAACTTCAAGATCTAGGGCATTGTAGATAAATAATAACAAGCATCCAAGTAATAAACAATCATAGGCATGTGCTCCAAATATAGTCATACGTGCTCGGAATGAGAACTTGCACAACATCTTCTGTCCAGCCAGCCCGTGGCAGCGAGGCCTCTAGGGAACTAATGGCAATTAAGGTGCTCCTTTTAATGGAGCACCGGAGGAAAGCATTAACACTCCATGAACACATGTGATCCTCACACCACAGCCATCCCCTCTGGTTGTCCCAATTATTGTCACTTTGGGGCCATTGGATCCGGACAATGATATGTGTACACAACTTGCAGATAAGATCACAAACAATACTATCATAGTGATTCAATAATAAGTTTAGATCTGAGATCATGGCACTCGGGCCCTAGTGACAAGCATTAAGCACAACAAGTTGCAACAAAGTCAAATAGCACTAATAGAGATATTAGGCACTATGCCCTAATAGATCTTATTCGATTACATGATAGAACTCATCCAATCCCTACCATCCCCAAGCCTATAGCGGGGGATTACTCACTCATGGATGAGGGAAACATCTGTGGTTGATGGAGATGCGTTGGTGATGACGATGGCGATGATACTCTCCAAATTCCTAGTCCTGGCAGGGTGCTAGAATGGAGTTTCTGGATCCGAATCTTGGTTTCTGGTGGCGGCGGTGGAGCGGAACTCTTTCTGGAAAACTATCAAACCCCCCTCGGCTTTTCGGTCGAAAGGCAACTTATAGGCGTAGAGGGAGGCCGAGGGGGTGCCTGGGGTGGCTACACCCCCTCCAGGCCCGGCAAGTGGTGAGCCCGCGCCTGGGGTGGGTGTGGGCCCCTGAGGCCTCCTCTCCGTCTCGTATTCTGGCTCCATGGATCTTCTGGTGAAATATAATTTTTGGCATATTTTCCGAGATTTTTCCTGATAGTTCATTTTCTGCACAAAAACAAGACACCTAGGTAATTCTGCTGAAAACAGCGTTAGTCCGTGTTAGTTGTATCCAAATCACACAAGTTTAGATAAGAAACAATAGCAAAGTGTTCGAGAAAGTATATACATTTTGCACGTATCAACTCCCCCAAGCTTATCTTATTGCTTGTCCTCAAGCAATTCAGTTGAAAACTGAGTGCGATAAAATAACTTTCACGAACACTTTGCTTCCTATGATATAAATATTCTCAGCACAGGAGTAGATGCTTAGACAATTCATAATAAAGAGTATGCAGATAAGTCTACTCAATAGTCATTGCAAGCTATGAAGAGAAACCAACTCAATAATAATAAGTAGCATGAAACATAAACATAAGCAACATTGCAATGCTCATAATAAGGTATGATAGAGTGGTATCTCGCTTGCCTTTGTTTGAAGAGCACAATATAAATGCAAAGGCACCCCTGAAGTTCACATGAATACTAGAAGTAAAGATATCAGAGATACAAGCATCAAAGTCATGACATAATTAACCAAGTTTTGGAACAAACACAAGAATGACAACTATGCTCTCAAGAAGGTGCTCATAGAATAAGTGGTTACTCAACAAAATTGTGAAAATGTTTTTGAAAGGTTTGAAAGGCTTCCCAATGCTGAAAGGAAGGTACTCATTAGCTTTGAGCTCTCATTGACACTATCATAGGCATCTTCATGTGGTTAAGGTGAAAGTGAGGTCCACTTTGAATCATATGCTTGACAGACCATAGACTGGAAATACCAAGTCCCTTGAGTACAAGGGACACTCCGCATGCTACTCACCTTTGGTCACCTGAAAGTTCTTTTCATTGTAAATACATGCATATCATCGAGAACCAGCAACAGGGTACCCCTTGCACATGGTATAGGAGCTTTCCCATAACCAAAATGACAAGGCAAGCAGACAATGAGCATCTCAGCAATCTTTTTATTTACCATATGCATAGATTTTTATTGAGAATGCTCATTATGGTGATGCTGCAAGTTTCCACCATGATTAGGCATGGATTAGGCTAGCGGCCCAGGCGTTTCTCTAACACAATGTATAAACTCCATGAACTCACAAGCTCCCCTTTTATTTCACATCGTCGACATCCGCAAACAAAAGAGAAAGGAATCAATTGGATGGGATATCCAAAAAAAGGTGTTGAAAACGTTCCCAGTGATAGCACGGTTCTGCTAACTCCTATCATATAATAAGAAAGCATATAACTTTCATGGACTAGTCACAATGGTTCAAGATTATTTAGCGCAAGGAATAAAGTGTGCCATCAAGTTCGTGAGAGCTTTACTAACTAACTTTATCAAAACACTAAAACATTTTATTTTGGAAGAAAACACGGCATATAATATGCGCTGAAGTAGCAAATGATGCTAATAGGTAGGTATGGTGGACACATCTGGCAATATTGGTTTTTTCGGGAGTTGGAAGCATAGGCAGAGCACATACTCAGTGCAAGTGAAGGCTAGCAATAGAGAGGGAGCGACAAACGAGAGAGCAATAGCTGTCAAAATCATGCTTGCGACAAAACATGACTAATTATGGCATGAAAGTGATACAAGAACTCTAAGGCAAAATAAATCATCGAGGTTACTGACTATTGATTAGTCATATGCATGCGTGCATGCGCCAAGTCGATTCATATGAATATTCAGAGGAGGATACCACAATGTCATACCAAAGTATGAATAAAACAATGCAAGCAAACATTCATATGACATGCTACAAACTATTAACAAGCTGGAGCTAATCATAGACAAGCAAGAACTACTAAGCATCCATAACGACATACACATTACACAAACAGGCTAAGCATGCTCACAATGATTAGTATATGTACAAAAATGAAACAAATAGAGTTCGTTACCACCCTCTTACCACACCTCGAGTTGTCTTAATCTTCATTATTGCCCTTCACTTGTGTGACTTGAATATTAATATGAAACCAAAATCCACTGAGGACGACTGAACCCTGCAATGAACTCACAAAATCAAAGAAGAACAACAAATATTTTTGGTGTTTTCGATTTTTTTAAAGAAAACAAACAAAGCAAAACCAAACAAAGAAAAAGGCAACCCAAACAAGAAGCAAACAAAGCAAAAAAAAATTGAATTTTTTTCTTTAAAGGCAAACCAAAGCAAAGAAACAAATAAAGAGAAACATCAAAAATATTTTTGGTATTTTTGGGTTTTTGAGAAAGAAGCAACAAGAACCAAAAAGAAAGCGAAACAATGGATATACAAAGAACCTACAGAACATGATATATATATGAGTGTGATGTCGGTATACCTCCCCCCGAGCTTAGGATTTTGGCCTAAGTGGGGCTCAATAGCGCGGGTAGTAAACCCATTGTAGAGGTCCCAACCTTTAATAAGGTAAAGATCCCTGTGTTTACAATGCTAGACCCTGGATCAATAGCTAGCATCCACAATTAAGATGTAATATCAAGAAACAAAGGTCATAATACAACTTTATAACCAGGAAAAAAATAATTCATTACATCTTACATAGCTCATTTGGCAATCTCATTACAATGCAGTAGAAATAACTATAGCATGGGGTCCTTCATCTTCAAAGTGCCATAGGCAAACATGTTGGTTGTAGACTTGTAATCCTAATGAACACACTTCACTAACATCAAACAAACCTACAACATAATAAGTTACAGCCACAAGGGTGAATACATTTTAATTGTATTGACAAGTGATACTATGGTAGTATAGTGGAGTCTATCATCTATATGCATTTGGCTAAGTGGAGCTTAGGCTTGCTTTGCTCAAAATAGTTTTTCCTTATCATTTGAAAACACTAAGTTTTTGCTTGTCAAAATCACCCAAGGCATCTCCCAATAGAAATTGGTGATCCTTCAACCCTTGTTCAACCACAAGTTTAACTTAGAAAATTGGGACGAGGAGATTCTTGATAGCTTCCATGTCTTGATGCTCAAATTGTCCTTTACCAGGGACATGGCTAAGTACTTAGATTTTACACTCTGTAGAGGTGGTGCACTTTCCCCACAAGACTTGGTTTCACCAAGACAAGATCTTTCAGAAGCCTTCCCTTAGACTAGAATGGACGCGTTCCAACCTATCATACCCTACCACCAACTGTCCATTTGGCTAAGTTATTGCGACCTATATGATCCAGGCACATCCCATAATGCCAAGTGGTTGCACTTGAAGCTTCTCAACATTTGACATCTCAAATCTCTTTGTTCCTGGGTGGCCATCCACAAGTGAGATACACAAGGTAAACCATAGAAATGGGCCTTGTGTAACCACTCAATACAAACCATTCCTTCCATTCCACCCAGGTGATTCATTCACTTAGTTGTTTTATTAAACAAAACACAAGTCCTTGACTTAGAAATATTCCATAGTATGAATATATTCCACCCCTGTTTTCTACTAGCTAAGCTAAGCATGATAGTAGTAGGAATCTTAATTAGAAAAATTCTACTAAGGTTTCATCTACTAGGATTTCCCATCGCATAGTTTACACTTAGCAAAAATTCCATGCAAGTCCTACTTAGAAATATCACTAGTGCATAGTGAAAATAATGGGACAAAGTATGAAGCACCACTTGCGTTTTTGGTAGAGAATTATAAGTTCACTCCTTGATCTTGAAATGATCACAAGCAAGGCACAAATTTCAATCTACCATTCAAGCAAGTGTCACATAAAATAATAGAAACAAAGTAATGCATGCAAGCATGCTAAAGAATGTTTTATTTGGAAAAGTGATTTCTAGTAGCTTATAAACATTATAAAACACCTATTTGTCATTTTATAAAAGTGGCAAAACCATTTGCAAAAGATTTTATCTATAAACCCTTTTTAAACCAAAGCATTATTTTATGTGGTTAAAAATGCCTTTAGCAAAGCAATAATATTTATAGGGTTCCCCAAATACATTTTTAATTCTAAAACTTGGTGTTTGGGGTCAGAGAGTTTAATCCAAATCATTTCCCAAAGATTTTTCTCCAAAAGTATGTTTTTAACATATAAACAACATTTTTATTTGACTAGAAATGCTTTAATTCAAAGATTTATTATCTTGCTTCACAAAATATGTTTTTGAATCCACAAGTTGTTTTTGAATCCAAAGTGCATGGTTGGAAAGTACGTGTCTTGCTTATTCCATTGAAATAAAATTTGCAAAATTTGGATGTGTGTATCAAAAGTTATAGATTTTACAAAATTGAACATCTAATAGATCAATTCTGTTTTTATAACAATAGACAGGGCCACGTGGAATGTTTTGATTGGTTGAAAACGATTTGCGTGGATCAAGAGATGCAGGCCGTCTGATATAATGTGGATCGTGCGGTGCAGAGACAGTCATACCTCTTCGATAAGTGATTCTTTCCTAGCCAATGGATCTGCATCTAACGGCTCTGAGCCTCTGGTCATGGATTGGCGGCGCTAGCAACGGTGAGCGGCGGCGACGCGCTCGGGAAGGAGCGTTCCGGCGAAGCTATGGTGCGAGGGAGAGGGAGAAGGATCTTACTAGACTCTCCATGAAGCGCTGATTCTCGAGGTGGTGTTTGTCGATGGAGGGGCGCACGGTGGCGACGTTAATCGCTCGCTGGAGAAGAGACCGACGGCGGCTGCCTACTGTCGAAGACGGAGGCGACGCTACGGTGTGGGCTAGGACACGAAAATGGAGGCGTTAGTTGCATAATAGGTCACTGGTCACAGGCGTATCATCGGAAGGAAGAGGGGCGGTCAGAACGTTACCAGGGGAGTCGCTGGAGAAGAGACAGACGGCGGTGGCGCTCGGGTGATTCCCTTGCTGAAGCTCTAGTGTTCACGCGGCCAAGAGAGCGACACCGGAAGATGCACAGGATTCAGTGGAACATGCTCGTGTGGCCGAGGGGGCGAGGTGCGGCCTGGGTTTGTCAGAATCTTTGCCGGAGGGCGTCGGAGGCAGTGGCGATGTGTGGACAAATTCGAGCAGCGTAGGGGCAGTGGGGAGGCGATGTCTGGGGGAAATGAAAGAGGAGGAGCAGGCATTTAATACAGCATGGTCACGGCGAGGAATAATCGCGCATTAAGGTGGATTGATCGCGAGTAATCGGTGGCAGAAACGGCCAGAGGTCATGGTCTTCGCGTGGGTGGAGACGATGGACTGGCAGGTGGGGCTCAGCAGTCAGCGAGAGAGAGGGGGGAGGTGGGGCCTACTGTCAGTGACTACATGGGTTCTTTGTCGGGTGCGAAACTTTTTCTCGCGAGGAGAGAGGGAAGTGGGCTAGCTGGGCTTAGTGGGCCTTGCTGGGCTGGGTTGGCTTTGTTTCATTTTTTTTTGTTCTGAATGTTTTTTCTTTTTCCTTTTCTATTTATCTGTTTTGATTTTTATTCAAATCATTCAAACTCCTTTTAAATTCAAACCTTTGCCAAACTTTGTGTTCATTCAAATACTAATTAATAATACATTCTGAAGTCAATTTAGAATAATAATTTTATTCTTTTTAGGGTATAATAATTATATAAAATAGGCCCTTGTGTTAAATCAAATAAGATATATTTTCAAACCTTATTTTAAAATCCAATCTTTTCTACAAAACCTTTTCAGTAGGTTTATTTATTTAATGGAATGCTAAATAATTCACTTTGAATTATTTATAGTATTTTAATATGATTATCAATCATTTTAATTTGGGCAATTGTTTTTATTCCAATGAAATTCAAATATGGTTTTAATTCCATATAACTTTATTTAAATGGTTCTTTTATTTCATTTAAGTTAATTAAATAACTTTTATTCCACTTGGGTAAATTCAAATTATTTTTCCGTTATTTAATTAATCTCTTCCATTAGGGATTTTGTCTTTATTCAAATAGAAATAGAATTTGGTTAATGCCATTTTATTTTATTTGGAAAATTCTTTATCCATTTATTTTATTTGGATTTGGATTATATTCATTCCATTTGCTTATGGGCTTGGCCAAGATTTAATTTGGTTTTAAAATACTCCTCATTTATTTATTTCTTTCTTTATCTTATAAAATTCCATATCTTTTTATTTATAGATCCAAAGTTGGTGATTCCAATTTGTAAAATCTTATTTAATATTTGTTTATCCTTTTAAATGTCTTTAGGATTATTTGTTCGCCATTTGGTATGGATTTCTAGATAGGTGCTTTATTTGCTTTGGAAATTCAATTTCCTGATCTTATTAAATTCGTAAGATTTTGTCTATGGTTCCAAATTAAGTGAAACGCATTCATATGGTTTTATAATATTTCTATTTGTCATTCTTGATCATTTATAAATGTTTGTTGACAAATTTCTATATGGATCAAAACCATGGTCTTAGAGATATATTGGAAATTATTTTATTTTATTAGGGTTTTAGGGTTTTGGTTTATTTTCCAAGTGTTTAAATTTCAAGATGCATTTATGAAGAATGTATTTCACTTGATTTGAATTTAGTTTGATTCAAACATTAATCAAAGTTTGATCAAGATGGGATTTTAAGTTTCCATTTGGAATCAAAAAGTTTCTTTTCACCCTAGATTTCAACAATTATTTATTTTGTTTATTTTTTTGACATTACAAAATTTGGAAAATTTTGGGATATGACAGGCTACCACCCTTAAAATAAACCTCATCCCGAGATTTGGGAAGGCTAGGGTTACAAGTTGGCTCAAAACAACTAGGGTACTACCACCCTTAAAAAAAATTCCACTAGATTACTTCTTGGCATGCTTGGGATCTTGTTGAAACTTCTCTGGGCAAACATTTGCATAGTGTCCTTTGTTTCCACACTTGAAACATGTAACAAGGCTGAGATCTTTCATAGGCTTGTTTATCTTGTGCTTCATCTTTTCTGGACAATTGCTTGCATAATGTCCTTGATCACCACAATTGTAACATGTGACAAGATTGAGTTCTTCACGTATTTTATGTGGACAAGTTGATACATAATGACCTAGCTCTTTGCAGTTGTTGCACCACACTTTGTTAATCTTCTTATATTTTTGTTTCTTCTCAGGACATTCATTGGCATAGTGTGCCATCTCTTTGCAATGGCAACATTGCACTTGTATTTTGTCCTTCTTCTTCTTGGGTTTCTCCAAAGCTAGGAATGCTTCTAGTTCATGCTCTTCATATCTCACCTCAAAGGTGGGAAAGTTTCCTGGTCTCCTTAATATTTTCCTTGGGTAATACAAATGTCTCCTCTTTGGTCCATCAAATTGAGTCATATTGCATGGAGGTGCAAGCTGATTTTCCTTTTTCTTCATCCTTCTTGGTAGAGGTTGTTCCCTCCTGAGGGTTTACAATCTTTTGATGCACTCCACCTTGTTTCCTTTGTTGAACTATGGAATAGATGGGGCATTGGATAGGTACATGATTATTTCCTTCACATAGGAAACAAGTAGCTTAAGATGTGAGGCATTGATTAGTTGGATGTTTCTCTTCACAATTGGGGCATTGATCTTCGTGCTCTTTGGATGTGTGATCCTTGTCTCCACAAACATTGCAAGCTTGGGTTCCTTCTAGAATATCATCCTTGGCATCCTTGTTGTCACAAACTCTTTGGGAAGGGTTGTCTCCCATGTTGATCATTTGATTTGTAATCCTATGCAACAATTGGGTTTCGGTTTCCAAAAACCTTTGCATGGTTGGGTCTAAATCATTGTTGTTGGCCAAAAATTGAGTTGTCACTTGGTTCAACCGGGTTTGGGTTGCCATGAGTTCTCTCATGTTAATCTCTTGGTTGTTGTTGTTGTCACCATCCCTTATGTTGGAGTTTCTTGGAGTAGTCATCTGTTTGGGTTGGATTGGAATTAGAATAGGCAAAATATTTCTAAGGAATTAATTATAATCACACACATCACAATTCCCACAAGCAATGTGCAAGCAATAAAAAACAAACATTCCAATCAAACAACAAAGTTTCAAGCACATTTTTAAGCAACAAAATATTCTTTCTATACCACATAAGTTGGTGGGTTTGATTTAAACTAAATATGGTGGTCCAACTATATGATTCACTTAGAATCATCCCATTCTTCTTGGTTGGTTCTTCTTGAACAATATCTTTGTATCCTTGGAGAATTTCTTGTATCTTGGCCACAAAACTTCAAAGGTGATGATGATTCCTTCTAAGTTGTATTTCCTTAGCCTTCAAGTCTTGAGTAATATTTCTTGTCTCACTTGTAGTCCTTAATCTTTGTTGATGTTGAAGTTGAAGTCATTTGAGTTGGTGACGCCCTTTGCTCATGTTGAAGTCTTTGCTCCTGGTGGAGGCTTTATCCATCAAGTTTGAAATAGAAGAGATGTAGAGTCAAAACCAAAAGGTTGAGGAAAGAGTTTACAAGATTGTTTGTAAATAAGTTTTGGAACAAATTTAACTCCTATTTTACTAAGGGGTTTTGTCCAATCCTAGGGTTATAATCCTACAGGAAACACAGTGCTCTGATACCATATGTAGAGGTCCCAACCTTTAATAAGGTAAAGATCCCTGTGTTTACAATGCTAGTCCCTGGATCAATAGCTAGCATCCACAGTTAAGATGTAATATCAAGAAACAAAGGTCATAATACAACTTTATAACCAGGAATAAAATAATTTATTACATCTTACATAGCTCATTTCTCTATCTCATTACAATGCAGCAGAAATAACTATAGCATGGGGTCCTTCATCTTCAAAGTGCCACAGGCAAACATGTTGGTTGTAGACTTGTAATACTAATCAACACACTTCACTAACATCAAACAAACCTGCAACATAATAAGTTACAGCCACAAGGGGCAATACATTTGAATTGTATTGGCAAGTGATACTATGGTAGTATAGTGGAGTCTATCATCTATATGCATTTGGCTAAGTGGAGCTTAGGCTTATTTTTCTCAAAATAGTTTTTCCTTATCATTTGAAAACACTAAGTTTTTGTTTGTCAGAATCACCCAAGGCATCTCTCAATAGAAATTGGTGATCCTTCAACCCTTGTTCAACCACAAGTTTTAACTTAGAAAATTGGGATGAGGAGATTCTTGATAGCTTCCATGTCTTGATGCTCAAATTGTCCTTTACCAGGGACATGGTTAAGTACTTAGATTTTACACCCTGCAGAGATGGTGCACTTTTCCCACAAGACTTGGTTTCACCAAGACAAGATCTTTCAGAAGCCTTCCCTTAGACCAGAATGGACGCATTCCAACCTATCATCCCCTACCACCAATTGTCCATTTGGCTAAGTTATTGCAACCTATATGATCCAGGCAGATCCCATAATGCCAAGTGGTTGCACTTGAAGCTCCTCAACATTTGACATCTCAAATCTCTTTGTTCCTGGGTGGCCATCCACAAGTGAGATACACAAGGTAAACCATAGAAATGGGCCTTGTGTAACCACTCAACACAAACCATTCCTTCCATTCCACCCAGGTGATTCATTCACTTAGTTGTTTTATTAAACAAAACACAAGTCCTTGACTTAGAAATATTCCATAGTATGAATATATTCCACCCCTGTTTTCTACTAGCTAAGCTAAGCATGATAGTAGTAGGAATCTTAACTTAGGAAAATTCTACTAAGGTTTCATCTACTAGGATTTCCCATGGCATAGTTTACACTTAGCAAAAATTCCATGCAAGTCCTACTTAGAAATATCACTAGTGCATAGTGAAAATAATGGGACAAAGTATGAAGCACCACTTGAGTTTTTGGTAGAGAATTATAAGTTCACTCCTTGATCTTGAAATGATCACACTCTTCAAAATCCACTACAATCCAATCAAGCAAGGCACAAATTTCAATCTACCATTCAAGCAAGCGTCACATAAAATAATAGAAACAAAGTAATGCATGCAAGCATGCCAAAGAATGTTTTATTTGGAAAAGTGATTTCTAGTAGGTTATAAACATTATAAAACACCTATTTGTCATTTTATAAAAGTGGCAAAACCATTTGCAAAAGATTTTATCTATAAACCCTTTTTAAACCAAAGTATTATTTTATGTGGTTAAAAATGACTTTAGCAAAGCAATAATATTTATAGGCTTCCCCAAATACATTTTCAATTCTAAAACTTGGTGTTTGGGGTCAGAGAGTTTAATCCAAATCATTTCCCAAAGATTTTTCTCGAAAATTATTTTTTAACATATAAACAACATTTTTATTTGACTAGAAACGCTTTAATTCAAAGATTTATTCTCTTGCTTCACAAAATATGTTTTTGAATCCACAAGTTGGTTTATATGGTCAGTAGGTTCAAAACAATCCATTTGCCAAAGATTTTACCATAACAATATTTCTAGAATAAATTTTATATCCAAAATATGCCTACACAAGTTTCTGCAAAAACAATCAATTTAACATAAGCAATTTACTAAACAAAGTGCATGGTAGGAAATTAATTGTCTTGTTGGTTCCATTGATATAAAATTTGCAAAATTTGGACATGTGGATCAAAAGTTATAGATTTTACAAAATTGAACATCTAATAGATCAATTCTGTTTTTATAACAATGGACAGGGCCACGTGGAATGTTCTGATTGGTTGAAAACGATTCGCGTGGATCAAGGGATGCAGGACGTAGGATCTAATGTGGATCGTGCGGTATAGAGACAGTCATACCTCTTTGACAAGTGATTCTTTCCTAGCCAATGGATCTGCATCTAACGGCTCTGAGCCTCTGTTCATGGATTGGAGGCGCTAGCAACGGTGAGCGGCGGCGGCGCGCTCGGGCAGGAGCGTTCTGGCGAAGCTAGGGTGCGCGAGAGAGGTAGAAGGAGCTTAATAGACTCACCGTGAAGAGCTGATTCTCCGGGTGGTCTTTGTCGACGGAGGGGAGCACGGTGGCGACGTTAATTGCTCACCGGAGAAGAGACCGACGGCGGTTGCTTACAGTCGAAGACGGCATGTGGGGCTCAACAGTCAGCGAGCGAGAGAGGGGGGAGGTGGGGCCTGCTGTCAGTGACTGCGCGGGTTCTGTTTCGGGTGCGAAACGTTTTCTCGCGAGGAGAGTGGGAAGTGGGCTAGCTGGGCTTAGTGGGCCTTGCTGGGCTGGGTTGGCTTTGTTTCATTTTTTTTTGTTCTGAATGTTTTTTCTTTTTCCTTTTCTACTGTTTTGATTTTTATTCAAATCATTCAAACTCCTTTTAAATTCAAACCTTTGCCAAACTTTGTGTTCATTCAAATACTAATTAATAATACATTCTGAAGTCAATTTAGAATAATAGTTTTATTCTTTTTCGGGTATAATAATTATTTAAAATAGGCCCTTGTGTTAAATCAAATAAGATATATTTTCAAACCTTATTTTAAAATCCAATCTTTTTTACAAAACCTTTTCAGTAGGTTTATTTATTTAATGGAATGCTAAATAATTCACTTTGAATTATTTATAGTATTTTAATATGATTATCAATCATTTTAATTTGGGCAATTCTTTTTATTCCAATGAAATTCAAATATGGTTTTAATTCGATATAACTTTTTTTAAATGGTTCTTTTATTTCATTTAAGTCAATTAAATAACTTTTATTCCACTTGGGAAAATTCAAATTATTTTTCCCTTATTTAATTAATCTCTTCCATTAGGGATTTTGTCTTTATTCAAAAAGAAATAGAATTTGGTTAATGCCATTTTATTTTATTTGGAAAATTCTTTATCCATTTATTTTATTTGGATTTGGATTATATTCATTCCATTTGCTTATGGGCTTGGCCAAGATTTAATTTGGTTTTAAAATACTCCTCATTTATTTATTTCTTTCTTTATCTTATAAAATTCCATATCTTTTTATTTATAGATCCAAAGTTGGTGATTCCAATTTGTAAAACATTATTTAATATTTGTTTATCCTTTTAAATGTCTTTAGGATTATTTGTTCACCATTTGGTATGGATTTCTAGATAGGTGCTTTATTTGCTTTGGAAATTCAATTTCCTTATCTTATTAAATTCTTAAGATTTTGTCTATGGTTCCAAATTAAGTGAAACCCATTCATATGGTTTTATAATATTTCTATTTGTCATTCTTGATAATTTATAAATGTTTGTTGACAAATTTTTATATGGATCAAAACCATGGTCTTAAAGATATATTGGAAATGATTTTATTCTATTAGGGTTTTAGGGTTTTGGTTTATTTTCCAAGTGTTTAAATTTCAAGATGCATTTATGAAGAATGCATTTCACTTGATTTGAATTTAGTTTGATTCAAACATTAATCAAAGTTTGATCAAGATGGGATTTTAAGTTTCCATTTGGAATCAAAAAGTTTCTTTTCACCCTAGATTTCAACAATTAATTATTTTGTTTATTTTTTTTCACATTACAAAATTTGGAAAATTTTGGGATATGACAGGCTACCACCCTTAAAATAAACCTCGTCCCGAGATTTGGGAAGGCTAGGGTTACAAGTTGGCTCAAAACAACTAGGGTACTACCACCCTTAAAAAAATTCCACTAGATTATTTCTTGGCATGCTTGGGATCTTGTTGAAACTTCTCTAGGCAAACATCTGCATAGTGTCCTTTGTTTCCACACTTGAAACATGTGACAAGGCTGATACCTTTCATAGGATTGTTTATCTTGTGCTTCATCTTTTCTGGACAATTGCTTGCATAATGTCCTTGATCACCACAATTGTAACATGTGACAAGATTGAGTTCTTCACGTATTTTCTGTGGACAAGTTGATATATAATGGCCTAGCTCTTTGCAGTTGTTGCACCCCACTTGGTTAATCTCCTTATATTTTTGTTTATTCTCAGGACATTCATTGGCATAGTGTCCCATCTCTTTGCAATGGCAACATTGCACTTGGCTTTTGTCCTTCTTCTTCTTGGGTTTCTCCAAAGCTAGGAGTGCTTCTAGTTCATGCTCTTCATATCTCACCTCAAAGGTGGGAAAGTTTCCTGGTCTCCTTAATATTTTCCTTGGGTAATACATATGTCTCCTCTTTGGTCCATCAAATTGAGTCATATTACATGGAGGTGCAAGCTGAGATTTTCCTTTGTCTTCATCCTTCTTGGTAGAGGTTGTTCCCTCCTGAGGGTTTACAATATGTTGATGCAGTCTACCTTGTTTCCTTTGTTGAACTATGGAATAGATGGGGTATTGGATAGGTACATGATTATTTCCTTCACATAGGAAACAAGTAGCTTGAGATGTGAGGCATTAATTAGTTGGATGTTTCTCTTCACAATTGGGGCATTGATCTTCATGCTCTTTGGAAGTGTGATCCTTGTCTCCACAAACATTGCAAGCTTGGGTTCCTTCTAGAATATCATCCTTGACATCCTTGTTGTCACAAACTCCTTGGGAAGGGTTGTCTCCCATGTATGTAATCCTATGCAACAATTGGGTTTGGGTTTCCAAAAACCTTTGCATGGTTGGGTCTAAATCATTGTTGTTGGCCAAAAATTGAGTTGTTACTTGGTTCAACCGGGTTTGGGTTGCCATGAGTTCTCTCATATTGATCTCTTGGTTGTTGTTGTCACCATCCCTTATGTTGGAGTTTCTTGGAGTAGTCATCTGATTGGGTTGGATTGGGATTAGAATAGGAAAAAGATTTCTAAGGAATTAATTATAATCACACACATCACAATTCCCACAAGCAATGTGCAAGCAATCAAAAACAAACATTCCAATCAAACAAAAAAGTTTCAAGAACATTTTTAAGCAACAAAATATTTTTGCTATACCACATAAGTTGGTGGGTTTGATTTAAACTAAATATGGTGGTCCAACTATATGGTTCACTTAGAATCAACCCATTCTTCTTGGTTGGTTCTTCTTGAACAATATCATTGTATCCTTGGAGAATTTCTTGTATCTTGGCCACAAAACTTCAAAGGTGATGACGATTCCTTCTAAGTTGTATTTCCTTAGCCTTCAACTCTTGAGTAATATTTCTTGCCTCACTTGTAGTCCTTAGTGATATCCAAGTTGAAGTCCTTGTTGAGACTAAAGTTGAAGTCTTTGTTGATGTTGAAGTTGAAGTCATTTGAGTTGGTGACGTCCTTTGCTCATGTTGAAGTCTTTGCTCCTGGTGGAGGCTTTATCCATCAAGTTTGAAATAGAAGAGATGTAGAGTCAAAACCAAAAGGTTGAGGAAAGAGTTTACAAGATTGTTTGTAAATAAGTTTTGGAACAAATTTAACTCCTATTTTTCTAAGGGGTTTTGTCCAATCCTAGGGTTACAATCCTATAGGCAACACAGTGCTCTGATACCATCTGTAGAGGTCCCAACCTTTAATAAGGTAAAGATCCCTATGTTTACAATGCTAGTCCCTGGATCAATAGCTAGCATCCACAGTTAGATGTAATATCAAGAAACAAAGGTCATAATACAACTTTATAACCAGGAATAAAATAATTTCTTACATCTTACATAGCTCATTTGGCTATCTCATTACAATGCAGAAGAAATAACTATAGCATGGGGTCCTTCATATTCAAAGTGCCACAGGCAAACATGTTGGTTGTAGACTTGTAATCCTAATCAACACACTTCACTAACATCAAACAAACCTGAAACATAATAAGTTACAGCCATAAGGGGCAATACATTTGAATTGTATTGGCAAGTGATACTATGGTAGTATAGTGGAGTCTATCATCTATATGCATTTGGCTAAGTGGAGCTTAGGCTTGCTTTGCTCAAAATAGTTTTTCCTTATCATTTGAAAACACTAAGTTTTTGTTTGTCAAAATAGCCCAAGGCATCTCCCAATAGAAATTGGTGATCCTTCAACCCTTGTTCAACCACAAGTTTTAACTTAGAAAATTGGGATGAGGAGATTCTTGATAGCTTCCATGTCTTGATGCTCAAATTGTCCTTTACCAGGGACATGGCTAAGTACTTAGATTTTACACTCTACAGAGGTGGTGCACTTTATCCACAAGACTTGGTTTCACCAAGACAAGATCTTTCAGAAGCCTTCCCTTAGACTAGAATGGACGCGTTCCAACCTATCATCCCCTACCACCAACTGTCCATTTGGCTAAGTTATTGCAACCTATATGATCCAGGCAGAGCCCATAATGCCAAGTGGTTGCACTTGAAGCTTCTCAACATTTGACATCTCAAATCTCTTTGTTCCTGGGTGGCCATCCACAAGTGAGATACACAAGGTAAACCATAGAAATGGGCCTTGTGTAACCACTCAACACAAACCATTCCTTCCATTCCACCCAGGTGATTGATTCACTTAGTTGTTTTATTAAACAAAACACAAGTCCTTGACTTAGAAATATTCCATAGTATGAATATATTCCACCCTTGTTTTCTACTAGCTAAGCTAAGCATGATAGTAGTAGGAATCTTAACTTAGGAAAATTCTACTAAGGTTTCATCTACTAGGATTTCCCATGGCATAGTTTACACTTAGCAAAAATTCCATGCAAGTCCTACTTAGAAATATCACTAGTGCATAGTGAAAATAATGGGACAAAGTATGAAGCACCACTTGCCTTTTTGGTAGAGAATTATAAGTTCACTCCTTGATCTTGCAATGATCACACTCTTCAAAATCCACTACAATTCAATCAAGCAAGGCACAAATTTCAATCTACCATTCAAGCTAGCATCACATAAAATAATAGAAACAAAGTAATGCATGCAAGCATGCCAAAGAATGTTTTATTTGGAAAAGTGATTTCTAATAGGTTATAAACATTCTAAAACACCTATTTGTAATTTTATAAAAGTGGCAAAACCATTTGCAAAAGATTTTATCTATAAACCCTTTTTAAACCAAAGCATTATTTTATGTGGTTAAAAATGCCTTTAGCAAAGCAATAATATTTATAGGGTTCCCCAAATACATTTTTAATTCTAAAACTTGGTGTTTGGGGTCAGAGAGTTTAATCCAAATCATTTCCCAAAGATTTTTCTCCAAAAGTATTTTTTAACATATAAACAACATTTTTATTTGACTAGAAATGCTTTAATTCAAAGATTTATTCTCTTGCTTCACAAAATATGTTTTCGAATCCACAAGTTGGTTTATATGGTCAGTAGGTTAAAAAAATCCATTTTCCAAATATTTTACCATAATAATATTTCTAGAATAAATTTTATATCCAAAATATGCCTACACAAGTTTCTGCAAAACAATCAATTTAACAGAAGCAATTTACTAAACAAAGTGCATGGTTGGAAAGTAATTGTCTTGATGATTTCATTTATATAAAATTTGCAAAATTTGGACGTGTGGGTCAAAAGTTATATATTTTACAAAACTGAACATCTAATAGATCAATTCTGTTTTTATAAAAATGGACAGGGCCATGTGGAATGTTCTGATTGGTTGAAAACGATTCGCGTGGATCAAGGGATGCAGGCCGTAGGATCTAATGTGGATCGTGCGGTACAGAGACAGTCATACCTCTTTGATAAGTGATTCTTTCCTAGCCAATGGATCTGCATCTAACGGCTCTAAGCCTCTGGTCATGGATTGGCGGCTCTAGCAATGGTGAGCGGCGTCGGCGCGCTCGGGAAGGAGCGTTCCGGCGAAGCTAGGGTACGCGGGAGAGGGAGAAGGAGCTTACTAGACTCGCCATGAAGCGCTGATTCTCGGGGTGCTCTTTGTCGACGGAGGGGCGCACGGTGGCAACGTTAATCGCTCGCCGGAGAAGAGACCGATGGGGGCTGCTTACTGTCGAAGACGGAGGCGACGCTATGGTGCGGACTAGGACATGAAAACGGCGGCATTAGTTCCAGAAGAGGTCACTGGTCACAGACGTATCATCGGAAGGAAGAGGGACGGTCAGAATGTTACCAGGGGAGTCGCCGGAGAAGAGACATATGACGGTGGCGCTCGGGTGATGCCCTTGCTGAAGCTCTGGTGTTCGCGCGGCCAAGAGAGCGACACCGGAAGATGCACAGGAGTCAGTGGAACACGCTCGTGTGTTCAAGGGGGCGAGGCGCGGCCTGGGTTCGTCGGAATCTTTGCCGGAGGGCGTCGGAGGCAGTGGCGGTGTGTGGACAAATTCGAGCAGCCTAGGGGCAGTGGGGAGGTGATGTCTGGGGGAAATGAAAGAGGAGGAGAAGGCGTTTAATACAGCGTGGTCACGGCGAGGAATAATCGCGCATTAAGGTGGATTAATCGTGAGTAATCGGCGGCAGAAATGGCCAGAGGGCGTGGTCTTCGCGTGGGTGGAGACGATGGTCTGGCAGGTGGGTCTCAGCAGTCAGCGAGAGGGAGAGGGGGAGGTGGGGCCTGCTGTCGGATGGCAAGGGTTCTTTTTCAAAAGTAAACGCTTTCTCATGGGAGAGAGGGAAGTGGGCTAGCTGGGCTTAGTGGGCGTTGCTGGGCTGGGTTGGCTTTGTTTCATTTTTTGTTCTGAATGTTTTTTATTTTTCCTTTTCTATTTATCTGTTTTGATTTTTATTCAAATCATTCAAACTCCTTTTAAATTCAAACCTTTGCCAAACTTTGTGTTCATTCAAATACTGATTATGGTTATTTTATTTCATTTAAGTCAATTAAATAACTTTTGTTCCACTTGGGTAAATTCAAATTATTTTTCCCTGATTTAATTAATCTCTTCCATTAGGGATTTTGTCTTTATTCAAATAGAAATATAATTTGGTTAATGTCATTTTATTTTATTTGGAAAATTCTTTATCCATTTATTTTATTTGGATTTGGATTATATTCATTCCATTTTCTTATGGGATTGGCCAGGATTTAATTTGGTTTTAAAATACTCCTCATTTATTTATTTGTTTCTTTATCTTATAAAATTACATATCTTTTTATTTATAGATCCAAAGTTGGTGATTCCAATTTGTAAAATCTTATTTAACATTTGTTTATCCTTTTAAATGTATTTAGGATTATTTTTTCACCATTTGGTATGGATTTCTAGATAGATTTATTTTCTTTGGAAATTCAATTTCCTTACTTTATTAAATTCTTAAGATTTTGTCTATGGTTCCAAATTAAGTGAAACCCATTCATATGGTTTTATAATATTTATATTTGTTGTTCTTGATCATTTATAAATGTTTGTTGACAAATTTTTATATGGATCAAAACTATGGTCTTAGAGATATATTGGAAATGATTTTATTCTATTAGGGTTTTAGGGTTTTGGTTTATTTTCCAAGTGTTTAAATTTAAAGATGCATTTATGAAGAATGCATTTCACTTAATTTGAATTTAGTTTGATTCAAACATTAATCAAAGTTTGATCAAGATGGGATTTTAAGTTTCCATTTGGATTCAAAAAGTTTCTTTTCACCCTAAATTTCAACAATTATTTATTTTGTTTATTTTTTTTCACATTACAAAATTTGGAAAATTTTGGGATGTGACACCCATGCTGGTCGGTCATCATAGGAATGATCATAGTCAGGCGCATGCGATGAAGAAGAAGACGCTCCCCAATCAAATGAGGGCTGGTGGTATGAAGACTCTCCTAAGTTGGAGGGCTGAACCGAATTGTCTTCGGCATCCTCTTCAACATTCTCCTCTTGCTGGGAGAGTTACCCGACATATGTGTCAACCTCCTCCACCGTAAGCGACCATTCTTGCCTGTTATCAAAGTCCAACAAAGCAGGTGCAGGCAAATAAACTATTTTCTCAGTCCTACCCTTTCTCTGACCTTGCTGGGTGAAAGATAATTCATACGGTAAACTTATTATGTTAGCCCCCAAGGAAACAAAACCATGTTGAATCATGGATTCAATATCAAGCCTCTCTATGGGGAACTGAAAATCTGAATAATGAGGCTCTAAACCATGGAAAGCTAGCAACCTAGAAGCAATGAGACCTCCACAAATTCCATCCTTCTCACGGTTGGTGGTGAGACGGTGAGCTATCAGCGCACCCAAGCTATAAGATCTATTCCTATTCAGAGCAGTTGCCATAAAAGCTAGATCAAAAGAAGATAACTTTCTAGCAATCTTTCTAGCAAGAACACACTTGGTAATGAAATAGGCAAAGTATCTAATAGCTGGGAGATGAATGTTCCAAGTTTTACCACTTTCCTTTGAGAAGTCGAAACCTTGGTAAATCTCATCATATAAATCCATAAGTGACTTGGGCCTCTCCTTGATCTTCTCACAAGATCCCCACTGAGGTACTCTAATTGCTGCACAAAAATCAGCAAAAGGCAGGTCGACAAGTATATTATATATTTTGTAATGGACCATGGGATTAGAAGTAGAACAAGTGAACCGGAAGTCCTGCACAAAAGCCATGGTTAGCTTAACATATTGGAATGGTTCACCTTCAACAAATTGTTCCAACCTTGCATTTGTAACCATAGGTTGGAAATCTTGGAGGATCCCCGCAGTTCTCATAAATTCATGGCATGGATATATGGAAGGAAAAACTGCCTCCTCACGATAAACCTTCATTGGCTCATGCACCATCAAGTCATATTGATTCAGCGGATAAGCACTCATCTTCCTTGCTGAAATTTTTAGACAGCCATCAAACCAAGTGATTTCTAAGTTGATAAATGATGAGCAACTACTATAGGAACTTGCTAGATCACTACACATGCATCAAAACAAAGTTTCTAAGCATAGAACAAGCATGCAAGCTCAAACAACCCGTCACCTATAGCAGCAAAATACTCAAGATACAATCTACCAATCACAAATCTAATTGGACAAGTGGAGGAGGCACATACCAAGGAAAAATCCCTCCAAAAATCATCACTTCAGATGGGCTGAACAAGAAGATCGAAAATCGCGAGCAAGAATAGCAAGAACTCGATCTTGAGCAAGTTTTCTAGTGTTTTTGGGAGAGAGAGAGAAGGTGGCTTTGAGGAGGTAGCCTAGAGGGGCCTAGGTGGGCCAGACCCCCCCTAGGCGCCACCCCCTAGTAGGTCGCGCCTACCATGGGTGTGGTGCCTGGGGTGGCCCCCCGGGTCACTTCTGGTGCCTCTCTGCCCCTTTTTTCGAGGAAAATTTTATTTTGAATTTTCTAGGAATTTTCGGGAAACTTTATTTTTGGCCAATTTTTAGGGTATGAAAATTGATTCTCGTAGAAACAGTTTTTTTAGAAGAAGCAAAAGCAATCCAAAAGCCAAACTAAAGGAGCTCTAAGAAACTCTAACAAGCAAACAACTAGCAAAACTAAAGCTAAAGCAAAGACTAGGAAGGAGAAAAGTAAAAGAAAGCAAGTATAACCATAGTGGAAACATTGTTTTGTTCATTAAAATCCTTCTGTTAACAAGGTTGATCATGTCTTGGTACCAAAACAATCTTATATGAAGCAAAACTTTGCATTCCACAAGGTGATTATGTTACCTCATACTTGATAGCGATGGTCCTAATCATAATAGTTTCAAAATTTTCTTGTGGAATGGGAAAATATATTTCTCCAAGCTTGATGCTCTCAATATTTTCAATGGAATTCAGGCAATAGCTCTTAACAACCTTCTTGGGGAAATATACAATGTGCTCTTTGTCATTAATATTGAATGTTACTTTTCCTTGATTGCAATTGATGAGAGCACCTGCAGTATTAAGAAAAGCTCTCCCAAGAATAATAGACATATTATCATCTTCAGGCATTTCAAGCACAACAAAATCAGTTAAAACCATGCAATTATGAGCAACTTGAACATGAACATCCTCACATATACCAACATGAATAGTAGTTGACTTATCAGCCATTTGCAAAGATATATCACTTGGTATCAACTTTTCTAGGTGGAGTCTCGTATAGAGAGAAAAAGGCATAACACTAACTCCAGCTCCCAAATCATATAAAGCAGTTGTAACATAATTATTCTTAATGGTGCAAGGAATAGTTAGTATACATAGATCACCAAGTTTCTTTGGAACCTTACCATTGAACGAGTAATTAGCAAGCAAAGTAGAAATCTCCTCATTAGGAATCTTACTTTTATTAGAGACAATATCCTTCATATACTTTGAATAAGGAGGCAACTTAATAGCATCAGTCAAAGGAATTTGCAAGAATAAAGGTTTCATCCACTCACAAAACTTGTTGTAGTGTTCTTCTTCCTTTGACTTATTTTTCTTACCTGGAAAAGGCATAGGTTTCTGCACCCAAGGTTCTTTCTCTTTACCATGTTTATTAGCAATAAAATCTTCCTTTGTGTACCTAGTGTTGTTAGTGTGCTTCTCAGGTTCTTCCTCAACTTCCTCCTTATCAGAAGCATCATTATTATTACCACTCTCAGTTTCAGCATCAGAGGCAGATATACTATTAGGATCTATAGCAGGTTCAAGTGGTTCCTCAACTATCTTATGTTTCTTTCTCTTACGAGGACTACCACTATCTTCACCTTGTTTATAATCCTTCTCAACTCTTTTAGGGTGTCCTTCAGGATATAAATGATCTTGAGTAGCTATACCACTCCTAGTTCTAATTCCATAAGCATGTTTATCTCCTGAAGCATTAACTAGCATATCCTTTTGTACCTTAGCAAGTTGATCAAGTTGGGTTTGAACCATTGGAAAGTGTTTACAAAGCATTTTAATATCATTAGAAGTTCTTTCCACAATATCTTTCAACTCATGGATAGCTCTAGAGTTCTCCAACAAATGATTTTGAACTTGTTTATTAAAATACCCTTGCTTAACAATAAATGTGTCAAGTTCCTCTAAACATTGATCAGGAGGGTTACCATAAGGAATATCACCTTCATCAAAGCTTTGGAGAGACTGTACCTCAACAGTAGATGAGTGGGGAATTGGCTTACATAATTTTTCTATAGGAGGTAGATTCTTCACATCTTCAGCTCTAATACCTTTCTCCTTTAGACACTTCTTAGCTTCATTCATCACTTCATCATTTAATGCAATAACTCCCCTCTTCTTTGTTGTTGGTGTTGGAATTGGTTCAGGCATAACTGGTTCAGGAGTAATAGGCTCAGGTGTATTTAGCTCAGTTGAAGTCCAATCATCATAATTCTTGCTTATCTTAGCCATTAATTCTTCAGCATCTATAGGAGTCCTTTTCCTGAAAACACAATCAGCAAAGCTTTCTATGTATGTCCTAGAATCATCAGTTACTCCATTATAATAAATATCAAGAAGTTCATTCTTAGGTAATGGACATCCAGGATGTGCATGAATCAAGGCACGGAACCTTGTGCATGACTCAAGCAATTTCTCTTCTTCTCCTTGTTTAAAATCAAAAAGTCTCTGCAAAGCAGCATGTCTAGCACTGGGAGGAAAATATTTCTGGAAGAAAGAAGCAATCAAGCAATCAAGGATATCAATGGAACTAGGAGGTAATCTATTAAACCAAGTCCTAGCTTCTCCTTTTAGTGAAAAAGGGAAGATCTTAGTAACAAAGTACTTGCGCATCTTAAAATCATTAGAGAATAAAGCACTCATAGTAGAAAGATCATTTACATGAGCCACAACGCTCTCATTTTCAGTCCCACAAAAAGGTTCTTTCTCAACAATATCTAAATAAGATAAATCAAGAGAGAAATCATACTCTTTAACTTTAATATCTATGGGAGAGGTGGCAAACTTAGGATCAGAAGACAACATAGGGATAATAGTACGTCTAGCAAGGAGACTCTTAATAGCACTAGTACCATGTGTGTTTCGGCACTCTTCAACAAAATCATCAGTGAACTCAATGTAACCATCATTAAAATCATAACTCTCACTAGCCTCAGGTCAGCTAATAGGTGTAATAGTGTCTTCACTAGGAGTTTCGGTATTTCCTAGACTAGCCATAGTAGCATCTAGAAAAGGACCTAATGAACCACTCGCATCAAGCACAGTATAAGTAAAATCATGAGCATCAAAAGCAGTTTTAGACTCAGCAGAAGTAGATGTGTGTGTAGCATGAGTATGTGGTGGTGGTGTGACAAGATTACTTATAACAGACGGTGAATCAAGAGCAGCAGAGGTGTTTAGGACTATACCTCTTCTTGTAGTGGATGGTAAAATAGGGAACTTTCCATCACGAGACTTCCCCATGATGAAAGGAGTAACACTGAACAATAATATATCCAAGTGAACTTACAAATAAAGCTATGCTCCCTGGCAACGGCGCCAGAAAATAGTCTTCATGACCCACAAGTATAGGGGATCGCAACAGTCTTCGCGGGTAGTATTACCCAATTTATTGATTAGACACAAGGGGAGCGAAAGAATACTTGCAAGCCTTAACAACTGAGTTGTCAGTTCAGCTGCACCTAGAAATAGTTCTTGCTCACAGAAGTTTATCAGTAGCAACAGTTTGTAGTAGCAACAGCAAAGCAACAGCAACAGCAACAGCAATAGCAAAAGTGGAACAGGAGCAATAGTAACAGTAACGGTAACAGTGGGATTCGAGTGCGGTAGGTATAGGGATGGGTGGACCGGCATTGCATGGACGAGTCTAAACATGTAAATTCAAGATCTAGTGCATTGTAGATAAATAATAACAACCATCCAAGTAATAAACAATCCTAGTCATGTGCTCCAAATATAGTCATACGTGCTCGCAATGAGAACTTGCACAACATCTTCTGTCCAGCCCGCCCGTGGCAGTGGGGCCTCTAGGGAACTACTGGCAATTAAGGTGCTCCTTTTAATAGAGCACCGGAGCAAAGCATTAACACTCCGTGAACACATGTGATCCTCACACCACAGCCATCCCCTCCAGTTGTCCCAATTATTGTCACTTTGGGGCCTTTGGATCCGGACAATGATATGTGTAAACAACTTGCAGATAAGATCACAAACAATACTATCAATGATTCAATAATAAGTTCAGATTTGAGATCATGGCACTCGGGCCCTAGTGACAAGCATTAAGCACAACAAGTTGCAACAAATTCAAATAGCACTAATAGAGATATTAGGCACTATGCCCTAATAGATCTTATTCGATTACATGATAGAACTCATCCAATCCCTACCATCCCCAAGCCTATAGCGGGGGATTACTCACTCATGGATGAGGGAAACATCTGTGGTTGATGGAGATGCGTTGGTGATGACGATGGCGATGATACTCTCCAAATTACTAGTCCTGGCAGGGTGCTAGAATGGAGTTTCTGGATCCGAATCTTGGTTTCTGGTGGCGGCGGTGGAGCGGAACTCTTTCTGGAAAACTATCAAACCCCCCTCGGCTTTTCGGTCGAAAGGAAACTTATAGGCGTAGAGGGAGGCCGAGGGGGTGCCTGGGGTGGCTGCACCCCCCCCAGGCCTCCTCTCCGTCTCGTCTTCTGGCTCCGTGGATCTTCTGGTGAAATATAATTTTTGGCATATTTTCTAAGATTTTTCTTGATAGTTCATTTTCTGCACAAAAACAAGACACCAAGGTAATTCTGCTGAAAACAGCGTCAGTCCGTGTTAGTTCTATCCAAATCACACAAGTTTAGAGAAGAAACAATAGCAAAGTGTTCGAGAAAGTTGATACGTTTTGGACGTATCAATCTGTTGCACGAGTATAACACAATGGTCATTATGGGCGGTTTTATTATCAAATTCTTCTTGTGTACTTTACATCTTGCGGTATGGTGGGATGAAGCGGCCCGGGCTAACCTTACATGACATCGTTCATGAGAATTGCTCCACGCTCAACATGAAACTTGTAATGCATAAGTGGCTTTGTGGGTGTCTGTCTCTCCCATCATAGTAAAGATTCAATTTACAACGAGCACTTGATAGTTCAAGCATCAACGTTGTGGTTCTTGTTCGTAAGTTAGAACGGTAATTATTGAAAGCACTAAACCACTTTGTTTTGCAGGGGTGTGTTGTGATGTGATATGGCCATGATTGTGATTATATGTGATGTATGCAATGATCCTTATTGTAAGTCGACAACCGGCAGGAGCCTTATGGTTGTTTTTTTTAATTTCGTTAAGACATGTGTGTCTATTATTCAAAGTAGTTGTAATAGTTGATGCTGGTGGATGACAACCATGGAGTCGTGCCATTGACCTTGACGCCACGCTTGAAGATGGAGATGGGAAGCACAAGAAGAAAGGTCATATCATATCACATATTATGAATTGCATGTGATGTTAATCCTTTTATGCATCTTGTATTGCTTAGATTGCGATGATAGCATTATAAGATGATCCCTCTCACAAAATATAAAGTTATAGAGTGTTCGTCCTTAGTAGGCAACATGGACAAAGCTCGTTGTTTCGAAGCACCACGTGATGATCGGGTGTGTTAGATTCTGCGAGTGTATACAACGGGAGCAAGCCAGATTTTCTCATGTGGAAACTAAGGTTACATCTTGACGAGCCTAGCATGTACAGACATGGTCTCGGAACACGGATTATCGAAAGGTAAAGCATGAGTCATATAGATGATATGATGAACATGATGATTGTTCGCCTTTGAAACTACATCATGTCACGTGATGATCGGACTTGGTGTAGTGGATTTGGTTCATGTGATCACTAAAACAATGTGAGGGATATTGTTTTGAGTGGGAACTCAACAGTAATATGATTAAAAGTTGAACACTATTTATCATAAATTAAATCAAAGTGAATTTGCATAGTAGTCATTGGCATCCGTTTACCACCTTGCGCTTAGTTATAATTGAGATAATAGAACTATAGAATTCTAGTTAGTTACTTTACGAACTGGTATCGTATTGTTTTGAAGTGTTAATCTAAGGTTTAAAAGTCCTATTGCAAACTTTCAATAAGTTCTGGTTACTCCGTGAAGTTTAATAATTGGTATTAAATCAAGAGTAACAATTCCAATGTTAGTATATAAGTATCATGTTTGTCTCCATGATTCTTGATATTCAAAAGATTGTTTTAATATCAAGGTTATGGGGGAGCTAAAAGAATTGTTTCAGAAACCATCATGTGTGGAAGATATTGCGATATCTGAAACAAAGTTTTGCTTGCAACATGATGGATTGTAATATGACAAAAATTATGTTCTCATATTTGATCAAAATTTACAAAAGGTTGGAGACACTAGTTGTCCTAATCCTCCAAAATTTATGTTCTCATATTTGAACAACATTATACTCGCGATTCACCGTTATAAGCTAAACTAGCTTGATCATGAATAGTTCCATGATAAGGATGAATATTTGATGTAGGTAAAATGTTAAAAGATTACTAAATAATGCAATTTGAAAGAACACCAAACATTTGATGATGGTGATCTACTTCAAAGTGCAAGTCCAAAGATATTGGCATTTAACTATACATGCTTTGGACTATGTGTCATGAGTATGGCGCCACTATTGATGTTGATAGACTCTTTTAAAAGGATAAAGAAATACTGAAAGAGAAATCTAAGAAATATTTGGCAGAAGAGAAAAGAATAGAATTGTTCAGCTTAGGTATATAGATGATATACATGTTATGGCTATATTCTTTGCTTGTTAAACAATGTGGTTCTTAAGTATTTGATACTGAATTTGTTCGTATGAATCGTCATACGAAGCAACACAATTCATGAACTACAATGGCCTAAGTAACTATCAAAAGAATATGTGATGATATTCATCAAAAACAAAATGAAGAGTTTTTATGTTTCTCGTTGAAATCAAAACTTACCTTCAAGATTTGTTTCAATAATTGTTATTTCGATCAGGTATTATGAGAACAAAAGGGTTGTTCAAATAATTGTCGTAATCCATAAAAGATGAATGATTTACAAATCTCGTTGGAGAAATCACATCCATAAAACTAGTGCTAATAATTTCGAAATACAAATTGATTGAAAGATCACTTAGGAAGTGACACAGCTGTTTAAATTATATTGGAAAGAAAACATGAAGAAATTCCATGTGGATGGAATTTTGGAGTCTTCTGATTTTGATCAAATGACGCTTGTGAAACTTTCTTAGAGATAATTAAAACTCGGTTCATAGGTCAAAAGTGAACTAATGACTAGCTTATTGGAACTTATACATATAGATGTATGAAGCCCATTATGTGTAGTCAAGAGCGATGGATTTCACACTTCAGATGCTTTCTCCGAAAATTTGAGTGAATATATGAATATTTACTTAATGAGGATGAAGTGTGAAACATTTGAAAAGTTCAAAGACTTTCAAGATGAAGTGCAAAATCAATATAACAAGAAAATAAAGAATTTATGATAGGATCATAAATAAAAATACTTGAGTTACAAGTTCAGCATAACACCTAAGATTTGAGGAATCGTTCCATGGATTTGTGTTTCCCGAAACACCATATGAGTATGGAATAATTGAGATATGCAATGAAACCTTGTTTAACATGGTAAGATCAAAGGTGTAATTCATAAAACTTCCATTATATTTTAAAGATTAAAAGCTTTAGAGGCTACCACTTTTTCACTAAAAATATCTCTGTCATGATCCGTTGAAATGACACCATATAAAGTTATGGTTTGGGATAAAACCCAAGTTGTCATTTCTTAAACATTGGTATGCTATGCATAAGTGAGATGTTTACTACCAAAGTCGGATCAACATGTCTTTGTATGTTATTTTGAATAATCGTTGAGTATTCCTCCATAACACCGAAGACAAAAATGTTTGTCGCTTAGAACGTCAAGTTTCTTTGAGAAGGAATTTTCCGTGAAAAGTTAAGTGGGAGGACAATAGAACTTTGATAAGGTTAAACGAACCTTAGCTATATGTGAAAAGTTGGGCAGTGCCGAAAAGTGTTCTGGAGGCAGCAACAATTCGTATGGCTCACGTGCCTCAAAGGTTGTGGTCACGGAGGTCTAAGTTCCTATTGAACCAAGTAGGTCCGGTAAACAATCAAATACCAAGATTTGAGGGTTGAATCATTATTTGACAGTAATGAACCGACTACATGCAAAGAAGCGATGATAGGCCCTGACTCCGTCAAATGGCTTGAAGTCATAAAATCCGTGATAGTTCCATACACAAGAAATCAAGCTTTGAACTTGAAAGACCCTTTGGAAAGGTGCAAGACCTTACAGTCGTGTTTGGATCTATAAAGAAATAGACATGGATGTTTCACATCTATGAAATAGCCGACATATTGGGAAATAGTTCCCAACAATGTTCAAAGGTTGACTATGAAAAGATTTGATCTTTCATAGCGATATTTAGTCTAGACGGATTAATGTAGCAACCACTACATATAATTCTGTTATATGGTAGTTGAACAAACAAAACAAAGTTCTTTTAATAGAATTGTTACCTAGGGAGTGTACATAACATGATCCAGAGGGTTTTGTTAATTCACAAGGATGTTAAAGGTGTATGCAATGGTTGAAATAAGCATCGAGGAGTTGGAATCTTCACCATGATGAAATTGTTAAAGAGTTTAATTTCATCGGAGACAATGCTTGCATTTGCAAGAAATTAAGTGGAAGCACTAAGACATATTTATAATACATTATGTGGAATACATATTGTTGGTTGGAAATTATGTATCTTTTATTGACAGATGTTAAGAATTTCATCTCTATGAAAGACTTAGGAAAAAACCCGCTTATTAGGCATCAATGTCTATAAGGATAGATTGAGACGCTAATACAGTTGTGCCATGTAAGACCCCACCTTTATAAAGGTAAAGGTCCCTGTGATTGCAATGCTAGTCCCTCGATCAAATGCTAGCATCCAGAGTTTAAGATGAAGTACACAGAAACAAAGGTCATTATTACATCATCATTCCAGAGATAACATAGTCTTTTACAACTCCATAGTCATACGCTAGTACAAGAGTTTAACTTAACAACATAAATAAAAGTCTTCATCTTCATGTGCCACAGGCAAACATGTTGAGTGTAGACTCACAACCCTAATCCTCATCAGAGTAACCTGCAACATCACAAGTTACAGCCACAGTGGGTCAATACATTGGAATAGTATTGGCAAGTGATACCCTAGTAGAATAATAGTTTCTATCTTCTACATGAATTTGGCTAAGTGTAGCTTAGTGTAAGACCCCACCTTTATAAAGGTAAAGGTCCCTGTGATTGCAATGCTAGTCCCTGGATCAAATGCTAGCATCCACAGTTTAAGATGAAGTACACAGAAACAAAGGTCATTATTACATCGTCATTCCAGAGATAACATAGTCTTTTACAACTCCATAGCCATAGGCTAGTACAAGAGTTTAACTTAACAATATAAATAAAAGTCTTCATCTTCATATGCCACAGGCAAGCATGTTGAGTGTAGAATCATAACTCTAATCCTCATCAGACTAACCCGCAACATCACAAGTTGCAGCCTCAGTGGGTCAATACATTGGAATAGTATTTGCAAGTGATACCTTAGTCGAACAACAGTATCTAGCTTCTACATGAATTTAGCTAAGTGTAGCTTAGGCTTGCTTTGCTCAAAATAGGTTTTTCCTATCAGTTGAAAACACTATGTTTTTGTTTAGCAAAAACTCCCAAGGAACCACCAATAGACATTGGTGAACCTTAACCCTTGTTCAACCACAAATTTTTAACTTAGAAATTGGAATAAGGAGATTCTTTATAGCTCCATGTCTTGATGCTCAAATTGTCCATTTCCGGGGACACGGCTAAGTACTTAGATTCTTCCTTCTGTAGAGGTGGTGCACTTTCCCCACAAGAGTCGACATGCATCAAGGCAGGACCATTCAGAAGCCTTCCCTTAGACCAGAATGGACGCACTCCAAACCTATCACCCCCTACCACCAACTGTCCATTTGGCTAAGTTATTGCAACCTATATGATCCAGGCAGATCCCATAATGCCATGTGGCTGCACTAGAAGCTTCTTAACATATGACATCTCAAATCCCTTTGTTCCTGCGTGGCATTCCACAAGTGAGATACACAAGGTAAACCAATGGAAAATGGGCCCTGGTAACCACTCAACAAAAATCCAACCAAGCAATTACCATTCCACCTAGGTGTTTCATTCACTTAGTTGTTTTATTAAGCAAAAACATAATTCAAAGACTTCGAAATATTTTTCCATAACATGTATATAATCCACCCTTGGTTTCTACTAGCTAGGCTAAGCATGGCAATAGCAAGTATCTTAACTTAGAGAAAATTCTAACAATTCTACAACTACAAGGATTTCCCAAGCATAGCATATAGATACGTAGCAAAAATTATCATGCAAGCCCTATACAAAATATTTCTATTGCATAGTCAAAATATTGGGACAAAAGTATGAAGCACCACTTGCCTTGGTAGTTTGGAGAGTAACAACAATCCTCACAGTCACAATCACCACTAGCACCAAATTCTACACATAAAATAATAGCACCAAATTCACATTTCAAATAATCAAACAAAACTACATGAATGCATGCAAATGCCATGTGATGATTTTTTTCTAAACCAACCAAGACAAGTAAAACAGTAATGACCATATAAACTAAACATTTATATAACAAATGAACTTAATTTGGCTTTTAAAACATTTTACAAATAATTTTTATACACAAATTAGGCCTATAAATGTCTCTGCATAAAATTCTGTTTTAACAGAAAAAAATACAAAACTAATCCCATAGATGTGTAGGATTTATTTTTGTAATTCCATTGATATCTTATTTGCATTTTTTGGATAAACAGAACAAAATTTATTGGATTTACAAGTTTAAATAACTAATAGATTCAAGTCTAAATTTAAAACAGAAAAACCTGACACGCGGCGCAATCTGATTGGCCTGTACCGGTTCACGCGGGATCAAGCTTCCGCGCCGTTGGATCTAATCAAATCCAACGCTCCAGATCTAAAGAAAACGCTTTGATCTAAATCTAATCTATACCCTACGATCTAGATCTAACGGCGCTGGCTCACTCGACCATAGTCTAGCGGCGGCGACGCACTGCCAGTGGCGTTCTGGTTATTCTAGCGAGGGCTGGGGGTGGTGATGTTGCTTACTAGACTCGCACGTGCACGAGGAAGCTCAACGTGGTCGCGGTTGGGACGGGGGCTTGCTGTAGCGGTGGCTAGGGGTCGTCGGAGTTGCGGACAACGCCGGGCTCGGGTGGACGGCGACGTTGGCGATGTTCTGGACCGCCCTAACACAAGGCAAAGACATCAGCGCATGCACAGCGATCAGGCGAACATGGTAGGGTCAAGGAGAAGGCAAGGGGCAGTCGGGTTTTACCTAAATTGCTCGTCGGAGTTGAGCGGCGGCTCTGTCGCTTGCAGAGGTGGAAGGGGACGGTGACCTGGGTCATGCGCGGGCAAACCAAAGGCATTAGAAGATGCACAAAGACATGGAGAACTCGACAGGGTCAAGCAGAAAGGAAGGAGCGCTCGGAGCTGACCGGAATTGGTCGCCAGAGCTGCTTGGTGCTGTGGTGGTGCAATCGTGAATTCGCGGAGCCTGGCGGCGCTTCTGGCTGGTTGTGTTGGGGGAAATGGCCGCGATGGGGAGGTGATTAAGTAGCCAGATCAGGGGTGGAGATTGCACACAGAATCAATGGCAATAACTCGAATTTAACCACGACAGTGAAGGAGGGGGAAGAAATGGCGAGGCCAGGTCGTGGGCGGGGTTTGGGGACGACGATGTCGGGGAAGGTGGGTCCGAGGCGTCAGAGAGAGGGTGTGCGCGGGTGGGGTGAGAAACATAGAGGAGAGGGTGACCCGGGTGGGCTGGTTGTTGGGCTGGATCCAGTGTTGGTCCAGATTGGTGCCGCTAGCCTTTTCTTAATTCTTTTCTCTTTTTCTTTTTCTAATTGATTTTTCAGGAATCCTTTTCAAATATTTTTCAAATGAGTTTGATTTCAAACCTTTCTAGATTTTTGTAAAGTGAACCATGCACATATTTGAGTACAAAACATTGTTGTTCACTCAAAAATACATTGTCCCAATGAAATTAAAATAAAACCATGCCTTGATTATTTATTTATATAAGGCATTAAAAATGGTTTTAATTTAGATTCTTTGTTTTGAAAACTTGAGTAAGCTTTGAAATCAACATTCAAACCTACATCCAAACTTTTCTGTTTGAAACAAGGTATTCTCATAATTTGAGAGTGAAAAAAAAATCCATTTTCTTTCCTACATAAAATAATAGGCAACAATTTGTTTCTGTTTTTAAATCTTATTTTAAAATGATCCTAAATGCTTATGAATGCATGAATGATATGCAATCTTTATAAATCATGATTTTTGGGATGTTACAAATCTAACCCCCTTAAGGTGAATGTCGCCCTCGAGATTCGGATTGGCTAGCATATAGGTGAGGGTGGTCTTTCCGAAGATCATCTTCTCTTTCCCATGTTGCTTCTTCCTCGGAATGATGGTTCCACTGAATTTTGCAAAATTTGATAGTCTTTGTCCGAGTAACTCTTTCTACAGTGTCAAGAATCTTGATAGGTTTTTCTTTATAAGTGAGATCACTTTCCAATTGGACCTCTTCCAAAGGTATAGTATCCTTCAAAGAAGTCTCTTCCATATCCGGATGGCATTTCTTTAACGGAATCACAGGAAACACATTGTGAACGGCTGACAATGATATAGGCAATTCAATCTCATATGCCACTTCTCCTCTACGGCTCAGAATCTTGAATGGTCCAACATATCTTGGGGGAAATTTTCCTTTGAATCCAAACCTCTTCACTCCACGAAGTGGTGATACTCTAAGATAAGCTCTATCACCCACTTCATAGGTGACTTCCCTATGCTTTGGATCTTCGTAACTCTTTTGTCGGGACTGTGCTATCTTCAATCTGTCCTTTACCAACTTGACTTTCTCTTCAGCTTCCTTGATTAATTCTGGCCCGAACAAGTTTCTTTCTCCAACACCATTCCATAGAAATGGTGTAGTACACTTTCTCCCATAGAGAAATTCAAACGGTGCCATCTTAATACTGGCTTTATAGTTGTTGTTGTAAGAGAATTCTGCGTAAGGCAGACTTTCATCCCAACTAGCACCATAATCTAGGGCACATGCGCTCAACATATCCTCTAGAATATGGTTGGTCCTTTCTGTCTGTCCATTAGTCTGGGATGAAAAGCAGTACTGAATTCCTATATCATTCCCAATGACTCATGCAGTTGCCTCCAAAAATGGGAAGTGAATTGAGTTCCCCTATGAGACACAATACTCTTGGGTACTCCATGTAGGCACACAATCCTATTCATGTTAATCTTGGCTAACTTAGCACTTGTATAGGTTGTCTTCATGGGTATGAAATGATCCACTTTAGTTAGGCGATCTTGTTGGAGATATGCCCTAGAGGCAATAATAAATGTAGTTATTATTATATCTTTGTGTTTATGATAAATGTTTACATTCATGCTATAATAGTATTAACAAGGAAACATTAATACTTGTGTGATTTGTAAACTTAATTTGAAGTCCCTAGTAAAGCCTCTATATAATACTAGCTTGTTGGTTAATAGATGATTGTGGTTTCCCTATCATGAACATTGAGATGTTATTAACAACAAGATCATATTGTTAGGAGAATGATATGATGGACATACTCCTATAGATAAGCGTAGCATAAAGATCAAGTCATTTTAATAGTTCAATTGATATATGCTTTCTGATACATAGTAATCTAATTCCTTCGACCATGAGATCATGCATATCACCTTTACCGGATGGATGCTTTGATGACATCAAACACCACACCGTAACTGGGTGGCTATAAAGGTGGCATTGAGTGTTCGGAAAGTATTGGTTGAAACACATGGATCAAGAGTGGGATTTGTCCATCCATATGACGGATAGATATACTCTAGGCCCTCTCCGTGAAATGTCATCCAATTAGCTTGCAAGCATGTGACTGGCTCACAAGGGATCACATATCACGGGAACTAGAAAAGAGTACTTATCGGTAACGAGGTTGAACTAGGTATGCAGAGATACCGACGATCATAACCTCGGATAAGTAAACTATCGTGAGACAAAGGGAAATTGATATCGTATGTAAGTGGTTCATTCGATCACAAAGTAATCCTAGAAATATGTGGGAGCCATATGAATTTCCAGATTCCTCTATTGGTTATTGTTCGGAGAAGTGTCTCGATCATGTCCGCATAATTCACGAACCGTAGGGAGACACACTTAAGAATTCGACGTTGTTTGAGTAGTTATGGAATGATGAGAAAGAGACCGAATGTTGTTCAGAGTCTCGAATGGGACTCGGGATATCACGAGGAGATCCGGAATGGTTCGGAGAATAAGATCCATATAAGGAAAGTCCCGTTTCGAAGTTGGGGAATGGTTCCGGTGTTTTCATCGGGAATGTTCTAGAATGTTCCGGAATGTTCGGCACTCCGGAGGGGAAGGGTACATGAATGTGTTGTATCAAGTTGGTATGATTGCATCATGTACTAAGTGTCATCGCTGAACCAAATAAAGGATTAATTCAAATCCTAGTTTGAAAAGTCAAATAGCTAGTTTGAAAAGTCAAACGGCTAAATTTGGAAAGAGGAAAAGAGGAGGAAGGGGAAACCGAGTTGGGGAGGAGTTCCCTCCTCCAACCGGCGGCGCCCAACCAAGCCGAGTTGGGGAGGGACTCCTCTCCCTCCCCTTGGCCGGCCGGCCCCTCCACCTATATAAGGAGGGGGAGGGCTCCCTCCTAGAGACACAAGATCCTCTCCTCCAAACCCTAGTACCAAGCCGCCGCCGCCTCCAAGCCGCCGCCGGCCCTAGGGCACTCGCCTCCGCCACCTAGGTGAAACCCTAGCCGCTGGCACTAGCCCCTCCTCGGCGTGTCTAAACCCTAGATCGTCGAGGGACTCTCTCATACTCCACCATACTCGCTCTGGCTTAAGGCGAAGCCCTGCGAGATCTCCCCTCTACTTCCGGTACACGCCAGTTGCCGGAATCGCGAGGAGAGTGCTACAACCTCCGCCTGCTGAAACAAGGGAGAGGAAGGTCTTCGTCGAGTACCGAACGTGGACTGATCATGGGAGCGCTGCCGGAACGAAGCGCTGGAAGGATCGTCTACGCGATCTTGAGATCGGGAAGAGTACGACTACATCACCCACGAGAATCCGCTCTCGTTAAACACTTTGGAATCTTCGAGGGTGAGTTATTCCATTGACTCGTTGCTACAATCTAGTAGATAGATCTTGGCTTGTTTTATGCGGTAGAAAAATTTTGTTTTCCATGCTACGAAACCCTACAGTGGTATCAGAGCCGTGTCTATATGTAGATCTATTGCACGAGTAGAACACAATGGTCATTGTGGGCGTTGATGCTTTTATTGTCGATTGCTTCTTGTGTACTTTGCATCTTGCGGGATGTTGGGATGAAGCGGCCCGGGCTAACCTTACATGACATCGTTCATGAGACTTGCTCCACGCTTGACATGCAACTTGTATTAGATAAGTGGCTTTGCGGGTGCCTGTTTCTCCTAGCATAGTTAAGATCCAATTTACAACGGGTGATTAACAATACTAGTATCAATGTTGTGGTTCTTGTTCGTAAGTTAGAACGACACTTATTGAAAGCCCCAAACCACGTAAAACATGCAAAGAAAGTAGAGGCGTCTAACTTTGTTTTGCAGGGGTGTGCTGTGATGTGATATGGCCATGATTGTGATTATATTTGATGTATGCAATGTTCCTTATTGTAAGTTGGCAACCGGCTGGAGCCATATGATTGTCTTTAATTTATGTTAAGACCCGCGTGTCTATTCAAAGTAGTTGTAATAGTTGAAGCCGGTGGACGACAACCATGGAGAAGCGTCATTGACCTTAATGCAATGCCGGTGATGATGGAGATCATGTTCGTGCTAGAAGATGGAGATCGGAAGCACAAAGAAGAAAGGCCATATCATATCACATATTATGAATTGCATGTGATGTTAATCCTTTATGCATCTTGTATTGCTTAGTAGACAACGGTAGCATTATAAGATGATCCCTCATGCACATGAATTTCAAGTCATAAAGTGTTCACCCTTAGTTAGCACCGTTGCTAAAGCTTGTTGTTTCGAAGCACCACGTGATGATCGGGTGTGTTAGATTCCGCAAGTGTATACAACGTGAGAAAGCCAGATTTGCTCATGCGGAAACTAAGGTTTGATCTTTACGAGCCTAGCATGTACAGACATGGTCTCGGAACACGGATCACCGAAAGGTAAAGCATGAATCATATAGTAGATATGATGAACATGTCGATTGTTCCATTATTGAAGCTACATCAACTCTCGTGATGATCGGTGTTGATGTGGTGGATTTGGTTCGTGTGATCACTAAAACAATGTGAGGGATATTGTTTTGAGTGGGAGTTCACCTAGATTAATTTTAATATTAATTTGAACTCAATTTGTCATAAACTTAGTCTAAACTATTGCAAATATGTTGTAGATCAATGGTAGCCTCTACCATCAATTTTAATGCGTTCCTAGAGAAAGAAAAGTTGAAAAACAATGGAAGCAACTTCGCGGATTGGTTCCGCAATTTGAGGATTGTCCTCACAGCTGGTAATTTGACCTATGTGCTGGATGCACCACTGGGTGACCCACCTGCAGCTGATGCCGCCGATGAAGTAAAGAATGTTTACCTCACTCGGAAGACTCAAGATCTACAGTTCAAAGGTGCTATCTTGTATGGTTTAGAATCAGAGCTTCAGAAAAGGTTTGAGAATTCAGACCCATATGATATTGTCGAGGATCTCAAATTGATCTTTGAGACTCATGCGGCAATTGAAAGCTATGAGGCTTCTGAAAAGTTCTTTAACTGGAAGATGGAAGAGGGCAGCTCCACATCGAGCATGTGCTTAAGATGTCTGGGCACGCAAACAAACTTCAAAGCTTGGGTATTGTGATTCCTAATGCTTTGGGGATTTACCGTGTCCTCCAATCACTACCACCAAGTTACAAGAACTTTGTGATGAACTACAACATGCAAAACATGAACAAGACGTTGCCAGAACTCTTTGCCATGTTGAAGTCTGCAGAAGTGGAGATCAAGAAAGAGCACAAAGTGTTGTTGTTCAATAAGACCACCAAATTCAAGAAAGGCAAGTCTAAGGTAAGGGACACTTCAAGAAGGGTGGTAAGAAAGTTACCACACCGACGAAGACCAAGGCTGGACCTAAGCCCGACATCGAGTGCTTTTACCGCAAGGGAGAAGGTCACGAAGCGGAATTGCCCAAAGTACTTGGCGGATTTGAAGAACGGCAACATCAAGAAGAAAGGTATATTTGATATACATGTTATTGATGTGTATCTCACTAGTACTCGTAGTAGTGCCTGGGTATTTGATACTGGTTCGGTTGCTCATATTTGTAACTCGAAACAGGTGCGTAATAAACGGAAGCTAGCGAAGAACGAGGTGACGATGCGCGTTGGAAACGGATCAAAGGTTGATGTAATCGCGGTCGGCACGCTACCCCTTCATCTACCATCGGGATTAGTTTTATACTTAAATAATCATTATTTGGTGCCTGCGTTAAGCATGAACATTATATCGGGATCTTGTTTATTGCGAGACGGTTACTTGTTTAAGTCCGAGAATAATGGTTGTTCGATTTATATGAGTAATATGTTTTATGCACATGCACCTTTGATAGATGGTCTATTCTTATTGAATCTCAATAGTGGAAATACACATATTAATAACATTGAGGCTAAACGTTTGAAATCGGCGATAACTCGACCTATATGTGGCAATCGCTGCCTTGGTCACATTGGAGTGAAGCGTATGAAGAAACTCCATTCCGATGGACTTCTTGAATCACTTGATTTCGAATCACTTGATAGATGCGAAGCATGTCTGATGGGTAAAATGACTAAGACTCCATTTTCTGGTATGATGGAGCGAGCTACGGATTTGTTGGAAATCATACATACCGATGTGTGTGGTCCAATGAGTGTAGCATCGCGTGGTGGTTATCGTTATGTTCTTACCTTCACGGATGACTTGAGTAGATATGGGTATATCTATTTCATGAAACATAAGTCCGAAACTTTCGAGAAGTTTAAGGAATTTCAAAGTGAGGTAGAGAATCAACGTAAGAAGAAGATTAAATTTCTACGTTCTGATCGTGGAGGTGAATATCTAAGTTACGAGTTTGGCGAGCATTTGAAGAAATGCGGAATACTTTCACAATTGACACCGCCGGGAACACCACAACGTAATGGTGTGTCCGAACGTCGTAATCGAACTCTCTTAGATATGGTTCGTTATATGATGTCACTTACAGATTTACCGCTATCATTTTGGGGTTATGCATTAGAAACAGCCGCATTCACTTTAAATAGGTCACCGTCTAAATCCGTTGAAACGACACCGTATGAATTATGGTTTGGGAAGAAACCTAGATTGTCGTTCCTTAAAGTTTGGGGGTGCGAAGCCTATGTAAAGAAGTTACAGCCGGACAAGCTTGAACCCAAAGCGGAAAATGCGTCTTCATAGGATACCCGAAGGAAACTATTGGGTATACCTTCTATCATAGATCCGAAGGCAAAATCTTCGTTGCCAAGAATGGATCCTTTCTAGAGAAGGAATTTCTCTCGAAAGAAGTGACTGGAAGGAAATTAGAACTTGGCGAGGTTGTTGAACCTTCTCTCGAAATTGCGAGTAGTGCAGCACCGGAAGAAGTTCCTGTGGTGCCTGCACCAATAAGAGAGGAAGCTAATGATGATGATCATGAAACTTCGGTTGAAGTTGCTATAGAGCCTCGCAGGTCAACGAGAACTCGTACCACCTGCATTGGTATGATCCGTTATGAGTGTCATGTTGGTGGACAACACCGATGACCCTGAGACATATGAGGAAGCAATGATGAGCCCAGATTCCAATAAATGGCAAGAAGCCATGAAATCCGAGATTGGATCCATGTACGAAAACCAAGTATGGACTTTGGTGGACTTACCGGATGGCCGGAAGGCTGTCGAGAACAAATGGATCTTCAAGAAGAAAACAGATGCTGATGGTAATGTTACTGTCTATAAAGCTCGACTTGTCGCAAAAGGGTTTCGACAAATTCAAGGAGTTGACTACGATGAGACTTTCTCACCAGTAGAAGCTTAAAGTCCGTGGAGGATTATGTTAGCAATCGCTGCATATTATGATTATGAGATATGGCAGATGGATGTCAAAACAGCATTCCTCAATGGAGACATTGATGAAGAGTTGTATATGATGCAACCCAAAGGTTTTGTTGATCCTAAAGATGCTAACAAGGTATGCAAACTTCAACGGGGCATCTATGGATTGAAGCAAGCATCCCGAAGTTGGAATCAACGTTTTGATAAGGTGATCAAAAGTTTTGGTTTTATACAAACTTATGGAGAAGCTTGTATTTACAAGAAAGTGAGTGGGAGCTCAGCATTCTTAATACTATATGTAGATGACATATTATTGATTGGGAATGATGTAGACCTTCTTAATAGTGTCAAAGAATATTTGAATAATAGTTTTTCAATGAAGGATCTTGTAAGCAGCTTACATATTAGGCATAAAGATTTATAGAGATAGATCGAACGCCAAATATCATTGTCACAAAGTACATATTTGGACAAAGTTCTAAAGAGGTTTGAATGGAAGATAGCAAGAAAGGGTTCTTGCCCATGTTGCCCAATACGACCTTGAGTAAAACTCAAATTCGACATCGGCGTAAGATAGAGAAAGGATGAGTAAGACTCCTATGGCTCAGCCATAGGATCTCTAATGTATGCCATGCTATGTACTAGACCCGACATTGCATATGCCGTTAGTTTAACTAGCAGATATCAAAGTGATCCAGAGTGGATCATTGGACAATGTCAAAAACATCCTTAAGTACTTGAGAAGAACTAAGGATATGGTTCTTTCTTATGGAGGTGATGAACAGCTCGTTGTTAATGGTTACACCGATGCTAGTTGGAACACCGATCCGGATGATTCTAAATCACAACTGGATAATGATTTATTTTGAATGGTGCAGCAGCTTAGTGGAGGAGTGCAAAGCAAAGCGTTGTGGCAAGATCTTCAACTGAATCGGAATACATGGCTGCTTCGAAGGCTTCACAAGAAGCGATATGGATGAAAGAGTTCATTACAGAGCTAGGTGTGGTTCCTAGTGCGCTGGACCCAATGTCTATCTACTGTGATAACATGGGCGCCATAGCCAATGCGCAAGAACCAAGGTCACACAAGAAGCTGAAGCACATCAAGCTAAGTTTTCACGCTATTCGAGAACATATCCAAGATGGGGATATAAAGATTTGAAAATTACACACAGATCTCAATGTGGCGGATCCGTTGACTAAACCTCTCCCGAGGGCAAAACATGACCAGCACCAAACTGCCATGGGTGTTCGGTATATTACCATGTAATCTAGATTAGATGACTCTAGTGCAAGTGGGAGACTGTTGGAGATATGCCCTAGAGGCAATAATAAATGTAGTTATTATTATATCTTTGTGTTTATGATAAATGTTTACATTCATGCTATAATAGTATTAACAAGGAAACATTAATACTTGTGTGATTTGTAAACTTAATTTGAAGTCCCTAGTAAAGCCTCTATATAATACTAGCTTGTTGGTTAATAGATGATTGTGGTTTCCCTATCATGAACATTGAGATGTTATTAACAACAAGATCATATTGTTAGGAGAATGATATGATGGACATACTCCTATAGATAAGCGTAGCATAAAGATCAAGTCATTTTAATAGTTCAATTGCTATATGCTTTCTGATACATAGTAATCTAATTCCTTCAACCATGAGATCATGCATATCACCTTTACCGGATGGATGCTTTGATGACATCAAACACCACACCGTAACTGGGTGGCTATAAAGGTGGCATTGAGTGTTCGGAAAGTATTGGTTGAAACACATGGATCAAGAGTGGGATTTGTCCATCCATATGACGGATAGATATACTACGGGCCCTCTCGGTGAAATGTCATCCAATTAGCTTGCAAGCATGTGACTGGCTCACAAGGGATCACATACACGGGAACGGGAAAATAGTACTTATCGGTAACGAGGTTGAACTAGGTATGCAGAGATACCAACGATCATAACCTCGGATAAGTAAACTATCGTGAGACAAAGGGAAATTGATATCGTATGTAAGTGGTTCATTCGATCGCAAAGTAATCGTAGAAATATGTGGGAGCCATATGAATTTCCAGATTCCTCTATTGGTTATTATTCGGAGAAGTGTCTCGATCATGTCCGCATAATTCACGAACCGTAGGGAGACACACTTAAGGATTCGACATTGTTTGAGTAGTTATGGAATGATGAGAAAGAGACCGAATGTTGTTCGGAGTCTCGAATGGGACTCGAGATATCACGAGGAGATCCGGAATGGTCCGGAGAATAAGATTCATATAAGGAAAGTCCCGTTTCGGAGTTGGGGAATGGTTCCGGTGTTTTCATCGGGAATGTTCTAGAATGTTCCGGAATGTCCGGCACTCCGGAGGGGAAGGGTACATGAATGTGTTGTATCAAGTTGGTATGATTGCATCATGTACTAAGTGTCATCGCTGAACCAAATAAAGGATTAATTCAAATCCTAGTTTGAAAAGTCAAATAGCTAGTTTGAAAAGTCAAACGGCTAAATTTGGAAAGAGGAAAAGAGGAGGAAGGGGAACTGAGTTGGGAGGAGTTCCTCCTCCAACCGGGCGGCGCCCACCAAGCCGAGTTGGGGAGGGACCTCTCCCTCCCTTGGCCGGCCAGCCCTCCACCTATATAAGGAGGGGCAGGGCTCCTCCTAGAGACACAAGATCCTCCTCCAAACCCTAGTACCAAGCCGCCTCCAAGCCGCCGCCCTAGGAACTCGCCGCCGCCTAGGTGAAACCCCAGCCGCACTAGCCCCTCCTCGGCATGTCTAAACCCTAGATCGTCGAGGGACTCTCTTATACTCCACCATACTGCCTCCGCTTAAGGCGAAGCCTCATGAGATCTCCCTCTACTTCCGTACCACGCCACAGGCCGGGAATCATGAGGAGAGTGCTACAACCTCCGCTGCTTTGGAACAAGGAGAGGAAGGTCTTCACGAAAATCAACGTGACCGATCAAGGGAGCGCTGCCGGAACGCAGCGCCGGAAGGATCGTCTACGCGATCTTGAGATCGGGAAGAGTACGACTACATCACCCACGAGAATCCGCTCTTGTTAAACACTTTGGAATCTTCGAGGGTGAGTTATTCCATCGACTCGTTGCTACAATCTAGTAGATAGATCATGGCTTGTTTGTTTGTATGCGGTAGAAATTTTTTGTTTTCCATGCTACGAAACCCTACAGATCTACTACGACCCAAATAGAATCATATCCTGATCTAGTCCTTGGTAGTCTAGTGATGAAATCCATTCTAATATTGTCCCACTTCCAATCAGGAATAGGTAGTGGTTGTAACAATCCTGCTGGTTTCTAATGTTCCGCTTTCACTCTGCTACATACATCACACAAAGCAATATGTTCGGCGATGTCCTTTTTGAGATTATTCCACCAAAATCTTTCCTTCACATCCATGTACATTTTGGTGTTACCCGGATGAATATAATATGGTGAGTTGTGTGCTTCCTGTAAAATCAGTTTCCAAAGCTCCGGATCTTGCGAAATGCAGATAAATTTTCCATAGCATAAAGTACCTTGTTTGTCTTCATGGAATCCTTTGGCTTTTCCCTTGCCAATCTTTTCCTTAATCTCTTCAATATCCTTGTCCGTCTTTTGGGCTTCCTTGATTTTTTCCATCAAGGTGGGTTGAACATCCAATGCCACGAGATGTCCTTTAGGCACTATCTCCAATCTGACATCTTTGAATTGGGCACACAAATCATCTGACAAATCTCCTTTAGTAAGGCCATTCACATAAACCTTACGGCTTAATGCATCCGCTACAACATTTTCTTTACCGGGGTGGTATTGCAAAATCAAGTCATAGTCCTTGGTGAGTTCTAGCCATCTTCTTTGTCTCATGTTGATTTCTTTCTGAGTGAAGATATACTTCAAACTTTTGTGATCTGTGAACACTTCACATCGCTTTCCCAAAAGATAATGTCTCCATGTTTTGAGTGCATGGACAACAGAGGCTAACTCTAAATCATGAGTAGGATAATTCACTTCATGAGTTTTGAGTTGTCTCGAGGCATAAGCCACAACTTTCCCCTCTTGCATCCAAACTACACCTAGTCCTTGGTGAGATGCGTCACAATAAACTTGGAAATCCTTCTCCAAATCAAGTATATAAGACCGGTGTCACTACTAGTCTCTTCTTCAACTCTTGGAAACTGAGTTCACATCCTTTAGTCCAATCAAATTTCTTGTCTTTCTTAAGTAACTCCGTCATTGGTTTAGCTACCTTTGAGAAATTCTCAATGAACCTTCTATAGTATCTTGCCAAGCCAAGGAAACTACGAACTTCTTTCACTGACTTAGGAGATTCCCATTCGCCATTCTGGTGACACTTTTATGGATCAACTGCTACACCTTCTCCTGACACAATATGACCAAGAAATACGACTTCATTCAACTAGAATTCACACTTGCTGAATTTGGCATATAGCTTATGCTCTCTAAGCTTCTCAAGTATCAATCGCAAATGTTCCTCATGCTCTTCATTTCTCTCGGAGTAGATCAGAATGTCATCGATGAAAACGACAACGAACTTTTCAAGAAATTCCATGAACACCTTGTTCATCATATTCATGAAGTAGGCTGGTGCATTGGTCAAACCAAATGGAATCATGGTGTACTCATACAATCCATACCTAGTGGTGAAAGCAGTCTTAAGTATGTATTGTTCCCTTATCTTTAGCTGAAAGTAGCCTGATCGGAGATCAATCTTTGAGAACACACGGGCTCCTTCTAACTGATCAAACAAGTTATTGATTCTGGGCAAAGGATACTTGTTCTTGATAGTCACCTCATTGAGTGAACGATAATCTATGCATAAACTTTTACTTCTATCTATCTTTTCAACAAACAAGACTGGTGCTCCCCAAGATGAAGAACTTGGTTGAAAAAATCCTTTCTGCAACTGTTCTCCAAGTTGTTTCTTGAGTTCCTTCAACTCATCAACTGGCATATTGTAAGGTCTCTTTGCTATTGGTACATATCCTGGTAGCAAGTCAATCAGAAACTCCCCATCTCTATCTTGTGGCATTCCCGGCAATTCCTCCGGAAACACATCCGGATATTCTCTCACAATTAACACACTGTCTATGCTAACCCCCTTAAGAGAATTTAGCTTACTCCCTTTTGATTCAAAGTTAGACTTGAATCTAATCCTTTTATTATCCGGGGTTGTGAGTGCAACGGTATGATTGGCACAATCTAGTACTCCTTTATACTTGGTCATCCAATCCATTCCCAAAATAACATCCAATCCTTGGGAATCTAGGATTATCAAACTAACTGGAAACTTATGCCTTCCAAATTCTATTACGAGATCACGACATCCAAGACTTACTATCATATCTCCACTGGGAGAAATTACTTTTATAGGACACCCAATATTTTAAGTTGGAAATCCATTTCTATCAACAAATGCTCTTGATATGAATGAATGCGATGCACCAGTATCAAAAAGAACAAGTGCTGGAATAGAATTGAGTTTGAACTTACCAGCCACGGCATCAGATTCTTCATAGATTTCTTCCACATTGGTTCACTTGTCCCTTTTGGAAGGGATTGGGCTTGTTGGCACCTTCAACCTTCTTTTCTGGGCACTCATTAGGATAGTGCCCCATCTTCTTACACTTGAAACACTCAACCTGACTGATATCTTTCCTTGCAGGCTGACTTCCACTTCCACTTCCACTTCCACTTCCACTGTCGTGACTCTTGTGTCCACCCTTGTGATTCATATACTTGTCATTATCATGACTGTGGTGATGCTTGATGTCTTGATTGAGGTTGTGGCTGTGGTGTTTGTTGTACTTTCCATGTTTGTGGGATCCAGAACTCCCACTATCATCATGATGGGAATGCTTGTGAGACGATCCCGAGCTATGCTTATCAAAGTTGTGCTTCCTCTTCCTGCTCTCAACCTGTTTCATCTTGTTCTCCAAGATGGTAGCCTTGTCACAAAGTGATTGGTAGGTTGGTACATAGGCAACAGATAGTTGCAGGTTCAACTCATCATTCAGTCCTTCGAAGAATTTCTCTTTCCTCTTGGCATCTGTATCAACTTCATCCAGTGCATAACGCGCCAAATTGTTGAATTCCTCAATGTACTCAGCCACGCTGCGGTGACGTTGTTTCAGATTGTGGAACTCCTTCTTCTGCAAATTCATCACTCCGGATGAGATGTGAGTTGTACGGAATCCATCCTCAAAGATATCCCAAGTCACATCCTCAATGGGAGTGGTGATCTGAAAGTTGTCCCACCAGGTTGTTGCTGGCCCTTCAAGTAGATGTGCTGCGAACTTGACTTTTTCTTCGTCGGTGCAGCCAACAGTTACCAAGTATTTATTCACTGAATGTAACCAGTCATTGGCCACCATTGGATCAGTGGTTCCCGAGAACTTTGCAGGCCTCAGTCTTAAAAATCTGGTGAGCATGTCAAATCCTGGCGGATTATTCTAGTTGTTGTTGTTGTTATTGTTATTGTTGTTGTTATTCTGATTCTAGTTCTGCATGAAGGTTGTCATCATCTGCATCAGTTGAGCTTGTGCTGTCATCAACTGTTGCATCTCGGGAGTGACATTGTTGTTGTTGTTGTTTTGGTTGGGGTTGGCACGTCGAGTAGGCATCTATGGTTTTAATAAGGATAAGAATGAGATACCCATAGATGCTAAACATGCACAATACATCACATAGACAATCACAATAACCAAGCATCAAAGTAACATAGAGTTTGAACGACATAAACAACAAGTTTTGGAAAAAGAAAAACACACCATAGCAAGCCATCCACATGTTGGATGGTCATTGCGACTCAATAATCAAAGTACGGTAGATGAAAGATAATCGAGTAGTCTACACTACTCCGCATTAATCTCCACATCAACGATGGTAAGCCCTGCATTCTCCATGGCGGTCTTGTACTCATCAACACTAGTAGTCAAAGCCTCAATCTTGGCCCTAAGATCCCTCTTCTGTGAGCGAAGCCTCTCGATCACTCCCTGCTGATCCTCGAGCTCGAAGTCCTTGGCCTCTAACTCTTCCTTCATCTCCCGAATATTCTTTGTCCTGTCTTGCACCCTTTTCTCCTGGCTCTTGAACTTCTTGTCCTGGCTTTCAAACTTGGCCTCCATTTCCTTGACTATCTCGTCTTGCTCCACGAAGAGCTTATCCTTCTCTCGAAGCTGAACGTGGAGCTTGTCATTGCTAAGCATGACGTTGGTCCTATCAGTATCTAGGTGTCTAATAAGACCCTCTAGGTCCTAAAGGTACAGACGAATCGGCTCCATCGTCTCTCTAGCAGCATCCTCGTACTCTATAGCCTCACCCTCCTCGTTGCTTCTCCCGAAGGGGTGAAAGTAAAGGCCTCTAAGCTCGGTGGAGTGTCTCCCTACCATGCGCCCAAGTAAATCCTGCATGACTACATCTGAGCCTTTCTCCTTGTCGTCATGCATCATCTTGAAAGTGATGGCCTCCATGGTTGGCTCTGTCTGGCGTCCCGGCTGTGTGACTCTGAAGCCCCATAGGTCCTTCCTGTCAAACTTGGTGAGTGGAAGTGTCATGATGCTAGGAAGTGGAAGGTTGAGCACACTAGTGAGCTCAATGAGACGAGTACCAAAACGAGTTCCCTTGAACTCTTCGGCCGTGTTGATAACAACATTTGGCATCTATTTTTATAAGATAGAGAAAAGTTAGAATCAACATCAATAGAGAAAAATCACAAGACAAAATATCACAAGCACACCTTTTTGCAACAAACACACAAGTCATGGCATACACCAATCCATTACAAAACACCAAAGGTTCAACATAACTTAGACAATTCTTTTTGGAAATAAAACGATAGTGTGGTGGTCCAACTAACGAAGTACGTTACAACTCTCACTCACTAGATAAAATAGCTATCAGGGCATCCTTAGTATCCATCTGTCTATCTTGTTCACAAGAGTCCCATATTAAGTCTATGATGTCTCCCCTTAGTTGTTGGTTGGTAGTCTCTAACTCTTGGGTATGCTTCTTTTATTCTCTAAGGTCATTTTGGGTGTTGAGCATTCTGCACTTGAGTCTATCACCAAGCTCCTTGATAGCATTCCAAGCTGCATTTCTTGCAGAGTCAAAGAATGTTGTGTGCATTTCGGAGTTGGTGACCATGCAAAATCCTAACTCCTTATGGTTGTCTTCCTTGTTTTTGTACAAGTGAAGTTCCACCCACCAATACTCTTCTACTTCATCCATCACAGGGAATCCCTTGTACACAGCTGCACCATGTATTCCCATGGTAACCATAAGGTTCTTGAGTGCCTTGGGAAATTCAGTCTCACACTCCAAAGTCATGGTCATCAGTGGTCCCTTTCTCACGGCTTCGTTGATGGAGTTCATCTACAAATAGAGATGAGAAAGAAGATTAGCAAAGTTTACGACTCGAAACATCTTGAATCGGATTCTCTCTTCTCAGAGAGCTTGAGAGTGAAATGAGTGGGCCGGCCAAAGAAGACCACTATGGAAGTGAAAGGGGAGGGCAAGAGCGGTTCGAAGGTCAATGAAATGGGTGAAGTTCCCTTGTCAAATAGGGACCGACCCATGTTCAATCACTGAAGTCTTCCTACTACTACTGCTCCTTCTTACTTATTTTCGTTTTTTCAGGATCTAAAGAAGAAGAGGTTTTCTTAGCGGGCGTGAATCCGGTAGCTTCTACTTCTATTCTATTGTCTCACTTATGAGGAGCTGGTACTTCCTGATCGAAGAAAAGACAAGTGTGAAAATTTTTCAAAGTGGTGAATTTTTTTTCCTTAGTGGTTTCTAATCCAATCCTAGGGTCATAATCCTACAGGCAACACAGTGCTCTGATACCATCTATAAGACCCCACCTTTATAAAGGTAAAGGTCCCTGTGATTGCAATGCTAGTCCCTGGATCAAATGCTAGCATCCACAGTTTAAGATGAAGTACATGGAAACAAAGCTCATTATTATATCGTCATTCAAGAGATAACATAGTCTTTTACAACTCCATAGCCATAGGCTAGTGCAAGAGTTTAACTTAACAATATAAATAAAAGTCTTCATCTTCATGTGCCACAGGCAAGCATGTTGAGTGTAGACTCATAACCCTAATCCTCATCAGAGTAACCTTCAACATCACAAGTTATAGCCTTAGTGGGTCAATACATTGGAATAGTATTGGCAAGTGATACCTTAGTAGAATAACAATATCTAGCTTCTACATGAATTTGGCTAAGTGTAGCTTAGGCTTGCTTTGCTCAAAATAGGTTTTTCCTATCAGTTGAAAACACTAAGTTTTTGTTTAGCAAAAACTCCCAAGGAACCACCAATAGACATTGGTGAACCTTCACCCTTGTTAAACCACAAGTTTTTAACTTAGAAATTGGATGAGGAGATTCTTGATAGCTTTCATGTCTTGATGCTCAAATTGTCCATTTCTGGGGACACGGCTAAGTACTTAGATTCTTCCTTCTGCAGAGGTGGTGCACTTTCCCCACAAGACTTGACATGCATCGAGACAGGACCTTTCAGAAGCCTTCCCTTAGACCATAATGGACGCGCTCCAAACCTATCACCCCCTACCACCAACTGTCCATTTGGATAAGTTATTGCAACCTATATGATCCAGGCAGAGCCATAATGCCATATGGCTGCACTAGAAGCTTATTAACATATGGCATCTCAAATCCCTTTGTTCCTGGGTGGCATTGCACAAGTGAGATACACAGGGTAAACCATTGGAAAATGGGCCCTGGTAACCACTCAACAAAAATCCAACCAAGCAATTACCATTCCACCCTGGTGTTTCATTCACTTAGTTGTTTTATTAAGCAAAAATATTTTTCCATAGAATGTATATAATCCACCCTTGGTTGCTACTAGCTAGGATAAGCATTGCAATAGCAAGTATCTTAACTTAGAGAAAATTCTAACAATTCTACAACTACTAGGATTTCCCAAGCATAGCATATAGATACTTAGCAAAAATTATCATGCAATCCCTATACAAAATATTTGTAATGCATAGTCAAAATATTGGGACAAAAGTATGAAGCACCACTTGCCTTGGTAGTTTGGGGAGTAACGACAATCCTCACAGTCACAATCACCACTAGCACCAAAATCTACACATAAAATATTAGCACCAAATTGACATTTCAAATAATCAAACAAAAATATATGAATGCATGCAAATTCGATGTGATTTTTTTATAAACCAACCAAGACAAGTAAAACAGTACTGATCATATAAACTAAACATTTATATACCAAATGAACTTAATTTGGCTTTTAAAACATTTTCCAAATAATTTTTATACACAAATTAGGCCTACAAATGTCTCTGCATAAAATTCTATTTTAACAGAAACAAAATACAAAACTAAGCCCATAGATGTGTAGGATTTAATTTTGTAATTCTATTGATATCTTATTTGCATTTTTTGGATAAACAGAACAAAATTTATTGAATTTACAATTTAAATAACTAATAGATTCAAATCTAAATTTAAAACAGAAAAACCTGACACGCGGCACAATCTGATTGGCTGCAGTTCGCTGGATCAAGCTTTCCGCCGCTGATCTAATCAGATCCAACGCTCCAGATCTAAAGAAAACGCTTTGATCTAGAACTAATATATACCCTATGATCTAGATCTAACGGTGCTGGCTCACTCGACCATAGTCTGGCGGGGCGCGGGCGACGCTGGCGCGGGCTATGACATCGCCGATATGCTCCGGCGATTCTAGCGAGGACGGGGGGTGGTGATGTTGCTTACCAGACTCGCGCGTGCACGAGGAAGCTCAACGTGGTCGCGGTTGGGACGGGGGCGTGCTGTAGCAGTGGCTAGGGGTCGTCAGAGTTGCGGACGGCGTCGGGCTCAGGTGGACGGCGACGTTGGCGACGTTCTGGACCATCCTAAGACAAGGCAAAGGCATCAACGCGTGCACAGTGATCAGGCGAACATGGTAGGGTCAAGGATAAGGCAAGGGGCGGTCGGGTTTTACCTAAATTGCTCGTCGGAGTTGAGCGGTGGCTCTGTCTGTTTCAGAGGTGGACGGGGACAGTCACCTGGGTCATGCGCGGACATACCAGAGGCATTAGAAGATGCTCAAAGACATGGCGAACTCGACAGGGTCAAGCAGAAAGGAAGTGGCGCTCGGAGCTCACCGAAATCGGTCGCCGGAGCTGCTTGGTGCTGCGGTGGTGCAAGCGTGAAATCGCGGAGCCTGGCGGCGCTTCTGGCTGGTTGTGTTGGGGGAAATGTCCACAAGGGGGAGGTGATTAAGTAGCCAGAGCAGGGGCCAAGATTGCGCATGGAATCAACGGCAATAACTAGAATTTAACCGCGGCAGTGAAGGAGGGGAAGAAACGGCGAGGCCACGTCGTGGGCGGGGTTTGGGGACGACGATGACGGGTTGGTGGGTCCGAGGCGTCAGCGAGAGAGTGTGCGCGGCGGGGTGAGAAACAGAGAGAAGAGGGTGACCCGGGTGGGCTGGTTGTTGGGCTGGATCTGGTGCTGGGCCAGATTGGTGGCGCCAGCCTTTTCTTAATTCTTTTCTCTTTTTCTTTTTCTAATTGATTTTTCATGAATCATTTTCAAATGTTTTTCAAATGAGTTTGATTTCAAACCTTTCTGGATTTTTGTAAACTGAACCATGCACATAATTGAGTACAAAACATTGTTGTTCACTCAAAAATACATTGGCCCAATGAAATTAAAATAAAACCATGCCTTGATTATTTATTTATATAAGGCATTAAAAATGGTTTTAATTTAGATTCTTTGTTTTGAAAACTTGAGTAAGCTTTGAAATCAACATTCAAACCTACATCCAAAATTTTCTGTTTGAAACAAGGTATTCTCATAATTTGAGAGTGAAAAAAAAATCCATTGCCTTTCCTACATAAAATAATAGGCAACAATTTGTTTCTGTTTTGAAATATTATTTGAAAATGATCCTAATTGCTTATGAATGCATGAATGATATGCAATCTTTATAAATCATGAATTTTGGGATGTTACACTTAGGCTTGCTTTGCTCAAAATAGGATTTACATATCAGTTGAAAACACTAAGTTTTTGTTTAGCAAAAAATCCGAAGGAACCACCAATAGACATTGGTGAAGCTTTACCCTTGTTCAACCACACGTTTTTAACTTAAAAATTGGGATGAGGAGATTCTTGATAGCTTCCATGTCTTGATGCTCAAATTGTCCATTGCCGAGGACACGGCTAAGTACTTAGATTCTTCCTTCTCGAGAGGTGGTGCACTTTCCCAACAAGACTCGACATGCATCGAGACAAGAACTTTCAGAAGCCTTCCCTTAGACCAAAATGAAAGCGTTCCCAAACCTATCACCCCCTACCACCAACTGTCCATTTGGCTAAGTTATTGCAACCTATATGATCCAGGCAGAGCCCATATTGGCAAGTGGCTGCACTAGTAGCTTCTTAACATACGGCATCTCAAATCCCTTAGTTCCTGGATGGCATTCCACAAGTGAGATACACAGGGTAGGCCATTGAAAAATGGGACCTAGTAACCACTCAACAAAAATCCAACCATGCAATTACAATTCCACCTAGGTGTTTCATTCACTTAGTTGTTTTATTAAGCAAAACATAAGTCAAAGACTTAGCAACATTTTTCCATAGCATGTATATAATCCACCCTTGTTTGCTACTAGCTATGCTAAGCATGGCAATATAGCAAGTATCCTAACTTACAGAAAACTCTAACAAGTCTACAACTACTAGGATTTCCCAAGCATAGCATATAGATACTTAATAAAATCATCATGCAAGCCCTATACAAAATATCACTAATGCATAGTCAAAACATTGGGACAAAAATATGAAGAACCACTTTCCTTGGTAGTTGGGGGAGTAGCAACAATCCTCGCAATCACATAAAATGATAGCGCCAAATTCATATTTCAAATAATCAAGCAAAAATATATGAATGCATGCAAATGTCATGTGATGATTTTTGTAACCTAAACAAGACAAGTAAAACAGTATTGAATCCCTAAATAAACATTTAGAGACTAAATAAATTTAATTTCGCTTTTAAAACATTTTCTCAATAATTTTTATACACAAAATAAGCCTACAAATGTCTCTGCATAAAATTATATTTTAACAGAAGCAAAATACAAAACCAAGCCTACATATGTGTAGGATTTAAATTTTTGAATCCATTTATATATTATTTGTATTTTTTCGATAAATCGAACAAAAGTTATTGAATTGACAAGTTTAAATAACTAATAGATTCAAAAACAGATTTTAATTTAAAAACACAGACACGTGGGCATATCTGATAGGCCTGTACCGGTTCGGCTGGATCGATCAACGAGAGCCACAGGATTTAAATGAAATCGCACAGGACAGATTAATTGATAATGATTCGTTAAGTGATCTAACCTGACGCGCTGGATCTAGATCTAACGATGCATGATCAAACGACCATAGACAGGCGGCGGAAATGGTCACTGGCAGTGGCGGCGCTACTGGCGAAGATGCTCCGGAGATTCTAGAGAGGGCTAAGGTTTGCGGTGTGGCTTACCAGACTCGCGAGTGCATGAGGAAGCTCAACGTGGTCGTCGTTGGGGCAGGGTCGTGCTGTAGCAGTGGCTAGTGCTCGTCGGAGTTACGGGCGGTGTTGGGTTCGTGCGGACAGAGAAGTTGACGACGTTCTGGATCGCCCTAGCACAAGTCAAGAGCATCAGGAGGTGCGCAAGGACACGGCGAACATGACAGGGTCAAGCAGAAGACAAGGGGCGCTCGGAGATTACCAGTATTCCTCACCGGAGTTGAGCGACGCTTCTGCCGTTCGAGGAGCTTGACTAAGACGACGAGCTGGGTCACGGCCATGCAAACCAGAGGCATTAGGCGATGCGCACGAGAAAGGGGAACATGTCAGCAAGGAGGAGCGCACGGGGCGGTCGGGGCTCACCGGAATCAATTGCCGGAGACGTTTGGTGCCGCGGCGGTGTGAGCTCCAATACGAACAGCCTGGTGGCGCTTAGGCAGTGGTGAGTGAGGGGAAAGATGCAAGGCAGCGAGGTGGTTATGTAGCCAGAGCGAGGGCGGTAATTACGCGCTGTATCAATGGGAATTAAACGAGAAATCAACGCGGTGTCACTGCGAGGAAGAAAACAGCGGAGCGGGTCATCACGCGGAAATTTGGGGACGACGATGCTCACTAGGCATTGGGGTCCACTCGACAGTGAGAGAGGGGGTGCGCGTGGGTGAGAAACCGAGAGGAGAGGGGGTTTTCCCGGGTAGGCTAGGTGGGCTTGTTTCTGGGCCGTGGGTGGGTTGGGCTAGATAGGTTAGCTGGGTTTATTTTTTTCTCTTTTCTCCTTTTCTTTTTCTGTTTTGATTTTCTGAACTCAAATTCAAATGAATTCCAAATGAGTTTGAATTCAGGCCACTTCTGGATTTTTGTTAAGTGAACCATGCTCATTTTTGTGTATAAAACATTTATGTTTGCTCACAAATGCCTTGGCCCATTTAAAATAAAATAAAACCATGCCTTGCCTATTTATTTATATTAGGCATTAAAAATGGTTTTAATTTAGATTCTTTGTTTTGAAAAGTTGAGCAAGCTTTGAAATCAACATTCAAACCTTTTCTGGTTGAAACATAGTATTCCCATAATTTGAGAGTGTAAATAAAGCCATTTCCTTCCTTACATAAAATAATAGGCAAACAATTGGCTTCTGTTTTGAAATCTTATTTGGAAATAAACAAAATGCATGAGGAAGCATGAATGATGTGCAAACTTTTTAAACCATGATTTTTGGGATGTTACAAATCTAACCCCCTTAAGGTGAATCTCGCCCTCGAGATTCGGATTGGTTAGCAAATAGTTGAGGGTGGTCTTTCTGAAGATCATCTTCTCTTTCCCAAGTTGCTTCTTCTTAGGAATGGTGGTTCCACTGAACTTTGCAGAATTTGATAGTCTTAGTACGAGTAACTCTTTCCACAGTTTCAAGAATCTTGATAGGTTTTTTTTCATAGGTGAGATCACTTTCCAACTGGACCTCTTCCAAAGGTATAGTATCCTTCAAAGAAGTCTCTTCCATCTCCGGATGGCATTTCTTTAGCTGACTTACGTGAAACACATTGTGAACGGGAGACAGTGATTCAGGCAATTCAATCTCATATGCCACTTCTCCTTTACGTCTCAGAATCTTGAATGGTACAACATATCTTGGTGCCAATTTTCCTTTGACTCCAAACCTCTTCACTCCATGAAGTGGTGATACTTTAAGATAAGATCTATCACCTACTTCATAGGTGACTTCTCTATGCTCTGGATCTGCATAGCTCTTCTATCGGGACTGTGCTATCTTCAATCTATCCTTTACCAACTTGACTTTCTCTTTATCTTCCTTGATTAGTTCTGGCCCGAACAAATTTCTTTCTCCAACACCACTCCATAAGAATGGTGTAGTAAACTTTCTTCCATAGAGAAATTCAAATGGTGCCATCTCAATACTGGCTTGATAGCTGTTGTTGTAAGAGAATTCTGCGTAAGGCAGACTTTCATCCCAACTAGCACCATAATCTAGGGCACATTCCCTCAACATATCCTCTAGAATCTGGTTGGTTCTTTCTGTCTGACCATCAGTCTGGGTATGAAAAGCAGTGCTGAATTCTAATCTCGTTCCCAATGACTCATGCAATTGCCTCCAAAAATGTGGAGTGAACTATGTTCCCCTATCTGACACAATGCTCTTGGGTACTCCATGCAGACACACAATTATATTCATATAAATCTTGGCTAACTTAGCACTTGTATAGGTTGTCTTCACGGGTATGAAATGAGCCACTTTAGTCAGGCGATCTACTATGACCCAAATAAAATCATATCCTGATCTTGTCCTTGGTAGTCCGGTGATGAAATCCATACCAATATTATCCCACTTCCAATCAGGAATAGGTAGTGGTTGTAATAATCCTGCTAGTTTCTGATGTTCTGCTTTCACTCTACTACATACATCACACAAAGCAATATGTTCGACGATGTCCTTCTTGAGATTGTTCCACCAAAATCTTTCCTTCACATCCATATACATTTTGGTGTTACCCGGATGAGTGGAATATGATGAGCGGAATGCAGATAAGTTTTCCATACCATAATGTACCTTGTTCGTCTTCATGGAATCCCTTGGCTTTCCCTTTGCTAATTTTTCCTTTAATCTCCTCAATTTCCTTGTCCATATTTTGGGCTTCCTTGATTTTATCCAACAAGGTGGGTTGAACATCCAATGACATGAGATGTCCTTCAGGCACTATCTCCAGTCTGAGATCTTTGAATTGGGCACACAGATCGTCTGGCAATTCTTCCTTAGTGAGGCCATTCACATAAACTTTCCAGCTTAATGCATCCGCTAAAACATTTTCTTTATCGGGATGGTATTGCAAACTCAAGTCATAGTCCTTGATGAGTTCTAACCATCTTCTTTGTCTCATGTTGATTTCTTTCTGAGTGAAGATATACTTCAAACTTTTGTGATCTATGAACACTTCACATTGCTTTCCCAAAAGATAATGTCTCCATGTTTTGAGTGCATGGGCAACAGAGGCTAACTCCAAATCATGAGTAGGATAGTTCACCTCATGAGTTTTGAGTTGTCTCGAGGCATAAGCCACAACTTGCCCTTCTTGCATCAAAACTACACCTAATACCTGGTGAGATGCATCACAATATACATGGAAATCCTTCTCCAAATCTGGCAGACATAAGACTGGTGTTGTCACTAGTCTCTTCTTCAACTCTTGGAAACTAAGTTCACATCCTTCAGTCCAATCAAATTTCTTGTCTTTCTTAAGTAACTCCTTCATTGGCTTAGCTACCTTTGAGAAATTCTCAATGAATCTTCTATAGTATCCTGCCAAGCCAAGGAAACTACGAACTTCTTTCACTGACTTAGGCGATTCCCACTCAGTTACAGCTAACACTTTTGCGGGATCAACTACTACACCATCTCCTGACACAATATGTCCAAGAAATCTGACTTCATTCAGCCAGAATTCACACTTGCTAAATTTGGCATACAACTTATGTTCCCTAAGCTTCTCAAGTATCAATCACAAATGTTCTTCATGCGCTTCATTGCTCTTGGAGTAGATCAAAATGGTATGGATGAAAATGACGACGAACTTGTCAAGAAATTTCGTAAACACCTTGTTCATCATATTCATGAAGTAGGCTCGTGCATGTGTCAAACCAAATGGCATCACGGTGTACTCATACAATCCATACCTAGTGGTGAAAGTAGTCTTAGGTATTTCTTGTTCCCTTATCTTTAGCTAAAAGTAGCCTGATCGGAGATCTATCTTTGAGAACACACGGGCTCCTTCTAACTGATCAAACAAATCATTGATTCCTAGCAAAGGATATTTGTTCTTGATAGTTACCTCACTAAGTGAACGGTAATCTATGCATAACCTTTGACTTCTATATTTATTTTTCACAAACAAGACTGGTTCTCCCCAGGACAAAGAACTTGGTTAAATAAATCCTTTTTGCAACTGTTCTCCAAGTTGTTTCTTGAGTTCCTTCAACTCATCAACTAACATCTTGTAAGGTCTCTTTGCTATTGGTCCTGATCCTGGCAGCAAGTCAATCAGAAACTCGACATTTCTATCTGGTGGCATTCTAGGTAATTCCTCCGGAAACACATCCGGGTACTCTCTCACAATTAGCACGTTGTCTATGTTAACCCCCTTAAGAGAAATTAGCTTACTCCCTTTTGATTGAAAGTTAGACTTGAATCTAATCCATTTCTAATCCGGGGTAGTGAGTGTGACAGTACGATTGGCACAATCTAGTACTCCTTCGTACTTAGTCATCCAATCCATTCCCAAAATAACATCCAATCCTTGGGAATCTAGGATTATCAAACTAACGAGAAACTTATACCTCCCAAATTCTATCACTAGATCATGACATCCAGAGTTCACTATCATTTCTCCACCAGGAGAACTTACTTTTATAGGACACCCAATAGTTTCAACTGGAAGTCCATTTCTATCAACACATGCTCTTGATATGAATGAATGCGATACACCAGTATCAAAAAGAACAAGTGCTGGAACAGAATTAAGTTTGAACTTACCAGCCACAGCATCAGACTCTTCATATATTTCTTCCACATTGATGTGGTTCACTTGTCCCTTTTGGAAAGGGTTGGGCTTGGTGGTTCCTTCAACCGTATTTTCTAGGCACTCATTTGCATAGTTCCCCATCTTGTTACACTTGAAACATTCAACCTGACTAATATCTCTCTTTGCGGGCTGACTTCCACTTCCACTTCCATTTCCACTGTGGTGGCTATAGTGTCCACTCTTGTGGTTCTTATACTTGTCATTATCATGACTGCGGTGATGGTTGTTGTCATGATGACGGTTGTGGCTGTGGTGGTTGTTGTACTTCCCATGTTTGTGGGATCCAGAACTCCCACTATCATCATGATGGGAGCGCTTGTGAGACGATCTCGAGCTGTGCTTATCAAAGTTGTGCTTCCTCTTTCTGCTCTCGACCTGTTTCATATTGTTTTCCAAGATGGTAGCCTTGTCACAAAGTGATTGGTAGGTTGGGACATAGGCAACAAATAGCTGCAGGTTTAACTCAAGATTAAGTCCTTCGAGGAATTTCTCCTTCCTCGTTGCATTAGTATCAACTTCATCCGGTGCATAGCATGCCAGATTGTTGAATTCCTCAATGTACTAAGCCACACTGCGGGGACGCTGCTTCAGATTGTGGAACTCCTTCTTCAAATTCATCACTCCGGATGAGATGTGAGCTCTACGGAATCCATCCTCAAAGATATCCCAAGTCACATCCTCAAGGGGATTGGTGATCTGAAAGTTATCCCACCAGGTTGCTGCTGGCCCTTCAAGCAGATGTGCTGCGAATCTGACATTTTCCTCATCGGTGCAGCCAACAGTCACTAAGTCCTTATTCACTGAGCATAACCAGTCATTGGATATCATTGGATTAGTGGTTCCCAATAACTTTGCAGGCCTCAGTCTCAGAGATCTGGTGAGCATGTCAAATCCTGGAGGATTATTCTGATTGTTGTTGTTGTTATTATTGTTGTTGTTATTGTTATTCTGATTATGGTTCTGCATGAACTGCGTCATCATTTGCATAAGTTGAGCTTGTGCTATCATCAACTGCTGCATCTCGGGAGTGACGTTGTTGTTTTGGTTGGGGTTGGCACGACGAGGAGGCATCTGTGGTTTCAATAAGGATAAGAATGAGATACCCATATATGCTTATCATGCACAATACATCACATAGAACAATCACAATAACCAAGCTCAAAATAACATAGAGTTTGAATGACATAACAACAGGTTTTGAAAAATGCAAACACACCATAGCAAGCCATCCACATGTTGGATGGTCATTGCGACTCAATAATCAAAGTGTGATAGATGAAAGATAGTCGAGTAGTCTACACTACTCCTCTGCATCGATCTCCACATCAACAAGGGTAAGACCCTGCATTCTCCATGGCGGTCTTGTACTCATCAACACTAGTGGTCAAGGCCTCAATCTTGGCCCTAAGAGCCCTCTTCTGTGAGCGAAGCCTCTAGATCACACCCTGCTAGTGCTCAAGATCGAAGTCCTTGGCCTCTAACTCTTCCTTCATCTCCCTGATCTTCTTGTTCCTGTCCTGGACTCTTTTCTCCTGGCTCTTGAACTTCTTGTCCTGGCTTTCAAATTTGGCCTCCATCTCTTTGATGATCTCGTCTTGCTCCGCGAAGAGCTTGTCCTTCTCCCATAGCTGAACCTAGAGCTCTTCATTGCTAAGCATGACGTTGGTCCTATCAGTGTCAAGGTGTCTAATAAGACCCTCTAGGTACGGAAGGTACAGATGAATTGGCTCCATTTTCCCTCTAGTTGCATCATCGTACTCTATAGCCTCACCCTCCTTGTTGCGTCTCCCGAACGGGTGAAAGTAGAGACCTCTAAACTCGGTGGAGTTCCTCCCAACTAGGCGTCCAAGTAACTCCTGCATGACTACATCTAAGCCTCTCTCCTTGTCATCATGCATCAGCTTGAAGGTGATAGCCTCCGTGGGTGGCTCTTCCTGGCGTCCCGGCTGTGTGACTCTAAAGCCCCAAAGGTCCTTCCTCTCAAACTTGGTGAGCTGAAGTGTCGTGATGCTAGGAAGTGGAAGGTTGACCACACTAGTGAGCTCAATGAGACGAGTCCCAAAACGAGTTCCCTTGAACTCCTCGGCAGTGCTGATAACAACATTAGGCATCTATTTTTATAAGATAGAGAAAAGTTAGAACCAACACAAGTAGAGAAAATTCACAAGACAAAATATCACAAGCACATCTTTTAGCAACAAACACACAGGTCATGGCATACACAAATCCATTACAAACACCAAAGGTTCAACATAACATAGACAAATTTTGGAAGTAAAAACGATAAGTGTGGTGGTACAACTAATGAAGTACGTTACAATTCTCACTCACTAGACAAAATAGCTATCAGGGCATCCTTAGTGTCCATCTGTCTATCTTGTTCACAAGACTCCCATATTAAGTCTATGATGTCTCCCCTTAGTTGTTGGTTGTTAGTCTCTAATTCTTGGGTATGCTTCTTTTCTTCTCTAAGGTCATTTTGAGTGTTGAGCATTATGCACTTGAGTCTATCACCAAGCTCCTTGATGGCATTCCAAGCTGCATTTCTTGCAGAGTCAAAGAATGTTGTGTGCATTTTAGAGTTGGTGACCATGCAAAATCCTGACTCCTTGTGGTTTTCTTCCTTGTTTTGGTACAAGTGAAGTTGAACCCACCAATATTCTTCTCCTTCATCCATCACAGGGAATCCCTTGTACACAGCTACACCATGTATCCCCATGGTAACAATAAGGTTCTTGAGTGCCTTGGGAAATTCAGTCTCACACTCCAAAGTCATGGTCATGAGTGGTCCCTTCCTGACGGCTTCATTGATGGAGTTCATCTACAAATAGAGATGAGAAAGAAGATTAGAAAAGTTCTGCGAGAAGAAAAAAAGTGTGGAAATTTTTCAAAGTGTTGAAGTTTTTCCTTAGTGGTTTTTTCAGTCTAATCCAACCTAGGGTCATAATCCTATAGGCAACACAGTGCTCTGATAACATAGTCTTTTACAACTCCATATCCATAGGAGAGTACAGGAGTTTAACTTAACAACATAAATAAAAGTCTTCATCTTCATGTGCCACAGGCAAACATGTTGAGTGTAGACTCACAACCCTAATCCTCATCAGAGTAACCTGTAACATCACAAGTTACACCCACAGTGGGTCAATACATTGGAATAGTATTGGCAAGTGATACCCTAGTAGAATAATAGTTTCTATCTTCTACATGAATTTGGCTAAGCCACTTAGCCTTGCTTTTCTCAAAATAGGTTTTACCTATCAGTTGGAAACACTAAGTTTTTGTTTGGCAAAAACTCCCAAGGAACCACCAATAGACATTGGTGAACCTTTACCCTTGTTCAACCACAAGTTTTTAACTTGAAATTGGGATGAGGATATTCTTGATAGCTTCCATGTCTTGATGCTCAAATTGTTCATTGCCGGGGACACGGCTACGTACTTAGATTCTTCCTTCTTGAGAGGTGGTGCACTTTCCCCACAAGACTCGACGTGCATCGAGACAAGACCTTTCATAAGCCTTCCCTTAGACAAAAATGGACGCGTTCCCAGACCTATCACACCCTACCACTAATTGTCAATTTGGCTAAGTTTTTGCAACCTATATGATCCAGGCAGAGCCCATATTGCCAAGTGGCTGCACTAGAAGCTTCTTAACATATGGCATCTCAAATCCCTTTATTCCTGGGTGGAATTCCACAAGTGAGATACACTGGGTAGACCATTGAAAAATGGTCCCTGGTAACCACTCAACAAAAATCCAACCATGCAATTACAATTCCACCCAGGTGTTTCATTCACTTAGTTGTTTTATTAAGCAAAAACATAAGTCAAAGACTTAGCAACATTTTTCCATAGCATGTATATAATCCACCCTTGTTTGCTAATAGCTAGGCTAAGCATGGTAATATAGCAAGTATCCTAACTTAGAGAAAACTCTAACAAGTCTACAACTACTAGGATTTCCCAAGCATAGCATATAGATACTTAATAAAATCATCATGCAACCCCTATACATAATATCACTAATGCATAGTCAAAATATTGGGACAAAAATATGAAGCACCACTTTTCTTGGTAGTTGGGGGAGTAGCAACAATCTTCACAATCACAATCACCACTAGCACCAAAATCTACATATAAAATGATAGCACTAAATTCATATTTCAAATAATCAAGAAAACATATATGAATGCATGCAAATACCATGTGATGATTTTTGTAAACTAAACAAGACGAGTAAAACAGTACTGAATCCCTAAATAAACATTTAGAGACTAAATAAACTTAATTTGGCGTTTAAAACATTTTCTAAATAATTTTTATACACAAAATAAGCCTACAAATGTCTCTGCATAAAATTCTAATTTAACTGAAGCAAAATACAAAACCAAGCCTACAGATGTGTAGGATTTAATTTTGTGAATCCATAGATATATTATTTGTATTTTTTGGATAAACAGAACAAAAGTTTAAATAACTAATAGATTAAAAAACAGATTTTAATTTAAAAACCTAGACACGTGATCGTATCTGATTGGCCCGTACCGGTTCGGCTGGATCGATCAACAAGAACCACAGGATTTAAATGAAATTGCACGGGCCAGATTGACTGATAACGATTTGTTAAGTGATCTAATCTGACTCGCTGGATCTAGATCTAAAGGTGCATGATCAAATGACCATAGACGGGCGGCGCAAATGGTCACTAGCGGCGGCGGCGCTACTGCCAACGATGCTCCGGCGATTCCAGAGAGGGCTAAGGGTTTTGGTGTGGCTTACCAGACTCGCGAGTGCACGAGGAAGCTCAACGTGGTCGCGGTTGGGGCGGGGGCGTGCTGTAACAGTGGCTAGTGCTCGTCGGAGTTGCGGGCGGCGTCGGGTTCGTGCGGACGGAGACGTTGACGATGTTCTGGATCGCCCTGGCACAAGTCAAGACCATCAGGAGGTGCGCAAGGACACGGCGAACACGACAGGGTCAAGCAGAATACTAGGGGCACTTAGAGATTACCAGTATTTCTCACTGGAGTTGAGCGACGCTTCTGCCGTTTGAGGAGATTGACTAAGACGACGACCTGGATCACGGCCAGGAAAACCAGAGGCATTAGGTGATGCGCACGAGCAAGGGGAACATTTCAGCAAGCAGTAGAGGGCACGGGGCGGTCGAGGCTCATCGGAATCAGTCGCCGGATACGTTCGGTGCCGCGGCGGTGTGAGCTCCAATATGAACAGCCTGGTGGCGCTTAGGAAGTGGTGAGTGAGGGGAAAGATGCGGGGCAGAGAGGTGGTTATGTAGCCAGAGTGAGGGCGGCAATTACGCGCTATATCAATGGGAATTAAACGAGAAATCAATGCGGCATCACTGCGAGGAAGAAACGGCGGAGCGGGTCGTCACGCGGAAATTTGGGGACGATGATGCTGACTGGGCATTGGGGTCCACTCGAAAGTGAGGGAGGGGGTGCGCGCGTGGGTGATAAACAAAGAGGAGAGGGGGTTTTCCCGAGTGGGCTAGGTGGGCTGGTTGCTAGGCCGCGGGTGGGTTAGGCTAGATAGGTTAGCTGGGTTTATTTTTTTCTCTTTTCTCCTTTTCTTTTTCTGAACTCAAATTGAAATGAATTCCAAATAAGTTTGAATTCAAGCCACTTATGGATTTTTGTAAAGTAAACCATGCTCATTTTTGTGTATAAAACATTGCTGTTTTCTAACAAATGCCTTGGCCCATTGAAAATAAAATAAAACCATGCCTTGCCTATTTATTTATATTAGGCATTAAAATGGTTTTAATTTAGATTCTTTGTTTTGAAAAGTTGAGCAAGCTTTGAAATCAACATTTAAACCTTTTTTGGTTGAAACAAAGTATTCCCATAATTTCAGAGTGGAAATAAAGCCATTTCCTTCCTTACATAAAATAATAGGCAAACAATTGGCTTCTTTTTTGAAATCTTATTTGGAAATAAACAAAATGCATGAGGATGCATGAATGATGTGCAAACTTTTTAAACCATGATTTTTGGGATGTTACATGCCAAATGTACATAGCTGAGATATTGAAAGAGTTCAGTATTGAAATGACAAGAAAGGTTCTTGCCACACATAAATGATTAAATCGAAATTCAAGTGTATCGACGCTTGATAAGTGAAACAAAGATTCGAGTATTTTTATACTTGATGAATAAAATCACAAAGAGCATATTAATCATACTATGATATTTACACATCTAGATATGTCCTATGTTCTGAATATTGTGAGCATATACTAGAATGATTCATAAGATGATCATTGGACGATAGTAAAGATATTCTTATGATCTTTTCAAAGAACTAAGAATATATTTGTAGAGGTGACAAATAGATGGTTAATTCATTGTAAAAGTACTACATTGATACTTGTTTTGTCACAAATTACAAATTAAGTTTATCTCAATCTAAACTAAGGGTGGCACAATATAATGGAAAGTAAGTTCCAAGATGGATTTGGATGAGTTCCAAAGTTAAGACATTGTGACAGATACTACAACAAAAGGCTAAGTATATGACTGCTATTATAGCATCAAAAGAGGGCATTTGTGTTAAATAGTTTGTTATCAAACTAGGTGTGGATCACAGCGGGATATTACTATGAATCTATATTGTACGACAATATTATCAACATGTTTTAACCCCAAGGAACTAAAGGTCTCACCAAAGGACCAAATTTATACAAATCCATCTCATTAGAGAATGAGTGATGCATAGAGACTCAAATACATGCAATTACCCATGGACCTAAAAGAGTCATATCCGAAGATCAGTTGACCACTAGAAATCGTGTAAATACGACACCGGAAATCCATAGGTGTTGAATACACAAAGTTTTGAAACTAGATTATTGTCTCTAGTGCAAGTGGGATACTGTTGGAGATATGCCCAAGAGGCAATAATAAAGTGGTTATTATCATATCTTCGTACTTATGATAAATGTTTACATACAATGCTATAATTGTATTAATCGGAAACATTAATACTTGTGTGGTTTGTAAACATAAAAGAGTCCCTAGTAAAGCCTCTTGTTAAACTAGCTTATTGGTTAATATATGATCATGGTTCCTGATCATGAACATTGAGATGTTATTAACAACAAGTTCATATCATTAGGAGAATGATGTGATGGGCATACTACTATAGTTAAGGGTAGCATAAGATCAAGTCATTTAAATAGTTCACTTGCTATAAGGTTTCTAATACATAGTAACCTAAATCCTTCGACCATGAGATCATGTTAATCACCATCACCGGATGGATGATTTGATGACATCAAACACCACTTCATAACTGGGTGGTTATAAAGGTGGCATTGAGTGTTCAAAAAGTATGTGTTGAGGCACATGGATCAAGAGTGGAATTTGTCCATCCATATGACGGATAGATATACTCTAGGCCCTCTCGGTGGAATGTAATCCAATTGGCTTAAAAGCATGTGACTGGATCACAAGGGATCACATATCATAGGAACGAGTAAAGAGTACTTATCGATAACGTGGTTGAACTAGGTATGCGAAGACAAATGGAAATTGGAATCATATGTAACTGGTTCATTCAATCACGAAGTAATCATAGAAATATGTGGGAGCCATATGAATTTACAGCTTATTCTATTGGTTATTGATTGAAGAAGAATCTCGGTCATGTCTGCATAATTCATGAACCATAGGGAGACACACTTAAGGATTCTATGTTGTTTAGTAGATATGGAATGTGAGTAAGAATACCGAATGTTGTTCAGAGTCTCGGATGAGATCCGGGATATCACGAGGAGATCCGAAATGGTCCGGAGAATAAGATTCATATAAGGAAAGTCCAATTACGGAGTTCGGGAATGGTTTCGGTGTTTTCATCAGATTAATTACTTATTCACTAAGAGTTGGATTCATCCAAAATTAATTACATGAATACCCTTAGGAAATTCCCAAAGGCAGTAATGGATGAGATTTGTCCTTTTCATCAGATTTAATCTATAAGAGATTTTCATATGATTCCAAAGTCACGTGTTAAGTATTTAGAAAACCTTTTTGTGTAAATTTGAATGAACCTTTTTGGTTTATCATACATACTGTAGTGATTTTATTAGTGAATAAACCATGCACATAATAGTTTAGTTCACCAAAATTCAGTAGTTGCTTAATAAATTTTGGGCTCCTGGAGTTTGATATATATGGGTATTTATATGTACAGAGAGTTGGAATTAGGTCAAAACCATTTTTGGTTTTGCCTAGAGAATTTTCTAAAGGTAGAAATGCCTTGTTTTTGTTATTTTTACTAATGACAAACCATGGTTCACCTTGTCATTAGGCAAGGACCCAAAAATGGGTATTTCAATTACCTATCAGATAAAACTTGATTCATTCCATTTGTATATGTATAACTTCCTGGGTGTTTTATTTAATGTATTAGATATATGCTAGTAGATTAAATGCCAATAAATAATGAGAATTACTTTTGGCCAAGGACTTGTTCTGCATGTTGCACAAAACATTCAGGAACATGTAGAAAAATAGATCTGGCTAACATGGAGGGATTTACATTTTATTAGGAAATTAAACTAAAAGGTACTATGAAGATCTGATAAGAAATAATAAAAGGGAAAGGGAAAGAGGGCGCCTGGGCCAGATCCTGAAGGCAACGGGACGCACCGAGGCAGGATGGCCCATCTGCGACAGGAGCACGCGGGCGGTGCACAACTCACTGCGGACCAGCGAAGTCTGAGGCCCGTCGGCCTAGGGAGCGAAGGGGTGCGCGCGACCACCAGCCGTCAGATCAGGAGTCGATCGACGGCTGCGGCGCGTCGTCTTCCCAGCGCTAAGGACATCCATGAGAAAACCCTAGCACAGGGCAGGGGCTACCGGGGGGCTTACACGGGGCTTGCCGGCGACTGTGGTAGAGCGGACGCGGGGCTCCTCCACAAGCCCATCAAGGGTTGGAAGGTAGGGTTTGGCCTCTAGAGCATCCCTCTACGAGAATGCCCGAGAGAAGCTAGGTCGGAGCTCGATGGTGACATCCGGGGAGCAGGTCCTGAGAAAGGAAAATGGGTGGGTTAGATGCAGAATCGAGAGAGGAGCTCGAGAGAGTGACATGCAGGGAGAAATGAGCAAGGGGGAGAGGATACGCTTGACTTTGGCGCGAGGCTGAAGCTTTCTCTTCTTCCTTCTGTCGGATAGAGAAGAGTAAGGGAGAGGGGGTGGAGCTCTGAAGGGGTAGATGGGATGATGAGAGAGAAAATGAGGGCATGGAGGAGGTTCGGGGTGGCCTCTAGCTATATAAACCGAAGGAAGAGGCTCATGGTGGACTATGTGTAGGAGGGAAAGAGAGATGAGGTCAGGGCTAGCCGTTGGGCAGCAGGGGCAGTGGATAGGGGAGTGTGTGCCATGTGTTCATCCAGGGAGAGAGGGGGGCTGATGTGCTAGATATGCAAGATTTTTGGCTTGGATCTCCCTTATTGTCTTGGTTCCAAGCACTAGAGACAAGAGGAGGAGGTGCTACGGTGAATAACTATAGTGCCACGACCACGAGGGAGTGATAATGATGTGCAAGATTGTTTGATCAAGTGAGTTGAGGGTTGATGGGGTTTAGCTTAGGGATTGGCTTAGTTTTCTCAAATTGATCCAAACAATGATTATGAAGGAGATACATATATGCGGTCTTGATGAATTGAGGAGATGGTAGTGATGGGTATATGAGGTCAATACATCACCCTAGGAATTGTTTGGGGTTTTTCTAAAGATTAAAAGTCCACTTAATCTTATTTAATCAAAAAGTGCAGAAATGGTTTATAGAAGCTAAAGTGATATTTTTACATTACGCAAGGTGGTATTTTTGTGTGAAATGGTTCTAAATACCATAACACACAATGGAGAATTTTCCTATATTGTATTTGGAAGGAAAAGTATTTTTAAGACATTATTTCTTGTTTCTGCCATTTAAGAAAAAGGGAAAAAATAATAATAAAGAATCTCAAAAATATTTATTTTTGATATGGGAAGGTAGGGTATGAGGTATAGAACTAAAATGTGCATTGAGTTGGCAAAGTGATTTGGAGAAAAACAAACTTGCCTTTATAGACCAAGTTTCTAGGGTTTTGCCAAAAGTGAAATTTAATTAGTTTTAGGATCCAATAATTATGGGAATTATTTGGTGAAATATCCTATCCAATGTAGATGATGTAAACTTGATTTATCCATCATCCAACCTTGGGTTTTGAAGAATTGTGGTGAAAAGGGATGGAAACTAGATTTGGGGAATCTAGGGTTTTGTTATTTTTATACCACCTAAACTTGGGTAAAAATTGAGCTTAGAGATCACCTAGGTACAAGGGATAGATGGATAGTTAGACCAAGTTATATATATGATCATGGAAGCAAGAGGTGGGCTTGGTTTGATTTGAGGTGGTTTAGGAGTGATGGCAAACTTTGTTGAAATTAAGGCTGCCATAACAGATGTGTCATGATGCCTAATAAACCATGTGGGTTTAAGAAGCACAATGATGAAATGATATCAAGTGAAGTGTGGATTTATAGACCATGGTTATTAGATCATTAACATGCAAATAGTTAGTCAAGGGGTGGTAGCACATGGATCTGAGCTTCAACCCAAGTAGCCAAGATGATAAGATTTGTAGAAAAGATTATTATCTTGAATAAATAACGATCATGGATGAGTGGGGTTTAGATGATTTTATCCAAAGGAAGAGTGGGCTTTGGTAGTAATAATGATGTACTACAAGATGGTTCAAGTAAATTCTCAATAATGTACATAGGTTAGGATGGATGGAGTACCAAAGATTTGAGTATTTGGACTAGTATGCAAGAGGGGAACATTTGAAGGGGGTGCAAGGGTTTATGCTTATCATCAAGGGTTTATTCTTGTGTTTGGTCTTTGATGAGTTCGATACTAATACAAAGGATTATCTCAGATTGATCTGGGTAGGTAGATTTGAGACTGACTTGTGGAGATCAGGATAGATTTAGTTTGAGATACTTGGTTTGAGATTTATGATCTCAACTATTGGTTTGATACCTAAGGATGAGCTACTACATTGGATAATGCTACTTCCTATGCAAACAGGGCAATCAGCAAATCCAGGCAATTCATCAGACAGCAGATCAAAGCAATTCATCTTATCAACTTATCCAACTATTGCTAAGGTTACCATCAAGCCTAGCTTGAGGTATGCATGGGTGTTTTGAAGAGGTTATGCTTTTGAAATAAGATAAGGGCCTTTTGGTATTTCTACCAAGATTAGAATGAAAAGGTTTTATAAGAAGTTTTGGAAAAACCTAGAGATAAGAGTAGTTGAAGTTTTGTCTTGAAAACATAAGGATATTATATATAGTTCTCTATCGTTTTGTAAATAAAAACTAGTGAAATAGTTTTTGGTATAAAAGTCATCTTGGCTCAGGTTTGGAATGCCAAAACATTTGAGAATATTAAAGATGAGCCAAGACATCTCTTTTGAAAAAATAGTTTTTGTCAACTTGGGTTGAGGTAAGGAGTACACCATCTATTACACAATCAGATGTATGAACACAAGCAAACAAGTAAGCAAACTTTGCAACACTTAATAAGAAAAAAAAATTGTTCCCCAGATTTTTTCCTTTTTGACAAAAGATCAGGGTTGCTGAAATTAGGATGTTACAATTCACCTATAGTCCGACAAGTTATATGGTGAGGCAAAAGTGACTCGGACATAATTCGCATTGGAAAGTCATGTCGTCATGACTCTTTGGTACTTGGGAGTCGACACGTTCTGCTAGGATCCGCTACCGACTAATCGATTGAGAGTCAAACTCCAATCGTGTCTAAGTTTCCATGAGCCTACGGGTTCACACTTAAAAGAGGGAGCAAGTTCGGATTGGATCTAAACCAGAAATCTGGTTGGGTTAGACCCGAGCCGGATTTTGGACCGAGTCAGTGAGTCAGACTCACTATGAGTAATATGGGCTTTAGTGAATGGGCCACAAGTGAGTGGAGCCCACTTTCACTCCCTATATATAGTGGGAGGGTTGATGGTTAGGTCATTCCATGCATTGGAAACCCTAGCTCCACAGCAGTCCTGCCGCCATACTGGACCTAGAAGTCCACCGCCGACGCTCGTCCTCATACGTGTGGACACCAGAAGAGGTGCTGCATGATCAGCACTTGGACGATCGTTGATTCGATCGAGATCGTGAGGACTGCACGGCATTCAACAGACGTACTTCATCAGAAATCCGCAATTGCCTTCTACCCCAGCTAGATCTTGGGATCACCATGTTAGAGGGATTTTTTGTTTTATCTCTATGTGGCCCAAAAAATTTTACCGACTATCTAATAGAGGTAAAACAGAGACATATCAATAAGACAAAATAAAGCAATTATAATGTGAAATGGTATGGCTCTCTTCATGGCGATCTCCATCTCCATAAAATATGTAATCCGATGCGTGCCAACTCTTGTCACTTGCCGTCTTACTCCATGTCGCCGACTTGTATATCGACTTGCATGCCATCCAAGTTCTCGAAACAGCTACCCTAGCTTTGTAAAGTAAATTACATAGAGAATCCGACCCGCAGGTTGTTATACAATAAAATTATAGCACCTAGGCTCCAGCCGGCTGACAAAACCATGATTCATAGATCACTTATGGATTACACACATACATCATATGCACATGAACCATATCACTTCACAACTTCCTGCAAAAACAAGTTATAGATAGATATGATATCTACCGGTGTTGTGAAAATCGCAACGACATCTAAGGTGCTACGACGGGGCGAAGCTGGTAGTCCCGCTATCCGGATAGCAGGCGGGGATCGAAGGGGAAGAGCCCGATGTTTTTTCCGAAAACATAGATCTCATCTACATTCATATCATTGTTTCGATTCAATCAAACTCTTTTGACATTCGATCATCGTTTCTAGATTTACGTGTCATAGTTTACCCTGATGGCGGAAACTGACCACTAGGGGTATGTTGTTTCACGACCTCAGCAGTATGATCACAAAAACCAGATCATCCATTCCTCGAGTACAATTTATCCAATCAACCTCGTATAAAACCGATCTATCTCATGGATCGACCACCAAAACAGCAAATAGATCCAATCTATAGGGAACCACATATTATGTAAGATCTCGAGCCTAAAACCAGAAGCTATCGCTCTGATACCGCTGTTGGGCCACGTAGAGATAAAACAAAACTTTTTCCCTTATGCGGTTATCCCAAGATCTAGGTGAGGTGATAAGCCACGAGACTTACCACTAGACGCGCAGTTGCAGATTACTAATGTAGCGCGTTAGTTGATGCAGTGCAGTCCTCATGATCCGATCCAATCACGATCGTCAAGGTGTTGATCGTACAACACCTCTATTGGTATCCACACATACGAGTTGGAGCGTCGGTGGTGAACTACTAGGATTGTTACGGCGACATGACTGAACGGGAGCTAGGGTTTCCAACGCATGGAATGACCTAATCACAACACCTCTGTAGGTATGTGTACCTCAGTATATATAGGGAGTGAAAGTGGGATCCACTCACTCGTGAACCATTCACTAAAGACAATATTAGTCACTGTGAGTCCGACTCACTGACTTAGTCCATATCTGGTTAGGGTATAACCCAAACAGATTTCTGGTTCAGATCTAATCTGAAAATGCTCCCAATCTTAAGTGTGTGACCCTGCAGGCTCATGGAAACTTAGACATGATTGGAGTACATCTCGCAGTCGATCAATTTGTAGCGGCTCCTAGCAGAAGGTGCCGACTCCCAAGTACCAAAGAGTCGTGATTCCAATGTGACTTGTGTCTGAGTATATTTTTCCTCATGATATACCTTGTCATACTATAGGCAAATAATCGCCATCCCTTAAATAGTCTGACTCTCTTCTCTATCTAAGATAAGTGATTCATCCGACTAAATCTTAGTCTATTACCTCGGTTAATGCTTAACTGAGTCGTGCATGGCCACACGGGTTCGTGGCTTGAACCGGTGTTAAAGGGGGTGTGCCTATATAACACACCGCAGGCCACACCCCTCTCTTTCATTTTTTCACTCTCTCATTTTGGAGCATAGCAAGAGGGTGAGAGGTGTGCTAGTTTGTGTTTATTTCCTATGCACAAGAGGTGTTCGGTGAAATGCCCGAGAGCTCGAAATAAGTTTTCTCGTTGCTCTTTCCTTCTCGGTAGAGGTCGACAACTTTATCCTTTCATGTGTCATTGATGTACTATATAAATGGTCATCTCCCTATTAATTTTTGATATACTATATATTAATGCAGATGAAACGGCAATGGATGTATGGTGATCGACGCACTTTCGAGTACATTACAGGCCTCCAAAATTTCATCATTGTGGATAATGCAAACCGTGGTCACAATGGTTTTATGTGTTGTCCATGTGTTCACTGTCAGAACAAGAAAGACTACTCAAATACCAGAACCATTCACGCCCACCTGCTTCGATCCGGTTTCACGCCCAGCTATAATTGTTGGACCAAGCACGGAGAAAAATGGGTTGTGATGGAAGACAACGAAGAAGAAGAGGATGATGACAACTATACAAATATGTATCCTGAATACGATGATACTGCAATGGGGGTAGATAATGAAGATCAAGAGGCAGCAGATGGGCCCGCTGATGACGATCTTGGTCGGGCCATTACTGATGCAAAGGAAGAATGTGAAGCTGAAAAGGAAAAGGAGAAGCTAGAGCAGATGTTAAAGGATCACAAAACATTGTTGTACCCAACTTGCGAAGATGGCCACAAAAAGCTAGGTACCACACTGGATTTGCTGCAATGGAAGGCAGAGAACGGTGTGACTGACAGCGCATTTTCAAAATTGTTGGTGAAAATGAAGAATCTCCTTCCAAGAAATAATGAGTTTCTCGACAGTACATACCAAGCAAAGAAGGTTGTCTGCCCTCTAGGATTAGACGTGCAGAAGATACATGCCTGCATTAATGACTACATCCTCTACCGCGGTGAGAAGTACGAGAATTTGGATGCATGCCCGGTATGCACTGCACTGCAGTATAATATCAGAAGAGACGATCCTGGCGATGTTGAGGGCGAGGCCCCTAGGAAGAAGGTTCTTGCCAAGATTATGTGGTATGCTCCTATAATACCACTGTTAAAACGTCTCTTCAGAAATAAAGAGCATGCCAAGTTGTTGCGATGGCACATGGAAGACCGTAAGAAAGACGCAATGTTGAGACACCCCGCTGATGGGTCACAGTGGAGAAAAGTCGAGCGAGAGTATCCGGACTTATGCGTGGCGCAAGGAACTTAAGGTTTGGTCTAAGTACAGATGGCATGAATCCTTTTGGTGAGAAGAGCTGCAGTCACAGCACCTGGCCTGTGACTCTATGTATCTATAACCTTCCTCCTTGGTTGTGCATGAAGAGGAAGTTCATTATGATGCCAGTGCTCATCCAAGGCCCGAGCAACCCGGCAACGACATTGATGTTAACCTAAGGCCATTAGTTGAAGAACTTTTACAGTTGTGGGCTAAACGAGGTGTACGTATGTGGGATAAGCACAAAGGGGAGCCATTTTACCTACGAGCGTTGATTTTCGTAACCATCAATGATTGGCCTGCTCTTAGTAACATTTCAGGGCAGACAAACAAGGGATACAATGCATGCACACACTGTTTAGATGAGACTAAAAGTGTATATTTGGACAAATGTAAGAAGGTTGTATACCTAGGTTATCGTCGATTTCTTTCGAACCTGCATCCCTTAAGAAAGAAAGGCAAGCATTTCAAACTTCTGGCAGAACCCCGGAGGAAGCCTGTCCTCCGTACCGGTGAGGAGGTATTTGGTATGGTCAAGGACCTAGAAGTAATCTTTGTAAAAGGTCCCGGCAGTCTATCTGTTCCGAATGACGATGCCGGACATGCACCCATGTGGAAGAAGCAATCTATATTTTGGGACCTACCCTATTGGAAAGTCCTAGAGGTCCGCTCTTCAATCGACGTGATGCACGTGACGAAGAATGTTTTCGTGAACCTGCTAGGCTTCCTAGGAGTGTATGGGAAGACAAAAGATACACCGGAAGCACAGCAGGACCAACAACATATGAAAGACCCTGAAGAGCCTATGCATCCTGAGAACGAGAAGGGTAAACGATGCCACTTAACTCCTGCCAGCTATGCTCTTACCAAAGCAGAGAAGGAAATATTTTTTGAATGCCTGAGCAGTATCAAGGTCCCGTCTGGCTTCTCGTCGAATATAAAGGGAATAATAAATATGGCAGAGAAAAAATTCCAAAACCTGAAGTCTCATGTCTGTCACGTGATTATGACGCAATTTCTTCCGATTGCATTGAGGGGGCTTCTACCTGAAAATGTTCGAGTACCCATTGTGAAGCTATGTGCATTCCTCAATGCAATATCTCAGAAGTTAATCGATCCAGAAAGCCTACCAGGTTCTGAGGCAGATGTGGCCCAATGTCTTGTCAGCTTTGAGTTGGTGTTCCCACCATCCTTCTTCAATATTATGACGCATCTCCTGGTTCACCTAGTAGAAGAGATTGCCATTCTCGGTCCTGTATTTCTACACATATGTTCCCCTTTGAGAGGTACATGGGAGTCTTAAATAAATATGTTCATAAATGTGCTAGGCCAGAAGGAAGCATCTCCAAGGGCTATGTAACAGAGGAGGTCATTGAGTTCAGTGTTGATTTTATTCCTGACCTTAAGGCGATTGGTGTTCCAGAATCACGACATGAGGAGAGACTGCGTGGAAAAGGCACCCTAGTATGTAAAGCAATGATATGTAGGGACGGGCATTCTCTCAATCAAGCACACTACACGGTTTTACAAAGATCTATCTTGGTCGCCCCATATATCAATGAACACAAGAATTTTATACGCCTCAAACACCCGGGGCAGTATGATGAATGGATATAAGTGAACACATGGCGAGTTTTGGCAGCTGGCTGCAAAGACTTCTCACGAATAACACCACTGTTCGAGATCAGCTGTAATTGTTGGCCAGGACACCATCTTCGACTGTATGTACTTTCCAAGGGTACGAGATAAATGGGAATACATTTTACACGATAGGCCAAGATAAAAAGAGCACCAACCAAAATAGTGGTGTCTGCTTCGATGTAGCAGAAGACAATGGGTAAAAGACCACGTATTATGGGTTCATCGAGGAGATATGGGAACTTGACTATGGACCTAATTTTAAGGTCCCCTTGTTTCGGTGCAAATGGGTCAAGCTAACAGGAGGAGGGGTTGAGGTAGACAAGAAGTATGGAATGACAATAGTGGATCTGAACAATCTGATGAAGGTAGACAAGAACTTAGACGAACCATTCGTCTTAGCCAATGATGTGGCTCAGGTTTTCTATGTGAAGGACATCTCTACCAAACCGAAAAAAAGAAAAAAAATAAGCAAACAGATACATCACACGATGAGCCAAAGCGTCACATAGTTCTTTCAGGGAAAAGAAGCATCATGGGAGTGGAGGACAAGACAGACATGTCAAAAGATTATAATAAGTTTGATGAAATTCCGCCCTTTAGAGTGAAGACTAACACAACCATCCTGTTAAACGGTGCTGATACTCCATGGTTACGGCCGACGCGATCATAAGATTGACTATATGTATTAATTGAGCCATTTTTGGCACACATATGTATCTCAACATGGAAATCAATGTCATATTTCTTTTGTTAACACTATATGTATTAAATGAGCCATTTCTCTTCCCACCATTTTTCTGCCCGCCATTTTTCTTCCCGCCAGTTCTTCCCTCCAGTTATCTTCCTGCCATTTATCACTATATATATGCAGGTTGGCCTCCATTGTCATTCCACATCTCTAGACTCATATTTGCAACCTCATCACTCTTTCCCATGGCTTCCACCGTACCACTAACCCCCAGGGAGGCGGAGGCGCTTTGTTCCTCGAACTACCCCTGCCCGTCGGGCTACTGCATCCCTGTCGGCTGGATGCTGAGCGCCGGAGGTGTGCCGGTTCCTCCTGTCCCTCTAGGTGTGGCGCGCCGGATGGCCATCACGAACCACTACTACTTCGAGCTCACGCCGGAGCAGCGTAGGAATCCCAGATGGCATCCCGACTATTTCCCGAATTGGGAAGCCTTCTTCGGGGATCAGCGTGAGAGGGCGCTCTCTAGGGCTAGAATTATAGCTCGAAATTCACGAGCTAAATGAGTAACTCGTGAATCGGCTCGACTCGGCTCGAACTTGGTATCTAACGAGTCGAGACAAGTATTCGATTTGAGCTCGTTTGTTCATCCCAAGCTAAATGAGCTACTCGCGAGCTACTCATTTAGCTCGTTAAACTCGTTCAAATACAAAGTTTGAAAAAATTTCATAGATGAGTACCATACTATGAATGTTTCTTGAACCTATAATGGTGTAGAGATACTATATTTTTCATTGATCTTCTTTCGTGTTATTATGGAAGTACTATCGGTGTTTTAATTCCAAATTAGTATGATGATTACTATTTTTCTTATATGTGCTTCTATTTGTAACTTATAACAAGCTAAACGAGCTACTCGCGAGCTACTCGTGAGTTTACCGAGTCGAGCCAAGTTTCAAATATGAGCTCATTCTACAACCGAGCCGAGTCGAGCTAAATCGTTAGTTGAACGAGCTTTAGCGAGTCGAGTTGGCTCGGCTCGGTTCGAATTCCAGCCCTAGCGCTCGCTAGGCATGAGGAGGATGGCCCAACTCCTCCGAACTTCAACGAGGCCGGCCATCGGCTGTGGTGGCGCGATCAGACTCTCTAGAGCATCATGGCCTACGACACCGCCGCCGACTCTAACCCCCATTTGCGCTATCCTCAAGTCCAGCCCACGCGTACTCAGCCTTCAAGGTTCAACTATGGCAACCCCGACGACAACAGCGACGACGGCTACGGCGAGTACGACGACTACAGTGGCGAGTATTACAGGTGTAGGCAGGAGCATGACTGAATCACTCCAACATTTCAAAACAAGTTCGGCCGATTGTGACTTAATCTGGATGTATCTTAATTTTCAGTCGTGCTTTGTTAGTTGCGTTATGTACTTTAATTCCAGTTCTATCGTAATAAAATTTTCTTCCCTCCCTTTTCCTCCCGCACATTCTGCCCGCTCTTTCCCATATTTTACTAGTTTGAATAGTTAGAATTTTATTTTTAAAAAACAAAAAATGTTTTAGGATTAATTATTCAAATACAAAAAAATCATGTTGAAAGTTTTGTCAGATTCGAATGTGTACAAAAGATGCTAAATTTAAATATCCAAACAATTCAAAAATGTTAATACAATATAAAATATGATTTTCTCTAATAAAATATGGTTACATTCCTTTTCAGATGCTTAATATTTCTTAAGTTCAAAGTTTTAGGGTTTGACTATTTTAATTTTGTCTTAATTGAATAATCAAAATTTATATGTAAGTGTTTTAATCATTTTGAAAATTTTGATCTACAGTAACTATAAAATGTTTTATATGAATGGATAGATCTTATTTTTCTGAAAATTATGATATATTATTCATATTTTTCCGAGTTACAATGAAAAAGATATGAATTTTATTAATTCTATCCTATTTTTTGAATTAAAAAAGCCCCCACCCCTTTAATGTACGAAATAAATGCCCCCCCTTTAACACCGGTTCCAGCCACAAACCGGTGTTAAAGGGGGGCAAGGGGTGTGTGCACGAAATGAATCCCCCCCCCTTTAACACCGGTTCGTGGCTGGAACAGGTGTTAAAGGGGGGGTGGTTATAACACAGCGCGCGCATTCTTCCTCTTCCTCTTCCCCCCAGCCATAATTCGATCGAGCAGAGGAGCAGAGGAGCCACGACGGACAAACAGAGACCGCGCCTTCGCGGTCCACCGCCATCGCCGCCGCACCAGCGCCATCCACCACCGTCGCTGCCGCGCCAGCACCGTTCGCCACCCCTGTGCACTCGCGGAGCCGCCGCCGCCTCGTCGGTGCCTCGCCGTTTCCGACCACCCCAGGTCCCTCTGAGGCCACCAAGAGCTCCGCCTCGCCGTGCCAGTCTTCCTTGCCAACGGAATCGAGCCTGGGTGCTGCCAATCGACCGCATCGCCCGCTTCTTCACAATCACCGACGTGCTCTGCCGCTTGCCTCGTCGTCGCTCTGGTCACCGCCTCACCTCGCTGTCACCATCAATCACTCCAGGGTGAGCATACGGTGCTTAGGCACCCATCCGAATCCTCTCTCTCGCTCTGTGTCCCGTCTGCGCCATAGCTTGCCGAGCGCCGCCGCTGCTGCCGTCGGACACCTTGCTCTGATGACCATCCGCAGGCGGCACCGCCACTAGCTAGCACGCCTTGCAGCCCCGGTTCGAACCACATGCTTAGCTCGCACGCGCGTGCTCGGAAACATCGGAGCCGATGACCATCTGCTGGTGGCATGCGATGTGAAGTCATGCTAGCGTCATCGTGACGCCAGCGCGTGGGTTAGCTCCTAGTCAAACCCCCCTCGGGTCCCACCTGTCCACGTGGAGGCCGATGTGGCTCTGAGGCCCACCGGTCAGCCACTGTGGCTAGCCCAGCCCTCTGTGTAAAATGTTTTAGGGCGTGTGCTGATGTCACAGTGACACATTAAATTATTTTAAATTATTTAAATAAGTCTAGAAAATGAATAAATATTGGAAATTCAATAACTAATTAATTATACTAGTCGTTAACCTGTGCACCCGCATGGGCTAGTGATTCCAAATCGTTACAGCCGTAAGTAGATACGACACCCCTAGCATAAAAGTTGTAAATTTTGGCACAATGTGATTACCTTTTGTCACGAAGTCCATCGGGGTAGGATGCGATGCATTGAAAATTATAAATGTCTACCATGCGCCCATGATGGTCACCCGCCCCTCCTCTCGCTCTCTCTCGCTCGGAGTCGTTGTTGCCTCGCTGCTCTGCAAGCGCCACCGCTGGCCGTCATCGTTGTCATCGCTCCGGTGACCCCTAGGTAGCGGCGCCGCCCGTTTTAGGTAGGCCGCATCGCGCTGAGTCAAATGCGCTTGCTCGCGCGCCCTAGGTCGCTCTCTTACTCTAGATAATATTCCTGTATTTTTGTATGAATAATATGTATATTTGTGTATGAATCCAAGTCCACTTGAATGTTTACTCTCTTACTCTAGATAATATTATTGTTTTAGGAACTATGGATCCACTCAATAGAAACCTTGAAGAGGAAGAAATAACGAAGAACATGATCCACGAGGACACCTCACAATATCTGAATTTGGAGGGACATGATGACAGCTCAAGTAGTCATGGAGAAGATGATGACTCCGATGAACGCACTTTAGTGATTACAAAGTCCGTCGAGGTATATATATGCATGGATTAAGCCTCTTCTGACTTGCACCGATTGATTTGTATATATTAATGCTTCTTTCTTCTTTTAGCCCTCCGGATCGACCAGCCAGTAACAATCTTCTTCTACGAAAAAGAGCAAGCGAGGCGCGAGCCATCGGTTGAAAGATCGTGCAAAGTTCACGATCGAAGCAGTCCGTGTTGATGGCAGGCCGATGGAGCCCAAAAAGGCCGCAGAAAAATTTATATGTCAGGCTGGAGTTCTTGTTAGGGACCAAATCCCAATCATAATTGAATATTGGAATAAGCGAAAGAAGGGCGACAATACCTTTGTCGATGAAAGATCCAAAGAAACGCTTTGGAATTCGCTGTTGGTAAATTTCACCCTACCGCCAGAGGAGGATGAAAATAAACCGGTTATAAAGGAAAAGGTCAAAGAGTGGACTCTAAAGAAGATGGATGACGCTTTCTGCAACTGGAAAAAAAAATTGAACAAATTTGTCAAAGCTCGCGAGACTACAGATTTCGAAGACGCATATTATGCGAAGATAAGACCTCACTGGCCCAAATTTGTGGCATACAAGGAAGGTACTATAGCTACAAAGAGGTCAGAAACCAATACGCTAAATGCCCATAAGAAGGAATATCACCAGAGGACGGGGTCAGTTGGCTACATATCTCAGAGGCCTAAGTGGGAGGAAGCTGAGAAGGCCCTGCGCGATAGAGGGATCACAACCCAAACACATGGGTGGGACCTACGGTCAAAGACTTGGTTCTATGGAATTGGGGCAAGGTTGGACCCAGAAACGGGATTGTGTATCTTCCCAACCCTCCTTGCCAAACCCGTCACTGAAATCATCACGGCATACGAGGAAACAGCCACCAGGACCTTCCATCCCGACAAAGAGAATGACCAGCTGACACGCGCCATCGGTAAAAAAGAACACCCTGGACTTGCACGAGGCACAGGGGGTATGACATGGAAGGATGGGTTTGCTGAGTGGGGCGACTCTTACAGATGGCGTGGTAGAAAAGAACAAGAGCGTACAGAGCGGATGACACAGATAGAACATGCACTTGTGGCGCTGCAGGCGCAAGTGAATGCACAAAAGATCCAGCAAGCTACCGGCCCATCTTAGCGGCACGAGGAGCCTGCATTGGAAGTTGCCAGTGGCCCAGACTCTGCGCGGAAAAGCAGTGTGGCTTCCAGGGAGAACGTGTAGCCCACGCTTGAAATGGCGGGTCCTCGATACCCCGTGGATGAGATCACGGAGAGCGAACACACTGAGCTGCATGTGATATTAATGGGCTTATCCATTAAGGTGGCGGTCGGCTATGCCTTACCTCCTGTAGCTGGTGGAACTTACCACTACCAACCGATTCCAGATGGCTATGCTATTTTCGGGGTGGATGAGGTTGTGAAGGAATATGAGGAAGCACAGCTTGACCATGCTACAGGTGAAGGGGAAACTCAACTCAAATTTGCAGTGAAAACAACCATTCTTTGGATGAAGGAACACATCGTGCTTCCAAATTGGAAGCCACTGGCAACCCCGTCGTCTCCATAGCGTCAGAAGTCTGAGCCGCCTCAGCCGTCTCCAAGTCATCAGAATACTCCCCTGTCGTCTCCAGCGCTTCAGCCATCTCCTGCGTGACATCCATCTCCGGCGCGCCAGCCATCTCCTACGCGTCAGCCATCTTCGGTGCTACAGCCATATCCTGCGCGTCATCCATCTCCGGTGCTTCAGCCATCTCCTCAGCGTAAGCGGAAGAGCACTGCCACGAAGAGCATCACTAGCACTGCCACGAAGAAATTCGTAGGAAACTGTACGCCAAAGAGTTCAAGAAACTACGTCCCGCGGCCTTCTGCCAAGCCATTGCCTGTATTACCGTGGAATCGCAGCAAAGAGGAGACCAAGAGGATCTCGGAAGAAGAGGTCAAGAAATTCTTTGCACCCAGATGGGCCGAGCCAAAAGAGAAACTAGATCCGGCGGTGGTGGAGAAGTTTTACAATAATCTTTTGAAACCTGAAACCCCACTTGTGCCGGACTACGAGCGCCAGATTATGAAGGGGGGTGCAAGGCGCAGGGAGTCTGAAACTAGCAGTTGTGCAGCACCCCAGAAAACAGTTCCCATGCTCGGAGAGCAGGAAAACCAATCATGCGCCCTGCTCCAAGTGTTCGACACACGGATAGCTCCTCCTGTAAATGATTACGAGGCAGAGCTACAAAGAAAGGCCAATGAGATGGGAATGACTTACATTGCATACTTGAACATCATGGAAGACAACTTGCCCAAAGGCGATGTCAACCACATACAACCATGGAAGTATGGGAAGAATCTCGTCAAGAAAGAGGAGCTCAAGAATCTACCAAGAAAGTGAAGGAAATATGCCCGAGAGGCAATAATAAAGTGGTTATTATCGTATTCCTTATTTATGATAAATGTTTATTTTACATGCTATAATTGTATTAATACGGAAACGTTAATACATGTGTGTTTAATAAACAAAAAGGAAGTTCCTAGTTATGCCTCTCTCATAAACTAGCTCGTTGATTAACAAGATGATCAAGGTTTCCTTATCATGGACATTGGATGTTGTTAATAATGGGATCACAACATTAGTGTAATGGTGTGATGAACATTCATCCGAAGTATAGCATTACGATCAAAGTCATTGAGTTTATATTGCTATAATAACTTATGAAGTGATCCTAATCCTTAGACCATGAGATCATGTCAATCACTAACACCGGAAGAGTTTCTTGATAACATCAAACGTCACACCGTAACAGGGTGATTATAAAGATGGGTTCAGAACTACTAAAGTGTTATGTTGAGGCCCATGGATCGAGAGTGGAATTTGTTCATCCCAATGACGGATAGATATACTCTGGGCCCTCTCGGTGATATCACATTGATTAGCTTGCAAGCAAGTGATTTGATCACTAGAATGTTATATCACGGGAACGAGAAAAGAGTGCATGTCGATGCGAGATCAAACTAGGTATGGAGATACCGATGATCGAATCTCGGACATGTAATATATCGTGAAACAAAGGGATTAAGATACTAGCGTAAAAGGTTCCGACGATCACAAGAAAGTCATCGTTGAATGTGTGGGAGTCAGTATGGGTCTCCAGATCCCGCTTCTGATTATTGATCCGAGAGGAGTCTCGATCATGTCCGCATCATTCACGAACCGTAGGGTGACACACTTAAGAGACACCGACATCCAATTGGAGCAAAAGTTTCATGCCGAAAGAATGAACAAGCGCAGGAATTTATTTCACTAGATACCAAAACAGGTTTTCAGGTGAAATTGCATAAAGTGGTTATGCATGTGAAATATAATTCTAGCAAGGGGTTATTTGTGAATGTTTTTCATTAAAGTAATTGAAAAAATTCTGAATAAAATAAAAGAGTTTTATTTAATGAGAGTTTTCATTAAATTTGGTGGAAATTTAATGGGAAGTTGAGTGGGTTTTTGAGTGGAGAAAATTGAACGGCCATTTTGTGAGTGGAGTGTCCACCCACATGAATGAGGGAGAGGTGGGGGGCACCCTCCATGGCCGGCGGCCATGCCCCCTTGGGCTGCCCCCCCCTCCCCTATATAAGGAGCCCCTCCTCTCACTTCTCACTCACACCTCCTCGTGAAGGATCTCTCTCCCCCTCTAGAATTTATCCCCATGGTCTCGGACTACCGAGATACATGTTCCCGGTGGCTATTCGGTAAGAAAGAGTTGTGCTTCCGCTGCATCGCTGGAGCGAGGAGGCGAAGGTTGCTCGGTGCCTCGAACGTGTGTGCGAGCACGGATGCGTTGCTGTTTTGCGGCGCTAGGACTTCCTCTCGATCTTGAGATCGACAAGAGATCGTCTACATCAACCACGAGTTTGGACTCGTTAAGCTTTGTCGGTCTTCAAGGGTATGTTCTCTACGGATATACATCCGCCCGTTGTTTGTATCTAGTAGATAGATCTTGGTACATAGTTGTTCCCATCGTAGGAAATTTTTTGTTTTCTATGCTGCGAACCCTACAGTGGTATCAGAGCTGGATCTATGCGTAGATACTTTGCACGGGTAGTACACATATGAGTATGTGGGCGATGATGATCATTTTATTGCTTCTTAGTTGTAATTTGGATATTGGTGGCATAGTGGGATGAAGCGGCCCAGACAAACTTTACATGTCCTCGCACATGAGACATGTTCCACGCTTGACATGCAACTGGTTTTGCATAAGTGGCTAGCGGGTGTCTGTCTCTCCTACTATAGTCAATATCTAATTTGCAACGAGTTGTCAACAATTTTGTTATCCTCGTTGTGGTTCATGTTCGTAGGTAAGAACGGTTCTATCTTCGAAATCCCTAAGCCACGTAAAACTTGCAATGGATAAATTAGAGGCGTCTAGTTTAGATTGTTGCTGGTCTAGTGTTATAATATGGTGATGTTGTAAGTAGAAGTATGAGATGATACTCTTACAACACACATAGCGTGTAAGTTCCATAGACCTTGGCCTTACACATAAAGTTATGATAGAGATCATACCACGATGCACATGATGGAGATCATATGCGGGAACCATATCATTTCAGTTATAAACATGTGATGTTTTGATTGCATCTTATATTGCTTGTTTGGCGTTTTATTAGCATAATAAGATGATCCCTCATTTAGATATCAAGATAAGAATGTGTTCTTCCTTAAGTATGAACCGACAATGTTTCATCGCTTCAAGACATCACGTGATGATCTGGTGTACTTGAATCCATGCGCATATCTTGGGTGTAAGACAGTTACACACGCGAATACTAAGGTTCTTACTTGGCGAGCCTAGCATGTACAGACATGGCCTCGGAACACGGACCGAAAGGTTAAGCATGAGTCATATGTTTTGATATGATGACCATTTGATGTTCGCCTTTGAAGCTACACCGACTCACGTGATGATCGGACTTGGTGTAGTGGATTTGGTTCATGTAATCACCAAAAAGACACGAGGGATGTCGTTTTTGAGTGGGAGTTCATTTCTAATTTGGATTAGCAGAACTCAATTTATCATAAATTAAATCAAAGTGAATTTGCATAATTTGTAGTAGTCCTCGGCATTCGTTCACCACCTTATGCATAGTTGTAATTGAGATAATAGAACTATAGAATTCTGGATATATACTTTACAAACTGGTATCGTATTGTGTTGAGTGTCAATCTAAAGTTTAAAGTCCTATTGCAAACTTTCAGCAAACTCTATTTACTCCGTGAAATTTAATAATTGGTATTAAATCGAGAGTAACAATTCCAATGTTAGTATCTTAAGTATCATATTTGCCTCCATGATTCTTGATTGTTTTAATATCAAGTTTATCGAGGAGCTGAAAGAATTATTTCAGAAATCATCATGTGTGGCAGATATAACGATATCTGAAACAATGTTTTGGTTGCAATATGATAGAGTATAATATATGTTCTCATATTGGATGAGAATTTATGAAGGTTGGAGATGCTAGAAATCCTAATCATCCAAAAGGGTTTTGGAAAGTAATGTTATACTCATGATTCACCTTTATAAGCTACAGTAGCTTGATCATGAATGTCGTCATGATAAGGGTGAATAGAATATGTATGTAAAATGTTTACTACACTAAAATATTACTAAAGAATAGATTTTGAAAGAATACCGATCATTTTGATGATGGTGACCTACTTCAAAGTGCAAGTCCAAAGGTATTATTATTAGAATATACACGGTTTGGACTATGTGTCATGTATATGGCGTGACTATTGATGTTGATAGATTCTTTTAAAAGGGGCAAGGAAATGCTGGAAGAGAATCTATAAAATATACTTGGCAGAAAAGAAAAGATTGGAAATATCCAATTTAGGTATATAGATGATATACATGTTATGGATGTATTCTTTGCTTGTTAAACAATGTGGTTCTTGGGTATTGGATATCTAATTGGTTGGTATGAAATTTCATACGGAACAACGCAATTCATGAACCACAATGGCCTAAGTAACTAGCAAGAGAATATGTGATGATGTTCATCGAAAACAAACAAACCGTTGTTTGTATTTCTCATTGACATCAAAGCTTGACTTCAAGATTTGTTTTAATAATTGTTATTTGAATCAGGTATTATGAGAACAAAGGTTGTTCAAATGATTACCGTATTCCATATAAGATGGATGATTTACAAATCTAGTTGGAGAAATCACATCCATAAAACCTAATGCTAAAATGTCGCAAGACAAATGATTGAAAGATCACTTACGAAGTGACATCGCCGTTTAAATTATATTGGAAAGAAAACATGAAGAATCTCCATATTCATGGATTTTTGGAGTCTTTGATTTGATGAAGTGACGCTTGTGAGACTTTCCTCGGGATAATTAAAACTTCGTTCAAAGGCCAAAGAAGAACGAACGACTAAAATATTGGAATTTATACATATCGATGTATGTAGTCCATTATGTATAGTCGTAAGCGATGGATTTCATCTTCATATGCTTTCTCCGGAAATTTGAGTGAATGTTCACTTAATGAGAAAGAAGTATGAAATATTTGAAAATGTTCAAAGACTTTCAAGATGAAGTGGAAAATCATTGTAACAAGAAAATAAATGGTTTATGATTTTATCATATGGGATTTATTTGAGTTACAAGTGTAACAAGAAAAATAAATGAATTATGATTTTATCATAAAAGGGATTTATTTGAGTTACAAGTTTAGCAAAACACCTAGATTTACATCTCACGAAACACCATAGGAATATGGAGTGTTTGAGATTTGTAATGAAACCTTGTTTGACATGGTTGGATCAAAGGTGTTATTGATAAAACTGCCATTATGTTTTAAAAGATTAAAGCTTTAGAGACTTCCGCTTTTACACTGAAAAGAGCTCCATCTTGATCCGTTGAAATGACACCATGGAAGTTATGGTTTGGGGTAAAACCCAAGTTGTCATTTCTTAAATTTTGGTATGCTAAACATAAGTAAGATGTTTACAACCAAAGTCGGATGAGCATGTCTTTGTAGGTTGTTTCGAATAACAATTGGTTATTCCTCCATAACACCAAGGACATAAGGGTTTGTCGCTTGAAACATGAAGTTTCTTGAAGAAGGAATTTTTCATAAATGTTAAGTGGGAGGACAATAGAACTTTGACAAGGTTAACGAACCTTAGCTAAATGTGCTGAGTTGCACAGCGCCGGAAAACGTTCCGGAGGCTGCCATAACTCTCATAGCTTATGTGCCTCAAAGGTTGTGGTCACGGAGATCTAAGTTCCTATTGAACCAAGCAGGTCGGATAAACAATCAAATACTAAGATTTGAGAGTAAATCATTATTGTTTGACAATGATGAACCGACTATATACAAAGAAGCGATGATGGGCCCTGACTCCGTCAAATGGCTTGAAGCCATAAAATCCGTGATAGTTCCATACACGAGAAATCAAGTTTTGAACTTGGAAGACCCTCCGGAAAGGTGTAAAAACCTATCGGTCGTATTTGGATCTATAAAGAAACAAACATGGATGTTTCACATCTATGAAATAGTCGACATGTCGTAAAGTATTTTCCGACAATGTTCAAGGAGTTGACTATGAAAAGATTTGATCTTTCATAGCGATATTTAGTCTGGACGGATTAAAGTAGCAACATATAATTTGTTATATGGTAGATGAATAAACAAAACAAAGTTCTTCTAATAGAATGGTTACCTAGGACGTGTACATGACACGATCCAAAGGGTTTTGTTAATTCAAAGGATGCTAAAAAGGGCATACAAACTTCAATGGTTGAAGTAAGCATCGCGGAGTTGGAATCTTCACCGTGATGAAAAGGAGTTTTCATCAGGAGACGATGAAGATGCTTGCATTTGCAAGAAATTAAGTGGGAGCACTGAGACATATTTCTAATACATTATGTGGATGACATCTTGTTGATTAGAAATGATGTATCTTTTATTGACAAAGGTTAAGAATTTCATTTTGATGAAATACTTAGGCAAAACCCGAATATTTAGCGTGAATGTCTATAGTGGATAGACTGTGACACCAATATGGTTGTGCCAAACGTACATATATGAGATATTTAAGGAGTTCAATATAGAAACAACAAGAAATAGTTCTTGTTGCATGGAGAGGAATTGAATCAAGATTCAAGTGTATCGACACTTGATAAGTGAAACAAGATTCAAGTGCTTTGACACTTGATGAGTGAAATCACAAGGATGTTTTGATCAATCATACCATGATATGTACACATCCAGGTATGTCCTATGCTCTAAGTGTTATGAGCATATACCATAATGAATCATAAAATGATCATTGGACAATAGTAAGGAAATTCTTATGATCTTTTGAAAGAACTAAGAATATATTTGTGTAGAGGTGACAAACAATTACAAATAGTTCATCGTAAAGCGTTACATTGATACTAGGTTTGTCACAAGATACAAATTAAGTTTATCTAAATTTAAACTATGGGTGGCACAATGTAATGGAAAGAAGATTCCATGATGGATTTGGATGAAATCCATAGTTAAGACATTGTGACGAATACTACAACAAAAAGGCTAAGTATATGACTGCTATAGTAGCAGCAAAGGAGGGCATTTGTGTCAAGTAGTTTGTTATCAAACTAAGGTGTGGTTCGCAACGGGCTAACACTAAAGATATATTGTATGACAATAATATCGACGTGTTTTAACCCCAAGGAACTAAAGGTCTCACCAAAAGACCAAATTTATACAATGCCATCTCATTGGAGAATGAGTGATGTGTGAAGACGCAAAGACATGCAAACACACGCGGACCTGAAAGCGTCAGATCCGTAGATTATGTTAACCACTTGCAGTTGCGTATATGGAACACCAGAAAGAAATATGTGTTCAATACGCAAAGTTTTCAAACTAGATTATTGTCTCTAGTGCAAGTGGGAGACTGAAGGGAATATGCCCGAGAGGCAATAATAAAGTGGTTATTATCGTATTCCTTATTTATGATAAATGTTTATTTACATGCTATAATTGTATTAATACGGAAACGTTAATACATGTGTGTTTAATAAACAAAAAGGAAGTTCCTAGTTATGCCTCTCTCATAAACTAGCTCGTTGATTAACAAGATGATCAAGGTTTCCTGATCATGGACATTGGATGTTGTTAATAACGGGATCACAACATTAGTGTAATGGTGTGATGAACATTCATCTGAAGTATAGCATTACGATCAAAGTCATTGAGTTTATATTTCTATAACAACTTACGAAGTGATCCTAATCCTTAGACCATGAGATCATGTCAATCACTAACACCGGAAGAGTTTCTTGATAACATCAAACATCACACCGTAACAGGGTGATTATAAAGATGGGTTCAGAACTACTAAAGTGTTATGTTGAGGACCATGGATCGAGAGTGGAATTTGTTCATGCCGATGACGGATAGATATACTCTGGACCCTCTCGGTGATATCACATTTATTAGCTTGCAAGCAAGTGATTTGATCACTAGAATGTTATATCACGGGAACGAGAAAAGAGTGCATGTCAGTAACGAGATCAAACTAGGTATGGAGATACCGATGATCGAATCTCGGACATGTAATATATCGTGAAACAAAGGGATTAAGATACTAGCATAAAAGGTTCCGACGATCACAAGAAAGTCATCGTTGAATGTGTGGGAGTCAGTATGGGTCTCCAGATCCCGCTTCTGATTATTGATCCGAGAGGAGTCTCGATCATGTCCGCATCATTCACGAACCGTAGGGTGACACACTTAAGAGACACCGACATCCAATTGGAGAAAAAGTTTCATGCCGAAAGAATGAACAAGCGCAGGAATTTATTTCACTAGATACCGAAACAGGTTTTCGGGTGAAATTGCATAAAGTGGTTATGCATGTGAAATAGAATTCTAGCAAGGGGTTATTTGTGAATGTTTGTCATTAAAGTAATTGACAAAATTCTGAATAAAATAAAAGAGTTTTATTTAATGAGAGTTTACATTAAATTTGGTGGAAATTTAATGGGAATTTGAGTGGGTTTTTGAGTGGAGAAAATTGAAGGGCCATTTTGTGAGTGGAGTGTCCACCCACATGAATGAGGGAGAGGTGGGGGCACCCTCCATGGCCGGCGGCCATGCCCCCTTGGGCTTCCCCCTCCCCTATATAAGGAGCCCCTCCTCTCACTTCTCACTCACACCTCCTCATGAAGGATCTCTCTCCCCCTCTAGAATTTATCCCCCATGGTCTCGGACTAGCGAGATACATGTTCCCGGTGGCTATTCGGCAAGAAAGAGTTGTGCTTCCGCTACATCACTGGAGCGAGGAGGCGGAGGTTTCTCGGTGCCTCGAACGTGTGTGCGAGCACGGATGCGCTACTGTTTTGCGCCGCTAGGACTTCCTCTCGATCTTGAGATCGGCAAGAGATCGTCTACATCAACCACGAGTTTAGACTCGTTAAGCTTTGTCGGTCTTCAAGGGTATGTTCTCTACGGATATACATCCGCCCATTGTTTGTATCTAGTAGATAGATCTTGGTACATAGTTGTTCCCATCGTAGGAAAATTTTGTTTTCTATGCTACGAACCCTACACAAAGATGCGAAGATTGCATAAGTGGTACCTTGATTTCTGCAAGACGAGAAAGGAAGAATGGATCACGGCGCATATAAGAGATCAGATTTTCTTGTCCGGAGACGACAAGATCACCTTCAACATTCAAGACTTGCATTTTCTATTCAATCATAAGGAACTCGACAAAGCTGCCATCAGCCTTTATTGTGTGTAAGTACTATTTCTGTAATTTCTATCTCATCTCATTCAATTCATTAATTGCATGTATATATATGCTCACCATATATGTATATACTATTATGCAGGAAAAAGGTTATGGAATGCATGAAAGGAGGCCCTTTTGACATTGGGTTCGTTGACCCAAATAGAGTTCATGAACAAGTGGTAAAGCTCAAACCTGGGAAAACAGAAGATTTCTTGCTAACGTCTTTACTGAGACAACAAACCAAAAGAGAAATACTATTGTCTTACAACTTCTCATGAGTGTTACCCTCTCTTCTACACATTCTGTTTCGGCTTACTCGATGATAAGTGTAACTGATGATGAGTTATGCTTGCGCATGTTCCACTTTATTCTGCTAGTCATTCAAGTTGACTCAGGAAAAGTTCTTGGCATGGAATCGTTACGAAAAGACCAAGAGCTATGGGCAGACTTTAAAGAGATGCTCTAGAGGTAATTTCAATCATATTATCGCACTAGATCGGTAAATTTCGTGACAACAAGTAATTAATTACTCGTTTATCCATTTTCTTTGCCGGACAGGGTTTGGAAAAGGTTCACGCTCAGGGCCGTGGGTGAATGTTCAGAAGAACTAAAATTTGTAGACCAAAATGTAAGTACTACTAGCTAGCTAGGTCTGCGTATCTCTTTGATTCTGCTTCCAATTCCATTATACAATGCTTTACTGATTATTATTTTGATTGAACTCTCTATTCTCGTAAAGTGCGCGCATCAGGGACCCGGCAATAACTTATGTGGATACTATGTTTGCGAGTTCATTCTTAACACGATATGTGCGATGGGCCAAGCCGCACTATAGAACAACTTAGAGTAAGTAAACAAAATACACAACATTATTTTATTACCATCAATTGTGTTGAGTTTTATTCTTATATATATTGACCCCATTCTTTATATATATATATAGATCGAACGGATGCGGGACCAACTCCTACCATTTGACCGCATACGAGCCATTCAAGAGGAATTAGCGTTGTTCATACTTGATGAGGTCCTCACGCCTAGCGGAGAACTCTTTAGATATCCACCAAAATGAACGTTGTATATATGCTTGAACGTGTTTGTCTTGTATTTGATGCTTCAACGTTTACGGAGAATACCACAATAACGATGTTTGTATATAATAATAGTTGCTTAATTATTCATGTACTCGTACGTACCGACGATGTATGTGTATATCTTTTCCGATCGATTCTCCCTCCCCCTCCCCGTTCCCGCCGCGTCGCAGAAATACGCCCAGAACGGGACGGCGGCAGAACTCTGCCGCGGCAGAGATTTATGCCGTTTTCCTGCCGCGGCAGAGGTTTATGCATTTTTCCTGCCGCGGCAGAGAAGTTACGAACCGGTGTTAAAGGGGGACGGGCCTGAGCGCTGCGGCAGCCCCACGTGCGCCACCCTTTAACAGCGGTTCGGGGGGCCTCTAACACCGAACCGCCAATAGCTGTTCTACAACCGCTGTTAGAGGCTGGTCCGAACCGGTGTTAGAGGCTTGTGTGTGCACTAGTGACCAAATACGGAGAAGAGGAGCGGAGACCTTTTCAATGGTTGGAGGTTTGATGTCTCCACAAACACAAACATTAGAGAAGGAGGTAGCAGAAAATTCATTTATGTATTACTGTATGCAAGTCATAAAAAACCGGAGAAAGAACAAATCCTAGAATTTTTTTTGAATATATGAGGATAGCAATCCAAAAGTACGTACCATCTATTTAGATTATATAACACCATCAACAATTGACGGAGTATATGTTGAATATAAATACCCTAAGTCATGCTTGTTGCAGTATTGTTACTTGCATGAAATTAAATATATGAAAATTTGATGGGAGATTAAATCATAGATATTACAAACATTATTTGATCCACCGACTTTATGTTTACATCCATACACTGTTAGGCATTATATAATTTATATTGAACATTGATATTAGGGAGTTTCATTCAAGCCTTATGCCTACATATTTTATTAACTTCTCGTATCACATGCTAACTAACAACATTCTATAGAAACAATTAAATCAACAAATCTAGACTTCTTTCACACATACACTAAGAGGCGTGCCACATTTAGTACTCTGGTAATTATAAGTGCGTGTACAATGGTAGAAAAGACAAATTTTCTCTTCGCCCACCATATCATATAGATGAGGTAATAGATATAAGTTATAAAATGCATTATCTCTTTTTTCATCTCTTACAATTAATGAGAATTAATTATTATTTTAGTATGATATCATATTTATAAGAGAAGACATGGTGTACAATGGAGAAAATAGCCTTATTTTATTTTTTAAGAGATTATCCCTTAGATAAGCGAAGACCGTCTTCCTTTTTCATTATCTTTACTTCAACTAATCCAAAATCAGAGATTGAACTCTATGAGAAGGCTGGCATCGCCCATTGTGCATGCCCTAACAAAATAAGCAAGAATCGTTTGAGAAGGTGGAGTACAATTTTTGTGTTGCCATCATATATATATAGGAAGGTATGTGTTGCTTGCCTTGCTTAGGGTATTAATTACAAAATCATAACATTCTTTGGGGCAAAAAATGTAAAAACTTAACAATGTTGCAGATCTATTTGCTTGAGACTCATGTGATTTTTTAGCTTTTTTATGATGCCGCGAGGGCACAAAGAAAACTATTATTTTACCTTCTACTAAAAATCAATGATACAGATCAATTTCCTCCAAACTCGTAGTCGTGCATGATTTTATGTTTAATATTAGAATGCCTTTTCTATTCATGATCTGACAATACAGTAGAGAGTACTTTTATGAGACAATGTTTGAGATGTCAGACCTGACACCTAGTGTCTTCCAAACTATTTGATATAAGTTTTCTATTTTCTCAATTGAACATGTAAATTTCTAAGGATCATATATATTGTAGTATGGTAAAGATACATATACAAAGTGTGTCTAGAAAAGTTAAGATGATATTAAAGGATGGCTATAAACTCATAAGATTTAAATCATGGAATTGTTTTGAGTAAGTGCCACGCAATCTTCTCCGCAAACATTTATTCAAATTCAACATTAAAAGCTATGAAAACCTAACCTTGGCGGATCCCATATGGAATTGAATTTTTAACGTAGAGCTTCTTGTCTCTTTCGTTTGCTTGTATGGTACATTTGTTCTTGCATGTATTTGTTTGGATACTGAAACTGAGGCCAAGAGAAATAAGATGTAGCAAATACTATAACACTACAAATATTTTCTCTAATAGTAAATATTTGACATGATGTAAAATAAGATCAATAGAGATGAATAAAACTTTACACTAGTAGAAAAACGGTCTTTGGTTCGATCTGAACAAAACCAGCAGTCTCGGCCTGTCACGTCCCGCGAATAGTGCTAGCACTAGTCCCGGGCCGTGAGGCCTCCAACGGCTAGAAATGGCCGTAGGCACTAGTCCCGGTCCGGACCAGATCTCGTAATAAGGCCCGAGACTAATTACCTGGAGAGGGCCAGCTGCTCTTTTCGGGGACTATTAGTCCCGGGTCGTATCACGGCCCGGGACTAGTTGTCCATCAGTATATATACAGCTTCCTTTCCACCTGCCCTAAACCATATGGTGGCCATTTTACTCAAAGAAGCAAGCCGAGTTCATGCTATTTTTTCTCAAGATTTGTCAAGATTTAGTTTGCAACCCCTAAATCCAAAGTTTTAAAAGGTTAGAACTTCATTCTTTCATCTCTTATTGATACTTTAGCTCTATAATGCTCTAAAAGTATAGAGATAGGGATCAATTCATGCATGCTCTAGAAGTAGAAGGATTTTGATATGTGTAACAAATTTTGATTAGGCACATAGTTACTGAAAATTGAAATGTGTAATTTTAGAGTTTTAGAGCTTAGAATAGAATGAGGTTTTCACTAATAGAACAATAATCAAAAACCCCATATTTATCATGTTAATTGTTTTCTCAAATTCACAAATTGGTGCATGTAAATTTTTCAAAATTCAAAATTAATGCTCTAGAAGCTCTCTTTATAACTTGTAATAATTTTACCATGTTGTGTAATGGTTTTTGATATACTTTTACTATAATGCAGATGGCCCGGGAATGGATGTATGGTACTGACCGACGCTCTGGCGAGTTCAATAATGGCATGCATGAATTCATCCATGTTGCTGATGCAAACAAGCGCAATGGTTTTGTATTCTGTCCATGTAGTGGATGTATTACTCTGACTCAAAACCCCTTCATAGCCACCTGTTGAAGTCCAGCTTCATGCCCAGTTATAATTGTTGGACCAAGCACGGAAAGAGAGGGGTTATAATGGAATACAATGAAGAAGAGGAGGATGACAACTATCATGATTTTCCTGAGTACGGAGATACTTCCATAGGGGATGCTGAAGGGGAGGATGAAGAAGAGACACATGATGAACCCGCTGATGATCTTGGTCGGACCATTGCCGATGCACGAAGAGACTGAGAAAATGAAAAGAAGAGGGAGAATTTTAATCACATGTTAGAGGATCACAAAAAGTTGTTGTACCCAAATTGCGAAAATGGTCTGAAAAAGCTGGACAGCACACTGGAATTGCTGCGATGGAAGGCTGAGTGTGCTATACCTGACTTCTCATTTGAAAAGTTGCTGAAAATGATGAAGAATATGCTTCAAAAGATAACGTATTGCCCGCCAGTACGTACGAAGCAAAGAAGGTTGTCTTCCCACTAGGTTTAGAGGTTCAGAAGATACATACATGCCCTAATGACTGCATCCTCTACCGCGGTGAGGAGTACGAGAATTTGGATGCATGTCCGGTATGCACTGCACTTCGGTATAAGATCAGACAAGATGATCCTGGTGACGTTGAGGGCGAGCCCCCCCTCCCCGCCCGAAAGAGGGTTCCTGCCAAGGTGATGTGGTATGCTCCTATAATACCACGGTTGAAACGCTTATTCAGAAACAAAGAGTACGCCAAGTTGTTGCGATGGGATAAAGAGGAACGTAAGTCAGATGGGATGTTGAGACACCCCACTGATGGGTCACAATGGAGAAAAATCGATAGAAAGTATCCAGACTTGCAGATGATGCAAGGAGTTTAAGGTTTGGTCTAAGTATAGATGGCATGAATCCTTTTGGGGAGAAGAGCTCCAGTCACAGCACCTGGCCCGTGACTCTATGCATCTATAACCTTCCTCCTTGGTTGTGCATGAAGCAGAAGTTCATTATGATGCCAGTGTTGATCCAAGGTCCGAAGCAACCCGGCAACGACATTGATGTGTACCTAAAGCCATTAGTTGAAGAACTTTTACAGTTGAGGCATGAACCCGGCATACGCGTGTGGGATGAGCACAAGCAGGAAGAATTTGACCTTCGAGATTTTCTTTTCGTAGCAATCAATGATTGGCCTACTCTTAGTAACCTTTTAGGATAGTCAAACAAGGGATATAATGCATGCACGCATTGTTTAGATAAGACTGAAAGTATATATTTGGAACATTGTAAGAAGAATGTGTACAATGGGCATCGTTGGTTTATTTTAGCCAAGCATCCCTTAAGAAAGAAAGGCAAGCATTTCAACAGTCTGGCATGTCACCAGACGAAGCCTAAAGAGCGTATTGGTGCTGATATATTTGATATGGTCAAAGATTTGGATCAAATAGTAACCTTTGGATAGGGTCCTGGCGGAAAATCTTTTCCAAAGGATGCAGACGGACATGCACCCATGTGGAAGAAGAAATCTATATTTTGGGAGCTACCATATTGGAAATTCTTAGATGTCCGCTCTGCAATCTATGTGATGCATGTGACGAAGAATCTTTGCATGAACCTGCTAGGCTTCTTGGGCGTGTATGGAAAGACAAAAGATACACCGAAAGCGCGAAAGGACCATCAACATATGAAAGACCCATATGGCCTGCATCCAGAATGGTTTCAAGGTCATGCCAGCTACGCTCTTACAAAATAAGAGAAGGAAATATTTTTTGAATGCCTAAGCAGTATTAAGGTCCCGTCAGGCTTCTCGTCGAATATAAAGGGAATAATAAATATGGCATAAAAAAGTTCCAAAACCTAAAGTCTCATGACTGCCACGTGACTATGACGCAAATGCTTCAGATTGGATTGAGGGGGCTTCTACCGGATAATGTTCGAGTACCCATTGTGAAGCTATGTGCATTCCTCAATGCAATCTCTCAGAAGATAATCAATCCTGAAGATCTACCACGGTTACAGAATGATGTGGTCCAATATCTTATCAGTTTCGAGTTGGTGTTCCCACCATCCTTCTTCAATATTATGACGCACCTACTGGTTCACCTAGTCAAAGATATTTCCATTCTCGGTCCTGTATTTCTACACAATATGATTCCCTTTGAGAGGTTCATGGGAATCTTAAAGAAATATGTATGTAACCGTGCTAGGCCAGAAGGAAGCATCTCCAAGGGCTATGGAACAGAGGAGGTCATTGACTTTTGTGTTGATTTCGTTCCTGACCTTAGGCCGATTGGTCTTCCTCAATCGCGGTGTGAGGGGAGACTGAGTGGAAAGGGTACTCTAGGAAGTAAATCAATAATATGTAGGGACGAACATTCTTACACCGAAGCACATTATACAGTTCTACAGAATTCTATCTTGGCAGCCCCGTATATCGAGGAACACAAGAAAATTTTATGCTCCAACAACCCTGGAAAGCATGACTCTTGGATTAGAGATGAACACATGAAGAGTTTTGGCGGTTGGTTGCAACATCTCATCAAAAACAACAATCTTGGAGATCAGCTATACTTGTTGTTTAGGTCACCATCTTCGACTATATCGACTTTCCAAGGGTACGAGATAAATGAGTATACATTTTACACGATCGCCCAAGATAAAAAGAGCACCAACCAAAACAGTGGTGTCCGCATTGATGCAACAGACAACAATGGGTCAAAGACCACATATTATGGTTACATAGAGGAGATATGGGAACTTAACTATGGACCTACTTTTAAGGTCCCCTTGTTTCGGTGCAAATGGTTCAAGCTGACAGGAGGAGGGGTTGAGGTAGACAAGAAGTACAGAATGACATCATTGGATCTCAACAATCTTGGGTACTTAGACGAACCATTCGTCCTAGCCAATGATGTGGCTCAGGTTTTCTATGTGAAGGACATGTCTACCAAACCTAGAAAAATAAAAAATAAGCAAAAGAATACAACAGACGATGAGCCAAAGTGCCACATAGTTCTTTCAGGAAAAAGAAACATCGTGGGAGTGGAGGACAAGACAGACATGTCAGAAGATTGTGATAAGTTTCATGAAATTCCTCCCTTCGCAGTGAAGGATGACCCAAGCATCAAGTTAATGAATGAAGATGCTCCATGGATACAGCAAAATCAGAAAGGGACACACGCGAAGAAATGATGTGTAATAATTGTAACAGTTTATGAATGAAGATGCTCCATGTGCCCATTTTTATAGTGTTGTCTGCAAACCATCTTGAGTGTGTTAGTCCCGTTTTGTGGCTAGACCGGTACTAAAGGGGGGTCCTTTAGTCCCGATTCGTACTTACCATTAAGATCTGATCTCCAAACGCGCGTGGTCACATATTAGGGAGTGCCTCTATGACCAGTTTCTTGGAGATGCCGGAGGACTGGGCTCCGACGGCATCTCCCTGAAACTGGCCGTAGTGGTGTCCCTGCTCTCGCACACCATCTTGCAGCTTGTAACTTCTCTAACTAGATCAATACGCCTGGAAGCTAACTAGATAGTTTCACATATTAGGGAGTGCCTCTATGACTAGTTTCTTGGAGATGCCTAAGGACTGGGCTCCGGCGGCATCTCCCTGAAACTGGCTGTAGTGGTGTCCCTGATCTCGAAAACCATCTTGGAGATGCCTCAAACTGTCTGGAGGACTGGACTCACAAGGATGCCTATTTATAGTACAAGCAGCTCAGCATATTGTCGACACTCACGACATAATGTCGACACTCACCCCTATTATTAGTGCTGACTCATGTTTTGTCCCGGTTGGTGTCTCCAACCGGGACTAAAGGTTCATCTTTAGTCCCGGTTGGTGACACCATCCGGGACAAGGTACAAGCCGCACGACATAATGTCGACACTCACCCCTATTATTAGTGTTGCCTGGCCCAGTCTGCCACAATCCCTTCAATCGCGGTTGGTTTCTCCAACCGATACTAAAGATGAACCCTCTATTTATAGGCATTTCCCTCTATTTATAGGCCTTTTCCTCTATTTATAGGCTGCTCAATCCAGCCTGCCCGCCCTTTCCCTCTATTTATAGGGCAACCGTCATGGCCACCCACACATACACACATTCCTCGCCGCCTACTTTAGGATGCCCATCCCGTATCCTCGTAGTCGACTCGGCGGCAACGATGGAGTACTCGGATCCACCAGGCATGTCCGAGACTGGGCTCTGCCAGGCTGGCACTGGATGGTGCTACCTTCTAGGACGCGTATCTTGGTAAGGAATCCGGGTGACGTCTTCGACCCGGAGCTTCTTTGGTGGAGGTCGCCTGGTCCAGGAAGGGTGCAGAGGGGGCCGGCCACCGAGGAGGTGGTACGGCATCGTGTCAGGGAGGAGGACGAGCACGTCCGTCGCTATATGGCTGCGTTGGACACCAGGGTCGATGATACCTGGCAGATTCTTCAGGGATCTCACCCGAGCTATGCTCGTGTGATGGTTCCGTCTCATTGGGTTTTCACCTCCCGCGGCTTAGGCACTGGGAGTCATCATCCAGTTTGATTGAGAAAGATGTATTAGTTTCAATACTACGGCATTTTCATTGAGCTAGATGTATTAGTTTCAAAAAACAACATTTGATCACCTGAGCAAACTCACAAGAATACAACAACATCCTCATATTTAGTCACGGGACTAGGTAACACTCAAGACATTTATTAATATGAAAAACTGGGACTAAAGCCACCCCCTTTAGTAATAATCATGCCTAGTCCTATAGTACGCAGCTTCGGGGTCTTCTTCGTCATCATCATCATCATCGTCATCGTCACCTGCCACTCCGGGGACCCTCAGCCCAGCAATGGCATATACCGGGGGCACCTGCCACTCCGGCCTCGGATTCACGGTGGGCGGGGGAGGGGTCTCCTGGAAGACGATGCCGCTACCACCGGGCGGGGGAGGGGACTTCTTGTGGCTCTATGGTGGGTGGACTTGTCGTCACCGTAGGTGAGGATGGTCTCCCCCGGCGATGCGCATCATTCTGATGATAGTACGGTTCGCCCACCACATACGGCGGCCGGCTTCGTTGTGGTTCACCGGGGGCGAGCCATCACCCTCGTACCTGGCGAGCTCCCTTTCCTACCGGTTAGCGAAGAAGGCATTCCATGTGTTGTAGTTGTCAGGATCTCACTAGGGATCCATCCGCTGCTCCGGCATGAGCTCGTGGTAAAAGTGGTTCATGATGGCCGCCTGGCGTGCGGAACCTTGAGGGACATGAGGGACAGGAACCCCTCCAGCGCTTAGCATCCAACCGGCGGGCGGCCGGTAGCCGGCGGACAAGGGTAGCTGAAGGCGCACAGCGCCTCGGTCTCCTCGAGGGTCAGAATGGCCCAGTAGGCGTTGTCCATTGTTATGAGAGAGGAAGGTGTGGATAGCCATGGCGCGATCGCCCTAGATATAGAGGAAAGGGTAGGAAAACTTGGCGGGAAGCGGTGGTAAATGGCGGGAAATATCTTTAGTCCTCGTTAGTGACTACAACCGGGAATAAAAGCTCTGGTAAAAAGGAAAGGACGGGAAAACTTGGCGGAAAGCGGTGGGAAATGGCAGGAAATATCTTTAGTCCCGGTTAGTGATCAACCTGGACTAAAAGCTCTGGTGAGAAGGAAAGGAGCGGGAAAACTTGGCGAGAAGCGGTGAGAAACGGCGGGAAATATCTTTAGTTTATAAATTATGCAAAGTTTTACAATAGGAGATATGATTTTCCAAAGTTTTATATTTGATTTGAATTAAAAAAGAAAATTTACAAATTAAATAGTTTATAAATGATGCAAGCAGATGTATGTATATTATATTAAGATTCTTTATATTTTTCTGATAATAATAGACATATTATTTGTTTTATTTGGATTTTTACAATAGGAGATATGATTTTCCAAAGTTTTATATTTGATTTGAATTAAAAAAAGAAAATTTAAAAAATAAATAATTTATAAATGATGCAAACAGATATATGGATATTATATTAATATTCTTTATATTTTTCTGATAATAATAGACATATTATTTGTTTTATTTGGATTTTTACAATAGGAGATATGATTTTCCAAAGTATTATATTTGATTTGAATTAGAAAAGAAAATTTACAAATGAAATAATTAATAAATGATGCAAACATATGTATTAATATTATATTAAGATTCTTTATATTTTTATGATAATAATATACATATTATTTGTTTTATTTGGATTTTTACAATAGGAGATATGATTTTCCAAAGTTTTATATTTGATTTGAATTAAAAAAAGAAAAATTACAAACGAAATAATTTATAAATGATGCAAACATATGTATGGATATTATATTAAGATTCTTTATATTTTTCTGATAATAATAGACATATTATTTGTTTTATTTGGATTTTTACAATAGGAGATATGATTTTCCAAAGTTTTATATTTGATTTATATTAAAAAAAAGAAAATTTACAAAAACTAAACTAGTCGCGGGTCATGGCTAGACCCGGGACTAGAGGGTGCCTGCGTGCGCGAAAACGAAGCGGTAAAAAAAAAACATTAGTCCCGGGCCGTGGTTTAACCCGCGACTAAAGGGGGGTCTTTAGTCGCGGGTTAAGCCACGGCCCGGGACTAGAGACCCTCTAGTCCCGGGCGGTGGCTTACCCCGGGACTAAAGGTCTGTCCCTTTATATACTGCGAGCCAGGAGAGGTTTTGCCTAGCGCTTGGCATTCCTCGACGAAGACGAAGACGAAGCACATCACATGCGACACATCAAAGACACGCAGGGGGAAGTGCTGTCTGGTCGTCGATTCCACCGCCGCTCCGCCGTGCCGCCCAGGCCGTGACGTGCCGCCCGCTCCGCTGCTTGCGTGCCGCCTTGGCCATGCCACCTCGCCGTGCCTCCGCATATCCGCCGCCCATACGCTGCTGCCTTGCTGTGTTCTTCCTTCACATCTTGCCTTGGCTCGGTGAGCTTGAGGGTGGTTTTTTTACCACAAATAATATTAGCTAGGGTTATTATAATTAGAATTATTGTTTTAGTTATTATTAGGATTAGGATTAGGATTATCGTTTTAGTTATTTTTTGTTTTAGTTATTAGGATTATATTGTTTTACCACAAATAATATTAGGGTTAATATAATTATAATTATTGTTTTACCACAAATAATATTAGGGTTATTTTTTTGTTTTAGTTATTAGGATTATTGTTTTACCACAAATAATATTAGGGTTATTAATTAGGGTTATTTTTTGTTTTAGTTATTAAGATTATTGTTTTACCACAAATAATATTAGGGTTATTCATGAGGGTTATTTTTTTGTATTAGTTATTAGGATTATTGTTTTACCGCAAATAATATTAGGGTTATTAATTAGTGTTATTAGGGTTATTAATTTTTTTAGTTATTAGGGTTATTGTTTTTCTAACATGTTTAACTCTCTTTATGTTATAGTTAATTAAGTCATGGATCCATCCGAAGATCCTGGTCGCATTGGTGAAGGTTTTCTTCAGGGCATGATAAGAGGTGAAATTCCTCTTAATATTACTACCGGTGAAGATATTTTGCTCGAGGAAGAGATTTCCTCATATCTGAATCCATCCGGTGATGGACTAGAGGAAAACCTAATGTACCAAGGGGAAGACCGGATGGACGAAGGGCGAACAAATAACAACAATAATGATGGCCCCTCGACAGGATTCGGCGAGGTACATATATATAAAGCCTCGTCTTACCTCTATTCATTAATTGATCTAGATATATCAATATATATATATATATATATATTAATCACTCTCTCTTCTTCTTTTAGCCTACCAGATCGAAGCAATCGACAGCTCGAACGAAATGAGGGCCGAACAAAAATTTGGATGGTAATCAGAGGTTCACCATCGAAGAAATAGATGATGATGATGATGGTGAACCGATTGCTCCAGAGAAGCACCAGAGGATGTTTACAAATCAATGCGGGGTGCTTGTTAGCGACAACCTGCCGATCACCATCCAAGAATGGAATAAGTCAAATAAACACGGTGAAGAATCCAACAGCTATGTCACCGATGATGCCAAAGATGACCTTTGGCAGAAGCTCATAGCGCATTTCATACTACCTCCAGAGTATGAAGAATTTGAGGTAGATGGTATTACCCCAAGGCCGGGTGGGCTTGAAAAAAGAGCGAAAGTCAAGGAGTGGGATTTGAGCAAGATGGCCGAACTATACCGGAACCATGAGAAAAGTTTATACGCGAAATATGTCACGAAAAAGAAAACTCTAGACTTTAAAGGAGCGAACGAGAAGTTGAGAGAATAGTGGCCCGATTTTGTAACGTACAAGCAATCTGATAAAGCAAAGGCAAAGTCGGCAAAGAATGCGTTAAATGCTTCCCAAAAGAAATACCATCATAAAATGGGGACAGGTGGCTACAAGAGTGTCGTCCCTAAATGGGAAACTATGGAGAAGGACATGGGGGCTAGAGGCGTCACTCCTGGTACAGATGGATGGCTCGAGAGGTCAAAGCATTGGTGGTATGGGCATGGGGGATCGTTGGACCCATAAACAAGGAAGACATTATTTCCTGAAAAAATTCTAAAACCCTCCGAAGACCTTGTTCAAGCAATGAACAATGCTCAATTGGGATTGTTCCGTCCCGAGAGAGAGAACAACAAGCTGACACGCGCCCTAGGGAATCCTGAAAAGAGTGGACGAACACGAGGCAAAGGCGCCCGTGTCTCGTGGAAGAAAGGGTTTCCTCAGTACGATGCCAGTTACAGAAGCCGTTAGAGAAAGAAGGACCGGGAGGAAGACCGGATCTCCAACGTAGAGCAGGACCTAGCTGATCTGAAGAACTTCATGCAAGAAATTAGCCAAAGGCTGCCGTCGTCAACTCACCCGCGGGCTGATGATCCTGCATTGGATCTTAGCTAGCGGAGAAGCAGCGTGGCTTCCACGGAGGTTCGGGCTGATGATCAAGCACTGCTGGATGATGCACCAGCTCCTCGCTACCCCGTGGATGATGTTAGAGAGATGGCACAATGTGAGCTACATCAGCCAATGAACAACCTGTCCTTCAAGGTGGCGATCGGCACTGCTTTACCTTGTCTACCTGGAGCACTCCACCATTTACTTCCGATTCCACCTGGCTATGCTCATTTCACAGTGGATGACATAGTGGAGGATTTTACGGACCTAGAGATTGACATCGCTACGCCTGAAGGCCTTACGAAACTAGGAGATGTCAAGCGCAACATCATTCTATGGAAGAAGAAGTACATCAAGTTTCCAGGCTCGGCTCAAGGCCACCGACTCCGAGGAATCCAAGTCCACCTCGCATCGAATATCGTCAACCTCCAAGTCCACCCCAACTCGATTATCGTCAACCTCCAAGTCCACCCCGCCCCTCCGACGATCGCCGCAGCAGGAGTACATCAACTCTATCTCCGCCTCCGTGCAATACTCGATCTCCACCTCCGCCTCCATGCAATACTACTACCTCGTCAAAGAAACGGAAGGCCGACGCTCCCCCGTGCCCTACATCAAAGAAAGGTCAAGTGCCAAAGATAGTCGACATCCCGCCGGCTCTTCCAAAGAGACCTTATGACAAGACCAATGAGGAAACTGCCTTGGATGTGGCTGCCCAAGTTAAGGCGCATTTTGCACCTAAAAAGCCTGAACCAAAGACGGTATATGATGAAAAAACAAAAAAGTGGGCTAAGTCCTTTCTTGAGCAACCATCCTAGATATCGATGAATCTGGAATCAGACTATGACCGGGAGATTATTAAGTAAGCAAATAAGAAAAAAAAGCACAAGCGCAAAAAGCGGGAAGCAAGTTGCCCAGCTCGGACAACAGAAGAATCAATCGGTCGCCCCGCTCAAAGTGATTTCAGACCTCGACAAGGCCTTCAGAGCTGAAATGGATAGGGACATGCAAATAATGGACCCCAAAGCCAGTACTAATGCTGCACTAATGGGCATCACTATATCAGAGGCCAAAGCACTTGCCTATGAAGCAAATATGTCTCTTGGTCAATATTTAGGCTATGAAGATACACCAGTGAGTAAGATAGTAGAAAAGTATGTCAAAGGGGAGGCTCTAGTCAGTAATGAGGAGCTTGCGCGTCTATCCACACATATGCGACATCTGCACACATGGTACATGGTGCAAACAGAAAAAAGCATCAGAAAGATTGGTTTGCGGTGGACGTTAGAAAGCAGCATCACTTCAAACCATACTCGATACAGGTTCAAATGACCAAACTGTATCAGTTATACAACCAGCGCGCCCTCGAAAAATCTATCATTGGTTGCTACTGTCTATAAGTGATTTATTTCTAATTAAGTTTGTAGCTCATCTCGTTCATTGCATTTAATATATTATCCTAACTATATATCCTTTTGTATGATATTATATTCTGCAGAATGAAAATGCTTGAATGCAAAAGAACTAGAAGATATGACGTTGGGTTCATTGACCCATATATCATTAATGAATATAAGTTAAAGAATAATCCCAAGGACGTGGAGGAAGACCTGTGCAGGTTCTTAACCTAGAATAATTTTATTAACGAAATACTATTTTCTTACAACTTCAAGTGAGTGTTTCTATATTGTACATATTTTATTTTTGCTTACTCGATGAGCTATGCATGTATGCTTATGTAAACGTCCGCAGATTCCACTGGATCTTGCTAAACATTCAAGTTGACAAGTCCCTAGTTGAAATCCACGACTCATTAAGTTGGGACCAAGAGAAGTGGAGCGGCATAAAAGCAATGCTCCATCAGTAATTTCAATCATTATTGCATTATATCGGCCTTTTTCGTTCATTTCCTGATATCAAGTAACTAATAACTGCTTTGTTCATTTTCTTTGCCGAGCAGGTGTTGGACATGGTTCAGACAGAAAATACCAGGTCCATTTAAAGAGGAGCTAACTTATAAAATAGTGAAGAGTTTACAACAGCCACCGGAAACTCATTTTTAGGGATACTACGTCTGCGAGTACATCTGTGAGTTGAACAGTGAGCGAAAAGTAGATTCACATTATATTTATGATTTGCGGGAGAAACTAGAGCCAGACCAACGCATACGAGCAATTCAAGAGGAGCTGGCGGGATTTCTAATGAAAGAGATCCTTGATGTACATGGAGAATATTATGCGGATGACGTGGAACTTGATATGCCTTAGTGATCTCCATGTAGTTGATATGACATATATATCATCAATGACCATGTAATTTGAAAACATTTCTTCCTTTTTGATATGATTGATTATATGTATGCTTGCGAGGGATCGATTAATTATATAGATGTATCAACATGTACTGTGTATGTAGTAGCATAGAATATGTATACTGAAATATATGTTTTAAATTATAGTAAAACACAAAACAAAAAAGAAACGAAATGGCAAAAAAAAAACACACAATCTCTGCCGCTGCAGAGAAACACATAATTCTCTGCCGCGGCAGGAAACGGTATAGTTCCGGGTGGTATTACGGCCCGGGACTAGAGGGTTTCCGCCCCCGCCTCGCTGGAACAGTCACGTGGTTGTTATCAGTCGCAGGCTGTAGCGAGTCGGGACTAGAGGGGGTGGCCTCTAATCCCGTTTTGACAGTCTCGGGCCCAAAACCGGGACAAGAGTCAGTTGCGGTCCACGGACTGGAGGCCTGTTTTCCACAAGTGATGGCACATATATCACACACTTAAATTAAATCAAAGAGCCAACCGGCGGGGTAGATATAAAAACTAATTGTTGAATGTTTTGTAAAACTATACATTATATACCACCGTGGTCCATGGGAAGAAAACCTTTGGCCTCGTTCAGTTGATCCCACGAAGGCATGGATTGACCTGTATTCCAGCCCAATCCATGTCATCCAGTTCAGCGGGTCAATTTTTCCACCACACTCAATTTGTGGTCTTCGTTTATTCCAGTCCGGTATTCTTTTCCCTTCCGATCCAGGCCATTTACACTGTTTGTGCCTGGAAAAAAATAATCGCCAAGCAGCACGTGGAATGATTTCTAGGATGGGAAGAGAGCGAGCGCAACGCGACATAGGATCGGGTTGATTTAAACGAACATGTACGTTGTACTTGTGGTTAGCAAGGATTAGTATGACATGGATTTGGTGATGGTATTGGATCAACCCAATCCAAGACCGGATTGATTCCACGTCTGGTTTGATTCCAAACAAAACGAACAAGGCCTTAGTGAGAATGCATGCATACAGTGGAAGTGCTCTGCACACGACAGTTTGCAGGAACGGTTCATGTACGATGCAAAACCAGCGGACTCCCATGACTTGGAAGGCTAAATCAAAGGCCCTGCTGTGCAGAATCTATCATCGGGTGATAAACCTAGGTAGGCCCCTAACACGAATTGAATTTAATCGTCAAGACATGCAGCTTATATAGATCTAATTAGAAAGAAAAAAACTGCACCGTGTACCTGACATGCAAGCAGGCTTGCGGCTGCTATCGCGTATGGATGCATGTGATTACGCCGTATCAGGTCGCCGGATTACTCGCCTCAGTGCGATTTATATACAAATTTGGTCGCCCGATTAGTCGCCTCAGCGCGATTAGCATAGATATTGAAAGGACGTTGGATTACCTGCCAGCCAGATCTTGAACGACAGAAAAAGAGTCAGGCTGCCGGACATTACCTCGTTGTGCGGGAGGTTAAGGAAGTGCAGAGTTGATTCAACGACTTCAGATGGATCAGCGGTCAATTTAAATCTCTGCTGGTATAAAATATACTACAGGGCTTGCAGAGAAACGATATAGCTTTATAGGATGCAATAAAACATCGGATTATCAATCACATGGAGATAACCCCTGCGTGCCGGATAATCTACGAACTGGATCTAGATAAGGAAAATCGATTGGAGCAATTTATACCCATGGGATCATCTGAGAAGCCTTCACATCTCCATTGGAAGGGGTGGTGAACTGCATCAGATTGGATTGGATTTGGATGGATGACAACCATGCCGCCGGTGGCATGTCACTGGAGGAATCATGGAATATCTCTATTCTCGTGAGAGATAGGTAGGGAATCGTGATCAAGACGGACATTACTGTAGAAGGACACGGTTAATCTTGTCATCCAACGGTTAATTACTTTAAATGTGAGGATTAATGATATGTTGGAAACGTATCTATAATTTTTGATGTTTCATCCTTCTTTAGTATCAACTTTTCTTTGCTTTGTCTTCACTTTGATGTGTTTTTATATTTTTTCTGGAACTAACCTATTAACAAGTCGCCACAGTGTCAATTGCATGTTTTCTTCTGTTTTTGGTTTTAAAAAGGCAGAAAATCAATATTAGGGTTTAGGGTTTAGGGTTACCACTAGGGAGAAAACAACGGTCTCTTGTTCATGGAACAAGTGGATTGTTTACCTTACACACTTTGCTTAAAGCAGTTGTCTGTTGCTTGCAACTTAATACTGGAGGGGGTTTGGATGATAACCTGAAGGTGGACTTCTAGTAATAGATGCAGTTGGATGGCGGTCTATGTATATTGTTGTATTGCCCAATCGAATCTCATAGGATCTTTTTCTCTTGTATTGCATTGTTATGCCTTGCTCAGTTCCTGTCAATTGCTCTACTGTAATTTGTTTACCCTTCATGACATGTTGTTCATCTAAGGAGAGCACCTCTAGTAAACTATGGACCCTGGTCCAATCTTTACCATTGATACATATTCCACTGTTTACTTGCTGCAAACCATTCATCACCTTCCACACCATACGTTTAATCCTTTGTTACAGCAAACCGGTGAGCTTGACAACCTCACTGTTCGTTAAGGCAAAGTCTTGTGTTTGTGTTGTGCAGGTTTCCACGTTGCTTGCAACACCTTTGAGACGTTTCCTTCCTCCTATTGGTTCGATAACCTCGGTTTCTTACTAAGGGAAAACTTACTGTTGTGCTCATCACACCTTCCTCTTGGGGAAAAATGTTGGGCGCCATCAAGCTCTTTCTGGCGCCGTTGCCGGGGAGGCTAAGGATGTCTTCACAAGAGGAGTCATCCTTAACCTTTCTCTTTACTTTGTTTTTGGTTTGCTTAGTTTCTTTTGCTCGGTTTTGTTTTCCTCTTTTTATCAAAAACTCCAAAATAATTAATATTTTTTGGTTTGCTTTCTCTTATCAAACACACAAAAAATTAGTTCCTACTCTAGTTTCCACCTTGCTCTAGCTCACCATGTTGTTCCCCAAGTTCGCCCTGAAATAACTTGCAATAGGTAGTGGCTCCATAATTAGGAAAGATAATATTGAAAAATTCTTCAATCATGTTAGCAAGCATGAAGATATTAAGGATAAATCTATAGCAGAACTTGCTCATAATTATGAAATTGTTGCAACTTCTTTAGTTCATATGTTGGAGGCTAGGTTTGTTAGCCTTAACCCCATGATGCAAATTTTGTTCCTAAAACTAAAAGAAGAAAAGAATGCCAAAAAGAGAGAATTTATTCTTAAAACTTTACTCAAAGAGTTCCATGATGTTGCTAAGGAAGCCAAAAAAAGTCTTTTAGTGTTTAGATATGCTAGGATCATGTGTAGATGTTGTGGGTACTTCTGAAAAAACTAAGCCTAAAGAGGAATGTAAGATACTCATACCCTTTAAGCTTGTTGGGATGCATGAGGCCTTTGAAAAGAATTTTGATTGGATTATTTCTGAAAATCCTTTTGATGAAAGTAGTAAACCAAATAGAGATGCGAAGGGATCCTCCAAAAATTATTTGGATGAGATACCTTTCATAGTTGAAGAATTTGCAAGTATTGATCTAAATTCCTCATTTGAAAATACTTGATTTCTTGCTTCTTGTGCCTAACTTAAAGACGTTAAAGAAAAGTACTTGTTGGGAGATAATCCAAGAGTTTCCTTGAGTCTTGGAAGTTATTACTTCAGTAATGACCTCTCCTTATCCTTTTTGTTTGCTTTTTGTGCCAAGAATAACCTTTAATGAGAGGGAAGTAGGATCTGGGGAGTTGCTGTCCCGAAACAGATTTCTGTCCTCCACCGTAAAAATTCGTGAGCAGTCTCTGTAAGTCGGAATGAGCTGAGAATTTATGAATAAATCCCCCAGTATGTTAGCTAACTTTCTTTAGTGCAACACTTTTTGATTTGAGCAACATAAGAATTTCGAAAAAATTGGTTTCTACCTGCTGGTCTGTTTTGACAGATTTCTGCCACTATTTGCATTTGCTTCTTATTGATTCCTTTTCGAGTTCTCTTTTGGGGAATTGAGATTTTTGAAGGATTAGTTCCTGCTCTAGCTGCTGCTGTTTTTGGCTTACCCACCTTTGCCAAAATGAACTCTGCTGAGAACACCAAGTTGTGTGACTTCACTAGCACAAACAACAATGATTTCCTGAGCACTCATATTGCTCCACCTGCTCCTGATGCTACCTTTTATAAAATTAAGCCTGCTTTGTTGAATATTGTGATGAGAGAGAAATTTTATGGTACTAGTTCTAATGATGCTTCTGCCCATCTCAATAACTTTATTAAACTTTGTGAGATGCAAAAGTATAAGGATGTAGATGGAGATATTATTAAGCTTAAGCTGTTTCCTTTCTCCTTGAGAGGAAAAGCTAAAGAATGGTTGCTATCCTTGCCTATAAATAGTATTGATACTTGGACTAAGTGCAAAGATGCTTTATTGGAAAGTACTATCCTCCTGCTAAGATTATATCTATAAGAAGTGACATTATGAAATTTAAACAACTTGATAATGAACATGTTGCTCAAGCTTGGGAAAGAATGAAGTCTTTGGTTAAGAATTGTCCCACTCGTAGACTCACTTCTTGGATGATTATCCAAACTTTTTATGCAGGTTTGACCTTCTCTTCAAGAAACCTGTTGGATCTGCTAGAGGTACCTTTATGGGCCTCCTTTGGGTGCTGCAACAAAGCTCCTTGACAATATGATGGTTAATTACTCTAAATGCATACTAAGAGAGCTCCACATGGTAAGAAGGTAAATTATGTTGAAGAAACCTCCTCTTTGAGTAATAAGATTGATGTTATTATGGCTATGCTTGTTAATGGGAAAGCTTCTCTATATCCTAATAGTGTTCCCTTAGCCTCTTTGGTTGCTCAAGAAGAGCAAGTTTATGTGAACTTCATTAGGAACAACAATTTTGGCAACAATACTTATGGTAATTATAGGCCTTATCCACCTAATAATGGAAATGCTTATCCTGGTAGATCTGGAATGCCTAGTGAAGATAGGATTCTAGAAGTTGAAAGGTCCACTAAAAACTTTATGCAGATGCAATATGAGAAAAACAAGATATTCACTAAAACTATGGAAGAACAATCTGTTATCTTGAAGAATATTAGTCATCAGCTTGAGAACCTGAATAGAGAAATTCCTAGTTTACAGTCAAAAAAATTGAGTGCTGAGAAAAATATATCCTGTTTGTCTAAAGCACGGTCCTCATTTATTAATAAAATGGCTTCTAAACCTGACCATGGAAAGTACCTTTGCTGCCACTCATGTCATACAAGTTACTATTGATAAAAATGTTAGACTATTAGTTTGTAACATCCCAAAATACTAAACTTAAATCATCAAACTCTAATCATCAAAATTAGGTTAACAAAAACTTTTCTAAATAAAATTATGAAAGCATGCATATGTGTATGCATTTAATTTGAAATTCTTTTGAACCAACTTGTTTGTGTGTTTCTTTGCTTGTAAAATGTTTCTTAGGTGAAATAAACATCATCTAAACATTTCCCACACTTTTCCCAAAGACAAGTAAAGCAAAACAAATAAAATAAAGGAATGGTCATTTTGACAAATTTAACTCCCAAGCCTACGTTGGCTGTCTCAAACTTTCAGAACCTAACAGAAACTTTTCTGGATCTTTGCACCCCTTGATTGTACTCATAACAATATATCAAGGCCCACTTTGTGATCATCCAGAAACTTTCAAATGCATAGTTTAAATGACAATTCAAAATTGAATCTTTATCATATGGGAAGATCCCACTTTTTCAAAAACCACTCAAACAAGCTCAACTTTCAAAACCCAAGCATCTGCAGACTCGCCAGCACCAATCTAGCACACCCACCAAAAATCTTTTCAAAATTCAAAACTTCAATTCATGCGGCCATTTCATCAAACACTTGGCAGACACAAATCAAACAAAATCAAAACACTATTGTGAGCAGTGATTCTTGCCTAACTGGTTCCCTATCTAGCTCACAACCAGCTCAGTAGATCATCTAGCAAGATTAACCAAGCACTAGCACCACTGTGAGCTTGGCATTGTCATCAATGGTGAACAGCCGAAGCCACCCTTGTCACCCCCATGTCGACAGCAAGCTAGGAGGAGAAACAAGCCTAGCCAGCATGTCTGGGAGCAAGCGAACACTCCACCGCCACTCCCTGTCCACCGCTCGAACCCTGCCAGCCACTGGACCACGCGCACGGACCATGCCAACCTCGCCAGCAACCATGTCGAGAGCACGCCCCGTGCGCCACGCTCACCGCGTGTATACGTGATCACCACCGTCCCAGCAACCCCGCAGACACGCTCGTTCGCCGCCGCGCGGACCACGCGCGCTGTGCGCCATTAAATTCTCCGTCGGGCACGCGCAGATCACCGTCGTGTTCCGACCAAACCGCACCGCCCCACGTCTCGCCACCGTGTCATTGAGCATCGCCAGGCACCGCACCCTACCGTCGCCCACGCCGATAGCCGTCTGTACCGTCGACCACGACGAGCCCACCGTACGCCCCGTCGGTCCCCTCGCTCGACTATAAATAGAGGCCACCCCCAGCCGAATTGAGCACACCATTCTACTCCCCTCTCAATACTGATCGTGCCACACCATTCCCGGAGCAAGGCGAGCAACACTTCGCCGGAATTTCACCAGAGACCGGCGCCTCTGGAGAAGAAAGGAGCCAGCGATTGGAGCCGCCCCAGGAGGATCCACCGGTACTAGGAGATTCGCCGTTGTCGACTTCGTCATTCGCCCGCCTCGCCGACCCTCGCCTGCACCCCGGTGAGCCCCCAGCACCCCTCACTGGACGCGCTAGGTTTCTGTCTCATCGGCGTTGCCCAACGTTGACGATGACTCCCAGTCGTTGGATTAGAACCAGATCGAACGTCCCACGTTGCCCCGTACCGTTTCGCACCTCCTGTCTCACTGACGAGTGGGGACAGCCACTTAAATAGCCCTTGGAAGCGCTGCGCTTAGCAGGCCGGCCCAGTATCATTTCCCGCGTAGCCCAGTTATTTGAATTAAACATTTTTCATTTTATTTCAAACACACTTCTATACCCATTTTCAAAAATCAACCCAGGTCGATTCCGTGTACCAAATTGAATGAAACCAATTTTGTTGGAAAGGCCTGAGAATGCTGAATCCAAGCCCGTTGGATTCAAGTCATTTGGATCTATAGATCACCCATGGTAAAAATAACAAGGCAGAAGCTTTTCTGCATTCAAACATTTTTCAAATTTAAACCATGATAGCTTTTGAGTTGATTCTAACTCTCAAAAATCACATTTAACCATACCTTTCAGAATATATAAAAATATCTGGGTTTACTTGCAAAAATAATGTTCAAGTAATAAAAGAATGCCCCATAGGCATTTCTAGCCACTTTAATTAATTAAAATAAAAGGGTAAAACCTTATTAAATTGTGACACCACTTTAAATCACATTCCCATGGACTAAAATATGTGGTGATGAAATGTGTCAACATGATCCCATATTTGGTTTGGAGAATATTAAATCTTAAGTAGTTTTTCAATGAGTAGAAATTACTTTTCTAAAAATAAAAGGAATTAAACCAAGATTTAATCTTGTAATGTTAGTGATGATGTTAGATCATCTATAGGACCCTTTTGTGTGATGATTGCAAGTAGTTAAGTATTGTTTGGTGATTGTGTACATCGTATGTATTTATAGACGCTAGTACCGACCAAGGATACGAGGAGGAAGGAGGATTCTACGAAGAAGAAGCCGAGGAGAACTTTAACCACTGCTCTGCTCAAGGCAAGCTATTAACCTTGCAAGCTAACACTTGCAATTTAGCAAGCTTATACTGATATTGTGCAAGCCAATACCTGCTTGTTACCATGTCAACTATATGCCTTAAAGCATATATGATCCTAACCACTTGATAAACCAATCCTAGTTTTACTTGCAAGCTTCTTACTTTATTTCTTTATCAAAGCTCTTACTTAGAGTTTACTTAAGAGAATGGTAGATACTAGAAAGATAGGTGAAGGTTGCATAAAGAGCATAAAATTTGGCCTAAGCAAGATAATCTTGATGTCATCCTAAGGCATGAGATTGAACTTAGTTAAAACTCCACTAGTTTACCACCCCTCATTATTGCTTACCCCCACTTGTAGATGCTAGTGCTAAGCATAAAACATGATCAGCTTTAGATGGGATTACTTGGTGAAAATGGTTATGAAAACCTTAGAATGATGGATCATTCTACTGAGATGTTTTGACATGTGTTTCCGAACAACTGATGATTTTGGTGATGAAAATTTAAGGCATGAGTCTTAGCCCTTTATAAAACTGATGGTTGTCTGGATGCGATACCATTCCAATTTTATCGTACAACCACAATACCCGAAGATTGGGTAGGGCTTGACTGGAAACTTATATACCTTATTATTAGTTCCCTCACGGCCAAGGTCTGAGCTGAGGCTACCTTGTGAAGATTGTCCACTTGTGCAGTACCCAAGATGACAGTTGGTCATGGTTGGGAGGCCAAACTCACAGGAGAGGTGCTTATACTAGGGCGTGTAATTGAAAGGTTAGGATTGATTATCCACATACTGAGTATGGTGAATTCAGGATTTGTTCCTGACGGATGTATAAAATGTTGTGGTGAAAGTGTACAATCTCTGCAGAGTGTCAAACTATTCGAATAGCCGCGTCCGTGGTTATGGACAATTGGAGTGGCCATACTGTTCCCCCGTCAGACTTTTCAAAATGACTTGTGAAATGAGTTGAGACTTTGACTTGACCACAACAGGGTTGTGATATGAGATACAAGTTCCCACTTAGGAGTTATAAAATTGTGACTAGTTATTCGTTGCTTCTAAACTTAGTAGAGATAAATCTGGCTTTTGCAAAATAACCCTAGAGCCTAGTGACCTATTATCAAAACCCCCTTTTTCATGTTAGTATTAGTTTGTGAGTACTTAAAGAGTACTCATGGCTTTGTCCCTGGCTATTCCCATGGCCAGACTATGAAGAGGAGTACCTGGAGGCTGGACCCCAGGAAGGTTACAACAACTAGGATCATCTCCCATCGTCAGCATTGCCTGTGACCCCGAAGATTGAGCTTCGCCTACACTATCGCAATTATTACGTATTCCGATGCTTGATGTTGTATTAAGAACTGGATCATGATATCCCTATTTGTGTAAGAACTTATGTACGGTTTGTAATGGATGATGTACTATGGTATCCAATTCTGTTATGTCTCGCAAAAATGGTAATCCTGGGATTGCGATGTATGGCATAACATGCATCTAGGATTAAAAATCCGGGTGTTGACAAGTTGGTATCAGAGCCATCCTGACCATAGGAGACCCTAGTTAGACTGGACGTTTGAATCAAAAACTTAGTTTCAAAAAACCAAAGAAAACCAATATTTACAAAAACTTATTCTCATTCTTATCCCTTTGATTCTTTCATGAAAATTCATGTTCCTCAAAAACTCTTGCAAAATACATAAAATTTTGACACACTTGATCACTCTACTAACTTACTCATCCTATATTCTTATAGATGGACATGAAGTACAACAAGTTTTATCAGTTGGGGAATGGAGGAGACCTTATCTTTGAGAGGGATTTGGACCAGCTTTCGGAACTTCTAGAGCGTCCGCACCCCGAGTTCTTCGGAGCTCAGCTCAATGATCAAGGAGGAGAAGATCTGCAGTGGCTATTTGTTGCAAGTCTCAGAGGGAAGATTGAACCTCCCACTGCGGAAGGAATTCAGTTCACCTTAAGAGAGAACAACTGGCTCGATGGACTTGCCAGGGCCATGCAGGAAGCTCTTTCCCGTCTGTGTGGGCAGAGCATCAATCAGATCAAGGGTACTCGCTTTGAGTTTTGCCCGAGGCGTGATGCAAATGGACAACCACTAGAAGGCACATATCACCCTGAGCTAAAGACTCAATTGGACCACCTTAGCTTCATGATGTACGATCGTCAGCAGGTTGGACAACTGCCGTGACTACTGCAACCACAAGTCTGCCATCATCAAGACGAAGGATCAGACCATCGCCATGTTAGCAAAGGATCGCAAGTCTCGCCACCGTCAGCTCGATAAGAAGGAGCGCATTATTTCCCGTCTTTGCCACCGCATCTCATCTCTGGAGGAGACCATCCACGAGAGAGACATGCAGTTGGAGGAAAGGGAGAATGCCGGAATAGATCTTCGTGGAGACCCCTACTCCTATCTCAGCGATGACGATGATTTTCTGGAGGATCAGGCTATGAAGTTCTTCACCGATGAGGACGATTTCCCCTTCATCGATGATGATGAAGCCACAGATTCCGATGAGTAGTAGCACTTGAGCACTAGCGTAGTGAGTAGTATTCGGTCCCACTGTATCGTAGTTTTCAGAATGGTTCTTAAAGCCATCTGTTTTTCTTTGTTGTGGTGTGTGTTGTACTGTGTGCTATGAATGAATAAAAAAGCAAGTTGCTAGAAAAATCTGAGTCAAAATTTAAAAACTTTTCAAAGACCCAAAACCTTAGAAATTTCCCTCTTTTCTCATGATCTATCTCAATCTTCAGATGCCACGTGGAGGAAGTGGTTCATCCCCGGACCCGATGTTGCAGATTCTGCAAATGTTGGTTTCTGACCGCGAAGCTGAAAGAGCGGAACATCAAGCCAACCTAGCCACCCTGCAACAGATAGCCCAGCTATCCCACAACAACCAAGGCCACGGAAATCAGGACAACCATGGATCTAAACTCAAGAATTTCCAGAATACCAACCCACCTGTTTTCACTAAGTCGGAAGAACCCCTAGACGCCGATGATTGGTTGCAAACCATGGAAAATAACCTAGAAGTCACCGGAGTAGAAGCCAACGAGAAAGTTCTGTTCACCACCCACTATCTAGCCGGAGATGCCAGGGCATGGTGGAACAGTGTTCACGCAATGACCGGAGGCCAGATGATGACCTGGGAGGAATCCAAGGTCAAGTTTAGCAGAACCCATGTGCCACCAGGTTTGATCAAGAGAATGAGAGACGAGTTCAGAGAGCTGAAGCAAGGAAGGATGACTGTAGTGGAATACCGTGACAAATTCTTGTCATTAGCTAGGTATGCCCCGGATGAGATCGACACCGAAGCCAAGAAGAAAGAAAGATTCCTGAATGGTCTGCATGATGAGATGCAGACGGTATTAGTCAATATCCCCTTTGCTGATATTGAAGCCCTTGTCGACTCAGCTATCCAGATGGAAGGAAAGATCAACCAAGCCAATGAGAACCGCAAGCATCGCATGATGCATCAACCAGGAACCCATCAGACCCCAAAGTATCGCCCCAACCCATCTCCAGGATTTGCCCCAAGAACCAACAGACCCCCGATGAACCATCCGACCTATCCCAACCGTGGAAACCCTAGGCCCGGAGGAAATCACAACAACCCCGGCAACTCTAGCAATTTCAACCGTTCCCCACCCAAGTTCAACACCAACAATGCTACCGCCAACACCAACACCTTTGAGGATGGAAGCAATGTTGTGCTCAGAAGAAAGGACAAGTCGCAAGTGACTTGTTATGACTGTGGTAATAAAGGTCACTATTCCAACGAGTGCCCCAACAAGAAGAATGTCGCAGTACCCAATGCCAATGGCCCAGCTCAGCAACAGCGTCGTGTTCAGCCAGGGAGAAGATTTTCCCTAGGGAATTCACTCAACCGCAATGGCCGTCTTTTTCTCATGCATGCTGAAGAAGCTCAGGAAGTGCCAGACGTCGTGCTGGGTATGTTTTCTGTTAATTCAGTACTTGCACGAGTGTTGTTTGATTCTGGTGCATCACACACATTTGTCACCGAAGAATTTGCATGCACTAGTAAAATTCAACCAACAAAACTGAAGCATGTTATGATCGTTCAAATTCCCGAATCAACCACCAAGGCTAGGCAAATTTGCAAAGTCGTCCCTATCCGAATCTATGGCATAGATTTTTATGCGAATCTGATAGTACTCGGAACTAAAGGTTTGGAAGTAGTACTAGGAATGGATTGGATGTCCAAACATAAAGGATTGATTGACTGTGCCAAGAAAGCCATAACCATGACCAGTACAGCCGCAATATCAGTCGAGCATATATCTGAAACCTTACCTCGCCAATTCAAATGCAACAAGATTATAGCCCAACCTACCATTGACCAAGTCCGGATAGTCTGTGAATACCCCGATGTATTTCCAGATGTTTTGCCCGGTATGCCCCCAGATCGGGATATCGAGTTTATCATCGAACTAATTCCTGGAACCGGACCCATAGCCCAGATACCCTATAGTATGAACCCGTCAAAGCTCGCAGAGATGAAGAAGCAACTAGATGGCATGCTAGAAATTGGATTGATTCAACCAAGTGCATCACCTTGGAGATCACCTGTCTTGTTTGTGGACAAGAAGGATGGAGGTAACCGTTTGTGTACGGATTATCGGAAATTGAATGATGTCACCATCAAGAACAAGTACCCCTTGCCCAAGATAGAAGATTTGTTCGATCATTTGACTGGTGCCAAAGTGTTTTCTAAGATTGATCTTAGGACTGGCTATCATCAACTCAAAATTCGTGCAGAGGATATTCCAAAGACTCCCTTTACCACCAGATATGGATTGTATGAGTATACAGTAATGTCTTTTGGATTAACCAATGCCCATGAATCTCATGAATAAGATTTTTATGGACTTCCTGGATAAGTTTGTCGTTGTTTTCATCGATGACATTCTGATTTATTCCAAATCAGAAGAAGAAAATGAGCTACACCTAAGGACCATTCTTGGAACCCTTAGAGAGCATCAGCTGTATGCAAAGTTTAGCAAATGTGAATTCTGGTTACAGGAGGTAGGATTCCTCGGTCACATTGTATCAGCCGGAGGAATTGCCGTTGACCCTGCCAAAGTAAAAGATGTAGAAGATTGGCAAGCCCCAACCACTCAAACCCAAGTTCGTGCATTTCTCGGATTGGCGGGATACTACCGCAAATTCGTAGAAGGATTCTCGAGTATCGCCAGACCTATGACCCAATTGCTGGAGAAGGACAAGAAGTTTGAATGGACAGACAAATGTGAAGCGAGTTTTCAAGAACTCAAGAGAAGATTAATTTCAGCCCCAATCTTGATCATGCCGAATATCACGAAGCCCTTCGACATGTATTGTGACGCATCCAAGATTGGTCTCGGATGTGTGCTAATGCAAGAAGGCAAAGTTATATCTTATCTATCTCGACAACTGAAGCAACATGAGCAAAATTACCCAACCCATGACCTCGAACTCGCAATTGTAGTTCTAGCCTCAAGACATGGAGGCATTACCTCATGGGAAACCGTTGTGAGATTTATTCGGATCACAAGAGTCTGAAGTATATATTCACTCAGAAGGAGCTGAATATGAGACAGAGAAGATGGATTGAGCTAATCAAGGATTACGACCTGGACATTCACTATCACCCTGGTAAAGCCAATGTGGTAGCAGATGCCCTTAGCAGATTGCCGTGCCGCTTGAACTCCATGATTTTGAAGGAGCAATCAAGTTTGCACAAAGAGATGGAAGATTTTCGAATGGAATTAGTAAGTGAAGGATTTTTGGCTAGCATAGAACTCCAGCCCACTTTGATCAGTCGGATTAAAGAGGCTCAGAAAGGAAATGCTAGTATCGACGGAATCCAGCGTCGTATCGGTACAGGCAAAGTACCAGGATTCACCGAAGACGAAGAAGGAGTTTTGTGGTACAAAGGACGCCTTTGTGTACCAGCAGATTCTGAGTTGAAAGAAGTTATTCTGAAGGAGGCTCATGATACTCTTTATTCTATCCATCCCGGAGGAACTAATATGTATCAAGATTTAAAAGAGCAATTTTGGTGGCATAAGATGAAGAGAGAAATCGGAAGCTATATCCCAAGTGTGATATATGTCAGCGAGTCAAGGCAGGACATCAAAGACCCGCTAGATTGTTGCAACCCTTGCAGATTCCGGAATGGAAATGAGATTATGTTGGAATGGACTTTATCACTGGACTGCCTACTTCTAGTAGGGGAAATGACTCTATCTGGGTCATAGTGGACACATTGTCCAAAGTCGCCCATTTCTTGCCCGTCAAGACCACTTATCAGAGTTCAAAACTAGCAGAGTTGTACATCGCTAGAATCGTTAGTTTGCATGGAGTCCCCAAGAACATCGTATCGGATCGAGGAACTCAGTTTACCTCGAGATTCTGGAAGAAAGTCCAAGAAGGCTTAGGAACCCGTCTAGATTTCAGCACCACGTACCACCCTCAGACCGATGGACAAACGGAGCGAGTAAATCAAATACTTGAAGATATGCTGAGAGCATGTGTGCTAGAATATGGATCCAAGTGGGAAAGACTGTCTGCCATTTGTAGAATTTTCTTACAACAACAGTTATCAAGCCAGTTTGCAAATGGCCCCATTTGAATTTATGTACGGAAGGAAGTGTCGCACCCCTTTGAACTGGTCGGAAGTAGGAGAGAGTCAGATTTTCGGACCCGACATCCTACGAGAAGCAGAAGAGAAGTTTCACAAGATTCGTGAGCACCTCAAGACCGCCCAGTCCAGACAAAAGAGTTGCACCGTCAAGATACGTCGATACCTCGCCTTCAACATTGGAGACTTTTTTTATCTGAAAGTGTCGCCATTGAAGGGAATGCAGCGTTTCCAACTCAAGGGAAAGTTAGCCCCCAGATATATCGGACCTTTCAAGATTCTGAACCGTCGAGGAGAAGTATCATATCAATTGGAACTACCCGAAGAGATGTCAGCCGTGCACAATGTGTTCCATATCTCGTTACTTCGCAAGTGTCTCGAAGTCCTCGAGAAGACCGAAGTGTTCAAGAATATCGATCACCGGACCATAGAGATCAACGACGACCTAACCTATCCCGAAGTACCCATCCGTATTTTTGAAGAAGCTTTCCGAATTACCCGAACCCGAAGCATCAAGTTTCTCAAGATTTAGTGGAGCAACCACACAGAAGAGGAAGCTACCTGGGAGCGCGAAGATCACATCAGGACGGAGTTTCCCGATCTCTTCAAATCCTAGGTAATCTTTTCGTCCTTTTTCAAATCTCGGGACGAGATTTTGTTTAAGGGGGGAAGGTTTGTAACATCCCAAAAATACTAAACTTAAATCATCAAACTCTAATCATCAAAATTAGGGTTAACAAAAACTTTTCTAAATAAAATTATGAAAGCATGCATATGTGTATGCATTTAATTTGAAATTCTTTTGAACCAACTTGTTTGTGTGTTTCTTTGCTTGTAAAATGTTTCTTAGGTGAAATAAACATCATCTAAACATTTCCCACACTTTTCCCAAAGACAAATAAAGAAAAACAAATAAAATAAAGGAATGGTCATTTTGACCAATTTAACTCCCAAGCCTACTTTGGCTGTCTCAAAGTTTCAGAACCTAACAGAAACTTTTCTGGATCTTTGCACCCCTTGATTGTACTCATAACAAAGTATCAAGGCCCACTTTGTGATCAACCAGAAACTTTCAAATGCATAGTTTAAATGACAATTCAAAATTGAATCTTTATCATATGGGAAGATCCCACTTTTTCAAAAACCACTCAAACAAGCTCAACTTTCAAAACCCAAGCATCTGCAGACTCACCAGCACCAATCTAGCACACCCACCAAAAATCTTTTCAAAATTCAAAACTTCAATTCATGCGGCCATTTCATCAAACACTTGGCAGACACAAATCAAACAAAATCAAAACACTATTGTGAGCAGTGATTCTTGCCTAACTAATTCCCTATCTAGCTCACAACCAGCTCAGTAGATCATCTAGCAAGATTAACCAAGCACTAGCACCACTGTGAGCTTGGCATTGTCATCAATGGTGAACAGCCGAAGCCACCCTTGTCACCCCCATGTCGACAGCAAGCTAGGAGGAGAAACAAGCCTAGCCAGCATGTCTAGGAGCAAGCGAACACTCCACCGCCACTCCCTGTCCACCGCTCGAACCCTGCCAGCCACTGGACCACGCGCACAGACCATGCCAACCTCGCCAGCAACCATGTTGAGAGCACGCCCCGTGCGCCACACTCGATTAACGCATACGCGCCGCCGCCGCCAAGGTATACGTGATCACCACCGTCCCAGAAACCCCGCAGACACGCTCGTTCGCCGCCGCGCGGACCACGCGCGCTATGCGCCATTAAATTCTCCGTCGGGCACGCGCAGATCACCGTCGTGCTCCGACCAAACCTCACCGCCCCACGTCTCGCCACCGTGTCGTTGAGCATCGCCAGGGAGCACCGCACCGCCCCCTACCGTCGCCCACGCTGATAGCCGTCTGTACCGTCGACCACGACGAGCCCACCGTGCGCCACGTCGGTCCCCTCGCTTGACTATAAATAGAGGCCACCCCCAGCCGAATTGAGCACACCATTCTACTCCTCTCTCATCACTGATCGTGCCACGCCGTTCCCGGAGCAAGGCGAGCAACACTTCGCCGGAATTTCACCGGAGCCCGCCGCCTTTGGAGAAGAAAGGAGCCAGCGATTGGAGCCGCCCCAGGAGGAGACACCGGTACCAGGAGATTCACCGTTGTCGACTTCGTCATTCGCCCACATCGCTGACCCTCGCCTGCACCCCGGTGAGCCCCCAGCGCCCCTCACTGGCCGCGCTAGGTTTCTGTCTCGTCAGCGTTGCCCAACGTCGAAGATGACTCCCAGACGTTGGATTAGAACCAGATCGAATGTCCCATGTTGCCCCGTACCGTTTCGCACCTCCTGTCTCACTGACGAGTGGGGACAACCACTTAAATAGCCCTTGGAAGCGCTGCGCTTAGCAGGCCGGCCCAGTATCATTTCCCGCGCAGCCCAGTGATTTGAATTAAACCTTTTTCATTTTATTTCAAACACACTTCTGTACCCATTTTCAAAAATCAACCTAGGTCGATTCAGTGCACCAAATTGAATGAAACCAATTTTGTTGTAAAGGCCTGGGAATGCTGAATCCAAGCCCGTTGGATTCAAGTCATTTGGATCTATAGATACCCATGGTAAAAATAACAAGGCAGAAGCTTTTCTGCATTCAAACATTTTTCAAATTTAAACCATGATAGCTTTTGAGTTGACTCTAACTCTCAAAAATCACATTTAACCATACCTTTTAGAATATATAAAAATATCTGGGTTTACTTGCAGAAATAATGTTCAAGTAATAAAAGAATGCCCCATAGGCATTTCTAGCCACTTTAATTAATTAAAATAAAAGGGTAAAACCTTATTAAATTGTGACACCACTTTAAATCACATTCCCATGGACTAAAATATGTGGTGATGAAATGTGTCAACATGATCCCATATGTGGTTTGGAGAATATTAAATCTTAAGTAGTTTTTCAATGAGTAGAAATTACTTTTCTAAAAATAAAAGGAATTAAACCAAGCTTTAATCTTGTAATGTTAGTGATGATGTTAGATCATCTATAGGACCCTTTTGTGTGATGATTGCAAGTAGTTAAGTATTGTTTGGTGATTGTGTACATCGTATGTATTTATAGACGCTAGTACCGACCAAGGATACGAGGAGGAAGGAGGATTCTACGAAGAAGAAGCCGAGGAGAACTTTAACTACTTCTCTGCTCAAGGAAAGCTATTAACCTTGCAAGCTCACACTTGCAATTTAGCAAGCTTATACTGATATTGTGCAAGCCAATACCTGCTTGTTACCATGTCAACTATATGCTTTAAAGCATATATGATCCTAACCACTTGATAAACCAATCCTAGTTTTACTTGCAAGCTTCTTACTTTATTTCTTTATCAAAGCTCTTACTTAGAGTTTACTTAAGAGAATGGTAGATACTAGAAAGATAGGCGAAGGTTGCATAAAGAGCATAAAATTTGGCCTAAGCAAGATAATCTTGATGTCATCCTAAGGCATGATATTGAACTTAGTTAAAACTCCACTAGTTTACCACCCCTCATTATTGCTTACCCCCACTTGTAGATGCTAGTGCTAAGCATAAAACATGATCAGCTTTAGATGGGATTACTTGGTGAAAATGGTTATGAAAACCTTAGAATGATGGATCATTCTACTGAGATGTTTTGACATGTGTTTCCGAACAACTGATGATTTTGGTGATGAAAATGATGATGCATGAGCCTTAGCCCTTTATAAAACTGATGGTTTTCTGGATGCGATACCATTCCAATTTTATCGTACAACCACAATACCCGAAGATTGGGTAGGGCTTGACTGGAAACTTATATACCTTAGTATTAGTTCCCTCACGGCCAAGGTCTGAGCTGAGGCTACCTTGTGAAGATTGTCCACTTGTGCAGTACCCAAGATGACAGTTGGTCATGGTTGGGAGGCCAAACTCACAGGAGAGGTGCTTATACTAGGGCGTGTAATTGAAAGGTTAGGATTGATTATCCGCAAAATGAGTATGGTGAATTCAGGATTTGTTCCTGACGGATGTATGGAATGTTGTGGTGAAAGTGTACAATCTCTGCAGAGTGTCAAACTATTCGAATAGCCGCGTCCGCGGTTATGGACAGTTGGAGTGGCCATACTGTTCCCCCGTCAGACTTTTCAAAATGACTTGTGAAATGAGTTGAGACTTTGACTTGACCACAACAGGGTTGTGATATGAGATACAAGTTCCCACTTAGGAGTTATAAAATTGTGACTAGTTATTCGTTGCTTCTAAACTTAGTAGAGATAAATCTGGCTTTTGCAAAATAACCCTAGAGCCTAGTGACCTATTATCAAAACCCCCTTTTTCATGTTAGTATTAGTTTCCGAGTACTTAAAGAGTACTCGTGGCTTTGTCCCTGGCTATTCCCATGGCCAGACTATGAAGAGGAGTACCTGGAGGATGGACCCCAGGAAGGTTACGAAAACTAGGATCATCTCCCATCGTCAGCATTGCCTCTGACCCCGAAGATGGAGCTTCGCCTACACTATCGCTATTATTACGTATTCTGATGCTTGATGTTGTATTAAGAACTGGATCATGAGATCCCTATTTGTATAAGAACTGGATCATGGATGATGTACTATGGCATCCAATTCTGTTATGTCTCGCAAAAATGGTAATCCTGGGATTGCAATGTATGGCATAACAGGCATCTGGGATTAAAAATCCGGGTGTTGACATAGTCCAACTTCATGCTAAGTGGGAAAGGGAAGCTGAAATTGATAGAAACAATAGTGTGTGCACCATCTCTAGAATGGATACCACTAAACCACAAGAAGTCCCTATTCCTCCTCCTACAGTGCCTAAGCCTATTGAGTCTACTACTAGTGATGCTAAGTTTGATTTTGATATAGATGGTTGCAATATTTCTAAAGTAATTATGTTCCTGCAAAAGCTTGCTAGAAGTCCTGATGCTAGTGATATGCATGTTGCTTTCACTAAACACATTATAGATGCTCTTGTGAAAATTAAGGAAGAGAAGCTAAAACACAAAGATTATATTCCTAGGAAAGTAGAATATAGTTGGGAACCCATTATTAATATGCAAGTGAATGACTTTGGTCTCAAATCTTCATGTGATCTTGGTTCTAGTGTCTATATTATGCCTAGGAAGATTTATCAAATGCTTGATTTGTCACCTTTGGAAGATTGCTATTTGGATGTCCCACTCAATGATAATGCTAAAAAGAAACTCATGGGGAGTAGTAATGATGTTCTCATTACGGTTAACAATGTTTATGTTCCTGTGGATTTCTATGTTTTGGATGTTGAATACAATGCTTCTTGTCCTATTACTTTGGGAAGGCCCTTTCTTAGAACTGTTGGTGCCATCATTGATATGAAAGAAGGCACCATTAAATATCAATTCCCATTGAAGAAAGGTATTGAACACTTCCCTATGATGAGAGAGAAGTTACTTTTTGCTCCTCCTTTGAAGGCAAGGTTTGATGGTAATGCTTCATCATTTGAAAATACTTGATTCTTCTTGCTTCTTGTGCCTAACTTAAAGGCGTTAAAGAAAAGTACTTGTTGGGAGATAACCCAAGAGTTTACTTGAGTCTTGGAAGTTATTACTTCTGTAATGACCTCTCCTTATCCTTTTTGTTTTCTTTTTGTGCCGAGAATGACCTCTAATGAGAGGGAAGTAAGATTTGGGGAGGTGCTGTCCCGAAACATATTTCTGTCCTCCACCAAAAAAATTCGTGAGGAGTCTCTGTAACTCGGATTGAGCTGAAGATTTACGAATAAATCCCCCAGTGTGTTATCTAACTTTCGTTAGTTCAACACTTTTTTATTTGAGCAACAGACGATTTTCGAAAAAATCGGTTTCTACCTGCTGGTCTGTTTTGACATATTTCTGCCATTATTTGCATTTGCTTCTTATTGATTCCTTTTTGAGTTCTCTTTTGGGGAATTGAGATTTTTTGAAGGAGTTGCTATAGTATGTTGTGTTTTTAGTGAAAAGTCTTGCCGTTCCAAAGCTTTGCCTAAAGGTCTATTATCTTTTGATTACACTAATGTTGCTAATGAAGATTGTGTGAAGTTTTGTATGAAGGAAAAAAATTCAGGTGTAGAGAAATAATGATGTAATGATATGAAGAATGGATAAAAGCTCAAGCTTGGGGATGCCACCCCAGTGTCAATCCAAGAAATATCCAAGAGGTACAAGCGTCAAAGCTTGGGGATGCCCAAGGCATTCCCTTCTTCATCAATAAAAAGCTCAGGTCTTTCTAGACACTTCGTTTTTATTGTTTCATGCACAAGTTGTGTTGTTCTTGGAGCGTCTTAGTTTTCATTTGGTTTGCTTAGTTGTTTAGTTTTCTTGAGTAAAGTAGTTTGGACCCCCATTCTCGCCATGTTGTTTCAAATAAGTTGCTTGGTGTTGGAAAGGAGTAGTAAGTTCTTGCTTGAAAGTGCAAGAGGAGCTTGCATTGACTGTGACTTAGACTTTAGCATGACATGCTAGGTGTTGTTTTGACCTTATACTTAGTGATTATTGTTGTAGCATATCTTGTTCCAAACAATTGGGATTGCTTAGTGTGCCGTGAAGAAATTATGCGTTGTTTTAGCATGCAAAAGCATAGTATTGTGGTATTCTCCTTTGATGCTTTGCTTGGGTTGACTTGGCACATGCTCACACCATGTTATGACTATGAAAAGTCACCATAGCCTCTATGATCATTTAGTCATTGACTTGTAGTACCACTCTATGCTTTGATTAGTAATGTTCTGTTGCTCTTCATGATTATGGCCATTATTGCTCTCTTAGTTGGTTGCTCCCTGTCTTTTGCTAGCCTCCACTTGTATGAGTAAGTTCTACCCATGCTTCCAACTTCCAAGTAACCAAGTTATTCCAAATTGTCCACTAAAAACTCCTATGCATGGTGTGTTACACCATTCCAAGTATATTCTTGTTTTCAGCTATCTTCCAATTAAAAAGTATTTTGTTATGTGAAAAATAGTGATTAAAGCTCTCACGAACTTGATGGCACACTTTATATTTTTTGCCCCTAATAAACTTGAACCATTGTGTCATCTATGTTGTATATGTTTGTCGTTATACGTTGGAATTAGCAAAACCATACTGTCATGGGGAACGTTTTCAACATTGCACTTGTACTTTGTACTCAATTGATATCATGCTCTTTTGTCTATGGATGTCGCCGGTGTGAAATAAAGAGGGAACTTGTAAGTCCATGGAGTATGTATTTTGTGTTAGAGAAACGCTTGGGCTGCTAGCCTAAGCCATGCCTAATCATGGTGGAAACTTGCAGCATCACCATAGTGAGCTATCTTTGAAGCATCCTCAATAAAAATCTACGCCAATAGTAAATAAAAAGATCGCTGAGATGCTCATTGTGTGCTTGCCTTGTCATTTTGGTTATGGTATAGCTCCTATACCATGTGCAAGGGGTACACTGTTGGCGATTCTCTATGATACGTATGTAATTACAATGACAAGAACTTACAGGTGACTGAAGTTGAGTAGCATGAGGTGTGGCCCTCGTATTCAAGGGACTTGAGCTTGCCAACTTATACTTTGTCAAGCATATACTCCATAGTTTGTTCACTTTAACCTTAACCACTTCAGGATGCTTATGATAGGGGCAATGAGGGCTGAAAGCTAACAAGTACCATAATTTTTGGAAGCTCTTTTTGGAACTTGAAATCCTGGCTTCCCTTTGTGAAGGGCCTTTCTTTCGCCATTAATTGAGTCACCACCTTCTACTTTTAGGCACCATTAAGGGAGCATAGTTGCCATTCTGTGTGCAGTGTCCCAAAACTTATTGATTGATGCATATTGTGATATTACTTGTTCTTGTGCTACTTGTTTCTAGTCACCCTTGTGAACTTTGAAGGTGTCCTATGCATCTATTTGCTACTCTATGAGGGACAAGATGATTGCCACTATGCCATGTTTTCTGTATGTGAAACAAAAAAAAATGTTTTTCAATGCATGTTATTCATGATCTTTGTTTGTAGCCTTTCATGTTGCATGCATAGTTACTTTGCCTTATTTTAGAACTCCATCTTTCATGCACATGTTTAGAGTTCTTTGATCCCAGTTTTCAATGCTTGCAGTTGGTTTGATCTTGGTTTTGATGGTGCATGTCACCTCAAAAATGATTATTTTATCACTTACCTACTCGAGGACGAACAAGAGTTAAGCTTGGGGATGATTGATATCTCGGAAACGGTTTTTAATGCCCCATGCTTGTTTAGTATCTACTTTGCTTTGCTTTGTCTACACTTTGAGGTGTTTTTATATCTTTTCTGGAACCAATCTATTAACAAGTTTCCACAGTGCCAGTTGCATGTTTTCTTCTGTTTTTGAGTTAATTGGATAAAACTACCACAATTCGGGCTCTGACTACGAGTCAGTATTATTTTTGGTAATTTTGGCGAGTCAGTATCAATTTTTAGGCCACAGTGTTGCAAATCGCACTAATTCACAACGAAGAGCATTTTAACAGCCACGCTGGCAGTTGGGCCTACTTGTAAGAGTTAACTAGTCAACAAATCAGTCAAACTTTGACATGGCATGCGGTACACAACAACGCGCATGAGCAGGTCGCCAGCCCCGCCACCGCGCGCAGCTTGCCGACTGGTTGCCTCACTGCCCCGCCACGCTCGAAGGCTGTAGCTGTAGGGGTTCGCAGCATGGAAAACAAAATTTTCTACCGCATACAAACAAACAAGCCAAGATCTATCTACTAGATTGTAGCAACAAGTCGATAGAATAACTCACCCTCGAAGATTCCAAAGTGTTTAACGAGAGCGGATTCTCGTGGGTGATGTAGTCGTACTCTTCCCGATCTCAAGATCGTGTAGACGATCCTTCCGCCATGCTCCGTTCAGCGCGCTTCCATAATCGGTCACGCTGCGTTAGATTTCAAAAAGACCTTCCTCTCCCTTGTTCTAGCAGGCAGCGGAGGTTGTAGCACTCTCCTCGCGATTCCGTTAGCACGACGGTGTGGTGCCGGAAGTAGAGTGGAGATCTCGCAGGGCTTCGCCTTAAGACGGAGCGAGTATGGTGGACTATGAGAGAGGCCTTGGTGATCTAGGGTTTAGACGCACCAAGGAGAGAGGGCTAGGCCGGCGGATAGGGCTTGGGGAAGCCCAAGTCGGCGGCTAGGGTTTGCCCTAGTAGGCGGCGGCAGCAGGAGGTGGTGGCGCCGGCGGCTTAGGGTAGGGTTTGGAGAGGGCAAGGTGTAGTCTTGGAGGGGCAGCCCTGCCCCTCCTTATATAGGTGGGAGGGCGCGGCCAAGGTGAGGGGAGTCCCTCCCCAACTCGGATTCCAAGGCCGGCGGGTGGAGGGAGAGGAACTCCTCCCCAAGTAGGTTTCCTACTCTCCCTCCACCAAGCAAAATAGCCGTTTGACTTTTCAAATTGTCGTTTGACTTTTCAAACTAGGATTTGATTTATCCCTTTATTTTTCTCAGCGATGACACCAAGTACATGATGCAACCATTCCAACTTGTTATGACACATTCATTTACCCTTCCCCTTCGGAGTGTCGGACATTCCGGAACCTTCTAGAACATTCCCGATGAAAACACCGGAACCATTCTCCAACCCCAAAACAGGACTTTCCTTATATGAATCTTATTCTCTAGACCATTCCGGATCTCCTCGTGATATCCCGAATCCCATCCGAGACTCCGAACAACATTCGGTCTCTTACTCATCATTCCATAACTACTCAACAACGTGGAATCCTTAAGTGTGTCTCCCTACGGTTCGTGAATTATGCGGACATGATCGAGACACTTCTCCGAACAATAACCAATAGAGGAATCTGGAAATACATATGGCTCCCACATATTTCTACGATTACTTTGCGATCGAATGAACCTCTTACATACGATACCAATTTCCCTTTGTCTCATGATAGTTTACTTATCCGAGGTTTTGATCGTCGGTACCTCTGCATACCTAGTTCAACCTCGTTACTGATAAGTACTCTTTTCTCGTTCCCGTGATATGTGATCCCTTGTGAGCCAGTCACATGCTTGCAAGCCAATTGGATGACATTCCACCGAGAGGGCCCAGAGTATATCTATCCGTCATATGGATGGACAAATCCCACTCTTGATCCATGTGTCTCAACCAATACTTTTCAAACACTCAATGCCACCTTTATAGCCACCCAGTTACGGTGTGGTGTTTGATGTCATCAAAGCATCCTTTCGGTGATGGTGATATGCATGATCTCATGGTCGAAGGAATTAGGTTACTATGTATCAGAAAGGATATAGCAATTGAACTATTAAAATGACTTGATCTTTATTCTACGCTTATCTATAGGAGTACGTCCATCATATCATTCTCCTAACGATATGATCTTGTTGTTAATAACATCTCAATGTTCATGATAGGGAAACCACAATTATTTATTAACCAACAAGATAGTATTATGAAGAGGCTTCACTAGGGACTTCAATTTAAGTTTATAAATCACACAAGTATTAATGTTTCCTTGTTAATACTATTCTAGCATGAATGTAAACATTTATCATAAACACAAAGATATAATAATAACTACATTTATTATTGCCTCTAGGGCATATCTCCAATAGTCTCCCACTTGCACTAGAGTCAACTAATCTAGATTACATGGTAATATACTGAACACCCATGGCAGTTTGGTGTTGGTCATGTTTTGCCCTCGGGAGAGGTTTAGTCAACGGATCCGCCACATTCAGATCTGTGTGTACTTTGCAAATCTTTATGTCACCATCTTGGACATGTTCTCGAATAGCCTGAAAACGTAGCTTCATGTGCTTCAGCTTCTTGTGTGACCTTGGTTTTTGCGCATTGGCTATGGCGCCCATGTTATCACAGTAGATAGACATTGGGTCCAGCGCACTTGGAACCACACCGAGCTTTGTAATGAACTCTTTCATCCATATCGCTTCTTGTGAAGCCTCCGAAGCAGCCATGTATTCCGATTCAGTTGAAGATCTCGCCACAACACTTTGCTTTGCACTCCTCCAGCTAACTGCTGCACCATTCAAAGTAAATACGTATCCAGGTTGTGATTTAGAATCATCCGGATCGGTGTTCCAACTAGCATCGGTGTAACCATTAACAACGAGATGTTCATCACCTCCATAAGAAAGAACCATATCCATAGTTCTTCTCAAGTACTTAAGGATGTTTTTGATCATTGTCCAATGATCCACTCCTGGATCACTTTGATACCTGCTAGTCAAACTAACAGCATATGCAATGTCGGGTCTAGTACATAGCATGGCATACATTAGAGATCCTATGGCTGAGGCATAGGGAGTTTTACTCATCCTTTCTCTATCTTCTGCCGTTGTTGGACTTTGAGTTTTACTCAACGTCAGACAGTAACATGGGCAAGAACCCTTTCTTGCTATCTTCCATTCCAAACCTCTTTAGAACTTTGTCCAAATATGTACTTTGTGACAATGATATTAGACGTCTCGATCTATCTCTATAAATCTTTATGCCCAATATGTAAGCTGCTTCGCCAAGATCTTTCATTGTAAAACTATTATTCAAATATTCCTTGACACTATTAAGAAGGTCTACATCATTCCCAATCAACAATATGTCATCTACATATAGTATTAAGAATGCTACAGAGCTCCCACTCACTTTCTTGTAAATACAAGCTGCTCCATAAGTTTGTATAAAACCAAAACTTTTGATAACCTTATCAAAACGTTGATTCCAACTTCGGGATGCTTGCTTCAATCCATAAATGGATCGTTGAAGTTTGCATACCTTGTTAGCATCCTTAGGATCGACAAAACCTTTGGGTTGCATCATATACAACTCTTCATCAATGTCTCCATTGAGGAACACCGTTTTGACATCCATCTGCCATATCTCATAATCATAATATGCAGCGATTGCTAACATAATCCTCATAGACTTTAGCTTTGCTACAGGTGAGAAGGTCTCATCGTATTCAACTCCTTGAATTTGTCGAAACCCTTTTGCGACAAGTCGAGCTTTATAGACAGTAACATTACCATCAGCTTCTGTTTTCTTCTTGAAAATCCATTTGTTCTCGACAGCCTTCCGGCCATCCGGTAAGTCCACCAAAGTCCATACTTGGTTTTCGTACATGGATCCAATCTCGGATTTCATGGCTTCTTTCCATTTATTGGAATCTGGGCTCATCATTGCTTCTTCATATGTCGTAGGGTCATCGGTGTTGTCCACCAACATGACACTCATAACGGGATCATACCAATCAGGAGTGGTACGAGTTCTCGTTGACCTGCGAGGTTCTGTAGCAACTTCAACCGAAGTTTCATGATCATCATCATTAGCTCCCTCTCTTATTGGTGCAGGCACCACAGGAACTTCTTCAGGTGCTGCGCTACTCGCAAGTTCGAGAGAAGGTTCAATAACCTCGTCGAGTACTACTTTCCTTCCAGTCACTTCTTTCGAGAGAAATTCTTTCTCTAGAAAGGATCCATTCTTGGCAACGAAGATTTTTCCTTCGTATCTATGATAGAAGGTATACCCAATAGTTTCCTTTGGGTATCCTATGAAGACGCATTTTTCCGCTTTGGGTTCAAGCTTGTCCGGCTGTAACTTCTTTACATAGGCTTCGCAACCCCAAACTTTAAGGAACGACAATTTAGGTTTCTTCCCAAACCATAATTCATACGGTGTCGTTTCAACGGATTTAGATGGTGCCCTATTTAAAGTGAATGCGGCTGTTTCTAATGCATAACCCCAAGATGATAGCGGTAAATCTGTAAGTGACATCATAGAACGAACCATATCTAAGAGAGTTCGATTATGACGTTCGGACACACCATTACGCTGTGGTGTTCCCGGCGGTGTCAATTGTGAAAGTATTCCGCATTTCTTCAAATGCTCGCCAAACTCGTAACTTAGATATTCACCTCCACGATCAGAATGCAGAAATTTAATCTTCTTGTTATGTTGATTCTCAACCTCACTTTGAAATTCCTTAAACTTCTCGAAAGTTTCGGACTTATGTTTCATGAAATAGATATACCCATATCAACTCAAGTCATCCGTGAAGGTAAGAACATAACGATAACCACCGCGCGATGCTACACACATTGGACCACACACATCGGTATGTATGATTTCCAATAAATCCGTAGCTCGCTCCATCATACCAGAAAATGGAGTCTTAGTCATTTTACCCATCAGACATGCTTCGCATCTTTCAAGTGATTCGAAATCAAGTGATTCAAGAAGTCCATCGGAATGGAGTTTCTTCATACGCTTCACTCCAATGTGACCAAGACGACAGTGCCACATATAGGTCGACTTATCGCTCGATTTCAAACGTTTATCTTCAATGTTATTAATATGTGTATTTCCACTATCGAGATTCAATAAGAATAGACCATCTATCAAAGGTGCATGTGCATAAAACATATTACTCATATAAATCGAACAACCATTATTCTCGGACTTAAACAAGTAACCGTCTCGCAATAAACAAGATCCCGATATAATGTTCATGCTTAACGCAGGCACCAAATAACAATTATTTAAGTATAAAACTAATCCCGATGGTAGATGAAGAGGTAGCGTGCCGACCGCGATCACATTAACCTTTGATCCATTTCCTACGCGCATCGTCACCTCGTTCTTCGCTAGCTTCCGTTTATTCTGCATCACCTGTTTCGAGTTACAAATATGAGCAACCGAACCAGTATCAAATACCCAGGCACTACTACGAGTACTAGTGAGATACACATCAATAACATTTATATCGGATATACCTTTCTTCTTGATGTTGCCGTTCTTCAAATCCGCCAAGTACTTTGGGCAATTCCACTTCCAGTGACCTTCTCGCTTGTAGTAAAAGCACTATGTATCAGGCTTAGGTCCAGCCTTGGTCTTCTTCGTCGGCGCGGTAACTTTCTTACCACCCTTCTTGAAGTGTCCCTTTTGCTTAGACTTGCCTTTCTTGAATTTGGTGGTATTATTGACCATCAACACTTGGTGCTCTTTCTTGATCTCCATTTCTGTAGATTTTAACATGGAGAAGAGTTATGGCAACTGCTTGTTCATGCTTTGCATATTGTATTTCATCACAAAGTTCTTGTAACTTGGTGGTAGTGATTGGAGGACACGGTAAATCCCCAAAGCATTAGGAATCACTATACCCAAGCTTTGGAGTTTGTTTGCGTGTCCAGACATCTTAAGCACATGCTCACTGACGGAGCTCCCCTCTTCCATCTTGCAGTTAAAGAACTTTTCAGAAGCCTCATAGCTCTCAACTGCCGCGTGAGTCTCAAAAATCAATTTGAGTTCACGGACAATATCATGTGGGTCTGAATTCTCAAACCTTTTCTGAAGCTCCGATTCCAAACCATACAAGATAGCACACTGAACTGTGGAGTACTGATTCTTCCGAGCGAGGTAAACGTTCTTTACTTCATCGGTAGCATTAGCTGCAGGCGGGTCACCCAGCGGTGCATCCAGCACATAGGTCAAATTACCAGCATTGAGGACAATCCTCAAATTGCGGAACCAATCCGCGAAGTTGCTTCCATTGTTTTTCAACTTTTCTTTCTCTAGGAACGCATTAAAATTGATGGTAGGGGCCGCCATTGATCTACAACATATTTGCAATAGTTTAGACTAAGTTTATGACAAATTGAGTTCTAATTAATAGTTAAATTAATCTAGGTGAACTCCCACTCAAAACAATATCCCTCACATTGTTTTAGTGATCACACGAACCAAATCCACCACATCAAAACCGATCATCACGAGAGTTGATGTAGCTTTAATGGCGAACAATCGACATGTTCATCATATCTACTATATGATTCATTCTTTACCTTTCGGTGATCCGTGTTCCGAGACCATGTCTGTAAATGCTAGGCTCGTCAAGATCAAACCTTAGCTTCCGCATGAGCAAATCTGGCTTGCTCACGTTGTATACACTTGCAGAATCTAACACACCCGATCATCACGTGGTGCTTCGAAACAACAAGCTTTAGCAACTGTGCTTGCTAAGGATGAACACTTTAGAACTTGAAATTTATGTGCATGAGGGATCATCTTATAATGCTACCGTCATTAACTAAGCAATACAAGATGGATAAAGTATTAACATCAGATGCAATTCATAATATGTGATATGATATGGCCTTTCTTCTTTGTGCTTCCGATCTCCATCTTCAAGCACGAACATGATCTCCATCATCACCGGCATTGCATCAAGGTCAATGACGCTGCTCCAAGGTTGTCGTCCACCGGCTTCAACTATTACAACTACTTTGAATAGACACGCGGGTCTTAACAGAAATTAAAGACAACCATATGGCTCCTGCCGGTTGCCAACTTACAATAAGGAACATTGCATACATCAAATATAATCACAATCATGGCCATATCACATCACAGCACACCCCTGCAAAACAAAGTTAGATGCCTCTAATTTCTTTGCATGTTTTACGTGGTTTGGGGCTTTCAATAAGTGTCGATCTAACTTACGAACAAGAACCACAACGTTGATGTTTGAACTATCAAGTGCCCGTTGTAAATTGGATCTATACTATAATGGGAGAGAGACACCAAGAAGCCATTTATGCAATACAAGTTGCATGTTGAGCGTGGAGCAAGTCTCATGAACGATGTCATGTAAGGTTAGCCCGGGCCGCTTCATCCCATCATACCGCAAGATGCAAAGTACACAAGAATCAATTGATAATAAAAACACCACCGCCCACAATGACCATTGTGTTCTACTCGTGCAACAGATCTACATATAGACACGGCTCTAATACCACTGTAGGGGTTCGTAGCATGGAAAACAAAATTTTCTACCGCATACAAACAAACAAGCCAAGATCTATCTACTAGATTGTAGCAACGAGTCGATAGAATAACTCACCCTCGAAGATTCCAAAGTGTTTAACGAGAGCGGATTCTCGTGGGTGATGTAGTCGTACTCTTCCCGATCTCAAGATCGTGTAGGCGATCCTTCTGGCGCTGCATTCCGGCAGCGCTTCCGCAGTCGGTCACACGTTCCGTACTCGACGAAGACCTTCCTCTCCCTTGTTCCAGCAGGCAGCGGAGGTTGTAGCACTCTCCTCGCGATTCCGGCAGCATGACGGCGTGGTGCCGGAAGTAGAGGGGAGATCTCGCAGGGCTTTGCCTTTAGCCGGAGCGAGTATGGTGGACTATGAGAGAGGCCTCGGTGATCTAGGGTTTAGAAACACCAAGTAGAGAGGGCTAGGCCGGCGGCTAGGGCTTGGGGAAGCCCAAGTCGGTGGCAAGGGTTTGCCCTAGGCGGCGGCAGCAGGTGGTGGTGGCGCCGGCGGCTTAGGGCTAGGGTTTGGAGAGGGCAAGGTGTAGTCTTGGAGGGGCAGCCCTGCCCCTCCTTATATAGGTGGGAGGGCGCTGCCAAGGGGAGGGGAGTCCCTCCCCAACTCGGCTTCCAAGGCCGGCGGGTGGAGGGAGAGGAACTCCTCCCCAAGTAGGTTTCCTACTCTCCCTCCACCAAGCAAAATAGCCGTTTGACTTTTCAAATTGGCGTTTGACTTTTCAAACTAGGATTTGATTTATCCCTTTATTTTGCTCAGCGATGACACCTAGTACATGATGCAACCATTCCAACTTGTTATGACACATTCATGTACCCTTCCCCTTCGGAGTGCCGGACATTCCGGAACCTTCTAGAACATTCCCGATGAAAACACCGGAACCATTCTCCAACCCCGAAACAGGACTTTCCTTATATGAATCTTATTCTCTGGACCATTCCGGATCTCCTCGTGATATCCCGGATCCCATCCGAGACTCCGAACAATATTCGGTCTCTTACTCATCATTCCATAACTACTCAACAACGTCGAATCCTTAAGTGTGTCTCCCTACGGTTCGTGAATTATGCGGACATGATCGAGACACTTCTCCGAACAATAACCAATAGAGGAATCTGGAAATTCATATGGCTCCCACATATTTCTACGATTACTTTGTGATTGAATGAACCACTTACATACGATACCAATTTCCCTTTGTCTCATGATAGTTTACTTATCCGAGGTTTTGATCGTCAGTATCTCTGCATACCTAGTTCAACCTCGTTACTGATAAGTACTATTTTCTTGTTCCCGTGATATGTGATCCCTTGTGAGCCAGTCACATGCTTGCAAGCCAATTGGATGACATTCCACCGAGAGGGCCCAGAGTATATCTATCCGTCATATGGATGGACAAATCCCACTCTTGATCCATGTGTCTCAACCAATACTTTCCGAACACTCAATGCCACCTTTATAGACACCCAGTTACGGTGTGGTGTTTGATGTCATCAAAGCATCCTTCCGGTGATGGTGATATGCCTGATCTCATGGTCGAAGGAATTAGGTTACTATGTATCAGAAAGAATATAGCAATTGAACTATTAAAATGACTTGATCTTTATGCTACGCTTATCTATAGGAGTATGTCCATCATATCATTCTCCTAACGATATAATCTTGTTGTTAATAACATCTCAATGTTCATGATATGGAAACCATAATCATTTATTAACCAACAAGCTAGTATTATGAAGAGGCTTCACTAGGGACTTCAATTTGAGTTTACAAATCACACAAGTATTAATGTTTCCTTGTTAATACTATTATAGCATGAATGTAAACATTTATCATAAACACAAAGATATAATAATAACTACATTTATTATTGCCTCTAGGGCATATCTCCAATAGTAGCTCGCCGGACCGCAGGTCGTCGCCGCCCCACCGCGCTCGAAGGCCGTTGCTCGCTGGCCCGCACGTACGCAGGTTGTCGCCACCCCGCCACACTCGAAGGTCGTAGCTCGCCGGCCCGCAGGTCATCGCTACCACGCAGGTGCGCATGAGTAGGTCGCTGGCCCCGCCGTCTCGCCGGACATGCGCCGCCGCGCGCAGCTTGCCGTCTTGTAGCTCCGCCACCTTGCTGCCTCATCGGCCCGCATGTCACCGCGAGTGAGCAGCATTGCATAGCTCACAGCCCCACCTCCTCGCGGGCCCGCACATCGCCGCGGTGCGTGAGCAGCAGCACGAAACTCGTAGCCCCGTCATCCTAGAAGGCTGTAGCTCGCCGCCCCACGCCCTGCGATGCCAAGGCGCACGACGCCAACTTCCTCGCCTACAGGCACCACCGTCGCCGCCTCCTCGCCTGCAACAGTGAGCCCGGGTCGACGACGATGGACTCGGACTCGGGATCCTCGTCGAGCTCCCGTGTTTCGACCTCCGACTCGTGTGCCCCGGTGAAGCAGGCCACGACGCCAGGAGGAAGAATACATGGTGCATGAAGCGGCGGCGCGGGGGGGAGGGGGGTGGAGGCTATGCTCGAGGGGTAGGCGAAGCGCATGGGCCTGGCTCCTGGAGCGGCACGGCGGCGGGCGGCCAGGGCGACGACCGTGCTCCGGGCGCTGGGCCGTGGCGTGTATGCAGGTCGACGGGGCTAGGGGTCAACGGAGGAGGACGTGCGGGTGAGAGAGAACCGACGTGGCATTTTTTTGACTATTCCGCTCTGTAGATGGGTCCCACCTGTCAGCACTTATATTAATGTGTTGTTAGATGAAAATTAGTTCAATTCGCAACGCTGTGGCTCAGAAATGGTACTGAATCTCAAAAATTACCAAAAATAGTACTGGCCCGTAGTCAGAGCCCGTATTGTGGTAGTTTTATCCAATTAACTCTCTGCTTTTGGTTCCATAAAGGTAGAAAATCAATATTCTCGGAATTGGACGGGACAAAAGCCAAAGTCAATATTTTACCGTGGGTGACACGAAGTCCAGAGGGGAGACGGAGAGGCGAACCAGGGCCGCCACACCCCCTAGGCGCGGGTGGGCCCACCCCACGCCTGGGTAGGGTGTGGGACCCCTGGCTGCCTCCCAGCCTCGCCTCTTCGCCTATAAGAAGCCCCCGATGCAGAAACCCTAGGCACCCGATCAAAACTCTAGGAAACCTTCTGTACCCGCCGCCACCGTCGTCCCTAGATCGGGGGGATCTGAAGTTCTTCCCGGCACCCTGCCGAAGGGAAAATCATCCCGGTGGCCTTCTTCTTCGGTCTGATGCGTGAGTAGTTCCACCTTGGACTATGGGTCCATGTAGTAGCTAGATGGTTGTATCTCCTCCTTGTGCTTTCATGTATAGATCTTGTGAGCTCCATTCATGATCAAGATCTAATCTATTATTAATCATGCATGTTGTGTTTGCGGGGATCCGATGGATATTGAGATTACTATGTCAGATTGATTAATGGTTTTGTCTATTTGATACTACCATGTATGTGTTATTTGTGATCTTGCATGCTCTCTGTTGTTAGTAGCTATCTTGGACAACTAGTTGCTAGTGACTCCAAGAGGGGGTATTTATGCTCGATAGTGGGTTCATGCCTCTAGTTTCCAAGGGAAGTGATAGAAATCTCTTCGGTTGTATATATGTTGTTGCCACTAGGGAGAAAACAACAGTCTCTTGTTCATGGAACAAGTGGATTGTTTACCTTACACACTTTGCTTACAGAAGTTGTCTGTTGCTTGCAACTTAATACTAGAGGGGGTTCGGATGATAACCTGAAGGTGGAATTCTAGTCATAGATGCAGTTGGATGGCGGTCTATGTATATTGTTGTATTAACCAATCGAATCTCATAGGATCTTTTTGTTTGGTTTTGCATTATTATGCCTTGCTCAGTTCCTGTCAATTGTCCTGCTGTAATTTGTTTACCCTTCATGCCATGTTGTTTTTCTAAGGAGAGCACCTCTAGTGAACTATGGTCCCCGCTCCAATCTTTACCATTGCTACATCTTCCACTGTTACTTGTTTACTTGCTGCAAGCCATCATCACCTTCCACACCATATGTTTAATCCTTTGTTACAGAAAACCGGTGAGCTTGACAACCTCACTGGTTCGTTGGGGAAAAGTCTTGAGTTTGTGTTGTGCAGGTCTCCGTGTTGCTTGCAACACCTGTGTGATGTTTCCTTCCTCCTACTGGTTTGATAGCCTCGGTTGCTTACTGAGGGAAAACTTGCTGCTGTGCTGCTTCACACCTTGCTCTTGGGGTTTCCCAACGAAGCGCTCCTACATCAACTCAGCGCTGCATCAGAAACTTGGAGCATCACCATAATGAGCAATCTGTGAAGCATCCTCAATAAAAAGCTATGCACATAGTAAATAAAAAGATTGCTAAGATGCTCATTGTCTGCTTCCCTTGTCATTTTGGTTATGCGATAGCTCCTGTACCATGTGCAAGGGGTACCCCATTGGCGGTTCTCTATGATACGCATGTACTTACTATGACAAGAACTTACAGGTGACTGAAGTTGAGTAGCATGAGGTGTGGCCCTCGTATTCAAGGGACTTAAGATTGCCAACTTATACTTTGTCAAGCATATACTCCATAGTTTGTTCACTTTAACCTTAATCACTTCAAGATGCTTATGATAGGGGCAATGAGGGCTGAAAGCTAACAAGTACCATAATTTTTGGAAGCTCTTTTTGAAACTTGAAATCCCTGCTTCCCTTTGTGAAGGGCCTTTCTTCCACTATTATATTGAGTCTCCACCTTCTACCTTTAGGCACCATTAAGAGAGCATAGTTGCCATTCTGTGTGAAGTGTCCCTAAAAATTATTGATTGATGCATATTATGATATTACTTGGTCTTGTGCTACTTGTATCTAGTCACTCTTATGAACTTTGAAGGTGTCATATGCATCTATTTTCTACTCTATGAGGGACAAGCTGATTGCCTCTATGCCATGCTTTCTGTATGTGAAACAAACAAACGTTTTTCAATGCATGTTATTCATGATCTTTGTTTGTAGCCTTTCATGTTGCATGCATAGTTGCTTTGCCTTATTTTAGAACTCCATCTTTCATGCACATGTTTAGAGTTCTTTGATCCCAGCTTTCAATGCTTGCAAATGGTTTGATCTTGGTTTTGATGGTGCATGTCATCTCAAAAATTATTCTTTTATCACTTACCTACTCGAGGACGAGCAGGAGTTAAGCTTGGGGATGCTTGATACGTCGGAAATGTATCTATAGTTTTTGATGCTCCATGCTTATTTAGTATCTACTTTGCTTTGCTTTGTATTCACTTTGAGGTGTTTTTATATCTTTTCTGGAACTAACCTAGTAACAAGTTACCACAGTGTTAGTTGCCTATTTTCTTCTGTTTTTGGTTCGAGAAAGGCAAAAAATCAATATTCTCAGAATTGGACGGGACAAAAGCGAAAGTCAATATTTTACCGTGGGCGACACGAAGCCAGAAGACGAGATGGAGAGGCGCCACAGGGCGGCCAGACCCCCCTAGGTGCGGGTGGGCCCAAAACGCGCCTGGGCAGGGTGTGGCCCCCCTGGCGGCCCCCTGCCTTGCCTCTTTGCCTATAAGAAGCCCAAGATGCAGAAACCCTAGGCACCCTATCAAAACTCTACGAAACCTTCTGTAGCCGCCGCCACCATCGTCCCTAGATCGAGGGGGGATCGGAAGTTCTTCCCGTCACCCTGCCAGAGGGGAGATCATCCCGGAGGCCTTCTTCTCCGGTATGAAGCGTGAGTAGTTCCACCTTGGACTATGGGTCCATGTAGTATCTAGATGGTTGTATCTCCTTCGTGTGCTTTCATGTCTATATCTTGCGACTCTGTTCATGATCAAGATCTAATCTATTATTAATCATGCATGTTGTGTTTGCAGGGATCCGAGGGATATTGCGATTAGTATGTCATATTGATTAATGGTTTTGTCTATTTCATTTTATCATGTTTGTGATCTTGCATGCTCTCCGTTCTTAGTAGCTATCTTGGCCAAGTAGTTGCTAGTGACTCCAAGAGGGGGTATTTATGCTCGATAGTGGGTTCATGCCTATAGTTTCCAAGGAAAGTGACAGAAATCTCTTTGGTTGTAGATGTGTTGTTGCCACTAGGGAGAAAACAACGGTCTTTGATGACCCACAAGTATAGGGGGTGTATCATATTACTTTCGATAAATAGGAGTCTCGATCCCAACGAGGAGCAGAAGGTGCTGAACAGTGGTATAGAGCAGGAAATCCCTGTGAATACTTAGCAAACAGATTTTTAGTAGTTTTCTGACAAGGCAACAAAGCAAGGAGCAAGTAAAAAAGGTAACAAACAAACGGAGAAAATGGCCCAATCCTTTCTTAGCAAAGGACAAGACGGTGGAACTACTTATAAGGACCAAACGTTCTCGAGGATACATGGGAATTCTGTCAAGTGCTTTCGCTTCAAATAGCTGAGTACTCTTATCTGGTGTTGTAAGTGTTGTGTGGGTGAACCTGTGCTAATGTACCGACCGTACTTGGACTAATACATACTTGTGATTAAACCCCCTGCAAACATCCGTAACTATAGGAAAGTAATTAAGATATAAATCTAACCACAGCCTTAAACTCTGAGATCCTACACTCCCTTGTGGAAAGGTGTCCTAATGGGGGTTCAGGTTTCTGTCACTCCGGCAACCCCACAATTAGTAGTCAAATACACAATGCATCCCCCTAGGCCCATAAATGGTGAAGTGTCATGTAGTCAACGTTCACATGACACCACTAGAAGAATAGCAACACAACTTAAATACTAAACCATTGAATAATAACTCATCACAGATTCACTACTAATAACATGACTTCTCCCATGTCCTCAAGAACTAAACGAACTACTCACAAGACATCATATGGATCAAGATCAAAGATGATATGGTAATGGATAACAATCTAAACATAAAAAAATAATCCAATGGTTCCACTCACAAGCATCAACTACAATAGTAATCAACACCGGGAAAGTTTCCCCTATTGACTAACGCAATATCCAACACAATTGTTACAGCAGGACGAAGTGGTGATGATGGTGTTGGTGGAGATGATGGCGTGGATGATGCTGATGATCCCGATGAAGCCTAGCTTAATGACGGTGTTGATGGCGACGGACTCCCCTCTCCGGGAAGGAATTCCTCGACAAAATCTGTCTGCTGGAGAGATCTTTCTCTCTCGGTGTTTTCCACCGCCCAGAGGCGGCGGAAATCTATCTATGGTTGCTCCCCGAGGCTTAGGGTTCCGTAGGGAAGATATGGCCGAAGGGGCGCAGTCGGAGGCCGGGCAGGTGGGTCACATCTGCCCTAGGCACGGGGTCAGGTGGGCCCGCGCCTAGGGGGTGTGGGCCCCCGGAGTCCCTTCTTCTGGCTCCCTCATTCTTCTAGAGAAATAATATGTTTCCATATTTTTCTGGTATTTTTCTGATCTTTGCGAAATTGCACTGAAACGCCTTCTTTTCCATCAGAATCCAGACTTCGGCAGCCCATCCTCCAAGAATCATCCAACATGCATGTACAGATGAAAAAGCCATAAGTAATACCTCATAATAAGACAAATATCAATGAATAGAGGTAAAATATTATATAGAAAGGTGATGAAAATTGGGCGTATCAACTCCCCCAAGCTTAGACTTCGCTTGTCCCCAAGCGAAATCTGAGCTCAATAAACATGTCCACAGGTTTATGGAGTGAAGTGTCGATAAAAGAATACAAACAAGAAGCATCACACTTACCATTTCACAACTCATAAGAAAGCAACTCACCATTATATAACTTAGCTTGCAACCAAGTACAGTAGTCACAATAGAGATGCATAAAGATAAATCATAATTGGAATTAGCAAACTCGTTCTTGGTCAGAGAACACCTGGCAAATAGTTTCACAAAAGCTTTTTGTAGAAGTTTCAAAACAGGAGCATTCTTTGCTCAAAAAGGTTTTTTCACAAGTGAAGGCTTTCAAAGTAATACTCAATAGATAAGAGTTTTGTGCAAACAAAGAAGATAAAGAACATGATTGAATAAATCACCATATGAATGCTTGAAACACAACAACTCAAATGCTTGCTGGAGATAGAGAGGAAGTAGGTTTACTGACTCAACTTTGGAAGTGGGAGAAAGGTCCCTTTATAGAGGGAAGCAGGGATTACAAGTCATAAAGATCTTCCAAAAGATTATGGTACTTACTAGCTTTGAGCCCTCATCGTCCCTATCATAAGCATCTTGAGATGATTAAGGTTAAAGTGAACAAAGATGGAGTATATGCTTGACGAAATATAAGTTGGCAATCTCATGTCCCTTGAATACGATGGCCACACCTCATGCATACTTAAATTTGGTCCCAGGTAAGTTCTTGTCATTGTAAGTATTTGCATATCATTGAGAACCGCCAATGGGGTACCCCTTGCACATGGTACAAGAGCTTTCCCATAACCAAAATGACAAGGCAAGCAGACAATGAGCACCTCAGCGATCTTTTTATTTACTATGTGCATAGCTTTTTATTGAGGATGCTTCATAGATGACTCACTATGGTGATGCTGCAAGTTTCCACCATGATTAGGCATGGCTTAGGCTAGCGGCCAAGGCGTTTATCTAACACAGGATACAAACTGCATGGACTTACAAGTTCTCTCTTTATTTCACACCGGTGACATCCATAGACAAAAGAGCACGATATCAACTGTGTACAGAGTACAAGTGCAATGTTGAAAATGTTCCCCGTGACAGCACGGTTCTGCTAATTCCAACGTATAGATGCAAGCATATACAACTTCGATGTTCACAATGATTCAAGTCTATTAGGGGCAAGAAAATAAGGTGTGCCATCAAGTTCGTGAGAGATTTACTAACTAGTTTTCACATAACAAAATACTTTTTAATTTGAAAGGTTGATGAAGCTTGATAACTTGCTTGGAATAGCAAAAGCTACTAGGTAGATTTGGTGGACACAAATGGCAAAAGTTTTGGTTCAAAGGGATTTGGAAAAATGAGAAGTATGCCTTCTCAAAATAGGGTTTTGGCTAGCAAGGCTGGGTAGCAAGCAAGAGAGTTGAAAGAAACAAGTAAACATACAAGTAATAAAGACAAACATGCAGTCTTCCTTGAAGACACAAAAGAATATTAAACTTATGAGCCAACAAGAAAGAAAACAAATGATACAAAATACCTGTAAGCTTTTTTTCTTTCTTTTCTCTTTCATGGTAATGCTACTGACCAGAACTCGGTTTGCCAAAATCAATTTAGATCCACTTGATGCTCCCAAAGTGGTGGCAATACTAATCAACAAGATCCATCATATAATAGATATTGCAAACTAAAATAAGAAGTGCAAAAAGTAAAAGATGAGACTTCTCATTAATATTCCAATAAAGGCACTCACACCAAGGGATACATAGATAATCAACTAAAGGAGAGATACTTCCACATGCAAACCAAACTATAAGATAACCTCTCTACCACAAATATGAATCCACTGAAAAGGTAAAAGATAAAAGATAATGGTGATGATATCGCGGAACTTCCCCAAGCTTGGTACAAGCCAAGGGGATGCCAAACCTGATGACGAATTACTCCTTCGATGGTGGTGGTGTTCTCTTGATAAGCTCCTCAATAAGTTTCTTCAACTCCTCGAACTCAAAAGTAAGAGTACGGATTAGCTCCGAGTTTTGCTCTATAAGGTTCATGATCATGTCAGACCGAGAATCCCAGTCCTTGTTATTCTTTTCCCACTCTTCAAAATTAGAGTGTTTCTTCCCTGCACGGTTAGAACAGGGGGTACTAGGAGGAAGTGTGCGTGGAGCGAGGATATTACAAGGAGTTCTCCCTCCTGTAGATATCCATGTTGTCCTCTTAAGCTTGGTAGGTCATGCCACCAAACCAATGCTTGCGACAGTAGCGCGAGTGTCCGGTTGCTTGTCCTCCTCCATGTCACTTTCATACTCTACCGAAATCTCCTCGTCCTTGGGGACTTGAGGTTCTTCTTCCTCGGGCTTCTTGCCTTTGTCGTTGGCGGAGGCCATGATGCTCTAAACTTGAGAAGATTTCCTAACAAAAACAGATCGAAACAAAAACACGATGCAAGAACCTCGGGTAACCCGGGGGTTATATATTACAAAGTTTCAAGGCATAAGGAAGGTTTTGACACAGAAACGAGGCGAAGACGAAGTTCGAGGGGGGAACACCCCCCTCAGGCGCGGCTAGGCTGGGCCCGCGCCTGTGGTGGGTTTGTCCACCCCGGGCTCCGTTTCCTCTTCAGTTTTGTCTCGCAACTTCCCTTATGTATTAAAAACATCAAAAATATAAAAAGATTAGGGATTCACGAACCTTCTGTTTTCACCACTTTTACCTATTCAAACACGAACTCTGCAGATTCCTTTTCTCTTTCTCCTGAAAATTTTCTTCTTACAAAAACCCTTGCACAAACTCAATGACAACATTAGTGTAAGCAAAAACAATAAACCTTTGGTAAACACTTCAACTGAAAACCCATCAAAACAAAAGCTTATGTAAGAGGCAAATGCAAATGATGGCAGAAATCTGTCAAAACAGACCAGCAGGTAAAGATTGATTTTTTCGAAGACCTTCTGTTGCTCAAATCAAAAAGTGCAGAACTGATGAAAGTTGGGTGACAACTTGGAGAACAAGCACAAAAAAAGGCAGATCCATCTGACGTACTGAGCTTCCTCACGAATTTTTACAATACAGCACAAAAATCTGTCCCAAGACAACCACTTTTCACAACTCCTCTACTTCACAAAAGTAGTTGAACTTGACACAAAAACCAAAACAAAAAGGATAAGGAGCGGTTATTACAGAGGTAATCACTTCCAAGACTCGACAAAACTCTTGGGTTATCTCCCAACAAGTACTTTTCTTTAATGCCTTTAAGTTAGGCTTGAAACTTCCAAAGATGCTCACAAAGGAGATATATATTTGAAGTGAAAGAGAGAATCAAGAAGAAAATAACCAACACACTTGAGTCTAACCCACTTCCTATGCATGGGGGTATCATGGGAAAACGATTTATTGAAACAAAAAGCCACTAGCATAGGAAGACAAAACAAATGCAACTTCAAAGCTTTCAACATAAAACGGGGAAACTTAACATCATTGAGATGCATAAAACCATGTTTCCCTCTCTCATAATAACTTTCAGTAGCATTTTGAATGAAGTTAACAATATAACTATTACTAGAAACAATTTTATCATCGGAATAAGCATACTTACAGTCATCAAAAAGAGGTCCAAGGTCATAGACTGGATCAATAGAAGCAAGTTGTTCCATCCTGAAATCTTTATTAGGCAAGCTATTTTCACAAGGAGCTTTAGCAAATTTGGAAAAGTTAAACTCATAACAATCTCCATCAAACCTAGTTAAAACTTTTTACTTCTTACAACCAATAATGGATCTACAAGTGTTCAAGAAAGGTCTACCAAAAATGATAGGACAGATTTTGCTAGCTGCTGAATTAAGCACTAGAAAATAAGCAGGATACTTAATCTTACCATAGAGAACCTCCACATCTCTTACAGTACCAATGGGGCAAATGGTTTCCTTATTAGCAAGGTGAATAACCACATCAATGTCCTCAAGCTCACAAGGACCAATCTCATGCATAATTTCCCTGTAAAGCTCATAAGGAATAACACTAGAAGTAGCACCAATATCACATAAACCATAGTAGAAAAGATCACCAATTTTAACAGAAAGTACATGAACACTAGCTTTTCTAACCTTACTAGGATGAGAAATAATATTAGAAGCATCTTCACAGAAGACAATGTGCTTATCCTATCTATTTCTAGTGATAGTGTCTTTCACAATGGTGTAGAGGTCCCAACCTTTAATAAGGTAGAGATCCCTGTGTTTACAATGATATTCACTTGATCAATAGCTAGCATCCACAGTTAAGATGTAATATCAAGAAACAAGGATCATAATACAACTTTATAACCAGGAATAAAATAATTCATTACATCTTACATAGCTCATTTGGCTATCTCATTACAATGCATCAGAAATAACTATAGCATGGAGTCCTTCATCTTCAAAGTGCCACAGGCAATCATGTTGGTTGTAGACTTGTAATCCTAATCAACACACTTCACTAACATCAAACAAACTTACAACATAATAAGTTACAGCCACAAGGGTCAATACATTTGAATTGTATTGGCAAGTGATATTATGGTAGTATAGTGGAGTCTATCATCTATATGCATTTGTCTAGGTGGAGCTTAGGCTTGCTTTGCTCAAAATAGATTTTCCTTATCATTTGAAAACACTAAGTTTTTTTTGACAAAAATCACCCAAGTCATCTCCCAATAGAAATTGGTGATCCTTAAACCCTTGTTGAACCACAAGTTTTTAACTTAGAAATTGGGATGAGGACATTCTTGATAGCTTCCATGTCTTGATGCTCAAATTGTCCAATACCAGGGACATGGCTAAGTACTTAGATTTTACACTCTGCAGAGGTCGTGCACTTTCCCCACAAGACTTGGTTTCACCAAGACAAGATCTTTCAGAAGCCTCCCCTTAGACCAGAATGGACGCGTTCCAACCTATCATCCCCTACCACCAACTTTCCATTTGGCTAAGTTATTGCAACCTATATGATCCAGGCACAACCCATAATGCCAAGTGGCTGCACTTGAAGCTTCTCAACATTTGACATCTCAAATCTCTTTGTTCCTGGGTGGCATTCCACAAGTGAGATACACAAGGTAAACCATAGAAATGGGCCTTGTGTAACCACTCAACCAAAAACCACCAAGCAAGTCCCTTTCCACCCAGGTGATTCATTCACTTAGTTGTTTTATTAAACAAAACACAAGTCCTTGACTTAGAAATATTCCATAGCATGAATATAATCCACCCTTGTTTTCTACTAGCTAAGCTAAGCATGATGGTAGTAGGAATCTTAACTTAGGATAATTCTACTAAGGTATTGTAGCATCCCAATTGTCTAACAATTGCAATGCTACTAGCCTAGTCTATATAATGGCTACTTCCTATATATAATTGTTGCATCATAATTATATCATGCTCATGTCATCATGCCACCTTGCATTTGAGCATCATATAAAACCCTTTTTGTTTTGGTTCTTCTCTCATATGCATTGTAAATTGTAGTTGCCTCTTGATATTGTATTTGGTTATTGATATATTGTTTATATGCCCAAGTTGAGTTGGGGGCATATCTTTTATTCCACTCCACTACCCTTCCTTTCACCACATTATAATTCCACCATTCCATTATCCATGAGCTTGCATTTGATTTTATTTTGGTATTTAATCTAGCTCATGGGAGATAGGATGGATCTCTTCTACAAATTCTTTTGCTTGGCTTTATTCCACTTTTGGGAATGCATAAGAATAATGCCATGTTAATATTATTGTTTTCACAAGAGTAAACATGGCATTAATTATTTTGCATGGGCCATGCAAGAACCACCACATTCTAGTCTTTTGGATTTTATTTGAATCTTTGAGTGGATCATCCCCCATATCTCCATCTACCCTCTTCATGCTTGTTTGTTTGGTTCATGCTAAAAACCCTACACCCATCTCCATCCATCCCATCACCCCTTTATCTCACCCATATCTTTTTCTTTTAATTAAAACTCTTATGCATGATCATATGAGGCTTATTCTTTTCTTTCTCTCTTTTCTCTCCTAGCCTAGTCCTTCTAAACCCTAATCTCCTTCTACCCCCCTCTCTCTTTTTCTATCTCTAAACCCTACCACCATGATCTACCCAACCCTAAACCAAACCCTAACCCGATGCCCTCTCTAGCTAACCCTAGCTACCCACATGCCCTCTCTATCGGCCTCTCTCCTCTCTCTGCCTTGCAGGCCCCACCTGGCCACCCTAGCCCCACCTAGCTACCATCCACCCCAAGCCCTAACCTGAGCCACTACTCCTACTCCAACCCTAGCTCCATACCGAGCCTCTCTCTCTAGCTCTCTCCCTCTGCCGTGTGACCCCACCAGCCCGAGACCGCCTGCCCTGCCTCCCCTGGCCCACCTGCCAGCTGCCTCTAGCTCCAGCTCGAGCACGTGAAGAGGAGAAGGAAAGGTGGCACCCGAGCCACCTTTTTCCCTAAACCACTTCCCCACGGCATCTCCCCTCTCCCTCTCTGCTTTACCCACTCCCTCCTCTCTGCAGACGACGCCCAGATCTACTAGGGCCTCGCCCTTCTCCTCCCCACCACCTGCCTGCTACTCCATCTCTCTCGCACCCCGACGACCTCACCGTCGGCCTCCACCTCCCCTTCTCTTACCATCCGGTGGCGTGGCGATCACGGGTGTCGAGGAAGACCACGGGGCTCCCCTGCTTCGCCTCGTACACGCCATCGAGGAGGAGAAGGACTGGAACCACCGGAACCACCGCCGCGTCGACGAAACCCTAGCCCCGCCGTGCGCCAGCAACGCCGTCGATCGGCCACCTCTCTGCCCGATCCAACACCACCAACCAAACCGCGGTGAGCCTCTCTCCCTCCGCTGACATGATCCGCCTCGCTGTCGTCGATTTGTGCCGCCGTTCGTTTCATCGAACAGACTGCGTGCGCCGTCGGCCACCGCGTCTGCTCGCTCCCGCGTCGCACAGAACCCCATCTAGGCCTCGTCCGCCCTCCTACCACCATCCGTTAGCCATCCGCACTGGCTACCACCCTCACAGACGCCGCCCATGACCTGGGTTCGATCCCCGCCCACGCCACAAGACCGATCGGTCGCCAGCAACGCGGAGAAGAACCACAGTGCGGGCGTCCTTTTTGCAGATAGCCCCTCTGTTTTTTCTTTGCTCAACCCGCGGTACGCAGAGCCCCACCGTCAGCCTCTCTGTCCGTTTTACAGAAACACCCTCATAGTTTTGAACCCTTAACCCGCACTCCCTTGGATCTGCAGCGTGTCACGCCCCGGCTGGCGCGCCCGCGTGTGGGTCCGCGTCTACTCCGGCCCCATCTGTCAGTCTCGCGGGCTAGCCACACCTACGGTAGGAAAAGCCCCGCGCAGCCGCTGCACCCACCTGCTGCTGAGTCAGCACAAGGCCAACCCGTCAGCGTCAGTGGCTGGATCTGCCTGAGTACAAAAAGGATTTCTGTTATCTGTTTTAATTTAAATCTTTTCAATTTGTTTTAAATTCAAATTCAAATCTGTTTTTAAATAACTTTTAAAATACAATTCCAAATTAAACATGTAATATATGTTTTTAAATCAGAAAAATGTGAGGAATTCAATTATGCCCTTCAAAATATATTTTGAACACTTTAAATTTCAAGTTGATTAAAATTACAATAAAATGCCCTTTGCCTTAGTTAATTAATAACTTTTGTTTGATAACTCCAAATTTGACAAATAATATGTCTAAAATGATCAGCTCGGCGAGACCTTTCTGTTTATGCATTCCATGTTCTGAATTGCAGCATGAATCATATAAATATAAAGTATACAGCAACTTATATGAGGTTAAAATATGATTAAAACTCCATAAAATGCTTATTTCTCGAATTCCACACCTCACCCATGCCATGCTACTTTATTGCCATGCAAATTGTGCATCATTCATCATGGCATGATTGTTTGCTTGTCGCATTTTATTCATATGCTTGTGCACTTTATTTATGTTGGCCCTTGTTTGTTTGGTTCTTCTTCGAATAGACGCTGAGCAAGGGACATATAGTACCTATTTCCTCTATCTTATTCTTGCATCATTGAGTCGCGATTGCATTAAACTGAATCCCAAGTATTGCATAGCCTTTATTTTTAAACCCCACCGAAGCTTGTCCCTCCATCCCACGAGCCATTACTACAGGAGTTGTTTGAGCCATGCGAGTCGTAGAACAGCATGTGTAGGGTATGTGAGTGTCTGATGGATAACGAGGTACCTAAACAACTTGACCTGAGTAGTAATGGGATAACTAATGAAAGTGGCACCGGTGAGCAATATCTGCTATTTGGTTTTTCATGCTCACTTGTGTCCCGTAGGACCCCGAGTACTTGATTCCTGTTCCTTGAATATTCGCGCTATCCACATCCGGGAGGCTTATGAACCCCCCTGAGCTAGAGCTTGATTCATTCTTATTTCTTGGGGCCACAAAGTAGTTTGGGGCTTTATTACTATTCTGTACTTATGCCATGCTTTACTGCTTTATTTAAGATTGTGCGAGGAGCACCTGTACTGTTTAGGTAAGCGGAGTGTTTTCGCGGTATCGACAAGCCCAGTCACACTTTCGGGTTCCCAGTCGTTTACAGCCATTGACGCAAACCATGAGTACGTCTCGGAGCCCGCCAACATAGTTGCGGGTAGCTTAATGGGGTGGCCCCCTGAAATATTTCTGAATCCTGTGATCGCTTTGTCGTGAATGCCTCGTTGGGTTTTGATTTGGTTTTTCCGAGGTTGATCGAGTGTGTGTTGCTATTTGTGCACCCTAGGTAAAACTTTCTGAAAGCCGTGTCCGCGGTTATGGACGACTTGGAGCACAGTTTCTCGATCATAGACAAGAATAACTAAAGTACCGCTTTTAATTTGACTAAGTACCTGACTAGTAATAGTGCAACATTCATGGAATGGATAATAAAACTGCCAACGGATGGGGGGTTGTTCGTCCGCTTCCTCGTTGGTAAGCGAGGAGGAGGATGGATCTGTTAATATTACTGTTATAACTGTTGGTATTAATTCACGAACATCCGTCTATCCTTGGTTAGGCGGATGGTTAGCGAGTATCTATAGAATTGTTAGGTATTATCTTTTGCTGCAATTGCGTCACCCCAGGTTGTGTCCCCTTTAGAGGCATAAAGACTTGCTGAGTACCCCTAGGGTCTCACAGGATAAATTATTTGATTCAGATGAACAGGTAAACTCGCAAGATGGATACTGGGTGGAGGAGACGGATGATGTTGGCAACGATCACTCGGTGTAGAGATTCCGGGAACGGGGATCCGTGAGATCTGTGGGCGGGATGTGTTTATTTGTGGGGCATGTTATGCCGATTTGCTTCTTATCCGTACTCGGATCTTGTTTTCCGCTTCCGCCTGATACTCTGATGTTTGATGTATGAGAAGATATCCTAAACTATTATATCTATCTAGGATATTTGGATCTTGCCGTATGGCGTTGCAATATTTCTATTTCTTTTAGATGGAATGGCTCTGAGGACTGTTGTATGGTGGCTTGCATACATACTCATTTGTGTATGTAGTTGATCCTTCACTGCCGACACGCTTCGTTCTTGTCCTGATGTTTGGAAATGGTTAGGACGTCCGAAAAGTCTACTGTGAGAGCATTTGGCCCCAATTACTATTTTAACCATTTCCGCTCATCCAGGCTTGTAACTAAGAGCGTAATTCACCGAGGTAGTTACAGGTATCATCTACTAGGATTTCCCATGGCATAGTTTATACTTAGCAAAAGTTCCATGCAAGTCCTACTTAGAAATTTCACTAATGCATAGTGAAAATAATGGGATAAAAGTATGGAGCACCACTTGCCTTTTTGGTAGATAATATAAGTTCACTCCTTGATCTTGCAATAGTCACACTCTTCAAATTCCACTACAATTAAATCAAGCAAGCAAATATTCAATCTACCATTCAAGCAATCATCACATAGAATAATAAAAACAAAGCAATGTATGCAAGCATTCCAAAGATTGTTTTATTTTGGAAAAGTGGTTTCTATAGGTTAGAAGCATCATAAAATATCTTTTGGTCATTTATAAAAGTGGCAAGGTCATTTATAATGTGGCAAAACCATTTGATATCAAGTTAGTGAAAATGGTCATTTTAAGTCATTTTTGTTTTGCTAGAAATGGTTCAAACCAAAGTAATATTTTCTATTGTTTGACAAATAGATTTTAAACACAAATGTTAGTGTTTTATGGTCAAGTGTTTAACATTGAAACCATTTGCAAAAGGTTTTACCTATATACCATTTTTATACCAAAACAATATTTTATGTTGTTGGAAATGCCTTTAGCAAGGTAAATTTTTTTATAGGGTTCACCAAATATATTTTTAAATCATAAAACTTTGTGTTTAGGGTCAGAGAGTTTAATTCAAATCATTTCCCAAAGCTTTTTCTCCAACAACATTTTTATTTGACTAGAAATGTTCCAATTCAAAGATTTATTCTTTAACTTCACAAAATGCACTTTTAATTCCACAAGTTGTTTTATATGGTCAGTAGGTTCATAACAATCCAATTGCCAAAGATTTTACTTTAAAAATATTTCTAGAATAATTTTTATATTCAAATTATGCCTACATAAGTTTCTGCAAAAACAACCATTTTAACAGAAGCAATTTACTAAAAAATGCATAGTTGGAAAGTACTTGTTTTTCTGATTCTATTGATATAAAATTTACAAAATTTGGACGTGTGGATTAAAAGTTATGCAATTTACAAGTTTGATCATCTAATGGATCAAATTCTGGTTTTAAAACAAACTCTGGGCCACGTGTCTTGTTGCTATTGGTCTGTACCGATTCGTCTGGATCGAGCATCGTGGGCTGTTGGATCTAAGTCAAATCACACGGTGCAGATGCTAACTTACCCCTTCGAGTTAAGTTCTATCATAGCCACTGGATCAAAATCGAACGGTGCACAGACGAGTGACAAACGATGGGCGGCGCTGGCGGCAGCGAGTGGCGGCGCACGGTCAGACAGAGGTGTTCTCGGCGATTCAGGAAGCAAGAGAGGGACAGAGGTAGCTCAACGAGGTCGTCGTGGCGTGCTGATGCTCAGCGATGTCGCGGTTGTCGAAGGGGCGCTCAGAAACGATCGTAATTCTTCGTCGGAGTTGTCGTGGCATCGTGCATGCACTGCTTGTTGACGGGGACGAGCTTATGGGGCACAAGAAGTAAAGGCAGAAGGTTAGAGAGATGCGCACGGTCCCGAGGGTTCAAGAATGCTCACCAGAACATGAGGGACGCTCGGGGTCGACGTTAGTAGCTCGCCGGAGTAGAAGCAGACGGTGGCGGTGTACTGACGCAGTCGTAGTCGAAGCTACGATGCTCGCGCGGGCGAGCTGGCGCTACGGAGAGGTTCACCAGGTGATGGGCGATGCGCTCGTGTTGTCGAAGGGGCGAGGGGAGGCGAGGAGCTGCCGGAATTGGAGGAGAGGTTCGTTGGAGTCCGCGGTGGTGCGAGCCAGAATGGGAGCAGCCTGGGGGCTCTGATGGATTGAGGTTTTAGGAAAAGGGAGGAAAGAGGGAAGGGTTTAATCATGCGTGGTTGTGGGAAGGAATTATAGGCGCTATCAAACGAATTGAAGTCGCGGATTAAAGGCAGAAACGACGACAGAATTTGAGGGGATGAACGGGTCCGCGGGTAGGAACGACGAGCTAACAGGTGGGGTCGGCTAGTCAGCGAGAGAGAGAAAGAAGGAGTGGGGTCCAGCGGTCAGTGGTGAAGCGGGTGAGATCTGCGGTGTGAAGCGTTTTTCCTGCAGAAAGAGGAGATGGGCTAACTAGGCCAGTGGGCTGGGTTTGCTGGGCTAGCTGCTTTTTTTCCTTCTCCTGTTTATTTTTTTTTCATTTTCAATTTTGTTTTGAATTTGTTTAAATGATTTCAAACCTTGTTTGAATTCAAAATATTTCCAAACATTGAGTATATTTCAATACTTTTTATTAACATATTCTAAAGTCAAATTTAGAATATTTCTTTTATTAGTTTAGGGCCTATTATATATTTAAAAAAAAATAGACATTTGTTTTTATTTCAAATCAGATTTTAATTTGTTTTCAAACTCCATTTGAATTCTAAATTTTACCAAAACCTTTTTAGTAGGTTTTATTTCAAAACAATTCACTTTGAATTATTATTTAAAATACTTTATTATGTTTTTAATGTTCATTCAAAATAGGAAATGTCTTTACTTAAATAGAATTGGATAATAATAAATCCTCATGATTTTATTTATTTAAATAATCCTTCACTCTTTTTATTAAACAAAAATCTTTCATTTCATTTGTTTGGTCAAGATTTAAGTTGGCTTTTTAAAATAGTCCTCATTTATTATTTCTTTCTTTATCTTATAAATTCCATATCCTTTTATTTAAAGATCCAAACTTGGTGATTCCAATTTGTAAAATCTTATTTGATATTTTTTTTTATCCTTTTAAATTTCTTTAGGATTAATTTCTCACAATTTGGTATGGATTTTAGATAGGTGCTTTATTAGCTTTGGAAATTCAATTTCCTTATCTTACTAAATTCATAAGATTTTATCTATGGCTCCAAATTAAGTGAAACCAATTTCTATGGTTTTATAATATTTCTATTTATCCCTTTTGCTCATTTATAAATGTTTGTTGATAAATCTTTATATGGATCAAATCCATAATCTTAGGGATATCTTTTGAAATAATTTTCCTCCATTAGGGTTTTAGAGTTTTGGTTTATTTTCCAAGTGTTTATATTTCAAGATGCATTTATCAAGAATGCATTTCACCTGATTTGAATTTAGTTGGATTCAAATATTATTCAAAGTTTGTTCAAGATGGGTTTTGATGTTTCCAATTAGAAATAAAAGTTTCTTTTCACCCTAAATTTCAACAATTATTTATTTTGTTTATTTACTTTTCACATTACAAAATTTGGAAACTATTGGGATGTGACAGGCTACCACCTTAGAAGAAATCTCGTCCCGAGATTTGGGAAAGGTATAGGTTACAAGTTGGCTCAAGGCAACTAGGGTACTACCACCCTTAAAAAGTTTCCAACTAGATTACATCTTGGCTTGCTTGGGATCTTGATGGAACTTCTCTGGGCAGACATCTGCATAGTATCTTTTGTTTCCACACTTGAAACATGTGACAAGGCTAAGATCCTTCATAGGCTTGTTTGTCTTGTACTTCATCTTTTCTGGACAATTGCTTGCATAATGTCCTTGGTCACCACAATTGTAACATGTGACAAGGTTGAGTTCTTCACGTATCTTTTGTGGACAAGTTGATACATAATGGCCTAGCTCTTTGCAGTTGTTGCACCACACTTGGCTAATTTCCTTATACTTCTTCTTCTTCTTCTCTGGACATTCATTGGCATAGTGTCCCATCTCTTTGCAATGGCAACACTGCACTTGGATTTTGTCCTTATTCTTCCCGGGTTTCTCCAAAGCTAGGAGTTCTTCTAGTTGATGCTCTTCATATCTCACCTCAAAGGTGGGAAAGTCTCCTGGTATCCTTAATTGTTTCCTCTTTTGTCCATCAAGTTGAGTCATATTGCATGGAGGTGCAAGCTGAGATTTTCCTTTGTCTTCATCCTTCTTGGTAGAAGTTGTTCCCTCCTGGGGGTTTACTAACTGTTGGTGCACTCCACCTTGTTTCCTTTGTTGAATTATGGAATAGATGGGGCATTGGATAGGGACATGATTATTTCCTTCACATAGAAAACAAGTAGCTTGAGATGTGGGGCATTGGTTAGTTGGATGTTTCTCTTCACAAATTGGGCATTGATCTTCATGCTCTTTGGAAGTGTGATCTAGGTATCCACAAATATTGCAACCTTGATCATCCTTGACATCCTTGTTGTCACAAACTCCTTGGGAAAGGTTGTCTTTCATGTTTATCATTTGAGTGGTCATCCCTTGCAACAATTGGGATTGGATTTCCAAAAACTTTTGCATGGTTGGGTCTAACTCATTGTTGTTGGCTAAAAACTGAGTTGTCAACTGATTCATCTGGGTTTGGTTTGCTAGTAGTTGTTCTCTCATGTGCATCTCTTGGTTGTTGTTGTCACCATTCTTGATGTTGGAGTTTCTTGGAGTAGTCATCTATTTGGGTTGGATTGGGATTAGAATAGGCAAAAGATTTCTAAGGAAATAATTCTAATCACACACACCACAATTCACACAATCAATGTGCAAACAATCACAACAAACATTCCACTCAAACAACAAGGTTCAAGCACATTTTTAGGCAACAAAATATTTTTGCTACACCACCTAAGTTGGTGGGTTTGATTTAAACTAAACATGGTGGTCCAACTATATGGTTCACTTGAGATCATTCCATTTTTCTTTGTTGTTTCTTCTTGAACAAGACCATTGTATCCTTGGAGAAATTCTTGTATCTTGGTCACAAACTTCAAAGGTGATGATGATTACTTCTAAGTTATGCATCCTTAGTCCTCAAGTCTTGAGTAATATTTCTTGTCTCACTTGTAGTCCTTAGTGATATCCAAGTTGAAGTCCTTGGTGAAAATAAAGTTGAAGTCTTTCGTGAAGTGGAAGTTGAAATCATTGGAGTTGGTGAAGTCCTTTTTTAATGGTTGAGGCTTTGTTCATGGTTGAGGTTTTATCCATCAAGTTTGAAAAGGAAGAGATGTAGAATCAAAACCAAAAATGGTTGAGGAAAGAGTTTACAAGATTGTTTGTAAATAACTTTTGGAACAAATACAACTCCTATTTTCCTAAGGGGTTTTGTCCAATCCGAGGGTTACAATCCTACAGGCAACACAGTGCCCTGATACCATCTGTAGAGGTCCCAACCTTTAATAAGGTAGAGATCCATGTGTTTACAATGCTAGTCCCTGGATCAATAGCTAGCATCCACAGTTAAGATGTAATATCAGGAAACAAGGGTCATAATACAACTTTATAACCAGGAATAAAATAATTCATTACATCTTACATAGCTCATTTGGCTATCTCATTACAATGCAGTAGAAATAACTATAGCATGGAGTCCTTCATCTTCAAAGTGCCACAGGCAATCATGTTGGTTGTAGACTTGTAATCCTAATCAACACACTTCACTAACATCAAACAAACCTGCAACATAATAAGTTATAGCCACAAGGGTCAATACATTTGAATTGTATTGGAATGTGATACTATGGTAGTATAGTGGAGTCTATCATCTATATGCATTTGGCTATGTGGAGCTTAGGCTTGCTTTGCTCAAAATAGATTTTCCTTATCATTTGAAAACACTAAGTTTTTGTTTGACAAAAAACACCCAAGGCATCTCCCAATAGAAATTGGTGATCCTTAAACCCTTGTTCAACCACAAGTTTTTAACTTAGAAATTGTGATGAGGAGATTCTTGATAGATTCCATGTCTTGATGCTCAAATTGTCCAATACCAGGGACATGTCTAAGTACTTAGATTTTACACTCTGCAGAGGTGGTGCACTTTCCCCACAAGACTTGGTTTCACCAAGACAAGATCTTTCAGAAGCCTTCCCTTAGACTAGAATGGACGCATTCCAACCAATCATCCCCTACCACCAACTGTCCATTTGGCTAAGTTATTGCAACCTATATGATCCAGGAAGATCCCATAATGCCAAGTGGCTGCACTTGAAGCTTCTCAACATTTGACATCTCAAATCTCTTTGTCCCTGGGTGGCATTCCACAAGTGAGATACACAAGGTAAACCATAGAAATGGGCCTTGTGTAACCACTCAACCAAAAACCACCAAGAATGTCCCTTTCCACCCAGGTGATTCATTCACTTAGTTGTTTTATTAAACAAAACACAAGTCCTTGACTTAGAAATATTCCATAGCATGAATATAATCCACCCTTGTTTTCTACTAGCTAAGCTAAGCATGATGGTAGTAGGAATCTTAACTTAGGATAATTCTACTAAGGTATCATCTACTAGGATTTCCCATGGCATAGTTTATACTTAGAAAAAATTCCATGCAAGTCCTACTTAGAAATATCACTAATGCATAGTGAAAATAATGGGATAAAAGTATGGAGCACCACTTGCCTTTTTGGTAGATAATATAAGTTCACTCCTTGATCTTGCAATAGTCACACTCTTCAAATTCCACTACAATTAAATCAAGCAAGCAAATATTCAATCTAACATTCAAGCAATCATCACATAGAATAATAAAAACAAAGCAATGTATGCAAGCATTCCAAAGATTGTTTTATTTTGGAAAAGTGGTTTCTATAGGTTAGAAGCATCATAAAATATCTTTTGGTCATTTATAAAAGTGGCAAGGTCATTTATAATGTGGCAAAACCATTTGATATCAAGTTAGTGAAAATGGTCATTTTAAGTCATTTTTGTTTTGCTAGAAATGGTTCAAACCAAAGTAATATTTTCTAGTGTTTGACAAATACATTTTAAACACAAATGTTAGTGTTTTATGGTCAAGTGTTTAATATTGAAACCATTTGCAAAAGGTTTTACCTATATACCATTTTTATACCAAAACAATATTTTATGTTGTTGGAAATGCCTTTAGCAAGGTAAATGTTTTATAGGGTTCACCAAATATATTTTTAAATCATATAACTTTGTGTTTAGGGTCATAGAGTTTAATTCAAATCATTTGCCAAAGGTTTTTCTCCAAAAAATATTTTTAACATATAAACAACATTTTTATCTAACTAGAAATGTTCCAATTAAAAGATTTATGCTTTAACTTCACAAAATGCACTTTTAATTCCACAAGTTGTTTTATATGGTCATTAGGTTCATAAAAATCCAATTGCCAAAGATTTTCTTTAAAAATATTTCGAGAATAATTTTTATATTCAAATTATGCCTACACAAGTTTCTGCAAAACAACCATTTTAACCGAAGAAATTTATTAAAAAAAGTGCATAGTTGGAAAGTACTTGTTTTTCTGATTCCATTGATATAAAATTTACAAAATTTGGACATGTGGATTAAAAGTTATGCAATTTACAAGTTTGATCATCTAATGGATCAAATTCTGGTTTTAAAACAAACTCTGGGCCACGTGTCTTGTTGCTATTGGTCTGTACCGATTCGTTTGGATCGAGCATCGTGAGCTGTTGGATTTAACTCAAATCGCACGGTGCAGATGCTAACTTACCCCTTCGGGTTAAGTTCTATCATAGCCACTGGATCAAAATCGAATGGTGCACATACGAGTGACCAACGATGGGCGGCGCTGGCGGCGGCGAGTGGCGGCACGCGGTCAGACAAAGGTGTTCTCGGCGATTCAGGAACCAAGAGAGGGAGAGAGAGGTAGCTCACCGAGGTCTTCGTGGCGTGGTGATGCTCAACGATGCCGCGGTTTTCGAAGGGGCGCTCGGAAACGATCGTAATTCTTCGCCGGAGTTGTCGCGGCGTTGGACATGCACTACTTGTTGACGGGGACGAGCTTCTAGGGCGCAAGAAGGAAAGGCAGAAGTTAGAGAGATGCGCACGGTCCCGAGGGTTGCAAGAATGCTCACCAGAACACGAGGGGCGCTCGGGGTCGATGTTAGTAGCTCGCCGGAGTAGAAGCAGACGGTGGCGGTGTACTGACGTGGTCATAGTCGAGGCTACGGTTCTCGCGCGGGCGAGCTGGAGCTACGGAGAGGTTCGCTAGGTGATGGGGGATGCGCTCGTGTGGTCGAGGGGGCGAGGGGAGGCGAGGAGCTGCCGGAATTGGAGGAGAGGCTCGTCGGAGTTCGTGGTGGTGCGAGCCGGAATGGGAGCAGCCTGGGGGCTCTGATGGATTGAGGTTTGAGGAAAAGGGAGGAAAGAGGGAAGGGTTTAATCCTGCGTGGTTGCGGGGAGGAATTACATGCGCTATCAAACGAATTGAAGTCGCGGATTAAAGGCAGAAACGGCGACATAATTTGGGGGGAAGAACGGGTCCGCAGGTAGGAACGACGAGCTGACAGGTGGGGTCCGCTATTCAGCGAGAGAGAGAAAGAAGGAGTGGGTCCAGCGGTCAGTGGTGAAGCGGGTGAGATCTACGGTGTGAAGCGTTTTTCCTGCGGAAAGAGGAGATGGGCTAACTAGGCCAGTGGGCTAGGTTTGCTGGGCTGGCTGCTTTGTTTTATTTTTTTCCTTCTCCTGTTTATTTTTCTTTTTCCATTTTCAATTCTATTTTGAATTTGTTTAAATGATTTCAAACCTTGTTTGAATTCAAAATATTTCCAAACATTGAGTATATTTCAATACTATTTATTAACATATTCTAAAGTCAAATTTAGAATATTTCTTTTATTATTTTAGGGCCTATTATATATTAAAAAAAATAGACATCTGTTTTTATTTCAAATAAGGTTTTAATTTGTTTTCAAACTCCATTTGAATTTTACATTTTACCAAAACCTTTTTAGTAGGTTTTATTTAAAAACAATTCACTTTGAATTATTATTTAATACTTTATTATGTTTTTAATGTTCATTCAAAATTGGAAATGTCTTTACTTAAATAAAATTGGATAAAAATAAATCCTCATGATTTTTTTTATTTAAATAATCCTTCACTCTTTTTATTAAACAAAAATCTTTCATTTCATTTGTTTGGTCAAGATTAACTTGGCTTTTTAAAATAGTCCTCATTTATTATTTCTTTCTTTATCTTATAAAATCCATATCTTTTTATTTGAAGATCCAAACTTGGTGATTCCAATTTGTAAAATCTTATTTGATATTTATTTATCCTTTTAAATTTCTTTAGGATTAATTGCTCACAATTTGGTATGGATTTTAGATAGGTGCTTTATTAGCTTTGGAAATTCAATTTCCTTATCTTACTAAATTGATAAGATTTTATCTATGGCTCCAAATTAAGTGAAACCAATTTCTATAGTTTTATGTATTTATATTTATCCCTTTTGATCATTTATAAATGTTTGTTGATAAATCTTTATATGGATCAAATCCATAATCTTAGGGATATCTTTTGAAATAATTTTCCTCCATTAGGGTTTTAGAGTTTTGGTTTATTTTCCAAGTGTTTATATTTCAAGATGCATTTATGGAGAATGCATTTCACCTGATTTGAATTTAGTTGGATTCAAATATTATTCAAAGTTTGTTCAAGATGGTTTTTGATGTTTCCAATTAGAAATAAAAGTTTCTTTTCACCCTAAATTTCAACAATTATTTATTTTGTTTATTTATTTTTCACATTACAAAATTTGGAAAATTTTGGGATGTGACAAATGGCTACCACAGGTTCAATATTCAATTGCTTACCAGGCTCCATAGTTTTCATGGTCCCTTTGTTATTTGCACTAATAATCATAGAATACTCCTTTAAATTAGATGGAAAAGGCATTTTCTCAACATAAGGTTCAGGCACAATATTATTAGTAGTACAAATTTGAGTACTTCTAACTAGAGCATGACTAACAATATCTTTATAAGGAGCATGGTACTTATTCCACTTCTTCTTGGGAATTTCAATGTAAGAGGCAAAGGCCTTAAAACAGTTGGCAATACTTTGGGAATCAAGACCAAACTCATTGCTAATATCACAAAAGTTATCAGTTCCCATAAAAGTTTTAATGCATTCATAATCATAGTTTATACCTGACTTTTTTTCTTTGTCATTCTCCCAAGCCTCAATGTTATCTTGAATACGGTCTAAGAGATCCCATTTAGCTTCTTCCTTCATACGTGTGAATGATCCAGCACACGAAGCATCTAGTAAATCTTTATCATGAAGAGGAATCATAGCATAAAAGTTATTGAGAATAATATTGTTAGGGAGTTCATGAATAGGACATTTAAGCATTAGTAACTTAAATCTCCCCCAAGCTTGAGTTGTACTCTCTCCATCAAGAGGCCAAAAGTTATATATAAGATTTATCCTTATGAATTTCACTGGGAGGAAAAAATTTAGAGTAAAAGAGAGATGCCATCTCCTCTCATTCCATGGATTGTCCATTCTTCAGTAACTTACACCATTCTTCAACTCTCCCTTTCAAGGATATGGAGAGTAACTTCTTCTTCACCTGTTCAGTTGTGATACCTGCATACTTAAACAACCCGCATAATTCATGGATAAAAAGAAAATGATCACCGGGATGGATAGTTCCATACCCAAAATAATAATTATCCATCACACGATTAACAATACTTGTAGGTATCTTAAAAGGATCTATCTCAATAGGAGGTGGTTCATCTACTACCCTAGCAGTGGTAGTAGTTTTCCCAAACAGAAAACCAAGTGGGTTATCCATATTGGAAACAAAGTAACAAACATAAATAAAAATCAAACTCAAAGTGGAAGTTTCCTTTACCAGTTCCACTCTTCAATAGGGCTTCACTCCCCGGAAACGGCGGTAGAAAATAGCTTGATGACCCACAAGTATAGGGGGTGTATCATAGTACTTTCGATAAATAGGACTGTCGATCCCAACGAGGAGCAGAAGGTGCTGACTAGTGGTATGGAGCAGGAAATCCCTGTGAATACTTAGCAAACAGATTTTTAGTGGTTTCTGACAAGGCAACAAAACAAGGAGAAAGTAACAAAGGTAACTAACAAACAGAGCAAATTTCCCAATCGTTTCTTAGCAAAGGACAAGCCGGTGGAAATACTTATAAGGACCAAATATTATCGAGGACACATGGGAATTCTGTCAAGTGCTTTCGCTTCAAATAACTTAGTACTCTTCTCGGGTGTTGTAAGTGTTGTGTGGGTGAACCTGTGCTGATGTACCGACCGTACTTGGACTAATACATACTTGTGATTAAACCCCCTGCAAACATCCGTAACTATAGGAAATTAATTAAGATATAAATCTAACCACAGCCTTAAACTCTGAGATCCTACACTCCCTTGTGCAAAGGTGTCCTAACGGGGGTTCAGGTTTCCGTCACACCGGCAACCCCACAACTAGTAGCCAAATACACAATGCATCCCCCTAGGCCCATAAATGGTGAATTGTCATGTAGTCGACGTTCACATGACACCACTAGAAGAATAGCACCACAACTTAAATTCTAAACCATTGAATAATAACTCATCACAGATTCACTACTAACAACATGAATTCTCCCATGTACTCAAGAACTAAATGAACTACTCACAAGACATCATATGGATCAAGATCAAAGATGATATGGTAATGGATAACAATCTAAACATAAACAATAATCCAATGGTTCCACTCACAAGCATCAACTACAATAGTAATCAACACCGGGAAAGTTTCCCCTAAGAACTAAAGCAATATCCAACACAATTGTTACAGCAGGACGGAGTGGTGATGATGGTGCTGGTCGAGATGATGGCGTGGATGATGATGATGATCCCGATGAAGCCTAGCTTGATGACGGTGTGGATGGCGACGGTCTCCCCTCTCCGGGAAGGAATTCCCCCGGCAGAAATCTGTCTGCCGGAGAGATCTTTCTCTCTCTCTCTCTCTCTCTCTCTCTCTCTCTCTCTCTCTCTCTCTCTCGGTGTTTTCCGCCCCCCAGAGGTGGCGGAAATCTATCTGTGGTCGCTCCCCAAGGCTTAGGTTTCCATAGGTAAGATATAGGCGAAGGGGCGGAGTCGGAAGCCGGGCAAGTGGGTCACACCTGCCCTAGTCACAGGGTTAAGTGGGCCCGCGCCTAGGAGGTGTGTGGGCCCCCTGATGCCCTTCTTTGTCCCTCCTTCTGGCACCCTCATTCTTCTGGAGAAATAATATGTTTCCATATATTTCTGGTATTTTTCTGATCTTTGCGAAATTGCACCGAAACACCTTCTTTTCCATCAGAATCCAGACTCCGGCAGTCCATCCTCCAAGAACATCCCACATGCATGAACAGATGAAAAAGCCATAAGTAATACCTCATAATAAGACAAATATCAATGAATAGAGGTAAATTATGATATAGAAAGGTGATGCAAATTGGGCGTATTAGTCTCTTGTTCATGGGATAAGTGGATTGTTTACCTTACACACTTTGCTTAAAGCAGTTGTCTGTTGCTTGCAACTTAATACTGGAGGGGGTTCGGATGATAACCTGAAGGTGGACTTCTAGTCATAGATGCAGTTGGATGGCGGTCTATGTATATTGTTACATTACCGAATTGAATCTCATAGGATTGTTTTGTCTAGTATTGCATTGTTATGCCTTGCTCAGTTCCCGTCAATTGCCCTACTGTAATTTGTTTACCCTTTATGCCATGTTGTTTATCTAGGGAGAGCACCTCTAGTGAACTATGGACCCTAGTCCAATCTTTACCATAGATACATCTTCCACTGTTTACTTGTTGCAAACCATTCATCACCTTCCACTCCATATGTTTAATCTTTTGTTACAGCAAACCGGTGAGCTTGACAACCTCACTGTTCGTCGGGGCAAAGTCTTGAGTTTGTGTTGTGCAGGTTTTCACGTTGTTTGCAACACCTTTGTGACGTTTCCTTCATGCTACTGGTTCGATAACCTCGGTTTCTTACTGAGGAAAAACATGCTGCTGTGCTCATCACACCTTCCTCTTGGGGTTTCCAACAAAGCGTCCCATGACAAGTGCTGGGCGCCATCAATTAACATGGAGCCTCATATGGTGCCTCCAATTAGTAAATATAAGATCATGCATCTTGATTCTCAGTCGACCCGAACTCTGCCTTAATAATTGCCCTGTTACGGATCAGTGTTTGACAGAACCTAAGTCGGTGATTCATAACTTGGATTGTGCGACAACCTTAGGTCTAAGGATTACATTGGTTGAGCTATACAAATAATGACTTGTTCATTGTATCTCAATATGTGTCAATCCGACTTGCTAAACCCTTTAGCCGAAACTGTGTAAGTCGGAATAGCATCACCATGCCCATGACAAGTGGAACCGAGTCATCTATCGAATTTCACATTAGTCTAAGTTTTGTGTCAAGCAAAACCTCAATGACCAAGGATATTTAGTCTGAACAACATGAGTATATAGTTCCACAACTGAATCACATATTCAATGATATACATCAGATATTCATGCTAGAAAAACTTAATAACTTTATAAACAATGCGAATTATATCTTACGTGATTGCCTCTAGGGCATATTCCTAACACCATAGCAGAAAAAAAAAATTCCTAACAACGAGAACATCATATCTAAGATCTATCCTATGTAGATGGGTAACAGAGAGATTCGGTGTTCATACCCTTAAATACCAAAAAGCATTGACGTTCTAACGAACGTTGACGATGTAGTCATATGGCAACACCGAACTCAAGGTCATGAAGGCGTACAAGCGATGAGTGCCACAATTGGCAGCACCTCCATAGCTCCACATGCGTCCGGTCTAGATCACGTCCCCCAGGATCCGGTCCAGCGAAGTAGAGGAAAAGATTGATCTGGACCAACATCCAGCAACACGACAACATGTCTATGGTGGAGAACTCTAACCCCGTATTCTCATTCAAATATTACGAAAACACATGTGTGCGAGAGAGGGAGAGATGCAAATGCCTAAAGGGGTGAATGAGGGAAGGGATCCCCTCCTCGTTATATAGTATAGCACCCTGGGTAAAACCACTACTAGAATCGCTTGTTATTTTATCTTCGTGCATCATCATGCATTTGTTCGCCTAAAACTAGTTTCCAAGTCCCTATTTTTGCTTTCTACATTACCCCCTCTTATTTCAAAGTATAAGGTCTGATATGCCCAGATCTTTTATTTTCCCGAAAAGTATTTATAAAATCTTTTATAAAACATGAAATAAATAAAACTATTTTCGGCGTGGGGAAGGAAGCCACATGCCAGGCCCAAGAGCCCAGCCCGCGGCCACCTACTTCCCCTCTAACCAAACCCTAATTCTCCTACCCCAAACCCTAGAACCACACCTAAGCCACTCCGACTCCGTGCTGCCGCCACCCCCGTTTCAACCCACACCACACACACTCACACCAGGTTGCAATGCCCTGTCACGTTGCACTCAACGCACACACGCAACACCACATGCACGCACGCACCCGGTGGACACACCAATAATCCTATACCTACAGAATTTTGTTTACGAACAAAAGTTACAGACGCATGTGTTTCCTCACGATTGGAGAGGCTGAGCGGTTGTTCCGATTTTTTCTCAACTTTCATTACGATTGATTGCCACGCCACGCCAGTCCGTAAGTTGATTTTGTAACAAATTCTTTCGTAGGTGTAGCATTGTTGGCGGACACACACCACACCTCGCCCAGGAGCCCACACACGCGTGACCCTGGCCCACCCCGACCCCGATCACCCGCGTCGCTCCCCATCTTCCTTGTTCCCCGCGAGACCGCCTCCTCCCTCCCGAGTATACCGCTGCCGCTGGCCTCTCCTCCCTACCGCCGGGCCTTCCTCTCCTCTCCCTACCGGTTGCATTGAGCCCCGCCGCCAGGCACCTATCCCCTCCGTCGGTCCCTATGGTGCCTCTCTGCTTACCCGCGGCTGCGCCCCGCCTCACTTGCTCCATCCCCGTTGCCCTCCCCTTCCTGACAATTGCCTGGACAACGACCACCTGCCGCCGACCTCGCCTTTCCGGCCCTCTCTAGCCTCATTTCGTCCGGCCGTCCGTCCCTCGTCGCCCTCATCTCCGCCCCAGGCCACCCTTCAGCGAAGCGTCGCCCGCCTCTCCTCCCCTTGCCGCGCCATGGCCTCTCTCCTCGCAAGTCGCCGCCATCGTTGCGTGCCATTGAGCTCCTGCCGGGACCTTCTGCCTCGCTGATCCCTATATGCCAATGATTGCCTCGAGTGGGTGCCTCTACTTGTTGTGGATACCGCTCCTCCAGTTTCGGGTCGTCGTCAGGATCTGCTACTCGCATGCACGAATCCGCACGACTCCTCCATGGTCGTGTTCTTGTGTACTGCGAGCTCCAAACATTGGACACCTATCGTGATGCAATCAATGGATCTTGTCTTCTGTTCAAGACAAGTTGTTGCTGACCAAGGTCTCCTGGTGAACAAGTCCAACAAATTAGACAAGGAGGACCGTTGACAAGTTTTCCAAGATCCTCTCGAGCTGCCGTCCGTTTGTCCGAGATGGACGCCAAGGTCTCCTTCACGGGACCCAAACCTCTCGCCGAACCGAGCCCCTCGGTGCGCCAAGTTCTTCCTTACATATCCGAACACCTCGAGTTCCCTTCGCAGATCCGAGGCCCGAAGATCGAACCCATCGAACCCGCAACCCTCAGAACACCATGATCTTCGTCATGCATCTGATGGACGAGACCCCATCGAGCCCGAACCCCGAACCAAGATCTTCGAAACCCCATGTGTGACCCTTTCCGAGCCCTATTTTATAAATTGACATCTATATGAATTGTTGCACATCAAATTATTCATGCTTGCATACATATTTCGGGTCTGGGTTGTTTAGTCGATTCAAATAATAATTAAATATGGAGACCATATACGGGCTTTTTTAGTCTTATATTGGCTTCATTTAAATTTGTATAGTGAACCGGTGCTATGTTTTGCCTTATTAATACAACATTTAAACTGTGAGGTATCTAAACAACATGAACCTAATAATTAATTGTCAGAACCCTGATTTCGCTTAACATTGCCTAATTGCACCGCATTTTTTCCATGTCATGCATCATACATGCATCATGCTCGATCTTCTGTTGTAGTATTAAATATTGCATTCGGTGTTTTTTCTAGTGCTTTGCTTCTTCACGGATTAGGCCGATGAGTTGATGCAAGAGTCGACCCGATCTTCGGTGTATCTTCGGCAGTGTTTTCAGGCAAGCATTCTCCCTCTTTCTACGTATTTTACATTTCTAGTCTTTATTTCCTCCCGTTGATCTATTTCTATCGGTGTTGTGATGCTATAGATTTCGTACCCTTTTATACTTCCTTGCAGTCTCTATATTGCTATGGACACCTCCTATTACCTGTTGTTTGGTAGATAGTCGGCCTTGCGATTCATAGTCGCTTGCTCAGGTGCTGCTTCGCGTTGTCGATGTTCCACCGTTGTTGGGGGTTGACATATTCTTAATGGTGGAGATGATAATGGCTTTAATTATAGTTTAATAATTAAAATTAAAAGTAGTAAATCATGTAGATGCACCGGTGGGTAATAGACAATATTTGGTTTTAACCGCTCACTGGTGTCCCATAGGACCCCGAGTTCTTGACACATGTTCCAAGATCGAGCGTGCTAACCACATGTGGGGTGTTTGGGCACCCCCATCGATTTAGTACCTGATTTCAAAGTACTTCCTCCGTTTGGGATTATAAGTCACACACGGTTAACTAGGTTACCAATTTGACCAACAAAATATAAATAGAATAACACAAAAAATATAACATTAGAAACTTTAAATGCTATATTTTCTAATAGTATATTTTTATGCTATATAACCTATAATTTATTAGTCAAATTAACGACTTAGGTATACGCGCCAGACCTATAATCCCAAACGGAGGAAGTACTGTACTGGGGGCCACAAACTAGTTTGGAGCTTTATTATTATCATGTACTTATGCAGTGCTTTACTGATTTAGTTACTACTGCGCGTGGAGCGCCTGTACTATTTAGCAACAAATGTGGAATGTTTTCGCGGTATCAGCAAGCCCAGTCACACTTTCGGGTTCCCAGTCATTTACAGCCATTGACACAAACACTGGGTCCGTCTCAGAGACCAGCTGACTTCGTTACAGCTAGCTTAGCGAGGTGGCCTCCATGTGCTTGCTTTGGGTCTGGGAAACGTCGTGTCCGAAACTTCGTTGACATACCGTTGGGTGTATGTTTTGTGATCCTGTACCTACCTGATCTGACAACAAGGGTGTAGGTGTGTCTGGAAACTTTGGTGCACCCCTGCAGGTTTAATCTTTTTGAAAAGCCGTATCCACGATTATGGACGACTTGGAGCACAGTTCTCGATCATTGACAACTATAACTAAAGTTTCCTGTTATAATTTGACTTGTATCTGATATGACTAGTAAGTTGGATAACCACCCCGGAAAGAATGAATAAAACTACCAACTGTATGAGTTTCCTTGGCAGGACTTCCTCGTTTGGTCTTGAGGGAGAAATACTAGGATGGGTATGTTTGGTGGTAGTATCATCTTGGTTTCCAATAGGTTCTTCTTATCCCTCTCTGATAGACGACAGTTTCCTCGAGTCTCTATAGGTTGTTTAGTGCATGCTGCGCTGCTGCTTGATTCCACCATACCTATGTAGGCGAGGACCGTCGATTTCTAAGAATCGCTATGTACTGGCCTCAGTGCTGACCACTTTCTTTTTCCTTTGCTCTTTTTTGGCACCCGTTTTATTTAGCAGGTTTGAGCTCGACGTCATTAGCAGTGTTACCCTTTTGGCATGGCCTGGGAAGGGTTATGGACGCCATTGGTTATTCTTCATGGCTCTTAGTCCAATTTTCATCTTGTCCGTACTCGGACGCTGTATCATTTTCAAGGTGATTTGGATCTTTGTACTACATATCTGTATTCTGGACTCATGGATTCATGTTGATTATATCTATTTTATGGGTTCCATCATGGACTATTGTGTAATGATATTACTTTGTTTTCCACCCACACGAAAGTGCCTGGTAGGCACCTTTGAATCGTTTCTATGGGGGTTTGGCGGGAATCGCTAAAACTTGCATAGGGCCGATCCGAGCGTGTTACATATTGTCAACACCCGGATTTTGAATCCTAGATGCCTGTTATGCCATACATCACAATCCTAGGATTACCATTTTTTAAAGACATAAAAGATTGGATATCACAGTATATCATCCATTACAAACCATACATAAAGTATTACAACAAATAAAGGATCTCATGATCCTGTCTTAGTACATTCAAAGCAGCGGAATAAGATAATAATAACGGTAGCGTGGGCAAAGCTCCATCTTCATGGTCACAAGCAATGCTGACGATGGGAGATGATCCTAGTTATCGTAACCTTCCTGCAGTCCATCCTCCTGATAGTCCTCTTCATAGTCTGGCCACAGGAATAGCCAGGGACAAAGCCATGAGTACTCTTTAAGTACTCGCAAACTATCACTAAGAAGTAAGGTGGTTTGAGTAGGAAAACTAAGCTCTAGGTTGTTTTGCAAAAAGACAGGTTTATCTCTAACTAAGTTTAGGAGCAAAGAAAGCTAGTTTAAGGTTTTATAACACCTAAGTGGGAACTTGAGTTTTCATATCACAACCCTGTTGTGGTCAAGTCAAAGTCATGATTCAATTCACAAGTCATTTTGAAAACATCTGACGACGGAACCGTATGACCACTCCAACTGTCCATAAACGCGGACGTGACTATTCGAATTGTTTGATACTCTGCAGAGATGGTACACTTTCACCACAATATTCGATACATCCGTTAGGATCAATCCGGAATTCACCATACTCAGTATGCGGATAATCAATCCTAACCTTTCAATTACACGCCCTAGTATAGGCACCTCTCCTATGAGTTTGGCCTCCCAACCATGACCATCTGTCATCTTGGGAACTGCATAGGTGGTCAATCTTTACAAGGTAGCCTCAGCTCAAACCTCGGCCGCAAGGGAACCCATACTAAGGTATATAAACTTCCACTCAATCCCTACCCAAATTCGGGTATTGTGGTTGTACGGTAAAATTGGAATTGTATCGTATCCAGACAACCATCAGTTTTATAAAGGGCTAAGGCTCATGCCTCAACATTTTCATCAGCAAAATCATCTGGTGTTCAAGAACACATGTCAAAACATTTCATTAGAATGACTCATCATTCCAAGGTTTTCATAATCAATTTCACCAAGTATTTACTTCTAAAGTGATCAAGTTTTATGTTTAGCACTAGCAACTAAAGTTGGGGTAACACTAGTGAGGGGTGATAATCAAGTGTGAATTATCTAAGTTCAATCTCATGCCTCAGGATGACATCAAGATCTATTTATCTTAGGTCAAGTTTTATGCTCTCTATGCTACCTTTCATATATTTCCAAAACTTACAAGTCACTAAGTAAACATAACTAAGGAGCTCTGATAAAGAAATAAAATAATCAAGCTTGCAAGTAAAACTAGGATTTAGGATAATCAAGCTTGGTCTAACTCACAGTTGCAAGTGTTAGCTTGCCTTGTGCAGTGCAGTGGTTAAAGTTCTCCTCGGCTTATTCCTCGTAGTAATCTCCTTCCTCTTCGTATACTTGGTCGGTACTAGCGTCTATAAATAAATACGAGGTACACAATCACCAAACAATACTTAACTAATTCTATTTATCACACCAGGGTTTTCACTAGATGATCTATCATCATCACAAACATCACAAAGATTAAGGCACTAGTTTCATTTATTTTATTTTAGAAAAGTAATTTCTACTCATTGAAAAACTACTTAAGATTTAATATTCTCCAACTAAAACATGGGATCATGTTGACACATGTCATCACCACATATTTTAGTACTTGGGAATGTGATTTAAAGTGGTTTCACAATTTAAAAAGGTTAACCTTTTTATTTTAATTAATTAAAGTGACTAGAAATGCCTATGGGGCATTCTTTTATTACTTGTACATTATTTATGTAAGTAAACCTAGATATTTTTATATATTTCGAAGGGTCTTATCAAATGTGAATTTTGAGAGTTGGAATCAACTCAAAAGTATTTATGGTTGAATTTTGAAAAATCTTTGAATGTAGAAAAGTCTCTGTCTTGTTATTTTTACTATAGATGATCTATAATTTCAAATGGTTTGAATCCAATGGGCTTCGATTAAGAATTTCCATACCTTTCTAATAGAATTGGTTTCATGCAATTTGGTTCAGTGAATCTCTCTAGATTGGTTTTTGAATCTAAAGACAGAACTAGGTTTGAAACTAAATAGAAAAACCTAAATTCAAACGACTGGGTCATGCGGGAACATTAACTGGGCCGGCCCACTGTGCAGAGCGCGCGCACGGGCGGTTTAAGTGGCTGTCCCAACCAGTCAGTGAGACAGGGGGGTGCGAAGGGGTACGGGGTGATTAGGGTCGTAGGATTAGATTGAGGATCAATGGCTGAGGGTCATCGTCCACGTCTAAATAGAACGCGACGAGCATGAACCCTAGCGTGGCCAGTAGGGGTCAGTGGCGTCTCACCGTGGCTCCGGCGATGGTCGGCGATGGGGGCGAACGATGAAGTCGACGACGATGATCCTCCTGGAACTGGCGGCTCCTCCTGGGGTGGCTCCAATCAGCGACGCCCTTCTCCTCCAGCAGTGGCAAGCTCCGGCGAAATTCTCACAACCTGGTGCTCGCCTTGATCTGGGGAAGAAGTGGGGTGGTTTTGAGAGAGAGGGGAGTGGAATGGTGTGCTGATTTTGAACGGGGAAGGCCTCTATTTATAGTGCGACGAGGGAACCGAAGGGAGCCAAAGGTAGGGGACGGTGCGCTGCCTCCTAGCGAAGCTCAACGTCTTGATGCCAAGGCGTGGGGCGGTGCGGTTCGGTCGGAACACTTTGACACTCTGGGCGGCTCCGACAGAAGTTTTAATGGTGCAGAGCGGCTATGGGTCGCGCGACGGCGAATGGGGATGTCTGGGCGGTTCCTGGGGCGGTGGTGATCACATACACGGGTGGCGAAGGCGGGGCGCGGTCTGTGCGAGCATGTCGAGCGCGACACGCTGGCGCGCTCTCGGCATGGTCGCAGAGATACTGGGCATGAGCGTTCCTGGTGGTCCAGTGGCTAGCAGGGCTCGAGGGCTGGACAGGGGGTGGCGGTGGATGGTGGCGTGCTGTCTAGACACGATGGATAGGCTTGGTTAGGCTTGTAGCACGCTGTCGACAGTGGGGGTGGCAAGTGTCCTCGGCCATGGTCACCATTGATGGCATGGTCGAGTTTACAGTGATCTAGGGCTACTTAAACCAGTTAGATGATCTCCTGGGAGTGTAGTGAGAGATAGATAGGGAACAAGTTTGGCACAAACACTACTCACTATAGTGTTTGTTGTTTAATTTGATTTGTGTTCAGAAGGTGTTTGATGAAATGGCCGCAAGAGATTTAAATTTGAATTTTTGGATGAAACTTGGTGGGTGTACTAGTAATATACTAGGTAGTCTCTGGTTGGTTGGATTTGTCAAGGTGCACTGGTTTGGTTGGGTTTTGAGAAATGGTGATCTTCCCATATGATATAGATTTAATTTTCAAATGTCATTTGAATCAGGTTGCCAAATGTTTCTGTGGGTTTGCAAGGTGGGATTGGGTTCGCTTTTACTTGGTCTAGAAAGGGGCGAAAAAAAATGGATTTGTTTCTATTTGAAATCTTGGACTAGAAACACTCAAAGTGGTCTAGTGAGCAAGATTGGCAAAAATGACCATTTGCTTGTTTTGTTTGTTTTTGAAGTTCTCTTGATGTTTTTCTGCTTGGAATTGATTTAGATGATGTTGTTTTCATCTTTAAACCATTCCTTGCTATTCACAACAATCACGCAAGTCCATTCATGCGTTCATACATTCATCACATACACACATGCATTCATATGATTTTAATTAACAAAGTTTTTGCTAACCCTAATTTTGGGTGATTGGAATTGATAACCTTGATTAATATTTTTGGGATGTTACAACCTTCCCTTCTTAAACAAAATATCGTCCCGAGATTTGAAAAAAAAGAAAACTAGTATTTAAACAGATCGGGAAACTCTGTCTTAATGTAGTCTTCTCGCTCCCAGGTAGCTTCTTCTTCAGTGTGGTTACTCCACCGAATCTTGAGAAATTTGCTGCTCCGGGTCCTGGTGGTTCTGAAGGACTCCTCCAAAATACGGATGGGTACTTCGGCATACGTCAGGTCATCATTGATCTCTATGGTTTGGTGATCAATATTCTTGAACACTTCAGTCTTCTCCGGGACCTCTAGGCATTTGCGAAGTAACGATATATGGAACACATTATGCACGGCTGATGTGGTGAACCAGCATAGCACTGCATGTGTAGTACACTATATTCGTTCATATGACATACACAGAACACCGTTCCGTAAATATCACATCCCTTAGAGTGGTACAACAGAAACATTGCGGGTCCAAATTACAAACATGCACACTTTTATTATTACAATACAAGAAGTTCAAGACTTCAAAAGATTCAACTTACAAACCAAATTATAAAGTGTTTTAGTAGAATATTTAAAGTGATAACTTAAACTCCAAATTGAGCTAAACAACTTATTGCTATTAATTGTTTATGTTGCTCGGCTCAATTGGCTCCTAGTAATATGGTAATTATTCTGACTCCTGGTGCTCTCCTCCGTAGACGACATCGTAGTCCACTCCTTCCACGACACCGTACATATTGGGATCTTCATAGAAGACCTCTTCTTGACTCTCAACTGCATACATTGGGGTTTCTTCGGAATCCTTAGAGTCTAAGCACGGGATCAAAGGAAAGGTGAGTAACAACGTTACCTAGCAAGTTCATTATATGCAAGGTGGGAAGTTTGATGCTCTATCTACCACCATGGACTATAAGTCCTTGGCACTATGCAGTTTTTGTAAATCTTTCTTCAAAGATTGCTTTTATTATGAAAATCTATGACCATCAGCCTTCATAGGTCGACCAAAACTTTCATGGAGTTCCTTCCTGCCGCGTTCGTAGCTCCTTCCCGGAACAGGGAGTAACAAGTTACAATTCTTACACTCTGTAGAGGTGCGTTACTTTACACATGAGAGATCAACTCCTTGTTGCACAAATGAGCATACTTTCCCGTCCACAATTCTGTGATGTGGGGCCCAGTAGTTGGTCGAAGCCAATCACTGCCCTCTCCGTGACCCCATATGTCTACACGCTCCTTCGGGGCTGGCTCACCTGCGTTAAGCCCCCTTCCGGGAAGGCTAAAACCCTGATGAGTTCCCAAAGACTCTATGAACTGGTGTTGCCCTGGCAAGTGCCATATCAAATGGACTATACCACTAAAAACCACTGATAGATAATCTAGACACCAAAAGTGTGGGGCATAAGGGTGCCCACCCATATGTTGGATCCACACAAGGAATCACAATTTCACGTTAAGGTCGTATTTCCTCCATACGAGAGGAAAAGGATACAACTGACTTCTCTGTCCGATTCCAAATCTCATGGTTAACGCGTAATATACGGTGCTAGAATCACTGATGTCATGGGTTGTTAGGTTCCTAGTTGATTATCATTGTTGCAAATATAAATTTAAATTATATTAGTCCTTTCTATCATCACTTAGGATGATATCAACAATTGATTTATTTGAATAAATAATATTTTCTTTCCTTGAAACATAGATGATAACACACGGTTTGCAAATACTTTAATAAAGACTCTTCAAAGGACATGAGCAAGTGATGAACTTGCCTTGTGATTGTAAGGTAGTGAAGTCGGATGCTTGCACTGGACCTTGAGCTTCTATGTCGACAAAACATCATTATTGTCCGGTAAGGACAATATAAAGAAGCAAAATGACTATGCATAGTAATGTAATGTATTATGTATCATTTATTTTTCTTTGTGTGTTTTACCCATTACCTTAGTTTCAAGAATTCCTTTAAGTAATAAGGATTTAATATAAAAAAAATCTTTAATAATTGTTGCACATTATATTTGCCATTATATAAGATAATAAATTATTTTTAAATTTAAAGTTCAATATAAATTCCCATATTTATTCATTTTATAATTCTTTTAAGGATTGATATATAAATAAAAGAATTTCTTTTTATGACCCAAAACATTTATTTAGTATTTTTCTTAAATACTAGGATAATAATATATAATAAAAGTGATTTTTATTTATTTTTATCTTCATTCTTTAATTTTATAAATTTCCATAAAGAATAATTATTTTATAAAATTCTTGACCAAATATTATATACATCAATATTTATTTCTTAATTTAATTAAATAGGTTGGATTATTATGGATCCAAAAATATATTATTTGTAATTTTTAAGATTCTATTTTATTTTTAGAATTTTTATTTAACTCTAGGGGTATTTTGGTCTCTTATTAATTATTACATTTTCATTTAGTTTTTGGGCTGGTTCCATTGGGCTTATTGGGCCAATTTGGCCCAAGTGGCATTGACCAAAAGGACAACCCGAAGGGTTTCTGGCCCTACTGGCCCACTCCCTTGGTTCCTCTCTCTCTCGTCCTCACCTCCTCTCCTCCTTGACCCCGTGGGGTGCTGGTGCCACCGCCGTGCGATGCTCGCCGCCTTGGCCCTCCCTTGCCGCTGCCGTGGTGCAGGGCGAGGTTGTCGACTATGCTTGTCCATCTCCTCTTCTTTGATTTGATTTTGGAGCCCTCCTGTGGCCAGGCTCGCCCCATTCCCGAACCCTAGTGTTTGGGGTTGGGTGCTGCCATCGCCGCCGCTGATCCTCCTATGGTGGTGTGCGGTGCTGTGCGCTACTATGGTCGCCGCCATGGCTACCGCTGTGGCTGGTGCGGGTTGTAGCGTTCCCCTGGTGAGTTGTGCTCCTATGAACTCTAGTGTATCTAGCTATCTCGAGTACCACTGTGTGTCTACTGGCCAGTCTCTATTCTATGTTTGTACGAATATTAGGGTTCACCTTTGGTGCTTATGTGATGATGCTATGGTATGATATTGATGCTCAGTGAAGGTTGTGTTTTTGTCCTTAGTGATTCTTGTCATCCTTAGATGATGTGATGATGTGGTTGATCTGATGCTATGGTAATGTGATTTGGTGATGTTGTAAATTGTTATGTTCATATTCTGACAGTGACGACTCAATGCATTAGTGTTTGTGACTTGCCTGTTTATTCATAGTCTGAATTTTTATTCAATATAGTTTGATGATTCTATGAAAATAAATAGATATATATATATATATATATGGTATGATCTCTGAGTCTGGTCTTAGGGAAATGATTTGCTAGTTGATTTATAAACACTAGACTATCTGATGGTCTTAGTAGTAAGATTAGTGCTTGTGAAACCTTCTTAGAATGGTACACAAGTCGATCTTGTTGCTGGCTTCACCTATGGTAATTATTGCAATTTGATAGATGCTTATTCATAAGTTGGAAAGCTTATTGTTTGATCATTCCTATGATGCTGGTCTGAGGCTCTAGGGTCTAGGGTCCTAGTTGGTTAAGTAATGGATTTGTTTGTAAATTATAAGATCTGAGGTGCTACTCCTTCTGGGAGATGTGCCCAGATCTTGTAAGAGAAAATGATAGATTGCAAAAGTTGCCTTTGACATCACCAATTCTGTGAGGTTGGTCTGAGAACTTGGTGTTTTTACTAGAGGTTTATTCTGTTCTTTATATTTAAAACCTCTAGGATAGATTCACCCCACCAGGGTGATCATTGAGAGGTTGTTTGATGAAACAACACATGATCCTATGTGCATAAGATGAATACATCATGTGGTGGTTCATGACACTCACCACAAACTGATGATGGTAGTGGTTTGTTGTGATGTTGGGTTGCTGGTTGGATCCTATCCTTCACCTCCTGATGCTATTCTTGTTTCCACTGATGCTTGAGCTTGGCCTTGATCAACTCTGCTCCTCCTAGCTCCTATGAGCTTGGCCTTGCTGTCCACCTGATAATCCCCTATCCTTATGTCACCATCAGGTGATGTTTGGGTTGATTAAATGAGATTGTGTTGGCTGGTTTGTTTGGCTCTGGTTAAACTATATGTTCTTGTGTGGTGTGAGCAGTGAAGATATGCACTAGTGCTTCCCCACGATTGTTCTTGGTCCTTTTACTTGCTTGGACAGCTGGGGCTGTGTTGACAGCACACCCATGCATTTAGATGACTGAGCTGCCTTGTATGCCTGCTGCATAGTTGTGGATATGCTCAGTAAGGTGTTCTACCTTTTTATCTTGTTACTAATTATATGCCTGGTGAAACTTGTCCCTTTTACTGATTGGAATCATCTGACTTGTGGATTATTTGTTTATGAAAGATTTGATTCTTTCATATTGGTGAAACTTGCCCCAAAAATATTTACTTAGTGACGTAAATTTGAGAAGTGCAACTCACTGCTCTCTACTGAGAGTAAAATTAACAACTTAAATTTTATTTTCCTTTTTGTTTGTTCTTTATTTTGCAGGTACAAGATTTGAAGATTCAAGATTAGAATATGTTTACTTTTAGATAGAATAGATCCTTTGTAATTTTTATTTTATTCTTGTGTAAGAAAGGTGTAATAGTTTAATAATAAATGTATTTTCCTCTTTTTGTAATTTCACTTTTGTAAAGATTCTTTATTAACTCTATAAGTTACATTTTGTAACTTATTCATTGAATAAATATATAGAATAAATATTCATTTGCTTGATTGTATTATTTTATTTAAAGTTTTAGTTACTAAATATTATTTCTTGATTAAATAATATTACTAAAGCATAATTCTATTCTTTTAAAATATAAATCTAATCTCAAATTTGAAATCAAATTCCTTCCGCCAAAACATACTAAGTCATAAAGATCCTGTCAAAATTTATAACGATCACTCTCCCAAAGCTTCTCCTAAACTTAGAGAGTGAAAGAAACTCTGATCACTTTAAGTTTTTATTTGGCGAAAAATTTACCCACATTTTGCAAATGAATGCATGCAAATGCACAATTTCCTAAATCTACCCTTCGTTTGTTCCTAAATGCTGGGATGTTATAGACTTCCCCTCTTAAATTAAACTTCGTCCCGAAGTTTGCTGAAATGTACCTAAACAGTTCTGGATAGGATTTTCTTAAATCATCTTCTTTTTACCATGTGGCTTCTCTCTCGGGATGATGTTCCCACTGTACCTTGCAGTACTTGATTGCTCTAATCCTCAACCTTTTCTAGTTTTCTTCTAGAATTTTACAGGGTTTTTCAACATAAGTCAGGTCTGCTTGTAACTCTATCTATTGGTGCGTGATTGCATCATCATGAACTTGAAGACATTTCCGGAGTCGTGACACATGGAAAACATCATGAACTTGAGCCAATCTTGAGGGTAGCTCTAAAGCATAAGATATAGTCCTGTTCTGACTCAGTACTTTAAATGGTCCTATGTATCTTGGACTCAGTTTTCCTTTAACTCCGTTCAGTGGGCTTACTTTCAGATATACCATATCTCCTACCTCAGGATGCCATGATCTCCGACTTAGATCAGCATAACTTTTCTATCTACTCTGAGCTATTTTCAATCTATCCTTGATTATATCAATGATATCTTGCCTTTCTTTGATATAATCTGGCGCAAATTCTTTGCTACTTCCCGGTTCATACCAACATATTGGTGATCTACATTTTCTTCCATAAAGTACTTGATATGGAGCTGCCTTCAGGCTACTCTCGTAGCTGTTATTATAAGAAAATTCTGCCAATGGTAGATGATCTTCCCACGAACCTCCAAAGTATAATGCACATGCCCTTAGCATGTCTTCCAGTATTTGATTGGTCCTTTCTATTTGACCCCTAGTTTCTGGATGATAAGTTGTGCTAAAATCTAACTTTGAACCAAGTGCTTCATGTAATTGCTTCCAAAATGCTGAAGTAAACACTGATCCTCTGTCAGTTACAATCTTCTTGGGCACTCCGTGCTTACTTACTATCTCCTTGATGTATACTTCTACTAAATTATCGACATTATCCTTCTGATTTACCGGAATAAAATGTGCACTTTTAGTGAGTCTATCAACAATTACCCATATCATGTCCTTCATTTTAGGTGTCATGGGTAATCCTGTAATGAAGTCCATACCAATTTCCTCCCATTTCCATTCGGGAATTTCCAAAGGTTGCAATGGTCCTGCTGGATTTTGATGTTCAGCTTTTACCCTTTGGCAAGTATGGCATTCTGACACATATTTTGCAATGTCTCTCTTCATGTTATTCCACCAGAATAATTCTTTCAAATCCATGTACATCTTAGTACTTCCTGGATGAATGGAATATGGTGTTTCATGTGCCTCTAGAAGTATCACCTCACAAAGCCCCGGCACATCTAGAACACAAAGGCGATCTTGGAACCATCAAGACTCATAATATCCTAAGCGAAAAACTGATGTTTGTCCATGAGATATCCTTCGAATTTCCTCAGCAATGAAAGGATCTTCTGCTTGATTCCTAAAAATTTCTTGCTTAAGATCACTATTCTGTTCTGTAACTACCTGAATAGTATCTAATCCTCTTAGAGTCTCTGTTCTTATAAATTGAACCTCTAACCTTTCCAAATCCATCTGTAACTCTTTTGGTAGCTCCATATTGCTTGGATGAATATCGACACTTTTACGACTCAAAGCATCTTCTACAAGATTTGCTTTTCGAGGAGTACAGTTTATTGTTAAATCATAATCTTTGATTACCTCTAACCAACGCTTCTGTCGCATATTCAATTACTTTTGAGTGAAGAAATATTTGAGACTTTTGTGGTGAGTGTATAACTCACATCTGGCTCCATAAACAAAATTCCTCCATCTTTTCAGAGCAAAGACTAATGCTTCTAACTCTAAATCATGAGTTGGATAATTAACTTCATGTGGTTTTACTTGTCATAATCCATAAGCATTTACCTTCTGATCTTGCATTGACACACAACCTAAGCCTTCTTTATATGCATCATGTCAACACCTAGATTTTTAATCCCAGATGCCTGTTACGCCATACATCGCAATCCCAGGATTACCATTTTTGCGAGACATAACATATTTGATATCACAGTACATCATCCATTACAAACCATACATAAGGTCTTACAACAAATAAAGGATCACATGATCCAGTCTTAACACAACTCAAGCATCGGAATAATGTAATAGTAACAGTAGCGTAGGTGAGAATCCATCTTCATGGTCACAATCAATGATGACGATGGGAGATGATCCTAGTTGTCGTAACCCTCCTATTGTCCGTCTTCCTGATAGTCCTCCTCATAGTCTGGCCACGGGAATAGCCAGGGACAAAGCCATGAGTACTCTTTAAGTACTCGAAAACTAATACTAACAGGTGAAGTGGTTTTTGAGTAGGAAATACTAATCTCTAGGTTATTTTGCAAAAATCCAGATTTATCTCTACTGAGTTCAAAAGCAAAGAAAGCTAGTTGAAAGTTTTATAACACCTAAGTGGGAACTTGAATTTCATATCACAACCCTGTTGTGGTCAAGTCAAAGTCATGAATCATTTCACATGTCATTTGAAAACATCTGACGACGGAACAGTATGGCCACTCCAACTGTCCATAACCACGGACGCGGCTATTCGAATAGTTTGACACTTTGCAAAGGTGGTACACTTTCACCACAACATTCAATACATCCGTCAGGAACAATCCTGAATTCACCATACTCAGTATGCGGATAATCAATCCTAACCTTTCAATTACACGTCCTAGTATAGACACCTCTCCTATGAGTTTGGCCTGCCAACCATGACCAACTGCCATCTTGGGAACTGCACAGGTGGACAATCTTCACAAGGTAGCCTCAGCTCAAACCTTGGCCACAAGGGAACCCATACTAAGGTATATAAATTTCCAATCAAGCCCTACCCAAATTTCGGGTATTGTGGTTGTACTGTAAAATTGGAATGGTATCGCATCCAAACAACCATTAGTTTTATAAAGGGCTAATTCTCATGCCTTAACATTTTCATCATCAAAATCATCTGGTGTTCAAGAACACCTGTCAAAATATTTCAGTAGAATGACTCATCATTCTAAGGTTTTCAAAATCAATTTCACCAAGTATCCCCATCTAAAGTTATCAAGTTTTATGCTTAGCACTAGCATCTACAAGTGAGGGTAAACCTTAAGAAGGGGGTGGTAGACAAGTGTGGGTGATCTAAGTTCAATCTCATGCCTCAGGATGACATCAAGATTATCTAACTTAGGCCAAGTTTTATGCTCTTTATGCTACATTTAAATATCTTTCTAAAACCTACAAGTCACTAAGTAAACTTCAATAGAAAGCTTTGATAAAGAAATAAAATAACTAAGCATGCAAGTAAAACTAGGATTATGTGTCATCAAGGGGTATAACCAAGGCATGCCTAATGCATTGCATAGATCATATAGTTTTCACAGTTGCAAGTGTTCGCTTGCAAAGTTGCAAGTATAGGCTTGCCTTGTGCAGAGGAGTGGTTGAAGTTCTCATCGGCTTCCTCTTCGTAGTATTCTCCTTCCTCCTCGTATCCTTGGTCAGTACTAGCGTCTATAAATAAATACGCGGTACACAATCACCAAACAATACTTAACTACTTTTACTTATCACACCAAGGTTTTCACTAGATGATCTAGCATCATCACAAATATTACAATCATCAAAGCACTTGTCTTATTTATTTTATTTTGGAAAAGTAATTTCTACTCATTGAAAAACTACTTAAGATTTAATATTCTCCAACTAAAACATGGGATCATGTTGACACATGTCATCACCACATATTTCAGTACATGGGAATGTGATTTAAAGTGGTGTCACAATTTAACAAGGTTTAACCTTTTTTATTTTAATTAAATAAAGTGACTAGAAATGCCTATGGGGCATTCTTTTATTGCTTGTCCAATATTTCTGCAAGTAAACCTAGATATTTTTATATATTCTGAAAGGTCTTATTAACTATGATTTTTGAGAGTTGGAATCAATTCAAAAGCTTTTGTGGTTGAATTTTGAAAAATGTTTGAATGTAGAAAAGCCTCTGCCTTGTTATTTTTACTATAGGTGATCTAGGATTCCAAATGAATTGAATCAAACGGGCTTGGATCAAGAATTCTAGTACCTTTCTAACAAAATTGGTTTCATGCATTTGGTTCAGGGAATCGAGCTGGATTGATTTTTGAATCTAGGTACATAACTAGGTTTGAAACTAAAAGAAATAACCTAAATTCAAACTACTGGGTCACCTGGGAATGTAAATGGGCCGGACCATGGTGCACAGCGCACGCGCGGGTGGGTTTAAGTGGCTGACCCCACTAGTCAGCGAGATAGGGGGTGCAAAGTGGTACGGGGTTATCTAGACCGCACGATCAAACTCTAATCGAACGGTTGGGACCCATCGTCTCCGTCGGGCAACTCCGGCGAGACAGAACCCTAGCACGGCCAGTGGGGATCTATGGGGGCTCACCGGGGCTCAGGCGAGGGTTGGTGATGGGGGAGAATGACGAAGTCGATGACGGCGAACCTCTTGGTATCGGCGGCTTCTCCTAGGGTGGCTCCAATCAACGGCTCATTTCTTCCTCCTCCGCGGCCAAATTCCGGCGACCTACTGCTCGCCTTGCTCTAGGAATGAGTGGGGGTGGTTATGAGAGAGAGGGGAGTGAGATGGTGTGCTGATTTTGAACGAGGGTGGCCTCTTTTTATAGTGAAATAAGGGGACCGAAGGGCACGGGCTGAACTCGTTGGTGTCATCAGCACAAAGAGCTAAAGGCATGGGCGACGATAGGGGGCGGTGTTGTGCTCCCTGGCAAAGCTCAATGGCGTGGTTACGCGGCGAGGGGCGGTGTGAGACGGTCGGAACATCGCGGTGCTCTAGGCAGTTCTGACAGGAAGTTTTATGGCGCACCATGGCTAATGGTCGCGCGGCGGCCAACGGGGTTGTCTGGCGGTCTCCTGGGATGGTGGTGATCACGCTTGCACGCGTCAAGGACGGCGCGCGGTTTGTAGGCGTGTGTCGCGTGCGGCGTGCTGGCGTGCTCTCGGCATGGTGCAGAGGCATTGGGCGTGGCGATTCTAGAGTGGTCCAGTGGCTTGCTGCTCGTTGGCATTGGACAACGGGTGGCGGTGGACGGTGATGAGTGTCCCATACAAGGTTGGCGAGGCTAGATCTTCTCCTAGATTGTTGTCGACGGTGGGGTGGCAAGTTGAGCTCGACATGCTCACCATTAATGGCAATGGCAAGCTCACACTGGTGCTAGAGCTTGTTAATTGAGCTAGATGATCTACTAATAGCTTGTTGTTAGCCATAGAGGGAACAAGTTAGGCTAAATCACTGCTCACAATAGTGTTTGTTGTTTGTTTGTTTTTTGTTTGCAAGTTGTTTGATGAAATGGCCGAAAGAGATTTGAATTTTAATTTTTGATTCAAACTTTGTGGGTGTACTAGTTACATACTCAGTAGTCTCTGGTTAGTTGTAAAGGTCAAGGGTACTGGTTTGGTTGTTTTTTGAGAATGGGTGATCTTCCCGTAAGTTAAAGATTCAATTTTGAATTGTCATTTGAATCAAGTTGCCAAATGTTTCTGTAAGTTTGAAAGGTGGTCTTTGGTTCACTTTTACTTGGTCTAGCAAGGGGTGAAAAGAAATGGAATTGTTTTTGTTTGAAATCTTGGATTAGAAACACTCAAAGTGGCCTAGTGAGCAAGATTGGCAAAAATGACCATTTGCTTGTTTTGTTTGTTTTTGATTTTTCTCTTGATTTGTTTCTGCTTGGAAATGTTTTAGATGATGTTGTTTGCATCTTTAAACCATTCCTTTCTATTTACAACAATCACACAAGTCCATTCATGCATTCATACAATCATCACATACACACATGCATTCATATGATTTAATTAACACAAGTTTTTGTTCACCCTAATTTGGGTGATTGGAATTTGATAACCTTGTTCAATATTTTTGGGATGTTACAAACCTCCCCTCCTTAAACAAAATCTCGTCCCGAGATTTGAGAAAAAAGAAAGAAGAAAACTTGGATTTAAAAAGATCGGGAAACTCCGTCTTGATGTGATCTTCTCGCTCCCAGGTAGCTTCTTCTTCAGTGTGGTTACTGCACTGAATCTTGAGAAACTTGATGTTTCAGGTTTTGGTGGTTCTGAAAGCTTCCTCCAGAATACGAATGGGTACTTCGAGATACGTCAGGTCATCGTTGATCTCTATGGTCCGGTGATCAATGTTCTTGAAAACTTCGGTCTTCTCCGGGACTTCAAGGCATTTGCGGAGCAACGATATATGGAACACATTATGCACTGCGGACATCTCCTCTTGAAGTATCAGTTGATGTGATACTTCTCCTCGACGATTCAGAATCTTGAAGGATCCGATATATCTGGGGGCTAACTTTCCATTGAGCTGGAAACGCTACATTCCTTTCAAAGGTGACATTTTGAGATACACAAAGTCTCCGATATTGAAAGCGAGGTCTCGACGTCTCTTGTTGGCATAACTCTTTTTTCTTAACTGGGCAGTCTTGAGGTGCTCACGGATCTTGTGAAATTTCTCTTCTGCTTCTCATAGGATGTCGGGTCTGAAAATCTGACTCTCTCCTACTTCCGACCAATTTAAAGGGGTACGACACTTCCTTCCATACATGAATTCAAATGGGGCCATTTGCAAATTGTCTTGATAACTGTTGTTGTACGAAAATTCTATGAATGTCAGACAGTCTTCCCATTTAGATTCATACTCTAGCACACAGGCTCTCAACATATCTTCGAGTATTTGATTTACTCGCTCCGTTTGTCCATCGGTTAAGGGTGGTAAGCTGTGCTGAAATCTAGTATAGTTCCTAGTCCTTCTTGGACTTTCTTCCAAAATATCGAGGTAAACTGAGTTCCTCGATATGACACAATGTTCTTGGGGACTCCATGCAAACTGATGATTCTAGCGATGTACAACTCCGCTAGCTTCAAACTCTGGTAGGTGGTCTTGACTAGTAAGAAATTGGCGACTTTGGATAATCTATCAACTATGACCCAAATAGAGTCATTTCCCCTACTAGAAGTAGGCAATCCGGTGATAAAGTCCATTCCAACTGAATCCCATTTCCATTCCGGAATCTGCAGTGGTTGCAACAGTCCTGCAGGTCTTTGATGTCCCGTCTTAACTCTCTGGCAAATATCACACTTGGTGATCTGGCTTCCAATTTATATCTTCATCTTATGCCACCAAAATTTCTCCTTCAAATCTTGATACATCTTCGTTCCTCCGAGGTGGATAGAATAAAGAGTACCATGGGCCTCTTTCAAAATAGTTTCCTTCAACTCTGAATCTACTGGTACACAGAGACGTCCTTTGTACCACAAAACTCCTTCTTCGCCCTTGGTGAATCTGGGTACTTCCCGTATACCGATACGATGTTTGATTCCGTCAATACTAGAATTTCCTTTCTGCGCCTCCTTGATCTGACTGATCAAATTGGGTTGAATTTCTATGCTAGCCAAAAATTCTTCACTTACTAATTCCATTCTAAAATCTTCCATCTCCTTGTGCAAACTTGTCTGCTCCTTCAGAATCATGGAGTTCAAGCGGCACGGCAATCTACTAAGGGCATCTGCTACCACATTGGCTTTACCGGGTGATAGTGGATGTCCAGATCATAGTCCTTGATTAACTTTGTCCATCTTCGCTGCCTCATATTCAGCTCCTTTTGAGTGAATATATACTACAGGCTCTTGTGATCCGAATAAATCTCACAACAGTTTCCCATAAGATAATGCCTCCATGTCTTCAGGGCTAGAACTATGGCTGGTAGTTCAAGGTCATGGGTAGGATAATTCTGTTCATGCTTCTTCAGTTGTCGGGACAGATAAGATATTACTCTGCCTTCTTGCATCAACACACATCCGAGACCGATCTTGGATGTGTCACAATACACATCAAACGGCTTCGTAATATCCGGCATGATCAAGATGGGGGCTAAAATCAATCTCCTCTTGAGTTCTTGAAAACTCGTTTCACATTTTTCCGTCCATTCAAACTTTTTATCCTTCTTCAACTATTGGGACATAGGTCTTGTGATACTTGAGAATCCTTCTACGAACTTGCGGTAATATCCCGCTAATCCAAGAAATGCACGAACTTGTGTTTGAGTGGTTGGGGCTTACCAATCTTCCACATCCTTCTCCTTTGCAGTGTCAACAACAATTCCTTTGGATGATACGATATGTCCGAGGAATCCTACCTCCTGTAACCAGAATTCACATTTGCTAAACTTGGCATATAACTGATGCTCCCTAAGGGTTCCAAGGATGGTCCTTAGGTGTAGCTCATGTTCTTCTTCTGATTTGGAATAGATCAGAATGTCATCAATGAAAACAACGACAAACTTATCCAGGAAGTCCATAAAAATCTTATTTATGAGGTTCATGAAATAAGCGGGGGCATTGGTTAATCCAAAATACATGACAGTATACTCGTATAATCCCTATCTGGTGGTAAAGGCAGTCTTTGGAATATCCTCTACGTGAATCTTGAGTTGGTGATAACCAGTTCTAAGATCAATCTTAGAAAGCACTTTGGCACCAGTCAACTGGTCAAACAGGTCTTCTATCTTTGGTAGTGGGTACTTGTTCTTGATGGTGACATCATTTAACTTCCGATAATCCATACACAAACGGTTACCTCCATCCTTCTTGTCCACAAATAAGACATGTGATCTCCATGGCGACGCACTTGGTTGAATCAATCCTATCTCCAGCATCACATCCAGTTGCTTCTTCAGCTCCACTAGTTGAGACGGGTTCATACTATATGGTATCTAGGCTATGGGTCTGGTTCCGGAGATTAGTTCAATGATAAACTTGATATCCCGATCTGGGGGCATATAGGGCAAAACATCTGGAAATGCATCGGGGTATTCACAGACTATTCTGACTTGGTCAATGGTCGGTTGGGCTAGACTCTTGTTGCACTTGAATTGACGAGGCAAGGTTTCAGATACATTATCTACTGATATTCCGACTGTACTGGTCATGGTTATGGCTTTCTTGGCACAGTCGATTAATCCTTTATGTTTGGACATCCAATCCATTCCTAGTACTACTTCCAAACCTTTAGTTCCGAGTACTATTAGATTAGCATAAAAATCTATGCCATGGATTTGGATAGGTACGGCTTTGCAAATCTGTCTAGCTTTGGTGGTTGAACCAAGTATTTGAACAATCATAACATGCTTCAATTTGGTCGGTTGAATCTTACTAGTGCATGCAAATTCTTCGGTAACAAACGAGTGTGATGATCCAGAATCAAACAACACTCTTGCAAGTATTGAGTTAACAGAAAACATACCCAGCACGACATCTAGCGCTTCTTGGGCTTCTTCAGCATGCATGAGAAAGAGACGGCCGTTGCGGTTGAGCGAGTTCCCTGGGGAAAACCTTCTTTCGGGCTGAACACGACGCTGCTGCTGATCTAGGGCATTTGTATTGGGGGCTGCGGCAATATTCTTGGGGCACTCATTGGAATAGTGACCTTTGGTTCCACATTCATAACAAGTCACCTAAGACTTGTCCTTTGCTGCAACAGGCACATCATTGCTTCCAGTCCTCGGGGCAGTGTTGGTGTTGGTGGTGACATTGTTGTTATTGAACTTCGGCGGTGCACGGTTAAAATTGCTAGGGCTGCCGGAGTTGTTGTGATTTCCTCCGGGCCTTGGGTTTCCATGGTTGGGATAGGTTGGACGGTTCATCGAGGGTCTATTGGTTCTTGGGGCAAATCCTGGAGATGGGTTGATGCATCACGCGACGCTTGCGGTTCTCATTAGCTTGGTTGATCTTGCCTTCCATCTGAATGGCAGACTCCACTAAGGCTTCAATATCCGCAAATGGGATGTTGACTAACACTGTTTGCATCTCATCGTGCAGACCATTCAGGAATCTCTCCTTCTTCTTGGCTTCAGTGTCAATCTCATCCGGTGCATACCTAGCCAATGACAATAATTTGTCACGGTACTCAACTACTGTCATTCTCCCTTGCTTTAGTTCTCTGAATTCATCTCTCATCCTTTTGATCAAACCCGGTGGCACATGGGTTCTACTAAACTTGACTTTGAATTCATCCCAAGTCATCATTTGACCTCCATTCATGGCACGAACGCTGTTCCACCATGCTCTTGCATCTCCGGCCAGGTTGTGGGTGGCGAACAGTACCTTCTCGTTGGCTTCCACTCCTGCAACTTCTAAGTTGTTCTCCATGGTTTGCAGCCAATCATCGGCATCTAGGGGCTCTTCATACTTAGTGAAAATGGGTGGATTGGTGTTCTGGAAGTTCTTGAGTTTGGATACATGGTTGTCCTGATTTCCATGGCCTTGATTGTTGTTGGCCATCTGAGCGATGTGCTGAAGGGTGGCTAAGTTGGCTTGACGTTCGGCTCTTTCAGCTTCACGGTCTGAAACCAACATTTGCAAGATTTGCAACATCGGGTCCGGGGATGAACTGCTTCCTTTGCGAGGCATCTGAAGATTGAGGTAGATCATGAGAAAAGAGAGAAATTTCTAAGGTTTAGGGTTTTGTTTTTGGAAAAGTTTTTAAGCTTTGAGTTTGACTCAGGTTTTTCTAGAAACTTGCTTTTCATTCATTCATAGCACACAATACAAACACACACCACAACAAAGGAAAACAGATGGTATTAAGAACTATTTTGGGAAACTACTATACAGTGTGACCGGATACAACTCACTAATGCTAGTGCTCAAGTGCTACTACTCCTCGGTGTAGGTGTCTTCATCATCATCATCCTCCTCCTCATCATCATCAATGAAGGCGAAGTCATCCACATCGGTGAAGAAGTCCATGGCCTGATCCTCCAGAAAGTCATCATCGTCACTGAGATAGGAGTAGGGGTCTCCACGAAGGTCTTCCCCTGCATTCTCCCTCTCCTCCAGCTACATGTCTCTCTCATGGACAGTATCCTCCAACTCCGTGATCCTGTGGCAAACACGGGCAATGATGCGCTCCTTCTTGTCGAGCTGACGGCGACGAGACTGGTGATCCTTCACTAGCATGGCAATGGTCTGATCCTTCTTGGCGGTGATGGCATACTTGTGGTTGGCGTAGGAGCGAGCATTGTCTAACTCCTTCTGACGGTCATACATCATGAAGCTCAGGTGGTCCAATTGAGTCTTCAGCTCATGGTGATATTGGGCCTCCAGAGGCTGTCCCATAACATCACGCCTTGGATAGAACTCAAAGCGGGTACCCTTGATCTGATTAATACTCTGCCCACATAGACGGGAAAGAGCTTCTTGCATGGCCCTGGCAAGTCCATTGAGCCAGTTGTTCTCTCTCAAGGTGAACTGAATTCCCTCTGAAGTGGGGGTTTTGATCTTTCCTCGGAGACTTGCAACAACCAGCCATTGCAACTCCTCTCCTTCCTGATCGTTGAGCTAAGCTCCGAAGAACTCGGGGTGCGGACGCTCCAGCATTTCTAACAGCTGGTCCAAGTCACACTCAAAGATGAGGTCTCCTCCATTCCCCAACTGATAAAACTTGCTATACTTCACGTCCATATATAAGAATATAGGATGAGTAAATTAGTAGAGTGATCAAGTGTGTCAAATTTTATGTAAGTTTGCAAGAATTTTTTAGGAACATAAATTTTAATGAAAGAATCCAAGTGATAAGAATGAGAATAGGTTTTCATAAATAATCATTTCCTTGGTTTTGAAACTAAGTTTTTGATTCAAACGTCCATTCTAAACTAGGGTCTCCTATGGTCAGGATGGCTCTGGTACCAACTTGTCAACACCCGGATTTTTAATCCCAGATGCCTGTTATGCCATACATCGAAATCCCAGGATTACCATTTTCGCGAGACATAACAGATTGGATATCACAATACATTATCCATTACAAACCATACATAAGGTCTTACAACAAATAAAGGATCATATGATCCAGTCTTAATACAATTCAAGCAACGGAATAACGTAATATTAATGGTAGCGTAGGCGAGACTCCATCTTCATGGTCACAGGTAATCCTGACGATGGGAGACGATCCTAGTTGTCGTAACCTTCCTGATGTCCATCTTCCTGATAGTCCTCCTCATAGTCTGGCCACGGCAATAGCCAGGGAAAAAGACATGAGTACTCTTTAAGAACTCGCAAACTAGTGGTTTTTGAGTAGGAAATACTAAGTTCTAGGTTGTTTTGCAAAAATCCAGATTTATCTCTACTGAGTTCAGAAGCAAAGAAAGCTAGTTGAAAGTTTTATAACACCTAAGTGGAAACTTGAATTTCATATCACAACCCTGTTGTGGTCAAGTCAAAGTTATGAATCTTTTCACAAGTCATTTTGAAAACATCTGACGACGGAACAGTATGGCCACTCCAACTGTCCATAACCGCGGACGCGACTATTCGAATAGTTTGACACTCGCAGAGGTGGTACACTTTCACCACAATATTCGATACATCCGTCAGGAACAATCCTGAATTCACCAAACTCAGTATGCGGATAATCAATCCTAACCTTTCAACTACACGCCCTAGTATAGACACCTCTCCTATGAGTTTGTGCTCCCAACCATGACCAACTGCCATCTTGGGAACTTCACAGGTGGACAATCTTCACTAGGTAGCCTCAGCTCAAACCTTGGCTGCAAGGGAACCCATACTAAGGTATATAAATTTGCAGTCAAGCCCAACCCAAATTTCGGGTATTGTGGTTGTACGATAAAATTGGAATGGTATTGCATCCAGAGAACCATCAGTTTTATAAAGGGCTAAGGCTCATGCCTTAACATTTTCATCATCAAAATCATCTAGTGTTCAAGAACACATGTCAAAACATTTCCGTAGAATGACTCATCATTCTAAGGTTTTCATAATCAATTTCACCAAGTATTCCCATCTAAAGTTATCATGTTTTATGCTTAGCACTAGCATCTACAAGTGAGGGTAAACCTTAAGAAGGGGGTGGTAAACAAGTGTGGTTGATCTAAGTTCAATCTCATGCCTCAGGATGACATCAATATTATCTAACTTAGGCCAAGTTTTATGCTCTTTATGCTACCTTTAAATATCTTTCTAAAACCTACAAGTCACTAAGTAAATTTCAATAGAAAGATTTGATAAAGAAATAAAATAACTAAGATTGCAAGTAAAACTAGGATTATGTGTCATCAAGGGGTATAACCAAGGCATGCGTAATGCATTGCATAGATCATATAGTTTTCACAGTTGCAAGTGTTAGCTTGCAAAGTTGCAACTATAGGCTTGCCTTGTGCAGAGCAGTGGTTGAAGTTCTCCTCGGCTTCCTCTTCGTAGTATTCTCCTTCCTCCTCGTATCCTTGGTCGGTACTAGCGTCTATAAATAAATATGCGGTACATAATCACCAAACAATACTTAACTACTATTACTTATCACACCAAGGTTTTCACTAGATGATCTAGCATCATCACAAATATTACAATCATCAAAGCACTTGTCTTATTTATTTTATTTTGGAAAAGTAATTTCTACTCATTGAAAAACTACTTAAGATTTAATATTCTCCAACTAAAATATGGGATCATGTTGACACATGTCATCACCACATATTTCAGTACATGGGAATGTGATTTAAAGTGGTGTCACAATTTAACAAGGGTTAACCTTTTTATTTTAATTAAATAAAGTGACTAGAAATGCCTATGGGGCATTCTTTTATTGCTTGTACAATATTTCTCCAAGTAAACCTAGATATTTTTATATATTCTAAAAGGTCTTGTTAACTATGATTTTTGAGAGTTGGAATCAACTCAAAAGATTTTGTGGTTGAATTTTGAAAAATGTTTGAATGCAGAAAATCCTCTGCCTTGTTATTTTTACTATGGGTGATCTACAATTCCAAATGAATTGAATCAAACGGGCTTGGATCAAGAATTCCAGTACCTTTCTAACAAAATTGGTTTCATGCAATTTGGTTTAGGGAATCGAGATGGATTGATTTTTGAATCTAGGTACAGAACTAGGTTTGAAACTAAAAGAATAAACCTAAATTCAAACTACTGGGTCACGCGGGAATGTAAATGGGCCATCCCACGATGCACAGCGCATGCGCGGGTGGGTTTAAGTGGCTGACCGCACCAGTCAGCGAGACAGGGGGTGCGAAGCGGTACGGGGTGATCTAGACCGCACGATCAAACTCTAATCGAACTGCTGGGACCCATCGTCTCCGTCGGGCAACTCCTGCAAGATAGAACCCTAGCGCGGCCAGTGGGGGTCTACGGGGGATCACCGGGGCTCAGACGAGGGTCGACGATGGGGGCGAACGATGAAATCGACGATGGTGAACCTCTTGGCACCGGCGGCTTGTCCTAGGGCGGCTCCAATCAACGGCTCCTTTCTTCCTCCTCCGCGGCAGACTCCGGCCAAATTCTGGCGACCTGCTGTTCTCCTTGCTCCGGGAATGAGTGGGGGTGGTTATGAGAGAGAGGGCAGTGAGATGGTGTGCTGAGTTCAAACGAGGGTGGCCTCTATTTATAGCGCAACGAGGGCACCGAAGGGTGCGGGCTGAGCTCGTCGGTGTCATTGGCACAACGAGCTAAAGGCCTGGGCTACGGTAGGAGGCGGTGCTGTGCTCCCTGGCGAAGCCCAACGAAGCGTGGGGCGGTGTGAGATGGTCGGAACGTCGCGGTGCTCTAGGCGGGTCTGACGGGAAGTTTTATGGCGCACCGTGGATACTGGTCACGCGGCAGCGAACGTGGTTGTCTGGCGGTCTCCTAGGATGGTGGTGATCACGCTTACTGCGGCGCGGCCTTGCTGTCATCGTGTGTGTCGGTGTGGCGTAGGCATGGCGCAGAGGCATAGGGCGCGGCGATTCTAGAGTGGTCAGTGGCTTGTTGCTCGTTGGCGTTGGACATGGGGTGGCGTTGGACGGTGGTGAGTGTCCCAGACAAGGTTGGCGAGGCTAGAGCTTCTCCTAGCTTGCTGTCGACGGTGGGGTGGAAAGTTGAGCTCGGCATGCTCCCCATTGATGGCAATGGCAAGCTCATAGTGGTGCTAGAGCTTTTTAATTGAGATAGATGATCTACCAATAGCTTGTTGTGAGCCAGAGAGGGAACAAGTTAGGCCAAATCACTGCTCACAATAGTGTTTTTTGTTTGTTTGTTTTCTGTTTGCAAGGTATTTGATGAAATGGCCGAAAGATATTTGAATTTCAATTTTTGATTCAAACTTTGTGGGTGTACTAGTTACATACTCAGTAGTCTCTGGTTAGTTGGAAAGGTCAAGGGGTACTGGTTTGGTTGGTTTTTGAAAATGGGTGATCTTCCCCTATGTTAAAGATTCAATTTTGAATTGTCATTTGAATCAAGTTGCCAAATGTTTCTATAAGTTTGAAAGGTGGGATTTGGTTCAATTTTACTTGTTCTAGCAAGGGGTGAAAAGAAATGGAATTGTTTATATTTGAAATCTTGTACTAGAAACACTCAAAGTGGCCTAATGAGAAAAATTGGCAAAAATGACCATTTTCTTGTTTTGTTTGTTTTTGATTTTATATTGATTTGTTTCTGCTTGGAAATGTTTTAGATGATGTTGTTTTCATCTTTAAACCATCCCTTGCTATTTACAACAATCACACAAGTCCATTCATGCATTCATACAATCATCACATACACACATGCATTCATATGATTTAATTAACAAAAGTTTTTGTTAACCCTAATTTTGGTGATTGGAAATTGATAACCTTGTTCAATATTTTTAGGATGTTACACATCACAGTATACTGTAAAATCTTTCCCTGTTTTTGGAACTGCTAAAATTGGAGCGGTAGTTAATCTGGTCTTTAACTCTTGAAAACTAGCTTCACACTTTTTATCCCAAATGAATGGTGTATTCTTCCTTAACAATTTGGTCATTGGTTCAGCTATCTTGGAGAAACCTTCAATGAACCTCCGATAATAACCAGCCATTCCCAAGAACCCTCTAATTTGTTTCACATTGGTTGGTGTAGTCCATTCTAATACTGATTGAACCTTGGATGGATTTACCGCAATTCCATCTTTACTGATCACATGACCGAGGAATTCTACCTCATCTAACCAGAATTCACACTTGATGAATTTAGCATAAAGCTAATGTTCTCTTAGGATCTGCAATGTTATTCTCAAATGATCTGCATGCTCTTCCTTATCCTTGGAATATATAAGAATATCGTCAATAAAGACTATGACAAACTTGTCCAAGTATGGCATGAAATTTTTGTTCATCAGATTCATCAATATTGCCGGTGCATTGGTCAGACCAAACGGTACTACAAGATACTCATGGTGTCCATACCTTGAGACAAATGCGGTCTTTGGAACATCTTTTGGTTTGATTTTTATCTGATGGTATCCGGATCTTAGATCAATCTTGGAAAATACTCCAGCTCCTTTAACTTGATCAAACAGATCCTGGATTCTAGGTAAACGATACTTATTCTTGATGGTAACATTATTGAGATTCCTATAGTCTCCACACATTCTTCTTCCTCCATCTCTTTTATCCACAAAGATTACCGGTGTTCCCCATGGGGATACACTTTCTTTAAAAAATCCTTTTCTGCCTAACTCATCAATTTTCTCTTTGAGTTCTTTTAATTCCTTTGGACCCATCTTGTATGGTGCTTGAGCTATTGGTGCGGTACCCGGAATTAGATCAATAGTGAACTCTATCTCCCGATCTGGTGGCATTCCTGGTAGCTCTGTGGAAAAACATCTGGAAACTCATTTACTACATGAATATCTTCCAACTTGACCTCCTTCATTGAGTTCAACTTAAGATCCACCATGATATGACTGTGCTTATCTACTTGATAAACTATCCTTGCTCCACTTGGAGTTTTTATTGAGACAGTTTTATCCTCACAATTAATCTAGGCTCCATGTTCAGTCATCCAATCCATACCCAGCACTACTGCAATTCCCTTCAAAGGAATCACATAAAGGTCCGCAAAGTAGGTACAACCATAGATGGAGATAACCTGATCTTGTTTAACCTGGCGTACAAATACATTTCCCCTGCCATCACTACGGTCGTATGGTTTTCTAACGTTGCCCTTCTAATCCCAATTTTTTCACAGAATTCTTCAGAAATGAATGAAGTAGTTGCACCAGTATCAAATAGAACTTTTCTGGGATTGGTAAGGATATTGAGCGTACCTATCAGTGCATGCTCTGAGTTATCCACCTCCTCTAGGGTTGCGCAATTCAGCTTCCCGGTAGGTCTGTTCCTCTTGCCATTATTGTTCTTGACAAAATTTCCTCCTTTATTGGGTTGCCCATTGCCTCCACTAGTTTGTCCTCCACCTTTAACAGGCCAACCACCTGGTGGTTTGCTCGGACAGTTTGGCTTTATGTGACCCCTCTGGCCACAAACATGGCACACTATTATTGGTTTCTGGCAATCCCTGCTCATATGCCCTGGAAGTTTGCAATTATGGCATATAATATTCCTTCCAGTTGGATTTGCACTCTTGTTGGAATCATTACTGTTATAGGGTCTATTCCTTGGCTTGAATTCTAGATTGGACTTAGGTTTACTTGCCTGTATCCTCTTAGTTTCCTTCTTAGATCTCTTCCTCATATCCTCTTGGACATTCTTGTAGTCATCTTCAAAAGTGATAGTTGCATCTAGTAACTGTTGATATGTTTGCTTATTGGCCAACCTCAACTGCATCCTCACGAATGGATTTAACCCTCGCAGAAAGCGCTTCTTCCTCTTTTCTTTGGTGCTAATTTCTTCTTCTGTATAACGAGAGAGTTGGCTGAACTCCCGGATATACTTCATGACACTAGTATATCCTTCCTGAAGCTTGTCACATCCCAAGATTTTTACAAATCTTGTAATGTAAAAAATAAATGAATAAAATAAAACTTTGTTTGATTTTCAGGGCCCGAAGAAACTTTTTGAATCCAATTGGAAACTTTCAAACCAAGTTGGATCAAATAAAATCCTAAAGGGATTTAAAAAGATAAACATTTGATAAAGGAAAATAAAATTATTTTTGAATTGCTATTTTGGATCTTTTAAATAAAAGGATTTGGTTTTCAAACGAAATAGAATTTTTAAAAAATAAGGATTATTTTATAGAGCCAAATTAAACCTTGGCCAAGCTTTTGAAATAAAACATTTTGTTTTGATAAAAATAGTAAAGATTTATTTAAATAAAATAATAAAGGATTTAATATCCAAGTTTTATTAATAAAGGTTTTACTATTTCCAAAACATCAAAACTTATTATTTGTTAAAAATAGGTTTTTCAAATATTTTATTTTCTCAAACAAAACCTACTGATTTGGTTTTGAAAATAAATAGATTTCAAAAGGAGTTTTAAATAAATCAAATTCTATTTTGTTTTATTAAACAAGGTCTAATTATTTAATTAATAATGGACCCAAAAATAAAATTAATATTTTGGTTTTGGAATTTTGGATATTGCTAGTGAACAGAACCAATTTCAAAGTTACAAAGTTTGGTGATTGTTTGAATTGATTTGGATGTGATTTGGTTGTTTGAATTTCAAAACAGAAATTAGGAAATAGAAAAGGAAAAAGGTTTGAGGAAGAAAAAAATGGATTTGGACCTAGCCCAGCCGGCCAAGCCCACAAGCCCGACAAACCAGCCCAGCTCCCCCTCCCAAAGAAAACGCTTCGCACCTGGCAACTAACCCGCAGTGTGACTGACTGGTGGACCCTTCCCTCACTCCCTTTCCCGCTGACCAGCCGACCCCACCTTTACAGCTCTTCTTCCTCCTCGCGCTGACGACGCCCTGCCGTTGCTGCCATTGAAAGCCGCGTTCAATTCACCTTAATGCCGCGCCTTAAACCTCGCTGCGACCACGCACGATAAAACGCCTGTGTCTCCTCCTCCTTTCCCCTCTGTCGCCACAACCAACACGCCACCAGGCTACACAAATTTCGCTAGACACCACCCTCTGCTCCGACGAGGTTCGGTGATGATTCCGTCGACTCAGCGCCGCCCCTTGCCTCATTGACCACGCACACACACTCACCACTTCTTGGCGCATCTCCCAGTACCCTCCGTTCAACCGCGGGCGCCCCAGAAGGCCGTCTTCGACAAGCTCCGAGCGCCGCCACGTCTGTCTTCTACTCCGGCGAGTTCCCCAGGTAGAATCCGACCGCTCCTCTGCTTCTCGATGATGCGAGCATCTTCGCCTTGGTCTTACGCACCTAACCATACCCTCTGGTTGCCTTCTCGTAATCTGTAGCGACGACTCCGACCACGACCAGGACCACCCGACGTTGTTCTCTACTTCGGCGAGCAATCGCTGCTGTTCCAGGACGCCCCTTGCCAAGCCAACAGTACCTCGAGCATCACCACATCCTTGCGACCTCGGTGAGCACCTTCCCTTCCCTCTTTGCTTCCTCAGAATCCGTAGCACCTCCGCCCGCATACGGCGTCTTAGCTAGCCACTTTTGGTCAAACATGCTAGCACCATAGGATCTGGATCGAACGAACTAGATAGATCCACTTAACAGCAAATGGGTACGCGTCCTGTGCCGCACGATCTATTTAGATCCAACGCACCGCAGAGCCGATCCAGCCGAACCAGTACCGCCCAATGAAATCATGCCGCGTGTCACCTGTTCTGTTTAAAAACAGATTTGAAATCAGATTAGATTGTGATTTTCAAACCTTTGTAACTTTTGATCCACACGTCCAAAATTTGCAAATTTGATATCATTGGAATCAGTGGAACAAACCCTAGCCAACCATGCCTTTTGTTTAGCAAATAGTATCTGTTAGACTGTTTGTTTTTGCAGAAACATTTATATGCTTGTTTAGATTAGAAAAATGATTCAAATTTTTTTTTGAGGTTGAAACCTTGGCAAAATGGTTTGTTGTGAACTTACTGACCCTAGGATCCAACCCATGGTTTTAAAAATGAATTTGGTAAAGTTTAGAGTGGATTAATTGTTTTAGCCCATTTCTAGCCATTTAAAAATAATGGATTTGTTATGAAAATGATTTTGGAGTAAAAACTTTGGGAAAATGTTTTGGACCAAACCTACTGACCATAAACACCAAGTTTTGAGAAAAAACAACTTATTGGTGAACCCTTTAAGGTTGTTGCTTTGATAAAAAATGTTTTCCACCACATAAAATGATGAATGGATTTGAAAATGGTTTATGGATAAAACCCTTTTGCAAATGACTTTGCCATTTTGGTAAATGACCACTTTGGACCTTACAAAGTTTAGAAGCCTAGTGGAGACCATCTTTGCAAATAGAACCATCCCTTGCATGCTTACATGCATGACTTAGATCCCATTGTTTTAAGTGTGTGAAATTGTTTGATTGATTATTGGTTTGGAATGCTAGTTGATTTTGTGTTTGCTTGATTGATTGTAGTGAAGTTACAAAAGTGTGAAACTAGCAAGATCAAGGAGTGAACCACCATTCCCTACCAAAAAGGCAAGTGACACTATCATCTAAAAGACCTACTATTTTCATTATACTTAGTGGATTTTGAAAACATGCATGAAAATAATTTTATACTTATGCTATGCTAAATCCTAATAGGATTCCCTATACATTCCTTAGTGAAAACAATGTAGTTGCTACATGCTTAGCCATGCTATATTTTGAAAAGAGATACATGTTGTGATTTCAAGAAGTTGAGAAAAGGACTTGTGATTTTTATATAATAAAACAAGGACTCAATGAACCACCTGGGTGGCCAAGGATACTTCAAGTTTTTGGAGAAGGTGGCAACAAAAGGAACCATGTCTATGGCAATCTCTTTGTGTTGTGCTCCAAAGGAAACCACCTAGGAAACTTAGAGATTGAACATGTTTCTCCAATTGTGGCTTTCGTGTGCAACCACATGCTATTATGGCTCTGGCTTAGTCAACTACATTGGGAAGACCCATGCATTGTCTTCAGTTAACTGGACATGGGGACCTGGAATCCTACATGGGTGCTCAAGACAAGCTAGCAATGGTGTATGGGAGGACCCTTTGGAAAGACTTCGTCACATTCTCAATCTGCCAGTACTCCATCTTGGTGAGCACTAATCCAGTGGCCACTGGTGGCAAAAGGATGGGATTGTGACATGTGGGTAAAGTGTGCAACTTCTGCAGAAGATAATAAAATCTAAGTACTTAGCCGTGTCCCCGGTTATGGACAATACTGAGCAACTAAAGTTTGAAGCTATGGGAGATCTCGACATTCCAACTTCTAAAATAAAAACTTGATGCACTTGGGGGTACCAAGGATCTCAAGAGATTTTGATAAAGCTTGATGCACTTGGGGTTACTAAGGAGCTCAAGAGATTTGATTAAAACTTGATGTACTTGGGGTTACCAAGGAACTCAAGAGGTTTTGTTGAAGACTTGAACACATGGGGTTACCAAGGAGTTCAAAGAGATTTTTGATAATAACTTAAAACACTTGGGCTTTACCAAGAAGATTTCAAAGATTTTGTCAAAGGACCAAAACCATTTTGAAAGACATGATAAAATATTGCTTTATGCAAATGAGCCTTAAACACTACTTAGCCAAATATGCATGTAATGATAGGATCCACTTATACTCTACATAGTAGTGAAACTTGCCAATACAATTCAATTGTATTGACCCTTGTGGCTGTAACTTGTAATGTTGCAGGTTTGATTGATTTTAGTGAAGATTGATTGATTAGGATTACAAAGTCTACAACCAACATCTGCCTGTGGCACTTTGAAGATGAAGGACCCCATGCTTATAGTTATTCCGCTGCAATGTAATGTAATAGCCAAATGAGCTATGTAAAGATGTAGTAAAATTATGTTATTCCTGGTTATAAAGTTATATTATGACCTTTGTTTCTTGATATTACATCTAAACTGTGGATGCTAGCTATTGATCCAGGGACTAGCATTGTAAACACAGGGGACACCACCTTATGTTAATAAAGGTTGGGACACTCCCTCTACAAAGCTCCTCAAACTCTCTCCGCTTCAACTCCATAACACTATCCGAAACATGATACTCACAGAACCTTTTCTTGAACTCTTCCCAAGTGTACTATCTTCCTGGCCGTTGCTTGGCTAACTGATTTTCCCACCATGATGCTGCAGGTCCTGTCAGAACATGAGTTGCATACCTCAGTTTTTTCTCATCATTACAACCTACGGTCTTTAGCTTTCTCTCTGTATCTGCTAGCCAATCTTCTGCATCCATTGGTTCAGGAGCTGATGCAAAAGGTAATGGCCTTGCATTCTGGAAGTCAGAAAGACTCACTCCTCCACCTTCAGGTGCTTTCTGGTTTCCAACTCTTCCCAACAACTCTTCCATGAATTTGTTCTAGTTTTATTGCATCATTTGCATATACTTCATAAAGTTCTTCTCCATTAACGACCTCATTGGTGGTGGTGATGGTAATGTTACCTGATTTCCTGCATCTGCATCAGCCTTCTCCTTGGCCTCACGTTCCATTCGTTGCTGCTCAGATTCGGTTTCTACAACCGTGTCCATGACCCCCTAGTCCTACAACATAAAGCGAGTACTCATAATTACATCATGCACATGTGTTCTAAGCTCGACTTTATGCACAGAACTAGTCACACAATGAAAATGCAAATAAAATCCAAATATGGATTTCACATATTATACATTACAAGTCTCATAACAAAGTACAGAGTCATCATACTTGTACCATATAGGTACAATAACAACTTAACAACACTTCCTTATTTATCTATCTACACCGTTTCCTCGGATTACAATACGAAATACACGATACTTCCTAATAAGCCGCCTGCTTCTAGTATCCACGACGCTCATCATACATGCCTGAAGTCCAACCGTGATGACGTGACGTCCGTTGCATAGTTTGTGGAACAAATGGCCTTCCAGAAGGAACATACTTAGTATCTAAAGTGTCAGTACATGAGTCATTAGTCAACCTGAGCGCATTGACTCCCTCCAGCTCAGCTGAAAAGTCTTCAGAAACATGTTCAACATAATCACCCACTTGCATCTCCTGAGCTTCATTCCTTGAGTTGCCAACAGAATACACAGATTCTGCTGCTCCCCAGTTGCTCTGTTGGGCAAGATAGTTAAACATCGGATAATGTATATTCCCTGGTGTTTGATAAGATATTAATGATTCAAACACTCTCTCCTCAGGATCTTCTTCTTCATCCTGATTGGCTATAAATATAGTATTTCTACCATTGTTACTAGGATTGGTTCTTGCACCCATCAAACAGGATTTTCCGACATTCCTGTCAGACCCATCGATGGACATTTGATTACCTTGGGATCCTTCAAATGATCCCATTCTCCAACAATCAGAATTTACAATCTGAAGTTCTGAATCAGAACCTTCCTCTGAACCCTGTGGTACAACATACATCATATCTAGGGTAGGATCATAAGTAGGTTTCGTTCTAGGTGAATAAGGATATGGTGTGAATGATTCGGGATCTATGGGTATATCCTTAAAAATTTGTTTAGTGATACTACTTGCTTCCTTCTCCAACTGCAATGCTAACTGCTTCCTTCTTTACGGATCAGTTAGATCCTCTAACATGTCATTTTTATCTTCCACAATAACTTGATGTGTCTTATAAAAATATGCAACAAGTGTTCGGTATCGATCCATAAGCTTGGAGGCTAACTTAGGATACTTCTTTACCATAGTAAGATGATCTGGTACTGGCTCCGAGTCTATAGAATCATGAGGAATCACAGAAAATGTGATCCCTTCTAACTCCTTGGCTTTATACTCCCGGATATTAGCTATCTCGTCCACAACAGCAACATGATATGATGCTAAATGACTCCTACCTTCTCCTATATGTAGATCATGATATAATCCAAGATCCTGTAGAAGTTGGATAGTCACACGATACTTGGATAACCTCCGACCATCATAATAAGTTATAGTATTCACCGGAATTCTAGTTGGACAACTAAAAATCTTTAGGAGTTGACGAAGCTGATCCGTGAATGATCCTTGGTAGTCATCGAGAGTCTCCTCTTTCCTGACCAAAGTCTGTTTTGGAAACTTTGGTGCCATAACTCTATATACCAAAAATATTTTTATTAGTAACCAATAGTATATTGCATCATAACAAATAATTATCGCACTAAAACATATAACGCAATATTCTCATTTGAATACCCATTATATTTTTTAGGGAATTATTTATCGTTGCTATACTCTCCTACAGGTAATAACCTTTACTAGGTTTCCAACCTACGGTCAAAGAAATTTTCTTTGATACCAACTGCGGTGACCCAGCATACCACTGCATGTGTAGTACAATATAGTCGTTGATATGACATCCACAGAACACCGTTCCGTAAATATCACATCCCTCAGAGTAGTACAACAAAAACATTGCGGGTCCAAATTACAAACATACACACACTATTATTATTACAATACCAGAAGTTCAAGACTTCAAAAGATTCAACTTACAAACCAAATTATAAACTGTTTTAGCGAAATATTTAAAGTGACGAATTAAACTCCAAGTTGAGCTCAACAACTTATTTCTATTAATTTTTTATGTTGCTCGGCTCAATTGGCTCCTAGTACTATGGTAATTATTCTGAATCCTGGTGCTCCTCTCTATAGAATACATCGTAGTCCACTCCTTCCATGGCACCGTACATATTGGGCTCTTCATAGAAGACCTCCTCTTGACTATCAACTGCATACATTGGGGTTTCTTCGGAATCCTCAGAGTCTAAGCTGGGGATCAAAGGAAAAGGTGAGTAACAGCGTTACCCAGCAAGTTCATTATATGCAAGGTGGGAAGTTTGATGCTCTATCTACCACCTCGGACTATAAGTCCTTGTCACTATGCAGTGTTCATAAATCTTTCTTCAAAGATTGCTTTTATTATGAAAATCTATGACCACCAGCTTTCACAGGTTGACCAGAACTTTCATGGAGTTCCTTTCCTGCCACGTTCATAGCTCCTTCCGGAACAGGGAGTAACAAGTTACAATTCTTACACTCTGTAGAGGTGCGTTACTTTACCCATGAGAGATCAACTCCTTGTTGCACAACCAGGCGTACTTTCCTGTCCACAATTCCATGATGTCGGGCCTAGTAGTTGGTCCAGGACAATCACTTCCCTCTCCGTGACCCCATACATCTGCACGATCCTTCGGGGCTGGCTCACCTCCATTAAGCCCCCTTCCGGGCAGGCTAAAACCCTGATGAGTTCCCAAAGACTCTATGAATTGGTGTTGCCCTAGCAAGTGCCATATCAAATGGACTATACCACTAAAAACCACTCATAGATAATCTAGACACCAAAAGTGTGGGGCATAAGGGTGCCCACCCATCTGTTGGATCCACACAAGGAATCACAACGTCACGTTAAGGTCTTGTTGTGTAACATCCCAGCATTTAGGAACTAACGAAGGGTAGATTTAGGAATTTGAAATGTTGCATGCATTCATTTGTGAAAATGTGGGTAAATTTTTCGCCAAATAAAAACCTAAAGTGATCAAGGTTTCTTTCATAATTTGAGATTAGGTATAGTCTTGAACGATGATTGTTATAGACTTTGATATGATCTTTGTGGACTTATGTGTTTTGGGAAATGAAATTTGAATTTAAAACTTGAGTGTTTGAATTATAATTCAAAAGGATTTCTGAATGATATTTGAATCTTTGATTTTATTAAGAGTTAACTAATAATAACTCAAACTTTAGATAAAGAAAGCAATTAAGAATATGAATATCAATTTCATATTTTATTCAATAAATAAGTTACAAAAATGTAACTTATGAGAATCATCCACAATCTTTACAATAACAAATGAATAAAGAATAATATTTCTTTATTGATGATAGTACAATCTTTATTACAAAAGAATAAAATAAAGAGTACAAAATAATAAATTAAAGATTACAATTGAATATGAGAGTTATTACAAGTGACTAATCTATAAAGTAAAATAAAAATCCTAAAATAAAGTCTTGAATTTCAAATCTGGTCCCTGCAAAATAAAAATAAACTTAAAAGAAAAAGAAGGTTAGGATTATTTTTACTCTCAGAAGTTGACATGAAGTGAACTGTTCACTTTTTCATCATTGATTTTATAAGGGGCAAGTTTCACCAATATGAAAGAATGTATCTTTCATAATTTTAAGACAAAAGACAAATTACAGCAAGGAGGGGCAAGTTTCACCAGCCAAGTAGAAGTAATCAAATGAAAGTAACATTCAAAAATTCTGAACATATCCACATCTGTTCAGCAGGCACACAAACAACACACACACCAAATTGCATGGTGTGTGCTGTCAACACCACATCAGCAGCACAACCAAACAAAACTATCAACACAGCCGTGGGAAACCAATTCCCACAGCATTCCATTGCTCTTACCCACCAAGTACAGCAGCCATCAGCTAAACCAAAGCCAAGCTAGATCAAACCAACCAAAGCCAGGATCACATCACCAAGATGGTGACATAAGGAGGGGGTAGATCAGTTCGATAGCAAGACCAAGATCAAGCCATCAGGATCAGGAGATGATGGGCTAGATCAAGGACAAGCCAGGAGCTGGAAATACTAGGGGAGCACCAGATCAAGCTACCACAAGATCCACCACTAGCAACCACAACATCAATTGACAATAGTGAGTAAATAGACCATCAAATGATCTAACTGTCTAAGATTAGACAAGCATACACGATCTATCTCTTATTCAAACTCTTAGAAAGCACCCAAGTGGGGTGAATCCATCACTGAGGTTTTGAACTCTAAAAGCAAACATAAAATTATAAGGATCAACCTAAATCTCAGAACAACATCATTGATTTAGCTATCAAGCTATATTCCAATTCAAGAATGAACATAGCTAATATTTAAACTTCTAGGCACATCTCTAAGACAAGAGTATCACGTTAGAATTTAATCTTATGGATCTATATAAGTTATCAAGCTTACAAGCATATTTTCCCATCTTTGATTCAAGGAATAGTAGCTGGTATCATTACCAGAATTAATCCATGTGAATCAACAGAGAGAGGTCTAAATCCCTAAACCTCATACCAACATCATTGGTTCTAGGTATATAAGGAAACAGTATTTCACTTATTATCATGCCAAGCCAAAACTTAAGCTTGAATAAAACCACACCAAGTAAAAGAAACTAGACTTGTGTTCCATACAAGGATGGTGTCACAAGAACAAATCTAGACTAAGCAGGTGAAGCATCAAATCTTCACAGATACAATCAACCAATTATAAATCATTTTCCTTTTCTAAAAACACAGGAATCATAAACAAGATATTCATATATATATGTCATCACTGTAAAAGACAATTTTGATCTCAAACTACACATGAATTCTTAAGCCAACAATACTAAGACAGTGACATCATCACACCATACTCACTGTCATTAACCAAGTACTGGCAGTGGTAAGTTATCAAAACCACTAGGTTTACCAAGTATTGTTCCAAAGCAACTGTATCATCTGAATCATATGAAATTTAACCATGGAATCATCAATAGTAAACCAATAGCATCACCACAGCTAATCATGAGCAGTAAGTCACAGCTAGTCACCACTTAACAGATTTAGACATCATCAACAAATGATCCAATTCATCAGTATCTAATCGACAGCAGGGTATGAACCCTAAACAGAACCAAGAACCCTAATCAGGACCAGACAATCACCAGGAAGGTCACTACCAACATCTAGTAGAGGATTGCCTAGCACAGAGAGCACGAGAAGAGAGGAAGCACTCACCAATGGTCCTCGCTGTAGATTAGAAGAGGAAGCAGAGAGAGCCGACGACCATGGAGGCATGAGGAGCACCACCAAGGGTGCGCTGCGAACCATACAACACCATGGCGGCAACCATAGACATTCCTAGGGGCGAGGTGGATCACCACGGCACACGACAGCAGCGGCGGCGCCATGATCAATGCCAACCCTAACCCTAGGGTTCGGGACGGCATCGATCTGGTCGCAGGAGGGGTCCAAGTCCAAATCCAGTTGGATAGGAGGGAAGAGCGGGGTCGACAACCTCTTCCTGCACCATGGCGGCGGCCAGCGCGGTCCACGACGATAGGAATCGCCGGTTGCGACACCACTAACCACGGGGTCGGGGAAGGAGAAGGAGAGGGGTGAGCTCGAGAGAGAAGACAGTGAGTGAGTTTGGCTGGGTGGGCCGAAAACCCTTCGGGTTGCTGTTTTGACCTTACCATACTAGGCCACAAGGGCCCGATAAACCCAAATGGCTAGCCCAAGTCATTTAGAGACTGTTTTAATAAATAGGAAAACACCAAAATACCCCTGAACTTAATTAAATTATAGAAAATAAAATAATAGTCCAAAAATTATAAATAAAATATTTTTGGATTCACAATAATCCAAACTATCCAAATAAATTAAGAGATGAGATTTTAGACATATAAAGTTTATTAAGAATTTTGTAATTTATATATTCTTTATGGAATTTTACAAAATTATTGAAAGATGATAAAAATAAATAAAAATCACTTTCTTTGTATATTAATATTGTAGTATTTTAGAAAAATACTAAACAAATATTTAATAACAATTTTTGATATTTAAGTAATAATTCTTAAAGGAATTATTAAATCAATAAAATTCAAATAAAAGGGAAATAAAATACAAGAATACAATATTCTATTATAACTATTAAAATTTAATACTGATAATTCCTTTATTATTAAAAAGAATTTTTCTAATAATGGGGAGAATGAATATCAAGTTAAATGATGCATTACATTACTTTGCATAATCATTTTGCTTCTTTAAATATTGTCCTAACCGAGCAATAATGATGTTTTTGTAGACATAGAAGATCAAGGTCCAGTGCAACCATGTGACTTCACTACCTTGCCATCACAAGGCATGTTCATCACTTGCTCATATCCTTTGAAGAGTCTTTATCAAAGTACTTGCAAATGGTGTGTTATCATATATACTCTATAGAAAGAAAATATTATTTTCACAAATAAAAAAATCTTAGATATCATCCTAAGTGATGATATAATGGAGCAATAGAACTTAGGGTACTAAATGCAATAATGATGATCAATTAGGGACTTAATAACCCCTGACATCAGTGATTCTAGCGTCATATATTACGCGTTAGCCATGAGATTTGGAATGGGACAGAGAAGTCAGCTGTATCTTCTTCCTCTCGCATGAAGCCGGATGTGCAGGTCGTGGCTGTTATCCTCGTAGCATGCATATTAATTGGTAATTCATAGAGGATATGCAGCATATGGGTGGGAACCCTCATCATCCCATGATAGTTCTGGCATCTAACGGTTTGTACAAACCATTGCCGTAATTCATTATGTGGGCATGGTGTACACCAAGGAGGCATGCGAGGACGCGAAGGGGGCAGTGATTGGCTTGGACCAACTACTGGATCCCACATCATGGAATTATGGACGGAAAAGTATGCCCAGTTGTGCAACACGGAGTTGATCTCTCATGGGTAAAGTAACGCACCTCTGCAGAGTGTAAGAATTGTAACTTGTTACTCCCTGTTCCGGGAAGGAGCTACGAAGGAGGCATGAAAGGAACTCCATGAATGTTCTGGTCAACCTGTGAAGGCTGGTGGTCATAGATTTTCATAATAAAATCAATCTTTGAAGAAAGATTTACAAAAAATGCATAGTACCAAGGACTTATAGTCCGAGGTGGTAGTTAGAGCATCAAACTTCCCACCTTGCATATAATGAACTTGTTGGGTAACACTATTACTCATCCTTTCCTTTGACCCCTTGCGTAGACTCTGAGGATCCCAAAGACGTGCCAATTTATGCAGTCGAATGTCAAGAAGATGTGTTCTACAAGGAGCCTGACCTGTCAGGAGGAGTTGAAGGAGTGGATTATGAAATCCGCTATGGTGTTAACGATAACGAATCCAACTAAGTATCCTAGTTAGTAGTAACCAGTGGAGCCGAGCAGCATGAACTCTATAGAATAAGCTGCTGAGCTCAACTCCTAGTCGGAGTTGCTATTTTTAAATTCCGCTGAAACACTTTATATTTTGGTTTGTAAGTTGAAACCTTTTGAAGTCTTGAACTTCTAGTATTGTAATAATAATAATGTGTGAATGTTTGTAATATGGACCCGCAATGTTTCTGTTGTACCACTTTGAGGGATGTGATATTTATGGAACGGTGTTCTGTGGGTGTCATGTCAACGACTATAGTGTACTACACATGCAATGGTATGCTGGGTCACCGCAGTTGGTATCAGAGCAATTTGCTTTGACCTTAGGTTGGAAACCTAGTAAAGGGTATTACCTGTAGGAGAGTGTAGCAACGATAAAGAATTCTCTAAAAGTAATATAATGGGTATTGAAATGAGAATATTCTGTTATATGTTTTAGTGCGATAATTCTTTGTTATGATGCAATATATTATTGGTTACTAATTAGAATTATTTTTCTGATATATAGAGCTATGGCACCAAAGTTTCCAAAATAGACTTTGGTAAGGAAAGAGGAGACTCTTGATGATTATCAAGGATCATTCACAGACCAACTTCGTCAACTTTTAAAGATCTTTAGTTGTCCAACTAGAATTCCAGTGAATACTATAACCTACTATGATGGCTGCATATTATCCAAGTATCGTGTGAGTATCCAACTTCTAGAGGAGCTTGGATTATATCACGATCTACCTATAGGTGAAGGTAGGAGTCACTTAGCAGCATATCATGTTGCTGTTGTGGAAGCGATAGCTAATATCCGGGAGCATAAAGCCAAGGAGTTAGAAGGTAGCACATTCTCTATGATACCTCATGAATCTATAGACTCGGAGCCTATACTGGATCATCTTACTTTGGTTAAGAAGCATCCTAAGTTAGCTTCCAAGTTTATGGATAAATACCGAACACTCGTTACGTCTTTTTATAAGACACATCAAGTGATTGTCGAAGATAAAAATGACATGTAGAGGATCTAACTGATCCGGAAAGGACGAAGCAGTTAGAATTCCAGTTGGAAAAGGAAGCAAGCAGTAGTAGTGCAATACCTATCTTTAAGGATATACCCATAGATCCTGAATCTTTTGTACCATATCCTTATTCACCAAATCCTGAACCTATATATGATCCTACTATGGATATGAGGTATGCAGTACTACAGGGTTCAGAGGATGGTTCTGACTCAGAACTTCCTATAGAGAATTCTGATGGTTGGAGAAGGGGATCATATGAAGGATCTCATGAACATCAGATGTCCATAGATGGTTCTGACAGAAATGTTGGACAATCTAGCTGGATGGGTGCAAGAATTAACCCTAGTAATAGTAGTAGAAATGCCATGTCGATAGATAATCAAGATGAAGAAGAAGATCCTGAGGAGAGAGTGTTTGAATCATCAACATCTTCTCAAAATCCAGGGAATATACATTATCCAGTGTTTAGCTATCTTGCCCAAAGGAGCATTTGGGAAGCAGCAGGATCTGCGTATCCTGTTGACAACTCAAGGAATGAAGCTCAGGAGATGCAAGCGGGAGATAATGTTGAATATATTTCTGAAGACTTTTCAGCTGAGCTGGAGGGAGTCAATGCGCTCAGGTTGAGTAATGACTCAAGTCCTGACACTTCAGATACTGAGTATGTTCCTTCTGGAAGGCCATTTGTTTCACAAACTGTGCGACGAACGACACGTCATCACGGTTGGACATCAGGCATGTATGATGATCGTGGTTACTACTAGAAGTAGGCAACTATGTAGAGGTATCAAGTATCGTGTATTGTACTCTACAAAATAAGACATCTAGATAAATAAGGTAGTGTTGTGATTATACCTATATGGTATATGTTGTAGTGTCTTTGTATTATTATGATATTATGTATAATATGTGAAATGCATATTTGAATTTTATTTGGATCTTCATTGTGTGACTGGTTCTGTGCGTAAAGTCGAGCTCAGAACACATGTGCATGATGTAATTATGAGTATTCGCTTTATGTTGCAGGACTAAAGGGTCATGGATACGGTAGAAATCAAATCGGCAAAGAATGGATGGAACGAGAGGCCAAGGAGAAGGCCGATGCAGATGCAGCAAATAAGGGAGCATTGCCACCACCACCAATGAGGCTGTTGATGGAGCAGAATTTTATGAAGTGTATGCAAATGATGCAAGAGACCCAGAACAAGTTCATGGAAGAGCTATTGGGACGAGCAAATCAGAGGGCACCTGAAGGTGGAGGAGTAAGTCTTTCTGACTTCCAGAATGCAAGGACGTTACCTTTTGCAGCTGCCCCTGAACCAATGGATGCAAAAGATTGGCTAGCAGATACAGAGAGAAACCTAAAGACCGTTGGTTGTAATGATGAGAAAAAACTGAGGTATGCAACTCATGTTCTGACTGGACCTACAGCATCATGGTGGGAGAATCAGTTGGCTATGCAACAACCAGGAAGGGAGTTCACCTGGGAGGAGTTTAAGCAGAGATTCCGTGAATATCATGTTCCAGAGAGTGTTATGGAGTTGAGGCGCATAGAATTTGAGGAGCTTCAGCAGGGATATACTAGTGTCATGAAGTATATCCGGGAGTTTAGTCAACTGTCTCGTTATGCTGGGGAGGATGTTAACATGGAAGAGAAGCGGAAGAAACATTTCCTGCGTGGGTTAAACCCATTTGTGAAAATGCAGCTAAGATTAGCTAATAAGCAAACTTATCAGCAGTTGCTGGATGCAGCCACTACTTTCGAAGATGACTACAAGAATGTCCAAGAGGATAGGAGGAAGAGAGACAAGAAGGAAACCAAGAGAATTCAAGCAAGTAAACCTAAACCCAATCTGGATTTCAAACCCCGGAACAAGAACTATGGCAACAATAACAATAACAAGGGCAGTGGTGGAAATCAATCCAATCTGAGAAGGAATGTTATTTGTAACAACTATGGAATTCCAGGGCATTTCCAGAGATAATGCAAAAAGCTTCTAGTGATCTGTTACGGTTGTGGACAGAAGGGGCATATCAAGCCCGATTGTCCGAGAAAACCACCAGGAGGTTGGCCTACTAAGGGAGGAGGACAAACTAGTGGAGGATATGGACAACCCAATAAAGGAGGAAATAATGGCAACAACAACAATGGCAAGAGGAACAGACCTACCGGGAAACTGAACTATGCAACCCTCGAGGAGGTGGATAATTCGGAGCATGAAGTGATAGGTACTCTCAATATCCTTACCAATCCCGGCAAAGTTCTATTTGATACTGGTGCAACTACTTCATTCATTTCTGAAGAATTTTCTGATAAGTTTGGGATTAGAAGAGCAACGTTAGAAAGCCCTATGACCGTAGTTACGGAAGGGGGAAATGTGATTGTACGCCACATAAAACAAGATCAGGTTATCTCTATCTATGGTTGTACATACTTCGCAGACCTTTATGTGATTCCTTTGAAGGTAATTGTAGTAGTGGTGGGGATGGACTGGATGATGGAGCATGGGGCTCAGATAAATTGTGAGGAGAAAACTGTCTCAATCAAAACTCCAAGTGGATCAAGGATAGTTTACCATGCAGATAAGCATAGTCATATTATGGTGGATCTGAAGGTGAATTCGATGAAAGAGGTCAAATTGGAAGATATTCCTATAGTAAATGAATTTCAAGATGTTTTTCCATCAGAGCTACCGGGAATGCCACCAGATAGGGAGATAGAGTTCACTATTGATCTAATTCCTGGTACAACACAAATAGCTCAAGCACCATACAATATGGGACCCAAAGAGTTAAAAGAACTCAAAGAGCAAATTGATGATTTAGACATAAAAGGATTTATCCAAGAAAGTGTATCTCCATGGGGAACACCAGTAATCTTTGTGGATAAGAGGGATGGTGGAAGAAGGGTGTGTGGTGATTATAGAAATCTAAACAATGTTACTATCAAGAATAAGTATCCTTTACCAAGGATTCAAGATTTGTTTGATCAAGTGAAAGGAGCCGGAGTATTTTCAAAGATTGACTTAAGATCTGGATACCATCAAATAAAAATCAAACCGGAAGATGTGCCAAAGACAACATTTGTCTCAAGATATGGACACCATGAGCATCTGGTAGTACCATTTGGTTTGACCAATGCACCAGCAATATTCATGAATTTAATGAACAAAATCTTCATGCCATATTTGGACAAGTTCTTCATTGTCTTTATCGATGACATTCTGATATATTCCAGGGATAAGGAAGAGCATGCTGGTCATGTGAGAATAGCATTGCAGACTCTAAGGGAACACAAAATTTATGCTAAGTTTAGTAAGTGCGAATTTTGGCTAGATGAGGTAGAATTCCTCGGCCATGTGATAAGTAAAGATGGAGTTGCTGTAAATCCATCTAAAGTTCAGTCAGTATTAGAGTGGACTACACCAACCAATGTGAAGCAGATTCGAGGTTTCTTAGGAATGGCTGGTTATTATCGAAGATTCATTGAAGGTTTCTCCAAAATAGCTGGACCAATGACCAAATTGCTAAGAAAGAATACACCATCCAATTGGGATGAGAAGTGTGAAGCAAGTTTTCAGGAGTTAAAGACCAGGTTAACCATAGCTCCAATCTTAGCAGTTCCTGAAACAGGGAAGGACTTCACAGTATACTGTGATGCATCTAAAGAAGGTTTGGGTTGTGTATTAATGCAAGATCGGAAAGTCATTGCTTATGGTTCAAGACAACTGAAACCACATGAAGTCAATTATCCAACTCATGATTTAGAGTTAGAAGCAGTGGTTTTTGCGCTGAAAGGATGGAGGCATTTTCTTTATGGATCCTGATGTGAGTTATACACTGACCATAAGAGTCTCAAATATTTCTTCACCCAAAAGGAAATGAATATGAGACAAAAGCGTTTTTTGGAACTAATCAAAGATTATGATTTAACAATCAACTATACTCTAGGGAAACCAAATGTTGTAGTTGATGCTTTAAGCAGAAAGAGTGCAGATATTCAGCCTAGCAATAGGGAGCTACCAAAAGAGTTACAAATGGACTAGGAAAGATTAGAACTTCAATTCATTAGAACAGAGGTTCTTGGAGGATTAGCTACTATGCAAGTAGTTGCAGAGCAGGACAGTGATCTTAAACACGAGATTTTTAGACATCAAGCAGAAGATCCTTTTACTTTGAGGAAATTCGGAGGATATCTCAAGGGAAAAAATCTGTTTTTCGCCTTGGAGATTATGAGTCTTTATGGTTTGAAGACCGTCTATGTGTTCCAGATGTGACTGAGATTCGTTATGTCATACTCCGAGAAGCACATGAAACACCATATTCTGTACATCCAGGAAGTACTAAAATGTATATGGATTTAAAAGAACTATTCTGGTGGAATAACATTAAAAGGGATATTGCTAAATATGTATCAGAATGCCATACTTGCCAAAGGGTGAAGGCTGAACATCAAAGTCCAGCAGGACCATTACAACCTTTAGAAATTCCTGAGTGGAAGTGGGAGGAAATAGGTATGGACTTCATCATAGGATTGCCCATGACACCTAAACATAAGGATATGATATGGGTTATTGTGGACAGACTCACTAAAAGTGCACATTTTATTCCGGTAAATCATAAAGATAATGCCGAGAAGTTAGTAGAAGTTTACGTCAAAGAGATAGTAAGTAAGCATGGAGTACCCAAAAAGATCGTAACTAATAGGGGATCAGTGTTTACTTCAGCATTTTGGAAGCAATTGCATGAAGCACTTGGTTCAAAGTTAGATTTCAGCACAACCTATCATCCTGAGACAGGAGGTCAAACAGAGAGAACAAATCAAATACTAGAATATATGTTAAGAGCTTGTGCATTAGATTTTGGAGGTACATGGGAAGATCATCTACCATTTGCAGAATTTTCCTACAATAATAGCTATCAGAGTAGTCTGAAGGAAGCTCCATATCAGGTTTCGTATGGAAGGAAGTGTAGATCACCAATATGTTGGTATGAGCCTGGAAGCAGCAAAGAATTTGCGCCAGACTATATCAAGGAAAGACAAAATATCATTGATAAGATCAGGGGTAGACTGAAAATAGCCCAGAGTAGGCAAAAAAGTTATGCTGATCAAAGTCGAAGATCTTGGCATCCAGAAGTAGGAGACATGGTATACTTGAAAGTAAGTCCAATGAAAGGGGTGAAAAGGTTCGGAGTTAAAGGAAAATTGAGTCCAAGATACATCATACTATTCAAGATATTGAGTTAGAACAGAACTATAGCTTATGCTTTAGAGTTACCATCAAGATTGGCTCAAGTACACAATGTTTTCCATGTGTCACACCTTTGTAAATGTTTGAAAGTTACAGATGATGCAATCACACATCAGGAGATAGAACTACAAACAGACTTGACCTATGTTGAAAACCCCTGTAAAATTTTGGAAGAAAACTGGAAAAGGTTGAGGAATAGAGAAATCAAGTACTGCAAAGTACAATGGGAACATCACCCTAAAAGGGAAGCCACTTGCGAGAAAGAAGAGGATTTAAGAAAAGCCTATCCAGAACTATTCAGGTACACCTCAACAAACTTCGGGAGAAAGTTTAATTTAAGGGGGGAAGTCTGTAACATCCCAGCATTTAGGAACTAACGAAGGGTAGATTTAGGAATTTGAAATGTTGCATTCATTCATCTGTGAAAATGTGGGTAAACTGCCAAATAAAAACCTAAAGTGATCAAGGTTTCTTTCATACTTTGAGATTAGATATAGTCTTGAAGGATGATTGTTATAGACTTTGATATGATCTTTGTGGACTTATGTGTTTTGGGAAACGAAATTTGAATTTAAAACTTGAGTGTTTGAATTATAATTCAAAAGGATTTCTGAATGATATTTGAATCTTTGATTTAAATAAGAATTAACTAATAATAACTCAAACTTTAGATAAAGAAAGCAATTAAGAATATGAATATCAATTTCATATTTGATTCATTTAATAAGTTACAAAAATGTAACTCATGAGAATCATCCACAATCTTTACAATAGCAAATGAATAAAGAAGATTTTTTCTTTTTTGATGATAGTACAATCTTTATTACAAAAGAATAAAATAAAGAGTACAATTGAATATGAGAGTTATTACAAGTGACTAATCTATAAAGTAAAATAAAAATCCTAAACTAAAGTCTTGATCTTCAAATCTGGTCCCTACAAAATAAAAATAAACTTAAAAGAAAAAAAGGTTAGGATTAGAATTATTTTTGCTCTCAGAAGTTGACAGTGAAGTGCACTGTTCACTTTTTCATCATTGAGTTTATAAGGGGCAAGTTTCACCAATATGAAAGAATGTATCTTTCATAATTTTAAGCTAAAATACAAATTACAGCAAGGAGGGGAAAGTTTCACCAGTCAAGTAGAAGTAATCAGATGAAATTAACTTTCAAAAATTCTGAACATATCCACATCTGTGCAGCAGGCACACAAGCAGCACACACACCAAATTGCATGGTGTGTGCTGTCAACACCACAATAGCAGCACAACCAAACAAAACTATCAACACAGCCGTGGGAAACCAATTCCCACACCATTCCATTGCTCTTAGACACCAAGCACAGCAGCCAGTAGCTAAACCAAAGCCAAAGCCAAGCTAGATCAAACCAACCAAAGCCAGGATCACATCACCAAGATGGTGACATAAGGAGGGGGTAGATCAGGTGGATAGCAAGACCAAGATAAAGCCATCATGATCAGGAGATGATGGGCTAGATCAAGGACAAGACAGGAGCTAGAAATACCAGGGGAGCACCAGATCAAGCTACCACAAGATCCACCACTAGCAACCACAACATCAAGTGACAGTGGTGAGTAAATAGACCATCAAATGATCTATATGTCTAAGATAAGACAAGCATACACGATCTATCTCTTATTCAAACTCTCAGAAAGCACCCAAGTGGGGTGAATCCATCACTGAGGTTTTAAACTCTAAAAGCAAACATAAAATTATAAGGATCAACCTAAATATCAGAACAACATCATTGATTTAGCTATCAAGCTATATTCCAATTCTGGAATGAACATAGCTAAGATTTAAACTTCTAGGCACATCTCTAAGACAAGAGTAGCACCTTACAATTTAATCTTATGGATCTATATAAGTTATCAAGCTTACAAGCATCTTTTCCCATCTTTGATTCAAGCAATAGTAGCTGGTATCATTACCAGAATTATTCTATGTGAATCAACAGATAGAGGTCTAAATCCCTAAACCTCAGACCAACATCATTGGTTCTAGGGATATAAGGAAAGAGGACTTCACTTATCTATCATGCGAAGACAATACTTAAGATTGAATAAAACCACAGCAAGTAAAAGAATCTAGAATTGCGTGCCATACAAGGATGGTGTCACAAGAACAGTTCTAAACTAAGCAGGTTAAGCATCAAATCTTCACAGATACAATCAACCAATTATAAATCATTTTCCTGTTCTAAAAACACATGAATCATAAACAGGATATTCATATATATATGTCATCACTGTAAAAGACCATTTTGCTCTCAAACTACACATGAATTCTTAAGCCAACAATACTAAGACAGTGACATTATCACACCATACTCACTGTCATTAACCAAGTACTAACAGTGGTAGGTTATCAAAACGACTAGCTTTACCAAGTATTGTTCCAGAGCAACTGTATCATCTGAATCATATGAAATTTAACCATGGAATCATCAGTAGTAAACCACTAGCATCACCAAAGCTAATCATCAGCAGTAAGTCACAGCTAGTCACCACTTAACAGATTTAGACATCATCAACACATGATCCAATTCATCAGTATCTAATCAACAGCAAGGTATGAACCCTAAACAGAACCAAGAACCCTAATCAGGACCAGACAATCACCAGGAAGGTCACTACCAACATCTAGTAGATGATTTCCTAGCACAGAGAGCACGAGAAGAGAGGAAGCACTCACCAACGGTCCTTGCTATAGATTAGAAGAGGAAGCAGAGACAGCCAACGACCATGGCGGCACGGGGAGCACCCCCAAGGGGGCACTGCGACCCATACAGCACCACGTCGGCGACCATAGCCATGCCTAGGGGCGAGGTGGATCACCACGGCACACGACAGCAGCGGCGGTGCTAGGATCAACGCCAACCCCAAACCCTAGGGTTCGGGACAACATCGATCTGGTCGCATGAGGGCTCCAAGTCCAAATCCAGTTAGACAGGAGGGAAGAGCAGGGTTGACAACCTCTTCCTGCACCAGGCGGCAGCCAGGGCGGTCCACGACGGCGGGAATCGCCGGCGACGACACCACTGACCATGGGGTCGAGGAAGGAGAAGGAGAGGAGGGAGCTCGAGAGAGAACACAGCGAGTGAGTTGGGCTGGGTGGGCCAAAAACCCTTCGGGTTGCTATTTTGACCTTACCCTACTGGGCCACAAGGGCCCAATAAACCCAAATGGCCAGCCCAAGTCATTTAGAGTCTGTTTTAGTAAATAGGAAAACACCAAAATACCCCTGAACTTAATTAAATTCAAGAAAATAAAATAAAAGTCCAAAAATTATAAATAAAATATTTTTGGATTCACAATAATCCAAACTATCCAAATAAATTAAGAGATAAGATATTAGACATATAAATTTTATTAATAATTTGGTAATTTATATATTCTTTATGAAATTTTACAAAATTATAGAAAGATGATAAAAATAAATAAAAATCACTTTCATTATATATTAATATTGTAGTATTTTAGAAAAATACTAAACAAATATTTAATAACAATTTTTGATATTTAAGTAATAATTCTTAAAGGAATTATTAAATCAATAAAATTCAAATAAAAGGGAAATAAAATACAAGAATACAATATTCTATTATAAATATTAAAAATTAATATTTATGAATCCTTTATTATTAAAAAGATTTTTTCTAATAATGGGGAGAATGCATATTAAGTTAAATGTTGAACTACATTACTTTGCATAATCATTTTGCTTCTTTAAATATGGTCCTTACCGGCCAATAATGATGTTTTGTAGACATAGAAGCTCAAGGTCCAGTGCAAGCATCAGACTTCACTACCTTGCCATCACAAGGCAAGTTCATCACTTGCTCGTATCCTTTGAATAGTCTTTATCAAAGTACTTGCAAATGGTGTGTTATCATATATACTCTATAGAAATAAAATATTATTTTCACAAATAAAGAAATCTTAGATATCATCCTAAGTGATGATATAATGAAGCAATAGAACTTAGGGTTCTAAATGCAATAATGATGATCAATTAGGGACTCAATAACCCCTGACATTAGTGATTCTAGCATCGTATGTTACGCATTAGCCATGAGATTTGGAATGGGACAGAGAAGTCTGCTGTATCTTCTTCCTCTCGCATGAAGCCGGATGTGCAGGTCATGGCTGTTATCCTCGTAGCGTGCATATTAATTGGTAATTCATAGAGGATATGCAGCATATGGGTGGGAACCCTCATCGTCCCACGATAGTTCTGGCATCTAATGGTTTGTACAAACCATTGCCGTAATTCATTATGTGGGCATGGTGTACACCAAGGAGGCATGTGAGGTTGCGAAGGGGGCAGTGATTAGCTTGGACCAACTACTGGGCCCCACATCATGGAATTTTGGATGGGAAAGTACGCCCAGTTTTGCAACACAGAGTTGATCTCTCATGGGTAAAGTAACACACCTCTGTAGAGTGTACGAATTGTAACTTGTTACTCCCTATTATGGGAAGGATCTACGAACGCGGTAGGAAAGGAACTCCATGAAAGTTCTGGTCAACCTGTATAGGCTGATGGTCATAGATTTTCATAATAAAATCAATCTTTGAAGAAAGATTTACATAGTACCAAGGACTTATAGTCCGAGGTGGTAGTTAGAGCATCAAACTTCCCACCTTGCATATAATGAACTTGTTGGGTAACGCTGTTACTCATCCTTTCCTTTGATCCCTTGCTTAGACTCTGAGGATCCTGAAGACGTGCCAATTTATGAAGCTGAATGTCAAGAAGATGTGTTCTACGAGGAGCCTGAACTGTCAGGAGGAATTGAAGGAGTGGATTACGAAATCCTCTATCGTGTTGACGATAACGAATCCAACTAAGTATCCTAGTTAGTAGTAACCAGTGGAGCCGAGCAGCATGAACTCTATAGAATAAGTTGCTAAGCTTAACTCCTAGTCGGAGTTGCTATTTTTAAATTCCGCTGAAACACTTTATATTTTGGTTTGTAAGTTGAAACCTTTTAAAGTCTTGAACTTCTAGTATTGTAATAATAATAATGTGTGAATGTTTGTAATATGGACCCGCAATGTTTCTGTTGTACCACTCTGAGGGATGTGATATTTACGGAACGGTGTTTTGTGGGTGTCATGTAAACGACTATAGTGTACTACACATGCAGTGGTATGCTGGGTCTCCGCATCTTGCCTCCATACGAGAGGAAAAGGATATAGCTGACTTCTCCATCCCATTCCAAATCTCATGGTTAACGCGTAATATACAATGCTAGAATCACTGATGTCATCGGTTGTTAGGTTCCTAGTTGATTATCATTGTTGCAAATATAAATTTAAGTTCTATTGCTCCTTTCTATCATCACTTCGGATGATATCAACAATTGATTTATTTGGTAAAATAATATTTTCTTTCCATGAAACATAGATGATAACACACAATTTGCAAATACTTTAATAAAGACTCTTCAAAGGACATGAGCCAGTGATGAACTTGCCTTTTGATTGTAAGGTAGTGAAGTCGGATGCTTGCACTGGAACTTGAGCTTCTATGTCTACAAAACATCTTTATTGTCTTGTAAGGACAATATTTAAAGAAGCAAAATGACTATGCATAGTAATGTAATGCATTATGTATCATTTATTTTTCTTTGTGTGTTTTACCCATTACATTAGTTTCAAGAATTCCTTTAAGTAATAAAGGAATTCATTTTAAAAAAATAATCTTTAATAATTTTTGCACATTATATTTGCCATTATATAAGATAATAAATTATTTTTAAATTTAAAATTTAATATAAATTCCCATATTTATTCATTTTATAATTATTTTAAGGATTGATATTTTAAAAAAATTCTTTTTATGACCCAAAACATTTATTTTGTATTTTTCTTAAATATTAGGATAATAATATATAATAAAAGTGATTTTTTTATTTTTATCTTCATTCTTTAATTTTAAAATTCCATAAAGCATAATTATTTTATAAAATTATTGACCAAATATTATATACATCAATATTTATTTCTTAATTTAATTAATTAGGTTGGATTATTATGGATCCAAAAATATATTATTTGTAATTTTTAATCTTCTATTTTATTTTTAGAATTTTTATTTAACTCTAGGGGTATTTTGGTCTCTTATTAATTATTACATTTTCATTTAGGTTTTGGGTTGGTTCCATTGGGCTTATCGGGCCAATTTGGCCCAAGTGGCCTTGACCAAAAGGACACCCCAAAGGCTTTCTGGCCCTATTGGACCACTCCTTCGGTTCCTCTCTCTCTCGTCCTCACCTCCTCTCCTCCTCGACCCCGTGGGGTGCTGGCGCTGCCGCCGTGCGATGCTCGCCGCCGTGGCCCTCCCTGGCCACTGCCATGGTGCAAGGCGAGGTTGTCGACTATGCTTGTCCATCTCCTCCGCTTCGATTTGATTTTGGAGCCCTCCTGTGGCCAGGCTCGCCCCGTTCCCGAACCCTAGGGTTTGGGGTTGGGTGCTGCCATCGCCACCACTGATCCTCCTATGGTGGTGTGCGGTGGTATGCGCTACTATGGCTACCGCCATGGCTGGTGCGGGTTGCAACACCCCCTGGGTGCTCCCCGTGCCGCCACGAGCTCGTCGTCCCCTCTACTTCCTCTTTGTTTCTTCATCGAGGACCTCTGGTGAGTTTTGCTCCTGTGAACTATAGTGTATACAGCTATGTCGAGTACCACTATGTGTCTAGAGAACAATCTCTATTCTATGTTTGTACGGATATTAGGGTTCATCTTTGGTGCTTATGTGATGATGCTATGGTCTAATATTGATGCTCAGTGAAGGTTGTGTTCTCTGTCCTTAGTGATTCTTGTCATCCTTAGATGATGTGATGATGTGGTTGATCTGATGCTATGGTAATCTGATTTGTTGATGTTGTAAATTAATATGTTCATCTTCTGTTAGTATCTTGATACTGACAGTATCACTATCAGTGATGACTCACTTCATTAGTGTTTGTGACTTTCCTATTTATTCATAGTCTGAATTTTTAATCAATAGAGTTTGATGATTCTATGAAAATAAATAGATATATATATATATGGTATGATCTCTGAGTCTAGTCTCAGGGAAATGATTTGCTAGTTGATTTATAAACACTAGACTATCTGATGGTCTTAGTAGTAAGATTAGTGCTTGTGAAACCTTCTTAGAATGGTACACAAGTAGATATTTTTGCTGGCTTCACCAATGGTCATTATTGGAATTTGATAGATGCTTATTCATAAGTTGGAAAGCTTATTGTTTGATCATGCCTATGATGCTGGTCTGAGGCTCTAGGGTCTAGGGTCCTAGTTGGTTAAGTAATGGATTTGTTTGTAAATTATAATATCTGAGGTGCTACTACTTCTGGGAGATGTGCCCAGATCTTGTAAGAGCAGATGATAGATTGCAAAAGTTGCCTTTGATATCACCAATTTTGTGAGGCTGGTCTGAGAACTTGGTATTTTTGCTAGAGTTTAATTCTGTTCATTATATTAAAAACCTCTAGGGTAGATTCACCCCACCAGGGTGATCATTGAGAGGTTATTTGATGAAACAACACATGATCCTATGTGGATACGATGAATAAATCATGTTATGGTTCATGACACTCACCACAAAATGATGATGGTAGTGGTTTGTTGTGATGTTGGGTTGCTGGTTGGATCCTATCCTTCACCTCTTGATGATGTTCTTGTTTCCCCTGATGCATGAGCTTGGCCTTGATCAACTCTTCTCCTCCTAGCACATGTGAGCTTGGCCTTGCTGTCCACCTGATACTTCCCTCTCCTTATGTCACCATCAGGTGATGTTTGGGTTAATCAAGTGAGATTGTGTTGGCTGGTTTGTTTGGCTCTGGCTAAACTAGATGTGCTTGTGTGTTGTGAGCAGGGAAGAGATGCACTAGTGCTTTCCCTCGGCTGTGCTTGGTCCTTTTACTTTCTTGGACTGCTGGGGCTGTGTTGATAGCACACCCATGCATTTAGATGACTGAGCTGCTTGTATGCCTGTTGCATAGTTGTGGATATGCTCAGTGAGGTGTTCTACCTTTTTATCTTGTTACTAATTAACTGTCTGGTGAAACTTGTCCCTTTTACTGATTGGAATCATCTGACTTGTGGCTTATTTTTTTTATGAAAGATTTGATTCTTTCATATTGGTGAAACTTGGCCCCAAAAAGATTTACTCAATGATGTAAATTTGAGCAGTGCAACTCACTGCTCTCTATTGAGAGTAAAATTAACAACTTAACTTTTGTTTTCCTTTTTGTTTGTTCTTTATTTTGTAGGTACAAGATTTGAAGATTCAAGATTAGAATAGGTTTACTTTTAGATTGAATAGATCCTTTGTAATTTTTATTTTATTCTTTTGAAAGAAAGGTGTAATAGTTTAATAATAAATGTATTTTCCTCTTTTTGTAATTTCACTTTTGTAAAGATTCTTTATTAAATTTATAAGTTACATTTTGTAACTTATTCATTGCAGAAATATATAGAATAAATATTCATTTGCTTGATTGTATTATTTTATTTAAAGTTTTAGTTACTAAATATTATTTCTTGATTAAATAATATTACTAAAGCATAATTCTAATCTTTTAAAATATAAATCCAATCTCAAGTTTGAATTCAAATTCCTTTCCCCAAAACATACTAAGTCATAAAGATCCTGTCAAAATTTATAACAATCACTCTCCCAAAGCTACTCCTAACTTAGAGAGTGAAATAAACTCTGATCACTTTATGTTTTTATTTGGCGAAAAATTTACCCACATTTTGCAGATGAATGCATGCAAATGCACAATTTCCTAAATCTACCCTTCGTTTGTTCCTAAATGCTGGGATGTTACAGCTGACATCTCCTTGGGCAGTTCCAGTTGATATAATACTTCTCCTCGACGATTTAGAATCTTGAAAGGTCTGATATATCTGGGGCTAACTTTCCTTTGAGTTGGAAAACGTTGCATTCCTTTCAAAGGTGACACTTTGAGATACACAAAATCTCAGATATTGAAGGTGTAGGCGTTCGTAGCATGAAAAACAAAAAAATTCTACCGCATGCATACAAACAAGCCAAGATCTATCTACTAGAGTGAAGCAACGAGTCGATTAGAGTAGACGATCCTTCCGGTGTTGCGTTCGAGCAGCGCTTCCGCAGTCGGTCACACGTTCGGTACTCGATGAAGACCTTCTTCTCCCTTGTTCCAGCAGGCAGCGGAGGTTGTAGTTCTCCCCTCGCAATTCTGGTAGCACGACGGCATGGTGTCGGAAGTGGAGGAAAGAACCCGCAGGGCTTCGCCTAAGCCGGTGCGAGTTATGGTGGATCTAGGGTTTCCGGCGATCTAGGTTTAGAAGGGCGGAGAGGAGGAGGAGGTGTCGGCGGCGTCTAGGGCGGCGGGCCGGCGGCGGCACATGGGTGGCGAGGGCTGGTGTTGTGTGCTTTGGGGCAGCCCTCCCCCTCTATTTATGAGAGGGAGGGCAGCTTGGGAGAGGGGAGTTTGAATCCATACCCAAACCCAAGTTGGATAGAAGAAAGGCCTCTTTCCTTCTACCACTAGGAAACTATTGTTCCGGTTTGACTTTTCAAACCTCCCTTTTGACTTTCAATTTAGAGCTTTATTTATCTCTCGCAAATGCCCAACCAAAGTGGCCTAGGACATGATCCAATTATTCCACTTAACCATGACACATTCATGGACCATTCCCCTTCCGGTCCGGTGAACCTTCTAGACCCTTCTAGAACCCCTCCGATGAAAACATCGGAATGATTCCCGAACTCCGGAATCGGACTTTCCTTATATGTATCTTATTCTCCGGACCATTCCGGATCTCTTCGTGATATCCCGGATCCCATCCGAGACTCCGAACAACATTCAGTTTCTATACTTACATTCCATATCTACTAAACAACATTGAATCCTCAAGTGTGTCTTCCTATGGTTCGTGAATTATGCGGACATGACCGAGACACTTCTTCGATGAATAACCAATAGAGGAATCTGGAAATTCATATGGCTCCCACATATTTCTACGATTATTTTGCGACCGAATGAACCACTTACATACGATACCAATTTCCCTTTGTCTCGCGATAGTTTACTTATGCGAGGTTTGATCATCGGTATCTCTTCATACCTGGTTCAACCTCGTTACCGATAAGTACTCTTTTCTCGTTCCCGTGATATGTGATCCCTTGTGAGCCAGCCACATGCTTGCAAGCTAATTGGATGACATTCCACCAAGAGGGCCCAGAGTATATCTATCCATCATATGGATGGACAAATCCCACTCTTGATCCATGTGCCTCAACACATACTTTCTGAACACTCAATGCCACCTTTATAGCCACCCAGTTACGGTGTGGTGTTTGATGTCATCAAAGCATTCTTCCGGTGATGGTGATTAACATGATCTCATGGTCGAAAGAATTAGGTTGCTATGTATCAGAAAGCTTATAGCAAGCGAACTATTGAAAGGACTTGATCTTTATGCTGCACTTATCTATAGGAGTATGTCCATCATACCATTCTCCTAATGATATGATCTTGTTGTTAATAGCATCTCAATGTTGATGATTGAGAAGCCACGATCATCTATTAACCAATAAGATAGTATTATAAAGAGGCTTTACCAGGGACTCTACCAAGTTTACAAATCACACAAGTATTAATGTTTCTGGTTAATACTATTATAGCATGAATGTAAACATTTATCATAAACACAAAGATATAATAATAAATACTTTTATTATTGCCTCTAGGGCATATCTCCAATAGTCTCCCACTTGCACTAGAGTCAATTAATCTAGATTACATGGTAATATACCGAACACCCATGGCGGTTTGGTGCTGGTCATATTTTGCCCTCGGGAGAGGTTTATTCAACGAATTCGCCACATTCAGATCTGTGTGTACTTTGCAAATCTTTATGTCACCATCTTGGACATGCTCTCGAATAGAGTGAAAACGTAGTTGATGTGCTTTAGCTTCTTGTGTGACCTTGGTTCTTGCGCATTGGCTATGGCGCCCATGTTATCATAGTTTATAGACATTGGGTCTAGCAGAGTGGGAACCACACCGAGCTCTGTAATGAACTCCTTAATCCATATCTCCTCTTGTGAAGCCTCCGAAGCAGCTATGTATTCCAATTCAGTTGAAGATCTCACCACAACGCTTTGCTTTGCAATCCTCCAGCTCTCTGCTACACCATTCAAAGTAAATTCGTATCCAGATTGAGATTTAGAACCATCCGGATCGTTGTTCCAACTAGCATCATTGTAACCATTAACAACGAGTTGTTCATCACCTCTATAAGAAAGAACCATAAACTTAGTTCTTCTTAAGTACTTAAGGATGTTTTTGACCACTGTCCAATGATCCACCCCAGGATAACTTTGATATCTGCTAGTTAAACTAGCAGATATATGCAATGTTGGGTCTAGTACATAACATGGCATACATGATAGATCCTATGGCTGAGCCATAGGGAGTCTTACTCATTCTCTCTCTATCTTCTGCCGTAGCAGGACTTTGAGTTTTACTCAAGGTCGTATTGGGCAACATGGGCAAGAACCCTTCTTTGTATCTTCCATTCCAAACCTCTTTAGAACTTTGTCCAAATATATACTCTGTGACAACGATATTAGGCGTCTCGATCTATCTCTATAAATCTTTATGCCTAATATGTAAGAAGCTTCGCCAAGATCCTTCATCGAAAAAATATTATTCAAATAATCTTTGGCACTTTTAAGAAGATCTACATCATTCCCATCAACAATATGTCGTCCACATATAGTACTAGGAATGCTATAGAGATCCCACTCACTTTCTTGTAAATACAAGATTCTCCATAAGTTTGTATAAGACCAAAACTTTTGATCACCTTATCACAACGTTCATTCCAACTCCGGTATGCTTGCTTCAATCCATAAATGGACTGTTGAAGTTTGCATACCTTGTTAGCATCTTTAGGATCGACAAAACCTTTGGGTTGTACCATATACAACTCTTCATCAATGTCTCCATTGAGGAACACCATTTTGACAGCCATCTGCCATATCTCATAATCATAATATGCAGCGATTGGTAGCAAAATCCTCACAGAATTTAGCTTCGCTACCGGTGAGAAAGTCTCATCGTAGTCAACTCCTTGAATTTGTCGAAACCCTTTTGCAACAATTCGAGCTTTATAGACAGTAACATTACCATCAGCATCTGTTTTCTTCTTGAAAATCCATTTGTTCTCAACAGCCTTCCGGCCATCCGGTAAGTCCACCAAAGTCCATACATGGTTTTCGTACATGGATCCAATCTCGGATTTCATGGCTTCTTGCCATTTATTGGAATTTGGGCTCATCATTGCTTCCTCATATGTCGCAGGGTCATCGGTGTTGTCCACCAACATGACACTCATAACGGGATCATACCAATAAGGAGTGGTATGATTTCTAGTTGACCTGCGAGGTTCCGTAGTTACTTCAACCGAAGTTTCATGATCAACATCATTAGCTTCCTCTCTTATTGGCGTAGGCGCCACATGAACCACTTCTGGTGCTATGCTACTCTCAAGTTCAAGAGAAGGTTCAATAACCTCATCGAGTTCTACTTTCCTTCTAGTCACTTCTTTCGAGAGAAACTCCTTCTCTAGAAAGGATCCATTCTTGGCAACAAAGATTTTGTCCTCAGATCTATGATAGAAGGTATACCCTATAGTTTCCTTCGGGTATCCTATGAAGACGCATTTTTCCTCTTTGGGTTCAAGCTTGTCAGGCAGTAACTTCTTTACATAAGTTTCGCAACCCCAAACTTTAAGGGATGACAATTTAGGTTTCTTCCCAAGCCATAATTCATACAGTGTCGTTTCAACGGATTTAGATGGTGCCCTATTTAAAGTGAATGCGGTTGTTTCTAATGCATAACCCCAAAACGATAGCGGTAAATCTGTAAGTGACATCATAGAACGAACCATATCTAAGAGAGTTCGATTACAACGTTCGGACACACCATTACGTTGTGGTGTTCCCGACAGTGTCAATTCTGAAAGTATTCCGCATTTCTTAAAATGCTCGCCAAACTCATAAATTAGATATTCACCTCCATGATCAGATCATAGAAATTTAATCTTCTTGTTATGTTGATTCTCTACCTCACTTTGAAATTCCTTAAACTTCTCGAAAGTTTCGGACTTATGTTTCATGAAATAGATATGCCCATATCTACTCGAGTCATCCATGAAGGTAAGAACATAACGATAACCACCGCGCGATGCTACACTCATTGGACCACAAACATTGCTATGTATGATTTCCAATAAGTCCGTAGCCCGCTCCATCATACCAGAAAATGGAGGCTTAGTCATTTTACCCATCAGACATGCTTCGCATCTTTCAAGTGATTCAAAATCAAGTGATTCAAGAAGTCCATCAGAATGGAGTTACTTCATACGCTTCACTCCAATGTGACCAAGACGACAGTGCCACATATAGGTCGAGTTATCGCTTAATTTCAAACATATAGGTCGAGCTTAAATGTTATTAATATGTGTATTACAACAATCGAGATTCAACAAGAATAAACCATCTACGAAAGGTTCATGCGCATAAAACATATTACTCATACAAATCGAACAACCATTATTTTCGGACTTAAACAAGTAACCATCTCACAATAAACATGATCTGGATATAATGTTCATGCTCAATGCAGGCACCAAATAACAATTATTTAAGTATAAAACTAATCCCGATGGTAGATGAAGAGGTAGCTTGCCGACCGCGATCACATCAACCTTTGATCCATTTCCAACGCGCATCGTCACCTTGTTCTTTGCTAGTTTCCGTCTATTCTGCAGCACCTGTTTCGAGTTACAAATATGAGCAACCAAACCAGTATCAAATACCTAGGCACCACTACGAGTACTAGTGAGATACACATCAATAACATGTATATCGGACATACCTTTCTTCTTGATGTTGCCATTCTTCAAATTCGTCAAGTACTTAGGGCAATTCCGCTTCCAGTGACCCTCTCCCTTGTAGTAAAAGCACTCAGTATCAGGCATAGGCCCAGCCTTGGTATTCTTCACCGGCGCGGTAACTTTCTTACCGCCCTTCTTGAAGTTTCCATTTTTCTTAGACTTGCCTTTCTTCTTGAATTTGGTGGTCTTATTGACCATCAACACTTGGTGCTCTTTCTTGATCTCCACTTCCACAGACTTTAACATGGAGAATATTTTGGGCAACGACTTGTCCATGTTTTGCATATTGTAGTTCATCACAAAGTTCTTGTAACTTGGTGGTAGTGATTGGAGGACACAGTGAATCCCCAAAGCGTTAGGAATCACTATACCCAAGCTTTGAAGCTTGCTTGCGTGCCCAGACATCTTAAGCACATGCTCACTGACGGAGCTGCCCTCTTCCATATTGCAGTTAAAGAACTTTTCAGAAGCCTTATAACTCTCAACTGCCGCGTGATCCTCAAATATCATTTTGAGTTCACGGACAATATCATGTGGGTCATGGTTCTCAAACCTTTTCTGAAGCTCCGATTCCAAACCATACAAGATAGCACACTGAACTGTGGAGTAATGATTCTTCCGAGCGAGGAAAACATTCTTTACCTCTTCGGTAGCATCAGCTGCATCTGGGTCACCCATCGGTGCATCCAGCACATAGGTCAAATTACCAACATTGAGGATAATCCTCAAGTTGCGGAACTAATCCGCGAAGTTGCTTCCATTGTTTTTCAACTTTTCTTTCTCTAGGAAGGCATTAAAATTGATGGTAGGGGCCGCCATTGATCTACAACATATTTGCAATAGTTTAGACTAAGTTTATGATAAATTGAGTTCTAATTAATAGTTAAATTAATCTAGGTGAACTCCCACTCAAAACAATATCCCTCACATTGTTTTAGTGATCACACGAACCAAATCCACCACATCAAAACCGATCATCACGAGAGTTGATGTAGCTTCAATGGCGAACAATCAACATGTTCATCATATCTACTATATGACTCATGCTTTACATTTCAGTGATCCGTGTTCCGAGACCATGTCTGTACATGCTAGGCTCATCAAGATCAAACCTTAGCTTCCGCATGAGCAAATCTGGCTTGCTCCCATTGTATACACTCGCAAAATCTAACACACCTGATCATCACGTGGTGCTTTGAAACAACGAGCTTTAGCAACGGTGCTTACTAAGGATGAACACTTTATAACTTGAAATTTTGTGAGAGGGATCATCTTATAATGCTACCATCGCAAAATAAGCAATACAGGATGCATAAAAGGATTAACATCACATGCAATTCAAAATATGTGATATGATATGGCCTTTCTTCTTGTGCTTCCGATCTCCATCTTCAAGCACGAACATGATCTACATCATCACCGACATGTCGTCAAGGTCAATGGCACCGCTTCATGGTTGTCGTCCACCAGCATCAACTATTACAACTACTTTGAATAATAGACACGCATGTCTTAACGGAATTAAAAGACAACCAAATGTCTCCTGCCGGTTGCCGACTTACAATAAGGAACATTGCATACATCATATATAATCACAATCATGGCCATATCACATCACAGCACACCCCTGCAAAACAAAGTTAGACGCCTCTAATTTTCTTTGCATATTTTACGTGGTTTGGGGCTTTCAATAAGTGTCGTTCTAACTTACGAACAAGAACCACAACATTGATACTAGTATTGTCAATTACCCGTTGTAAATTGAATCTTCACTATGTTGGGAGAAACAGGCACCCGCAAAGCCAGTTTATGTAATACAAGTTGCATGTCAAGCGTGGAGCAGGTCTCATGAATGATGTCATGTAAGGTTAGCCCAGGCCGCTTCATCCCATCATCCCGCAAGATACAAAGTACACAAGAAGCAATCGACAACAAAAGCATCAACGCCCACAATGACCATTGTGTTCTACTCGTGCAACATATCTACATATAGACACGGCTCTGATACCACTGTAGGGGTTCGTAGCATGGAAAACAAAAAATTTCTACCGCATCCATACAAACAAGCCAAGATCTATCTACTAGATTGAAGCAACGAGTCGATTAGAGTACTCACCCTCAAAGATTCCAAAGAGGTTAATGAGAGCAGATTCTCATGGGTGATGTAGTCATACACTTGCTGATCTCAAGATCGCGTAGACGATCCTACCGGCGCTGTGTTCCGGTAGCGCTTCCGCAGTCGGTCACACGTTCGGTACTCGATGAAGACCTTCCTCTCCCTTGTTCCAGCAGGCTGCGGAGGTTGTAGTTCTCCCCTCGTGATTCTGGCAGCACGACGGCGTGGTGTCGGAAGTAGAGGGAAGATCCCGCAGGGCTTCGCCTAAGACGGCGCGTGTTATGGTGGATCTAGGGTTTTGGCAATCTAGGTTTAGTAGTCCGGAGAGGAGGAGGAGGTGTCGGCTGACTAGGCGGCGGGCAGCAGTGGTATGGCGGCCCAGGCGGCGCACGAGTGGCGAGGGCTGGTGTTGTGTGCTTTGGAGCAGCCCTCCCCCTCTATTTATGAGAGGGAGGGCAGCTTGGGAGAGGGGGTTTGAATCCATACCCAAACCCAAGTTGGATAGAAGGAAGGACTCTTTCCTTCTTCCACTAGGAAACTATTGTTCCAGTTTGACTTTTCAAACCTCCCTTTCGACTTTCAATTTAGAGCTTTATTTCTCTCTTGCAAATGCCCAACCAAAGTGACCTAGGACATGATCCAATCATTCCACTTAACCATGACACATTCATGAACCATTCCCCTTCCGGTCCGGTGAAAATTCTAGACCCTTCTAGAACCTCTCCGATGAAAACATCAGAATCATTCCCGAACTCCGGAATCGGACTTTCCTTATATGTATGTTATTCTCCGGATCTATTCGTGATATCCCGGATCCCATCCGAGACTCCAAACAACATTCGGTTTCCCTACTTACATTCCGTATCTACTAAACAACATCGAATCCTTAAGTGCGTCTCCCTACGGTTCGTGAACTATGCGGACATGATCGAGACACTTCTCCGATCAATAACCAGTAGAGGAATATGGAAATTCACATGGCTCCCACATATTTCTACGATTACTTTGCGATCGAATGAACCACTTACATATGACACCAATTTCCCTTTGTCTCGCGATAGTTTACTTATGCGAGGTTTGATCGTCGGTATCTCTGTATTCCTAGTTCAACCTCGTTACCGATAAGTACTCTTTTATTGTTCCCCTGATATGTGATCCCTTGTGAGCCCGTCACATGCTTGCAAGCTAATTGGATGACATTCCACCAAGAGGGCCTAGAGTATATCCATCCATCATACGGATGGACAAATCCCACTCTTCATCCATGTGCCTCAACACATACTTTCCAAATACTCAATGCCACCTTTATAGCCACCCAGTTACGGTGTGGTGTTTGATGTCATCAAAGAATTCTTCCGGTGATGGTGATTAACATGATCTCATGGTCGAAGGAATTAGGTTACTATGTATCAGAAAGCTTATAGCAAACAAACTATTGAAATGACTTGATCTTTATGCTACGCTTATCTATAGGAGTATGTCCATCATACCATTCTCCTAATGATATGATCTTGTTGTTAATAACATCTCAATGTTCATGATCGAGAAACCACGATCATCTATTAACCAACAAGCTAGTATTATAAAGAGGCTTTACCAGGGACTCTAACAAGTTTACAAATCACACAAGTATTAATGTTTCTGGTTAATACTATTATAGCATGAATATAAATATTTATCATGAATACGAAGATATAATAATAACTACTTTTATTATTTCCTCTAGGGCATATCTACAACAGAAGGCGCGGTCTCGACGTCTCTTGTCGGCATAACTCTTCTGTCTGGATTGGGCGGTCTTGAGGTGCTCACGGATCTTGTGAACTTTCTTTTCTACTTCACGCAGGATGTCGGGTCTGGAAATCTGACTCTCTCCTACTTCCGACCAATTCAAAGTGGTATGTCACTTCCTTCCATACATGAATTCAAATGGGGCCATTTGCAAACTAGCTTGATTCTGTTGTTGTATGAAAATTCTGCGAACAGCAGACAGTCTTCCCATTTTGATCCATATTCTAATACACACGCTCTCAACATATCTTCGAGTATTTGATTTACTCGCTCCGTTTGTCCATCTGTCCGGGGTTGATAAGCTCTGCTAAAATCCAGTCGGGTTCCTAATCCTTCTTGGACTTTCTTCCAAAATCTTGAGGTAAACTGAGTTCCTCGATCCGATATAATGTTCTTGGGGACTGCATGCAAACTGATGATTCTAGCAATGTACAACTCTGCTATCTTTGAACTTTGGTAGGTGGTTTTGAATGGTAAGAAATGGGCAACTTTGGACAGTCTATCAACTATGACCCGGATAGAGTCATTTCCCCTACTATATGTAGGCAAACCGGTGATAAAATCCATTCCAACTAAATCCCATTTCTATTCCGGAATCTCCAATGGTTGCAACAGTCCTGCGGGTCTCTGATGTCCCGCCTAGACTCTCTGACAAATATCACACTTGGTGTAACATCCCAAAAATACTAAAATTGGATCATCAAAATCTAATCCTCAAATTTAGGGTTAACAAAATAATTTGCTAAATAAAATTATGAAAGCATGCATGTGTGTATGCACTTCATTTGGAATTCTTTTGAACCAACTTGTTTGTGTGTTCCTTTGTTTGTAAATGGATACTTAGGTGAAATAAACATCATCTAAACAATTCCCAAACTTTTATCAAATACAAATAAATCAAAACAAAGCTAAATGAGCGAATGGTCATTTTGACCAATTTAACTCCCATGCCTACTTTGGCTGTCTCAAACTTTCAGAACCCAACAGAAACTTTTCTGGATCTTTGCACCCCTTGATTGTACTCATAACAAAGTATCAAGGCCCACTTTGTGATCATCCAGAAACTTTGAAATGCATAGTTTAAATGACAATTCAAAATTGAATCTTTATCATATGGGAAGATCCCACTTTCTCAAAAACCACTCAAACAAGCTCAACTTTCAAAACCCAAGCATCTGCAGACTCACCAACACCAACCTAGCACACCCACCAAAAATCTTTTCAAAATTCAAAAATTGAGTTCTTGCGGCCATTTCATCAAACACTTGGCAAACATAAATCAAACAAAATCCAAACACTATTGTGAGCAGTGATTGAAGCCTAACTTGTTCCCTCTCTGGATACAACTAGGTTTTAGTAGATCATCTAGCTCAATTGCACACCCTTAGCACCACTGTAAGCTTGGCATTGCCATCAATGGTGAGCAGGCCGAATGCACCCTTGTCACCCCATGTCGACAGCAAACTAGGAGGAGAAACAAGCCTAGCCAGCATGTCTGGGAGCAAGCCAACACCCCACCACCACTCCCTGTCTAGCGCTCGAACGTTGCCAGCCACTGGACCACACGCACGAACCATGCCAACCTCGCCAGCAACCATGCCGAGAGCACGCCCCATGCGCCACGCTCGACGGACGCCCACAGACCGCGCCCCGCCCTCTCCGCGTGCATACGTGACCAACACCGTCCCAGCAACCCCGCAGACACGCTTGTTCGCCGCCGCGCGGACCACGCATGCTGTGCGCCATTAAATTCTCCGTCGGGCACGCGCAGAGCACCGTCGCGTTCCGACCAAGCCGCACCGCCCCACGTCTCGCCACCGTGTCGTTGAGCATCGCCCAGGGAGCACCGCACCGCCCCCTACCGTTGCCCACGCCGATAGCCGTCTGTACCGTCGACCACGACGAGCACACCTTGCGCCCCGTCGGTCCCCTCTCGCCACTATAAATAGAGGCCACCCCCAGCCGAATTGAACACACCATCTCACTCCCCTCTCATCACTGATCGTGCCACCCCGTTCCCGGAGCAAGGCGAGCAGCGCATCGCCGGAATTTCACCGGAGCCCGCCGCTACTGGAGAAGAAGGGAGCCAGCCATTGGAGCCGCACCAGGAGAAGCTGCCGGTACCAGGAGGTTCACCGTCATCGACTTCGTCGTTCGCCCGCCTCGCCGACCCTCGCCTGAACCATGGTGAGCCCCCAACGACCCCCACTGGCCGCGCTAGGTTTCTTTCTCGCCGGTGTTGCCCAACGTCCACGATGACTCTCAGCCGTTGGATTAAAACCAGATCGAACGCACCACATCGCCCCATACCGCTTCGCACCCCCCTGTCTCACTGACGCGTGGGGACAGCCACTTACGCAGCCTGCAGAAGCGCTGTGCTTAGCAGGCCGACCCATTAACCTTTCCCGCGCAGCCCAGTTATTTGAATTAAACCTTTTCCTTTTTATTTCAAACACACTTCTGTACCCAGTTTCAAAAACCAACCCAGATCGATTCAGTGCACCAAATGGAATGAAACTAATTTTGTTAGAAAGGTCTGGGAATGCTGAATCCAAGCCCATTGGATACAAGTCATTTGGATCTGTAGATCATGCTTGGCAAAAGTAACAAGGTAGAAGCTTTTATCCACTCAAACATTTTTCAAATTTAAACCATAATAGCTTTTGTGTTGATTCCAACTCTCAAAAATCACATTTAACCATACCTTTCAGAATATATAAAAAGATATATAGGTTTACTTACAGAAATAATGTTCAAGTAATAAAAGAATGCCCCATAGGCAGTTCTAACCACTTTAATTAATTAAAATAAAAGGGTAAAACCTTATTAAATTGTGACACCACTTTAAATGACATTCCCATGGACTAAAATGTGTGGTGATGACATGTGTCAACATGATCCCATATTTGGTTTGGAGAATATTAAATCTTAAGTAGTTTCTCAATGAGTAGAAATTACTTTTCTAAAAATAAAAAGGAATAATACCAAGCTTTAATCTTGTAATGTTAGTGATAATGTTAGATCATCTATAGGACCCTTTTGTGTGATGATTGCAAGTAGTTAAGTATTGTTTGGTGATTGTGTACATCGTATCTATTTATAGACGCTAGTACCGACCAACGATACAAGGAGGAAGGAGGATACTACGAAGAAGAAGCCGAGGAGAACTTCAACCACTGCTCTACACAAGGCAATCTTTACTAACCAAGTGGACCAATGCAAGCTAACACTTGCAATTTAGCAAGCTTATACTGATATTGTGCAAGCCAATACTTGCAAGCCTTACTAATCAAGTTGACCTATGCAAGCTACTACTTGCTTGCTACCATGCCACTATATGCCTTAAAGCATATATGATCATAACCCCTTGATAAACCAATCCTAGTTTTATTTGCAAGTTCATTACTTTATTCCTTTATCAAAGCTCTTACTTAGAGAGTACTGGAATAAATGGTAGATACTAGAAGGATAATTGAAGGTTGCATAAAGAGCATAAAATTTGGCCTAAGCTAGATAATCTTGATGTCATCCTAAGGCATGAGATTAAACTCAGCTAAACTCCAATAGTTTACCACCCCTCATTAGTACTCACCCCCACTTGTTGATGCTAGTGCTAAGCATAAAACTTGATCAACTTTAGATGGGAATACTTGGTGAAAATGGTTATGAAAACCTTAGAATGATGGATCATTCTACTGATATGTTTTGACATGTGTTTCCAAACACCTGATGAGTTTGGTGATGAAAATGTTGAGGCATGAGCCTTAGCCCTTTATAAAACTGATGGTTGTCTGGATGCGATACCATTCCAATTTTTACTGTACAACCACAATACCCGAGAATTGGGTAGGGCTTGACTGGAAACTTATATACCTTAGTATTAGTTCCCTCACGGCCAAGGTCTGAGCTGAGGCTACCTTGTGAAGATTGTCCACCTATGCAGTACCCAAGATGACAGTTGGTCATGGTTGGGAGGCCAAACTCACAGGAGAGGTGCTTATACTAGGGCGTGTAATTGAAAGGTTAGGATTGATTATCCGCATACTGAGTATGGTGAATTCAGGATTTGTTCCTGACGGATGTATCGAATGTTGTGGTGAAAGTGTACAATCTCTACAGAGTGTTAAACTATTGGAATAGCCGCGTCCGCGGTTATGGACAGTTGGATTGGCCATACTGTTCCCCCGTCAGACTTTTCAAAAGACTTGTGAAATGAATTGAGACTTTGGCTTGACCACAACAGGGTTGCGGCATGAGATACAAGTTCCCACTTAGGTGTTATAAAACCTTAACTAGCATTCGTTGCTTCCAAACTTAGTAGAGATAAATCTGGCTTTTGCAAAACAACCCTAGAGCCTAGTGTCCTATTATCCAAAAACCCTTTTACTTGTTAGTATTAGTTTGCGAGTACTTAAAGAGTACTCATGGCTTTGTCCCTGGCTATTCCCATGGCCAGACTATGATGAGGAGTACCTGGAAGATGGACCCCAGGAAGGTTATGACGGCTAGGATCATCTCCCATCGTCAGCATTGCCTGTGACCCCGAAGATGGAGCTTCGCCTACGCTACCGTGATTATTACGTATTCCACTGCTTGATGTTGTATTAAGATCTGGATCATGAGATCCCTATTTTTGTAAGAACTTATGTACGGTTTGTAATGGATGATGTACTATGGTATCCAATTCTGTTATGTCTCGCAAAAATGGTAATCCTGGGATTGCGATGTATGGCATAACAGGCATCTAGGATTAAAAATCTGGGTGTTGACAAGTTGGTATCAGAGCCATCCTGACCATAGGAGACCCTAGTTAGACTGGACGTTTGAATCAAAAACTTAGTTGCAAAACCAAAGAAAACAAATATTTACAAAAACTTATTCTCATTCTTATCCCTTTGATTCTTTCAGGAAAATTCATGTTCCTCCAAAAATTCTTGCAAAATACATAAAATTTGACACACTTGATCACTCTACTAACTTACTCATCCTATATTCTTATAGATGGATGTGAAGTACAGAAAGTTTTATCAGTTGGGGAATGGAGGAGACCTTATCTTTGAGAGGGATTTGGACCAGCTTTCGAAACTTCTGTAGCGTCCGCACCCCGAGTTCTTCGGAGCTCAGCTCAATGATCAAGGAGGAGAAGATCTGCAGTGGCTAATTGTTGCAAGTCTCCGAGGAAAGATTGAACCTCCCACTGTTGAGGGAATTTAGTTTACCTTAAGAGAGAACAACTGACTCGATGGACTTGCTAGGGCCATGCAGGAAGCTCTTTCCCGTCTGTGTGGGCAGAGCATCAACCAGATCAAGGGTACTCGCTTTGAGTTTTGCCCGAGGCGTGATGCAAATGGACAACCACTGGAAGCCCCATACCACCCTGACCTGAAGACTCAATTGGACCACCATAGCTTCATGATGTACGATCGACAGCAGGAGTTGGATAACTGCCGTGACTACTCCAACCACAAGTCTGCCATCATCAAGACGAAGGATCAGACCATCGCCATGCTGGCAAAGGATCGCAAGTCTCGCCGCCATCAGCTTGACAAGAAGGAGCGCATCATTGCCCGTCTTCGCCACCGTATCTCATCTTTGGAGGACACCATCCACGAGAGAGACATGCAGTTGGAGGAAAGGTAGAATGCAGGAGACGACCTTCATGGAGACCCCTACTCCTATCTCAGCGATGACGATGATTTTCTGGAGGATCAGGCTATGGATTTCTTCACCGATGAGGATGATTTCGCCTTCATTGATGATGATGAGGATGATGAAGCCACAGATTCCGAGGAGTAGTAGCACTTGAGCACTAGCGTAGTGAGTAGTATTCGGTCCCACTGTATCATAGTTTTCAGAATGGTTCTTAAAACCATCTGCTTTTCTTTGTTGTTGTGTGTGTTGTATCGTGTGCTATGAATGAATGAGTGAATGAAAAAGCAAGTTGCTAGAAAAATCGCAGTCAAACTTTAAAAACTTTTCAAAGACCCAAAACCTTAGAAATTTCCCTCTTTTCTCATGATCTATCTCAATCTTCAGATGCCACGCGGAGGAAGTGGTTCATCCCCGGACCCGATGTTGCAGATTCTGCAAATGTTGACTTCTGACCGCGAAGCTGAAAGAGCGGAACGTCAAGCCAACCTAGACACCCTGCAGCAGATAGCCCAGCTAGCCCACAACAACCAAGGCCACGGAAATCAGGACAACCATGGATCTAAGCTCAAGAATTTCCAGAATACCAACCCACCTGTTTTCACTAAGTCAGAAGAACCCCTAGACGCCAACGATTGGCTGCAAACCATGGAAAATAACCTAGAAGTCGCCGGAGTGGAAGCCAACGAGAAAGTTCTGTTCGCCACCCACTATCTAGCCGGAGATGCCAGGGCATGGTGGAACAGTGTTCGCGCAATGACCGGAGGCCAGATGATGACCAGGGAGGAATTCAAGGTCAAGTTTAGTAGAACCCATCTGCCACCGGGTTTGATCAAGAGGATGAGAGACGAGTTCAGGGAACTAAATCAAGGAAGGATGACTATATTGGAATACCATGACAAATTCTTGTCATTAGCTAGGTATGCCCCGGATGAGATTGACACCAAAGCCAAGAAGAAAGAACGATTCCTGAATGGTCTGCATGATGAGATGCAGACGGTGTTAGTCAATATCCCCTTTGCCGATATTGAAGACCTTGTAGACTCTGCCATCCAGATGGAAGGAAAGATCAACCAAGCCAACGAGAACCGCAAGCGTCGCATGATGCATTAGCCAGGAACCCATCAGACCCCAAAGTATCGCCCTAACCCATCTCCAGGATTTGCCCCAAGAACAAACAGACCCCCGATGAACCGTCCGACCTATCCCAACCGTGGAAACCCTAGACCCGGAGGAAATCACAACAACCCCGGCAACTCTAGCAATTTCAACCGTGCACCACCAAAGTTCAACACCAACAATGCTGCCACCAACACCAACACTGCCCCTAGGACTAGAAGCAATGCGGTGCCTGTAGCAGCAAAGGACAAGTCGCAAGTGACCTGTTATGACTATGGAAATAAGGGTCACTACTCCAACGAGTGCCCCAACAAGAAGAATGCCGCAGCACCCAATGCCAATGCCCCAGCTCAGCAGCAGCTTCGTGTTCAGCCAGGAAGGAGATTTGCCCCAGGGAATTCGCTCAACCGCAACGGCCGTCTTTTTTATCATGCATGCTGAAGAAGCTCAGGAAGCGCCAGACGTCGTGCTGGGTATGTTTTCTGTTAATTCAGTACTTACAAGAGTGTTGTTTGATTCTGGTGCATCTCATTCATTTGTCACCGAAGAATTTGCATGCACTAGTAAAATTCAACCAACCAAACTGAAGCATGTCATGATTGTTCAAATTCCCGAATTAACCACCAAGGCTAGCAAAATTTGCAAATCCGTCCCTATCCGAATCCATGGCATAGATTTTTATGCTAATCTGATAGTACTCGGAACTAAAGGTTTGGAAGTAGTACTAGGAATGGATTGGATGTCCAAACATAAATGATTGATTGACTGTGCCAAGAAAGCCATCGCCATGACCAAGTAGGAATATCAGTCAAGCATATATCTGAAACCTTACCTCGTCAATTCAAGTGCAACAAGAGTATAGCCCAACCTACCATTGACCATGTCCGGATAGTCTGTGAATACCCTGATGTATTTCCAGATGTTTTGCCCGGTATGCCCCCAGATCGGGATATCGAGTTTATCATCGAACTAATCCCCGGAACAGGACCCATAGCCTAGAGACCATATAGTATGAACCCGTCTGAGCTAGCAGAACTGAAGTAGCAACTAGATGCCATGCTGGAAATTGGATTGATTCAATCAAGTGCGTCACCATGGAGATCACATGTCTTGTTTGTGGACAAGAAAGATGGAGGTAACCGTTTGTGTACGGATTACCGGAAGTTGAATGATGTCACCATCAAGAACAAGTACCCCTTGCCCAAGATAGAAGATTTGTTCGATCAGTTGACTGGAGCCAAAGTGTTTTCTAAGATTGATCTTAGAACAGGTTATCATCAACTCAAGATTCGTGCAGAGGATATTCCAAAGACTGCCTTTACCACCAGATATGGATTATACGAGTATACAGTCATGTCTTTTGGATTAACCAATGCCCCCGCTTATTTCATGAATCTCATGAATAAGTTTTTTATGGACTTCCTGGATAAGTTTGTTGTTGTTTTCATCGATGACATTATGATTTATCCCAAGTCATAAGAAGAACATTAGCTACACCTAAGGACCATTCTTGGAAACCTTAGAGAGCACAAGCTATATGCAAAGTTTAGCAAATGTGAATTCTGGTTACAGGAGGTAGGATTCCTCGGTCACATTGTGTAAGGTTCCCAACCTTTAATAAGGTAGAGATCCCTGTGTTTACAATGCTAGTCCCTGTATCAATAGCTAGCATCCACAGTAAAGATGTAATATCAAGATACAAAGTTCATAATACAACTTTGTAACCAGGAATAAAATAATTTATTACATCTTACATAGCTCATTTGGCTATCTCATTACAATGCAGCAGAATATAACAATAGCATGGGGTACTTCATCCTCAAAGTGCCACAGGCAATCATGTTGGTTCTAGACTTGTAATCCTATTCAACACACTTCACTAACATCAAACAAACCTGCAACATAATAAGTTGCAGCCACAAGGGTCAATACATTTGAATTGTATTGGCAAGTTTCACTACTATGTACAAATAAGTGGATCCTATCATTACATGCATATTTGGCTAAGTAGGGTTTAGGCTCATTTGCAGAAAGCAATATAGTTTTATCCTATCTTTTGAAAATAGTTTTGATCTTTTGTCAAATGTTTCTGAACTCCTTGGAAAATTCCAAGTGCTTCAAATCCCTTGTTGTCACCATCAAGTTTTACTTTGAGAAATTGGAATGTCGAGATCTTCCATAGCTTCAGGCCTTAGTTGCTCAGAATTGTCCATAACCGGGGACACGGCTAAGTACTTAGAATTTGATCTTCTGCAGAAGTTGTACACTTTACCCACATGACACAATCTCGTCTTGACGCCACCAGTGGCCGCTGGATCCAAAATGGAGTACTGGCAGATCGAGAATGTGACAAAGTCTTTCCATAGAAGTCCTCCCAATAGACAATGCTAGCTTGTCAACCAGGCACCAGTGTAGGGATAAATTTCCCTTACACAATTCTAGTTAACCTGAAGATGCCAATGCATGGGTCTTTCACTATGTAGTTGATTAAGCCAGAGCCCATTTAGCATGTGGCTGTACACGGAAGCCACTTTACGAGAAACATGTTCAATCTTTAAGTCCCTGCGTGGTTTTCTTCTAGTGCACATACAAAAAGATAGCCATATAAACATGGTTCCCTTTGTTGCCACCTTGTCCAAAACTTGAGTATCCTTGTCCACCCAGGTGGTTCATTGAGTACTTGTTTTATTATATAAAACATATATCTTTTCAACTCTTCATATAATCATATCATGTATCCCATCCCAAATATATAGCAGGGCTAAGCATACTACAACTACAATGTTTTCACTAAGGATGATATAAGGGTATCCTATTAGGATTTAGCATAGCATAAAATATAGTAGTCCTTTCCATGCATGTTACAAAAATCCACTAAGTATAATGAAAATAGTAGGACATGGATGATAGTGTCACTTGCCTTTTAGTAGAGAATGTTGGTTCACTTCTTGATCTTGAAAATATCACACTCTTCTAACTTCACTACAATTCAATCAAGCAAACACAAATTCAACTAGCATTCAAACCATTTCTCACACATAAAATAACAAAAACAAGGTCATGCATGCAAGCATGCAAAATATAGTTTTATTTAGAAAAGTGGTTTCTATTAGGCTCTAAACATTTTTAAAGTTCAAAGTGGTCACTTACTAAAGTGGTAAAACCATTTACAAAAGGTTTCATTTCATAAACCAAATATTATGCTAAGGTGATATTTTATGCTGTTGAAAATATATTTTAGCAAAGCAATGATTTTATATGGTTCATCAAATAAGTTTTTAATTCACAAAACTTGGTGTTTAGGGTCAGAAGGTTTGAATCAAAACATTTCCCAAAGGCTTTACTCAAAAATCCTTTCTAAACCATAAACAATATTTTTATTTGACTAGAAATGTGCTAATTAAAATATTTACTCCTTAACTTCACAAAATACATTTTTAAATCCATAAGTTGGTTATTATGGTCAGTAGGTTCACAACAATCCATTTTGCAAATATTTCATCTTAAAAATAATTCTAGAACAATTTTTATATTCAAACTATGCCTACACATGTTTCTGCAAATTCAACCAATTTTCCAGAAGCAAAACATTCAACAAAGTGCATGGTTGGGTAGGATTTGTCTTTCTGATTCCATTGATATAAAATTTGCAAAATTTGTACGTGTAGAACTAAAGTTATGAATTTTACAAGTTTGCAAATCTAATAGAACATTTTCTGGTTTTTATTCGAACAGACTGGCCACGTGTCTTATTCTTATTCGCTAGTACCGGTTCATGCAGATTGTGCTCTGTGGACCGCAGGATTTAAGTGAGATCGTACGGCACAGAAGCAACGATACATCTTCGATTAAATCTAATCTCAGCCGCTAGATTCAGATCCAATGGGCTCAGCGCGTTTGACTAAAAACCGGCGGCTCTAGCGGCGGCGGACGGCGGCGCGTGCTCTGTCAGTGTCGTTGCCGATGAACCAGGAAGCAAGAGGGGGAACGGAGGTGCTCACCGTGCTCGCGCGGTTGTGGTGAAGCTCAACGTAGCGGTTGTTTGTCAAGGGGCGCAATGATTCTAGAGGGATTGCTCGCCGGAGTTGCTGCGGGCGGCGGTGCTCTCGAGTTGTCGTCGCTGGCGATGTTTAGGACCACACTAAGACAAAGTGGAGGCACTGTTAGGTGCGCACGAGGGTCGCGAGTCTGGGAGCATCAGTGAGAGGGAAAGGCTTGGTCGGAGTTTACCTGGAGAGCTCGACGGAGATGAGACAGACGGCGGTGGCATTCGGGTGATGACGAAGCCGAGGCTATGGTGCTCGCGCGGGCTAACGAGCGTCACTGGGAGATGCGCCAAGAGGTGGGGAGCAAGTCTGCATGCAGTGGGAGGCAAGGCGTGGCGAGGTGTGGCCGGAATCGGTTGGGGAAGATCGTCGGAGCAGTGGCGTTGCCGGCAGAAATCCAGGCAGCCTGGTGGCTCCGGTCGTGTGAGGGTTGAGGGCAAAGAAGGAGGGAGCGTGGGCGATTAAGTACGGTGTAGTCGCAGGGGGAGTGATGGCTGCAATAACGCAAATTGATCGTCGCAATCAAGGGCAGCAACGGCGAGGGGGACGTGGTCGCGGGGTTGAAGACGATGTGCTGGCGATGGGGTCATGCCGTCAGCGAGAGTGAGAGAGGAGGCGTGGGGTCCAGTCGTCAGTGACTTCGCGTGTGAGAAACTGAGTGAAAAATGGTTCACTGCGGGGAGAGAGCTAGTTGGGCTGGACTGGGCTTGCTGGGCCTGTTGGCTGGGTTGGGTTGATTCATTTTTTTTATACCAAACCTTTTTATTTTTCTGTTTTGAATTTCCTGATTTGATTTTCATTCAAACAATTCAAACAACAAATCAATTCAAACCACCACCAAACTTTGTATTGATTTTAATTTTGTTTAACAACATAATCCAAAGTCCAAAATAAAATAATTCTTTTATTCTTTTAGTATCTATTAATAATTAAATAAATAGACCTTAGTCTTTAATTCAAATAGGATTTAATTTATTTAAAAACTCTATTTGAAATCTAAATAATACCAAAACCTTTTCAGTAGGTTTTACTTGAAAAACAAAACACTTGGAAATCTTCTTTAAAATACTTTAACAAGTTTCAATGTTTATTTAAAATGGAAAAGCCTTTACTTAAACAAAATTGGATATTAATAAATCCTCATGGTTTTATTTAAATAAACCTTTACTATTTTTATCAAACAAAATATTTTATTTCAAAAGCTTGGCCAAGATTTAATTTGGATCTATAAAATAATCCTTATTTATAATTCTACCTTTTCTTTTAAAAACCAAATCTTTTTATTAAAAGATCCAAAAATAGTGATTCCAACTTTTATAACTTTATTTATTATTTGTTTATCTTTCAAATCCCTTTAGGATTTTATTTGATCAAAATAGGTTTTGATGTTTCCATTTGGAATAAAAAAGTTTCTTCTCACCCTAAATTTCAACAATTGTTTAATTTGTTTACTTATTTTTCACATTTCAAAATTTGGAAAATTTTGGGATGTGACAGGCTACCACCCTTAAAATAAATCTCGTCCCGAGATTTGGGAAGGCTAGGGTTACAAGTTGGCTTCAAGGAAACTAGGGTACTACCACCCTTAAAAGAAAGTCTCATAGAGTTACATTGATGGTTCACTTGACTATGGGTTCAACACTTAATATCCAGACAAGGAATCCTTATTTGACTCAACTGAGTTAACTAATCCTGACATCCACTTGTTCTATCTCTTCAAAGTTTCCATCCATGTCAATGTGGTTCACATGTCCTTTCTGGGTCACATTGGAGTCATTTCCATTGGAGTTTCAAGCATCCTTTTTCCTTTTCATCTCAGGACAGTCTGATGCATAGTGTCCAAGTTCCTTGCAATTATAGCACTGCAACTGGCTAATGTCTTTCTTCCTGAAAGTGTCATGTTGGTTCTGACCAAGGTCATCTCCATTGTCAGTATCATTTCCATTATTATCACTTGCATTGTTGTTGTGGTGATACTGATGTGGTTCAGAATCTTCATTGCTCTTTTTGAATGAACGCTTATTTTGTGATGATCCTGAGTGATACTTGAGTTTATGCTTCCTCTTTCTGTTCTCAACTTGATTCATCTTGTTTTCCAATATAGTGTCTTTGTCACAGAGTGATTGGTAAGTTGGAACATAGGCAACAACTAGCTGAAGGTTCAACACATCCTTAAGTCCTTCAAGAAATTTCTCCTTTCTCTTAGCATCTGTGTCAACTTCATCCGGTGCATAGCATGCCAGATTGTTGAATTCTTCAATATACTCAGCCACACTGAGGTGACGCTGTTTCAGAATGTGGAATTCCTTTTTCTTCAAGTGCATCACTCCAGGTGAGATGTGAGCTGTACGGAAACCATCCTCAAAAATAGCCCAAGTTACATCTTCAAGGGGAGTGGTGATCTGAAAGTTGTCCCACCATTATGCTGTTGGTCCTTCAAGTAGAAATGCTGCAAACCTAACTTTTTCTTTATCGGTGCAGCCAATAGTCACTAAGTCCTTATTCACCAAACGTAACCATTCATTGGCTTCCATTGGATCAGTTGTTCCAGAGAACCTTGCAGGCCTAAGTTTCAGAAACCCGGTGAGCATATCATGTGCTGGAGGATTATTCTGATTGTTTTTGCTGTTGTTGTTGTTGTTCTGATTCTGTATGAACGTGGTTATCATATGCATCATCTGTGTCTGAGCTGTCATCACCTGCTGCATCTCAGGAATGATGTTGTTGTTTTGGTTGGGGTTGGCACGACGGGGAGGCATGTGTTGGTTTGATAGGGATGAGTAATGATAGATAGACCTAAGGAAGTTCTATCACACACCTCAAAACAATCAAGTTGAAAAAAGCAATCAAGAAATTCAACAAGCAACTATTCACTTAACAACTTATGAGCTTAACTCATGAGTTGAAGGAATCAACAAGTTTTCATGAAATAAATAACTTAGTATAATCATACCTCATAGGTCAATATGATCCATACTCTAACTTGATATCAATGTCTTTGGTTGGCAATCTAATGTCTCTTGGTTCTCACTTGTAGTCATTAGTGATGTCTAAGTTGAAGTCCTTGGTGAAAACTAAAGTTGAAATCATTGGTCATGGTGAAGGCTTTGTCCATCAAGTTGAAAAAAAGAGATGTAGAATCAAAACCAAAAAGGTTGAGGAAACAGTTTACAAGATTGTTTGTAGATAAGTTTTGGAACAAATACAACTCCTATTCTTCTAAGGGGTTTTGTCCAATCCTAGGGTTACAATCCTACAGGCAACATAGTGCTCTGATACCATCTGTAAGGTTCCCAACCTTTAATAAGGTAGAGATCCCTGTGTTTACAATACTAGTCCCTGGATCAATATCTAGCATCCACAGTAAAGATGTAATATCAAGATACAAAGGTCATAATACAACTTTGTAACCAGGAATAAAATAATTTGTTACATCTTACATAGCTCATTTGGCTATCTCATTACAATGCAGCAGAATATAACAATAGCATGGGGTCCTTCATCCTCAAAGTGCCACAGGAAATCATGTTGGTTGTAGACTTGTAATCCTATTCAACACACTTCACTAACATCAAACAAACCCACAACATAATAAGTTGCAGCCACAAGGGTCAATACATTTGAATTGTATTGGCAAGTTTCACTACTATGTAGAAATAAGTGGATCCTATCATTACATGCATATTTGGCTAAGTAGGGTTTAGGCTCATTTGCAGAAAGCAATATAGTTTTATCCTATCTTTTGAAAATAGTTTTGATCTTTTATCAAATCTTTCTGAACTCCTTGAAAAATTCCAAGTGCTTCAAATCCCTTGTTGTCACCATCAAGTTTTACTTTGATAAATTGGAATGTCGAGATCTTCCATAGCTTCAGGCCTTAGTTGCTCAGAATTGTCCATAACCGGGGACACGGCTAAGTACTTAGAATTTGATCTTCTGCGGAAGTTGTACACTTTACCCACATGACACAATCTCGTCTTGACGCCACCAGTGGCCGCTGGATAAGTACTCACCAAAATGGAGTACTGGCAGATCGAGAATGTGACAAAGTCTTTCCATAGAAGTTCTCCCAATAGACAATGCTAGCTTGTCAACCAGGCACCAATGTAGGGATAAATTTCCCTTATATAATTCTAGTTAACCTGAAGATGCCAATGCATGGGTCTTCCACTATGTAGTTGACTAAGCCAGAGCCCATTTAGCATGTGGCTGTACACGGAAGCCGCTGTACGAGAAACATGTTCAATCTCTAAGTCCCTGGGTGGTTTTCTTCTAGTGCACATACAAAAAGATAGCCATATAAACATGGTTCCCTTTGTTGCCACCTTGTCCAAAACTTGAGTATCCTTGTCCACCCAGGTGGTTCATTGAGTACTTGTTTTATTATATAAAACATATATATTTTCAACTCTTCATATAATCATATCATGTATCCCATCCCAAATATATAGCAGGGCTAAGCATACTACAACTACAATGTTTTCACTAAGGATGATATAAGGGTATCCTATTAGGATTTAGCATAGCATAAAATATAGTAGTCCTTTCCATGCATGTTACAAAAATCCACTAAGTGTAAAGAAAATAGTAGGACATGGATGACAGTGTCACTTGCCTTTTAGTAGAGAATTTTGGTTCACTTCTTGATCTTGCAAATATCACACTCTTCTAACTTCACTACAATTCAATCAAGCAAACACAAATTCAACTAGCATTCAAACCATTTCTCACACATAAAATAACAAAAACAAGGTCATGCATGCAAGCATGCAAAAGATAGTTTTATTTAGAAAAGTGGTTTCTATTAGGCTCTAAACATTTTTAAAGTTCAAAGTGGTCACTTACTAAAGTGGTAAAACCATTTACAAAAGGTTTCATTTCATAAACCAAATATTATGCTAAGGTGATATTTTATGTTGTTGAAAATATCTTTTAGCAAAGTAATGATTTTCTATGGTTCATCAAATAAGTTTTTAATTCACAAACCTTGGTGTTTAGGGTCAGAAGGTTTGAATCAAAACATTTCCCAAAGGCTTTACTCAAAAATCATTTCTAAACCATAAACAATATTTTTATTTGACTAGAAATGTGCTAATTCAAATATTTACTCCTTAACTTCACAAAATACATTTTTAAATCCATAAGTTTGTTCCTATGGTCAGTAGGTTCACAACAATCCATTTTGCAAATATTTCATCTTAAAAATAATTCTAGAACAATTTTTATATTCAAACTATGCCTACACATGTTTCTGCAAATTCAACCAATTTTCCAGAAGCAAAACATTAAAAAAAGTGCATGGTTGGGTAGGATTTGTCTTTCTGATTCCATTGATATAAAATTTGCAAAATTTGGACGTGTAGAACTAAAGTTATGAATTTTAAAAGTTTGCAAATCTAATAGAACATTTTCTGGTTTTTATTCAAACAGACTGGCCACGTGTATTATTCCTATTCGCCAGTACCGGTTCGTGCGGATTGCGCTCTGTGGACCGCAGGATTTAAGTGAGATCGTGCGGCACAGAAGCAATGATAGCTCTTCGATTAAATCTAATCTCAGCCGCTAGATTTAGATCCAACGGGCTCAGCGCGTTTGACTAAAAACCGGCGGCGCTAGCGGCAGCGGATGGCGGCGCGTGCTCTGTCAGTGTCGCTGCCGACGAACCAGGAAGCAAGAGGAGGAACGGAGGTGCTCACCGTGCTCGCACGGTTGTGGTGAAGCTCAACGTAGTGGTTGTTCGTCAAGGGGCACACGGATTCCAGAGGGATTGCTCGCCGGAGTTGCTGCGGGCGGCGGTGCTCTCGGGTTGTCGTCGCTGGCGACGTTTAGGACCGCGCTAAGACAAAGTGGAGGCACTGTTAGGTGCGCACGAGGGTCGCGAGTCTGGGAGCATCAGGGAGAGGGAAAGGCTTGGTCGGAGTTTACCTGGAGAGCTCGACGGAGACGAGATAGACGACGGTGACATTCGGGTGATGACGAAGCCGAGGCTATGGTGCTCGCGCGGGATAACAAGAGACACTGGGAGATGCGCCAGGAGGTGGGGAGCAAGTCTGCGTGCAGTGGGGGGCGAAGCACGGCGAGGTGTGTCCTGAATCGGTTGGGGAAGCTCGTCGGAGCAGTGGCGTTGCCGGCAGAAATCCAGGCAGCCTGGTGGCTCCGATCATGTGATGGTTGAGGGGAAAGAAGGAGCGAGCGTGGGCGATTAGGTACGGTGTAGTCGCAGGGGGAGTGATGGCTGCAATAACGCGAATTGATCGCCGCAATCAAGGGCAGCAACTGCGAGGGGGACGTGGTCGCGGGGTTGAAGACGATGTGCTGGCAGTGGGATCATGCCGTCAGCAAGAGTGAGAGAGGGGGCGTGGGGTCCAGTCGTCAGTGACTTTGCGTGTGAGAAACTGAGTGAAAAACGGTTCACTGCGGGGAGAGAGCTAGTTGGGCTGGACTGGGCTTGCTGGGCCTGTTGGCTGGGTTGGGTTGATTCATTTTTTTATACTAAACCTTTTTCTTTTTCTGTTTTGAATTTCCTGAGTTGATTTTCATTCAAACAATTCAAACAACAAATCAATTCAAACCACCACCAAACTTTGTATTGATTTTAATTATGTTTAACAACATAATCCAAAGTCCAAAATAAAACAATTCTTTTATTCTTTTAGGATCTATTAATAATTAAATTAATAGACCTTAGTGTTTAATTCAAATAGGATTTAATTTATTTAAAAACTCTATTTGAAATCTAAATAATACCAAAACCTTTTCAGTAGGTTTTACTTGAAAAACAAAACACTTGGAAATCTTATTTAAAATACTTTAACAAGTTTCAATGTTTATTTAAAATGGAAAAGCCTTTACTTAAACAAAATTGGATATTAATAAATCCTTATGGTTTTATTTAAATAAACCTTTACTATTTTTATCAAACAAAATATTTTATTTCAAAAGCTTGGACAAGATTTAATTTGGCTCTATAAAATAATCCTTATTTATAATTCTACCTTTTCTTTTGAAAACCAAATCTTTTTATTAAAAGATCCAAAAATAGTGATTCCAACTTTTATAACTTTATTTATTATTTGTTTATCTTTTAAATCCCTTTAGGATTTTATTTGATCAAAATAGGTTTTGATTTCCATTTGGAATCAAAAAGTTTCTTCTCACCCTAAATTTCAACAATTGTTTAATTTGTTTTTTTATTTTTCAGATTTCAAAATTTGGAAAATTTTGGGATGTGACACATTGTATCAGCCGGAGGAATTGCCGTTTACCCTGCCAAAGTGAAAGATGTAGAAGATTGGCAAGCCCCAACCACTCAAACCCAAGTTCATGCATTTCTCGGATTGGCGGGATACTACCGCAAATTCGTAAAAGGATTCTCGAGTATCGCCAGACCCATGACCCCATTGCTAAAGAAGGACAAGAAGTTTGAATGGACCAACAAATGTGTAGCAAGTTTTCAAGAACTCAAGAGAAGATTGTTTTCATCCCCAATCTTGATCATGCCGGATATCACTAAGCCCTTCGATGTGTATTGTGATGCATCCAAGATCGGTCTTGGATGTGTGCTAATGCAAGAAGGCAAAGTTATATATTATCTATCTCGACAACTAAAGCAACATGAGCAAAATTACCCAACCCATGACCTCGAACTCGCAGCCATAGTTCTAGCCCTGAAGACATTGAGACATTACCTGATGGGAAACCATTGTCAGATCTATACGGATCACAAGAGCCTGAAGTATATATTCACTCAGAAGGAGCTGAATATGAGACAGGAGATGGATTGAGCTAATCAAGGATTACGACCTGGACATTCAATATCACCCTGGTAAAGCCAATGTGGTAGCTAATGCCCTTAGCAGATTGCCGTGCCGCTTGAACTCCATGATCTTGAAGGAGCAACCAAGCTTGCACAAAGAGATGGAAGATTTTCGAATGGAATTAGTGAGTGAAGGATTTTTTGCTAGCATAGAACTTCAGCCCACTTTGATCAGTCAGATTAAAGAGGCGCAGAAGGGAAATGCTAGTATTGACGGAATCAAGCGTCGTATCGGTACATGCAAAGTACCCGGATTTACCAAAGACGAAGAAGGAGTTCTGTGGTACAAAGGACGCCTTTGTGTACCAGCAGATTCTGAGTTGAAAGAAGTGATTCTGAAGGAGGCTCATGATACTCTTTATTCTATCCATCCCGGAGGAACTAAGATGTATCAAGATTTAAAAGAGAAATTTTGGTGGCATAAGATGAAGAGAGAAATCGGAAGCTATATCGCCAAATGTGATATATGTCAGCGAGTCAAGGCAGGACATCAAAGACCCGCTGGATTGTTGCAACCCTTGCAGATTCCAGAATGGAAATGGGATTCCGTTGGAATGGACTTTATCACCGGACTGCCTACTTCTAGTAGGGGAAATGACTCTATCTGGGTCATAGTGGACCGATTGTCCAAAGTTGCCAATTTCTTGCCCGTCAAGACCACATATGAGAGTTCGAAGCTAGCGCAGTTGTACATTGCTAGGATAGTTAGTTTGCACAGAGTCCCCAAGAACATCGTATCGGATCGAGGAACTCAGTTCACCTCGAGATTCTGGAAGAAAGTCCAAGAAGGTTTAGGAACCCGCCTAGATTTCAGTACCGCGTATCACCCTCAGACCGATGGACAAACGGAGCGATTAAACTAAATACTCGAAGATATGCTGAGAGCATGTGTGTTAGAATATGGATCCAAGTGGGAAGATTGTCTGCCATTTGCAGAATTCTCATACAATAACAGTTATCAAGCCAGTCTGCAAATGGCCCCATTTGAATTCATGTACGGAAGGAAGTGTCGCACCCCTTTGAACTGGTCGTACGTAGGAGAGAGTAAGATTTTCGGACCTGACATCCGACGAGAAGCCGAAGAGAAGGTTCACAAGATTCGTGAGCACCTCAAGACCACCCAGTCCAGACAGAAGAGTTTCACCGACAAGAGACGTAGAGACCTCGCCTTTAACATAGGAGATTTTGTTTATCTGAAAGTGTCGCCATTGAAGGGAATGCAGCGTTTCCAACTCAATGGAAAGTTAGCCCCTAGATATATCGGACCTTTCAAGATTCTGAACCGTCAAGGAGAAGTGTCATATCAATTGGAACTACCCGAAGAGATGTCATCTGTGCACAATGTGTTCCATATCTCATTACTTCGCAAGTGCCTCGAAGTCCCCGAGAAGACCGAAGTGTTCAAAAATATCGATCACCGGACCATAGAGATCAACGATGACCTGACCTATCCCGAAGTACCCATCCGTATTTTGGAATAAGCTTTTCGAACTACCCGAACCCGAAGCATCAAGTTTATCAAGATTCAGTGGAGCAACCACACAGAAGAGGAAGCTACCTGGGAGCGCGAAGATCACATCAGGACAGAGTTTCCCGATCTCTTCAAATCCTAGGTAATATTTTTCGTCCTTTTTCAAATCTCAGGACGAGATTTTGTTTAAGGGGGGAAGGTTTGTAACATCCCAAAAATACTAAACTTGGATCATCAAACTCTAATCCTCAAATTTAGGGTTAACAAAAAACTTTGCTAAATAAAATTATGAAAGCATGCATGTGTGTATGCACTTCATTTGGAATTCTTTTGAACCAACTTGTTTGTGTGTTCCTTTGTTTGTAAATGGATACTTAGGTGAAATAAACATCATCTAAACAATTCCCAAACTTTTATCAAATACAAATAAATCAAAACAAAGCTAAATGAGTGAATGGTCATTTTGACCAATTTAACTCCCATGCCTACTTTGGCTGTCTCAAACTTTCAGAACCCAACAGAAACTTTTCTAGATCTTTGCACCCCTTGATTGTACTCATAACAAAGTATCAAGGCACACTTTGTGATCATCTAGAAACTTTCAAATGCATATTTTAAATGACAATTCAAAATTGAATCTTTATCATATGGGAAGATCCCGCTTTTTCAAAAACCACTCAAACAAGATCAACTTTCAAAACCCAAACATCTGCAGACTCACCAACACCAACCTAGCACACCCACGAAAAATCTTTTCAAAATTCAAAGCTTGAGTTCTTGCGGCCATTTCATCAAACACTTGGCAGACACAAATCAAACAAAATCGAAACACTATTGTGAGCAGTGATTGAAGCCTAACTTGTTCCCTCTCTGGATACAACTAGGTTTTAGTAGATCATCTAGCTCAATTGCACACCCTTAGCATCACTGTAAGCTTGGCATTGCCATCAATGGTGAGCAGGCCGAATGCACCCTTGTCACCCCCATGTCGACAGCAAACTAGGAGGAGAAACAAGCCTAGCCAGCATGCCTGGGAGCAAGCCAACACCCCACCGCCACTCCCTGTCCAGCGCTCGAATGTTGCCAACCACTGGACCACACGCACGAACCATGCCAACCTCGCCAGCAACCATGCCGAGAGCACGCCCCGTGCGCCACGCTCGACCGACGCCCACAGACCGCGCTCCGCCCTCTCCGCGTGCATACGTGATCACCACCGGCCCAGCAACCCCGTAGACACGCTCGTTTGCCGCCGCGTGGACCACGCGCGCTGTGCGCCATTAAATTCTCCGTCGGGCATGCGCAGAGCACCGTCGCATTCCGACCAAGACGCACCGCCCCACGTCTTGCCACCATGTCATTGAGCATCGCCAGGGAGCACCGCACCTCCCCCTACCGTCGACCACGACGTGCTCACCTTGCGCCCCGTCGGTCCCCTCTCGCCACTATAAATAGAGGCCACCCCCAGCCAAATTGAACACACCATCTCACTCCCCTCTCATCACTGATCATGCCACCCCGTTCCCAGAGCAAGGCGAGCAGCGCATCGCCGGAATTTCACCTGAGCCCGCGGCTACTAGAGAAGAAGAGAGCCAGCGATTGGAGCCGCACCAGGAGAAGCTGCCGGTACCAGGAGGTTCGCCGTCGTCAACTTCGTCGTTCGCCCGCCTCGCCGACCCTCGCCTGAACCACGGTGATCCCCCAACAACCCCGACTGGCCGCGCTAGGTTTCTTTCTCGCCGGCGTTGCCCAACGTCGACGATGACACTCAGCCGTTGCATTAAAACCAGATCGAACGCACCACATCGCCCCATACCGCTTCGCACCCCCTGTCTCACTGATGCGTGGGGACAGCCACTTACGCAGCCTGCGGAAGCGCTGTGCTTAGCAGGCCGGCCCGTTAACCTTTCCCGCGCATCCCAGTTATTTGAATTAAACCTTTTCCTTTTTATTTCAAACACACTTCTGTACCCAGTTTCAAAAATCAACCCAGATCGATTCAGTGCACCAAATGGAATGAAACTAATTTTGTTAGAAAGGTCTGGGAATGCTGAATCCAAGCCCGTTGGATTCAAGTCATTTGGATCTGTAGATCGCCCTTGGCAAAAATAACAAGGCAGAAGCTTTTCTCCACTCAAACATTTTTCAAATTTAAACCATAATAGCTTTTGATATGATTCCAACTCTCAGAATATATAAAAATATATATAGGTTTACTTACAGAAATAATGTTCAAGTAATAAAAGAATGCCCCATAGGCATTTCTAACCACTTTAATTAATTAAAATAAAAGGGTAAAACCTTATTAAATTGTGACACCACTTTAAATCACATTCCCATGGACTAAAATGTGTGGTGATGACATGTATCAACATGATCCCATATTTTGTTTGGAGAATATTAAACCTTAAGTAGTTTTTCAATGAGTAGAAATTACTTTTCTAAAAATAAAAAGGAATAATACCAAGCTTTAATCTTGTAATGTTAGTGATGATGTTAGATCATCTATAGGACCCTTTTGTGTGATGATTGCAAGTAGTTAAATATTTTTTGGTGATTGTGTACATCGTATCTATTTATAGACGCTAGTACCGACCAAGGATACGAGGAGAAAGGAGGATACTACGAAGAAGAAGCCGAGGAGAACTTCAACCACTGCTCTGCACACGGCAAGCTTTACTAACCAAGTGGACCAATGCAAGCTAACACTTGCAATTTAGAAAGCTTATACTGATATTGTGCAAGCCAATACTTGCAAGCCTTACTAATCAAGTTGACCTATGCAAGCTACTACTTGCTTGCTACCATGCCACTATATGCCTTAAAGCATATATGATCATAACCCCTTGATAAACCAATCCTAGTTTTATTTGCAAGTTTATTACTTTATTTCTTTATCAAAGCTCTTACTTAGAGAGTACTGGAATAAATGGTAGATACTAGAAGGATAATTGAAGGTTGCATAAAGAGCATAAAATTTGGCCTAAGCTAGATAATCTTGATGTCATCCTAAGGCATGAGATTAAACTCAGCTAAACTCCAATAGTTTACCACCCCTCATTAGTACTCACCCCCACTTGTTGATGCTAGTGCTAAGCATAAAACTTGATCAACTTTAGATGGGAATACTTGGTGAAAATGGTTATGAAAACCATAGAATGATGGATCATTCTACTGATATGTTTTGACATGTGTTTCCGAACACCTGATGAGTTTGGTGATGAAAATGTTGAGGCATGAGACTTAGCCCTTTATAAAACTGATGGTTGTCTGGATGCGATACCATTCCAATTTTTACCGTACAACCACAATACCCGAGAATTGGGTAGGGCTTGACTGGAAACTTATATACCTTAGTATTAGTTCCCTCACGGCCAAGGTCTGAGCTGAGGCTACCTTGTGAAGATTGTCCACCTATGCAGTACCCAAGATGACAGTTGGTCATGGTTGGGAGGCCAAACTCACAGGAGAGGTGCTTATACTAGGCGTAATTGAAAGGTTAGGATTGATTATCCGCATCTGAGTATGGTGAATTCAGGATTTGTTCTCGGATGTATCGAATGTTGTGGTGAAAGTGTACAATCTCAGAGTGTCAAACTATTCGAATAGCCGTCTTCATGTTATGGACAGTTGGAGTGGCCATACTGTTCCCCCGTCAGACTTTTCAAAAGACTTGTGAAATGAATTGAGACTTTGGCTTGACCACAACAGGGTTGTGGCATGAGATACAAGTTCCCACTTAGGTGTTATAAAACCTTAACTAGCATTCGTTGCTTCCAAACTTAGTAGAGATAAATCTGTCTTTTACAAAACAACCCTAGATCCTAGTGTCCTATTATCCAGAAACCCTTTTACTTGTTAGTATTAGTTTGCGAGTACTTAAAGAGTACTCATAGCTTTGTCCCTGGCTATTCCCATGGCCAGACTATGATGAGGAGTACCTGGAAGATGGACCCCAGGAAGGTTACGATAGCTAGGATCATCTCCCATCGTCAGCATTGCCTATGACCCCGAAGATGGAGCTTCGCCTACGCTACCATGATTATTACGTATTCCGCTGCTTGATGTTGTATTAAGATCTGGATCATGAGATCCCTATTTGTGTAAGAACTTATGTACGGTTTATAATGGATGATGTACTATGGTATCCAATTCTGTTATGTCTCGCAAAAATGGTAATCCTGGGATTGCGATGTATGGCGTAACAGGCATCTAGGATTAAAAATCCGGGTGTTGACAAGTTGGTATCAGAGCCATCCTGACCATAGGAGACCCTAGTTAGACTGGACGTTTGAATCAAAAACTTAGTTGCAAAACCAAAGAAAACAAATATTTACAAAAACTTATTCTCATTCTTATCCCTTTGATTCTTTCAGGAAAATTCATGTTCCTCCAAAAGTTCTTGCAAAATACATAAATTTGACACACTTGATCACTCTACTAACTTATTCATCCTATATTCTTATAGATGGACGTGAAGTACATCAAGTTTTATCAGTTGGGGAATGGAGGAGACCTTATCTTTGAGAGGGATTTGGACCAGCTTTTGGAACTTGGGCGTCACTTTCGAAGTTCTTCGGAGCTCAGCTCAATGATCAAGGAGGAGAAGATCTGCAATGGCTAATTGTTGCAAGTCTCTGAGGAAAGATTGAAACTCCCACTGCCGAGGGAATTCAGTTTACCTTAAGAGAGAACAACTGGCTCGATGGACTTGCCAGGGCCATGCAAGAAGCTCTTTCCCGTCAGTGTGGGCAGAGCATCAACCAGATCAAGGGTACTCGCTTTGAGTTTTGCCCGAGGCGTGATGCAAATGGACAACCACTGGAAGCCCCATACCACCCTGAGCTGAAGACTCAATTGGACCACCTTAGCTTCATGATGTACGATCGACAGCAGGAGTTGGATAACTGCCGTGACTACTCCAACCACAAGTCTGCCATCATCAAGACTAAGGATCAGACCATCGCCATGCTGGCAAAGGATCGCAAGTCTCGCCGCCATCAGCTCGACAAGAAGGAGCGCATCATTGCCCGTCTTCGCCACCGTATCTCATCTTTGGAGGAGACCATCCACGAGAGAGACATGCAGTTGGAGGAAAGGGAGAATGCAGGAGACGACCTTCATGGAGACCCCTACTCCTATCTCAACGATGACGATGATTTTCTGGAGGATCAGGCTATGGATTTCTGCACCGATGAGGATGATTTCGCCTTCATTGATGATGATGAGGATGATGAAGCCACGGATTCCGAGGAGTAGTAGCACTTGAGCACTAGCGTAGTGAGTAGTATTCGGTCACACTGTATCGTAGTTTTCAGAATGGTTCTTAAAACCATCTGCTTTTCTTTGTTGTGGTGTGTGTTGTATCGTGTGCTATGAATGAATGAAAAAGCAAGTTGCTAGAAAAAATCTGAGTCAAACTTTAAAAACTTTTCAAAGACCCAAAACCTTAGAAATTTCCCTCTTTTCTCATAATCTATCTCAATCTTCAGATGCCACGCGGAGGAAGTGGTTCATCCCCGGACCCGATGTTGCAGATTCTGCAAATGTTGACTTCTAACCGCGAAGCTGAAAGAGCGGAACGTCAAGCCAACCTAGCCACCCTGCAGCAGATAGCCCAGCTAGCCCACAACAACCAAGGCCACGGAAATCAGGACATCCATGGATCTAAGCTCAAGAATTTCCAGAATACCAACCCACCTGTTTTCACTAAGTCAGAAGAACCCCTAGACATCGACAATTGGCTGCAGACCATGGAAAATAACCTAGAAGTCATCGGAGTGGAAGCCAACGAGAAAGTTCTGTTCGCCACCCACTATCTAGCCGGAGATGCCAGGGCATGGTGGAACAGTGTTCCCGTAATGATCGGAGGCCAGATGATGACCTGGGAGGAATTCAAGGTCAAGTTTAGCAGAACCCATGTGCAATCGGGTTTGATCAAGACGATGAGAGACGAGTTCAGGGAACTAAAGCAAGGAAGGATGACTGTAGTGGAATACCGTGACAAATTCTTGTCATTAGCTAGGTATGCCCCGGATGAGATTGACACCGAAGCCAAGAAGAAAGAACGATTCCTGAATGGTCTGCGTGATGAGATGCAGACGATGTTAGTCAATATCCCCTTTGCCAATATTGAAGCCCTTGTAGACTCTGCCATCCAGATGGAAGGAAAGATCAACCAAGCCAACGAGAACCACAAGCGTCGCATGATGCATCAGCCAGGAACCCATCAGACCCCAAAGTATCGCCCTAACCCATCTCCAGGATTTTCCCCAAGAACAAACAGACCCCCGATGAACCGTCCGACCTATCCCAACCGTGGAAACCCTAGACCTGGAGGAAATCACAACAACCCCGGCAACTCTAGCAATTTAAACCGGGCACCACCAAAGTTCAAAACCAACAATGCTGCCACCAACACCAACACTGCCCCTAGGACGGGAAGCAATGCGGTGCCTGTAGCAGCAAAGGACAAGTCGCAAGTGACCTGTTATGACTGTGGAAATAAGGGTCACTACTCCAACGAGTGCCCCAACAATAAGAATGCCGCAACACCCAATGCCAATTCCCCAGCTCAGCAGCAGCGTCGTGTTCAGCCAGGAAGGAGATTTGCCCCAGGGAATTCGCTCAACCGTAACGGCCGTCTTTTTTATCATGCATGCTGTAGAAGCTCAGAAAGCGCCAGACGTCGTGCTGGGTATGTTTTCTGTTAATTCAGTACTTGCAAGAGTGTTGTTTGATTCTGGTGCATCACATTCATTTGTCACCGAAGAATTTGCATGCACTAGTAAAATTCAACCAACCAAACTAAAGCGTGTCATGATTGTTCAAATTCCCGGATCAACCACCAAGGCTAGGCAAATTTGCAAAGCCGTCCCTATCCGAATCCATGGCATAGATTTTTATGCTAATCTGATAGTACTCGGAACTAAAGGTTTGGAAGTAGTACTAGGAATGGATTGGATGTCCAAACATAAAGGATTGATTGATCGTACAAGAAAGCCATCACCATGACCAGTACAGCCGGAATATCAGTCGAGCATATATCTAAAACCTTACCTCGTCAATTCAAGTGCAACAAGAGTATAGCCCAACCTACCATTGACCAAGTCCGGATAGTCTATGAATACCCCGATGTATTTCCAGATGTTTTGCCCGGTATGCCCCCAGATCGGGATATCGAGTTTATTATCGAACTAATCCCCGGAACAGGACCCATAGCCCAGAGACCATATAGTATGAACCCGTCTGAGCTAGCAGAACTGAAGAAGCAACTGGATGCCATGCTGGAAATTGGATTGATCCAACCAAGTGCGTCACCATGGAGATCACCTATCTTGTTTGTGGACAAGAAAGATGGAGGTAACCGTTTGTGTACGGATTACCGGAACTTGAATGATCTCACCATCAAGAACAAGTACCCCTTGCCCAAGATAGAAGATTTGTTTGATCAGTTGACCGGAGCCAAAGTGTTTTCTAAGATTGATCTTAGAACAGGTTATCATCAACTCAAGATTCGTGCATAGGATATTCCAAAGACTGCCTTTACCACCAGATATGGATTATACGAGTATACAGTCATGTCTTTTGGATTAACCAATGCCCACGCTTATTTCATGAATCTCATGAATAAGATTTTTATGGGATTCCTGGATAAGTTTGTCGTTGTTTTCATCAATGACATTCTGATTTATTCCAAATCAGAAGAAGAACATGAGCTACACCTAAGGACCATTCTTGGAACCCTTAGAGAGCATCATCTGTATGCAAAGTTTAGCAAATGTGAATTCTGGTTACAGGAGGTAGGATTCCTCAGTCACATTGTGTAAGGTTCCCAACCTTTAATAAGGTAGAGATCCCTGTGTTTACAATGCTAGTCCCTGGATCAATAGCTAGCATCCACAGTAAAGATGTAATATCAAGATACAAAGGTCATAATACAACTTTGTAACCAGGAATAAAATAATTTATTACATCTTACATAGCTCATTTGGCTATCTCATTAAAATGCATGGGGTCCTTCATCCTCAAAGTGCCACAGGCAATCATGTTGGTTGTAGACTTGTAATCCTATTCAACACACTTCACTAACATCAAACAAACCTGCAACATAATAAGTTGCAGCCACAAGGGTCAATACATTTGAATTGTATTGGCAAGTTTCACTACTATGTAGAAATAAGTGGATCCTATCATTACATGCATATTTGGATAAGTAGGGTTTAGGCTCATTTGCAGAAAGCAATATAGTTTTATCCTATCTTTTGAAAATAGTTTTGATCTTTTATCAAATCTTTCTGAACTCCTTGAAAAATTCCAAGTGCTTCAAATCCCTTGTTGTCACCATCAAGTTTTACTTTGATAAATTGGAATGTCGAGATCTTCCATAGCTTCAGGCCTTAGTTGCTCAGAATTGTCCATAACCGGGGACACGGCTAAGTACTTAGAATTTGATCTTCTGCGGAAGTTGTACACTTTACCCACATGACACAATCTCGTCTTGACGCCACCAGTGGCCGCTGGATAAGTACTCACCAAAATGGAGTACTGGCAGATCGAGAATGTGACAAAGTCTTTCCATAGAAGTCCTCCCAATAGACAATGCTAGCTTGTCAACCAGGCACCAATGTAGGGATAAATTTCCCTTACATAATTCTAGTTAACCTGAAGATGCCAATGCATGGGTCTTCCACTATGTAGTTGACTAAGCCAGAGCCCATTTAGCATGTGGTCATACACGGAAGTCACCAGACGAGAAACATGTTCAATCTCTAAGTCCCTGGGTGGTTTTCTTCTAGTGCACATACAAAAAGATAGCCATATAAACATGGTTCCCTTTGTTGCCACCTTGTCCAAAACTTGAGTATCCTTGTCCACCCAGGTGGTTCATTGAGTACTTGTTTTATTATATAAAACATATATATTTTCAACTTTTCATATAATCATATCATGTATCCCATCCCAAATATATAGCAGGGCTAAGTATACTACAACTACAATGTTTTCACTAAGGATGATATAAGGGTATCCTATTAGGATTTAGCATAGCATAAAATATAGTAGTCCTTTCCATGCATGTTACAAAAATCCACTAAGTGTAATGAAAATAGTAGGACATGGATGATAGTGTCACTTGCCTTTTAGTAGAGAATGTTGGTTCGCTTCTTGATCTTGCAAATATCACACTCTTCTAACTTCAGTACAATTCAATCAAGCAAACACAAATTCAACTAGCATTCAAACCATTTCTCACACATAAAATAACAAAAACAAGGTCATGCATGGAAGCATGCAAAAGATAGTTTTCTTTAGAAAAGTGGTTTCTATTAGGCTCTAAACATTTTTAAAGTTCAAAGTGGTCACTTACTAAAGTGGTAAAACCATTTACAAAAGGTTTCATTTCATAAACCAAATATTATGCTAAGGTGATATTTTATGCTGTTGAAAATATCTTTTAGCAAAGTAATGATTTTATATGGTTCATCAAATAATTTTTTAATTCACAAAACTTGGTGTTTAGGGTCAGAAGGTTTGAATCAAAACATTTCCCAAAGGCTTTACTCAAAAGTCATTTCTAAACCATAAACAATATTTTTATTTGACTAGAAATGTGCTAATTCAAATATTTACTCCTTAACTTCACAAAATACATTTTTAAATCCATAAGTTGGTTCCTATGGTCAGTAGGTTCACAACAATCCATTTTGCAAAGATTTCATCATAAAAATAATTCTAGAACAATTTTTATATTCAAACTATGCCTACACATGTTTCTGTAAATTCAACCAATTTTCCAGAAGCAAAACATTAAACAAAGTGGATGGTTGGGTAGGATTTGTCTTGTTGATTCCATTGATATAAAATTTGCAAAATTTGGACGTGTAGAACAAAGTTATGAATTTTACAAGTTTGCAAATCTAATAGAACATTTTCTGGTTTTTATTCAAACAGACTGGCCACGTGTCTTATTCCTATTCGCCAGTATTGGTTCATGCGGACTGCGCTCTGTGGACCGCAGGATTTAAGTGAGATCGTGCGGCACAGAAGCAACGATACCTCTTCGATTAAATCTAATCTCAGCCGCTAGATTCAAATCCAATGGGCTCAGCGCGTTTGACTAAAAACCGGCAAGGCTTAGCGGCAATGACGGCAAGGCTGCGGTTTCGCTGGGCTTTTGTTGCCGATGAAACCGGAAGCAAGAGGGGGAACGGAGGTTCTCACCGTGCTCGCACGGTTGTGGTGAAGCTCAACGTAGTGGTTGTTCGTCAAGGGGCGCACAAATTCCAGAGGGATTGCTCGCCGGAGTTGCTACGGGCGGCGGTGCTCTCGGGTTGTCGTCGCTAGCGATGTTTAGGACCACGCTAAGACAAAGTGGAGGCACTATTAGGTGCGCACGAGGGTTGCGAGTCTGGGAGCATCAGTGAGAGGGAAAGGCTTGGTCGGAGTTTACCTGGAGAGCTCGACGGAGACGAGACAGACGGCGGTGGCATTCGGGTGATGACGAAGCCGAGGCTATGGTGCTCACGCGGGCTAACGAGCATCTATGTGAGATGCGCCAGGAGGTGGGGAGCAAGTCTGCGTGCAGTGGGAGGTGAGGCGCGGCGAGGTGTGGCCGGAATCGGTTGGGGAAGCTCGTCGGAGCAGTGGCGTTTCCGGCAGAAATCCAGGCAGCCTGGTGGCTCCGGTCGTGTGAGGGTTGAGGGGAAAGAAGGAGGGAGCGTGGGCGATTAAGTATGGTGTAGTCGCAGGGGGAGTGATGGCAGCAATAACGCGAATTGATCGCCACAATCAAGGGAAGCAACAGCGAGGGGGACGTGGTCGCGGGGTTAAAGACAATGTGTCAAGGTGGGGTCATGCAACACGAGAGTGAGAGAGGTGTGGGTCCAACACAAGTGACTTCAAGGTGAGAAACTGAGTGAAAAACGGTTCACTGCGGGGAGAGAGCTAGTTGGGCTGGACTGGGCTTGCTGGGCCTGTTGGCTGGGTTGGGTTGATTCATTTTTTTATACCAAACCTTTTTATTTTTCTGTTTTGAATTTTCTGATTTGATTTTCATTCAAACAATTCAAACAACAAATCAATTCAAACCACCACCAAACTTTGTATTGATTTTAATTCTGTTTAACAACATAATTCAAAGTCCAAAATAAAATAATTCTTTTATTCTTTTAGGATCTATTAATAATTAAATAAATAGACCTTAGTCTTTAATTCAAATAGGATTTAATTTATTTAAAAACTATATTTGAAATCTAAATAATACCAAAACCTTTTCAGTAGGTTTTACTTGAAAAACAAAACACTTGGAAATCTTATTTAAAATACTTTAACAAGTTTCAATGTTTATTTAAAATGGAAAAGCCTTTACTTAAACAAAATTGGATATTAATAAATCCTCATGGTTTTATTTAAATAAACCTTTACTATTTTTATCAAACAAAATATTTTATTTCAAAAGCGTGGCCAAGAATTAATTTGGCTCTATAAAATAATCCTTATTTATAATTCTACCTTTTCTTTTGAAAACCAAATCTTTTTATTAAAAGATCCAAAAATAGTGATTCCAACTTTTATAACTTTATTTATTATTTGTTTATCTTTTAAATCCCTTTAGGATTTTATTTGATCAAAATAGGTTTTGATTTCCATTTGGAATCAAAAAGTTTCTTCTCACCCTAAATTTCAACAATTGTTTAATTTGTTTATTTATTTTTCACATTTCAAAATTTGGAAAATTTTGGGATGTGACACATTGTATCAGCCGGAGGAATTGCCGTTGACCCTGCCAAAGTGAAAGATGTAGAAGATTGGCAAGCCCCAACCACTCAAACCCAAATTCGTGCATTTCTCGGATTGGCGGGATACTACCAAAAATTCATAAAAGGATTCTCGAGTATCGCCAGAACCATGACCCAATTGCTAAAGAAGGACAAGAAGTTTGAATGGACCGACAAATGTGAAGAAAGTTTTCAAGAACTCAAGAGAATATTGATTTCATCCCCAATCTTGATCATGCCGGATATCACTAAGCCCTTCGATGTGTATTGTGATGCATCCAAGATCGATCTCGGATGTGTGCTAATGCAAGAAGGCAAAGTTATATCTTATCTATCTCGACAACTGAAGCAACATGAGCAAAATTACCGAACCCATGACCTCGAACTCGCAGCCGTAGTTCTAGCCCTGAAGACATGGAGACGTTACCTGATGGGAAACCGTTGTGAGATCTATACACGGATCATAAGAGTCTGAAGTATATATTCACTCAGAAGGAGCTGAATATGAGACAGTGGAGATGGATTGAGCTAATCAAGGATTACGACCTGGACATTCACTATCACCCTGGTAAAGCCAATGTGGTAGCCGATGCCCTTAGCATATTGCCGTGCCGCTTGAAGTCCATGATCTTGAAGGAGCAACCAAGCTTGCACAAAGAGATGGAAGATTTTCGAATGGAATTAGTGAGTGAAGGATTTTTGGGTAGCATAGAACTTCAGCCCACTTTGATCAGTAAGATTAAAGAGGCGTAGAAGGGAAATTCTAGTATTGACGGAATCAAGCGTCGTATCGGTACAGGCAAAGTACCCGGATTTACCGAAGACGAAGAAGGAGTTCTGTGGTACAAAGGACGCCTTTGTGTACCAGCAGATTCTGAGTTGAAAGAAGTGATTCTGAAGGAGGCTCATGATACTCTTTATTCTATCCATCCCGGAGGAACTAAGATGTATCAAGTTTTAAAAGAGCAATTTTGGTGGCTTAAGATGAAGAGAGAAATCGGAAGTTATATTGCCAAATGTGATATATGTCAGCGAGTCAAGGCAGGACATCAAAGACCCGCTGGATTGTTGCAACCCTTGTAGATTCCGTAATGGAAATGGGATTCCGTTGGAATGGACTTTATCACCGGACTGCCTACTTCTAGTAGGGGAAATGACTCTATCTGGGTCATAGTGGACCGATTGTCCAAAGTCGCCCATTTCTTGCCCGTCAAGACCACATATCAGAGTTAGAAGCTAGCAGAGTTGTACATCACTAGGATAGTTAGTTTGCACGGAGTCCCCAAGAACATCGTATCGAATCGAGGAACTCAGTTCACCTCGAGATTCTGGAAGAAAGTCCAAGAAGGTTTAGGAACCCGCCTAGATTTCAGTACCGCGTATCACCCTCAGACCGATGGACAAACGGAGCGAGTAAACCAAATACTCGAAGATATGCTGAGAGCATGTGTGTTAGAATATGGATCCAAGTGGGAAGACTGTCTGCCATTTGCAGAATTCTCGTACAATAACAGTTATCAAGCCAGTCTGCAAATGGCCCCATTTGAATTCATGTACGGAAGGAAGTGTCGCACCCCTTTGAACTGGTCGGACGTAGGAGAGAGTCAGATTTTTGGACCTGGCATCCTACAAGAAGCCGAAGAGAAGGTTCACAAGATTCGTGAGCACCTCAAGACCACCCAGTACAGACGGAAGAGTTTCACCGACAAGAGACGTAGATACCTCGCCTTCAACATAGGAGATTTTGTTTATCTGAAAGTGTCGCCATTGAAGGGAATGCATCGTTTCCAACTCAAAGGAAAGTTAGCCCCCGGATATGTCGGAACTTTCAAGATTCTGAACGGTCGAGGAGAAGTGTCGTATCAATTGGAACTACCCGAAGAGATGTCATCTGTGCACAATGTGTTCCATATCTCATTACTTCTCAAGTGCCTCTAAGTCCCCAAGAAGACCGAAGTGTTCAATAATATCGATCATCGGACCATAGAGATCAACGATGACCTGACCTATCCTGAAGTACCCATCCATATTTTGGAAGAAGCTTTTCGAACTACCCGAACCCGAAGCATCAAGTTTCTAAAGATTCGGTGGAGCAACCACACAGAAGAGGAAGCTACCTGGGAGCGCGAAGATCACATCAGGACAGAGTTTCCCGATCTCTTCAAATCCTAGGTAATATTTTTCGTCCTTTTTCAAATCTCGGGACGAGATTTTGTTTAAGGGGGGAAGGTTTGTAACATCCCAAAAATACTAAACTTGGATCATTAAACTCTAATCCTCAAATTTAGGGTTAACAAAAAACTTTGCTAAATAAAATTATGAAAGCATGCATGTGTGTATGCACTTCATTTGGAATTATTTTGAACCAACTTGTTTGTGTGTTCCTTTGTTTGTAAATGGATAATTATGTGAAATAAACATCATGTAAACAATTTCCAAACTTTTCTCAAAGACAAATAAATCAAAACAAAGCTAAATGAGTGAATAGTCATTTTGACCAATTTAACTCCCATGCCTACTTTGGCTGTCTCAAACTTTCAGAACCCAACAAAAACTTTTATGGATCTTTGCACCCCTTGATTATACTCATAACAAAGTATCAAGGCCCACTTTGTGATCATCCAGAAACTTTCAAATGCATAGTTTAAATGACAATTCAAAATTGAATCTTTATCATATGGGAAGATCCCACTTTTTCAAAAACCACTCAAACAAGCTCAACTTCCAAAACCCAAGCATCTGCAGACTCACCAACACCAACCTAGCACACCCACCAAAAATCTTTTCAAAATTCAAAACTTGAGTTCTTGCGCCATTTCATCAAACACTTGGCAGACACAAATCAAACAAAATCCAAACACTATTGTGAGTAGTGATTGAAGCCTAACTTGTTCCCTCTCTGGATACTACTATGTTTTAGTAGATCATCTAGCTCAATTGCACACCCTTAGCATCACTGTAAGCTTGGCATTGCCATCAATGGTGAGCAGGCCGAATGCACCCTTGTCACCCCCATGTCGACAGCAAGCTAGGAGGAGAAACAAGCCTAGCCAGCATGTCTGGGAGCAAGCCACCGCCACTCCACACCGCCGCTCAACGTTGCCACCATCGACCACACCCACGAACCATGCCAACCTCGCCAGCAACATGCCGAGCGCGCCTACGCGCCACAGACCGACGCATCGCCTCGCCACGTGCATACGTGATCACCACCGTCCAAGCAACCCCGCAGACACGCTGGTTCGCCGCTGCGTGGACCACGCGCACTGTGGGCCATTAAATTATCCGTCGGGCACGCGCAGAGCACCGTCGCGTTCCGACCAAGCCGCACCGCCCCATGTCTCGCCACCGTGTCGTTGAGCATCGCTAGGGAGCACCGCACCGCCCCCTACCGTCACCCACGCCGATAGCCGTATGTACCGTCGACCACGACGAGCTCACCTTGCGCCCCGTCGGTCCCCTCTCGCCACTATAAATAGAGGCCACCCCCAGCCGAATTGAACACACCATCTCACTCCCCTCTCATCACTGATCGTGCCACCCCGTAACCGGAGCAAGGCGAGCAGCGCATCGCTGGAATTTCACCGGAGCCCGCCGCTACTAGAGAAGAAGGGAGCCAGCGATTGGAGCCGCCCCAGGAGAAGCTGCCGGTACCAGGAGGTTCGCCATCATCGACTTCGTCGTTCACCCGCCTCGCTGACCCTCGCATGAACCCCGGTGAGCCCCAACGACCCCCACTGGCCGCGCTAGGTTTCTGTCTCGCCGGCGTTGCCCAACGTCGACGATGACTCTCAGCCGTTGGATTAGAACCAGATCGAACGCACCACATCACCCCATACCGCTTCGCACCCCCCTGTCTCATTGACGCGTGGGGACAGCCACTTACGCAGCCCGCGAAAGCGCTGTAATTAGTAGGCCGGCCCGTTAACCTTTCCCGCGCAACCCAGTTATTTGAACTAAACCTTTTCCTTTTTATTTCAAACACACTTCTGTACCTAGTTTCAAAAATCAACCCAGATAGATTTAGTGCACCAAATTGAATGATACTAATTTTGTTAGAAAGGTCTGGGAATGATGAATCCAAGCCTGTTGGATTCAAGTCATTTGGATCTGTAGATCACCCTTGGCAAAAATAACAAGGCAGAAGCTTTTCTGCACTCAAACATTTTTCAAATTTAAACCATAATAGCTTTTGAGTTGATTCCAACTTTCAAAAATCACATTTAACCATACCTTTTAGAATATATAAAAATATATATAGGTTTACTTACAGAAATAATGTTCAAGTAATAAAAGAATGCCCCATAGGCATTTCTAACCACTTTAATTAATTAAAATAAAAGGGTAAAACCTTATTAAATTGTGACACCATGTTAAATCACATTCCCATGGACTAAAATGTGTGGTGATGACATGTTTCAACATGATCCCATATTTGGTTTGGAGAATATTAAATCTTAAGTAGTTTTTCAATGAGTAGAAATTACTTTTCTAAAAATAAAAAGGAATTAAACCAAGCTTTAATCTTGTAATGTTAGTGATGATGTTAGATCATCTATAGGACCCTTTTGTGTGATGATTGCAAGTAGTTAAGTATTGTTTGGTGATTCTGTACATCGAATCTATTTATAGACGCTAGTACCGACCAAGGATACGAGGAGGAAGGAGGATACTACGAAGAAGAAGCCGAGGAGAACTTCAACCACTGCTCTGCACAAGGCAAGCTTTACTAACCAAGTGGACCAATGCAAGCTAACACTTGCAATTTAGCAAGCTTATACTGATATTGTGCAAGCCAATACTTGCAAGCCTTACTAATCAAGTTGACCTATGCAAGCTACTACTTGCTTGCTACCATGCCACTATATGCCTTAAAGCATATATGATCATAACCCCTTGATAAACCAATCCTAGTTTTATTTGCAAGTTTATTACTTTATTTCTTCATCAAAGCTCTTACTTAGAGAGTACTGGAATAAATGGTAGATACTAGAAGGATAATTGAAGGTTGCATAAAGACCATAAAATTTGGCCTAAGCTAGATAATCTTGATGTCATCCTAAGGCATGAGATTAAACTCAGTTAAATTCCAATAGTTTACCACCCCTCATTAGTACTCACCCCCACTTGTAGATGCTAGTGATAAGCATAAAACTTGATCAACTTTAGATGGGAATACTTGGTGAAAATGGTTATGAAAACCTTAGAATAATGGATCATTCTACTGAGATGTTTTGACATGTGTTTCCGAACACCTGATAAGTTTGGTGATGAAAATGTTGAGGCATGAGCCTTAGCCCTTTATAAAACTGATGGTTGTCTGGATGCGATACCATTCCAATTTTTACCGTACAACCACAATACCCGAGAATTGGGTAGGGCTTGACTGGAAACTTATATACCTTATTATTAGTTTCCTCACGGCCAAGGTCTGAGCTGAGGCTACCTTGTGAAGATTGTCCACCTGTGGAGTACCCAAGATGATAGTTGGTCATGGTTGGGAGGCCAAACTCACAGGAGAGGTGCTTATACTAGGGCGTGTAATCGAAAGGTTAGGATTGATTATCCGCATACTGAGTATGGTGAATTCAGGATTTGTTCCTGACGGATGTATCGAATGTTGTGGGGAAAGTGTACAATCTCTACAGAGTGTCAAACTATTCGAATAGCCGCGTCCGCGGTTATGGACAGTTGGAGTGGCCATACTGTTCCCCCGTCAGACTTTTCAAAAGACTTGTGAAATGAATTGAGACTTTGGCTTGACCACAACAGGGTTGTGGCATGAGATACAAGTTCCCACTTAGGTGTTATAAAACCTTAACTAGCATTCGTTGCTTCCAAACTTAGTAGAGATAAATCTGTCTTTTGCAAAACAACCTTAGAGCCTAGTGTCCTATTATCCAAAAACCCTTTTACTTGTTAGTATTAGTTTGCGAGTACTTAAAGAGTACTCATGGCTTTGTCCCTGGCTATTCCCATGGCCAGACTATGAAGAGGAGTACCTGGAAGATGGACCCCAGGAAGGTTACGACAACTAGGATCATCTCCCATCGTCAGCATTGCCTATGACCCCGAAGATGGAGCTTCGCCTACGCTACCGTGATTATTACATATTCCGCTGCTTGATGTTGTATTAAGAACTGGATCATGAGATCCCTATTTGTGTAAGAACTTATGTACGGTTTGTAATGGATGATGTACTATGGTATCCAATTCTGTTATGTCTCGCAAAAATGGTAATCCTGGGATTGCGATGTATGGCATAACAGGCATCTAGGATTAAAAATCCGGGTGTTGACACTTGGCTATGTAGCTTCCAATTTCTCTCTTCATCTTATGCCACCAAAATTGCTCCTTCAAATTCTGATACATCTTCGTTCCTCTGGGTGGATAGAATAAAGAGTATCATGGGCTTCTTTCAAAATAGCCTGCTTCAATTCTGAATCTGCTAGCACATAGATATGTCCTTTGTACCACAAAACTCCTTTTTCATCTTTGGTGTATCCGGGTACCTTCGCTGTACCGATGCAACGTTTGATTCTGTCTATACTAGCATTTGCTTTATGTTCCTCCTTGATTTGACTGATCAAAGTGGGTTGAAGTTCTATGCTAGCCAAAAATCCTTCACTTACTAATTCCATTCTAAATTCTTCCATCTCCTTGTGCAAACTTGGTTGCTCCTTCAGAATCATAGAGTTCAATCGACATGGCAATCTACTAAGGGCATCTACTACCACATTGGCTTTACCGGGGTGATAGTGGATGTCCAGATCATAGTCCTTGATTAGCTCTACCCATCTCCTTTGCCTCATATTCAGCTCCTCCTGAGTGAAAATATACTTCAGGCTCTTGTGACCCGAATAAATTTCACAAAGGTTTCCCATAAGGTAATGCCGCCATGTATTCACGGCTAAAACGACGGCTGTTGTTCAAGGTCATGGGTAGGATAATTCTGCTCATGTTGCTTCAGTTGTCTGGATAGATATGATATGACTTTGCCTTCTTGCATAAGCAGACCTCCAAGACCAATCTTGGATGCATCACAATACACATCAAAAGGCTTCGTGATATCCGGCATGATCAAGATTGAGGCTGAGATCAATCTCTTCTTAAGTTCTTGAAAACTTGCTTCACATTCGTCCGTCCATTCAAACTTCTTATCTTTCTTCAACAATTGGGTTATGGGTCTTGCGATGTGCGAGAATCCTCCTACAAACTTGCGTTAATATCCCGCTAATCCGAGAAATGCACGAACGTGGGTTTGAGTGGTTGGGGCCTGCCATTCTTCAAAATCCTTAACCTTGGCAAGGTCAACGATAATTCCTCCGGCTGACACAATATGTCCGAGGAATCCTACTTCTTGTAACCATAATTCACATTTTCTAAACTTGGCATACAACTGATGCTCCCTAAGGGTTCCAAGGATGGTCCTCAGGTGTAGCTCATGTTCTTCTTCTGATTTGGAATAGATAAGAATGTCATCAATTAAAACAATGACAAACTTATCCAGGAAGTCCATAAAAAATATATTCATGAGGTTCATGAACTAAGAGGTGGCATTGGTTAATCCAAAAGACATGACAGTGTACTCATACAATCAATATCTGTTGGTAAAGGCAGTCTTTGGAATATCCTCTGCGCGAATCTTGAGTTGATGATGGACAGTTCTAAGATCAATCTTAGAACACACTTTGGCACCAGTCAATTGGTCAAACAGATATTCTATCTTCCGTAGTGGGTACTTGTACTTGATGGTGACATCATTTAGCTTCGTATAATCCATGCACAAACAGTTACCTCCATCTTTCTTGTCCACAAACAAGACAGGTGATCTCCATGGCGATGCACTTGGTTGAATCAGTCCTATTTCCAGCATAGCATCCAGTTGCTTCTTTATCTCCACTAGTTCGGATGGGTTCATACTATACAGTCTCTGGGCTATGGGTCCGGTTCCAGGGATTAGTTCAATGATAAACTCGATATCCCGATCTAGGGGCATACCGGGCAAAACATCTGGAAATACATCGGGGTATTCACAGACTACTCTAACTTGGTCAATGGTTGGTTGGGCTAGATCTTGTTGCACCTGAATTGGTGGGGCAAGGTTTCAGATACATGATCTACTGATATTCCAGCTGTACTGGTCACGGTTATGGCTTTCTTAGCACAGTCGATTAATCCTTTATGTTTCAATATCCAATCCATTCCTAGTACTACTTCCAAACCTTTAGTTCCAAGTACTATTAGATTAGCATAAAAATCTATGCCATGGATTCGGATAGGTATGGCCTTGCAAATTTGTCTAGCTTTGGTGGTTGAACCAGGTATTTGAACTATCATAACATGCTTCAATTTTGTTGGTTGAATCTTACTAGTGCATGCAAATTCTTCTATAAAAAATGAGTGCGATGCTCTAGAATCAAACAACACTCTTGCAAGTACTGAGTTAACAGAAAACATACCCAGCACGACATTTGGCACTTCTTGTGCTTCTTCAGCATTCATGAGAAACAGACGGCCATTGCGGATGAGCGAATTTCCTAGGGCAAATATTCTTCCAGGTTGAACACGACGCTGCTGCTGAGCTGGGGCATTCACATTGGGGGCTGCTGCAAGCTTCTTGGGGCACTCATTGGAATAGTGACCTTTGGTTCCGCATTCATAAGAAGTCACTTTAGACTTTTCCTTTCCAGCAACAGGCACGACATTGCTTCCAGTCCTTGGGGCAGTATTGGTGTTGTTGGTGACATTGTTGTTGTTGAACTTGGGTGGTGCACGGTTGAAATTGCTGGGGTTGCCGGGGTTGTTGTTGTGGTTTCCTCCGGGCCTTGGGTTTCCTCCTCCACGGCTGGGATAGGTTGGACGGTTCATCGGGGGTCTATTGTTTCTTGGGGCAAATCCTGCAGACGGGTTGGGGTGATACGTTGGGTATGGTGGGTTCCTGGTTGATGCATCATTCGACGCTTGCGATTCTCATTCACTTGGTTGATCTTGCCTTCTATCTGAATGGCAGAATCCACTAAGGCTTCAATGTCAGCAAATGGAATATTGACTAACATTGTCTACATCAGTGTCAATCTTATCTCGTGCATACCTAGCTAATGACAGAAATTTGTCATGATACTCAACTATTGTCATCCTCCCTTCCTTCAATTCTCTGAATTCATCTCTCATCCTCTTGATCAAACCCGGTGGCACATGGATTCTGCTGAACTTGAGTTTGAATTCATCCCAAGTCATCATTTGTCCTCCAGTCATGGCGCGAATGTTGTTCCACCAAGCTCTTGCATCTCCTACCAGATAGTGGGTGTCAAACAATACTTTCTCGTTGGCTTCCACTCCTGCAACTTCTAAGTTGTTCTCCATGGTCTGCAGCCAATCATCTGCATCTAAGGGCTCTTCAGACTTAGTAAATATGGGTGGATTGGTATTCTGAAAGTTGTTGAGCTTGGATCCATGTTTTTCCTGGTTTCCATGGCCTTGATTGTTGTTGGCCAACTGAGCTATGTGTTGAAGGGTGGCTAAGTTGGCTTGACGTTCGGCTCTTTTAGCTTCGCGGTTAGAAACCAACATTTTCAAGATCTACAACATTGGGTCGGGGGATGAACTGCTTCCTGCGCGAGGCATCTGAAGATTGAGATAGATCATGAGAAAAGAGGGAAATTTCTAAGGTTTAGGGTTTGTTTTTGAAAAGTTTTGAAGTTTGACTCAGATTTTGCTAGCAACTTGATTTTCATTCATTCATTCATGGCACACAATACAAACACACACCACAACAAGGAAACATATGGTTTTAAGAAACATTCTGTGAAACAACGATACAGTGGGACCGGATACAACTGCACTAACGCTAGTGCTCAAGTGCTACTACTCCTCATAATTGGTGGCTTCATCATCATCAATGAAGGTGAAGTCATCCTCATAGGTGAATAAGTCCATGGCTTGATCCTCTACAAAGTCATCATCGTCACTGAGATAAGAATAGGGGTCTCCACGGATATCCTTCCCCTGCATTCTCCCTCTCCTCAAGCTGCATGTCCCTCTCGTGGATGGTCTCCTCCAAGTCTGTGATCCTGTGATGAAGGCGGGCAATGATGCGCTCCTTCTTGTCAAGCTGACGGCGACGAGACTTGCGATCCTTCACAAGCATGGCGATGGTCTAGTCCTTCTTGACTGTGATGGCGTAGTTGTGGTTGGCGTAGGAGCGGGCATTGTCTAACTCCTTTTGCCGATCATACATCATGAAGCTGAGATGGTCCACTTGATGCTTCAGATCTGAGTGTCGTGGAACCTCCAGTGGCTATCCCATAGCATCACGCCTTGGATAGAACTCAAAGTGGGTGCCCTTAATCTGATTGTTGCTTTGCCCACACAGACAGGCAAGAGCTTCCTGCATGGCCCTGGCAAGTCCATCTAGCCAGTTGTTCTCCCTTAGGGTGAACCGGACTCCCTCTAAGGTGGGGGCTTCAAACTTTCCTTGGATACTTACAACAATCAGCCATTGAATTCTCCTCCTTCCTGATCGTTGAGCTAAGCTCCTAGGAACTCGGGGTGCGGGCGCTACAGAAGTTCCGAGAGCTGGTCCAAGTCACGCTCAAAGATGAGATCTCCTCTATTTCCCAACTGATAGAACTTTCTATACTTCACGTCCATCTATAAGAATGTAGGATGAGTAAGTTAGTAGAGTGATCAAGTGTGTCAAATTTTATGTAAGTTTGCAAGAATTTTTGAGGAACATGAATTTTCATGAAAGAATCTAAGTGATAAGAATGAGAATAAGTTTTCATAAATACTCACTTCCTTTCTTTTGAAAATAAGTTTTTGATTCAAACATCCATTCTAAACAAGGGTCAACACCCGGATTTTTAATCCCAGATTCCTGTTATGCCATACATCGCAATCCCAGGATTACCATTTTTGCGAGGCATAATAGATTGCATATCATAGTACATCATCCATTACAAACCATACACAAGATCTTACATCAAATAAAGGATCTCATGATCCCATCTTAGTACATTCAAAGAAGTGGAATAATATAATAATAACGGTAGCGTGGGCGAGACTCCATCTTCATGGTCATAGGCAATCCTGACGATGGGAGATGATCCGAGTTGTCGTAACCTTCCTATGGTCCATCATCCTGATAGTCCTCTTCATAGTCTGGCCACAGGAATAGCCAGGGACAAAGCCATGAGTACTCTTTAAGTACTCGCAAACTATCACTAACAAGTAAGGTGGTTTGAGTAGGAAAACTAAGCACTAGGTTGTTTTGCAAAAAGCCAGGTTTATCTCTATCTGAGTTTATGAGCAAAGAAAGCTAGTTTAGGTGTTATAACACCTAAGCTAGTTTAAGGTTTCATATCACAACCATGTTATGGTCAAGTCAAAGTCATTATTCATTTTACAAGTCATTTTGAAAACATCTGACAACGGAACAGTATGGCCACTCCAACTGTCCATAACCACTGACACGGCTATTCAAATAGTTTGACACTCTGCAGAGGTGGTACACTTTGACCACAATATTCAATACATCCGTCAGGAACAATCATGAATTCACCATACTCAGTATGCATATAATCAATCCTAACCTTTCAATTACACGCCCTAGTATAGGCACCTCTCCTATTAGTTCAAACTCATGCCTCAACATTTTCATCAACAAAATCATCTGTTGTTCAAGAACACATGTCAGAACATTTCATTAGAATGACTCATCATTACAAGGTTTTCATAATCAATTTCACCAAGTATTCCCTTCTAAAGTGATCAAGTTTTATGTTTAGAACTAGCAACTAAAGTTGGGGGTAAACACTAGTGAGGGGTGATAATCAAGTGTGAATTATCTAAGTTCAATCTCATGCCTCAGGATGACATCAAGATCTATCTAACTTAGGTCAAGTTTTATGCTCTTTATGCTACCTTTCATATCTTTCCAAAACTTACAAGTCACTAAGTAAACATAACTATGTAGCTTTGATAAAGAAATAAAAATAATCAAGCTTGCAAGTAAAACTGGGATTTAGGATAATCAAGCTTGGTCTAATCAAGCATGCCTAATGCATGGCATAGGTTATCTAGCTTTCATAGTTGCAAGTGTTAGCTTGCCTTCTGCAGTGCAGTGGTTGAAGTTCTCCTCGGCTTCTTCCTCGTAGTAATCTCCTTCCTCTTCGTATCCTTGGTCGGTACTAGCGTATATAAATAAATACGAGGTACACAATCACCAAACAATAATTAACTAATTTTGTTTATCACACCAGGGTTTTCACTAGATGATCTATCATCATCACAAAGATTAAGGAACTAGTTTCATTTATTTTATTTTAGAAAAGTAATTTCTACTCATTGAAAAACTACTTAAGATTTAATATTCTCCAACTAAAACATGGGATCATGTTGACACATGTCATCACCACATATTTCAGTACTTGGGAATGTGATTTAAAGTGGTGTCACAATTTAAAAAGGTTTAACCTTTTTATTTTAATTAATTAAAGTGACTAGAAATTCCTATGGGGCATTCTTTTATTACTTGTCCATTATTTATATAAGTAAACCTAGATATTTTTATATATTCAGAAGGGTCTTATCAAATGTGATTTTTGAGAGTTTCAATCAACTCAAAAGCATTTATGGTTGAATTTTGAAAAATGTTTGAATGCAGAAAATTCTTTGCCTTGTTATTTTTACTATAGATGATCTATAATTTCAAATGGTTTGAATCTAATGGGATTGGATTAATAATTTCCATACCTTTCTCACAAAATTGGTTTTGATGCAACTTGGTTCAGCGAATCTCTCTGGATTGGTTTTTGAATCTAAAGACAGAACTAGGTTTGTAACTAAATAGATAAACCTAAATTCAAATGACTTGGTCACGCGGGAACGTTAACTGGGCTGGCCCACTGCGCACAGCGCACGCGCGGGTGGTTTAAGTGGTTGTCCCCACCAGTCAGTGAGACAGGGGGTGCAAAGGGGTACGGGGTGATTAGGGCCGTAGGATTAGATCGTGGATCACCAGCTGAGGGTCGTCATCCACGTCTGAACAGAACGCGACGAGCATGAACCCTAGCGCGGCCAGTGGGCGTCAGTGGCAGCTTACAGGGGCTCTGGCGATGGCCGGCGATGGGGGAAAACGACGAAGTCGACGACGGTGATCCTCCTGGTACTGGCGGCTCCTCCTGGGGTGGCTCCAATCAGCGGCGCCCTTCTCTCTAGCAGTGGCAAGCTCTAGCAAAATTTTGGAAACCTGGTGCTCGCCTTGCTCTGAGGAAGAAGTGGGGTGGTTCTGAGAGAGAGGGGAGTGGAATGGTGTGCTGAATTAAAATGGGGAAGGCCTCTATTTATAGTGCGGTGAGGGAACCGAAGGGGGCGGGCTGAGCTCGTCGGGGTCGTCTCCACAGTGAGCTAACAACATGGCCGAAGGTAGGGGACGGTGCGCTTCCTCCTGGCAAAGATGAACGGCTTGATGGCGAGGCGTGGGGCGATGCGGTTCGGTCGGAACACTTCGACGCTCTGGGCGGCTCCGATGGAAGTTTTAATGGTGCACAACGGCTACTGGTCGCGCGATGGCGAATGGGGATGTCTGGGCGGTTCCTGGGACGGTTGTGATCACGTACGCGGGTGACGAAGGAGGGTCACGGTCTGTGCGAGCGTGTCGAGCGCGGTGCTCTGGTGCGCTCTCGGCATGGTCGCAGAGAGACTGGGCGCAAGCGTTCCTGGTGGTCTAGTGGCTAGCAGGGCGCGAGGGCTGGACAGGGGGTGGCGGTGGACGGTCGCGTGCTGGATAGATATGGTGGCTAGGCTTGGTTAGGCTTGTAGCACGTTGTCGATAATGGGGGTGGAAAGTGTGCTCGGCCATGGTCAACATTGATGGCATGTCACATCCCAAGATTTTCCAAATCTTTTTATGTGAAAAATAAATGAATAAAATAAAACTTTGTTGATTTTCAGGGTGAGAAGAAACTTTTGAATCCAATTTGAAACTATCAAAACCTATTTGGATCAAATAAAATCCTAAAGGTATTTAAAAAGATAAATAAACAATAAAGTTAAAAACATTTGGAATTACTATTTTGGATCTTTTAAATAAAAGATTTTGTTTCAAAGAGAAGGATAGATTATAAATAAAGACTATTTTTATAGAGCCAAATTAAACCTTGGCCAATCTTTTGAAATAAAACATTTTGTTTTGATAAAAATAGTAATGGTTTACTTAAATAAAATAATAAGGATTTAATATATAATTTTATTTAAATAAAAGGTTTTACCATTTTAACTAAACACCAAAACTTGTTAAATTATTTTAAATAAGTTTTCCAAGTGTTTATTATTTTCAAATAAAACCTACTGATTAGTTTTGGTACTATTTTGGATTTAAAATAAAATTTAAAAATAAATAAATCAAACCCTATTTGATTTAATAACTAAAGTCCATTTTATTTAATTAATAAATGGATCCTTAAAAGATTAAAAAATATTATTTTGTTCTGGACTTTGATTTGTGTTGATAAATAGAGCTAAACTCAATATAAAGTTTAGTGAAAGTTTATTTGATTTGGTTGTTTGAATTGTGATTTGAAATTCAAAACAGAAATAAGAATTGGCAAAAGGAAAAAGAATTCAGAACGGGAAAAAAATATGAAACGGCCCAGCCCAACTATCCTAGCCCACTAAGCCCAGCAGCCCAGCTCCTCCCTCTCCCGCAGAAAACGATTCACACCCGCATTTGAACCCATGAAGCCGCGCACTGGTGGACCCCGTTCCCTTTCCTTCTCTCTCTCTGCCAGAGGACCCCACAGCCACGCGGTCATCTTCCCCACCACACGACCTGTTCTTCCTCCCCTCGATGCCATTTCTGGCTATGATTCCGCGGCTTAAATTCGCCTTAACGCGGCCACCATTACTCGCTGTGATCACGCACGCTTAAACACCCATGCCCCCTCTCCATTTCCCCTCTGTCGCCAGAACCTACACGCCCCCAGGCTGTCTCCAATTTATTCTGCACCGAAGCCATCTCCGACGAGGTTCTTGGCCAATTCTGGCAGCACCGCATCGCCCCTTACCTCCCCAAGCACACGGGCAAGTTCCCCAGACCCAGGCGCACCTCCCCGTAGCGCCAGCTCGCTCATGCGCGCCCCTGAGCCTCGACAATGACGACGACCACCGTCACCACCGTCTGCTTCCTCTCCGGCGACCCTCCCCGTAAGCATGTGTCCGCCCCTCTCCTTCCCGATGACACTCCTGCACTCACCGCACTCGCCCGCATCTAACCGTGCACTTATTTTGCTTCGGGACGATCTGCAGCCTCGCCCTCGACCTCGACCGTGCGCAACCGACGCCAGCAAGAACTCCGGTGAGCAATAGCCGTGAACTCCGTGCACCCCTTGACTCCTCGAGAACACCTTGAGCTTCCCCAGGCTTCTGCAAACACGGTGAGCATATTCCTTTCCTCCCTTGCTTCCTGTAGCATCGACTCCGCCGCCGTCTGACCGCTCCTCCGCCAGTAGCCACCGCAGCGCCGCCCGTCTCTGGCAAGTGTGCTAGATGCCGTGCGATTAGGATCCAGCGGCTAGGATAGAAGCTAGACGAAAGGGTCAGTAGCATCTGCGCGCCGTGCGATATGACTTAATCCAACGGCCTGCGTCGCTTGATCCACGCGAAACGTTTTCGACGAATCAGAATAGGACGCGTGTCCCAGTCTGTTTGATTTAAACAGAATTTGATCTATTAGATTTCCAATTTTGTAAATTGCATAACTTTAGTTCCACACGTCCAAATTTTGCAAACTTTATATCAATGGAATCACTGGAACAAGCCCTAGCCAACCATGCCATTTTTTTAGTAAAAAGCTTCTGTAAAAATGTTTGTTTTTGCAGAAACATTTGTATGCTTGTTTAGATTATAAAAATTATTCAAAAATTATTTTGGGGTTAAAATATTTTGCAAATGGTGTGTTTTGAACCTACTGACCATAGGAAACACTTTGTGGATTCAAAAATGTATTTGGTGATGCAAAAGAATGAATCTTGGATTTAAAACCAATACTAGTCAAATAAAAATAGGGTTTATTTATTAAAAATTGTTTTGGAAGAAAACCTTTGGGAAATGTTTTGTTTCAAACTCTCTGACCCTAAACACCAAGTTTTATGATTTGAAAACATATTTTGTGAACCCTATAGATTAATTCCTTAGTAAAAACATTTCTACACCACATAAAATGATACTTTGTTTTGAAAATTGTTTAGGAAATGAAATCCCTTGCAAATGACTTTTGCCACTTTATAAAATGACCAATAGGTGTTTTTTCAAATATTTAAGACCCATTAGGAACCACTTTTTCAAATAAAACAAAGCTTGGCATGCTTGCATGCATTACTTTGATTTTATCATTTTATGTGATGTTTTGCTTGATTGGTAGATTGAAATATTGTTTGCTTGATTGAATTGTAGTGACTTGAAGTGTGTGAACATTGCAAAGATCAAGGGTGAACTTATACTCTCTACCAAAAAGGCAAGTGATGCTTCATACTTTTGTCCCACTACTTTCACTATGCATTAGTGATTTTTCTAAGTAAAACTTGCATGGAAAACCTAGTAGATGAAACCTTAGAAAAATTTCCTAAGTTAAGATTCCTACTACTATCAAGCTTAGCTTAGCTAATAGAAAACAACGGTGGAATATACATTCATACTATGGAAAAATTTCTAAAGTCTGAGGACTTGTGTTTTGTTTAATAAAACAACTAAGTAAATGAATCACCTGGGTGGAATGGTAATTGCTTGGTGGTTTTTGGTTGAGTGGTTACACAAGGCCCATGTTGTTTATCTCACTTGTGGATGGCCACCCAGGAAGAAAGAGATTTGAGATGTCAAATGTTGAGAAGCTTCAAGTGCAACCACTTGGCATTATGGGCTCTGCCTGGATCATATAGGTTGCTAGAACTTAGCCATTTGGACAGTTGGTGGTAGTGGGAATGATAGGTTGGAACGCGTCCATTTGGTCTAAGGAAAGGCTTCTGAAAGATCTTGTCATGGTGAAACCAAGTCTTCTGGGGAAAGTGCACCACCTCTGCAGAGTGTAAAATCTAAGTACTTAGCCATGTCCCTGGTAAAGGACAATTTGAGCATCAAGACATGGAAGCTATCAAGAATATCATCATCCAAATTTATAAGTTAAAAACTTGTGGATTGAACAAGGGTTAAAGGATATTCAATCTTTGATTGGGAGATGCCTTGGGAAAGATTATTTTGTCTAGCAAAAACTTAGTGTTTTCAAATGATAAGGAAAATCTATTTTGAGCAATGCAAGCCTCAACTCCACTTAGCCAAAAGCATATAGATGATAGACTCCACTATACTACCATAGTATCACTTGCCAATACAATTCAAATGTATTGACCCTTGTGGCTGTAACTTGTTATGTTGCAGGTTTGATTGATTTAGTGAAGTGTGTTGATTAGGATTACAAAGTCTACAACCAACATGTTTGCCTGTGGCACTTTAAAGATGAAGGACCCCATGCTTACAGATATTCTGTTGCAATGTAATGTAATAGCCAAATGAGCTATGTAAGATGTAATAAATTATGTTATTCCTGGTTATAAAGTTGTATTATGACCTTTGTTTCTTGATATTACATCTTAACTGTGGATGCTAGCTATTGATCCAGGGACTAGCATTGTAAACATAGGGGACTCTACCTTATTAAAGGTTGGGACCCTTACATGGCATGGTCGAGTATACAGTGAGCTAGGGCTGCTTAAACAAGTTAGATGATCTACTGGGAGTGTAGTGAGAGCTAGAGAGGGAACAAGTTTGGCACAAACACTGCTCACTATAGGGTTTGTTGTTTAATTTGATTTGTGTTCACAAGGTGTTTGATGAAATGGCCGCAAGAGATTTAAATTTGAATTTTTGTATGAAACTTAGTGGGTGTACTAGTGACATACTAGGTAGTCTCTGGTTGGTTGGATTTGTCAAGGTGCACTGGTTTGGTTGGGTTTTAAGAAATGGTGATCGTCCCATATGATATAGATTCAATTTTCAAATGTCATTTGAATCAGGGTCCCAAATGTTTCTGTGGTTTGCAAGGTGGTCTTGGGTTCACTTTTACTTGGTCTAGCAAGGAGTGAAAAGAAATGGATTTGTTTTTGTTTGAAATCTTGGACTAGAAACACTCAAAGTGGTCTAGTGAGCAAGATTGGCAAAAATGACCATTTTCTTGTTTTGTTTGTTTTGGAAGTTCTCTTGATTTGTTTCTTCTTGGAATTGATTTAGATGATGTTGTTTTCATATTTAAACAATTCCTTGCTATTCACAACAATCACACAAGTCCATTCATGCACTCATACATTCATCACATACACACATGCATTCATATGATTTTAGTTAACAAAGTTTTTGTTAACCCTAATTTTGGGTGATTGGAATTGATAACCTTGATTAATTTTTTTGGGATATTACACATATAGGGTAGCTAGGGTAGCTTCCATAGGGTAGCTGCTGATGACCCACAAGTATAGGGGATCACAATAGTCTTCGAGTGTAGTATTACCCAATTTATTGATTTGACACAAGGGGAGACAAAGAATACTTATAAGCCTTAACAACTAAGTTGTCAATTCAGCTGCACCTGGAAATAGTCTTGCTCACAGGAGTTTATTTGTAGCAATAGTTTTGTAGTAGCAGTAGCAAAGTAACAGCAGCAGTAGAACAAAAGCAATAGTAACAATAATAGCAAACAGTAGGATATGAGTGCGGTAGGCATAGGGATGGATGGACGGGCGTTGCATCGACAAGTCTAAACATGTAGCTTCAAGATCTAGGGCATTTTTAGATAAATAAGATAAAGCATCCAAGTACTAAACAATCATAGACATGTGCTCCATATATAGTCATACATGCTCGCAATGAGAACTTACACAACATCTTTTGTCCTGCCAGCCCGTTGTAGCGGGGCCTCAAGGGAATCTACTGGAAATTAAGACACTCCTTTTAATAGATCACCGAAGCAAAGCATTAACAATCCGCGAACACATGTGATCCTCACATCACAGCCATCCCCACCGACTGTCCCAATTTCTGTCACTTTGGAGCCTTTGGATCCGGACAATGATATGTGTACACAACTTGCAGATAAGATCACAAACAATACTATCATCATGAATCAATAAAAAGTTCAGATATGAGATCATGGCACTAATAGAGATACTAGGCACCATGCCCTAACAATCTTATTTGATTACATCATAGAACTCATCCACTCCCTACCATCCCCATATCCTACAACGAGGGATTACTCACTCATGGATGGGGGAAACATGGATGGTTGATGGAGAGGCATCGGTGATGATGATGGCGATGATCCTCTCCAAATTCCCAATCCCGGTAGGGTGCCAGAACGGAGTTTCTAGTTCTGAAATGTGGTTACTGGTGGTGGCGGCGTAGCGGAACTCTTTCTGGAAAAATTTCAACCCCCCCGGGAGTTTTTAGGTCAAGAGGAAACTTATAGGCGAAGAGGGAGGCCGAGGGGGTGCCCTAGGCGGCCACACCCCCCAGGCGTGGTCAGGCCTGGCCCGTGCAACCAGGGGGTGTGGGCCCCTCGGAGCCCCACTCCGTCTTGTCTTATGGCTCCATGAGTCTTCTGGTGAAATAGGATTTTTGGCATATTTTCCGGGATGTTTCCTTATAGTTGATTTTCTGCATAAAAACTAGACACCAAGGCAATTCTGCTGAAAATAGCGTTAGTCCGTGTTAGTTGTATCCAGATCACACAAGTTCAGAGGAGAAACAATAGCAAAAGTGTTCACGAAAGTAGATACATTTTGGACGTATCAACTCCCCCAAGCTTAGCTTATTGCTTGTCCTCAAGCAATTCAGTTGAAAACTGAGTGCGATAAAAGAAGTTTCACGAACACATTTGCTTCATATGATGTATATATTCTCAGCACATGAGTAGATACTTAGACCAATTCATAATTAGGAGTATGCAACTAAGTATACTTAATAGTAATTGCAAGCTATGAAAAGATTCCAACTCAATAATAATAAGTAGCATGAAACATAAACATAAGCAACATTGCAATGCTCATCAGAAGGTATGATAGAGTAGTATCTCGCTTGCCTTTGATTGAAGAGAACAACATAAATGCCAAGGCAACTCTGAAGTTTAAGTGAAGACTAGAAGTAAAGATATCAAAGATATAAGCATCAAAGTCATCACATAATTAACAAAGTTTTGAGACAAGCACATTACACTAAGAATGACAACTATGCTCTCAAGAAGGTGCTCATAGAATAAGTGGCGACTCAACAAGGAAGTGAAAAGGTTTTGAAAAGTTTGAAAGGCTTCCAAATGCTGAAAGTATGGTACTCATTAGCTTTGAGCTCTCATTTCCCTTATCATAGGCATCTTTAAATGGTTAAGGTGAAAGTGAGTTCCAATATGAGTTATATGCTTGACATACCATAAACTGTAAATGTCATGTCCCTTGAGTACGAGGGCCGCTCCTCATGCTACTCAGCTTGAGTTACAGATAAGTTCTTGTCATAGTAAATACATTCGTATCATAGAGAACCTCCAACAGGGTACCCCTTGCACATGATACAGGAGCTATCCCATAATCAAAATGACAAGGCAAGCAGACAATGATCATCTCAACAATCTTCTTATTTACCATGGGAAAATGGTGCTTTTTTCTCTCTTTCCTCTTTTCATATGTCTCTTTTTTCCTTTTCTCAATATCTATCTCTCTTTTTTATAAGAAGAATGCTTCATAGATTGCTCACTATGGTGATGCTACAAGTTTCCACCATGATTAGGCATGGCTTAGGCTAGCGGCCCAGGCGTTTCTCTAATACATATACATAACTCCATGGACTTACAAGCTCCCCTTTTATTTCACACCGACGACATCCGCAAACAAAAGAGCATGATATCAACTTGGTATATATTTACAGGTGTTGAAAGCGTTCCCCGTGACAGCACAGTTCTGCTAACTCCCAGCCTATAATTTGCAAGCATATAACTTTAATGGACAGTCACAATGGTTCAGGTTTATTAAGTGCAAGAAGTAAAGTGTGCCATCAAGTTTGTGAGAGATTTACTAACTAACTTTCTCATAACAAGCACACATTTTATTTGGAAGAAAATAAGGCATAATGAATATGCTCGGAATAGAAAATGATGCTAGTAGATAGGTATGGTGGACACTTTTGACAATATTGGTGTTGGGGAGTTAGAAACATGAGTAGAGCTCATACTCAGTGCAAGTAAAGGATAGCAATAGAAAGGGAGCGACAAATGAGAGAGCAACAACTGTCATAATCATGCTTGCAACAAAACAAGACTAATTATGGCATGAATGTGATACAAGAACTCTGAGGCAAAATAAATCATCGAGGCTTACTAACTATTGTTCAGTCATATGCATGCGTGAGCACATGCTAAGTCGATTCAAGTGAAACGTTTAGAGGAGGATACCACAATATCATACCAAGTTATGAATAGAACAATGCAAGAAAATATTCATATAACATGCTACAAACTATTAGCAAGATGGAGCTAATCATCAGTGTCAACACCCAGATTTTTAATCCCAGATGCCTATTATGCCATACATCGCAATCCCAGGATTACCATTTTTGCGAGACATAACAGATTTGATATCACAGTACATCAGCCATTACAAACCATACATAAGGTCTTACACAAATAAAGGATCACATGATCCAGTCTTAATACAAATCAAGAAGCGGAATAATGTAATAATAACGATAGCATAGGCGAGGCTCCATCTTCATGGTCACAGGCAATGCCGACGATGGGAGATGATCCTAGTTGTCATAACCTTCCTACTGTCTGTCCTCCTGATACTCCTCTTCATAGTCTGGACAAGGGAATAGCCAGGGACAAATCCAAGAGTACTCTTGAAGTACTCACAAACTAATACTATCAGGTGAAGTGGTTTTTAAGTAGGAAATACTAAGCTCTAAGTTGTTTTGCAAAAAGCAAGATTTATCTCTGCTGACTTCAGAAGCAAAGAAAGCTAGTTGAAAGTTTATAACACCTAAGTGGGAACTTGAGTTTCATATCACAACCCTGTTGTGGTCAAGTCAAAGTCATGAATCATTTCATAAGTAATTTTTAAAACATCTGACGACGGAACTATATGGCCACTCCAACTGTCCATAACCGCAGACACGGATATTCGAATAGGTTGACACTCTACAGAGGTGGTACACTTTCACCACAACATTCGATACATCCGTCAGGAACAATCCTGAATTCACCATACTCAGTATGCGGATAATCAATCCTAACCTTTCAATTACACGCCCTATTATAGGCACCTCTCCTGTGAGTTTGGCCTCCCAACCATGACCAACCGTCATCTTGGGAATTACACAGGTGGACAATCTTCACAAGGTAGACTCAGCTCAAACCTTGGCCGCAAGGGAACCCATACTAAGGTATATAAATTTCCAGTCAAGCCCTACCCAAATTTCAGGTATTGTGGTTATACGGTAAAATTGGAATGGTGTCGCATCTAGACAACCATCAGTTTTATAAAGGGCTAAGGCTCATGCCTTAACATTTTTATCATAAAAATCATATGGTGTTCAAGAACACATGTCAAAACATTTCAGTAGAATGACTCATCGTTCTAAGGGATTCATAACCATTTTCATCAAGTATTCCCATCTAAAGTGATCAAATTTTATGCTTAGCAATAGCATCTACAAGTGGGGGTAAACACTAATGAGGGGTGGTCAACCAATGGGAATGATCTAAGTTCAATCTCATGCCTCGGGATGACATCAAGATTATCTAACTTAGGCCAAGTTTTATGCTCTTTATGCTACCTTTAAATATCTTTTTAAACTCTACCAATCACTAAGTAAACTCTAATAGAAAGCTTTGACAAAGGAATAAAATAACTAAGCTTGCAAGTAAAACTAGGATTGGGTATCAAGTAGGATAAGCTTGCAAGTATTATCTTGCTAAGTCAACTTGTATAGTGAGGCTTGCAAGGTGCAAGTATAGGCTTGCTAAGATATTAGTATAAGCTTGCAAAGTTGCAAGTGTTAGCTTGCCTTGTGAAGAGTAGTGGTTGAAGTTCTCCTTGGCTTCTTCCTCGTAGTATTCTCCTTCCTCCTCGTACCCTTGGTCGGTACTAGCGTCAATAAATAAATACGAGGTACACAAGCACCAAACAATACTTAACTACCTTTATTTATCACACCAAGGTTTTCACTAGATGATCTAGGATCATCACTATTATCACAAAGATTTAAAGCAACTAGTTTTATTTCCTTTATTTTAGAAAAGTAATTTCTACTCATTGAAAAACTACTTAAGATATAATATTCTCCAACTAAAACATGGGATCATGTTGACACATGCCATCACCACATATTTCAGTACATGGAAATGTGATTTAAAGTGGTGTCACAATTTAATAAGGTTTAACCTTTTTATTTTAATTAATTAATGTGACTAGAAATGCCTATGAGGCATTCTTTTAATACTTGACCATTATTTCTTCAAGTAAACCTATATATTTTTATATATTCTGAAAGGTCTTGTTAAATGTGATTTTTGAGAGATGGAATCAACTCAAAAGCTTTTATGGTTGAATTTTGAAAAATGTTTGAATGCAGAAAAGCTTCTACCTTGTTATTTTTACTATAGGTGATCTACAAATCCAACTGAACTGATTCAAACGGGCTTGAATTAAGAATTCCAGTACCTTTGTAACAAAATTGGTTTCATGCATTTTGGTTTAGTGAATCGAGCTAGGTTGATTTTTGTATCTAGGTATAGAACTGAGTTTGAAACTAAAAGAATAAACCTAAATTTGAATTACTGGGTCACGCGGGATGTTAACTAGGCCGGCCCACAGTGCACAGCGCACGCGCGGGGGGGTTTAAGTGAATGACCCCACCAGTCAGTGAGACAGGAGGGTGCGAACCGGTATGGGGTGATCTAGACCGTGCGATCAAACTCTAATCCAACGGCTGGGACCTATCGTCTCCGTCGGGCAACTCCGGCGAGACAGAACCCTAGCGCGGCCAGTTGATGACGGGGGCTCACCGGGGCTCAGGCGATTGTCGGCGACGTGGGCGAACGACAAAGTTGATGACGGCAAACCTCCTGGTACCGGCGGCTTCTCCTGGGTTGGCTCCAATCGCTGGCTCCCTTCTTCCTCCTACGCGGTAGACTCCGACCAAATTCCGGTGGTGTGCTACTCGCCTTGCTCTGGGAGTGAGGTGGGGTGCTTCTGAGAGAGAGGGGAGTGAGATGGTGTGCTGAGTTCAAACGGGGGTGGCCTCTATTTATAGTGCCAGAAGGGGACCAAATGGCGCGGGCGGAGCTCGTCGTTGTCATCGTCACAGCAAACTACGGGCATGGGCAAAGGTAGGGGACAGTGCTGTGTTCCCTGGAAAAGCTCAATGGCATGGTTGCATGGTGTGGGGCAGTGCGAGATGGTCGGAACATATCGATGCTTTGGGTGGGTCTGACGGAAGTTTTAATGGCGCCCGGGTTCTCCTGGTCGCGCGGCGACGAACGGACGTGTCTGGGGTGTTCCTGGGGTGGTGGCGATCCTCCTTGTATGCGGAGAGGGCGGCGCGCGGTCTGTGGGCATGTGTCATGGGTGGCGCTCTGGCACGCTCTCGGCACGCTCGCAGAGAGGCTGGGCACGCTCGGGCTGTGTGGTCTAGGGGCTGGCAAAGGTCGGGTCTTGGACAGGGGTGGCGGTGGACGGTGGTGAGTGTCCCAGACAAGGTTGGCGAGGCTAGGGAAGCTCCTAGCTGGCTAGCGACATTGGTGTGGCAAGGGTGATCTTGGAATGCTCACCATTGATGGCATGGCAAGCTCACAGTGGTGCTAGAGTGGCTTAAACAAGTTAGATGATCTACTGAGGGTGTAGTGTGAGCTAGATAGGGAACAAGTTAGGCCAAAATTACTACTCACTATAGTGTTTAATGTTTGTTGGTTTGGTGTTTGCAAGGTGTTTGAGGAAATGGCCGAAAGAGATTCAAATTTGATTTTTTGAATCAAACTTGGTGGGTGTGTTAGTTACGTACTATGGAGTCTCTGGTTAGTTGGAAAGGTCAAGGTGAATTGATTTGGTTGGTTTTTGAGAATTGGTGATCTTCACATATATTAAAGATTCAATTTTGAATTGTCATTTGAATCAAGTTGCCAAATGTTTCTATAAGTTTGAAAGGTGGGCTTTGGTTCACTTTTACTTGGTATCGCAAGGGGTGAAAATAAATGGAAATGTTTCTGTTTGAAATCTTGGTCTAGAAACACTCAAAGTGACCTAGTGATCAAGATTGGCAAAAAATTACCATTTGCTTTATTTGTTTTGTTTTTTTATTTTCTCTTGATTTGTTTCTTCTTGGGAATGTTTTAGGTGATGTTGTTTTCATCTTTAAACCATTCCTTGCTATTCACAACAATCACACAAGTCCCTTTATGCATTCATACAATCATCACATCCACACATGCATTCATATGCTCTTAATTAACAAAAGTTTTTGTTAACCCTAATTTTGGTGAATGGAATTTGATAACCTTGTTCAATATTTTTGGGATGTTATAATAAGAGAGCAAGAACTACTAAGCATCCATAAATAACATACACCTTACATGAACAGACTAAGCATGCCCACAATGATGAGTATATGTACAAAAATGAAAACAAATAGAGTTCATTACCAGCCTCTTACCACACCTCATGTTGTCATTAATCTTAATTATTTCCCTTCACTTGTGTGGCTTGAATAATAACATGAAACCAAATTCCACTGAGGACTGATGAACCCTGCAAAGAACTTCACAAAACCAAAGAAGAACAAAAAATATTTGTGGTGTTTTTGATTTTTTAAAGCAAGCACACAAATCAAAAACAAACAAAGCAAAATATTTTTGGATTTTTCTTAAGGCAAACCAAAGCTAAAAATCAAAGAAACAAACCAAGAGAAACAACGAAAATATTTTTGGTCTTTTTGTGTTTTGGGAAAGCAGAAACAGAAAACAAAAAAGCAAGCAAAACATGGATATACAAAGAACCGACGAAACATGATATATAGATGAGTGTGATGTCGGTATACCTCACCTAAAGCTTAGGATTTTGGCTTAACTGGGGCTCAATCCCATGGTGACGATGAAGGTGCACCTCTGATGACCCACAAGTATAGGGGATCGCAACAGTCTTCGCGGGTAGTATTACCCAATTTATTGATTCGATACAAGGGGAGCCAAATAATACTTATAAGTCTTAACAACTGAGTTGTCAATTCAGCTGCACCTATAAATAGTCTTGCTCATAGTATTTTATCAGTAGCAACTATTTTGTAGTAGCAATAGCAAAGTAACAGCAGCAGTAAAACAAGAGCAATAGTAAGAGTAGTAGCAAACAATAGGATATGAGCGCGGTAGGCATAAGAATGGATGGACGGGCGTTGCATGGACAAGTCTAAACATGTAACTTCAAGATCTAGGGAAATTGTAGATAAATAATATAAAGCATCCAAGTAATAAACAATCATAGGCATGTGCTCCATATATAGTCATGTGTGCTCGCAATGAGAACTTGCACAACATCTTTTGTCCTGCTAGCCAGTTGCAGCGGGGCCTCAAGAGAACTACTGGCCATTAAGGTGCTCCTTTTAATAGAGCACTGGAGCAAAGCATTAACACTACGTGAACACATGTGATCCTCACATCACAGCCATCCCCTCCGGCTATCCCAATTTCTATCACTTCGGGGCATTTGGATCCCGACAGTGATATGTGTACACAACTTGTAGATAAGATCACAAACAATACCATCATCATGATTCAATAATAAGTTTAGATTTGAGATCATGGCACTCGGGCCCTAGTTACAAGCATTAAGCACAACAAGTTGCAATAAAGTCAAATATCAATAATAGAGATACTAGGCATCATGCCCTAACAAACTTATTCGATTACATGATAGAAATCATACAATACCTACCATCCCCATAGCCTACAGCGGGGGATTACTCACTCATGGATGAGGAAAACATGGATGGTTGATGGAGAGGCATCGGTCATGATGATGGCGACGACCCCCTCCAAATTCCCTGTCCCGGCAGGGTGCCAAAACGGAGTTTCTGGTCCCGAATCGCGGTTTCTGGTGGTGGCTGTGCAACGGAACTCTTTCTGGAAAAACAACGACCCCCTGAGTTTTTAGGTCAGAAGGCAACTTATAGGCGAAGAGGGAGGCCGAGGGGGTGCCTGAGGCGGCCACACCCCCTCCAGGCGCAGCCAGGCCTGACCCGCGTAACTGGGGGTGTGGGCCCCTTAGGCCTCCACTCCGTCTCGTGTTCTGGCTCCGTGAGTCTTCTCGTGAAATAGGATTTTTGGCATATTTTCTGGTATTTTTCCTGATAGTTGATTTTCTGCACAAAAACTAGACACCAAGGTAATTTTGTTGAAAACAACGTTAGTCAGTGTTAGTTGTATCCAAATCGCAGTTTAGAGGAGAAACAATAACAAAAGTGTTCGGGAAAGTAGATACGTTTTGGACATATCAACTCCCCACAATCTTAGCTTATTGCTTGTCCTCAAGCAATTCAGTTGAAAACTGAGTGCGATAAAAGAACTTTCACGAACACATTTGCTTCATATGATATATATATTCTCAGCACAGGAGTAGATACTTAGACAATTCATAATAAGGAGTATGCAACTAAGTCTACTCAATAGTCATTGCAAGCTATGAAGAGATTCCAACTCAGTAATAATAGGTATCATGAAACATAAACATAAGCAACATTGCAATGCTCATAAGAAGGTATGATAGAGTGGTATCTCGATTGCCTTTGTTTGTAGAGCACAACATAAATGCCAAGGCACCTCTGAAGTTCAAGTGAAGACTAGAAGTAAAGATATCAGAGATACAAGCATCAAAGTCATGAAATAATTAACCAAGTTTTGACACAAGCACATTACACTAAGAATGACAACTATGCTCTCAAGAAGGTGCTCATTGGGTAAGTGGTGTCTCAACAAGGAAGTGAAAAAGGTTTTGAAAAGTTTGAAAGGCTTCCAAATGCTCAAAGTACGGTACACATTAGCTTTGAGGTCTCATTGCCCCTATCATAGGCATCTTTAGATGGTTAAGGTGAAAGTGAGGTCCAGTATGAGTTATATGCTTGACAGACCATAAACTGGAAATATCATGTCCCTTGAGTACAAGGGCCACTCCTCATTCTACTGAACTTTAGTTACCGGTAAGTTCTTTTCATTGTAAATACATGCGTATCATAGAGAACCGCCAACGGGGTACCCCTTGCACATGATACATGAACTATCCCATAATCAAAATGACAAGGCAAGCAGACAATGAGCATCTCAGCAATCTTCTTATTTGCCATGCGAAAATGGTGCTTTTTTATCTCTTTCCTCTTTTCAATATGTGTCTCTTTTTTTATAAGAAGAAAGCTTCGTAGATTGCTCATTATGATTATGCTTCAAGTTTCCACCATGATTAGGCATGGCTTAGGCTAGCGGCCCAGGTGTTTCTCTAACACATATACATAACTCCATGGACTTACAAGCTCCCCTTTTATTTCACACCGACGACATCCGCAAACAAAAGAGCATGATATCAAGTGGGTATAATATTACAGGTGTTGAAAGCGTTCCCCATGACATCACGATTCTGCTAACTCCCAGCCTATAATTTGCATATAACTTTCATGGACAGTCAGAATGGTTCAGGTTTATTAGGTGCAAGAAATAAAGTGTGCCATCAAGTTCGTGAGAGCTTTACTAACTAACTTTCTCATAACAAGCAAACATTTTATTTGTAAGAAAACAAGGCATAATGAATATGCACGGAAATAGCAAATAATGCTAGTAGGTAGGTATGGTGGACACTGTTGGCAATATTGGTTTTGGGGAGTTGGATGCACAAGTAGATCTCATACTCAGTGCAAGTGAAGGATAGCAATAGAGAGGGAGCGACAAACGAGAGAGCAATAACTGTCATAATCATGCTTGCAACAAAACAAGACTAATTATGGCATGAAAGTGATACAAGAACTCTGAGTCAAAATAAATCATCGAGGCTTATTGTCTATTGTCCAGTCATATGCATGCATGAGCATGTGCCAATTCGATTCACATGAAACATTAAGAGGAGGATACCACAATAACTTACCAAGTTATGAATAGAACAATGCAAGCAAACATTCATATGATATGCTACAAACTATTAGCAAGCTGGTGGTAATCATAAGAAAGCGAGAATTACTAAGCATCCATAAATAACATACACCTTACATGAATAGACTAAGCACGCCCACAATGATGAGTATATGTACAAAAATGAAAACAAATAGAGTTCGTTACCAGCCTCTTACCACAAATCAAGTTGTCTTAATCTTCATTATTGTCCTTCACTTGTGTGGCTTGAATAATAACATGAAACTAAACTCTAGTGAGGACTGCTGAACCCTGCAAAGAACTTCAAAAAACCAAAGAAGAACAACAAATATTTTTGGTGTTTTCGATTTTTTAATGCAAGCACACAAAGCAAAAACAAACAAAGCAAAATCTTTTTGTATTTTTTTAAGGCAAACCAAAGATAAAAAGAAAAGAAACAAACCAAGATAAACAAAAACCAAAAATAAAGCGAAATATGGATATACAAAGAACCGATGAAACATGATATATATATGAATGTGATGTCGGTGTACCTCCCCCCAAGCTTAGGATTTTGTCCTAAGTGGGGCTCAATAGCGCGGGTAGTAACCCCAAGCTGGTGGGTCATCGTAGGAATGATCATAATCAGGACCTCGCGATGAAAAAGAAGACGCGCTCCAATCATAGGAGGGCTGCTGGTATGAAGACTCCCCCATGTTAGAGGGCTGAACTGAATCATCTTCGGCATCCTCTCCAACATTCTCCTCTTGCTGGGAGAGCTCCGCCACGTATGTGTCAAACTCTTCCTCCGTGAGCGACCATCCTTGCCTATTATCAAAATTAAACAAAGAAGGTGCAAGCAAATAGACTACTTTCTTAGTCCTACCCCCTCTCCAACCACGCTTGACAAAGGATATCTCATACGGTAAATCTCTCACAGAAGCCCAAGAAGAAACAAAATTATGCTGAACCATGGAATTGAGATCAAGTCTCTCTATGGGGAACCGATTGTCTAAATGGTGGGGCTCTAAACCGTGGAAGGCTAGCAACCTAGAGGCAATGAGACCTCCATGGACTCCACCCTTCTCGCGGTTAGTGGTGAGACGGTAAGCTATCAGAGCACCTAGGTTATAAGATCTATCCCTACTCAATGCAGCTGAGATAAAAGCTAGATCAAAAGAAGATAACTTTCTAGCAGTCTTTGTAGCAAGAACACACTTGGTAATGAAATATGCAAAATATCTAATGGATGGGAACTAAATGTTCCGAATTTTACCACTTTCCTTTGATAAGTTGCACCCTTGGCAAATTTCAGCATATAAATCCATAAGTGGCTTAGGCCTCTCCCTGATCTTCTCACAAGATCCCTAATGTGGCACTCTAATAGCTGCACAAAAATTAGCAAAAGGCAAGTCGACAGCTATATTTTAGATTTTATAATGGACCATGGGGTTAGACGAGGACCAAATAAATCGGAAGTCCTACACCATAGCCATGGTTAGCTTAACATATTGATATGTTTCCTCTTCAACAAAGTGTTCCAACCCTACATTAGTAATCATAGTTTGGAAATCCTGGAAGATCCCCGCGGCTCTCATAAATTCAGGGCATGGACAAATGGAAGGGAAAACTTCTTCCTCACGATGGAATTTCATTGGCTCAGGTACCATCAAATCATGTTGATGCAATGGGTATGCACTCATATTCTTTTTTGAAATTTTTAGACAAACATCAAACCAAGTAATTTCCAAGTTAATAAATGATGAGGAACTACTATAGGAACTTGCTAGAGGGCTAAAAATGCATCAAAATGAAATTTCTAAGAATATAACAAGCATGCAAGCTCACACAACCTGTCACCTACAACAGCAAAATACTCAAGGTACAATCTACCAATCAGAAATCTAATTGGACAAGCGAAGGAGGCACGTACCAAGGAGTAAACCCTCCAAAAATTAGCAGCAAAGATGGGCTGAGCAAGGAGATCGAAAATCAGGAACAAGAATAGCAGGAACTCGAGCTTGAGAAATTTTTCCAGTGTTTTTGGGAGAGCGAAAGAAGTGGATGGAAGGAGACAACTTGGAGGGCCACAGGTGGGCCCCACCCAGGCCAGGCGCGCCTTGGTGCTGGCCGCGCCACCAGGGGGTGTGCTGGCCTGGTGGGTCCCCCTGGGCCACTCTAGGTGTCCCTCTGCCCCTTTCTTCGAGGAAAATTTAATATGAATTTTCTAGGATTTTTCAGGAAACTTTATTTGATTTTCTCGCAGAAAAAGATTTTTTAGAAGAAGCAAAAGAAAACAAGAACCAAAAATACAAAAGTTCTAAGACACTCTAACAAGCAAAAAACTAGCAAAATTAAAGCTAACAAGAGAAAAAGCAAAGACTAGGAAGGAGCAAAAATAAAAGTGAGCAAGTATAACCACTGTGAAAGCATTGTTTTGTTCATTAAAATCCCTTTGTTAACAAGGTTGATCAAGTCTTGTTACCAAATCAATCTTATATGAAGAAAAACATTGCATTCCACAAAGTGATCATGTTACCTCAAACTTGATAGCAATAGTCCCAATCATAATAGTTTCAAAACTTCCTTGTGGAATGGGACAATATATTTCTCCAACTTTGATGCCCTCAATATTTTCAATGGAATTCAGGCAATAGCTCTTATCAATCTTCTTGGGTAAATAGACAATATGCTCTTTGTCATTAATATTAAAATTTACTTTTCCTTGATTACATTTGATGACAGCACCTGTAGTATTAAGAAAAGGTCTCCCAAGAATAATGGAAATATTATCATCTTCAGGCATCTCAAGCACAACAAAATCAGTTAAAACCAAGCAATTATGAGCTACTTGAACATGAACATCCTCACATATAGCAACAAGAATAGTAGTAGACTTATCAGCCATTTGCAAAGATATATCTGTTGGTATCAACTTTTCTAGATGAAGTATCTTGTATAGAGAAAAAGGCATAACACTAACTCCAACTCCCAAATCACACAAAGCAGTTCGAACATAATTATTCTTAATAGAGCAAGGAATAGTTGGTATACCTGTATCACCAAGTTTCTTTGGAACCTTACCATTGAAGGAATAATTAGAAAGCAAAGTAGAAATTTACTCATTAGGAATCTTCCTTTTATTAGAGACAATATCCTTCATATACTTTGAATAAGGAGGCAACTTAATAACATCAGTCAAATGAATTTGCAAAATTAAAGGTTTCATCCACTCACAAAACTTGCTATAGTGTTCTTCCTCTTTTGACTTGTGTTTCTTATTGGGAAAAGGCATAGGTATCTGCACCCAAGGTTCTCTTTCACTAGCATGTTTTTAGCTATAAAATCTTCCTTAGTGTACCTAGTATTCTTAGTGTGCTTCTCAGGTTCTTCCTCAACTTCTTGTTTATCAGGAGCATCATTTTTATCATTACCACTCTCAGTTTTAGCATCAGAGACAGATATACTATTAGGGTCTACAGCAGGTTTAGGTGGTTCCTCCACTATTTTATGTTGCTTTTTCTTTCTCTTATGAGTACTACCACTACTTTCACCTTGTTAAGAATCCTGCTCAATTCTTTTAGGGTGTCCTTCAGGATATAAAGGATCTTGAGTGGCAGCACGACTCCTAGTTCTAATTCCATAAGCATGTTTATCTCCCGAGGCATTAACTAGCATATCTTTTTGTACCTTAGCAAGTTGATCAATTTGAGTTTGAACCATTTGAAAGTGTTTACAAAGCATTTTAACATCATTAGCAGTTCTTTCCACAATATCTTTCAACTCATTAATAGCTCTAGAGTTTTCCAATAAATGATTCTGAACTTGTTTTTTAAAATTACCTTGTTTAATAATAAAAATGTCAAGTTCCTCTAAGCATTGATCAGGAGGCTTACCATAAGGAATATCACCTTCATCAAAGTGTTGGAGAAAGTGTACCTCAATAGTGGATGAGTGGGGAATTGGCTTCTTTCATCACTTCATCATTTAATGCAATCATTCTCCTCTTCTTTGGTGTTGGTGTTGGAACTGGTTTAGGCACAACTGGTTCAGGAGTAATGGCTTTAGGTGTATTTAGCTTAGTTGAAGTCCAATCATCATAATTCTTGCTTATTTTAGCCATTAATTCTTCCGCATCTGTAGGAGTTATTTTCCTGAAAACACAATCAGCAAAACTATCTAGGTATGCCCTAGAATCATCAGTTGTCCCATTATAATAAATATCAAGAAGCTCATTTTTAGGCAATGGACATCCATGATGTGCATGAATCAAGGCACAAAACCTTCTCCACGACTTAGGAAATTTCTCTTCTTCTCCCTGTTTAAAATAAAAAAGTTTCTTCAAAGCAGCATGTCTAGCACTAGGAGGAAAATATTTCTGGAAGAAAGAAGAAATCAAACAATCAGGGCTATCAATGGATCCAAGAGGTAATGTTTTAAACCAAGCTTTAGCTTCTCCTTTTATTGAAAAAGGGAAGATCTTAGTAACAAAGTACTTGCGCATCTTAAAATCATCGGAGAATAAGGCACTCATAGTGGAAAGCTCATTCATATGTGCCACAACACTCTCATTTTCAATCCCACAAAAAGGTTTTTTCTCAACAATGTCTATATAGGATAAATCAAGAGGCAAATCATAATATTCATCTTTAATATCTATGGGAGAAGTAGCGAACTTAGCATCAGAAGACGGTTTAGGAATAATGGTACGTCTCTAAAGGAGACTCCTAATAGCACTAGCACCATGTATGTTTTGGTACTCTTCAATAAATTCATCAGTCATTTCAATGTAACCATCACTAATATCATATATCTCTCTAGACCCAGGTGAGCTAACATGTGTAATAGTATCTTCACTAGTAGTTTTAGTGTTTCCCAAAATAGTTCTAGCAATACTAGCATCTAGGAAAGGACCTAATGAACCACTCGCATCAAGCATAGTAGAAGTAACATCATGAGTATCAGAAGCAATTTCAGATTCAGCAGTAGTAGCAGTGTGTGTAGCATGTGTATGTGGTGGTGGTGTAACAAGCTTACTTATAATAGACGGTGAATCAATAGCAGCAGAGGTGTTTAGAACTGTACCTCTTCTTGTCGTGGATGGTAAAATAGGAAACTTTCCATCACGAGACTTCCCCATGATGAAAGGAATAGCATTGAACAATAATAGATCTAAGTGAACTTACAAATAAATCTATGCTCCCCGGCAACGACGCCAGAAAATAGTCTTGATGACCCACAAGTTTAGGGGATCGCAACAGTCTTTGCGGGTAGTATTACCCAATTTATTGATTCGACACAAGGGGAGCAAAAGAATACTTATAAGCCTTAACAACTGAGTTGTCAATTCAGCTACACCTGGAAATAGTCTTGCTCACATTAGTTTATCAGTAGCAATAGTCTTGTAGTAGCAATAGCAAAGTAAGAGTAGCAGTAAAACAAGAGAAATAATAAAAGTAGTAGCAAACAGTAGGATATGAGTGCAGCAGGCATAGGGATGGATGGGCATTGCATGGAAAAGTCTAAACATGTAATTTCAAGGTTTAGGGCAATTGCAGATAAATAAGATAAAGCATCCAAGTACTAAACAATCATAGGCACGTGCTCCATATATAGTCATGCGTGCTCGCAATAAGAACTTGCACAACATCATTTGTCCTAGCAGCCCGTTGTAGCCGGGCCTCAAGGGAACTACTGGCAATTAAGGCGCTCTTTTTAATAGAGCACCGAAGCAAAGCATTAACACTCCATGAACACATGTGATCCTCACATCATAGCCATCCCCTTCGGCTGTCCCAATTTCTGTCACTTTGGGGCCTTTGGATCCGGACAGTGATATGTGTACACAACTTGCAGATAAGATCACAAACAATACTATCATCATGAATCAATAATAAGTTCAGATCTATGATCATGGCACTCAGGCCCTAGTGACAAGCATTAAGCACAACAAGTTGCAACAAAGTCAAATAACACGAATAGAGATACTAGGAACCATGCCCTAACAATCTTATTCAATTACATGATAGAACTCATCCAATCTCTACCATCCCCATAGCCTACAACGGGGGATTACTCACTCATGGATGATGGAAACATGGATGGTTGATGGAGAGGCGTCGGTGATGATGATGGCGATGATCCTCTCCAAATTCTCCGTCCCGACAGGGTGCCAGAACGGAGTTTCTCGTTCCGAATCACGGTTTCTGGTGGTGGCGGTGTAGCGGAACTCTTTCTAGAAAAACGTCGAATCCCTCTGAGTTTATAGGTTAGAAGGAATCTTATAGGCAAAGAGGGAGGCCGAGGGGGTGCCTGAGGTGGCCACACCCCCTCCAGGCGCGGCCAGGTATGGCCCGTGCTGCAGGGGGTGTGGGCCCCTCAGACCTCCACTCCTTCTCATGTTTTGGCTCCGTGAGTCTTCTGGTGAAATAGGATTTTTGGCATATTTTCCAGGATTTTTCTTGATAGTTGATTTTCTGCACAAAACTAGACACCAAGGTAATTTTGCTGAAAACAGTGTCAGTCCGTGTTAGTTGTATCCAAATCACACAAGTTTAGAGGAGAAACAATAGCAAAAGTGTTTGGGAAAGTAGATACGTTTTGGATGTATCAACCTCCATAATGCCACGAAGAGGCCCCTTCGTCGTGGTACGTGCTTGAGGAAGCCACCGTGTAATGCACATAGTGGTCATAACAGGGAGCGTCCCCCTGGTAGTGTCCGTGGAAACCACGAATGCGCAGCTGCTCTTCCATCTTCTCCTTGGAGTGTCACCAAGGTCCTTGGCAAATACTGAACAAAGTGGTTTGTGGCAAAGGAGTTTCCCTTTCTTCCCCGTTAGTAAACATCATCCTGTAAACCAAACTCTCAATGGTAGAGCCAGCAGTGACAAAGTGATGCGCTTTTATGGCAAAAAGATCAAGCCTCTGAGGAGCCAAAATTGTATCATTTGGATCAATAGAAAGTTCTAAAGAAGCAACTACACGTGCAACAATAATACCCCCATAAATGGGTCTTCTAGCAGCTAAGCGACGAGCAATGAGAGAACCAAGATTATACCTGGTTTCATTGTTGAGTGTAGTAGCTAGAAAGGCCAAATGATAGTTGGAAATATTACTAGTGTTCTCCCTACAAGAATACTAGTGGCAAGATAATAAACAAAATATCTGATAGCTGGGAGTTGAATATTTCTTAACTTTCCGCACTGGGCTCTGCGGTCATCATCATTAGTTACGCCGCGGTAGATCTCCAACAAATCAGCGGGTTGAGCTGGAATCTTCTTCATCGTCCCAGCCGTGCCAATACCCAAAATTTCGCAAAATTTCTTCAATGTCATGGAGATAGGCCTATCATAGATTTTGAATGACACCTCTGACCCGAAAGGATTATTAGTAAAAGAGAAACTCTCCACAAAATTTTTGGTGAGCATAACATATTGCTCACTCTCATCCTACATATAACTATTTATACCAACCCTCCGAACCAAAGTTTGGAAATCATTGAGAATCTCTTCAGCCTGCCAAAAAGGTAAAACAAGGGAAGGTAGAAGGGTGCGCATCCCCCTCATCTCCTGTAACATCCCAAAAATACTAAACTTGGATCATCAAACTCTAATCATCAAAATTAGGGTTAACAAAAACTTTTATAAATAAAATTATGAAAGCATTCATATGTGTGTGTATTGAAAATTGGATTCTTTTGAATTGCCATGATTATGTGTTTCTTTGCTTGTAAAATGTTTCTTAGGTGAAATAAACACCATCTAAACGTTTCCCACACTTTTCCCAAAGACAAGTAAAACAAAACAAATAAAATAAAGGAATGGTCATTTTGAACAATTTAACTCCCATGCATACACGATCGCCACCGACCCAGGAGACCGCCAGACATCCCCGTTCGCCGCCCCATGCCGCACAGCCACCGCTCGCCATCGAAGACGCCGCCTCTGCCGCGCAGAGCATCGCGTGTTCCAGACCAACCCGCACCACCCCACGTCTCGCCACCGTATCGTTGAGCATCACCAGGGAACACCGCACCGTCCCCTACCTTCGCCCATGCCAATAGCCGTCTGTACCATCGCCCTCGACGATCTCACCATGTGCCCCGTCGGTCCCCTCGCTCGACTATAAATAGAGGCCACCCCCAGCCGAATTGAGCACACCATTCTACTCCCCTCTCATCACTGATCGTGCCACACCGTTCCCGGATCAAGGCGAGCAGCGCATCGCCGGAATTTCACCGGAGCCCGCCGCCTTTGGAGAAGAAGGGAGCCAGCGATTGGAGCCGCCCCAGGAGGAGCCACCGGTACCAGGAGATTCGCCGTCGTCGACTTCGTCGTTCGCCCGCCTCGCCGACCCTCGCCTGCACCCCGGTGAGCCCCCAGCAAGCCCGACTAGCCGCGCTAGGTTTCTGTCTCGTTGGCGTTGCTCAACGTCGACAATGACTCCTAGTCGTTGGATTAGAACCAGATCGAACGCACCACATTGCCCCGTACCTCTTCGCACCCCCTGTCTCACTGACGACTGGGATCAACCACTTAAACAGCCCGCGGAAGCGCTACCCTTAGCAGGCCGACCCGTTAACCTTTCCCGCGCAGCCCAGTTATTTGAATTAAACTTTTTCCATTTTATTTCAAACACACTTCTGTACCCAATTTCAAAAATTAACCTAGATCGATCCAGTGCACCAAATTGCATGAAACCAATTTTGTTAGAAAGGACTAGGAATTTTGAATCCAAGCCCGTTGGATTCAAGTCATTTGGATCTATGGATCACCCATGGTAAAAATAACAAGGCAGAAGCTTTTATGCATTCAAACATTTTTCAAATTTAAACCATAATAGGTTTTGAGTTGATTCCAACTCTCAAAAATCACATTTAACCATACCTTTCAGATTATATAAAAATATATAGGTTTACTTACAGAAATAATGTTCAAGCAATAAAAGAATGCCCCATAGGCATTTCTAGCCACTTTAATTAATTAAAATAAAAAGGGTAAAACCTTATTAAATTGTGACACCACTTTAAAACACATTCCCATGAACTACAATATGTGGTGATGACATGTGTCAACATGATCCCATATTTGGTTTGAAGAATATTAAATCTTAAGTAGTTTTTCAATGAGTAGAAATTACTTTTCTAAAAATAAAAGGAATTAAACCAACCTTTAATCTTGTAATGTTAGTGATGAAGTTAGATCATCTATAGGACCCTTGTGTGTGATGATTGCAAGTAGTTAAGTATTGTTTGGTGATTGTGTACATCGTATTTATTTATAGACGCTAGTACCGACCAAGGATACGAGGAGGAAGGAGGATTCTACGAAGAAGAAGCCGAGGAGAACTTCAACCACTGCTCTGCACAAGGCAAGCTTTACTAACTAGGTGGACCAATGCAAGCTAATACTTGCAATTTAGCAAGCTTATACTGATATTGATGCAAGATAACACTTGCAAGATACCCTACTAATGCAAGCTAATACTTGCTTGTTACCATGCCAATTATATGCCTTAAGCATATATGATCATCTCCACTTGATAAATCAATCCTAGTTTTACTTGCAAGCTTCTTACTTTATTTCTTTATCAAAGCTCTTACTTAGAGTTTACTTAAGAGAATGGTAGATACTAGAAAGATATGTGAAGGTTGCATAAAGAGCATAAAATTTGGCCTAAGCTAGATAATCTTGATGTCATCCTAAGGCATGATATTGAACTTAGTTAAAACTCCACTAGTTTACCACCCATCATTAGTGCTTACCCCCACTGGTAGATGCTAGTGCTAAGCATAAAACTTGACCAATTTAGATGGGAATACTTGGTGGAAAAATTGTTATGAAAACTTTGGAATGATGGATCATTCTATTGAAATGTTTTGGACATGTGTTTCCGAACACCTGATGATTTTGGTGATGAAAATATTGAAGAATGAGCCTTAGCCCTTTATAAAACTAATGGTTGTCTGGATGCGATACCATTCCAATTTTATCGTACAACCACAATACCCGAAGATTGGGTAGGGCTTGACCGGAAACTTATATACCTTAGTATTAGTTCCCTCACAGCCTAGGTCTGAGCTGAGGCTACCTTGTGAAGATTGTCCACCTGTGCGGTACCCAAGATGACAGTTGGTCATGGTTGGGAGGCCAAACTCATAGGAGAGGTAATTATACTAGGGCATGTAATTGAAAAGTTATGATTGATTATCCGCATACTGAGTATGGTGAATTCAGGATTTGTTCCTGACGGATGTATCGAATGTTGTGGTGAAAGTCTACAGTCTCTACAGAGTGTCAAACTATTCGAATAGCCGCGTCCGTGGTTATGGACAGTTGGAGTGGCCATACTGTTCCCTCGTCAGATGTTTTCAAAAGACTTGTGAAATAAACTGAGACTTTGACTTGACCAGAACAGGGTTGTGGCATGAGATACAAGTTCCCACCAAGGTGCTATAAAACTTCAACTAGCATTCGTTGCTTCTAAACTTAGTAGAGATAAATCTGGCTTTTGCAAAATAACCCTAGAGCCTAGTGTCCTATTATCAAAACCCCCTTTTTCATGTTAGTATTAGTTTGCGAGTACTTAAAGAGTACTCATGGCTTTGTCCCTGGCTATTCCCATGGCCAGACTATGAAGAGGAGTACCTGGAGGATGGACCCCAGGAAGGTTATGACAACTAGGATCATCTCCCATCGTCAGCATTGCCTGTGACCCCGAAGATGGAGCTTCGCCTACGCTACCGTTATTATTATGTATTCCGCTGCTTGAAGTTGTATTAAGAACTGGATCATGAGATCCCTATGTGTGTAAGACCTTATGTATGGTTTGTAATGGATGATGTACTGTGGTATCCAATTCTGATATGTCTCACAAAAATGGTAATCCTGGGATTGCGATGTATGGCATAACAGGCATCTGGGATTAAAAATCCGGATGTTGACATCTCCCTTGTTGCCAAAATGCAGTGTAATAAGATCCTCATTGTATGACGGCCTAGCTCGGGAAGATGATCTCGAAGGCCTTGTCCTCCTAGGTGCATCACTCTCAAACACTTCTCCAAAGGTGTGGTTGTCCATGACCTTTTTTTCTAAAAAATTTAGACAAACATCAAACCAAGTAATTTACAAGTTGATAAATGATGAGGAACTACTATAGGAACTTGCTAGAGGGCAAAACATCCATCAAAATGAAATCTCTAAGCATAGAACAAGCATGCAAGCTCACAAAACATGTCACCTACAACAGCAAAATACTCAAGATATAATCTACCAACCACAAATCTAATTGGACAAGCGGAGGAGGCACATACCAAGGAGAAATCCCTCCAAAAATTAGCAACAAAGATGGGCTGAGCAAGGAGATCGAAAATCGAGAGCAAGAACAACAGGAACTCGAGCTTGAGAAAGTTTTCCGGTGTTTTTCGGGAGAGAGAAAGAAGTGTCTGGAAGGAGACACTTTGGAGGGCCACAGGTGGGCCACACCTAGGCCAGGCGCCACCTGGGGCTGGCTGCGGCACCTGGTGGTGTGCTGGCCTGATGGGTCCCCCTGGGCCACTCCAGGTGTCCCTCTGCCCCTTTTTGATGAAAAATTTAACATGAATTTTCTGGAATTTTATGGCAAACTTTATTTTTGGCCAATTTTCAAGTTATGAAAATTGATTTTCTCGCAGAAAAAGATTTTTTTAGAAGAAGCAAAAGCAAACAAAAACAAAAACTACAGAAGTTTTAAGACACTATAACAAGCAAACAACTAGCAAAACTAAATTTAACAATAGGAAAAGAAAAGACTAGGAATGAGAAAAATAAAAGTGAGCAAGTATAACCACTGTGAAAGCATTGTTTTGTTCATTAAAATCCCTTTGTTAACAAGGTTGATCAAGTCTTGTTACCAAAACAATCTTATATGAAGCAAAACTTTGCATTCCAAAAAGTCATTATGTTACCTCAAACTTGATAGCAATAGTCCCAATCATAATAGTTTCAAAACTTTCTTGTGGAATGGGACAATATATTTCTCCAACTTTGATGCTTTCAATATTTTCGATTGAATTTAGGAAATAGCTCTTATCAATCTTCTTAGGGAAATATACAATATAATCTTTGTCATTAATATTAAAAGTTACTTTTCATTGATTACAATTGATGACAACACCTGCAGTATTAAGAAAAGGTCTCCCAAGAATAATAGACATATTATCATCTTCAGGCATCTCACGCACAACAAATTGAGTTAAAACCAAGCAATTATTAGCCACTTGAATAGGAACATCCTCACATATACCAACATAAATAGTAGTTGACTTATCAACCATTTGCAAAGATATATCAGTTGGTATCAACTTTTCTAGCTGGAGTCACTTGTAGAGAGAAAAAGGCATAACACTAACTCCAGCTCCCAAATCACACAAAGCAGTTATAACATAACTATTCTTAATAGAGCATGGAATAATTGGTATACCTGGATCACCAAGTTTCTTTGGAACCTTACCATTGAAGGAATAATTTGCAAGCAAAGTAGAAATTTCCTCATTAGGAATCTTCCTTTTATTAGAGACAATATCCTTCATATACTTTGAATAAGGAGGCAACTTAATAGCATTAGTCAAAGTAATTTGCAAAAACAAAGGTTTCATCCACTCACAAAACTTGTTATAGTGTTCTTCCTCCTTTGAATTGTGTTTCTTATTGGGAACATGCATAGGTTTCTGCACCCAAGGTTCTCTTTCACTACCATGTTTATTAGCAATAAAATCTTCCTTAGTGTACCTAGTGTTCTTAGTGTGCTTCTCAGGTTCTTTATCAACTTCCTCCTTATCGGGAGCATCATTTTTATCATTACCACTTTCAGTTTCAACATCAGAGACAAATATACTATTCAGATCTATAGCAGGTTCAAGTGGTTCCTCAACTATTTTGTGTTTCTTTTTCTCTCTCTTATGAGGACTACCACTACTTTTACCTTGTTGAGAATAATGCTCAATTCTTTTAAGGTGTCCTTCAGGATATAAAGGATCTTGAGTGGCTACACCACCCCTAGTTCTAATTCCATAAGCATGTTTAACTCCTGAAGCATTAACTAGCATATGCTTTTGTACCTTAGCAAGTTGATCAATTTGGGTTTAAACCATTTGGATGTGTTTAGAAAGCATTTTAACATCATTAGCAGTTCTTTCCACAATATCATTCAACTCATTAATAGCTCTAGAGTTTTCCAATAAATGATTCTGAACTTGTTTATTAAAATTACCTTGTTTAACAATAAAAGTATCAAGTTCCTCTAAGCATTGATCAGGAGGTTTACCATAAGGAATATCACCTTCATCAAAGTATTGGAGAGAGTGTACCTCAATACTAGATGAGTGGGGAATTGGCTTACATAATTCTTCTATAGGAGGTAAATTCTTCACATCTTCAGCTCTAATACCTTTCTCTAAAGAAATTTTTAGCTTCTTTCATCACTTCATCATTTAATGCAATTACTCCCCTCTTCCTTGGTGTTGGTGTTGGAGCTAGTTTAGGCACAACTGGTTCAGGAGTAGTAGGCTCAGGTGTATTTAGATCAGTTGAAGTCCAATGATCATAACTATTGCTGATTTTAGCCATTAATTCTTCAGCATCTGTAGGAGTTCTTTTCCTGAAAACACAATAAGAAAAACTATCTAGTTATGTCCTAAAATCATCAGATAGTCCATTATAATAAATATCAAGAAGCTCATTTTTAGGTAATGGACATCCTAGATGTACATGAATCAAGGCATAGAACCTTGTCCATGACTCATGCAGTTTCTCTTCTTCTCCCTATTTAAAATCATAAAGTTTCTACAAAGCAGCATGTCTAGCACTAGGAGGAAAGTATTTCTGGAAGAAAGAAGCAATGAAGCAATCAGGGCTATCAATGGATCCAGGAGGTAATCTATTAAACCAAGTTTTAGCTTCTCCTTTTAGTGAAAAGGGGAAGATCTTAGTAACAAAGTACTTGCGCATCTTAAAATCATTAGAGAATAAAGCACTCATAGTGGAAAGCTCATTCATATGTGCCACATCCCTCTCATTCTCAGTCCCACAAAAAGGTTCTTTCTCAATAATATCTCAATAGGATAAATCAAGAGAGAAATCATAATCTTCATCTTTAATATCTATGGGAGAAGTAGAAAACTTAGCATCAGAAGACAGTTTAGGAATAATGGTACGTCTCTCAAGGAGACTCTTAATAGCACTAGCACAATGTGTGTTTTGGTACTCTTCAATAAATTCATCAGTCATTTCAACGTAACCATCACTAATATCATATCTCTCTCTAGACCCGGGTTTGCTAACAGGTGTAGTATTGTATTCACTAGGAGTTTTAGTGTTTCCCAAAATAGTTCTAGCAATTGTAGCATCTAGGAAAGGACCTAATGAACCACTCGCATCAAGCATAGTAGAAGTAACATCATGAGTATCAGAAGCAAGTTCAGATTCAATAGTAGTAGAAGTGTGTGTAACATGTGTATGTGGTGGTGGCGTAACAAGCTTACTTATAACAGACGGTGAATCAACAGAAGCAGAGGTATTTAGGACTGTACCTCTTCTTGTAGTGGATGGTAAAATAGGAAACTTTCCATCACGAGACTTCCCCATGATGAAAGGAATAGCAGTGAACAATAATAGATCCAAGTGAACTTACAAATAAAGCTATGCTCCCCGGCAACGGCGCCATAAAATAATCTTGATGACCACAAGTATAGGGGATCACAACAGTCTTCAAGGGTAGTATTACCCAATTTATTGATTCAACACAAGGGGATCCAAAGAATACTTATAAGCCTTAACAACTGAGTTGTCAATTCAGTTGCACCTAGAAATAGTCTTGCTCACAAGAGTTTATTAGTAGCAACAGTTTTGTAGTAGCTGTAGCAAAGTAATAGTAGCAGTAGAAAAAATCAATAGTAACAATAATAGCAAACAGTAGGGTATGAGTGCGTTAGGCATAGGGATAGATGGACGGGCGTTGCATGGACAAGTCTAAACATGTAACTTCAAGATATAGGGCATTTTGCAGATAAATAAGATAAAGCATCCAAGTACTAAACAATCTTAGGCATGTTCTCCATATATAGTCATAAGTGCTCATAATGAGAACTTGCACAACATCTTTTGTCCTGCTAGCCCGTTGCAGCGGGGCCTCAAGGGAATCTACTGGAAATCAAGGCACTCCTTTTAATAGAGCATCGGAGCAAAGCATTAACACTCTATGAACACATGTGATCCTCACATAACAGCCATCCCCTCCGGCTGTCCCAATTTCTGTCACTTCGGGGCCTTTGGATCCGGACAATGATATGTGTACACAACTTGCAGATAAGATCACAAAAAATACTATCATCATGAATCAATAATATGTTCAGATCTGAGATCATGGCACTCGGGCCCTAGTGACAAGCATTAAGCACAGCAAGTTGCAACAAAGTCAAATACCACTAATAGAGATACTAGGCACCATGCCCTAATAATCTTATTCGATTACATGATAGAACTCATCCAATCCCTATCGTCCCCATAGCCTACAGCAGGGGATTACTCACTCATGGATGAGGAAAACATGGATGGTTGATGGAGAGGCGTTAGTGATGATGATGGCGATGATCCTCTCTAAATTCCCCGTCCCAGCAGGGTGCCAGAACGGAGTTTCTGATTCCGAATCGCGGTTTCTGGTGGTGGCGGCGCAGCGGAAATATTTTCTGGAAAATGTTTACCCCCCCCCCCCCCCGAGTTTTATGTCAAGAGGCAACTTATAGGCGAAGAGGGAGGCTGAGGGGGTGCCCGAGGTGGCCACAGCCCCCAGGCGCGGCCACGCCTGGCCCATGCGGCCACGGGGTGTGGGCCCCTCGGAGCCCCACTCGATCTCGTCTTCTGGCTCCGTGAGTATTCTGGTGAAATAGGATTTTTGGCATATTTTCCGGGATTTTTCCTGATAGTTGATTTCTGCACAAAAACTAGACACCAAGGTAATTCTGTTGAAAACAGCATTAGTCCGTGTTAGTTGTATCCAAATCACACAAGTTTAGAGGATAAACAATAGAAAAAGTGTTCGGGAAAGTAGATACGTTTTGGACATATCAGCCGCCGCCGCCCCCTCCCACGCCACGTGCCTCCCACCCCCTTCTTGAGCTACCGACCACTAGAGGAGGTGGGGCGCCACCCTAATGGGATGCCACATGGTGTCCAATTAGGGGTATCCATATATTTATATATTATTTTAATATTTAATTCATCTTATTAAATACTAAAAAATATTATTTTGTCTCTAAACATTACGTTGACTCCAAAACATTTCTGATCTCTCTCCAGAACAATTTCGGAGTTCCCGCTCTCTTCTCCAACAATCTCGAATCAAGACCTAAGCGTCGTATACCCTTAAGCGTGCCACCCTATGGTTCGGGAATGCATAGACATGATCGAGACACCTCTCTGATCAATGACCAACAACGAGATCTGGAAACCCATGATAGCCCCATGCATTGCACGAATTAACTTGATCGCTTGAACCTTTAAATGTCGAGTCTAATTCCCTTAGCTACACGATACCTGGTTTGTCCAAGATCCAATCTTGGTATCTCTATACCTAGTTTGATCTTGTTACCAAAAAACACATTTAATCATTCCTGTGATATTACATTCCCATGACCTAGTCACATGCTTACAAGCTTCGCATATGTCATCTCACCGAGTGGGCCCATAGTATATATCTATCACGCAGATGGGAAAATCCCGATCTTGATGCATATGCCTCAACCTACCCGTTCGGAATACCTGATACACCTTTATGATCACCCTATTACACTATGACGGTTGATGTAGTCAAGGAAGCATCTGGTGATAGTGATTAGATATGATCTCACGGTCAAAGGATTGGGTTACTATGTTTTCCTAGTTTTTTCAATGTTGAACTTTGTGACTAGATCTCATTGCAATACTTAAGTTGGGTGTGTGTCCATCACATCATTCACTCAATGACATGACCCCATTGTCAATTGATAGAAATGTCCATGATTAGGAAACCTTGATTGATAGCTCCAAAGTTTGACACCTTTTCTCAAGAATTTTCCATTGGTTTTTGCCGGTTTTTGTTGATTTTGATCTTTCAACTAAAGCTAATATCACTAATTAGCAAAACCTTGTTGTTTTGTGATGATTTGAAGGTATTGGACACTTTTCAAAGATCTGAGGCATTTATGGGTTGATCACACCTAAATGAGCAAATCTACAATTGACAATATTTCCATTCGAGGCTTACTGATCCTTTAACAACCTGTAGTACGACCAGAGGCTGCCCGTACAGTCCGCCCATACCACCCTCTGCCGCCTCTATTATATCAATACAAGCAACTTTCATGAAGGGAGAGCGTAGAATATGAACACAGCTGCCACAAACCATACTAGAAGACAGGAGATCAGATCTGAAGGAGAAGAACTCCACATCATACTTCGAATTTCCCTATCCTCACTATCATAAACTTTACGATAATTCCCCACTAGTAATGAGAGAGATTCATACTTTTAATATTGGGTTTGAACCTCTATTTTTCCTACCTTGGTTTGTATTTTATGTGATCTTCGACGATATTATGGTTTTCTACTGTAAAGTTGAGATTATTTCCATTTGCAATATGATTATATCTTTTATCTATTCTCCTCTCATGTGTGAGTAAATCCCCATAAGCATGAGAGATGTAGGTAATTGGGGATATGTGATGTGCCTCTTTTATTTCGATCCATTTGTGATTATTGTCATGATTATTATATTGTGAGAATGGTTATCTATGTATGTATAATACTTATTTTCCAATTTAAGGCCCCGGGTAACATGATGTTGAGATCTCGTAGATATGAACTTGTTTACTAGCGAATCAGCGACCCCGAAGTGACAAGACCGATACCAAAGAGGAGCTAGTACAACTCGAGGACAACAAGTGTAGAGGTCCCAACCTGATAAGGTAGAGATCCCTGTGTTTACGATGCTAGTCCCTGGATCGAATAGCTAGCATCCACAGTTTAAGATGTAATATCATGAAACAAAGGTCATGTTACAACTTATAACCAGGAATAAAATAATTCATTACATCTTACATAGCTCATTTAGCTATCTTATTACAATGCAGTAGATATAACTATATAGGATGGAGTCCTTCATCTTCATATGCCATAAGCAATCATGTTGGTTGTAGACTTGTAATCCCTACTCAACCAAACTTCACTAACATCAAACAAACCTACAACATAATAAGTTATAGCCACAAGGGTCAATACATTTGAATTGTATTGGCAAGTGATTTTATATTGACATGGAGAATCTATCATCTACATGAATATTTGGCTAAGTGGGGTTTTAGCTTGCCTTTGCATAAAACAAGTTTTCCCTATCCTTTGAAAATAGTTTTTCTCTTTTCAAAACTTTTCAACACACAATGGCACACTGGATACACACCAGGTGCTTCCCTTATTTACCCAACATGTTTTAACTTAAATAAATTGGGATGAGGAGATCATTGATAGCTTCCATATATTTGATGCTCAAATTGTCCCTTGCCTGGGACATGGCTAAGTACTTAGGTTTTACCCTCTCGAGAGGTGGTGCACTTTCCCCACAAGACTCGACATGCATCGAGACGATACTTTTTAGAAACAATCCCTTAGATCAGCACAGACGTGTTCCATCCTATCATCACTACCACCTTCTGTCTGCCTCTATGAGTTCTTGCAACCTTTGTTGTCAAGGCAGAGCCCATATGCCATGTGGATGCACTAGAAGCTTCTCAACACAAAACATCTCAAATCTCTTTGTTCCTGGGTGGCCATCCACAAATGTGATTCACGAGGTGAACCATAGAAATGGGCCTTGTGTAACCACTCAACATTAATCCATCCAAGCAATTACCATTCCACCCAGGTGTTTCATTCACTTAGTTGTTTTATTAACCAAAAACACAGTCATTGACTTTGCGTAATATCATAACAATGAATATTCCACCCTTGAAATATTTTTAGCTAGGCTAAGCATACTAGAAAAACTTGTCTCTTGACTTAGGAAAATTCCTACCAAGATATATTCTATAGGATCTACTATAGCATAGCAATATATAAATATATATTCCTATCATGCATACTACAAAAATATCTCTAATGAAATATTGAAAAGATAGGACTTTTGATGAACAAAGTATCACTTGCCTTTTTTAGAAATCTAGGTACACTCCTTGATCTTGCAATTGCCATACTCTTCAAAGTTCACTACAATTCAGTAAAGCAAGACACACATTCAAAACTAGCATTCAAACAATTCACCACATAAAATGATAAAAACAAGGAAATGCATACAAGCATGCAAAAGGTTGTTTTATTGGAAAAGTGGTATCCAACAAGGCACTAAACATTTCAAAACACCTACTGGTCATTTATAAAGTGGAAAAACCATTTAAAATCAAGTTAGTGAAAATTACCCTTTTAAATCATTTTTGTTTTACTAGAAATGCTTTTATTCAAAGTAAAAAATTTCTAGTGTTAATAAATTATATTTTTAAATCCAAAAGTTAGTGTTTATGGTCAGTAGGTTCACAACAAACCATTTTCAAAAGGTTTTACTCAAAAATCATTTTTAGAATAATTTTTATACTCAAAATAGTCCTAAAATGTTTCTACAATTTTTAGTAGAAAAATACTAAAATAAGGCCATAGTTGCAAAACTTACATTTTTCTGAATCCATTGATATAAAATTTATAATTTTTGGACATGCAGAACAAAAATTATGAATTTTACAAAATCAATCATCTAATAGATCAATTTCTGTTTTTAAAACAACAGTCAGGTCACGTGTCGGTTTCTTATTGGACGATACTGTTTCATTTGGATCGAGCAACGTGGATCGTTGGATTTAAGTTACATCATATGGCACAGATTGATTCATACTGCTTCAATTAATGATTCTATCCCGACTCTACGATCTAGATCTAATGACTCACGACCACGAACTAAGCCTGGGGTGGTGATGTCGACGGCGGGCGCTTTGTCAGTGGCGTTTCGGCAGTCCCAGGAAGCAAGGAAGGGAAATGAGGCATTACCGGATTCGCCTTGGCGAGGGGATGCTCGAGGTGGTCATAGTAGGGACAGGGGCGCATGGAGTCTTCGTGGATTCCTCGCCGGAGTTGCTGCTACTGTCGTGTGTGCTCAGGCGTTGTCGATGGTGAACCTACAGAGCGTGCTAAGGCAAACCAGAGGTGGCGTTAGACACGTGAGATCATGGCGAGTGTGAGTGCATCAATGAGAAAGAGAGGGGCAGACGGAAGCTACCGGGAGAGTTTGCCGGAGTTGCGGCAGACGATGGTGGCGCTCAGATGAAGACGGAGCCGATGCTCTAGGGCGCGCGCGAGCAAGAGGAGACCACTGGCAGGTGCGCACGAGGTTTTGGATCAATATCGTGGGAGCAAGGTGCAAGGGAGTGGTCGGGGCTGGCCGGAATCGTCACGGAGGCTCGTCGGAGACGGTGGTGGTTTGAGCGCAAATTCGTGCAGCCTAGTTTCTCACTGGCGGAGGGGTTTGAGGGGAAAGGGAGAGGAGAGGGAGGTGGTTAAATGTGCAAGGGCGCTAGAGGATATTATGCGCACAGTTAATCAAATTCATTCGATTCAATTCGGCCAGAAGCGATAGAGCCGAGGGGGGAACGGTTCTCGCGGGTGAGAACGATGACGCTGAGCTGGCGTGGGTCTGATGCGTCAGTGGGGGTGAGGGGAAAGGGTGCAGTGAGAAAAGTTCTGCGGGGTGAGTGGGGTGAGATCCTGGTAGGCTGTAGTTGGGCCACGGGTTGGTCTAGCTCGCTGGGCTGGGTCGTTTTACATTTTTTTCTGATTCTTTTTCCTTTTTCATTTCTAATTTCTGTTTTAATTTGAAACATTTGTTTTAAACCTCCATTTTATTCCAAAACTTTTCCAAACTTTCAGGAGATTTTTATTCTAGTTATTTAGTGTGTTTAAAAGTCCATTTTAAAATATTTCAAATATTCACTTATGATTTATTATTTATTTAAATTAGGCATTTTGTCTTTATTTAAATAAAATTGAATATGCTTCAAGCCCATATAATTTTATTTAAATAATTTTTATTACTTTTTATTATTCAGTAAACTTTTATTCCTGCTTCTGGATTTAATTCAAGATTTAAAATTGTCTTTGCAATTATTTCTTATTTGATTAATTCTTTCTTTACCTTATAAAATTCATATCTTTTTATTTATAGCTCCAAAATTGGTGATTCCAATATGTATAGTTTTATTTCATATTTATTTATCTTTTTAAGATTATTTTGCGCACAATTTGGTATTGATTTTTGTTAGGAGATTTATTAGCCTTGGAATTTATTTTCTTTCATCTTATTAAATTCATAGTTTTTTTTCCATGGCTCCAAATTGAATGAAACCAATTTCCATGGTTTTATAATATTTTTGTTTATAATTTTTGATCATTTATCAATGTTTGTTGCTGAGTTTTATATAGATCAAAGCCATAGCCTTTGGGTGATTTGAAAATGATTTCTCTCTTTAGGGTTTAGGGTTTTTTGTTTACTTTTCCAAGTGCTTTAAATTCAAGATACATTCCATTTATGAATGCATTCGATTCTTTGAATATTTTTTTGTTGCTTTCTTATTCAAATTTTGTTCAAGTAGGGTTTTGATGTTTCCATTTAGAAGCAAAAAAGTTTCTTTTCACCCTAAATTTCAACATTTGTTTCTTTTGTTTATTTATTTATTTTTCACATTTCAAAATTTGGAGAATTTTGGGATGTGACAGACTACCACCCTTAAAAGGAATCTTGTCCCGAGATTTGGGAAGGCTAGAGGTTACAAGTTGGCTTCAAGACAACTAGGGTACTACCACCCTTAAATAATTTTTAACTAGATTACATCTTGGCTTACTTGGTGTCTTGATGTAACTTCTCTGGAAAGTTGTTTGCATAGTGTCCCTTATTTTCACACTTGAAACATGTGACAAGGCTGAGATCCTTCATAGGTTTGCTTGTCTTGTTCTTCTTCTTTTCTGGACAATGTGATGCATAATGTCCTTGCTTTTTGCATTTGTTGAACATCACTTGGTTAGTATCCTCTTTTATCTTTGGTATCACCACCTCTTATTTGTTTCCTTGACCTTTCGTATTTTTTGGACATTCATTAGCATAGTGTCCCATATCTTTGCAATTGTAACATTGCACCTGGCTAATGTCTTGCTTGCTGGGGTTGGGGCATTTCTTCTTGTTCTTGGTTTTCTCCAAAGCTAGGAGTGCTCTTAGTTCATGTTCTTCATACTTCACTTCAAAGGTGGGGAAAACTTCCTCGGTTCTTTGAACGGTTCATAGGATAACATCCATGATTACTCTTTTGTCCACCATAGCGAGTTACAATGTATGGAGATGCATAGTGAGGTTTGACTTTGTCTTCATCATTCTTGGTGGAAGTTGTTCCTTCATGGAGGTTTCCAAACACTTGATGCATTCCATCTTGTTTTATCTGTTGAACTATAGGATAGATGGGGCATTGGATAGGAACATGATCATTTCCTTCACATAGGAAACAAGAAACTTGAGATGTGGGGCATTGTCTTGCTGGATGTTTCTCTTCACAATTAGGGCATTGGTCCATATGTTCTTTATAGGTGCGTCCTATGTCTCCACAGATTTTGCAAGCTTGAGTTCCTTCTATAATATCATCCTTGATATCATTCTTGTCAAAATATCTTTGGGAAGGGTTGCTTCTGATGTTGTTCATCTGATTGGTCATCCTTTGCAATAATTGAGATAGGGTTTCTAAGAACTTTAGCATGGTTGGATCTAACTCAATGTTGTTGGCTAAAAACTTGGTTGTCACATGATTCAACTGGTCTTGGGTTGCTAGTAGTTGTTCTCTCATGTGCAACTCTAGGTTGTTGTTGTCACCATACTTGATGTTGAAGTTTTGGTCTCTTGGAGAAGTCATCTGTTTAGGTTGTATTGGGATTAGAATAGGCAAAATATTTCTAGGGAAAGAATTCTACTCACACACAACAATTCACACAAAGCAATGGGCAAGCAATCACAATCATGCATTCCAATCAGACAACAAGGTTCAAGCATATTTTAGACAACAAAATATTTTTGCTACACCACATAAGTTTGTGTGATCAATAAATCGATTTAAACTAAACACTAGTGTGGTGGTCCAACTATAGGGTTCACTTGAGATCATTCCCTCCTTTTTAGTTGTTTCATCATGAACAAGATCATGGTATCCTTGGAAGAAATTCTTGCGTCTTGGTCACAAGGCTCTAAGGTAATGTCTACAGTGTTTCCTCATGAGTTGAGTTTCCTTAGTCTCCAAGTCTTGAGTAATATTTCTTGTCTCACTTGTAGTCCTTAGTGATGTCCAAGTTGAAGTCCTTGGTGAAACTGAAGTTGAAGTCATTGGTGATGTTGAAGTCTTTGCTCATGTTGAAGTTTTTCCATCAAGTTGAAAAGGAAGAGATGTAGAATCAAAACCAAAAAGGTTGAGGAAAGAGTTTACAAGATTGTTTGTAAATAAGTTTGGAACAAATTCAACTCCTATTTTTCTAAGGGGTTTTGTCCAATCCTAGGGTTACAATCCTATAGGAAACACAGTGCTCTAATACCATCTGTAGAGGTCCCAACCTGATAAGGTAGAGATCCCTGTGTTTACAATGCTAGTCCCTGGATCGAATAGCTAGCATCCACGATTAAGATGTAATATCAAGAAACAAAGGTTATGTTACAACTTATAACCAGGAATAAAATAATTCATTACATCTTACATAGCTCATTTGGCTTTCTTATTACAATGCAGTAGATATAACTATATAGCATGGAGTCCTTCATCTTCATATGCCATAGGCAATCATGTTGGTTGTAGACTTGTAATCCCCACTCAACCAAACTTCACTAACATCAAACAAACCTGCAACAGAATAAGTTACAGCCACAAGGGTCAATACATTTGAATTGTATTGGCAAGTGATTTTCTATTGACATGGAGAATATTTGGCTAAGTGGGATTTTGGCTTGCCTTTGCATACAACAAGTTTTCCCTATCCTTTGAAAATAGTTTTTATCTTTTCCAAACTTTTCATCACACAATGGCACACTGGATACACACCAGGTGCTTCCCTTATTTACCCAACAAGTTTTAACTTAGAGAAATTGGGATGAGGAGATCCTTGATAGCTTCAATGTCTTTGATGCTTAAATTGTCTCTTGCCGGGGACACGGCTAAGTACTTAGGTTTTACCCTCTCGAGAGGTGGTGCACTTTCCCCGCAAGACTCGACATGCATCGAGATGAGACTTTTCAGAAACAATCCCTCAGATCAGCACAGGCGCGTTCCATCCTATCATCACTACCACCTTCTGTCTGCATGTCTGAGTTCTTGCAACCTATGTAGTCAAGACATAGCCCATATGCCACATAGCTGCACTGGAAGCTTCTCAACAAAAAACATCTCAAATCTCTTTGTTCCTGGGTGGCGATCCACAAGTGTGATACACAAGGTGAACCATAGAAATGGGCCTTGTGTAACCACTCAACACAAATCCATCCAAGCAATTACCATTCCACCCAGGTGTTTCATTCACTTAGTTGTTTTATTAATCAAAAACATAGTCATTGACTTTGCATAATATCATAACAATGAATATTCCACCCTTGAATTTTTTTTTGCTAGGCTAAGCATACTAGAAAAACTTGTCTCTTGACTTAGGAAAATTCCTACCAAGATATATTCTATAGGATCTACTATAGCATAGCAATATATAAAAATATAGTCCTATCATGCATACTACAAAAATGTCACTAATGCAATATTGAAAATATAGTACTTTTGATGAACAAAGTATCACTTGCCTTTTTGTAGAAATCTAGGTACACTCCTTGATCTTTCAATTGTCATACTCTTCAAAGTTCACTACAATTAAATCAAGCAAGACACACACTCAAAACAAGCATTCAAACAATTCACCACATAAAATGATAAAAACAAGGAAATTCATGCAAGCATGCAAAAGGTTGTTTTATTGGAAAAGTGGTTTCCAACAAGGAACTAAACATTTCAAAACACCTACTGGTCATTTATAAAGTGGAAAAACCATTTAAAATCAAGTTAGTGAAAATGGCCCTTTTAAATCATTTTAGTTTTACTAGAAATGCTTTTATTCAAAGTAAAAGTTTTCTAGTGTTAATAAATTATATTTTTAAATCCAAAAGTTAGTGTTTATGGTCATTAGGTTAAAAAAAACCATTTGCAAAAGTTTTTACTCAAAAATCATTTTTAGAATAATTTTTATACTCAAAATAGTCCTAGAAATGATTCTACAAAACACCTAATTTTTCGGAAGAAAAATACTAAACTAAGGCAATAGTTGCAGATTTTACATTTTTCTGAATCTATTGATATAAAATTTGTAATTTTTGGACATGCAGAACAAAAGTTATGAATTTTACAAAATCAATCATCTAATAGATCAATTTCTGTTTTTAAAACAAAAGTCGGGCGACGTGTGTATTTCTTATTGGACGATACCGTTTCATTTGAATCGAGCAACGTGGATTGTTGGATTTAAGTTACATCGTATGGCACATATTGATTCATACTGCTTCGATTAATGATTCTATCCCGACTCTACGATCTAGATCTAACGACTCACAGCTGCTGACCACTAACTAGCAGCGCTGGCTGACGGATCCGCGGCGGCGGCGCTCTGTTAGCATAGTTCCGGCGGTTCCAGGAAGCAAGGAACGGAAAGGAGGCATTACCGGAGTCGCCCTGGCGAGGGGATGCTCGAGGTGGTCATAGTAGGGACAGGGACAGATGCTCGAGGTGGATTCCTCGCGGGAGTTGCTGCTACTGTCAGGTTTGCTCAGGCGTTGTCAAAGGAGAACCTATAGAGCGTGCTAAAGAAAACTAGAGGTGGCGTTAGACACGTGAGATCATGGCGAGTGCAAGGGCATCAATGAGAAAGAGAGGGGCGGATGGAATCTACCGGGAGAGTTTGCCGGAGTTGTGGCAGACGATGGTGGCGCTCAGATGAAGACGGAGCCAACGCTCTCGGGTGCGGGCGAGCAAGCGGAGACCACTGGAAGGTGCGCACGAGGTTGGGGATCAAGCTCATGGGAGCCAGGGCCAAGGGGGTGGTCGGGGCTGGCCGGAATCATCGCGGAGGCTCGTCGAAGACGGCGGTGGTTTGAGCGCAAATTCGTGGAGCCTGGTGGCTCACTGGCAGAGGGGTTTAAGGGGAAAGGGAGAGGAGAGGGAGGTGGTTAAATGTGTGTGGGCGCTGGAGGAGATTACGCGCATAGTTAATCGAATTCATTCGATTCAATTCGGCCAGAAACGGTAGAGCAGAGGGGGGAACGGGTCTCGCGGGTGAGAATGATGACGCTGAGCTGGCGTGGGTCCGATGCATCAGTGGGGGTGAGGGGAAAGGGTGTAGTGAGAAAAGTTCTGCAGGGAGAGTGGGGTGAGAGCCGAGTGGGCTGTAGTTGGGCCAGGGCTTGGGCTAGGTCGCTGGGCTGGGTCGTTTTCCATTTTTTTTTCTCTGATTCTTTTTCCTTTTACATTTCTGATTTCTGTTTTAATTTGAAACATTTGTTTTAAACCTCCATTTGATTTCAAAATTTTTCCAAACTTTCAGTAGGTTTTTATTCTAGTTATTTAGTGTGTTTAAAAGTCCATTTTAAAATATTTCAAATATTCACTTATGATTTATTATTTATTGAAATTAGGAATTTTGTCTTTATTTAAATAAAATTGAATATGGTTGAAGCCCATATAATTTTATTTAAATAATATTTTATCCTTTTTATTATTCAGTAAACTTTTATTCCATTTTCTTATGGATTTAATTCAAGATTTAAAATTGTCTTTGCAATTATTTCTTATTTGATTAATTCTTTCTTTACCTTATAAAATTCATATCTTTTTTATTTATAGCTCCAAAATTGGTGATTCCAATTTGTATAGTTTTATTTAATATTTATTTATCTTTTTAAATCTTTTTAAGATTATTCTGGTCACAATTTGGTATTGATTTTTGTTAGGAGGTTTATTAGCCTTGGAATTTATTTTCTTTCATCTTATTAAATTCATAGGTTTTTATCCATGGCTCCAAATTTAATGAAACCAATTTCCATGGTTTTATAATATTTTTGTTTATCATTTTTGATCATTTATAAAAGTTTTTTGCTGAATTTTTATATAGATCAAAGCCATAGCCTTTGGGTGATTTGTAAATGATTTCTCTCTTTAGGGTTTAGGGTTTTTTGTTTACTTTTCCAACTGCTTTAAATTCAAGATACATTCCATTTATGAATGCATTTGATTCTTTGAATATTTGTTTGTTGCTTTCTTATTCAAATTTTGTTCAAGTAGGGTTTTGATGTTTCCATTTAGAAGCAAAAAGTTTCTTTTCACCCTAAATTTTTGTTTCTTTTGTTTATTTATTTTTCACATTTCAAAATTTGGAGAATTTTGGGATGTGACAGCAAGGAACCATCAGGTTTAAAGCCTTGATCTGGTTGAAAGACATTTATTGATGTGGTTACCATGGCTCTAGTAATAGGTATAAGGATCATTAGAATTGAGAAGAATCTATTAAGAGGACTCTTAATTGGTATATGGGTTGCTTGCCTAATCACGTATGAATAGGAAGTATCATAATCACTTATCCCATTCTATTCACCTAACACTTTCACTATCACCATGAGCCGTTTCTCTCTACGCCGAACCTTTCATCTACAGGAACCTCGAATAACATATGGACTTCTACTTTTATGTTATTTACTTTAAGTACCATTCAATACTCAATTTTACTTCATTTTCACTCATCCATCTAACCCTCAACACTTGCAGTTAATTCACTCAAGACAAAGTGACACCTTGAGTGCGATAGAAATGCCTCAGATAAACAGTTTCCTAGGCTCCTTATTGGGATTGATATAAAACTGGAATTAATAGTTCCACAAAAACTTTCTCTGACAAACATGTGCTCTTGCAGGCTATTAAGATATTTTGGTGCCATTGCCGGAGAGCTAAGTGCTAGGTGTTTGTTTCTTTACAATCGTAAGTGTTGACACCATCCATGATCTATGTTGAAGACAGAGGTACTACACGTTCCAGAAGAACTTATTTACCTCCTTATATTGAATGTGTACCAATTAAAGATGCCTAGAATTCATTGAAATTTTTTCTAACTCACCTTCTCTATACGTGAAAAGTTTGATCCCTTTGATGGAATATTTGACCATCACCCAAGGGCATAAGAGCCTAAGAAATTATTGGGAGAATATGGGTATCCATCTATGCATCTTAGAAAAATACTTATTCTCTATCCTGATCTTGAAAGCATGCAATTTGAAATAGATCCCGAGGTAATATTTATGATGGAAGAAATTTCTTTTGTAGGAAGAGAACATGAGGATCCAAGTGATCATTTGATGAAGGTCCATGCCCTTTGCGATACACTTAAACCAGCAGGGATACCAAAAGAGTTTGTACTTCTTATAGTTTTCCGCTGGTCATTAAAATATAAAGCTTTTACTTTGGTTACAATCCTTTCCTAACCACACTACAGAAATCTTGGCAGATTGCATCCAAGAGTTTATGCAAAAATTCTGCTCGTTTACTAAGATTATGCAGATCAAGCGCGATATAAGAAATTTCTTTCAGATTGAAGAATGTTTTTCACAAGCATGGAAAAGAAATTATGGGATGATTATGGAAGTTCCAAATCATGGTTTTGAGGAGCATTTAATCATACAATACTTTTATAATGGGCTCAGTGATGATTCAAAACAAATGATTTATTTAACTATAGGAGGATCTATTAGTAATCTAACGATTCCTGAATGCATTGATCTTTTCGCGGTAATATCCTTCAATGATGAGCAGTAAATTTTTTTTAAATATATTAAACCAAGGAAAGGTATGCTTCATATACCTCTAGAACTTATGCCTGAAGTTAAAATGTGCATGGAAGAAAAAGGAATAGCAGAGGAACTTGTAAATGAAAATAAATTGGATGTTCTCCAAAATTTTGTTTTAGAAGATGAAATGAATCTTGTTGTGCAAAAAATTAAACATCAACAATGACAGTTCCATGATAGATATTATAAACACCTAATGTTCTAGAAGAAAAATATAAAAGATTTGACTATAGCTTTTGATGATCTAGGACATTCTACTAGACATCTTGATAAACGTATTAGTATGGTTAAAATCCAATCTGATCAAATAGCTAAAACTCAAGATTTGATTTTAAGTCAAAATAATCATAATCACAATACTTTTATACTAATATTGTTACTAGACATGGTACAGAAACATAAGAACCTCAAGTGCCACCCTGGTATCAAGAAGAACAGGCCCAGAAAGCAAGAGAGACTCAAGAAATGATTCAATAAGAAGAGGACATTGTTGATCCACAGGATGATATTGATCTTGAATCTCAAAGATATGAGAAATAAGCTTCAAATAAAAATGTAGAAGAGGAAGAGGCATAAGACAGAGATAAACAATATGACTCTGATGCTGAAACTATCGATCCAAGAGAAGAAGATGAATTTAGTCGTGGACAATAATAACAAGTTATCATATCAAATGAGAAACAAGTTGAAAAGCAAAAGCCTGCAATTAAGAAGAAGACAAAAGATGCCGAGCCAGCGACCAAGGTAAAGGAAAAGGTAAAACCAACTAAAAGGAAATCCCTCATCCTAATCGTGTTCAATATGAACCTGACAAGAGTGTCTATAACTCATTTTCCGAGGCTCTAAGTAATATTCGGTTAGAACTTCCTCTAGATGATGCAATTCAAGTTCCTACTTATAAAAGTTCATGCCAGATATTGTCAACAGAAAGAAAAAGGTAACTAAGACTATAGCAATGATGGCAAGCTTTGGTGACAAGATTCTTGCTAAGTTTGGGGTCCTGGTATACCAACTATCTCTTGTGCTATTGGAAAAACTAACATTCCCAATTCTCTGTGTGATTTAGGTGCAGATATTAGTGTCATGCCATATTCCCTCTTTAAGAAACTAAATCTTAGAGATTACTCTCCTACATCAATTACCTTGCAAATGGCTGATAAAACCACTAAACAACCTATTGGTATGATCGAAGATGTTTTACTTAGAATTGATCAACATGTCATACCTACTAATTTTATTATACTTGATGTTTCTGAAGATGAAAACTTTCAATCATCCTTGGAAGACCTTTCCTTAGCACTATAGGGTCTAATGTGAACTACTCTAGCGGAAAAATAGTTTTCAACAAATACAATGATCAGATTGTTTGTTATTTCCTGAAGAAACAAGAACAAGGTAGAAAATATGTACCGCCACCTAAACGTCTTCAAGTGGTAAGTACCCTCGATGAATGGCAACCGAAGGTATGTGCCAACAACTTTGAGGTTGGTTAAGTCAAATCAACCATTTTAATATAAATGATTGATTGGAGTTAAACCATCTTTGAATAAGGTAGCATAGTTATTTTTGTGTTTTAGTTTAGTTGATATAATAAAACTCTCATACAAAAAAATTTAGAGAAAAGAAGATAATGTTAAGTTAAGGTTCAAGTTTCAAAGAAAGAATGAAAAAGCAAAGAAGAAGAAGGGGTTCTAAACCTTTAACAATCTCCACTACGACAGGAGTGGACCGTAACATGCGCTCATACCAAAGAACTAGATAAAACAAGGAATTGCTCTTTGATACAGAAGCTTTAAGGAGCGGCGGTATGACCGGAAGGCCTCATACTGTCCGCCAGTACCGATTCTCGAGGAAGACAACAAAATTTTCTCCCAAGGTACCGAGCGAATAATGACCTACGATACGACCGGATCCCACTGTACCACGCGCCTATACCGAGGCTCAGGTTTGATCTTGAAACCCTAACCACGTATCCGATGGTGACGACTGTTGGTACGAGCGGGTTGCGCCCATACCGACCATGTCTCCTAGGAAAAACAACGACAGATGGATGGAAATCTCAACCAGCCATCTTCTTCCTCTCATTTTCTATTTCTTTCTCTCTCAAACTCAAACCCTAACCTGCTATAATCCTTGATTCTTCACTGATTTCATTCGTTTGAGTAGGGGAATCTTCACATCGGTAATTTTCTCACCCGATCCATGCTTTATTTTATGAAATCCATTGTTGAATCTGTCTCATTAGCTATCTACATGAGTTTTTCATATTTTGAGATTATTGTTAATTCCTCATGTTAGGATACAAAGTTTTTACCCATAATCGTTTGTTTATATGATAGCATCCTTATGTCTATAGTTTTGCTTTCAAACTTTTTAGTATAATGAATATTGGAAAGATATACTGCACCGGAGGGAGCTGAGGAGGCTCTGGACACTCTGGAAGCTCCACCGCGCCGGGCTCGAAGAAGATACGCTAAGCGGGGGATTCTTTGAGGTCTGCCATGAACAAGGACTACAAAAGAGTGAGAGAATGCAAGGTGATAACCCACCAAGTGGGTATGCAATGACTTACTCTGTCTCCATGGTATGAAGGAGGACTTCGATACGATGGCTGATAACGTTGGTATGAACCCTTTCGCCGTCCTTTCCCCCGACACCTTTGAGCGTGCCATGTGGAAGTTTCTTTCAAGTTTCCACGACGACCTCGCACTCCAACAACATCATTTCACTTTAAGTTTCATGCTCAATGGGCAGCGAAATAACCTTACTTTCTATCAATTGTGTGATTGCTTCAGGTTCTCCTATGAGGGAGAGCTCGATACTACTGAAAAATTCCTCGCAAAGGCAATTTTTGTTGGGAACAAATTTCTATTTATAGGGATGCTCATTATTTGTGGAAGAAGACAGCCACCATCCATAATCCCACCATCCGTTACTTCACCACCTTCTTGGAGAATTCTATTTTTGGGAAGCGAGACACCGAGGCAATGGCAAGCCTTGAAATTAGTGTGATTTACATGGATCTCCATCTAGAAATGGAGCATAAGGTAAAGTTGGGTGCATTCTTGATCCAACAATTTCTCTACCAAAGGCCGGCTGATTCAGGAGGCATCCGTTGTGTCGCTTGATCACTTAGATCGCCTATCCAAGTGGGTTTTTCATGCCACGAGAGAGACCGTTGGAAGGTACTAAGATTCTGGATGATGTCCATATGGAAAGCACCAAATTCATGGGAGTCTACAGGCCTCAAAGTTCTCTCAATGCTTATCAATTTTATTATCAACCTAACAGTGAAGTTCAACAAATATTTCTTGCATTTGTTCAAGATTTTGGCTTGCCAGGGAAATAGAGTTGGGTCCTCGATGAGGATTTCCATCAAGAAATGATCATCTCGGGGAGGATCATAGCCCTAGGAGGCAACCCTACTTGGGATAACGCGGGAGGCAGCCAACAACACCAACCTGAGGAGCAGCAGAACTGGAACACCATGGGCTAGGATGATTATGGCCAGCAACACTAGCATCAACAACACTTTCCCTAGTACCACCAGCAGCAGAACATGCCACCACCTCATCTAGGATACAATTATATCCCAAGAAGTGATTTTGACCAGGTAGCGACTCGCGTCAGCAATGTGGAGTACACATTCATGATGTGAACACCAATGTTCTTACTCTCACCTAGGACATCAGCCATTTCATGTCTGAGTTTCCAAACTACTACCATATCAGCCACACCAGTAGCTATCTCCCAATGATGGAGGCAATAAATGATTCGAGATAGACCAAGAGTCTCATCTTAGGAAGGTTAAACTCCTCCCTGCCTTTTGAATTCATATTTTTTTTCTTCTTTTATTTTTTATATTATTTAGTTGCATGTTTACTTTCGGTTATCATTGATAACAAACAAAACACAAAAAATTAGAATAGCTTTTATATTGTTTTGTGTGAAGCTCTATCGGTTTTATTTTTGTATTTTCATAGGTTATTCACTTCAAGTGACTTAGCTATGGAGAAGAACGTGAGAAATCAATTTGACTGTGACATGAGAAAGCAAGAGGAGGTACCACACTCCCATTTTCCCTCTTCTTGTAAGTTTATTCATGAACATATTATGTTTGTTCGGTGGCACTTGAGTTCCATTCTATAACACCCCGGCCTTTCTGGACTAGTGGCTATCACTCCTGGCAACTTAATAGGATCTCTAGACTACACATATCAACACTAATCTTTTCTTCACACTTTGTCCTCACTCGTGCGCACCCGGTACCCACTTCTCGGTCGGTCACCCATCCTCAAATTTCTCTAGGCCAAGCACGCTAAACCTCATAGTTCTTTTTAGATGAGCTTCCGAAAAAGAAGTTGCAACTTGTTGGTATGGGTATACTATTGATCCTATTAAGCCATGTGCTAGGATCTCACATACACCCACCCTTAGAAGATCGATGCCCTCGTCGATCAACCACAAGCCAGGAGCGTCCCCTCTTGTCACATGTGTGTGCGTCCAGTGCCGGAACATGTTCCATGCCGTGTCCACTTTGGGCCGCACGCTCCATGCTCCACATGTCTGCCACTGACCCGTACATTCCCATGTAACCGCGAGGTTTGGATCGGATACAACTTGTAACACCCCAGACTCTCTAGGCCAGTGGATGTCACTCCTGACAGCTTAATAGGATCTCTAGACTAAATCCACAGAACAACACTACTCTTTTATGCGCACTTTGTCCTTCACTCGTGCGCACTCGGTACCCACTTTCCAGTCGGTCACCCATCCTCCAATTTCTCTAGGCCAAGAACGCTTAACCTCAGAGTTATTTTTAGATGAGCTTCCGGAAAAGAATTGCAACTTCACTACAAGAAAAATGTCCTTTTACAACAAATGATTTTCGTGGTTGAAGGACCGTTTTTTGTGGCTGAAAAGCCTCTACGACGGATGCCCTTCACGGTATAAGCCTCGTCACAAATGAATCTACCACAGTTTTTTCGACCGTGGTGGATTGCACCTTTCATCCACGAAAAGTCGTTCCGTCGTAGATCTGTTTGCCAGCCCCATTGACTGCTGACATCATCCAAACTGCCATGCGACAAACACCGTTAATAGCCAGTTAGTACCGCTAACTATCAACGAAACCATGGTAGAAGCCAGGCCTAGACAAGGCTTGATAATAATTAAGTGGGCCGACCCATTAAGGGAGCCCAATAGTATTATGGCCTGCGACTTTTTGGTTCTGCACTATTTGAATTGGGCCCATTCCTTCTACCCGCTGTGGCCCGTAAACTTTTGGGCTGTAACATCCCGGGAAATCCCCAACTAGACAACCGCTGTTAATTTTATTATGTGCATCATCATGACATCATCATGCATTTATTTGTCTAAAAACTTTTTTGCAAATGTTTTATTTTAAAAGAAAAGAAAATAAATAATATAAATATTTTGTTAGGGGAAGGCAGTCCATCCAGTTAGGCCCAAAGGCCCAACTAGACAGACCACCTACTACCCCATATATAAAACCCTAACCCTAGATATCTAGACCAAACCCTAGCCTCCCTCTTCCAACCCACTCCCCCACCCCCTGCCGCCGCCGGACTCACACAACACCACGCACGCACGCCCTTGGCCACCCTGAAACACACACACACGCACCACTCGGTGTACAGCTGACACAACCGGTCCCACCCGCTGGGCCCACGCGCCCCGGATGATCCACCCGAACCCACCTTCCTCACTCGCATCCCCCACCCCCGCTTGCTCGTCCTTGACCAGGTGTCGCCAACCACCCCGCCTCCATCCCCTTCCTCAATCCCCGACACCCACCCCGTCATGCTCCCGATCGACCCAGGCCACAACCGCCCGCGTGTCTCTCCCCACCTCGAGGCCGTCGCCGCCGCTGTGCCTCACCGCAGGCCAGCGTCTCCACTGGAGCCCGGCGCCCCCCCCCCGCTGAGCCTGCTAGCTCGAGCTCCCCTGCGACCTGTGCCTCCCCGCCCCTGAGCGCCGCCCGACCGCAACCATCTCGGTCGCCCCGCGCTCGTCCACCTCGGCCCCGCGCCCGCGAGCGCCATCGACGTCCTCTGCTCACCAGCCCGCCCTCCACCTCGGCGGCCTTCCTGTTCTAGATCGAGCGTTGGTCGCCAGAGCCACCACCGCGCCTCCAGCGCCCTCAGCTCTCTCTGGCCAGCACTTTCCCGTCCCGCCGCTCGAGCCCAGTCGCGGTTCCCTGCAGCTCCTCTCCGGGCAAGTCACGTCGTCAGGATCCACCCCGTCAGCCTCGCCAAGCTCCTCTCCTGGGCATGTGTCGTCGCCAGGCTGCACCCTGCGGTCATGCCCGTCCTGCTCGCCTCTTCCTCCTGCTCGACATCGCCACTGTAGAGTACTCCCGAGGCCCCTCCCTCCGCGTCCTGCCTCGTCCTGAAACCCGGCCGGCCGTGGCCTCCTCTAGCCTCGTAGCGTCGCCGTCCTTCCCGGCCTCAACCTCGAGCCCTGCTGCGACCTGTGTTGCTGCAGCGCTTCCCAAGGCCGATGTCATCGTCGTCGTGGTAGCCTTCCGTGTCTCTGCATCGTGGGTGTCTGCCTCCTGCAACGGGCACGCCTACAAGCCTCTCTGGCCTACAGCGCGTCCTCGACGAGTTCCCGTGTGTTGTCGTATTTGAACATGCGTGTATGTTTATTGAGTTGCCGATGCCAGCGTATCGCCTCCGGTGCCGTGGTATTGCCGCCCAATTAAGTTTATCTGGTCGCACTATCTTCTCGAACCCGCCATCAGTTGGACCGAGATCGACGCCTTGACAAGTCTGGACCCGGAGTACCATCACGGTGCCCCTAGGAGACCTTTGCAAGTTACCATCGATCTCAAAAGCGAGGACCTCAACAAGATCTTCTTCATGGAGCCCTAAGAACGCCTCACGGATTCCGAAGACCGATCCCGGCGTCCGAAGCCCGAACCTGAACCACATCGAACCAAGATCGCCGACGCCTATGTGTGACCCCTTTTCCGAACCCCATATTTTTTTATAATATGATATTTCACTTGTTGCATATAAAATTGTCATGCTTGCACACATATCATGGGGTTTGGGGGCATTATGCCGATTTACCTCATAATTAAATATGGAGGCCATATGCGGGCTTTTCTAGTCTTATATTGGCTCCATTTAAATTTGTGTATCGAACCAGTGTGATGTTTTTACTTGTTAAGACAACATTTAAATTGCGGGGTATCTAAACAACATGAACCATGTAATAAATTGTCGGGACCCCGGTTCCACTTAATATGGTATAATTGCATCGCATCCTTGCCATGTCATACATCATACATGCATCATGCCCGATCTTTTGCCGTATTATTAAATAGTGCATCCGGTGTTTCTTCTAGTGCTTTGCTTCTTCACGGATTAGGCCGATGAGTTGATGCGAGAGTCGACCCGACCTTCAGATAAACCTTCGGCAGTGTTTCCAGGCGAGCAATCTCCCCCTTTCTACCTATCTTACTTTCATAGTATTTATTCCCTCCTGTTGATCTATTGCTATCTGTGTTTCGATGCTCTAGTTTCCGTACCGTGATATCCCTTGCAGCCTCATATTGCCTTGGACACATCCTATTACCTGTTGTTTGGTAGATAGTTGGACTTGTGTGTCGTAGTCGCTTTCTCAAGTGTTGTTACATGTCGTCAAGCACCACAGTTGTTGGAAGACTGCCATATGCTTTATGTTGGAGATGATTATAACTTTAATTACAGTTTAATAACTAAAATTGAAGTAGGTAAACAATGCAGAGGCACAGGTGGGCAATAGATGTTATTTGGTTTTAACATTCACTTGTGTCCGTGAGGACCCCGAGTACTTGATACCTGTTCTTTGAATATTCGCACTATCTGCATGTGGGCCCATGAATCCCCTTAGCATGAGCTGGAGTCATATCTTATTTCTTGGGGCCACAAAGTAGTTTGGGGCTTTATTACTATCCTGTACTTATGTCATGCTTTACTGCTTTATTTATGATTGTGCGTGGAGCGCCTGTACTGTTTTGGAACCCCGTGCCACGTTTTCGCGGTATCGACAAGCCCAGTCACACTTTTGGGTTCCTAGTCGTTTACAGACGTCGTCACAAACCTCTGGGTCCGTCTCGGAGCCGGCCAACTTTGTAGCGGGTAGCTTGGTGGGGTGGCCCCCTGAAATATTATATGAATCTTGCGATTTCTTTGTCGTGATGCCTCGTTGGGTTTTATTTGGTTTTTCCGAGGTTGATCGTGCGTGTGTTGCTATTTGTGCCCCTGCAGGGTAAAACTTTCTAAAAGCCGTGTCCGCGGTTATGGACGACTTGGAGCAAGTATCTCAATCATAGACAACTATAACTAAAGTAGTGCTATAAATTTGACTCTATAATGACTAGTAATCAACTTCACTATAATGGAATGGCTAAATAAAAGTGCCAACAATTGCTTGTTTGGGTTGTCGCCTCCTACCATTGTATCTGACTAGTAAGTATTGCAACTATAACGGAATGGCTAAATAAAAGTACCAACAACTGCTGGGTTTGGGGATGCCTCATGCTATATGTATCTGACTAGTAAGTACTACAACTACAACGGAATGGTTAACTAAAACTGCCCACTGCTTATTATATCAGGATGCCTCATGCTATCTATATCTGACTAGTAATTGCCGCAACTATAACAGAATGAATAAAACTGCCAACTGTGTGAGTTCCTCGGTTGACTTCCTTGTTTGGTCTCGAGGGGGAAATACCAGGATGGGTAAGCTTGGTGTTAGTTTCAGGTTGGATCCGAATAGGTCCTTCTTATCCCTATCTGATAGCCGCCAGTTGTATTGAGTCTCTATAGGTTGTTTAGTGCATGTTGCGCTACCGCTTCAGTCCACCATACCTATGTAGGCGAGGACCGCCGAATTCTAGTCTCGCCGTCTTCGCCTCGATCGACCGCTCTCTTTTTCCTTTGCCCTTTGTCGGCACCCCTTTTGTTTAAGCAGGTTTTGAGATCAACGTCGTTAGCAGGTTTACCCTTTCGGCTTGGCCTGGGCAGGGTTATGGACGCCATTGGTTATTCTTCAGCGCTCTTAGCCCCATTTGCATCTTGTCCGTAGTCGGACATTGTATTGTTTTCAAGGTGATTTGGATCTTTGTACTGTATATCTGTATTCTTGACTCTTTGAGTCATTGTTGTATATATCTGCTCTGTAGATTCCATCGTGGACTATTGTGTAATGGTATTACTTCGTTTTCCACCCGCACGAAAGTGCCTGGTGGGAACCTTTGAATCGTTTCTATGCGGGTTTGGCGGGAATCGCTGATACTTGCATAGGGCCGATTCCGAGGGTGTTACAGAGTGGTATCAGAGCTCAGCAGTTACGATACCCCACTGGTCCAGCCTATAGGTTAACCTAGCTAACGGACATTGTAGAGTGTCAAAACTATTTTAGAAAAATCGGTTGGATAGATCTGACTAGGTCTATTTTTACTTCTTACCTCTCTGCTATTCTCCTCTTACCTCCGCGTATTTTGAATCTGCTCTCTTATCTTTTCTTTGAGTCCAGGATTTCTCGTGGTTGGATTCCCGTCGTACCTTCAGGGTTTCGCTTCCATCCTCTTGTAGCGGTGCTTCAACATCCGACATTCATGCTATCTGATGAATCTTTCATCTGTTGTATCTTTAAGTGGACTCAAAAATCCACTAAAAATTTTCTTTGTATCTTCCGGTGTTCTTCGACACGACCATCTACATTAGACCTGATGAGTACCTGCATCCCTCCTTGTTTCTGAACCTCGCTTTGTCGAGATCTACAATCTGAATTCCGAGAGTTGGTTGCATAATTTTCTATTCATGTGCAGAGTAATGCTTTGGGTGCGCGATGGACTGATCACTATCCGACTACTCTTATCATTCGCTCTTGTACATTGAATGGTGGATTGATGCAATTATACTCCTTCCGTGGAAGCTAGAGGTGGCCTTACCTTTTGAGACCTCTACCTTGGTCCTTTGTTTTCCGGAGTGTTCTCCCAACGAACGTGAGCCCCACCCTTTGTTGGTGGTGTCGCCAATTTCAAGACGGATGAAGAATCTTTGTTAGTGGTGTCGTGAAGATCTACATGTGGCGAGAAGATTCAGATCGTGACCTTCTTCCCTCAGATTAGAGGCGGATCTCGAGGCGAGATCCATTGTTAGTGGTGTCAATTGTAACATCCCGGAAATCCCCAACTATAAAACCGTTAATTTTATTATGTGCATCATGACATCATCATGCATTTATTTTGTCTAAAACCTTTTTTGCAAATGTTTTATTTTAAAAGAAAAGAAAATAAATAATATAAATATTTTGTTAGGGGAAGGCAGTCCATCCAGTTAGGCCCAAAGGCCCAACTAGACAGACCACCTACTACCCCATATATAAAACCCTAACCCTAGATATCTAGACCAAACCCTAGCCTCCCTCTTCCAACCCACTCCCCCACCCCCTGTCGCCGCCGGACTCACACAACACCACGCACGCACGCCCCTGGCCACCCTGAAACACACACACACGCACCACTCGGTGTACAGCTGACACAACCGGTCCCACCCGCTGGGCCCACGCGCCCCGGATGATCCACCCGAACCCACCTTCCTCACTCGCATCCCCCACCCCCGCTTGCTCGTCCTTGACCAGGTGTCGCCAACCACCCCGCCTCCATCCCCTTCCTCAATCCCCGACACCCACCCCCTCATGCTCCCCATCGACCCAGGCCACAACCGCCCGCGGGTCTCGCCCCACCTCGAGGCCGTCGCCGCCATTTGTGCCTCACCGCAGGCTGCCTCCACCGGAGCCCGGCGCCCCGCTGAGCCTGCTAGCTCGAGCTCCCGCGACCTGCTCTCGCCTGAGCGCCCGACCGCAACCATCTCGGTCGCCCCGCGCTCGTCCACCTCGGCCCCGCGCCCGCGAGCGCCATCGACGTCCTCTGCTCACCAGCCCGCCCTCCACCTCGGCGGCCTTCCTGTTCTAGATCGAGCGTTGGTCGCCAGAGCCACCACCGCGCCTCCAGCGCCCTCAGCTCTCTCTGGCCAGCACTTTCCCGTCCCGCCGAGCCTGGGCCGCGTTCCTGCAGCCTCTCCGGGCAAGTCACGCCGTCAGATCCACCCTGCCGGCCTCGCCAAGCTCCTCTCCTGGCATGTGTCGCCGCCAGGCTGCACCCTGCGGTCATGCCCGCCCCGCCGCTTCTTCCTCCTGCTCGACATCGCCATCAGAGAGTACTCGAGGCCCTCCTCCGCCCCGCTCGTCCTGAAACCCGCCGCCGCGTGGCCTCCTCTAGCCTCGTGGCGTCGCCGTCCTTCCCGCCTCAACTCGAGCCTGCCGCGACTGTGTTGCTGCAGCGCTTCCAAGGCCGGCCGATCATCGCTGCCGTGGTAGCCTTTCGTGTCTCTGCATCGTGGGTGTCTGCCTCCTGCAACGGGCACGCCTACAAGCCTCTCTGGCCTACAACGCGTCCTCGACGAGTTCCCGTGTGTTGTCGTATTTGAACATGCGTGTATGTTTATTGAGTTGCCGATGCCAGCGTATCGCCTCCGGTGCCGTGGTATTGCCGCCCAATTAAGTTTATCTGGTCGCACTATCTTCTCGAACCCGCCATCAGTTGGACCGAGATCGACGCCTTGACAAGTCTGGACCCGGAGTACCATCACGGTGCCCCTAGGAGACCTTTGCAAGTTACCATCGATCTCAAAAGCGAGGACCTCAACAAGATCTTCTTCATGGAGCCCTAAGAACGCCTCACGGATTCCGAAGACCGATCCCGGCGTCCGAAGCCCGAACCTGAACCACATCGAACCAAGATCGCCGACGCCTATGTGTGACCCCTTTTCCGAACCCCATATTTTTTTATAATATGATATTTCACTTGTTGCATATAAAATTGTCATGCTTGCACACATATCATGGGGTTTGGGGGCATTATGCCGATTTACCTCATAATTAAATATGGAGGCCATATGCGGGCTTTTCTAGTCTTATATTGGCTCCATTTAAATTTGTGTATCGAACCAGTGTGATGTTTTTACTTGTTAAGACAACATTTAAATTGCGGGGTATCTAAACAACATGAACCATGTAATAAATTGTCGGGACCCCGGTTCCACTTAATATGGTATAATTGCATCGCATCCTTGCCATGTCATACATCATACATGCATCATGCCCGATCTTTTGCCGTATTATTAAATAGTGCATCCGGTGTTTCTTCTAGTGCTTTGCTTCTTCACGGATTAGGCCGATGAGTTGATGCGAGAGTCGACCCGACCTTCAGATAAACCTTCGGCAGTGTTTCCAAAGCAGCAATCTCCCCCTTTCTACCTATCTTACTTTCATAGTATTTATTCCCTCCTGTTGATCTATTGCTATCTGTGTTTCGATGCTCTAGTTTCCGTACCGTGATATCCCTTGCAGCCTCATATTGCCTTGGACACATCCTATTACCTGTTGTTTGGTAGATAGTTGGACTTGTGTGTCGTAGTCGCTTTCTCAAGTGTTGTTACATGTCGTCAAGCACCACAGTTGTTGGAAGACTGCCATATGCTTTATGTTGGAGATGATTATAACTTTAATTACAGTTTAATAACTAAAATTGAAGTAGGTAAACAATGCAGAGGCACAGGTGGGCAATAGATGTTATTTGGTTTTTAACCGTCCACTTGTGTCCCGTAGGACCCCGAGTACTTGATACCTGTTCTTTGAATATTCGCACTATCTGCATGTGGGCCCATGAATCCCCTTAGCATGAGCTGGAGTCATATCTTATTTCTTGGGGCCACAAAGTAGTTTGGGGCTTTATTACTATCCTGTACTTATGTCATGCTTTACTGCTTTATGATTATGATGTGGGCGCTGTACTTGTTGGAACCCCGTGCCACGTTTTCGCGGTATCGACAAGCCCAGTCACACTTTTGGGTTCCTAGTCGTTTACAGACGTCGTCACAAACCTCTGGGTCCGTCTCGGAGCCGGCCAACTTTGTAGCGGGTAGCTTGGTGGGGTGGCCCCCTGAAATATTATATGAATCTTGCGATTTCTTTGTCGTGATGCCTCGTTGGGTTTTATTTGGTTTTTCCGAGGTTGATCGTATGGTGTTGCTATTTGTGCCCTCAGGTAAAACTTTCTAAAAGCCGTGTCCGCGGTTATGGACGACTTGGAGCAAGTATCTCAATCATAGACAACTATAACTAAAGTAGTGCTATAAATTTGACTCTATAATGACTAGTAATCAACTTCACTATAATGGAATGGCTAAATAAAAGTGCCAACAATTGCTTGTTTGGGTTGTCGCCTCCTACCATTGTATCTGACTAGTAAGTATTGCAACTATAACGGAATGGCTAAATAAAAGTACCAACAACTGCTGGGTTTTGGGATGCCTCATGCTATATGTATCTGACTAGTAAGTACTACAACTACAACGGAATGGTTAACTAAAACTGCCCACTGCTTATTATATCAGGATGCCTCATGCTATCTATATCTGACTAGTAATTGCCGCAACTATAACAGAATGAATAAAACTGCCAACTGTGTGAGTTCCTCGGTTGACTTCCTTGTTTGGTCTCGAGGGGGAAATACCAGGATGGGTAAGCTTGGTGTTAGTTTCAGGTTGGATCCGAATAGGTCCTTCTTATCCCTATCTGATAGCCGCCAGTTGTATTGAGTCTCTATAGGTTGTTTAGTGCATGTTGCGCTACCGCTTCAGTCCACCATACCTATGTAGGCGAGGACCGCCGAATTCTAGTCTCGCCGTGCTTGGCCTCAAGATCGACCGCTCTTTTTCCTTTGCCCTTTGTCGGCACCCCTTTTGTTTAAGCAGGTTTTGAGATCAACGTCGTTAGCAGGTTTACCCTTTCGGCTTGGCCTGGGCAGGGTTATGGACGCCATTGGTTATTCTTCAGGGCTCTTAGCCCCATTTGCATCTTGTCCGTAGTCGGACATTGTATTGTTTTCAAGGTGATTTGGATCTTTGTACTGTATATCTGTATTCTTGACTCTTTGAGTCATTGTTGTATATATCTGCTCTGTAGATTCCATCGTGGACTATTGTGTAATGGTATTACTTCGTTTTCCACCCGCACGAAAGTGCCTGGTGGGAACCTTTGAATCGTTTCTATGCGGGTTTGGCGGGAATCGCTGATACTTGCATAGGGCCGATTCCGAGGGTGTTACAGAGTGGTATCAGAGCTCAGCAGTTACGATACCCCACTGGTCCAGCCTATAGGTTAACCTAGCTAACGGACATTGTAGAGTGTCAAAACTATTTTAGAAAAATCGGTTGGATAGATCTGACTAGGTCTATTTTTACTTCTTACCTCTCTGCTATTCTCCTCTTACCTCCGCGTATTTTGAATCTGCTCTCTTATCTTTTCTTTGAGTCCAGGATTTCTCGTGGTTGGATTCCCGTCGTACCTTCAGGGTTTCGCTTCCATCCTCTTGTAGCGGTGCTTCAACATCCGACATTCATGCTATCTGATGAATCTTTCATCTGTTGTATCTTTAAGTGGACTCAAAAATCCACTAAAAATTTTCTTTGTATCTTCCGGTGTTCTTCGACACGACCATCTACATTAGACCTGATGAGTACCTGCATCCCTCCTTGTTTCTGAACCTCGCTTTGTCGAGATCTACAATCTGAATTCCGAGAGTTGGTTGCATAATTTTCTATTCATGTGCAGAGTAATGCTTTGGGTGCGCGATGGACTGATCACTATCCGACTACTCTTATCATTCGCTCTTGTACATTGAATGGTGGATTGATGCAATTATACTCCTTCCGTGGAAGCTAGAGGTGGCCTTACCTTTTGAGACCTCTACCTTGGTCCTTTGTTTTCCGGAGTGTTCTCCCAACGAACGTGAGCCCCACCCTTTGTTGGTGGTGTCGCCAATTTCAAGACGGATGAAGAATCTTTGTTAGTGGTGTCGTGAAGATCTACATGTGGCGAGAAGATTCAGATCGGCGGCCTTCTTCCCCGTACCAGGAGGCGGATCTCGAGGGCGAGATCCATTGTTAGTGGTGTCGAATTGTAACATCCCGGGAAATCCCCAACTATAAAACCGCTGTTAATTTTATTATGTGCATCATCATGACATCATCATGCATTTATTTTGTCTAAAACCTTTTTTGCAAATGTTTTATTTTAAAAGAAAAGAAAATAAATAATATAAATATTTTGTTAGGGGAAGGCAGTCCATCCAGTCAGGCCCAAAGGCCCAACTAGACAGACCACCTACTACCCATATATAAAACCCTAACCCTAGATATCTAGACCAAACCCTAGCCTCCCTCTTCCAACCCACTCCCCCACCCCCTGCCGCCGCCGGACTCACACAACACCACGCACGCACGCCCTTGGCCACCCTGAAACACACACACACGCACCACTCGGTGTACAGCTGACACAACCGGTCCCACCCATTGGCCCCACGCGCCCCGCACGATCCACCCGAACCTACCTTCCTCGCTCGCGTCCCCCACCCCCGCTTGCTCGTCCGTGACCCGGTGTCGCCAACCACCCCACCTCCATCCCCTTCCTCAATCCCCGCCACCCACCCCGTCATGCTCCCGATCGACACAGGCCGCAACATCCCGCGTGTCTCTCCCCACCCCGAGGTCGTCGTCGCCGCTCTGCCTCACCGCAGGCCAGCGTCTCCACTGGATCTCAGCGCCCCCCCCCCCCGCTGAGCCTGCTAGCTCGAGCTCCCCTGCGACCTGTGCCTCCCCGCCCCTAAGCGCCGCCCGACCGCAACCATCTCAGTCGCCCCACGCTCGTCCACCTTGGCCCCGCGCCCACGAGCGCCATCGACGTCCTCTGCTCACCGGCCCGCCCTCCACCTCGGCGGCCTTCCTGTTGTAGATCGAGCGTTGGTCGCCAGAGCCACCACCGCGCCTCCAGCGCCCTCAGCTCTCTCCGGCCAGCACTTTCCTGTCCCGCCGCTCGAGCCCAGTCACGGTTCCCTGCAGCTCCTCTCCGGGTAAGTCACGTCGTCAGGCTCCACCCCGTCAGCCTCGCCAAGCTCCTCTCCTGGGCATGTGTCGTCGCCAGGCTGCACCCTGCGGTCATGCCCGTCCTGCTCGCCTCTTCCTCCTGCTCGACATCGCCACTGCAGAGTACTCCCGAGGCCCCTCCCTCCGCGTCCTGCCTCGTCCTGAAACCCAGCCGACCGTGGCCTCCTCTAGCCTCGCAGCGTCGCCGTCCTTCCCGGCCTCAACCTCGAGCCCTGCTGCGACCTGTGTTGCTGCAGCGCTTCCCAAGGCCGATGTCGCCGTCGTCGTGGTAGCCTTCCGCGTCTCTGCATCGTGGATGTCTGCCTCCTGCTGCAGGCCCGCCTACACGCCTCTCTGGCCTGGAGCGCGTCCTCGACGAGTTCCCGTGTGTTGTCGTATTTGAACATGCGTGTATGTTTATTGAGTTGCCGATGCCAGCGTATCGCCTCCGGTGCCGTGGTATTGCCGCCCAATTAAGTTTATCTGGTCGCACTATCTTCTCGAACCCGCCATCAGTTGGACCGAGATCGACGCCTTGACAAGTCTGGACCCAGAGTACCATCACGGTGCCCCTAGGAGACCTTTGCAAGTTACCATCGATCTCAAAAGCGAGGACCTCAACAAGATCTTCTTCATGGAGCCCTAAGAACGCCTCACGGATTCCGAAGACCGATCCCGGCGTCCGAAGCCCGAACCTGAACCACATCGAACCAAGATCGCCGACGCCTATGTGTGACCCCTTTTCCGAACCCCATATTTTTTTATAATATGATATTTCACTTGTTGCATATAAAATTGTCATGCTTGCACACATATCATGGGGTTTGGGGGCATTATGCCGATTTACCTCATAATTAAATATGGAGGCCATATGCGGGCTTTTCTAGTCTTATATTGGCTCCATTTAAATTTGTGTATCGAACCAGTGTGATGTTTTTACTTGTTAAGACAACATTTAAATTGCAGGGTATCTAAACAACATGAACCATGTAATAAATTGTCGGGACCCCGGTTCCACTTAATATGGTATAATTGCATCGCATCCTTGCCATGTCATACATCATACATGCGTCATGCCCGATCTTTTGCCGTATTATTAAATAGTGCATCCGGTGTTTCTTCTAGTGCTTTGCTTCTTCACGGATTAGGCCGATGAGTTGATGCGAGAGTCGACCCGACCTTCAGATAAACCCTTCGGCAGTGTTTCCAGGCGAGCAATCTCCCCCTTTCTACCTATCTTACTTTCATAGTATTTATTCCCTCCTGTTGATCTATTGCTATCTGTGTTTCGATGCTCTAGTTTCCGTACCGTGATATCCCTTGCAGCCTCATATTGCCTTGGACACATCCTATTACCTGTTGTTTGGTAGATAGTTGGACTTGTGTGTCGTAGTCGCTTTCTCAAGTGTTGTTACATGTCGTCAAGCACCACAGTTGTTGGAAGACTGCCATATGCTTTATGTTGGAGATGATTATAACTTTAATTACAGTTTAATAACTAAAATTGAAGTAGGTAAATAATGCAGAGGCACAGGTGGGCAATAGATGTTATTTGGTTTTTAATCGTCCACTTGTGTCCCGTAGGACCCCGAGTACTTGATACCTGTTCTTTGAATATTCGCACTATCCGCATGTGGGCCCATGAATCCCCTTAGCATGAGCTGGAGTCATATCTTATTTCTTGGGGCCACAAAGTAGTTTGGGGCTTTATTACTATCATGTACTTATATCATGCTTTACTGCTTTATTTATGATTACGCGTGGAGCGCATGTACTGTTTTGGAACCCCGTGCCACGTTTTCGCGGTATCGACAAGCCCAGTCACACTTTCGGGTTCCCAGTCGTTTACAGCCATCGTCACAAACCTCTGGGTCCGTCTCGGAGCCGGCCAACTTCGTAGCGGGTAGCTTGGTGGGGTGGCCCCCTGAAATATTATATGAATCTTGCGATTTCTTTGTCGTGATGCCTCGTTGGGTTTTATTTGGTTTTTCCGAGGTTGATCGTGCGTGTGTTGCTATTTGTGCCCCCTGCAGGGTAAAACTTTCTAAAAGCCGTGTCCATGTTATGGACGACTTGGAGCACAGTATCTCGATCATAGACAACTATAACTAAAGTAGTGCTATAAATTTGACTTTATAATGACTAGTAATCAGCTTCACTATAATGGAATGGCTAAATAAAAGTGCCAACAATTGCTTGTTTGGGTTGTCGCCTGCTTCCATTGTATCTGACTAGTAAGTATTGCAACTATAACGGAATGGCTAAATAAAAGTACCAACAACTGCTGGGTTTTGGGATGCCTCATGCTATATGTATCTGACTAGTAAGTACTACAACTACAACGGAATGGTTAACTAAAACTGACGACTGCTTATTATATTAGGATGCCTCATTCTATCTATATCTGACTAGTAACGCAACTATAACGGAATGAATAAAACTGCCAACTGTGTGAGTTCCTCGGTTGACTTCCTCGTTTGGTCTCGAGGGGGAAGTGCCAGGATGGGTAAGCTTGGTGTTAGTTTCAGGTTGGATCCGAATAGGTCCTTCTTATCCCTATCTGATAGCCGCCAGTTGTATTGAGTCTCTATAGGTTGTTTAGTGCATCTTTGCCGCTTCAGTCCACCATACCTATGTAGGCGAGGACCGCCGAATTCTAGTCTCGCCGTGTACTGGCCTCAGTACTGACCGCTCTTTTTTTCCTTTGCCCTTTGTCGGCACCCCTTTTGTTTAAGCAGGTTTTGAGATCGACGTCGTTAGCAGGGTTACCCTTCCGGCTTGGCCTGGGCAGGGTTATGGACGCCATTGGTTATTCTTCAGGGCTCTTAGCCCCATTTGCATCTTGTCCGTAGTCGGACATTGTATCGTTTTCAAGGTGATTTGGATCTTTGTACTGTATATCTGTATTCTTGAATCTTTGAGTCATTGTTGTATATATCTGTTCTGTGGATTCCATAGTGGACTATTGTGTAATGGTATTACTTCGTTTTCCACCGCACGAAAGTGCCTGGTGGGCACCTTTGAATCGTTTCTATGCGGGTTTGGCGGGAATCGCTGAGACTTGCGTAGGGCCGATTCCGAGGGTGTTACATGGGCCCACTATTGTTTCGACCCGCACTATTTGAAATGGGCCCATTTGTACGGCCCATAAACCATCGGGCATGTTACTATTGTTTTGTTTTGTATTGTATTGTATTGTTTGAAACAGACCCATTTGGCTAGCCCGCTTTAGCCCATAAACTTTAGGGCCCCTTACTGTATTGTCATGCACTGTTTGAAATGGGCTCATTTGTGTAACCCGCTGAGGCCCACAAACTTTTGGGTCCATCACTGTTCAGGCCCAAAAATGGCCTACTCAAATTCTGGCATGTTACTGTTCTAATTGGTAAGTGTCTCGGCCTGCTACTGTTCTAGCTTGTGTAATTTGTCCAATTACTGTTCCAACCCATTACTCTTCTGGTCCGTTATAGTTTCCATCTGTTACTGTTTATGCTTGTTATTGTTTTGGCCTGTCGCTGTAATGGCCTGTTACTGTTACTAAGCACGCTTGTGTGTCGGCCCATTACATTTACGGTCTTTTACAGTTTTAGCATTTCTGGAGCCAATCCCGACATCATAAAATGTGTACAACTTGTGAGCATCTTTTGTTGTTCATCATCCGCCCAATACAAGACGGGCAAATAACAAATCCCCTGTACCCTAATCGATTTGGCAAGCGTAGGTATGGTAAAGCCAACTGCTAAGTGTGGGTGGCGTCAACTTAAAATTATTACATATTATCAAATCAAGGGATAGAAAATTTAGCATGTTAGTTGACAATCGGGTTGATAGAAGTCCTCAATTTGCTTTCTCCATCTATCACCTACATATCCCTTTTGAGTGTGACATCTACATTGGAAAATAACCTTGAGACATGATCTTGTAGCCACCACTTTGGTGTCGATAGCAATAATTGCAGACTGAAACTAAGTAATATCAAGTTAATACATCAAACAAGGCAAACACTTCACGTCACACAAACAGGACAATTAAGCATTAAACAAGTGTTCCTACCATGAAACACGAAATTTAACAATGTGTATGGCTTAGAATTTCAGCTAATATAAACTAGCCAGGTCATTTCAACAAATATATATAGAAGAATAAACCAGACAATGTCATGCAGTTACTATCGTAGATAATAATAAACGATCCAGAAATTATAACGGCATCATGCAAGAAATTGTAGAGCAGGAATGCAAACCATAAATGAACTATACAGTAGAGGATAGTTATGTCGTTGCTTAGGACAAACCAGAACCAGATACGAAATATCATGGTGTCGCTTCTGAACCTATAGAACAGGACAAGCAAGCATTAGACAAGAGTGCCTAGAATGAAATGAGCAATCAAACAAAGTGTTTCTTAGAATTTCAGAAAATATAAACTAGCCAGGTAATTTTGAAAAATATATATGGAAGCAGTTGTACATCCTGGAAAGCAAGAGACGTTGGTTGACTCAGAATTTGCGGTGAGCTACACTTGTCATGAAGTTACTGTCGAACCTAAGAATGAACTAGATAGATATTATAATGGAATCATACCAGAACTTGAAGATCATGAATGCAAACCACGAATGAACTACACAGTAGAGGATAGTTATGTCGTTGCTTAGGATGAACTAGCATGAGATTAGGAATATAATGGCGTCTCTTGCGAACTTGTAGAAGAAGGAAAGCAAGCATTAGACAAGTGTGCCTATAATAAAATCAGCAATCAATCAAAGTATTTCTTAAAGTTTAGCAAATATAAACTAGCCAGGTCATTTCAACAAATATATATGGAAGCAGTCGTTTATCCTGGAATGCAAGAGACGTTGAGTGACCCAAAATTTGCGGTGAGCTACACAATGGGCATGCAATTACTGTCGTAGCTAGGAACCGAATAGAAATTATAATGGCATCATAAGAGAACTTGTAGAGAAAGAATGCAAACCACGAATAAACAATATATATAGTAGAGGATAGCTATGTTGCTGCTTAGGACAAACCATTAGATATGAAATATAATGGCATTGCTTGTGAACCTGTACAATAGGACAAGAAAGCATTACACAAGTGTGCCTACAAATGAATTGAGCAATTGAACAAAGTGTTTCCTAGAATTTAGCAAATATAAACTAGCCAGGTCATTTCAACAAATATATATGGAAGCAATAGAATATCCTGGAATGCAAGAGACGTTGGGTGACTCAAAATTTGCGGTGAGCTACACAATGGGCATGCAATTACTTTCATAGCTAGTATTCAACCAGATAGATATTATAATGGCATTATAAGAGAACTTGCAGAGAAGGAATGTGAACCACAAATGAACTACACAGTAGAGGATAGTTATGTCGTTTCTTAGGATGAACCAACATCAGATAAGGAAACAATGACATCGCGGTTGTGAACCTGTAGAAGAGGCTGCGTAAACCAACATGTTCAGTGTTCCCTTTTGAGATCTATGCAAAGAAAAAACAAATAGTTAACGTTGCAGCTTTTAATGATCTAGATAGCAAAAAAAATTATAATCGAAATAGTACGATAAGTTTAAAATGTTACTACAGGATAGCAGAACGATGCTAGGGAGTAGCTAAGAACATGTGCATGACAAAATAACAAACATGTACATGACTTGAAATTTCTAGAGCAGTGAATGCAAACCAACTTGTCCAGTGACCTTGTATGTAGCATAAAGAACATGCGTGCCTAGTGACTTGTGTGTACTAGCATGATTACAAAAATGCAGTTCACTGCGATAGGCTATCACCTGCTATACTGCTGACAAAACAAAAATGGGTTGGAGATTTGGTTACCTTGGTCGGAGAGGAGTCTAAGCATCGTCGATACCGTGTGGGTGACGACTAGGTCAAAGAGGGTGTCGTGGTTGCGGGAAGAAGATCTTGGGCAGTCAGGGAAGCAGATCTTGGGCGGTCGATGTCGGCTTGAGGGTGGTGGACCAGAGCGTCGCTGAGGCAGATCCAGTGCAATGAACGGTGAAACCCGTGCAGCTATTCTAGAGCCATGGACATGGAACTCATTGAACTAGATCCCATCCGGTGGACACCTGTGAGGCGGCTCCGGTACAGTTGGGTAGATTTCGGCGGTGGGGAAGCAGAGCTTGAGCCTTCGACGCGCCATTGGTGCAGACAGCGAGACCGTGGCTTCGGTGGAGTGGCAGAGAGATCCGATAAACTAGATCCGGTAGGGTGGGCGTCAGTGAAGCGGCTCTACGGCAGTGCACGCGACCATAGCTCAATCGGCTCAGGCCGCCGTGGAATTTTCGTTGGGCGGTGTGCTTGGTGGTCATGGAGCTGAGGGCGTTGGAGAGGAGCCTAGGATTTTTGGGAGGGCCAACGGGAAAAATGCATGAATCGGGACTATGGAGGTGAAAAGAAAAATAATTATGACCTTGCCCCCAAGCTACCTACTATAGCTTTCCCATAGGGCATCTGAACGACGGGTAGAATGGTAATTTTGAAGTCAAAATTTTTTGAAACAGAGGGGCGCAAAATGCTACAAGGTAGGTTTGTGATTTTGCCACTCGGTTAAGATTTTGAATTTTGCTAGCATCCATCCAATAATAATAGAAAAATGGTACTCCCCGGGTTGGAGATTTGGCCTCAAACTTTTTGAAATGGCGGGGCGGGAAATGCTGCAAGGTCGATGGGTGATTTTGCCACTTGATTGAGATGTTGATTTGGCTAGCGTACATGTACTTACTAGTAGTAGTACTACTAGTAAATAAGGTGATAGACCGCACGACTATCTGGTCAAGAATTTATTACCAAGAGTCACATCAGCGAATTATCTATGACCACACTTGAGTAGTAGTACATACTACTCCCTCCTGCCCATTTTGTTACTTTTTTTAGTAATTCCCATATTGTGTTGTGTATCATGCATAAAAATATCGTTAGTTAGACTCTTTTTCCCCTGTGTAGCAACCCCTGCAATAACTTGCCATGAACCGAACCAAAGAGAGAGATTGCACACGGGCTGGGTGAGGATATCAAAGAGACCATGCACGAAGGATGGAAAAGGGTCATTGGCGCTGGCGTGGGCGCTGGGTGGAGGGTTTACCCGGTCCAAAAAATTTGCATCCCTTGTTGGCGTTGGCAGTTGTGGTTGTGGTTGTTGTGTGCATGCAGTCGTCTTGTTTCCACACGCTTCCCTTGTCATTCCCAGCTCTTATTTAAATGTATATCTCTGGAACAGCTTCATCTGCCATTCGATGGGACCTAGACTACATGAACACCATCATCCATGGCCAGCAACAAGCACCAGGATTCATCGTGGGATGATCTCCCTGAGGGATTCGTGCAGAATATAGGTGACATCTTCCTTGCGATGGACGACCTCGACTACTACGCCGCCTTCCGAGCAGTCTGCAGCCCCTGGTGTGGCTTCACGGAGGAGCTCTTTATGCGAGCCAGCTGGATTGTTCTAGAGCACCAGTTGTCGGCGGAGTATCGGGTAGATGACGCCACCATCACGTTGCTGAATGTGAGAACTGGCCGCCAGCTTGAGAAGAAGATTAGTCGGGTTATTCGTATGTGATTTCTTGATAAACATCTATATATGTGCGATCCTTTTTTTGCGTTCACCTCATATATGATATGTTTCTTCATCTACTTGTTTACCTTGATTGAATCACTATTGGTTTACCTTGACTGAATCTCTGTTTCTCCTCGCTCTGTATCTGGAAGGTACTTTAATCTAGGTAGCACAATCGGTGGCCTCCTTGTGCTTGGAGAGAGGGTGCAACCATACAAGACCCGGTTGTACAACCCCTTCTCCGATGCTATCAAACGCCTAAGGGTGGAGATACCGACCGAGCAGGTGGATTATGTCGCCATGATGATGTTCCCATTGTTGATGGTGTTCACATCAAACCATCGGAACACCATCATTCGGTGGGCGAATGAAGCCATGGAGGAAAGCAGTCACCCGGTCTTTGGTGAAGGGTGGTACACGCTGAATGACTTTGCGAAACTACGGACCATGACTTGTTACACCGGTGATGTTTTCGTCGCAGACAAATATGGGTCTTTACTCTCGACTATGCGTGGTTCTGCTCATGGAGATGTCCAGATGCAGTGCTCCGCATGGACCCTGAAGATGCATGCCACCGTTGCAGGCCCTGTTCCGGGCTGCCGGTACCGAGAGAATCATTTTTACCTCGTCGAGTCTAATGGGGTGTTGTTGTTCGTTGTTAGTGGACCTCTCTACGACGGCAGGCCTATTGTTTACCGGGTTGATACACAAAATCATGTCCTTCAACTAGTCAAAGGCATCGACAGCCATGCTCTCTTCGTTGCTGACAACCGGTGCATCTATGTGGACAGCGCCAGGATACCCACGGTGCAGACCGACAACATCTACTATCCAGACCTATCCGAGATTATATCTAACAACTTTGAGGCTCTTGCGTGGGAAGAGGATCCAAGAGTTGTCCATGGGTACGGAGTAGGAGGATTATGGATCAATGTCCTTCCTTTTGAACTTGATTGATTGCTGGCGGAGTATTGCAAAATCGTCGAGCATTCTAAACTGCTGATGGTGCCACCTTATGGCAAATATGGTACCACCGACTACGATTACTACGATGGCTATCCATCAGAATGATGGATCATGTGGGTCTTCTCTTGTTGTATTCGTTGTCTGTGAATTATGCAAGTCTACTCCTGTTGTATTCTATGTCTGTGAATTATGCAAGTGCAAGTTCTATGGTGTGCCTGTAATACAATGGATATTCTCTGTTTCAAAAAGATCGTGTGTTGTACCTCTTTCAATTTCACTTTCTTTCTATGTACGTGTAGTAATTTTGATACATGCTCGGTGTGTAACAATCCTCAAAAAAACTTACAGCTTCGAATTACAGTAGATTGTTACAATCCTCAAACAACTTACAACAGCGAATTACAATAGATTATTATATTCCTCAGTAACTTACAACAGCGAATTAAAGTTACATCAGAGTCCACCACAACAGGTAAAACACAATAACTGGTGTTACAGAAAAGGTCTCTACAGAGCTTGCATCGCGAGACACGTAACAACTGGCTTTCCATGAGAGTTGTGGATGAGATTACTAAGTACATTATGCATCATAGCTTTCCTGTTTTTCAATTCATTTAAGTCTTTGCATGCTAGGGTGATTACTGAATCTGTTTTGTTGGCTTCTTGCTCAACAATATCAAGGGCATCTTGGAGGGCATCCCCAAATAATCTTTTGCCTAGAATACGAGGGTCAGTCGAAGCAGTGTGACATGAGCAATAGGTATTATCACTTCTGTTGTCTGAAACAAACTCTAAACTTGGAGAAGCAGGTCTTTGTTCGGCATTTAGAGGGATATTTGCAGCCTGAAACAAACACAAAACAAGTTAAAACAACATTACCATGCAATCACATCACTATGAATTTTAAATGTGTCAATACGGTGATGTAAGGAAGGAAGCGATTAACAGTGGTGGATCATACATGTATTTATTCTTGAATAACTAGACCAGTTGATTCCATAGAGCGATGGGAGCATGTGCCGCTCTATAAAATGACTGCTCTACTTGAAGATGGCTGAGACCAAGACAAAACAAGTTACTTTAATAGAAGACTTGGGAAACAAAATACAAGTTCATTTTGAATGAATTTAAAAAAATTCACCAAACAAAAATAACAATGCGTGTAATCAACCAAAGTACCTTATGCAGACTACTCAAACGAAAATGTGTAGAACATGGAAAAAACGAATATGAAAACTAAGCCATTATGTTTCTCATAAACTAGCCAGGGACTACACAATGAAAGCTGCCACAGTTTTGATCATAGGGAAAAAGAGTACCTCAATCAACCAAACTAGACCAATTGTGTGCCTCAAAAATACTAGCCAGATCATTCTAGACAAACAATGAAACAAACTATCATACATTGGGTTATTCATGAATAGCCAGATCATTTCAATGGTTTAGCGGCCTCAGAAAAAAAAAACTAAACCATCATGTGCCTCATATTAAAATGGTCAGTTCATGTATCTATGATACACAGAATATACAAGAGTGGGATGAAGCGCATAGAGTTCATTATGATACATGTGTATTATACAGGATCTAATCCCTAGTGTGGCATTGTTCTTATTATCAGCCAAGTCAGATGCAATACACCTGGTCTTTGCATATTTAGGAAATTGAACTAATTAGATGGAACAAAAGCAGACCATACCGGGGCTAAAATGTTTGACAAATGTTAAATTTAAGCAATAAAATGTGCCAAGGACCAAACTTCGGGTGTGTGTGTGGGGGGCGTATGGTAGGTGTTGCACGAGTTCTACGGCGGCTCTTGTGGATGGGTGGACTATGTACTCCATTGTTGCTCCTTTGCATAAAGGTAAGGCCAACTGTAAATACAAACAAGTTCAATCATGATATAAGTAGGCATGAAGTGAAACAAAAGTGATGGCATCTTACGAGATTATAGGAGCCATTCACCCTATGATACTATGTGCAAACTGGGGCTTTTTGTTGCATAATAACAGCAAACAGTTATAGCCGCATGTTAAGAGGGATCAAATTGACACTAGATAATGGTCAAATAATATGACATGTGTAAACGTGTAGTACAAGATAGCAGGACAATAGCAGGATGTAAAATACTCGTAAATCGTCCAACGAGAAAGACATTGTATAATCATATCTCCTATAGAAAGGTACAACAAAGAACGTAAAAAAATATGTTAAGTGACTAATAATTCACAAACAAATATATGTAAAAAAATTCAATGCGTGGAGTTTAAGCCTAACCACAACGAGTTAATTTAGTAAATTACATGTACATCAAGTAATGAAACTGTTAGTTTGGAAATTTAGCACGAATACAGTATATTGCCAAACAAAGCAACTCGCACATGGAGATCTGGTTACCTCCATCAGGGCAACGTCTATGCCTCCTTTGCATCCCCATGGGTCACGCCGAGGTCGCCAAAGGTGTTGCAGTTGTAGTGCATGTCGACGACGGGGAAGCATATCTTGGGCGGGAGAGGATAGAAGCAGAGCGCTGGACCACAATGTCCGTGGATCAGATCCGGGGCGGGCGATGATGTGCTCTGCGCGCCGGACGAGAGGGTCGGTTGAGTAGATCGGGTCTGGAGAAGTACGCCACCTTAAGTGCAGTGGGGATGTTCCGACCGGTTATGTATTCCTAGAGGAGAGAGGCGGTAGGGTTTTTTGTGTGTGGGTGGGTGGGGGGCACTTGGAAAAATACGAGTGAAGCCCCCCACCTACAGAATTCATTAAGGGATGAATGGGAAATTCGAAATATCTGAAATTTTGGGGCACCAATTATATCTCGATAGATGGGAGATTTTACCAATTTATTTTAGTTTTGAATTTGTCATAGTCCATGTACTCCCTCTCTGTTCATGAATACAAAGCGTACTCCCTATCTTTCAAGAATCCAAGACCGTAATCCCTCTCTGTTCAGAAGTTCAGCACGTCCTAAACTGATCATCCATGGCCGTACACCTAATGTTCAGGAATCTCCAAGAAGAATGGATATTTATACTATGCAACCATTTCCAAGGACTAACACAAATCAGATGTTAATAAAGATGAGTCAAATCTCCACATGAAATGAGACAAAACTAATAGTGATGCAAATATCATAACACACCCACAAACACACACACAAACGAACCCACACAAAACACCAGCAACTTCAAATATACTCTCTCTATTGTAAGCGAGGTTTGTAGTCAAAATTGTGTTAGCCTGGATGACACGTGGACACGGGTCATGCGTATAGAAGAGCATCTGCCCTATAACTTTGCACCTAGCGCCTCTTGTATAATAGCCAGTTAGGGTGAGCTTATCTCCTACAAGACTAATTTTGTGAAATCACCGTGTTAGATAATTATAAGATATCTGTTGTTCCACATATTTCAAAACCCTAAGCCTAGTTTATTTTTTCCTTGGCTCGTGCCTTGATCTTCCCGCATGAGCACATCTCATGGTCGGAGCTCGAGTATGGCGAGAGGTAGCTCGGGTGGGTTGAGCTCGAGTCCGAAGAAGTATCATGTGCCCAACACAGAGCTGCCAATCGTTAACTATGACCAATCCAAGCATCGTTCCTTTATGAATTAAACCACCCAGACCAATGTCCATGGGAATCCGAACGGTATTTCTTCAAGTGTGTCCTTGTCACAGGGTTAGTGAGGTGGGATCCTTTGGAGTTGTCTCCGGTTTTCTCTTGTGTCTTAGCTAAATTTCCTTCTTAATATGGATATTGGGCGAATTTTGTTTTCCGGTAATCTAACCCAATGGGTGTAATGTGTTGAATTGGTCTAAGCCTCACTTTTTTCCTTCTCTCAAAAAAACAAAAATAAAGTGGCATGGAGTAAAAGTAGTGTGGCGTTGGTTACCCGGGAGGATGCATGGGAAGGGAAAGGGGGGGTTGACATGGAAACATTGGGCCTGCTATTTGTTTAAGATGCGGGAGGCTCTACTTGGAAAATTCTAGGGAAGCCTCTCACGCACACTGGACCCACATCAACGTGTAGTCCACACTAATACAATTTCGACATCAATCCTGGTTCAAGACTTAAATCAAGTCGAATTGACAAGTTTGGGGATAATATTTTGTAATCACTGAGTTAGAGGCCAAATTGAAGAACGGTATGACCAGTTAGTGTGTTTATCTCTGGTCCATGCCATAGAAGTGAAAAATTACTTAAAAGTCATAATAAACTCCTCAATACTCCGTAATAACATTAGCAGAAAACTTAGTTTACATCCAAAATTCATCCTTCCTAGTGCCAAAAGAGAAACTACATGCGAGTACTACTAGTAAACTGGATTAATAAAATAGTACTAGCACTACTAGTAGTACTATCTTCTAATACACCATTACAAACTTGTTAGGATCTTTAGCCGTAGATTAAGATCATTTTTTATTTTTGATGCAAACCCAGAAACATACATGGATGGACTCTCCAAACTTCAGCAGGAACCGCGGCGACACCCCGAGGCACGTCGTGAGTTTTTCAGACGGGAAGTTGGCCGGTGACGAGCTGCTCGACAGCCCGATTACCCCATGAAGTGTCTCGACTATCGAGAAGTCCGCCGACCCAGGGGGGCCAAGCGCACACAGCTTCACCATGTACCACGGCCACTAGCACCTGTCCTGCCTTATGCACACAAAGGACATGACGGCGGCCAGGCCGAGAGCGCTGATGGTCTAGACAAACATGATACCTTCATCCCCATATATGATGTGCGTTATTCCTCCCGTTCTTGCTGCTGGCGGAATTCTGTGGGCCTCATTCATGTGGGGAAGGAGCCCTGCCTCGTCGGCGACGAAATGACAGGCGGGATCAATGCAGGAGCAAAGGGTCGTGCACGCACGCGATCTTGTGCTCGTCGATCTTGTTAAAGGCGACCAAGATAAAGCAGCTATCATAGGGGCACTCAATCATCACCGCATACTCGATTGCGTCCATAGCCGCCGGACCACAGTCGAATCTGCCGGCCGGCGGTACACCCAGTTGTGGAAGTGGTTACAGAGGGAAGATCAACTCGCTGACAAAGTGCCTGCCGGCCAGAAAACCAGGTTGTGTTTGCTGAGGACTATACTTATTGAGATTGGTACTATACTTACATGAATACTCTAGGCAACTTGTCCTGCCTCTATGACCACTTCACACCATGCTTCACAATGCTTCTTCAAAACAAAAAAAAGGCTGCAGAAAATTGACATGTGAGTAAAGCAGGTGTCATGCGGTACTATACCGGACAAACAGATCCACGTGAGACGCAAGAAGATCAACTCCTAGAGAGAGACAAAAAAGCCTAGGGACTGGTGTAGACTGTACAGTGCTGGAGGGGAGAAACCGAGTACTGCATGCATGTCTTCGACACCAACCTGTAATTTACTTTTTTGTCTTAATATATAAAATTGGCTAAATGGCATCCCAAATAGAGGGAGTAGTAGTAGTAATAGTACACATTTTACTATAGTGTATTATACTAGTAATATACTCCCTCTATTCCATTGTACTACTCTATACATCTTAAAATAAATAGATAGACTAGTACTACATCTATTAGTACTCCTTTTTTGAGAAATTAGTAGTAGTAGTAATTATTGAACAACCTATCCAAGCTACTACTCCAATAGAGAGATAGTATAATCGGTTTGTTTTATTTGTTCTTGTTTACTACTGGTAGTAAAAGCTAATATAGATTATTTTAGAACAAAATTTGGCTCTACAATATGTAGAATACACACTATACTCATAACACACTTTATTCCTTAGTTTCAGGGTCCTTGTGCTAAATGCATGGACTTGGATATAATTTTAATTTTTATGAGGTCCTTGATATAACTTTTACTTCCACCTACCATGTTAACTAAAGAACCTCGCTCCTACGGGAACAACCAAAATTAAAACAAAATGACACTACCCCAATTATCAGACAAAGTGGACCATGGTTTCTTATAATTTTTAGTACTATTATTTTTAAGCTTACTAGCTAATTTTACACACTTCAGTGAATTTTTATCGATTTAACAAAATTAGGTCAAAATTTTGCTACACTAGAAAGCGTGATAGATTGCTCTTGAATTAAATGTATTTTCGGAGGTAGATGGTTGCATCTCTCTTGTAGTAAACAATGTCGTTAGTGTGAGTTCCCAACTATTAGAAAAGAACATTGAATTCTCAATTTTTTGAGTGATAGAAAGATTGTTCTTTTCCCTAAAGATAGTTTGAATAATATGGATCTGAATGCCACAAGTCAAATTTTAGGACATATATAGTGGACCAAAACATGTTGTATTGATGATACCCGTGTTTTATGCATTTTAAAACTTCCTGGCTAATAACTTCTCCAACTAGAATGACTTTATGCCAATTTATCGAAATTAGGTCAAATTTGAACTAACATGTAAATTGTAGGTTGCTTTCAAAATTTTATAAAAATCTTTTGGAGGTACCCATTGGGGGTGAATTAATATATCATAAACCAAAGAGAGTTTTGATGACACGTTCAACTTGTTGCTAAGATTTTGCATCTTGAAAGTTTAACGAAATTAGGTCCAACTTGAGTCACAAATAAGAGCAATGGGGTGCTCTCGAGTTAAATGTAAATTCACAAGTAGATGGGTTCATCTTCTTGTAGTAAATAATGCCGTAGGTGTGGTGTCCAACTATATCTGTAAAGAATATTATCTATTCTCAAGATTAGGGTTTAGGGCTTCAGGAATTTTCAATAAAGTTCGAGATTTATGCATATATTTATGGAATATAATGACTTAGCAACAATTTAATAATGAAAGTATCTTAAATTTTGATCTGTAGGTGCATGATACCTACATGGTTAGGGTTGTTTATCGGTCGAGCGTTTAGGGTTTTTGTGTTGAGGGTTTAGAGTTTAGGATTTTTTCAATAATATGTCCGAGCTTAGGGTTGAGGGTTTAGGGTTCTTAGGGGTACAGTGCTTAGGGTTTAGGCTTTAGGGGGTCATGCTTTAGGGAAATTTCAATAATGTTCGAGCTTTCGTGAATTAGAATGGTGTTGGCGCAAGTTAATGGAAGTATCACAAATTTTGATCCATTATTGCATCATACCTGCTTGGTCAGGTTTTAGGATTATAGGATTTAAGGATTTAGGTTTTAGGGCATTTTCAATAAAGTTCAAGATTTATGTTTAGATTCGTGTGGAATGGAACCATTAGCCTAATTTAATGAAAGTATATTTCAAATTTCGATCTATAAGTGGATGATATACCTTCTTAGTCAGGGTCGTTTAGGGGTTTAGGGTTTAGGGGTTCAGGGTTTACGGAATTTTCAATAATGTTCAAGCTTTATGCATATATTTGTGGAACCAAATTGCGTGACCACAATTTAATGAAAGTATCTCTAATTTGGATCTATAAGTGCATCTAGAAGATTGTATTGATAGTGTTTAGCACAACGAACGCATATGCGCAAACCTAAAAACACACTTCATTGCTTAGTTTCAGGGACCTTGTGATAAATGAATGGAGTTGGATGTAATTTTCATATTTTATCAGGTCCTTGATGTAACTTGTACTTCCACCCACTATCTTAACTCAAGCACCTCGTTCCTACGGGACCTACCATGGTTAGAACAAAATGCAACTGCCTCAATTATTAGACAAAGTGGACCACGCCGTTGTAGGGTTTGCAGCATAGAAAACAAAAAAATTCTTACGATGGGAACAACTATGTACCAAGAACTATCTACTAGATACAAGCAACGGGCGGATATACATCTATAGAGAACATACCCTTGAAGACCGACAAAGCTTAACGATGTTGAACTCGTGGTTGATGTAGATAATCTCTTGCCGATCTCTAGATCGAGAGGAAGTCCTAGCGCCGCAAATCAGCAGCGCATCCGTGCTCGGACACACGTCCGAGGCACCGAGCAACCTCCACCTCCTCGCTCCAGCGATGCAGCGGAAGCACAACTCTTTCTTGCCGAATAGCCACCGGGAACATGTATCTCGCTAGTCCGAGACCATGGGGGATAAATACTAGAGGGGGAGAGAGATCTTTCACGAGGAGGTGTGAGTGAGAAGTGAGGAGGGGGCTCCTTTTATAGGAGTAGGGGCACCCAAGGGGGTGGCTGCCGGCCATGGGGGCTTCCTCCTCCCCTCCTTCATTCATGTGGGTGGAAGCTCCACTCACAAAAATCCCCTTCAATTTTCTCCACTCAAAATCCCACTCAAATTTCCACCAAATTTAATGCAAACTCTCATTAAATAAAACTTCTTTTATTTATTCAGAATTTTGTCAATTACTTTAATGACAAACATTCACATATAACCCCTTTCTAGTATTTCATTTCACATGCAGAAACACTTTCTGCAATTTCACCCGAAACCAGTTTGGGTATCTAGTGAAATACATTCCTGCGCTTTGTTATTCACTTCAGCATGAAAATATTTGCTCCAAATGGTGTCGGTGTCTCTTAAGTGTGTCACCCTACGGTTCGTGAATAATGCGGACATTATCGATACCTCTCTCAGATCAATAATCAGAAGCGGGACCTGGAGATCCATACTGACTCCCACACATTCAACAATGACTTTCTTGTGATCGTGAGAACCTTTTAGGCTAGTATCTTAATCCCTTTATTTCGCGATATACTACATGTCTGAGATTCGATCATCGGTATCTCCATACCTAGTTTGATCTTGTTACCGACATGTACTCTTTTCTTGTTCCCGTGATATAACATTCTAGTGATCAAATCACTTGCTTGCAAGCTAATCAATGTGATATCACCAAGAGGGCCCAAAGCATATCTATCCGTCATCGGGATGAACAAATTCCACTCTTGATCCATGGTCCTCAACATAAAACTTTAGTATTACTGAAACCATCTTTATAATCACCATGTTACGTTGTGACATTTGATGTTATCAAGATACTCTTCCGGTGTTAGTGATTGACATGCTCTCATGGTCTATGGATTAGGATCACTTCGTATGTTGTTATAGCAATATAAACTCAATGATTTTGATCGTAATGCTATACTTCAGATGAATGTTCATAACACCATTCCAATAATTTTGTGACCTTGTTATTAACAACATCCAATGTCCATGGTCAGGAAACCTTGATCATCTTGTTAATCAACAAGCTAGTTTATAAGAGAGGCATAACTAGGAAATTTATTGTAGAGGGAGTGTCCCAACCTTTATTAGCATAAGGTGGTGTCCCCTGTGTTTACAATGCTAGTCCCTGGATAAATAGCTAGCATCCATAGTTTAGATGTAATATCAAGAAACAAAGGTCATAATATAACTTTATAACCAGGAATAACATAATTTTATTACATCTTTACATGGCTCATTTGGCTATTACAATACATTGCAGCGGAATAACTATAAGCATGGGTCCTTCATCTTCAAAGTGCCACAGGCAAATGCTGGTTGTAGACTTTGTAATCCTAATCAATCAATCAATCTTCTCTAAAACAATCAAACCTGCAACATTACAAGTTACAGCCACAAGGGTCAATACATTTGAATTGTATTGGCAAGTTTCACTACTATGTTGAATTTAAGTGGATCCTATCATTACATGCATATTTGGCTAAGTAGAGTTTTAGGCTTATTTGCATAAAGCAATATTTTAACCTGACTTTTCAAAATGGTCTTTAAAACTTTGATCAAATCTTTGAAAATCCCTTGGCAAAGCCCAAGTGTTTAAGTTGTTAACAAAATCTCCTTGTACACCTTGGTAACCCCAAGTGTAACAAGTTTTTCAACAAAATCTCTTGAGCTCCTTGGTAACCCCAAGTGCATCAAGCTTTAAGCAAAATCTCTTGAGCACCTTGGTAACCCCAAGTGCATCATGCTTTAAGCAAAATCTCTTGAGCACCTTGGTAACCCCAAGTGCATCAAGCTTTAAGCAAAATCTCTTGAGCACCTTGGTAACCCCAAGTGCATCAAGCTTTAACAAAATCTCTTTGAATTCCTTGGTACCCCCAAGTGCATCAAGTTTTTATTTTAGAAATTGGAATGTCGAGATCTCCCATAGTTCAAACTTTAGTTGCTCAGTATTGTCCATAACCGAGGACACGGCTAAGTACTTAGATTTTATTATCTTCTGCAGAAGTTGCACACTTTACCCACATGTCACAATCCCATCCTTTTGCCACCAGTGGCCACTGGATTAGTGTTCACCAAGATGGAGCACTGGCAGATTGAGAATGTGACGAAGTCTTTCCAAAGGGTCCTCCCATCACCATTGCTAGCTTGTCTTCAGCACCCATGTAGGATTCCAGGTCCCCATGTCCAGTTAACTAAAGACAATGCATGGGTCTTCCCAATGTAGTTGACTAAGCCAGAGCCATAATAGCATGTGGTTGCACACGAAAGCCACAATTGGAGAAACATGTTCAATCTCTAAGTTTCCTGGGTGGTTTCTTTTGGAGCACAACACAAAGAGATTGCCATAGACATGGTTCCTTTTGTTGCCACCTTCTCCAAAACTTAAAGTACCCAGGTGGTTCATTGAGTCCTTGTTTTATTATATAAAATCACAAGTCCTTTTCTTAATCTCATAAAATCTCAACATGTATCTCTTTTCAAAATAAAGCATGCCTAAGCATGTAACAACTACATTGTTTTCTCTAAGGAATGTATAGGGTATCCTATTAGGATTTAGCATAGCATAAGTATAAAATTATTTTCATGCATGTTTCAAAATCCACTAAGTATAATGAAAATAGTAGGACTTTAGATGATAGTGTAACTTGCCTTTTTGGTAGGGAATGGTGGTTCACTCCTTGACCTTGCTAGTCTCACACTTTTCTAATTTCACTACAAGTCAATCAAGCAAACACAATATCAACTAGCATTCCAAACCAATAATCAATCAAACAATTTCACACACATAGAACAATGGGATTTAAGTCATGCATGTAAGCATGCAAGGAATGGTTCTATTTGCAAGGGATGGTCTCCACTAGGTTTCTAACTTTTGTAACGTCCAAAGTGGTTATTTACCAAAATGGCAAAGTCATTTGCGAAAGGGTTTTACCCAAAACCATTTCTAAATCCATTTAACATTTTATGTGGTGGAAAAATATTTTTATCAAGCAACAACTTTAAGTGGTTCACCAAATAAGTTGTTGTTTCTCAAGACTTGGTGTTTTGGGTCAGTAGGTTTAGTACAAAACATTTTCCCAAAGTTTTTACTCCAAACCCATTTTCATAACAAATCTATTATTTTTATTTGGCTAGAAATGGCTAAATCAAGTTTTCCATCCTAAGTTTTCCAAATTTCATTTTCAAAACCATGGGTTGGTTCCTAGGGTCAGTAAGTTCACAATAACCATTTTGCCAAGGTTTCAAACTCAAAAACATTTTTGAATCATTTTTCTAATCTAAACAAGCATACAAAAGTTTCTGCAAAAACAAACACTCTAATTGATACTATTTGCTAAACCAAGGGCATGGTTGGCTAGGGCTTGTTCCACTGATTCCAATGATATAAAGTTTGTAATTTTTGGACGTGTGGATCCAAAGTTACAAAGGTTTGAAAATTGAATCTATAACAGATTCAAATATGTTTATAAAACTAAACCTGGCCACATGGAGCGTTCTGGTTGGATGATACCGGTTCGGCCGGATCGGCAACATGGACCGCAGGATCTGAAGCGTATCGTGCGGCACAGGATCGATCTTACCCTTTCGATAAGTCAATCAGTCGTGTGCATCGGATCTAGATCGGACGGCTCCTACTGACTTGCCAAAAGCTGGCGGCGCTAGGACAACGGCGAGCGGCGGAGCGGCCAGATGGCGGCGGCGCTGGCGAGGCAGGAAGCGAAAAAGGGAGGGAGTAAGCTTACCAGAATCGCGAGGTTGTGGTGATGCTCAAAGTGTGGTCGACGTGGCAGGGGGCGTACGGGAACGGTGGCGATTGCTCGTCGGAGACGTCGGCGGCGTCGGGTGGTTCTGTCTGTGGTCGAAGGTGATGCTGCGGATCGCCCTAAGGCAAGACAGGGGCATGGTTAGGTGCGTAAGACCAAGGCGAAGATGCTCGCATGATCGAGAAGCAGAGGGGTGGTCGGATTTCACCTGGGGAACTCGCCGGAGTAGGAGACAGACGCGGTGGCGCTCGGAGCTTGTCGAGGACGGTGTTCTGGGGTGCCCGCGGTTGAACGAAGAGCACAGGGAGATGTGTCTGGGAGTGGGGAGTCTGGGTGCGTGGTCAATGAGACAAGGGGCGGCGTTGGGTCGCCGGAATTGGCACTGGAGTGTCGTCGGAACAGAGGGAGTGCTAAGCCAAATTGAGGCAGCCTCGGGGCAGAGACGGAGTGGCGACAAAGGGGAAGGGAGGAGAGGACGCTGGCGTTTAATAGCGTGCAGTCACGGCGAGGTTATGGCGCGGCATTACTGCGAATTGAACGCGGGCTTTGAATGGAAGCAACGGCAGCGAGGTTTGGGGGAGGAGGTCGCGGCGAAGAAGATGACCACGTGGCTGTGGGGTCTATCTGGCAGTGAAGGAGGGTGTGAGGGGGAGGGGTCCACCGGTCAGTTTCTTCGCGGGTTAGCAAGTTCGTGCGAACCGTTTTCTTTCGGGAGGGGACTGGGCTGTTTGCTGGGCCTATTGGGCTTGGCAACTGGGCTGAGTCCAGATCTTTATTTTTTTTTCTTCCAAATTGTTTTTCCTTTTCTGTTCTCATTTTCTATTTTGAAAACCAAACAATAAATCAAACAAACAAAACAAATCAAACATTCATCAAACTTTTCATTTGAATTTGGTTCTGTTTAACACATAAACCAAAGTCCAAAATCATATAATATTTTAAATCTTTTTAGGTTCCATTCATTAATTAAATAAAATGGACCATGGTTTATTATTCAAATAGGGTTTGATTTTATTAATAAAATCTCTATTTGAAATCTAAATATTTTTCAAAACCAAATCAGTAGGTTTTATTTGAAAATACAAAATACTTTGGAAAAACTTATTTTAATTAATCAAATAAGTTTTTGATGTTTTGGCAATAGTAAAACCTTTATTAATAAAACTTGGATATTAAATCCTTATTATTTTATTTAAATAAACCTTTACTATATTTATCAAAGCAAAAATGTTTTATCTCAAAAGTTTGGCTAAGGTTTAATTTGGCTCTTTAAAATAATCTTTAACAAAATTTCTATTTCATTTGAAAACAAAATCCTTTTATTTAAAGATAGTGATTCCAAAATATTTTATTTTCCTTTATCAAATATTTTATCTTTTTAAATCACTTTAGGATTTTATTTGCTCCAGCTTGGTTTGAAGTTCCGATTGAGTTCAAAAAGTTTCTTCTGGCCCTGAAAATCAAACACAGTTTTATTTTATTCATTTATTTTTCACATTACAAGATTTGGAAAATCTTGGGATGTGACATTCACCCTTAAAATAAATCTCGTCCCGAGATTTGGGAAGGCTAGGGTTACAAGTAGGCTCAAAACAACTAGGGTACTACCACCCTTAAAAACTTTCAAACAAAAAATTACATAATGTCCTTATCGGGATCCTGGAAAAATTTCTCTGGCAAACATTTGCATTGTGTCCTTAGTTTCCATGCTTGTCTCATGGGCCAAGGTTGAGTTTCTCCATAGGCTTGGTCAACTTGTTCTTCATCTTTTCTGGATAGTTGCTTGCATAATGTCCTGGGTTCTTGCAATTGAAACAGTGAATATCCTTGAGTTCTTTACGTGGCTCTTGTGGACAAGTCGCTACATAATGGCCTAGTTCTTTGCAGTTGTTGCACACTACTTGGCCAATCTCTTTATTCTTCTTATTCTCTAGGCATCCACTGGAGTAGTGTCCCATTTCCTTACATTTACGACATTGCACGAGGATCATGTCCTCCTTTTGTTTCTTGGGTTTCTTTAGTCCTTTGAATTGGGTTGTCTTGTTTGGAGGTATAAGTGGTCCTTTTCCTTTCTTGGTAGACTTGGATCCTTCTTGTTTCCTTTGTTCCACAATGGAGTAGATGGGGCATTAGATAGGAGTATGATTGTTTCCTTCACATAAGTAGCAAGTAGCTTGAGAGGTAGGACATTGTCCAACAGGATGTTTCTCTTCACAGTTGGGGCATTGATCTCCATGCTCCCTAGAAGTATGGTCCTTGTCTCCACAAATAATGCAAGCTGGGGCTCCATCTAGAATAATATTTCTGTCATCCTTGTTGTCACAAGCTTTCTTGGGATAGTTTTCTTCCATCTTGATCATTTGATCAGTCACCTTAAGCATTAGTTGGCCTTGAATTTCCAAAAATCCTTGCAGGGCTGGATCTTCTCCACTAGTGTTAGCTATGAATTGAGCTGTCACTTGGTTCAACTGGTGTTGGGTTGCTATGAGCTCTTTCATGCTGTCCTCTTGGTTGGTGTTGGTGTCATCAACCTTGATGTTGGTGTCTCTTGGGGTAGTCATCTGTTTTGGGTTGATAGAAGATTAGAATAGGTAAAATATTTTTCTAAGGAATCAATTCTAATCACACACATCACAATTCACAGAAGCAATGTGCATGCAATCACAAACAACTTTTCACTCAAACACAAAGTTCAAGCACATACTTAGGCAATAAAATATTTTTGTTACACCACATGAGTTGGTGGGTTTGACTTAGCTAAAATATGGTGGTCCATCTATATGGTTCACTTGTGATCTTTCCATCCTTCTTTGGTTGATTCTTCCTTACATGAAATCATGGTTTCCTTGGGAAAAACTCCTTGGTCACTAAACTTCAAGTGATGTGGGCTCCTTCTAACTTTTGCATTCCCTCAGTCTCTGAATCTTGAGCAATATTTCCTTGTTTCACTTGTAATCCTTAGTGATATCCAAGTTGGAAGTCCTTGGTGATCATGCTGAAGATGTTGAAGTCATTAGAGTTGAAGAAGTTGAAGTCATTAGAGTTGAAGAAGTTGAAGTCATTAGAGTTGAAAGTGTTGAAGATGTCCTTTGCACGTGGTGAAGTCTTGGGCCATGGGGTAGGTTTTCCATCAAGTTGAAAAATAGAAGAGATGTAGAGTTGAAATCAAAATGGCTGAGGAAAGAGTCTACAAGTTTGTCTGTAAATAAGTTTTGGTACAAACACAATTTCTATTTTTCTAAGGGTTTTTGTCCAATCCTAGGTTTACAAATCCTACAGGCAACACAATGCTCTGATACCATTTGTAGAGGGAGTGTCCCAACCTTTATTAACATAAGGTGGTGTCCCCTGTGTTTACAATGCTAGTCCCTGGATCAATAGCTAGCATCCACAGTTTAGATGTAATATCAAGAAACAAAGGTCATAATATAACTTTATAACCAGGAATAACATAATTTTATTACATCTTTACATGGCTCATTTGGCTATTACAATACATTGCAGCGGAATAACTATAAGCATGGGTCCTTCATCTTCAAAGTGCCACAGGCAAATGCTGGTTGTAGACTTTGTAATCCTAATCAATTAATCAATCTTCTCTAAAACAATCAAACCTGCAACATTACAAGTTACAGCCACAAGGGTCAATACATTTGAATTGTATTGGCAAGTTTCACTACTATGTTGAATTTAAGTGGATCCTATCATTACATGCATATTTGGCTAAGTAGAGTTTTAGGCTTATTTGCATAAAGCAATATTTTAACCTGACTTTTCAAAATGGTCTTTAAAACTTTGATCAAATCTTTGAAAATCCCTTGGCAAAGCCCAAGTGTTTAAGTTGTTAACAAAATCTCCTTGCACACCTTGGTAACCCCAAGTTTAACAAGTTTTTCAACAAAATCTCTTGAGCTCCTTGGTAACCCCAAGTGCATCAAGCTTTAACCAAAATCTCTTGAGCACCTTGGTAACCCCAAGTGCATCAAGCTTTAAGCAAAATCTCTTGAGCACCTTGGTAACCCCAAGTGCATCAAGCTTTAAGCAAAATCTCTTGAGCACCTTGGTAACCCCAAGTGCATCAAGCTTTAACAAAATCTCTTTGAATTCCTTGGTACCCCCAAGTGCATCAAGTTTTTATTTTAGAAATTGGAATGTCGAGATCTCCCATAGTTCAAACTTTAGTTGCTCAGTATTGTCCATAACCGGGGACACGGCTAAGTACTTAGATTTTATTATCTTCTGCAGAAGTTGCACACTTTACCCACATGTCACAATCCCATACTTTTGCCACCAGTGGCCACTGGATTAGTGTTCACCAAGATGGAGCACTAGCAGATTGAGAATGTGAGGAAGTCTTTCCAAAGGGTCCTCCCATACACCATTTCTAGCTTGTCTTCAGCACCCATGTAGGATTCCAGGTCCCCATGTCCAGTTAACTGAAGACAATGCATGGGTCTTCCCAATGTAATTGACTAAGCCAGAGCCATAATAGCATGTGGTTGCACACGAAAGCCACAATTGGAGAAACATGTTCAATCTCTAAGTTTCCTGGGTGGTTTCTTTTGGAGCACAACACAAAGAGATTGCCATAGAAATGGTTCCTTTTGTTGCCACCTTCTCCAAAACTTAAAGTATCCTTGGCCACCCAGGTGGTTCATTGAGTCCTTGTTTTATTATACAAAATCACAAGTCCTTTTCTTAATCTCATAAAATCTCAACATGTATCTCTTTTCAAAATAAAGCATGGCTAAGCATGTAACAACTACATTGTTTTCTCTAAGGAATGTATAGGGTATCCTATTAGGATTTAGCATAGCATAAGTATAAAATTATTTCCATGCATGTTTCAAAATCCACTAAGTATAATGAAAATAGTAGGACTTTAGATGATAGTGTAACTTGCCTTTTTGGTAGGGAATGGTGGTTCACTTCTTGATCTTGCTAGTCTCACACTTTTCTAATTTCACTACAAGTCAATCAAGCAAACACAATATCAACTAGCATTCCAAACCAATAATCAATCAAACAATTTCACACACATAGAACAATGGGATCTAAGTCATGCATGTAAGCATGCAAGGAATGGTTCTATTTGCAAGGGATGGTCTCCACTAGGTTTCTAACTTTTGTAAGGTCCAAAGTGGTCATTTACCAAAATGGCAAAGTCATTTGCAAAAGGGTTTTACCCAAAACCATTTCTAAATCCATTTAACATTTTATGTGGTGGAAAAATATTTTTACCAAGCAACAAATTTAAGTGGTTCACCAAATAAGTTGTTTCTCAAGACTTGGTGTTTAGGGGCAGTAGGTTTGGTCCAAAACATTTTCCCAAAGTTTTTACTCCAAACCCATTTTCATAACAAATCTATTATTTTTATTTGGCTAGAAATGGCTAAATCAAGTTTTCCATCCTAACTTTTCCAAATTTCATTTTCAAAACCATGGGTTGGTTCCTAGGGTCAGTAAGTTCACAATAACTATTTTGCCAAGGTTTCAAACTCAAAAACATTTTTGAATCATTTTTCTAATCTAGACCTGCGAGGTTTGGTAGTATTCTCTTTCAGAGCTTCATGATCGTTATCACTAGTTCCCTCCTCATTTTGTGAAGCCAACTCCGGAACAGCTTCTGGCGCTGCGCTATTTGCCATACTATGAAGATAAGGTTCTACAACCTCTTCGAGTTCTACCTTCTGACTACACACGCCTTTCGCGAGAAAATCTTTCTCTAGAAAGGATCCATTCTTGGCAACAAAAACCTTGCCCTCGGATCTGTGATAGAAGGAATACCCAATAGTTTCCTTAGGGTATCCTATGAAGACGCATTTTTCCGCTTTGGGTTCGAGTTTATTCGGTTGAAGTTTCTTCACATAAACATCGCATCCCCAAACTTTAAGAAATGACAGCTTAGGTTTGTTTCCAAACCAAAATTCATACGGTGTCTTTTCAACGGATTTACATGGTGCTCGATTTAAAGTGAATGCAGCAGTTTCTAGTGCATAACCCCAAAATTATAGTGGCAAGTCCGTCAGAGACATCATAGATCAAACCATATCTAATAAAGTACGATTACGATGTTCCGACACACCATTTCGCTGTTGTGTTCCGAAAGGTGTGAGTTGTGAAACTATTCCACACTCTTTCATATGAGTTCTAAACTCGTAACTTATATACTCACCCTCATGGTCAGACCGTAGAAATTTGATCTTTCTATTATGATGATTTTCCACTTCACTCTAAAACTCCTTGAATTTCTCAAAGGTTTCAGACTTGTGTTTCATCAAGTAGATATAACCGTATCTACTAAAATCATCTGTGAAAGTTACAAAATAATTATATCCACCTCGCGTAGACACACTCATTGGACCACACACATCAGAATGTATGATTTCCAATAAATCTGTCGCCCGTTCCATTGAACCGGAAAACGGCGTATCTAGTCATCTTGCCCATAAGGCATGGCTCGCATGTATCAAATGATTCGAAATCAAGTGATTCGAAACGTCCATCCGAATGGAGCTTCTTCATGCGTTTAACGCCAATATGACATAGACGGCCGTGCCACATATATGCGGATATATCATCATTAAGTTTAATCCTTTTAGCATCAAAATTATGAATATGTGTAACACTATTATCGAGATCCAACAGAAATAAACCATTCATCATCGGTGCATGACCATAAAAGATTTCATTCATATAAATCGAACAACCATTGTTCTCGGATTTAAATGAATAACCACTGCGCATCAAACATGATCCGGATACAATGTTCATGCTTAGTGCTGCCACCAGATAACAATTATTCAAGTTTATAACTAATCCCGATGGTAAGTGGAGAGGTAGCATTCCAGCGGCAATCACATCAACCCTTGATCCATTGCCGACACGCATCTTGACCTCACCCCTTGCTAGCGGTCGCTTGTTCCGCAGCCCCTGATTCGATTTACAAATATTAGCAACTGAACCGGTATCAAATACCCAGGTGCTACTGCGAGTACTAGTCAAGTACACATCAATAACATGTATATCACGTATACCTTTATTTTCCTTGCCGGCCTTCTTGTCTGCCAAATACTTGGGGCAGTTGCGCTTTCAGTGGCCATTCCCCTTGGAATAATAGCACTTGGTATCATACGTAGGGCCAACTCGGGGTTTCTTTTTAGGCACGGGAACTGGCTTGCCACCCTTCTTTCCCTTTTGTTTACCCTTCTTGTCTTTCTTGAAACCAGTGGTCTTATTGATCATCAAAACTTGATGTTCTTTCTTAATCTCCACTTCTGCAGTTTTAAGCATTGACAGAAGCTCAAGGGGAGACTTCTTCATGCCTTGCATGTTGTACTTCATCACGAAGCTCTTATATCTAGGTGGCAGAGAATGGAGAACACGATGGATGCCTAAGTCAATGGGAATCGTTATTCCCAAGGACACAATCTTATCGGCGTAACCCGACATCTTGAGTACATGATCACTTATGGAGTTGTTCTCTTCCATCATGCAGCTAAAGAACTTTTCTGAAGCATTATAACTCTCTACAGTAGCATGGGTGTCAAAAATCATTTTCAACTCACCCATTGTATCAAAAGCATTGCCGTTTTTGAAACGCTTTCGAAGTTCTGGTTCTAGCCCATACAATATGCTGCAATGAACTAAGTTGTGGTCCTCCTAACGAGTCTGATAGACATTCTTTTCCTCTTCAGTTGCATCATCGAGTGGTGGGGGCCTAGCGGCGCTTCTAGCACATATTGCTTTTGTGCAGCAGTGAGGAGAATCCTCAAATTCATGGCCCAGTCGGTAAAGTTGCTAACGTTCGTTGCAAGTTTCTCTTTCTCCATGAACACATTGAAATTAAAAGCAGGTGGTGCCATCTACAACAGAATTTGTAAAGTTTAGACTAAGTTTATGATAGATTGAGTTCAACTAATCCAAATTAAGAATGAACTCCCACTCAAAAATGACATCCCTCGGGCCTTTTGTTCATGAACCAAATCCACTACACCAAGTTCGATCATCACGTGAGTCGGCGTAGCTTCAAAGGCGAGCATCAAATGGGCATCATATATTTCATTTGACTCATGCTTAACCTCTTGTTCCGTGTTCCGAGACCATGTCTGTACATGCTAGGCTTGCTAAGTAAGAACCTTAGTATTCACGTGTGTAACTGTCTTACACCTGAAATATGTTTGTGGATCCAAGAACACCAGATCATCACGTGATGTCTTGGAGTGACGAAACATAATCGCTGCATACTTAAGGGAGAACACATTTTTATCTTGATATCTAAATGAGGGATCATCTTATTATGCGAGTAAAATTCCAAACAAGCAATATAAAATGCAACAAACATTGCATGTTAATAAGTGGAATGATATGGTTCCTGCACTTGATCTCCATCATGTGCATCATGGTATGATCCTCATCATACCTTTATGTGTAAGGCCAAGGTCTATGGAACATACAAGTTATGTGTGTTGTAATAGTATCGACTTATACTTCTACTTACAACATCACCACATCATGACACTAACCCAGCAACAATCTAAACTAGACTCCTCTAATTTATCCATTGCAAGTTTTACGTGGCTTAGGGCTTTCGAAGATAGAACCATTCTTACCTACGAACATGAACCACAACGAGGATAACAAAATTATTGACAACTCTTTGAAAATTATATATTGACTATAGTAGGAGAGATAGAAACCCGCTAACCACTTATGCAAAACTAGTTGCATGTCAAGCGTGGAACAGGTCTCATGTGCAAGGACATGTAAAGTTTGTCCGGGCCACTTCATCCCACTATGCCACCAATATCCAAAGTACAAATAATAAGCAATAACATGATCATCATCGCCCACATACTCATATGTGTACTACCCGCGCAAAGAATCTATGCATAGATCCGGCTCTGATACCACTGTAGGGTTCGCAACATAGAAAACAAAAAATTTCCTATGATGGGAACAACTATGTACCAAGATCTATCTACTAGATACAAGCAACATGCGGATATACATCCGTAGATAACATACCCTTGAAGACTGACAAAGCTTATTGAGGTTGAACTCGTGGTTGATGTAGATGATCTCTTTCCGATCTCAAGATCGGGAGGAAGTCCTAGCACCGCAAATCAGCGACGCATCCGTGCTCGCACACACGTCCGAGGCACCGAGCAACCTCCGCCTCCTCGCTCCAGCGATGCAACAGAAGCACAACTCTTTCTTTCTGAATAGCCACGGGGAACATATATCTCGCTAGTCTGAGACCATGGGGGATAAATACTAGAGGGGGAGAGAGATCCTTCATGAGGAGGTGTGAGTGATAAGTGAGGAGGGGGGCACCCAAGGGGGTGTCCGCCAGCCATGGGGGCTGCCCCTCCGCTCCTTCTTTCATGTGGGTGGAAGCTCCACTCACAAAAAGCCCCTTCAATTTTCTCCACTCAAAATCCCACTCAAACTCCCATTAAATTTCCACCAAATTTAATGCAAACTCTCATTAAATAAAACTCCTTTTATTTATTCAGAATTTTTTCAATTACTTTAATGAAAAACATTCACATATAACCCCTTGCTAGTATTTCATTTCACATGTATAAACACTTTCTACAATTTCACCCGAAACCAGTTTTGGTATCTAGTGAAATAAATTACTGCGCTTTGTTATTCTTTTCAGCATGAAACTTTTTTCTCCAAATGGTGTCAGTGTATCTTAAGTGTGTCACCCTATGGTTCACGAATAATGCGGAAATGATTGAGACCCCTCTCAGATCAATAATCAGAAGCGGGACCTGGAGATACATACTGACTCCCCCACAATCAACGATGAAATTCTTGTGATCGCGAGAACGTTTTATGCTAGTATATTAATCCCTTTGTTTCGCGATATATTACATGTCCGAGATTCGATCATCGATATCTCCATACCTAGTTTGATCTTGTTACTGACATCTACTCTTTTCTCGTTCCTGTGATATAACATTCTAGTGATCAAATAACTTGCTTGCAAGCTAATCAATGTGATATCACCGAGAGGGCCCAGAGCATATCTATCCATCATCGGGATAAACAAATTCCACTCTCGATCCATGGACTTCAACATAATCACCCTGCTACGGTGTGACGTTTGATGTTATCAAGATACTCTTCCAGTGTTAGCGATCGACGTGATCTCATGGTCTAAGGATTAAGATCACTTCATATGTTGTTATAGCAATATAAACTCAGTGACTTTGATCGTAATGCTATACTTCGGATGAATAACCATTCCAATAATGTTGTGCCCTCGTTATTAACAACATCCAATGTCCATGATCAGGAAACCTTGATCATCTTGTTAATCAACGAGCTAGTTTATAAGAGAGGCATACCTAGGAACTTTCTGTTTGTTTATTACACACACATGTATTAACGTTTCCATATTAATACAATTATATCATGCAAAATAAACATCTATGATATACTTGGAATATACATAATAACCACTTTATTATTGCCTCTCAGGGCATATTCCCTTCAGTCGTTTCTTATATTTCCATCTTTCAAGCTTCCTAGCTAATAACTTCACACACTTCACTAACTTCTCGCTGATTCAATGAAAATGGGTCAAACTTGAGCTACAGGTAGGCGCGGTAGATTTATCTTGAATTAAATTTATTTTTGGAGGTAGATGGATGCATATTTTTGTAGTAAACAATGTTGTCAGTGTGAGTTTCCAACTATCTTGAAAGAACATTCATAATTTAATGAAAGTATCTCAATTTTGGATCTACAGGTGCATGATACCCTCCTTGGTTAGGGTTTAATTATGGGTTTAAGGGTTTAGGTTTTTAGTATTTAGGGGTTTAGGGTTTAGTGTTTTAGTATTTAGGGGTTTAGGATTTAGGGGTTGTTTATTAGGGTTTAGGAAATTTTCAATAATGTTAAAGCTTTATTCTTATATTCGTCGAATATAATGGCGTTTCCAAATTTAATGTAAGTATCTCAAATTTTATCTACGAGTGCATGATACTTGTTTGATCAAGGTTTAGGGGTTTACTATTTAGAGTTTTATGGTTTCGGGAATTTTCAATAATGTTCAATGTGGCACCACGGATTTATGGTCCGAGAATACCCATTATGCATACAATTCATGTTCCCATGATCAGTGAGCCATGATCATAACTGACTAGTATCATTACATCACCCATAAAGTACGAGTACAAAAACTTACAAAGGGTCCATTATGGCAATTACAACACAAGTAGCGGAAGTCTTCAGCGCGGAGCCCGTGCCTTAACCTACAAGAACTAACTGGGAAGACGGCCTAGCTCGCATATATGTCAGCACCTTCATTCCTTCTTAACATCTGCAATCTGGCCAAGTAAATAGCCAGGGACAATGCCGGTGAGTACTTTGAATGTACTCACAAACCACCGAGACAAGGTAATAAGGAAATGAATATTTGGCTGTGGCGAGATAGCTCTACACTAAGTTTTTTTTGCAAGACCTAACAATAGCATCGCTATATCTTTGTTGAAAAAGAGTTTTTGGAAAAATTTGCCTCCTTTTAGAAAATCGGGACATCTCCACATCCTTGTTAAAAAGATTTAAAATAGTTTTGTAGTAAAACTCTCTTTAAACGTCTTAGACCATATTTGGTCAAAACCAAACTCGTTCTTATCTTTCCTCATGACCAAGTCACATCCTTTATTTCATCACAACATAACCGAAGGGTCCTCCTAGCACTTGCCATTCCAACCGTCCTTGACCGTGGACACGGCTACTCGAATAGATTAGACTCTATAGAGTTTGTGCGCTTTACCCACAAGAATCAATACATCCGCTGGGATAAAACCACGGCCTGCTACACACAATAGACAGGGCTTCGGATAATCAAACCTAGACTTTTCATTTGTCCATCCCTAGCAACGGCGACTTTTCCTTTTTGGTTGTTCTCTCCGGTACGAGTATGGGGCATGATGGCCCTTGTCCTTCCTCCCGTACTGACCCCTACCTCCAAACCGTAGTTTGATCGGTAGCAATTGTGACAATAACTTCCTCCCGTACTAACCAAAAGTCATATTGTCCGCGAGAGACCCAATTGTTGCACCGGTACCTTGCCCAAGGCAGTCCGGATTTCAGGGGAATTCTCCCCTTTAGCGAGTACGAGCATCCCCGGCTAAAGACCATAAACTACGAGCTAAGCCCCAATGTCTGGGGTAATGTGGTTGCACGGATAAAATTGTTCTGGACATTGGCTTAGAACATCCTTTCTCTTTCTCTTCCTTGACTTTCTCTTCATCCACCTCATATCTTCTTCTAGTAAAACTTTCACTTGGAAACGATGCCTCTTTCCAAGGGTTTTATTTTGAAAACTTTGTAGTAGGGTAAAACCCAAAATAGTTTTATTATTAAAAATCCGTGGGTTTCCAAGAGGGAAGATGCTAATCATCATAGCCTCGATCTAAGGGATAAAATAGGTGTCAACTAGGGTAGGTGTCCTAATGGACAATCATGCATAACTTGAAGGATCCAAGATACTCACGCACTTTTATTTTGAAAACAAGCTATGCAATTTAATCATGCAATTCATAAACGATATATAAAACAATTGATAAACAGGAGTGTTGAATATAGGGGTTCAGGAATGGTGGCTTTCCTGTGACCAGCGAGATGTCCCTTGACTTCTTTTAGAAAAACAGAAATCCAATAATAACAATAATAAGGATAACCCCGATGCTTCCTTCTTCTCGGCGTCACACAATCGCAACTATCGCCGTTATCGAGCATACATGCAAACAAACAATACACCAATCAATACAAGGCATACAAGCATCAAACCATACATCAAACAAAAGATAAGTACATGATATACATTAGTAGGATGTTGTAGGTTTGATTTGATTGGATCGAGAGAGGATTTGGAGGCATAGAGAGAAAAGGGTCCTTTTGGATTTGAAGTCTAGGATCTACCTAAGAGAGGGGTTTTTGACCAAGGGCCTGATATGTATGATACCATTGTATAAAGATGATACCATTAGATAGGTATTGTTAAAATGAATCCAACAAAAGTGGTTTCACTATTTTATCAATTTCCCTTGATTTATAATGGATTTTATAGTGGATAAAACCCTAGTTTTAGGAAATAATTCACTAGAACTTCTCTGGTGTTACAAAATTTATTTCCTTGGGTGATTAGGTAGTATTTGGTGGATTGATTCAAGAGGAGTTGGAATCACCTTAAAAAAAATTACCAGAATGCCCTTGAGAAATTACCAAAGACAATACTGGATGGGATTTGTCTTTTTCACCAGATTTAATATGAAGAAGATTTTTAGGTGATTCCATGGACACATGATAGGTACTGAGAATAACTTTCTGTAGAAATTGGAATCAACCTTTTTGGAGTAATAGAGCTACTGTAATGATTTTATTAGTGAATAAACCATGCACAGAAGAGTTTAATTTACTAGAATTCAACAAAGACTTATAAAATTATGAGCTTCTGGATTAAGTAGGATATGGGTATGTGCATCATATGGGAGTTGGAGTTAGGTGGAAACTTCATTTGGTTTGACCTAGATAATTTCCTAACGGTAGAAAAGGCTTTATCTTGATATTTTTGCTATCAGCAAACTAGGAAGGAAAATAGGGTCGGGCCAGTGGGCATAAAAGGTATGGTCAATACCTTCCAGTATAAGTAGGAATTCCTCTATTTGAAGGAGGTAAACTATCTAGAGAATTTATTTAGTGTTCTGGACAGATGTTAGTAGATGATTTAACATATTTAACCTAGACATCATGTTGGTACATAACAGGGTCTGCATGTTGAGGAAAACATACAGATACTTGAGGAATTTTAGATCTAGAAGTTTCGAGAAATTTTACATTTATTTGGATTTAAACTGAGCAGCTATTTACAGATATCAAATTCCAAAAGAAAAGAGAAGATCTGGGACGGTCAACAGGCCAGATCCGGAGAGGAATGGGCCGCCAGAGGGCATCTGGCCCGACAGCGTGGGACATGCGTGGGCGACGCGGAAATCATCATGTCCCTATCGCCGGCCTGCCCGCGGGGACCCGGGTGAAGGGGTAAGTAGCGAGGTGGCCCATTGGATTGAGGAGGATCGGACGGCCAGGGGAAGTCTTCTTCCTTCGACCAGGTGCGCGGGGAGGAAACCCTATAAAGGGGTCAGATCTTGATTGGGGAGCTTACCAGATGGCTGAAAGGGGCCAGGAAGGTGATGTGACGATGCAGTCTACAAAGACGGTCCCGTTGGTGGGCGGAAGGGAAGGGTTTGTCATTGGGGAGGCGCTCGCGTGATGGTGGCCAAGGAGGAGCTCGTCGGTGCTCGTCGGGGATGGTACCTGTGGTGCCTGCATGTCGATAAGAAGGGCGGGTTTAGATAGAGGAGGAAGAGGAGGTCTCAGGGTGGTGACATGCGGAGAGAGTGGAGCAAAGGAGGGAGTACTAGGCTCAAAGTTTGAGCAATGGCTGAGAGGCCATTTTCTTCTCCTCTCAAGCAGGGCAGAGCTGGGGAGGGTAGAGGGAGATCTGGGGAGGAGGGGGAGTGTGTTGGGGGCAATTGAGAGCAGAGGGGTGTGTTGGGCGGCTTGTGGCCTTATAAACGGAGAGGATATGGTCAAGGTCCATTAGGGCAAGGGCAAGGTGCTGGCTTCCCATTGGCTGCCTGGGGGTGGTGCTAGGGGTGGTGTGGGGCTAGTCACGACCAGAGAGGGAGAGGGGAGTGGTGGTTGTGGCTTTTAAGAGAGGGAGATCTTTTGCAAGATTGCCTATCTCTCTCAATCACATGGGACAAGGGAGGGGAGGTGATACAGTGATAGGATACAGTGCCCACGACCAGGAGAAAGTGATGATGCTGTGGAGTAGTACTTGACAAGGTTTGGTGGTGTTTGGAGTTGGTTTGAATCAAGTTTGCATTGGTTAGGCAAAATTGATCACTTTGGTGCTTGTGAAGGAAGTTGATAAATTTGCATTGGGAAAAGTGTGGAATGGTACTAGTAGGTGGATTAGGTCAAATAATCTCTTCATGATTTAAATGGGATTTTTCTAGAGATTATAATCCTATTTAAATGCACTTCTTCAAAAAGTGCTGAAGTAAATTATGGAAACTAAGGTGGAAATTTTACATTGGGAAAGATTTGTTTTTGATGTTGTATGTTACTAAATACCATAGCACGGAATGGAGAATTTTATTGGGATTTACTGAGGTGGAAAAGTATTTTTGCGGAATTATTTCTTGTTTCTGCCATTTAAGAAAAAGGGAAAAGGAAATGATAAAGAATCTCAAAAATATTTATTTTTGAGTTGGAATGATGGGATATGATATATAGTCATGAAATGTGCCTTAAGTTGGCAAGGTGATTTGGAAAAAAAACAAACTTGCCTTTGAAGACAAGGTTATTGAGAAATTGGTAAATAGGGAAATAAAATAGTTTAATAATCCAATAATTTTGGGAATTATTTGGGGATGCTTATATCCAAGGTAGATGATGTAAACTTGATGTAGGAATCAAGTTCAACCTTGTTTTTCAAGAAAAGTGGTGAAATGGATTGAAACTAGATAAGGTAGGATCTAGGGTTTAGTTATTTTTATGCCACCTAAACTGGGTTAGATTAGGGAGCTCAGAGATCACCTTGGTACAAGGGGTATAGAGATGGATATACCATGTCATATAGATGATCAAGGAAGCAAGAGTTGGGCTTGTTTGGATTTGAGGTGATCTAGATGAGATGGCAAACTTTGTTGAAAATAGCAGATACATCAGGTAGCCTCCTAAACCATGTGGGTTTAAGATGCACAAGGCTCGAATGGAAAAAAGTGAAGTGGGGATTGTTAGTCCATTATTACTAGGTCATAAAAAAGCAAAGATTTGGCCAAGGGGAGGTATCATGTAGATGTGAGATTCTGCCAAAGTAGGCAAGATGATAAGATTTGCAGAAAAGATTAGTATCCTGACTACAAAACCATCATGGATGAGTGGGAATTAAATTGGCTTATCCAAGGGCAAGAGTAGGATTTCGTAGTAATAAAGGTGTACTACAAAAGGGTTCAAGTGCATTCTCAATAATGCATATAGGTTTGGAAAAGATAGAGCTCCAAAGATGGTATCTAGATAAGAAATCCAAATTTAGCCATTTTGGCAGATTTGGTGATTTTGACTGGTATGCACGAGGTAAACAATTGAGAAGGTGGCAAGGGTTCATCCTTTCCATTAAGTGGTTGATTTTGAGGTATAGATTGAAAAGAGGGGGTCCATGCTTGGATAGGGTCTCCACTAAGTTGGAAACCATCAAGAGGGATTATCCCTGGGTTGAGCTGATTTGGGGATGAGAGGGTCACTTGAGTGGCTGGGGATAGATCTAGACTTGGATGCTTGATAGGGGCTTGATGGTCACAAGCAAGGATTGGGTCCTAAGGTATGAGATACTAAATTAGCTCATTCTAGTCCCTAAGCAAACAAGGCAAACAGTAGATCAATGCAATTCATCAGACAGCTGATCAAGGCAATTCATCAACCAGCAGATCAAGGCAATTCATCCTAACACTTATGTACTACTACTAGGGTTACCATCAAGCCGAGCTTGATGTAAGAAGGGGTTTGGCTTTGAAGTAAGATAAGTACCATCTTGGTATCTCTACCAGGATTGAGATGAAAAGGGTTTTAATAAAGGTTTAGGAAAAACCTAGGGATAAGAGTAGTTGGAGTGTTCTGTCTTGAAAACATAAGGAGAGTACATATATGTCTCCATAGTTTTGGCAATAGAAGCTAGTAAAGTAATTGGGTTGTGCCTAAGTCATCTTGGCTCAGGTTTTTGAAATGCCAGAACATTTGAGAATATGAAAGATGAGCCTATGCATCTCTTTTTGTAAAATAGTTTTTGTAAGCTAGTGTTGAGATGAGGAGTACACAACTAATACACAAACAGTTCCTTGAGCACAAGCAAACAGGTAAGCACACAATGCAAGAAAAAGTTTTGTTCCCCTTGATTTTTTCCTATTGGACATTTAATTAGGGTTACTAAAATTGGGATGTTACATTCAAGATGCATTATGCTTTTAATCATGGAATAGAATGGCATTGCAGTAATTTAATGAAAGTATCTCATATTTGAATCTATAAGTGCATGATACCAGCTTGGTTAGGGTTATGGGTTGAGGGGTTTAGGGATTGGGTTTAGGGAATTTTCAATAATTTTCAAGATTTATGCTTATATACATGAAATATAATAGCGTTACCGCAATTTAAAGAATGTCAAATTTTGATCTATTAGTTCATGATGCATGCTTGGTTAGGATGTATCTGGGTTGAGAGTTTAGGGTCTTAGTATTTATGGGTTTAGGGATTAAGTTTTAAGGGTTCTTTAGGGTCGAGGGTTTAGGGAATTTTCAATAATATTCAAGCTTTATGGCTATATTCGTCAAATAGAATTGTGTTACCCTAATTAATAAAAGTATCTGAAAATTTGATCTATATATAAGTGTGCATGATAGCTGCTTGGTCAAGGTTTAGGGGTTTAGTGTTTTAGGTTTTAGGGGTTTAGTGATTCAGGTTTTAGGGTTTAGGGTTTAGGTATTTAGGGGTTTACGGTTTTGACAAGTTTCAATAAATTTCGAGCTTTATGCATATATTCATGGAATAGAATGACTTAGCAACAATTTATTAATGAAAGTATCTCAAATTTTGATCTATAAGTGCATGATACCTTCTTGGTTAGGGTTGTTTATGGGTCAAGGGTTTATGATTTTATTATTGAGGTTTTAGGGTTTTGGTTTCTTTAGGGGTAATTTAGGGTTTAGGGTTTAGGGTTTAGGAATTTTTTAATAATATGTCTGGGCTTAGGGTTATGGGTTGAGGGTTTAGGGTTTTTAGGGGTATAGGTCTTAGGGTTTTGTATTTAGGGGGTTAAGGTTTAGGGAAATTTTAATAATTTTCGAGCTTTCACGAATTAGAATGGCGTTAGCGCAATTTAATGAAAGTATCTCAAATTTGGAACTATAAGTGCATTATACCTACTTGGTTAGGGTTAAATTATGGGTTGAGTGGTTTAGGGTTTAGGGTTTTTGTATTTATGGGTTGAGGGTTTAGGTTCCAGTGGTTGTTTATGCTTTAGGGAATTTTAAATAATGTTCAAGCTTTATCCATGTATCCGTCGAACAGAATGGTGTTGCCCAATTTAATGAAAGTACCTTAAATTTGATCTACAAGTGCATGATACCTGCTTGGTCAGGGTTTGGGGGTTTATTAGTGTTTAGGGTTTAGGGGTTTAGTGTTTCGGGAATTTTCAATAATGTTCAAACATTATGATTATATCCGTGGAATAGAATGGCGTTACCAATTTTATGGTTCAAAGTCTCATCGCACAAATTTTATCACAAAATATGAATTATTTGACGAATAAAGCCCAAGTATCGTAAAATTTTCAAGTTTCCGATCAAGTTTCACCGAGTTTAACGAGTTTATCTCGGTTTAGCGAAAAATGTTCAAAATTTGAACTGAAAACGATGGGAATCTATACTTCCCATAATTCTGGGTCACTGACATGCGGGTCACTTGCTTTATGGGTCCACAAAGTCAGTGTAAGCCAGAGTGGGTGGGTAAATACTTATTTAAAAAGGGAAGGGAACCACGTCGATGGGGTGATGCACATGGGAGAATGCAAAATTAACACCTATATCCCTCTATTATTGCAGTTCTCCTCGGGTTCTTGTTTCCGGAGCAGAGATAGAAGAGGAATTTTGCATTCTATAAAAAGGTGAAGTATGTTTGGGGCTGGATGTTTGAATTGTTGGGAATATTCCCTAGAGGCAATCATGTATGATGATCTTTCCATTGTATTCATAAACATATTAAGTTGTCCTTGTATAAACATCTGATGTGTATAATTGAATATGTGATTCGGTTGTGGAACTATACATTCATGTTGTTTGTACTAAATATCCTTGTTCATCGAGGTTGTGCTGGACACACAACTTAGACCAATGTGAATGTTGGATGATGACTCGGTTCCACTTGTCATGGGCATGGAGATACTATTCCGACTTACACAGATTCGGGTAAAGAGTTTAGCGAGTCGGATTGACCCATATTGAGGTACAACGAACAAGTTATCATTTGTATATCTCAAACAATGTAATCCTTAGACCTGAGGATATTGGTCCGAGTTGAGGATCACCGACTTCGGTTCTATCAAACGCTGATCCATAACTGGGCAATTATAAAGGAAGAGTTCAGGTTGATTGAGAATTAAGCTGCGTGATGTGAATAACCTAGAGGGGATTTTGCCCCTCTAGTTGGAGAGATATTATCTGGGCCCTCTCGAATGATATGATTAGGAAAGGATGGCCATTCACGACTCGGTTAACTGTTACCTAAGGTGATCAACTAAGAGTTAGTCGGATGAATCACTTATCTTGGATCGAGAAGAGAGTCAGACTATTTAAGGGATGACAATTATTTGCCTATAGTCTGATAAGGTATATCGTGAGGCAAAAGGGACTCACACGCAAGTCGCATTGGAATGGCAAGTTGTCATGACTCTTTGGTACTTGGGAGTCGGCACGTTCTTCTAGGAGCCGCTACCGACTGATCGATTGAGGGTAGGACTCCAATTGTGTCCAAGTAGCCATGAGCCTGTGGGGTCACACACTTAAGAGCGAGAGCAAGTTCGGATTGGATCTGAACCGGAAATCTGGGTGGGTTGGTCCCGAGCCGGATTTGGACCGCGTCAGTGAGTCAGACTCATGGCGACTAATATTATATGGGCTTTAGTGAATGGGATACGAGTGAGTGGAGCCCACTTTCACTCCCTATATATGGTGGGGCACAGAAACCCAGGAAGGTTGATTGGTTAGGTCTTTCGATGCGTTGGAAACCCTAGCTTCACAGCAGTCCAGCCATCGTATCAAACCTAGCAATTCATCGCCTGTGCTCCTCCTATGAGTGGATACCAGCAGAGGTGATGTACGATCAGCACCAGGACAATCGTGATCGGATCAGATCGCGAGGACTGCACTACATCAACTGACGTGCTTCATTAGTAATCCGCAACCGCGGTCTAGTGGTAATCCTCGTGGACTTCTACCTCAGCTAGATCTTGGGATCACCACGTTAGAGGAAAAAGTTTTTTTATATCTGTGTGTCCCAACAGTGGTATCATAGCGATAGCTTCTTGTTTTAGGCTCGAGATCTCGCATATGCTGTTTTGGTGGTCGATTTCTGAGATAGATCGGTTTTGTACGATGTTGATTGGATCAACTGTAATCGGGGAATGGTAGATCTGATTTTCGTGATCATACTGCTGAGGTCGGGGAACAATATACCCCTACCGGTCGGTTTATGCCATCAGGGTAGACTGTGACACATAAATCCAGAAGCGGTGATCAAAAATCAAAGAGTTTGATCGAATTGGAACAATGGTCGGAATCCATGTCCAGATTGTAGATGAGATCTATGTTTTTGGAAAAATCCATGTCCGGATAGCGGGACCGCCGGCTACGCCCTGTCGTAGGGCCCTAGATGTCGTCGCGAGTTTCACAACGTTGGTAGATAGCGTATCTATGCATAACTTGTTTTTGCAGGAAGTTGTGAATGGTATGGTTCATGTGCATGTGATGTATGTGTGTAATCCATACGTGATCTGCGAATCACGGTTTTGTCAGCCGGTTGGAGCCTAGGTGCTGTCATTTTATTGTATAACGACCTGCGTATTGGATTCTCTATGTAATTTACTTTATTAAGCTAGTGTAGCTGTTTGGAGAACCCGGATGGCATGCAAGTCGATGTACATGTCAGCGACATGGTGTAAGACGGCAAGCGACAAGAGTTGGCACGTGTAAGACCCTCGCCTGATAAGGCTGAGTTTATGTGTATAGTGTCAATCCCTGGATTGGTTCAGTGGCACACATAGTACAGATGAATACCAAAAGAATTTAACAGTGCATCATAAATAACGAATTGACCCAGAATTTGCAATTATTACAATAATGCTTAGCACGCAGGCTAGCTCAAATAGTTCAATACCAAACGGAAGCTTAAATATGTAGTAAACTCCATCTTCAATTGTGTGACACCCCCGGGATTAAGGGTAGACAAATCCCAGACCTTCGTCTGAACATAAGCCTAACCTAATCTCGAAAGCGTACAGAGGGAGAATCGGTAACACAATAGTGACCCTACGACGCAAAAATTATTACAGCAAGCTCATAACTGAGCGAAGAACCAAAATATTACAAGCAGACGTCACTGACCACAAATATCAACCAACGGAAGGAAAATTATGCTATTAAGTATAGCGAACTTAAAAAATGTCCTAAGAGGCCTGAAGCATAACGATGACGTCCAATCCATAGATCCCAGACTGTCGGCTGGGAACTTCAAACTACTCGTCGATGTCGATGTAGTGAAGAACTCATCTTCTATGGTAACACTTACTCTGCTGCAAAAGAGTGAACGAAGCAAGGGTGAGTATAGGGTGTACTCCGCAAGACTTATGGCTGGTGGAGTTATTTTGCATAAATCCATCTTTGTTTTGTAAATCAAGAGCGAGAAGAATCTCGACTAATTAGAATATTTTAAAAGGGGATAAGAGAGCGGTATCTCTAACTTTTATCATATTTTGATATCCACCGAATCATCATCAGCTAAACCTAACTAGGATCACCCCCTCGTACCCATGAGGAAGTGTCCTTCAGCACACGTTGATCTGCCAAGTTTTACGATTAGGTTAAAGTTCTCTATGATCTTAGAATCTGGTCTCCAAGTTCGTCCATAATCGTGGACACAGATTTTCGAAAAGATTTAACCCTGCAGGGGTGTACAACTTTACCCACATGTACGAATCGATTCTTAATGCCAGTTAACATTAGCCCTCTTCCTGGGAAGGCCGGCAGAGAGTGGTTGACCATGACCTTTACCTTGCTTTCACAGGGACCATGAGTCACGCACTAGGGAGATGTCGCCATAACGGGTCGAGTCCCGAAGCCGGTCCCTAATGATTTGTGCGGGGTTCAAGATTACGGATGCCGGGCATCACTTGTTCCCGACCACGCTTACCTACTTGTTATGAATGCACCTCCTTCACCTCCATTCAAGAACAACCAAGATGCGTATGTTGAATGGAAATCCCAAACTATGTGACTCATGGAATCTACTCGGCAAGTTAGTTGGTCGAGGGGTTTTCCAGGCCCCCGCGTGGCTGTACGCTCATCTTGGACCATAGGGAAGAACTCAGGTCCTAGTAGTGGCAAGTATGGGACTACAAAAACCACAACCCACTGTGGCCTCCCATACAAGCCTTAGCATGTTTAACTTTCATCTCTGATCATACCACGTCATCCTGTCAAACTAGGTTCATTCGTAGCTCTGATTCATCAACCGAATGGACCAACGATAATAGCTAAGCATGGCTAATCACAACAGAGATAATAGCTCTAGCAACGCCTCACAAGCCAAACCCTAGTTATGCTAGGAGCAGTGGATCGGAGAATGTAGGCTTCGAAGGTAACATGCATCAGATAGGATTACTCCATCATTGATAAAAGACTTTGGAATCGTATGAACATGGCAAGAATGAAATCCTTCGAAAGCATAGGATTCATATGTATGTGTGGGGCTTCGCTTTCCTTTGCCAGTTGATATTCAGAAAGCACAGTTCCGGACACCTAGTACATGACTTGGTTATAGTTGGCCAAGTATTGGTCTTCGATCTTTGACGGTGTTGATCTTGGCCTACGATCTCGATCTCGATATCGTATTCTACCGGGAAGAAGGAAACACCAGAAAGAGAGGGAAACAATCAACACATGGCATCAATGCAATGCTCAAACAAGGATGATGATATGACAAGTTAAATTGCATTGAAATAAACCCCTAAGGCATGCTTGACAAATTAATTGAGGTCTCGAGGGGTGCAAACCCTAGAACAGGGGGATCATTGGAATCACCTGCGGGGTTCATTTTGTTCTTCTAATTATACTTGTCATAGAAGTTGTTGAACAATGCATGATTGTAACTTAGTTAGATCGTTCTCATTTTTCTAAACATTTTGATATATTATTTGTATTTTTCTGATTTAAAATGAGTTAGTTATGAATTTATCCATTTTTAATTCATTTTAAATCTTTTTTGGAATATTATAAAATAATTTATATTTTGGAATTACTTATGCATTTTTATTAATTAGAAACATTTCTAAAAAATGTTAATTTGACTTATAACAGGGGACCACATGTCAGATGTTTTCCTTTACTGAAATAATTATAGAAATTATTTACTAAAAATAATAAAAACAAAAGAAAAAGGGAAAATGCACCACGCTGACGTCATGATGACGTCAGCCATGGAGCTCCTCCTCGGATCGATGGTGGTTCTGGAGATTGGGGCCACGGGAGCGAGCGAGGCTGGTGGTGTTGGAAAGAAGGCGTCAAGGGGAGCGATATGGTGGTGGCGCCGCCCTACCACCATATGGAAAGAAGGCGTCAATGGGAGTGAAATGGTCGTCGGAGCTTGGGGAACGACGATGGCCGATGGTGGTAGCTGCAGGTGGTTGCGGCAGTGGCGATAAAGAGAGGGGGAGAGCGAACGGAGAGGCGCGTTAGCACCGTAAGCTCACCACAAACGCGATGGTGGTGACGGGAAGGCCAGGCGAGGCCGAACGGCACCGGAATCGACGATGAACTCAGCGGCCGAAGTCGGGGAAGGCGCGGTCGCTGACGGCAATAGAGGGCGCCTTGGCCTGATTCCTTCGGCTAGGAGAACAAGGACGATGAGGCGGTGCCGAAGGTGGGGTCAGCGGAGCCTAACGAGGTCTGGAACGGTGGCGACAGAAGGTTGCCGACGAGCTAGGGTTTGAGACGAAGGGGAAAAACAGCAGAGAGGGCGAGAGATAGCGAGATGGGAATGGGGAGAGAGAGAGCTCGACGTGGTGGTTATTATCCTCATCCTCGTAGGCGGTGGCACGCATCGCATCGTCGGCGAGATCGACGACAAGGGTGCTGCCAGGCATCTGCTTCACCGACAGCTTAGGGAAGAAGAAAAGACACAGACAGCGAAGGGGTATGGGCCGGCTCGGTCTGCGCTGAGCTACTACTGGGCTGGGGTCTGCTGCGCGCGAGTGGCAGATAGAGAGGGAGGGGAGTTGGGCTTTGGCCCAGTCAGAGTTAGGGATAGTTTTTTTTACAGAATTGGTTTTCTATTTCTGTTTTCTATTCCTCTTTTGTAAATCCATTTTGTAATCTGTTTTGTATGGTTTCAAAATACCAGAAACTTTCCAAACATATCAAAATAATGCAAGGGCCCTTGTAAACAATCTGGGCTCCTCAATTTTGGTAGTTTTTAAAATAATCAAAACTGGTTGAATTTATTTTGAAAGGGAGGAAGGAGAATTAAAGTTTTGCATATGTTTCTTGTTGTTTGCATTGCTTATTTGTCTTAGCAAACTACATGATACTCATGAATGCATAAACAAACCTAATTAGTATTTAATAAAACTAGGGTTGTTACAAATTTCCCTCAAGAGAACAAATGTTGAGTGGAGTACCGCAACCTAGTAGATCACTCGGAATCAGAATAACAACCTACAACATAAAACGTAGCATCCCTGCAGGGTCAATACTTGCAATATGTGGCAAGTAGACCTATTAAAGGAGACAATAGAACTATCATCTACATGCATATTTGGCCAGTGGAGCTGTGGTTAGCTTGCATTTGCAAATACCTTTGTCCTACTTTCATAAACCGTGTTGTCTTTCATTGAAAAGATCACAATTAAGTTAACCCATCAACATTAAAGCAATTAGGAAATTATAATGAGCGAGAAACATGTCATGAACTCAATATTTAGCAACTCAGATGTCTATAACCGGGGACACGGCTAATCAATTATATTATACACACCCTGCAGGGGTTAGTACACTTTTCCCATGTGACTTGGCCAGCCCAGCTCGTACCACCACTCTCATATTGGGTGATGATAGGGAGAAGTCCTAGAAGGGACCGTTCGATAAGTAGCTCCCCAAACCGGACACGCACCGTACCAACCTACCAAAATTCTATATCTCTTGATACATGGGTTCGAGTTACCACAACCTACTGAGTCCAACCAACCGCTCATTTTACTATTGGCACATGGTTATACACGTAAGCTACCAAATAAAGAAACCAATAATTTTCTCTTGATACATGGGTGCCTTTCCACAATGATACCACGAAAATTTATCAATCCCATCACACCTAGGAGGTTTATTGATTAAGTTGCTTTTAGTTTTGCAAACCAACTCTTTTAGAAACAACTTCCAGTGATGTAACCCAGCCCTCGCTCATCATAGAACGGCTAAGAACATCTACCAACGGTGGCTCAACTATAAGATATCCCTACCACATAGTAGGATATAGCATAGCGATAGTAGTTCCTAACATATAACTACAAAATAAACCACAATGCATTGAAAATAGTAGGACAATAATCATGAACAAATTATCATCTACATGCCTTGGTTGTAGCTGAAGTCGTTCAAGCACTTGTTGCAATCAGACACGTTGCACTCCTCGCAATCTATCGATCAAACAATTGCATACAACATAAACAACCATACAATCATGAACAAATGCACAAATGCATGCATGACAATTTAATAGGTTGTTATTTTAGTTCTCCAAACAATACTGAAGTATATGATGCATGCAAGAGACCAATTAATGCAATAGAGTACTTGTTATTAATAATTTACTTGCCAATATAGGGTTTTTAATAGTTCTGTTGTAACGCCCATTCTAATTGTCTAATTAAATTTGCATCTGATGTGTACTAGATAGAGGGCATTAATACGAACCAGTAGGCGTTGGATTCACCCTAATCGGAGTTACAGATCTTTTCTTATGATTTAAATAGTGTTTAATGCGTTTTAAATCATTTAAATAGTTTGTGTTTGCCTAACAATTAAACTAAAATCATATCTATAATCTTCACGGGATTCTAAATCCAGGGACATATTATTTATATTTTTCCAAATATTATTTATTTTCTTATGAATTTATTACTCTAAATAGGACATTAAACCTAATTAAATTATTTCAGTAAACACGTACTGTAAAGATTAGATCTAATCTCATATTAATATTCGACACAATCTTCTGAATTCATACATATATCTTTTATATTTTTCTGAGCTATATTTAAATTTATATGAATTTTACATGCTTATTACAATTTCTGGCTATTTTGCTTATTTTAGATTTACAGGGAATATTCCCTGGAATATGTTGTGCTGACTGGGCGCGGACGCTGACCTAGTAGTTGACGCGGACGCTGACGAATCCTGAAATGCGGCGAGACCTCGTTGGCTGATACCGCTTCGACTGGTAGATCTAATCATGGCCACTCGGACGAGATTCAACGGCTGGGCATCGTTTCTTCTTGCCCAGCGGCGATCGACGGCGAGTGGCGGCGTTGGCGCTGAGGTGGCGTCAGCTGCGGAGGCTCAGGCGATCACCGGCGACGGGAAGAAGTGAACGACGTGCGGCGTAGCACGACAAAGTCGATGGTCCGACTGTCTCCGTATTTTGCTTCATAGACTGGCAGTGGCAGCCAAACGGAGGTGGTCAGCTACTGCGGCACCGACGAGCAATCGTGGGCTCTTCGGCGATCTACGATGGGGGAAAACATGTGAGGAGATGAGGTGAAGCAAGGGGGAGACGATGGAGGGAAAATCGAGTGAGGGGGCGACCGAATCGGCGAGCTCGAGCTCGTCTGGAAGCTCCCGAGGCGGCGGTAATGGCGACGTAGATCGGAAACTTCTGATTCGGCGGATAGGGTTTGCAAAATCGCGAAAACAACACAACGAAGAGGAGAGTGTATATTTATGGGGGTTCAAACTTGGACCGGGGGCAAGGAAACGCAACAAAATCGTTGGATTCATTCGGTTGGGGATGAACCCGTGCCTGTTTCGGTCACCGTTCGGAAGAAGGAGATGACCTGGCGGGGTCCACCTCCCAGTGGGAGAGAGAGAGGGGAGGCGGCTGCGTGGGCTGCTAGCGGGCCGGTGTGGGCTGGCGGCTTCTGCTGCTGTGCGCACGCGCGGGGGAGCGCGGGCAGTAGATACGGTAGGGCTAGGTGGTGGGCTGGGCCGCGAGGTGCTCAGCGGATAGGTTAGGTTCAGGTACTTTTTTTCTTTTTTTCTTTTTTTTTCTATTTCTGTTTTAGCATTTGCTTTGTAACCTTTTCATACTTACTCCAAATGGGATGAAATTTGTTTCTAAAATTTTCGAAAAATATGTAGATCATTTTAGGATCATTTTTGCATCATTTCCACTAGTTTTGAAATAGTGGGTTTTTAAATCCTTGCATATTCATTTGTAGGTGCATTTTAGTAATTCAAAATAGGGTTTATAAATGAGGTTTTGCAATTCAAATCTTTCATGAATGCAAAATTCTATGTCAATACAAAAAAAATTCTAGTCCCAATTTCCTAAAATGTTGGGATATGACAGACTAACCCCCTTAAGATGAATCTTGTCCCGAGATTCAGAATGGCTAGCAAGGGTATGGGTGTTGTTGTCGAGGCTAACCCCCTTAAGAAAACTGAACTTGGCATCTCCAACATCTGATACTTAATTGTGGAATCTTGTGCTAGCTATCAATCCTTTCCAGTGGGTTCTCTTCAACACATCCTCTAAATAACTCCATATCTAACTATCCTTATCCATGAATGCCTCAATATGAATGAACATGATGCACCAGTATTGAAAACATTACGAGTGTGATGCATAAATTAGCGAGAACTTACTAGTCACATGGCATGGCTTGTTGAGTGCTTTCCCCATGCTCACATGGTTCACAGTTGCCTTCAGGAGTGAATCTGGTTTATCTCCAGCTTCAATCTTTCTTTGGGTAGTTATCAGCATAGTGTCCCTTCTGGTTGCACTTGAAGCATATCACTTGGCTAATATCCTTCTTCTGATTGTGGTGGTTATGACCATTGTTGCCTCCAGAATTGTGTCCATTTCCTCCATTGTGGTTGTGTCCATTGCCTCCATGCTTGTGATGTCCGGAATTCCCATGACCATCATGGTAGGTACACTTATGGTGTGATCCTAAGTTGTGATCATTGTACTTCCTCTTGTGTCATTCCACTTTCTTGTGCTTCCATTCAAGAATTCTAGCTTTGTCAATCATCTCCTGGAAAGTAGGGCAATAGACCACAGATGGTTGAAGGGAGAGATCATCACTAAGGCCATCCAGGAACCTCTCTCTCCTCTTGGCATTAGTTTCAACATCTTCAGGTGCATAGCGTGATAGGTTGTTGAACTCCTCTATATATTCTGCCACTGTGCGGTTGGTCTGACGCAAATTGTAGGACTCTTTCCTCTTTAGATTTAGAACCCTTGAAGAAACATGGTTGGTCTTGAATCCTTCTTCAAACATGGCCCAAGTAACACTGTCCAGTGGGTGGATGATCTGGAAAGTATCCCACCAAGAAGCAGCTCGTCCCTCCAGTAGGTGAGCAGCAAATCTCACCTTCTCAGCATCAGTCCATCCAACAGTCACTAAATCTTTATTCACCAAGCGCAACCAGTCAGGATCAATTATAGGGTCAGGTGCAGTGGATAACTCAGCTGGCCTCAATTTTAGAAACCTGGTGAGAGCATCCTCCTGGGGATGGTTGTTCCCATTGTTGTTGTTGTTGTTGTTCTGGGCATCCATGAATTGCGTCATCACATGTGCTAGCTGTGCTTGTGCTATTATCAGCTGCTCCATCTTAGTGGGTTGGCGGCGGGGCGGCATCTGTTGGGACAACATAGATAAGTTATAGATAGAAAGACTAGATATGTAATACTACCCATAACTATATGAAGCAAACAATTAGCACACAAGCAAACAATCATTGCAAACAACACTCAATCCAAAATAGTTTTATTTATGTTCCAGAAGTTTTGTTTTAGTGGCATACCATCCACAAAATAGTTTTGCATGACCAATATTCCTTTGGGGGTGAACCTACAATCATAAAAGCAATAGACAGAATCTGTCCTGAAACTACAACAGTGTTCACGGATTTTTCTAGGCACCTTAAACTCATCAGGAATTTTAGCCAATTTTTTTACATATAGTAAAGACAGTTTCGCACCAAACCCTATTTTTCATATTTTTCCCAGTTACCAAAAAAATTAAAAATCATACAGTACATCAGGTTCAGCAGAAACTGCTGCGAAAATATCACGAATTTCTAATCAAAACCTTCATTAATATATTATGGAATCTCACAAAAATATTCTGAAACTTTAAGGTATCAAATAGCACATCCTAAGCATAATAAATCAACTATCAAACAAGTTCTTACAACAATCCATTGCTATATCTAAACGAGATCATATCAAACTATATGGTGGACATCATCTAACTATATTTGATCTTGCAGAAGTGTTCATCTACAAGTTTGAACAAGATAAGATTAGAAAATATAGATGAAGGATTACAAGAATCTAATAAGTACAAAATTATGAGTTTATTACTAGAGAGAGTCTTCCTTCTATATTTTAAAAGAGAAGAGTATGAGAATTGAAGTGATAAGAAGATACTAGAAAGAAGTGTAAGAAGAGAATAGATAGAATCATATAGTGTTTATAATTTTCATATGGTTTTCCTAATCCATTGCTGGTCATGATCCTATAGCCAACACACTGCTCTGATACCATCATGTAACACCCTCGCCTGATAAGGCTGAGTTCATGTGCATAGTGTCAATCCCTGGATGGGTTCACTAGCACACACAGTATAGATGAATACCAAAGAATTTAACAGTGCATCATAAGTAGCAAATTGATTTAGAATTTGCAATTATTACAATAATGCATAGCACGCAGGATAGCTCAAATATTTCAATAGCAAACGGAAGCTTAAATATATAGTAAACTCCATCTACAATTGCCCACAAGCAAACAAATATTGAGTGGAGTATCGCAACCTAGTCGATCACTCAGAATAAGAATAACAACCTGCAACATAAAACGTAGTAGCCCCGATGGGTCAATACTTGCAATGTATTGCAAGTAGAGCTATTAAAGGAGACAATAGAACTATCATCTACATGCATATTTGGCCAGTGGAGCTGTGGTTAGCTTGCATTTGCAAATACCTTTGTCCTACTTTCATAAACCGTGTTGTCTTTCATTGAAAAGATCCCAATTAAGTTAACCCATCAACATTAAAGCAATTAGGAAATTATAATGAGCGAGAAACATGTCATGAACTCAATATTTAGCAACTCAGATGTCTATAACCGGGGACACGGCTAATCAATTAGATTATACACACCCTGCAGGGGTTAGTACACTTTCCCATGTGACTTAGCCAGCCCAGCTCGTACCACCACTCTCATATTGGGTGATGATAGGGAGAGGTCCTAGAAGGGACCGTTCGATAAGTAGCTCCCCAAACCGGACACGCACCGTACCAACCTACCAAAATTCTATATCTCTTGATACATGGGTTCGAGTTACCATAACCTACTGAGTCCAACCAACCGCCCATTTCACTATTGGCACATGGTTATACACGTAAGCTACCAAATAAAGAAACCAATAATTTTCTGTTGATACCTGGGTGCCTTTCCACAATGATACCACCAAAATTTATCAATCCCATCACACCTAGGAGGTTTATTGATTAAGTTTCTTTTATTTTTGCAAACCAACTCTTTTAGAAACAACTTCCAGTAATGTAACCCAGCCCTCGCTCATCATAGAACGGCTAAGCACATCTACGAACGGTGGCTCAACTACAAGATATCCCTACCACATAGTAGGATATAGCATAGCGATAGTAGTTCCTAACATACAACTACAAAATAAACCACAATGCATTGAAAATATTAGGACAATAATCATGAATAAATTATCATCTACTTGCATTGGTTGTAGCTGAAGTCGTTCAAGCACTTGTTGCAATCAGACACGTTGCACTCCTCGCAATCTATCGATCAAACAATTGCATACAACATAAACAACCATACAATCATGAACAAATGCACAAATGCATGCATGACAATTTAATATACGACAATGGTTGTTATTTTAGTTCTCCAGACAATACTGAAGTATATGATGCATGCAAGAGACCAATTAATGCAATAGAGTACTTGTTATTAATAATTTACTTGCCAATATAGGATTTTAATAGTTCTGTTGTAACACATGTTCTAATTGTCTAATTAAATTTTGATCTTATGTGTACTGGATAAAGGGCAGTAATACGAACCAGTAGGCATTGGATTCACCCTAATCGGAGTTATAGATCTTTTATTATGATTTAAATAGTGTTTAATGGGTTTTAAATCATTTAAATAGTTTCTTTTGCCTAAAAATTAAACTAAAATCAGACCTTTAATCTTCACGGGATTCTGAATCCAGGGACGTATTATTTATATTTTTCTGAATTTTATTTATTTTCTTATAAATTTATTACTCTAAATAGGCCATTAAACCTAATTAAATTGTTACAGTAAACACGTACTGTAAAGATTAGATCTAATCTCATATTAATATTCTACACAATTTTTTGAATCCATACATATATTATTTATATTTTTCTGAAATATATTTAAATTTATATGAATTTTACAAGCTTATTACAATTTCTGCCTATTTTTCTTATTTCAGATTTACAGGGAATATTCCCTGGAATATGTTGTCTTGTTGACGGTGCGAATGACACACGGTGAGACCTTGTTGGGTGATACCGCTTCGTCTGGTAGATCTAATCGTGTCCGTTCAGACGAGATCCAACTGTTGGGCACCGTTTCTTCACGCCCAGCGGCGGTCGACGGCGACTGGCGGCGGTGGCGCTTAGGTGGCGGCAGTGGAGGCGGCTCAGACGATCACCGGTGACAGGGAAGAAGTGAACGACATGCGGAGCAGCATGACAAAGTCGATGGTCTGATTGTATCCGTCTTTTGCTTCCTAATTAGCAGTGGGAGCCGAACAGAGGTGGTCCACTACTGCGACACCAACGAGCAATCGCGGGCTCTTCGGTGATCTGCGGTGGGGGAAAAACATGTGAGGATATGAGGTGAATCAAGGGGGAGACAATGGGGGGAAAATCGAGCGAGGGGGTGACCTAATCGGCGAGCTCGAGCTCGTATGGAAGCTCCCGAGGCGGCGGTAATGGCGACGTAGATCAGAAACTTCCGATTCGGCGGCTAGGGTTTGCAAAATCACGAAAACAACACAAGGGAGAGGAGAGTGGATATTAATGGGGGTTTAAACTTGGACCGGGGGCAAGGAAACATAGCAAAATCGCTGGATTCGTTCGGTTGGGGATGAAACCGTGCCTATTTCGGACACCGTTCGGAGGAAGGAGATGACCCGGCGGGGTCCACCTTCCAACGGGAGAGAGAGGGGAGGCTGATGCATGGGCCGGTGTGGGTTGGCGACTGCTGCTTCCCTGCGCACGGGCGAGGGAGCGCGGGCAGTAGATAGGGTAGGGCTAGGTGGTAGGCTGGGCCGCGAGGTGCTCAGCGGGTAGGTTAGGTTCAATTACTTTTTTTGTTCTTTTATTTTTTTTCTATTTCTGTTTTAGCATTTGCTTTGTAAATTTTTCATACTAACTTCAAATGGGTTGAAATTTGTTTCTAAAATTTTCTAAAAATATGTAGATCATTTTAGGATCATTTTTGCATCATTTCCACTAGTTTTCAAATAGTGGATTTTTAAATCCTAGCATATTCCTTTGTAGGTGCATTTTTGTAATTAAAAATAGGGTCTATAAATGAGGTTTTTTAATTAAAATCTTTCATGAATGCAAAATGCTATATCAATGCAATGCAAATGCAATTTTTTTTCTAGTACCAATTTCCTAAAATCTTGGATATGACAGCACGAGTCGGATTACAGGCTTTATGGAGATAGAGATCGGCATGAAGAGAGCCATACCATTTCACATTATAATTTCTTTATTTTTTGTTGTTGATATGTCTCTTTTTTACCTCTGTTAGATAGTCAGTAAAATCTAATCCCTCAAAGAAGGTCTAGCCGGTTTTCCCTCCATTGTTTGCACCATCACAAGTCGAACATTTTTGGTAGTGGCTCATAAAATTGAGGTGCTGCCAATTCTTTCCGACTAGGTGGGTTCGAGTCGTACTCTTACAGCGGAAACACTCAGTAAGCTAGACGGGTCTATCACAACGCTTGTGGGACTCGGGGAAAAGTCGGACGGGAGCTGGGGCATGTGATGCCACCCGACCAACATGAGTCATATGAGATGCGATTGACAAGGAGTTGTCTGCCTAGATCACATGGGGCTAGCGGTGATGCTAAAGCTCACTAGCCGACTTCCTTATCTAGGATCCTGAATCACTAAGAAACCATCAGAGAGATATTGGTTCTAGTGGGAGAAAAATATTAAAGTGTTTAATATGCTTGATCTTTTATGAATACATGTCTTAAGTGTTTTGCATATCTTATGTTGTATATGATGGCACCAAGTAACAATCACCCTCAGATATTCGTTTTTGCTTTGAGAACCATTCTTGATAAAGATAAACTGAACGACACTAATTTTACCAACTAGTATCGAAATCTGAGAATTGTTCTCAAACAAGAAAAGAAGGACCATGTCCTAGACAACCCACTTCCAGATGAGCCAAATGAGAATGCGACTGTCGCTGCCACCAATGCTTACCGTCGGGCTAAGGATGATTCCACGAATATTAGATGTCTTATGCTTCCTCACATGGAACCAGACTTGCAAAAGCAGTTCGAGAATTTTGAGGCCTACGATATGATCGAAGGCCTCAATAGTATGTTCCACGCTCAGGCGCAGACTGAGAGGTACCAATTCTCTCAGGCTTTGCTGGGTTTCAAGGTTAATTATGGTGATCCACTGAGTCGGCATGTGAGCAAAATGGTTGGTTACGTGCACTCTCCGGAGAGGTTTGGATACCCCATTAGCTAAGAATTCTCTACGGATATAATTCTGAACTCTCTTCCTAGTGTGTATGGTCAGTTCATATCGAACTACCTCATGCATGGTATGGATAAGAATCTCACTAAATTTCATGGGATGCTCAAGTAGGCAGAGATGGATCTCAAGAAGGGCGCCACTCAAGTGTTGATGGTGTAGAATAAGGCTAAGTTCAAGAAGAGTTCTTGGACTAAGAAGAAGGCTAAGTCAGGAGGCAAGGCTCAGGACCCGGTCCCAAGCGCTTCCTTAGGGACTCAGACATCTCTTTCAGCAGGATCCACTTGCTTCTATTGCAAGACGGATGGCCACTGGAAGAGGAAAGGCAGCAAGTATTTCTCTGACAAAGCCAAGAGTGGAGGTATGAATTCCGACTCAGGTACACTTGTTTGCAATGTTATAGACATCTATCTTGCTGATGCACCTAATAGTTCTTGGGTATATGATATCAGATCAGTTATTCACATCTGCAACTTGTTGCAGGGACTGGTAAGAACTAGGAGCATAGCAAGAGGCGAGGTTGATATTCGAGTCGGCAACAAAGCGAGAGTCGCTGCGTTGGAAGTCGGCATGATGCAACTTCATTTATCTTCTAGATTCATTATGGAACTGAATAATTGTTATTATGTTCCAGTGCTCAGTCGAAACATTCTTTCTACTTCATGTTTTATGAGGCAAGGCTATGAGTCAAATATTAAGAATAATAGTTGTTCTTTATATTTGAATGATATGTTCACAGCTTTGCACCCATGTAGGATGGGTTATTTATTGTGAATCTTGATGGTGAGTCGGTTTATAACATAAATGTTAAAAGGTTGAAACCAAATGATCTGAATATGACTTACTTTTGGCACTGTCGGCTTGGTCATATAAGTTGGAAACGCATGAAGAAGCTCCATGATGATGGACTCCTAACTTCGTTCGACTTGGAGTCATTTGGGGCCTGCGAATCTTGCCTACTCGGAAAAATGACCAAGACACCTTTTACAAAGAGTTGTGAAAGGGCGTCTGACTTGTTGGGACTAGTACATAGTGATGTATGTGGACCAATGAGCACGATAGCCAGAGGTTATGAGCACGATAGCCAGAGGTTATGAGTACTTCATTACCTTCACTGATGATTTGAGTAGGTATGGATATATCTACTTGATGAAAGATAAGACGAAAGCCTTTGGAAAGTTCAAAGAATTCTAGAATGAAGTACAGAATCAACTCGGCAAGAAAATAAAGTTTCTTCGGTCGGACCAAGGAGGCAATTACATGAGCCACGAGTTTGATGACCATCTGAAGAGTTGTGGAATAGTTCCTCAACTTACTCCACCGGGAACGCCACAGAGGAACACTATCTCAGAAAGGCGGAATCTGCCTTGTTGGACATGGTACGATCAATGATGAGTCGGACAGATCTGCATTTATCATTTTGGGGTTATTATCTAGAAACGGCAGTGTTCACACTAAACAGAGTAACATCAAAGTCGGTAGAGAAGACACCGCGTGAGATGTGGATAGGCAAAAGGCCGAGTTTGTCTTTTCTTAAGATTTGGGGTACTGAAGCATTTGTCAAGCGACTTCAGTCGGACTAGCTGACGGCCAAGTCGGATAAGTGTATTTTCATGGGGTATCAGAGGGAAACCTTGGGTTACTACTTCCACAACCGAGAAGAGGGCAAAGTGTTTGTCGCTCGGAACGGTGTCTTTCTTGAGAAAGAGTTTCTTAGTCGGGGAATAAGTGGGAGAACGGTGCAGCTCGAAGATATTCGAGAGGAACCGGCTAGTAGCAAGTCGGCAAAAATGTTGGAGGTTGAGCCGGTCATGGTAACTGAGCCGGCAGGAGCACCTATACTACGAAGATCGGCAAGATTACAAAGTGTTCTTGATGTATTACTGTTAGACAGTGATCAGTCGGCAAATTATTCGGAAGCGATGGTGGGATATGATTCCGAGTCATGGCTTGGAGCCATGCGATCAGAGTTAAAGTCCATGGATGAAAATCAAGTTTGGAACTTGGCTGATCTACCAGACGGTGGAAGACCCATCGAGTGCAAATGGGTCTTTAAGAAGAAAACTGATATGGATGGAAATGTTTGTGTCTATAAAGCACGTCTTGTGATGAAGGGGTTCCGACAAGTTCAAGGAGTTGATTACGACGAGACCTTCTCGCCCGTAGCGATGCTTAAATCAATTCAGATCATGTTACTATAGTAGCCTATTTCGACTATGATATATGGCAGATGGATGTCAAAACGGCTTTCCATAACAGAAATTTAACCGAGGACGTGTATATGATACAACCCGAGGGTTTTATCAATCTGGTTAATGCTGACAAGATGTGCAAACTTCAGAAATCCATTTACGGGTTGAAGCAAGCATCCCGGAGTTGGAATATTCGCTTTGATGAGGTAGTCAAATCGTTTGGCTTCATCAAGAGTGATCATGATTCTTGTTTATACAAGAAGTTTAGTGGGATCAAAGTAAACTTTCTAATCTTATATTATTGATTGGAAATGATGTCTAGATGTTACAACAAACCAAGGAATCATTGGAAAGGAGTTTCTCATGAGGCAACATATATTCTCGAAATTCGGATCTATAGAGATAGATCAAGAAGGCTCATTGAATTGAGTCATAGTACTTATTTGTACAAAGTGTTGAAAAAATTCAACATGGAATCATCCAAGGGGCTCTTACCGATGTCCCATGGTGTAAAACTTAGCAAGATTCAGTGTCCTTCGACAACTAATGAGCGAAGTCGGATGAGTGCGATTTCGTATTCTTTTGCAGTCGGATCCATCATGTATGTCATGATTTGTACTAGGATGGATGTTTCCTATGCTCTAAGTGTTGTGAGCAGATACAAGGATAATCCTGGAGAAATCCACTAGACAGCGGCTAAAAATATCCTAAAGTAGTTGAGAAGGACTAAGGATATGTTTTTTGTTTATGAGGTGATGATGAGCTCAGTGTAAAGGGTTACATGGATGCGAGTTATCTTACAGACTCTGATGATTCTCTCTCTCAATCCGGGTATGTGTTTGTAATAAATGGAGGGGTTGTGAGTTGGAAGATTTCCAAGCAAGAGACTGTGTCTGCATCTACAATAAGGCTGAGTATATTGCCACCTCAGAGGCAGCAAAGGAAGCTGGTTGGATGAGGAATTTCCTCATGGATCTTGGTGTGGTTCAGGGCTCGTCCAATCCGTTAGACGTGTATTGTGACAACAATGGTGCTATTGCACAAGCCAAGGAACCTAGAAAACACCATAAGAACAAGCAAATACTCATGCGGTACCACCTGATTCGCCAGTTCGTGGATCAGGGTGAGATCAAGTTATGCAAGGTACACACGGATGCAAATATTGCAGATCCGTTGATAAAGCCATTATCATAGCTGAAGCATGAGGCGCACCTAAGAGCTATGGGCATTAGTTTCCTAGACATGTGATGTCGGAAGATTGACTCTAGTGCAAGTGGGAGACTGTTGGGAATATGCCCTAGAGGCAATCATGTATGATGATATTTCCCATTGTATTCATAAAGATATTAAGTTGTCCTTGTGTAAACATATGATGTGTATCATTGAATATGTGATTCAGTTGTGGAACTATACATTCATGTTGTTTATACTAAATATCCTTGGTCATCGAGGTTGTGATGGAAACACAACTTAGACCAATGTGAAATTCGGCTGATGACTCGTTTCCACTTGTCATGGGCATGGAGATGCTATTCCGACTTACACAGATTCGACTAAAGTGTTTAGCGAGTCGGATTGACCCATATTGAGGTACAACAAACAAGTTGTCATTTGTATATCTCAATCAATGTAATCCTTAGACCCGAGGATATTGCACAGACCGAGTTGAGGATCATCGACTTAGGTTCTGTCAAATGCAGATCCGTAACTGGGCAGTTATAAAGGCAGAGTTCGGGTCGACTGAGAATTAAGCTGCGTGATGTGAATAACCAAGATGGGATTTTGCCGCTCTAGTTGGAGAGATATTCTATGGGCCCTCTCGGATGATATGATTCGGAAAGCATGGCCATGCACCACTCGGTTAAGTGTTAACTGAGGCGATCGACTAAGAGTTAGTTGGATGAATCACTTATCTCGGATCGAGAAGAGAGTCGGACTATTTAAGGGATGACAACTATTCGCCTATAGTCTGACAAGGTATATCGTGAGGCAAAAGGGACTCGGACGCAAGTTGCATTGGAATGGAAAGTCGTCATGACTCTTTGGTACTTGGGAGTCGGCACATTCTGCTAGTAGCCGCTACCGACTGATCAATTGAGGGTTGGACTACAATCGTGTCCAAGTAGCCATGAGCCTGCGGGGTCACACTCTTAAGAGAGGGAGCAAGTTCGGATTGGATCTAAACTGGAAATTTGGTTGGGTTGGACCCAAGACGGATTTGGACCGCGTCAGTGAGTCACAGTCATGGTGATTAATATTATATGGGCTTTAGTGAATGCTTTTGGTTAGGGTTTAATTATGGGTTGAGTGGTTTAGGGTTTAAGATTTTAGTATTTAGGGGTTGAGGGTTTGGGTTCTAGGGTTTTTTTAGGGTTTAGGGTTTTAGTGGTAGCCATGGGATTTGACGAGTTTTGGAAAAAACAACTTCACAGTATTGTCCTACCATGTATGGAAAATATTGGGTTTCAACCCGAACGACCAAGGGTCGTCAAGGCCATATCGATCGACATCATAGTTTATGACATGATAGAGTTCCCACACTAGATGGGTGTATCGCGGGGTAGTAAGCATTCTTTATCGTGGGAGTTATCACACATATAGCGGATCATGCTGTAGCACCCCGGGTAAAACCACTACTAGAAAATTGCTGGTTGTTTTTCTTTTATGCATCTTCATGATTGCATGCTCATATCATTATGCCACATTGCATTTGAACATCGTCATTTTATCATGCATATGGCAGTCTAAAACTATTTTAGAAAAACCTATTTTGTTTTCTCCATTAGCCCTTCTTATTTCAAAGTATAAAGCCGGTTTGTCTCGATCTTTGTTTTGCCTAAAAACCATTTCTAAAGGTTTTGTAAAATAAAATTAACAAAAGTATTTTTCACAGGGGGGGCAGCCTGGCCCGTAGGCCAGACTACCTACTACCCCGGCAAAACAACCCTAGACCTAAACCGGCCAGGCCCAAAGGCCCAGCCTGCTGGACCAACCCTAACCCTAAAACCCTCTCTTTACAAACCCTAACCCCAAACCCCCAACACCACACCCAGCCATCGCAACCTACCTAATCGCCCACCCCTCTCCACTCCCTGCCGCCACCCTCTCATGCCAAGCACACACGCACCCGACTGTAACCAACCTACACGCCACACCCGCGCGCTGCCGCACTTTCCCCACTCACACCTGGACACACAACGCACTCACCAGTACTCACCAGACCAATCCCAACACGACTCCCGCATGACACACACGCCAGGAACCCACCCCGTGGTCAAACCACCCTGGCCAACCCCGTGGGTCCCACTCCCACTACCTCCCACATGCCCCCGGCGCGCCTCCCCGCTCACGTTATATTCCTCATCTACCTCAACAACGCCTGCACCTTGCCCTCTCTCTCCTCTTCTCTCTTCTGCCAACAGCGCCTCTCCCCGACATTGCTGCCTCCCGCACACGTTTCCTTCCTCGCCACTAGTCGCTCCCCGGCCTCGCTCTTGCTCGCCTCGAGCTGAGCCCCGCTGTCAGATGCTCTACACGCCACCGCGTCCGCCGAGACCGGGCTACTCATTGTCGCCCATGTGCCCCTCTCGATGGCGTCCCTGCTTCCTCCTCTGGCCGTGTAGTCGCGCGCGCCTTGAGCTTGTTGTTGTGCTGTCTGCAGCCGCCCTTACATGCCTCTCTCGTCACTGCCTCGTCGTTGCTTTGGCACCATCCCTGCCTGCCTCACCTCGCAACACCTCCAGGGACCGCCACCATCCGCTCCATCCACGACCCCTCACGAGCACCGCCCCACCCCATGGAGCTCCCTCCCATGCAGAACGCGACCCCCTCGCCATGAGCTCGCCGCATCCGCCACCGGGAGCGTCTGACACCTCCAGCACCTCACCTGCTCTCCGCCATGCTGCAGTCCTCCGTCTGCATCGCCGGCGCCTCTCCGTTTCTCATGCAGGTCATCCTCACCAAGTTGGATAACCGACCGTCAAGTGTGTGGCACCCCGGATTTACGGTTCGAGAATACTAGTTATGTATGCAATTCACGTTCCCATGATCAGTGAGTCATGAGCATAACCGACTAGTATTATTACATCATCCAGAAATTAATGATTACAAAACTTACAAAGTGGCCATTATGGCAATTACAACATAAGTAGCGGAAGTCTTCACACGCAGAGCCCATGTCATGCCTTAACCTACAGGAGCCTGACTGGGAAGACGGCCTAGCTCGCATAGACGTCAACACCTTCGTCATTCCTTAACATCTGCAATCTGGCCAAGTAAATAGTCAGGGACAATGTCGGTGAGTACTTTGAATGTACTCGCAAACCACCAAGACAAGGTAACAAGATAATGTTGAGAATATGCCCTAGAGGCAATCATGTATGATGATATTTCCCATTGTATTCATAAAGATATTAAGTAGTCCATGTATAAACATCTGATGTGTATCATTGAATATGTGATTCGGTTGTAGAACTATGCATTCATGTTGTTTGTACTAAATATCCTTGGTCATTGAGGTTGTGTTGGACACACAACTTAGACCAATGTGAAAGTTGGCTTGATGACTCGGTTCCACTTGTCATGGGCATGGAGATGCCATTCCGACTTACACAAACTCCGATAAAGAGTTTAGCGAGTCGCATTGACCCATATTGAGGTACAACAAACAAGTTATCATTTTTATATATCAATCAATGTAATCCTTAGACCTGAGTTTATTGCATAGTCCGAGTTAAGGATCACCGACTTAGGTTCTGTCAAACGCTGATCCATAACTGGGCAGTTATAAAGGCAGAGTTCGGGTCGACTGAGAATCAAGTTGCATGATGTGAATAACCAAGATGGGATTTTGCCCCTCCACTTGGAGAGATATTCTCTGGGCCCTCTCCTGAGATATGATTCGGAAAGCATGGCCATGCACGACTCAGTTAAGTGTTAACTGAGGCGATCGACTAAGAGTTACTCGGGTGAATCACTTATCTCGGATCGAGAAGAGAGTCGGACTATTTAAGGGATGACAATTATTCGTATATAGTCTGACAAGGCATATCGTGAGGCAAAAGGGACTCGGACGCAAGTCGCATTGGAAAGGCAAGTCGTCATGACTCTTTGGTACTTGGGAGTCGGCACGTTCTGCTAGGAGCCGCTACCGACTGATCGATTTGGAGTCAGACTCTAATCGTGTCCAAGTAGCCATGAGCCTGCGGGATCACACACTTAAGAGCGGGAGCAGGTTCGGATCGGATCTGAACTGGAAATCCAGTTGGGTTGGACCCAAGCCGGATTATGACTGTGTTAGTGAGTTGGACTCACGGTGACTAATATTATATGGGCTTTAGTGAATGGGCCACCCGAGCAGAGCCCACGTTCACTCCCTATATATAGTGGAGCACCATAACCCAGAAAGGTTAATCGTTGATCGGTTAGGTCATTCCATGTGTTGGAAACCCTAGCTCCACAACAGTCTTGCCGTCGTACCGAACCTTGCATTTCGCCGCCGGTGCTCCTCCTTGTACGTGTGGATACCAGCAGAGGTGATGTACGATCAGCACCAGGACGATCGGATCGTGAGGACTGCATTGCATCAAGTAATGCGCTACATCAGTAATCCGCAATTGCATGTCTAGTGGTAAACCTCGTGGCCTTCTACCTCAGCTAGATCTTGGGATCACCACGTTAGAGGAAAGAAAGTTTTGTTTTATCTCTGCGTGGCCCAACAGTGGTATCAGAGCAATAGCTTCTGGTTTTAGGCTCAAGATCTCGCATATGTGATATGCGGTAGGCTGTAGATAAGATCTATATGCTGTTATGGTGGTCGATCTATGAGATATATCGGTTTTGTACGAGGTTGATTGGATCAACTGTACTCGGGGAATGGTAGATCTGATTTCCGTGATCATACTGCTGAGGTCGTGGAACGACATACCCCTACCGGTCGGCTTCCGCCATCGGGGTAGACTGTGACACGTAAATCCAGAGGCGGTGATCGAAGATCAAAAAGTTCGATCGAGTCGGAACAATGGTCAGAATCGATGTCCGGATCGTAGATGAGATCTACTTTTTCGGAAAAATCGTCGGGCGCTGCCACTTCGATCCCCGCCCGCTATCCGTCTAGCGGGACCGCCGGCTTCGCCCTGTCGTAGCGCCTTAGATGTCGTTGTGAGTTTCACAGCGCCGGTAGATATTGTATCTATGCATAACTTGGTTTTGCAGGAAGTTGTGAATGGTATGGTTCATGTGCATGTGATGTATGTGTGTAATCCATACGTGATCTGCGAATCACGGTTTTTGTGAGCCGGTTGGAGCCTAGCTGCTGTCATATTATTGTATAACGACCTCGTGTCGGATTCTCCTTGTAATTTACTTTACTAAGCTAGTGTAGCTGTTTAGAGAGCCCGGAAGGTATGCAAGGCGTTGTACATGTCGGCGACATGGAGTAAGACGACAAGTGACAAGAGTTGGCACGAGTCGGATTACCGGCTTTGTGGAGATGGAGATCGCCATGAAGGGAGCCATACCATTTCACATTATGATTGCTTTATTTTGTGTTATTGTTGTGTCTCTGTTTTGCCTCTATTAGATAGTCGGTAAAATTTAATCCCTCACAGAAGGTCTAGTCGGTTTTCCCGCCAGTGTTTGCACCATCACAAGTCGGACATTTTTGGTAGTGGGCTCATAAAATTGAGGTGCCGCCAATTCTTTCCGACTAGGTGGGTTCGAGTCGGACTCTTACTGCGGAAACACTCGGTAAGCTAGACGGGTCTATCACAACGGTTGTGGGGCTCGGGGAAAATTCGGATGGGAGCCGGGGCATGTGATGCCACCCGTCCAACAGGAGTCGTATGAGATGTGATTGACAAGGAGTTTTCTACCTAGATCACTTGGCAGCTAGCGGTGATGCTAAAGCTCACTATCCGACTTGCTTATTTAGGGTCCTGAATCACTAAGCAACCATCGTAGGGGTGTTGGTTCTAGTGGAAGCATAAAATATTAAAGTGTTTAATATGCTTTCTCTTTTATGAATACATGTCTTAAGTGTTTTGCATATTTTTTGTTGCAGATCATGGCACCAAGTAGCAGTCACCCTCTGATATCCAGTTTTGCGTTGAGAACTATCCTTGAGAAAGATAAACTGAACGACACTAATTTTACCAACTGGTATCGAAATCTAAGAATTGTTCTCAAACAAGAAAAGAAGGACCATGTCCTATACAACCCACTTCCAGATGAGCTGAATGAGAATGCGATTGTTGCTGCCACCAATGCCTACCGTCGGGCTAAGGATGAGTCCACGGATATTAGCTGTGTTATGCTTGCTCACATGGAACCGGACTTGCAAAAGCAGTTCGAGCATGTTGAGGCCTACGATATGATCGAAAGCCTAAAAAGTGTGTTCCAGGCTCAGGCGAAGACTGAGAGGTATCAAGTCTCTCAGGCTTTGCTGAGTTGCAAGCTTAAGGATGGTGATCCATGGAGTCCGCATGTGATCAAGATGGTTGGTTACGTGTAGTCTTTGGATAGACTTGGCTACCCCATTAGCGAAGAGTTCTCTACGGATATAATTTTGAACTCTCTTCCTAGTGCATATCGGCAGTTCATTTCGAACTACCACATGCATGGTAAGGATAAGAAGCTCACTGAATTGCATGGGATGCTCAAGCAGGCAGAGGCGGATCTCAAGAAGGGCGCTAGTCAAGTGTTGATGGTGCTGAATAAGGCTAAGTTCAAGAAGAGTTCTTGGACTAAGAAGAAGGCTAAGTCAGGGAGGAAAGCAGGCTCAGGACTCGGTCCCAAGTGCTTCCTCAGGGACTAAGCCATATCCTTCAGCCGGATCCACCTGCTTCTACTTCAAGGGGGATGGCCACTGGAAGAGGAACTGCAGCAAGTAATTTGCGGACAAAGCCAAGAGTGGAGGTATGACTTTCGACTCAGGTACACTTGTTTTCAATGTTATAGACATATATCTTGTTGATGCACCTAATAGTTCTTGGGTATATGATACCGAGTCAGTTATTCACATCTGCAACTCGTTGCAGGGACTGGTAAGAAGTAGGAGCATAGCAAGAGGCGAGGTTGATATTCGAGTCGGCAACAAAGCAAGAGTTGCTACGTTGGAAGTAGGCACGATGCAACTTCATTTACCTTCCAGATTCATTATGGAACTGAATAATTGTTATTATGTTCCAGTGCTCAGTCGAAACATTATTTCTGCTTCATGTTTGATGAGGCAAGGCTATGAGTCGAATATTAGGAATAATGGTTATTCTTTGTATTTGAATGATATGTTCCATGGCTTTGCACCCGTCCTGGACGGGTTATTTATTCTGAATCTTGATGGTGAGTCGGTTTATAACATAAATGTTAAAAGGCTGAAACCAAATGATCTGAATATGACTTAATTTTGGCACTGTCGGCTTGGTCATATAAGTTGGAAACGCATGAAGAATCTCCATGATGATGGACTCCTAACTTCGTTCGACTTGGAGTCGTTCGAGACATGCGAATCTTGCCTACTCGGCAAAATGACCAAGACACCTTTTGCAAAGAGTTGTGAAAGGGCGTCCGACTTGTTGGGACTAGTACATAGTGATATATGTGGACCAATGAGCACGACAACCAGAGGTGGTTATGAGTACTTCATTACCTTCACTGATGATTTGAGTAGGTATGGATATATCTACTTGATGAAACATAAGTCGAAATCCTTTGAAAAGTTCAAAGAATTCCAGAATGAAGCACAGAATCAACTCGGCAAGAAAATAAAGTTTCTTCGGTCGGACTGAGGAGGCGAGTACATGAGCCATGAGTTTGATGACCATCTGAAAAGTTGTTGAATAGTTCCTCAACTTACTCCGCCAGGACCGCCGCAAAGGAACAGTGTTTCAGAAAGGCGGAATCGAACCTTGTTGGACATGGTACGATCAATGATGAGTCGGACATATCTGCCTTTATCATTTTGGGGTTTTTCTCTGGAAACAGCGGCGTTCACACTAAACAGAGTACCATCAAAGTCGGTAGAGAACACACCACATGAGATGTGGACAGGCAAAAAGCCGAGTTTGTATTTTCTTAAGATTTGGGGTTGTGAAGCATTTGTCAAGCGACTTCAGTCGGACAAGCTTATGGCCAAGTCGGATAAGTGTATTTTCGTGGGGTATCCGAGGGAAACCTTAGGTTACTACTTCTACAACTGAGAAGAGGGCAAAGTGTTTCTCGCTCGGAATGTTGTCTTCCTTGAGAAAGAGTTTCTCAGTCGGGGAGTAAGTGGGAGCATGGTGCAGCTCGAAGAAATTCGAGAGGCACCGGCTAGTAGCGAGTTGGCAAAAACCTTGGAGGTTGAGCCAGTCGTGGTAGCTGAGCCGGAAGTAGCACCTGTACTACGAAGATCGGCAAGATTACGAAGTGTTCGTGATGTATTACTGTTAGATAGTGATGAGCCAGGAAATTATTCGGAAGCGATGGTGGGATCTGATTCCGAGTCATGGCTTGGAGCCATGAGATCCGAGTTAAAGTCCATGGATGAAAATCAAGTTTGGAACTTGGTTGATCTGCCAGACGGTGCAAGACCCATCGAGTGCAAATGGGTCTTTAAGAAGAAAACTGATATGGATGTAAATGTTTCCGTCTATAAAGCACGCCTTGTCGCGAAGGGGTTCCGACAAGTTCAAGGTGTTGATTACGACGAGACTTTCTCGCCCGTAGCGATGCTTAAATCAGTTCGGATCATGTTAGCTATAGCAGCCTATTTCCACTATGAGATATGGCAGATGGATGTCAAAACGGCTTTCCTTAACAGAAATTTAACCGAGGACGTGTATATGATATAGCCCGAGGGTTTTGTCGATCCGGCTAATGCTGACAAGGTGTGCAAACTACATAAATCCATTTATGGGTTGAAGCAAGCATCTCGGAGTTGGAATATTCGCTTTGATGAGGTAGTCAAATCGTTTGGCTTCATCAAGAGTGATCATGATTCTTGTTTATACAAGAAGTTTAGTGGGAGCAAAGTAAACTTTCTAATCTTATATGTGGATGACATATTACTAATTGGGAATGATGTCCAGATGTTGCAAAAAACTAAGGAATCATTGGAAAGGAGTTTCTCGATGAAACACTTGGGTGAGGCACCATACATCCTCGAAATCCGGATCTATAGAGATAGATCAAGGAGGCTCATTGGATTGAGTCATAGTACTTATTTGGACAAAGTGTTGAAGAAGTTCAACATGGAATCGTCTAAGAAGGGGTTCTTACCGACGTCCCATGGTGTAAAACTTAGCAAGACTCGGTGTCCTTCGACAACTGATGAGTGAAGTCGGATGAGTGCGATTCCATATGCTTCTGCAGTCGGATCCATCATGTATTCCATGATTTGTACTAGGCCGGATGTTTGATGTGCTCTAAGTGTTGTGAGTAGATACCAGGCTGATCCTGGAGAAATCCACTGGACAGCGGCTAAAAATATCCTAAAGTACTTGAGAAGGACTAAGGATATGTTTTTGGATTATGGTGGTGAAGATGAACTCAGTGTAAAGGGTTACACAGATGCGAGTTATCTTACCGACTCTGATGATTCTCGTTCGCAATCCGGATACGTGTTTATTATAAACGGAGGTGCTGTGAGCTGGAAGAGTTCCAAGCAAGAGACTGTGTCTGCATCTACAACAGAGGTTGAGAACATTGCCGTCTCGGAGGCAGCAAAGGAAGTTGTTTGGATAAGGAATTTCCTCATGGATCTTGGTGTGGTTCAGGGCTCGTCCAATCCATTAGACGTGTATTGTGACAACAACAGTGCTATTGCACAAGCCAAGGAACCTAGACAACACCAGAAGAACAAGCACATACTCATGCAATACCACCTAATTCGCTAGTTTGTGGATCAGGGTGATATCAAGTTATGCAAGGTACACACGGATGCAAATATTGCGGATCCGTTGACAAATTCGTCACCACAGCCAAAGCATGAGGCACACCTGAGAGCCATGGCCATTAAATGCTTAGACATGTGATGTCGGAAGATTGACTCTAGTGCAAGTGGGAGACTGTTGAGAATATGCCCTACAGGCAATCATGTATGATGATATTTCCCATTGTATTCATAAAGATATTAAGTAGTCCTTGTATAAACATCTGATGTGTATCATTGAATATGTGATTCGGTTGTGGAACTATGCATTCATGTTGTTTGTACTAAATATCCTTGGTCATTGAGGTTGTGCTGGACACACAACTTAGACCAATGTGAAAGTTGGCTTGATGACTCGGTTCCACTTGTCATGGGCATGGAGATGCCATTCCGACTTACACAGACTCGGCTAAAGAGTTTAGCGAGTTGGATTGACCCATATTGAGGTACAACGAACAAGTTGTCATTTGTATATCTCAATCAATGTAATCCTTAGACCTGAGGTTATTGCATAGTCCGAGTTGAGGATCACCGACTTAGGTTCTGTCAAACGTTGATTAAATCGCAGGCGCTTATAAAGGCGAGTTGGGTTGGTGAGAATCAAGCCGCGTGATGTGAATAGCCAAGATGGGATTTTGCCCCTCCACTTGGAGAGATATTCTCTGGGCCCTCTCATGAGATATGATTCGGAAAGCATGTCCATGCACGACTCGGTTAAGTGTTAACCGAGGCGTTCGACTAAGAGTTAGTCGGGTCAATCACTTATCTCGGATCGAGAAGAGAGTCAAACTATTTAAGGGATGACAATTATTCGCCTATAGTCTGACAAGGCATATCGTGAGGCAAAAGGGACTCGGACGCAAGTCGCATTGGAAAGGAAAGTCGTCATGACTCTTTGGTACTTGGAAGTCGGCACGTTCTGCTAGGAGCCGCTACCGACTGATCGATTTGGAGTCGGACTCTAATCGTGTCCAAGCAGCCATGAGCCTGCGGGGTCACACACTTAAGAGCGGGAGCAGGTTCGGATCGGATCTGAACCGGAAATCCATTTGGGTTGGACCCAAGCCGGATTTGGACTGAGTTAGTGAGTTGGACTCATGGTGACTAATATTATATGGGCTTTAGTGAATGGGCCGCGCGAGCAGAGCCCACATTCACTCCCTATATATAGTGGAGCACCATAACCTAGAAAGGTTAATTGTTGATCGGTTAGGTCATTCCATGTGTTGGAAACCCTAGCTCCACAACAGTCCTCCTTATACGTGTGGATACCAGCACAGGTGTTGTACGATCAGCACCAGGATGATCGGATCGTGAGGACTGCACTGCATCAACTGACGCGGTACATCAGTAATCCGCAACTGCGCGTCTAGTGGTAAACCTTGTGACCTTCTACCTCAGCTAGATCTTGGGATCACCACGTTAGACGAAAGAAAGTTGTGTTTTATCTCTGTGTGGCCCAACAGATAATGCATATGGGGTTGTGGCGAGATAGCTCTACACTATAGTTGTTTCTGAAAATCCTACATTGGCATCTCTATATCTTTGTTGAAAAAGAGTTTGTGGAAATTATGCCTCCTTTTAGAAAGTCCGGATATCTCCATATCCTTGTTAAAAACTTTGTTAAAAAAACATTTTTATAGTAAAACCCCTTTTAAAACATCATCGACCATCTCTGGTCAAAACCAACACGTTCTTATCTTTCCTCGTGACCGAGTCACATCCTTTTTATTCATCTCAACATATCCCAAGGGTACTCCTAGCAATGACCTTTCCAATCGTCCTTGACCGTGGACACGACTATTCGAATAGATTAGACTCTGCAGAGTTTGTGCACTTTACCTACAAGAATCAATACATCCGCCGGGATACAAGCATGGCCCGCTACACTCAATAGACGGGGGTTCGGATAATCAAACCTAACTTTTCATTTGTCCATTCCTAGCAACAACGGATTTTCCTTTTGGGTTGTTCTCTTCGGCATGAGTATGTGGCATGACGACCATAGTCGTTCCTTCCGTACCCGCGTATACCCAAGCTACAGCCTGGCCTATACCTTAAATTGTGACTTAACCCTTCCATACAAAACATTGCATACCATCTGCGAGAGACCCAATTGTTGCCCCGCTACCTTGTCCAACACAATCCGGATTTCAGGGGATTTCTCCCCTTTAGCGAGTACGAGCAGCCCCGGCTAAAGACCACAAACTACGAGCTAAGCCCCAGCGACTAGGGTAGTGTGGTTGCACGGATAAATTGTCCTGGCAAAGGCGTAGAACATCCCTTTCTTTTTCTTGCTCAACCTTCTCTTTATCCTCCTCAATTCTTCTTTAGTAAATCCTCCACTCGAAAACGATGCCTCTTTTCAAGCGTTTTATTTTGAAAACTTTGTAGTAGGGTAAAACCCAAAATAGTTTTATTATTGGAAATCCATAGTTTCCAAGAGGGACGATGCTAAGCATCTTGCCTCGATCTAAAGGGTAAAAGTGGGTGTCAACAAGCGTAAGTGTCCTAATGTACACTCCTTCATAACTTGGAGGAGCCAAGTTACTCAAGCCTTTTATTTGAAACAAACCATGCATTTAATCATGAGATTCATAAACGAGATATGAAACAATTGATAAAAAGGAGTAGGTTAACATAGGAGTTCAGATATGGTGGCTTTCCTATGACCAACGAGATGTCCCTTGACGGCGTTAGAAAACCAGAATACCAATAATAATGATAATATAATAATCCAATGCTTCTTCTCACAATTCACAACTATCACCGTTATCAAGTATACGTGCAAACGAACAATACCACATTCAGTAAAATGCATACAAACATCAAACCATACATAAAACAAAGGATACTTACATGATATACATTAGTAGGGTGTTGGAGGTTTGATTTGATTGGATTGGGAGAAGATTTAGAGGCATTGAAAAAGGATCCTTTTGGATTTATAGTCTAGGAACTACCTAAGAGAGGGGTTTTTAACCAAGTGCTTAATCTGTATGATACCATTGTATAAAATTGATACCCTCAGATAGGTATTGATAAAATGAATCCACCAAAAATGGTTTCACTAGTTTATCAATTTCCATTTATTTATAATGAATTTTATAGTGGATAAAACTCTAGTTTTAGGAAATAATTCACCAGAATTGTTATGGAGTTCCAAAAATTATTTCCTTGGGTGGTTATATAGTATTTGGTGGACTAATTCAATAGGAGTTTGAATCACCTCAAAACAAATACCAGAATGCCCTTGGTAAATTCCCAAAGACAGTACTGGATGAGATTTGTCTTATTCATCATATTTAATCTACAGAAACTTTTTATGTGATTCCAAGGACACTTGTTAGGTACTGAGAATACCTTTCTATAGAAGTTGCAATCAACCTTTTTTGGTGAATTTATTGGTGAATAAACAATACACATAACAGTTTAATTCACCAAAATTCAACAGGGGTTCATAAAATTATGAGTTAATGGGTTTTGAAAGATGTTGATATATAGGTGTACAGGGAGTTGGAATTATGTCAAAAACTCATCTGGGTTGACATAAAGAATTTTCTAAAGGCAGAAAAGGCCTCATCTTGTTATCTTTCTAGTGGGCAAACCAGAAAGCAATTTTAGTAGGCCAGGGTGACATGCAAGGCATGGTAAATACCTTGCATTGCAAATTGTATTTATTCCATTTGGAGTGTCAGAACTCCCTGGAGGATTTTATTAGTGAAATGGACACATCTTGGTAGATAATTTATTATTGATAATTTTTTTGTTAATTTGGTATACTTCTTGTACTGCATGATGAAGAGGACATGTAGGTTCAAGGTAAAATTATTCCCTAGCCACTTTGATACATTTTCCAATTTGAAAATGTTTTAAACCAAACTAGCAATTTTTTAGATATGGAGAAAAGAAAACAATAGAGGCAGGCACTAGGCCAGATCTAAAGGGCAGATGGGTCGTGCAGAGGCTGGCCGACCCAGGTCCGCACGCGCACTGGTGGGAGCCAGTATTCGTACGCGTCTAGGTGGGGACCGCGTGTTGGCATCTTAGGGGCAGCGAAGGGGTATGGGGGAGTTGGGGCCGTCCGATTAGAAGGGCATCGACGACCCTAGCTCGTCATCAACTTTCGAGCAGCGGCGGCGAGGGGAAACCCTAGGGCGGGACCGCGGCGCCTGGGGAGCTCAATTGAGGGCGCATGAGGCATCGGGGATGGCACAGGGTGACATGGTGCACGCCGGCGAGTCCGAGGAGGGGCGGCATGGGGAGGTTTGGCATCGGTGATGCCCTCGCACGACGGCGCCCGAGCCTAGATCATTGGTTCTCATCATAGGCGATGATGCACAGGTTCCTGGGCACAAAGAAGGGCACGGTTAGATAGAGTAGAGGGAGGGGAGCACTTCTAGGTAGCATGTAGAGGGAGAAACAGAGGGAGGAGGGAGTGATGACCCACAAGTATAGGCGGTGTATCGTAGTACTTTTGATAAATAGGAGTGTTGATCCCAACGAGGAGGAGAATGTGCTAAACAGTGGTATGGAGCAGGAAATCCCTATGAATACTTAGCAAATGGGATTTTAGTGGTTTTCCGACAAGGTAACAAAGTAAAGAGCAAGTAACAGAAGTAATGAACAAATAGAGCAAGTGGCCCAATCCTTTCTTAGCAAAGGACAAACCGGTGGAAATACTTATAAGGACCGAACGTTCTCGAGGACACATGGGAATTATGTCAAGTGCTTTCGCTTCAAATAGTTGAGTACCCTTCGCTCGTGTTTGTAAGTGTTTTGTGGGTGAACCTATGCTAACATACTGCCCTTCCTAGGACTAATACATAATTGTGATTAAACCCCCTGCAAACATCCGTAACTATAGGAAAGTAATTAAGATATAAATCTAACCATAGCCTTAAACTCTGAGATCCTACGCTCCCTTGTGGAAAGGTGTCCTAACGGGGGTTCAGGTTTCTGTCACTCCGGAAACCCCACGATTAGTAGCCAAATACACAATGCATTCCCCTAGGACCATAAATGGTGAAGTGTCATGTAGTCGATGTTCACATGACACCACTAGAAGAATAGCACCACAACTTAAATACTAAACCATTGAATAATAACTAATCGTAGATTCACTACTAACAACATGACTTCTCCCATGTTCTCAAGAACTAAACGAACTACTCACAAGACATCATATGGATCAAGATCAAAGATGGTATGGTAATGGGTAACAATCTGAACATAAACAATAATCCAATGGTTCCACTCACAAGCATCAACTACAATAGTAATCAACATCGGGAAAGTTTCCCCTAAGAACTAAAGTAATATCCAACACAATTGTTACAGCGGGACAGAGTGGTGGTGATGGTGCTGGTGGAGATGATGGTGTGGATGATGATGATGATCCTGATGAAGCCTAGCTTGATGACAGTGTTGATGGCGACGGTTTCCCCTTTCCAGGAAGGAATTCCCCTGGCAGAAATCTGTCTGTCGGAGATATCTTTCTCTCTCGGTGTTTTTTGCCCCCAGAGGCAGCGAAAATCTATCTGTGGTCCCTCCCCTGGTGTTAGGGTTCCAAAGGGAAGATATAGGAGAAGGGGCAGAGTCGGAGGCCGGGCATGTGGGCCACACCTGCCCTAGGCGCGGGGTCAGGTTGGCCCACGCCTAGGGGTGTGTGGGCCCCCTGAGGCCCATCTCCGTCCTTCCTTCTGGCTTCCTTCGTCTTCTGGTAAAATAATATGTTTCCATATTTTTTGGTATTTTTCTGATGTTCGCGAAATTGCACCGTAACGCCTTCTTTTCCATCAGAATCCAGACTCCGGCAGCCCATCCTCTAGGAATCATCCAACATGCATAAATAGATGAAAAGCCATAAGTAATAGCTCATAATAAGACAAATATCAATGAATAGAGGTAAATTATGATATAGAAGGGTGATACAAATTGGGCGTATCAACTCCCCCAAGCTTAGACTTTGCGTGTCCCCAAGCGAATACTAAGCTCAGTAAACATGTCCACAGGTTTATGGAGTGAAGTGTCGATAAAAGAATACGAACAAGAAGCATCACACTTACCATTGCACAACTCATAGAAGAAAGCAACTCACCATTATGTAACTTAGCTTGCAGTCAAGTACAACAGTCGCAATAGAGATGCATAAAGATAAATCATAATTGGAATTGGCAAACTTGTTCTTGGTCAGAGAACACCTCGCAAACAGTTTCACAAAAGCTTTTTGTAGAAGTTTCAAAACATGAGCACTCTTTGCTCAAAAGGGTTTTTCACAACTCAATAGATAAGAGTTTTGTGCAAACAAGGAAGATAAAGAACATGATTGAATAAATCACCATATGAATGCTTGAAACACAACAACTCAAAAGCTTATTGGAGATAGAGAGGAAGTAGGTTTACTGACACGACTGGTAACTAGGAGGAAGGTCCCTTCTTAGAGGGTAGCATGGATTACAAGTCATAAAGAGCTTCCAAAAGATTATGGTACTTACTAGCTTTGATCCCTCATTGCCCCTATCATAAGCATCTTGAGATGATTAAGGTTAAAGTGAACAAAGATGGAGTATATGCTTGACGAAATATAAGTTGGCAATCTCATGTCCCTTGAATATGAGGGCCACTCCTCATGCATACTCAACCTTGGGCCCAGGTAAGTTCTTGTCATTGTAATTATTTGCATATCATTGAGAACCGCCAACGGGGTACCCTTTGCACATGGCACATGAGCTTTCCTATAACCAAAATGACAAAGCAAGCAGACAATGAGCATCTCAACGATCTTTTTATTTACCATGTATAGCTTTTTATTGAGGATGCTTCATATATGACTCACTATGGTGATGCTGCAAGTTTCCACCATGATTAAGCATGGCTTAGGCTAGCGGCCCAGGCGTTTCTCTAACACAGGATACAAACTCCATGGACTTACAAGTTCCCTCTTTATTTCACACCGTTGACATCCATAGACAAAAGAGCACGATATCAACTGTGTACAGAGTACAAGTGCAATGTTGAAAACGTTCCTCGTGGCAGCACGGTTCTGCTAATTCCAACATATAGATGCAAGCATATACAACTTCGATGTTCACAATGGTTCAAGTCTATTAGGGGAAAGTAAATAAAGTGTGCCATCAAGTTCGTGAGAGCTTTAATAACTTTTTCACATAACAAAATACTTTTTAATTCGAAAGGTAGATGAAGCTTGAGAATTTTCTTGGAATAGCAAAATCTACTAGGTAGATATGGTTGACCCAAGTGGCAAAAGTTTTGGGTTCAAAGGATTTTGGAAACATGATAAGTATGCCTTCTCAAAACAGGTTTTTGGCTAGCAAGGCTAGGTAGCAAGCAAGAGAGTTGAAAGAAACAAGCAAGCATACAAGTAATAAAGCCAAACATGCAATCTTCCTTGAAGACACAAAATAATCTTAAATAAATAATACTACGCTTATGATCCAACAAAAAACAAAACAAATGATACCAAATACCTATATGCTTTTTCTTTCAAACTAAAGCCACTAACCAGAACTCGGTTTGCCAAATCAAATTTAGATCCACTTGATGATCTCAAAGTGGTGCCAATACTGATGAATAAGATCCATCATATAATAGAGATTGCAAACTAAAATAAGAAGTGCAAAAAGTAGAAGATGAGACTTCTCATTAATATTCAATAAAGGCACTCACACCAAGGGATACATAGATAATCAACTAAAGGAGAGATACTTCCACATGCAAACCAAACTAGAAGATAACCTCTCTACCACAGATATGAATCCACTAAAAAGGTAAAAGGTGAAAGATAATGGTGGTGATACCGCGACACTCCCCCAAGCTTGGAACAAGCCAAGGGGATGCCAAACCTGATGACGAATTACTCCTTCGGTCGTGGTGGTGTTCTCTTGATAAGCTCCTCAATAAGTTTCTTCAAATCCTCCATATCGAAGGTCAGAGTACGAATTAACTCTGAATTATGCTCAACGCAACCCATGATCAACTTGGACCGAGGATCCCAGTCCTTGTTATTCTTTCTCCATTCTTCCAAATTAGAGTGTTTCTTCCCTGCATGGTTAGAACAAGGGGTACTAGGAGGAAGTGTGCATGGAGCGAGGATATGACGCGGAGTTCTCCCTCCTGTAGACATCCGTGATGTCCTCCTAAGCTGGGTAGGTTGTGCCACCAAAGGAATTCTTGCGACGGTAGCGCGGGTGTCCGGTTGCTTGTCCTCCTCCATGACACCTTCATACCCTACCGGAATCTCCTCCTCCTTGGGGACTTGAGGTTCTTCTTCCTCGGGCTTCTTGCCTTTGTCGTTGGTGGAGGCCATGGTGCTCTAAACTTGAGAAGATTTCTTGACAAAAACAGATCGAAACGAAAACATGATGAGAACACGATGCACGAGCCTCGAGGGATCCCGGGGGTTATATATTATGAAGATTCAATGCATAAGGAAGGTTTTGACACGAAAACGAACCGGAGACGAAGTTCGGGGGAGTCAAACCCCCTTCAGGCGTGGCCAGGCTGGGCCCGCGCCTGGGGTGGGTTTGTCCACCCCGGGCTCCGTTTCCTCTTCAGTTTTATCTCGTAACTTCCTTTGTGTATTAAAAACATCAAAAATATAAAAAGATTGAGGTTTCACGAACCTTCTGTTTTCACCACTTTTACCTATTCAAAGACGAACTCTGCAGATTCGTTCTCTCTTTCTCCTGAGAATTTCCTTTTTACAAAACCCTTGAACAAACTCAATGACAACATTAGTATAAGCAAAAACAATAAACCTTTGGTACACACTTCAACTTAAAACCCATCAAAACAAAAGCTTCTGTAAGAGGCAAATGCAAATGATGGAAGAAATCTGTCAAAACAGACCAGCAGGTAAAGATTGGTTTTTACAAAGACCTTCTGTTGCTCAAATCAAAAAGTGCAGAACTGATGGAAGTTGGGTAACAACTTGGAGAACAATCTCAGAAAAATGAAGGTTCATCCAAAGTACTGAGCTCCCTCACGAATTTTTACAATGAAGCACAAAAATCTGTCCTAGGATAGCCACTTTTCACAAATCCTCTACTTCACAAAAGTAGTTGAACTTGACACAAAAACCAAAAAAAAGATAAGGAGCGGTTATTACAGAGGTAATAACTTCCAAGACTCGACAAAACTCTTGGGTTATCTCCCAACAAGTACTTTTCTTTAAGGCCTTTAAGTTAGGCTTGAAACTTCCAAAGATGCTCACAAAGGATATATATATATCTGAAGTGAAAGAGAGCATCAAGAAGCAAATAACCAACACACTTGAGTCTAACCCTCTTCCTATGCATGGGGGTATCATGAGAAAACGAATTGTTGAAACAAAAATCCACTATCATAGGAAGACAAAACAGATGAAACTTTAAAGCTTTTCAACATAAAACGGGGAAACTTAACATCATTGAGATGCATAAAAGCATGTTTCACTCTCTCAAAATAACTTTCAGTAGCACTTTGAATAAAGTGGACAATGTAACTGTCACTAGCAACAACTTTATTATCTGATTAAGCATACTTACAATCATCAAAGAGAGGTCCAAGGTCATAGACTGGATCAATAGAAGCAAGTTGTTCCATCCTGAAATCTTTATTAGGCAAGCTATTTTCACAAGGTCTCGTGGTTTGCCGACGAGTACGCCATGGAAGGGTCCTCACAGTGCATGTTTAGAGACGTGGGGGAAGGCGGACGGTTGATGGGTACGAGGTAACACAGCTTACCCAGGTTCAGATACCACAACGGTGGCAGAATCCTACTCCTGCTATAAATCACTATAATGGCAATACGCCGAGTTACAGGGATTGGTTCGCTGTGCGAGGTGCATCGTAGTCGACACTAGGTTCTCCAAAGTTGTCTATGATCGTGCCCTAAAGGCTCCCATAGGCCCGACTTATATAGTCGCCAGGTCCTAGGGTTACAGGGAAAAGTCCTAGCCGGACAGGTTACAGAGTCCTACATTGTCTATTACTAGTCTTGCGTGTCTTGTACTCCAAGGCTCCGGGTACGTTGGTGACTCCAACCGTAGCCTTCATTTATCCGGCATGGCCTCCCTTCTGGCTCCATCTAACTGGGCCGCCCAGCAGGCCATGGGCCATGCTACCAACTGTGGGCCACCCGGGTTATCCGGATAGGAGACATGCTATGAGGATACCCATAAAGCATATCCCCAACAGTAGCACCCGGAGAACTCCGAGATCTTGCGCCGTCTTGCCTCTTCACATTGAATGCTCCGCCTAGATGGATATCGGCAAATCTTTAAGCAATATCTTGTAGTAGTCCCAAAGAACCCTGCAAGGTTTTCTCCGTCTTCAATATGTAAGTCGGCGAAATGCTGAATCTTCCATCGTACTCTTCTGTAGCCAGACTGGATCCGTCCATGCCGGAATCTTCCGATGTGACGGCTCATCTGCCTATGTCAGCTAGGGCGACGTAGGCATAGGTCAGCGATGCCTTGTAACTCAAACATGCAGAGAACACAATCATGTCCTATTTTCCCGCGCGAGCGATATGAACCGTTGGCGGCGACGGTTGGGACGTGGCGAAATTTCCGCGCACGTTCGCGCACACGTCGTCTATGCGGCAATCGTCCGATCAAGATGCACGAATCTTGATGCTGGAGATCATAAATAGTAACTGCGGTGGAACTTTTTTACTTTTCACCTCATTCTCTACTCGCATCATCTTCTTCCTCCAGCGAGCGCCCCCACGAGCTCTCCGCGCAATCTTCGCGAAAAACCCTAGCTCCAATTCTCACCAGTCACCTCCAAACTCACTCAATGGCTAGCAGCAGATCTACTCCTTCCATGGTGGCGTCAGGCGAAGCCACGGCGAAGCCGACGAGCTCCGTCGTCGTGCCCCCAGAGGGTCTGGTCATCCCCGTCTCGGCGGTGGTCGAGTCCACCGGCGGCGACCATAATCTAGTGGCACTGGAGCTGCTGGAGGAGGAACTCGAATCCCACAAGGGCGATTGGTGCGGTTCGGACATCACGGACCATGATATCAAGGAGCTGATCGCCAAGGGCTACCTCCATGCGACGGAGGGGCTCGCCTGGTGGGCGGCGCCGGCCGGCGAGGTGACACCTTCTCCCCAAGCCGGAGAAAAGGTGTACCTCAAAGCCCAATTGGTACGCGGCGTCTCCCTGCCCATCTCTAACTTCTTCCTTTCCGTCTTGAATCACTATCGAGTCCAGCCCCAAAACCTATCTCCCAATAGCATCCTAGCTCTTAGCAATTACGCGGCGCTCTGCGAGAGTTACCTAGGGATTAAGCCTAGGTTAGATCTCTTCGTGTATTTCTTCACCATCAAGCGTGAAGCCGGAGCCAGTAAGGACGAACTTAGAAATTGCGGCACCATAAGCTTCAAGATTAGTCCTGGCCGGAGGTTCCCCGACATCGTCGGCCACGAGTCATGTAAGAACTGGTAGCGTACTTACTTCTACGGCCTAGATATCCCTCTGTCCGGTCGAGAAGTAACGTACCCGGACTTCGTCGACGGAGCCGCCGCCGAAACTTCGACATGGAGATCCCAGTCCTCCCTTCCCTCCGACATCGACGCTTCCCGCGCTATAAGGCGGATAGAGTGGTTCGTAGAGACGGGTTTGACCGGCTTGGACCTAGCCATGTGCTGGTTCATCAGGCGAATCCAACCTCTGTAGCACCGCGTGAAGCTGATGCACGAGTATACTAGCGATAGAAGGGATAGCCTCCGCATCTCCGTGGACAATTTCTCGAGCGACTCCGTCAAGCTCCATCTTAAGGACATCATCAAGGTGAAGGACAAGAAGCATGGCTTCACCATCACCTATGACATGTTCGTAGACGGCAAGTGCCCAAAGGTAACTGTTTATTTTCCGTGTATGACATATACTCCAGTTCTTCCGTCTAGCCATTTCCATCCCATCTAACACAGTGGTTCTTCACTTTGCAGCTTAGCGACATAGATGAGGACAACATGGCTCCTCAAATCTATGATCCAAAGATGAAGGAAGTCATGGTCGTGTCCGACGACGATGCTCCATTGGCGTGAAAGCAGAAGAGCTCCACCTCTGATGCTGCCGACGGAGGAAAGAGAAAGAAGACGGAGGGTGGAGCCTCCAAAAATACTATCGCTGCCCTGGAGGCGGAGAAGAAAAAAAGTTACCGGGATCCCCTTTGCCAAAGCACCCCCACTTGTGTAAGATTCTTTCTCTCTGACATTGTGTATTTATCAGTCTTGCGCCTATACTTATGCATGTTGCACGTTTCTGGAAGAAAGCCACGACCAGCCTGAAGAAGACCTCCAAAACATTGGGGGCTTCTAGAACCATTCAGGACATGCTGCATCGCGATGCATCTCCTGCCATCGCCCCTGCCACTCCTCCGTCAAGCGTTCGTCTGCCCCGACAAGCTCGCAAGCTAAGGAGGCATCTGGCCCTTCCGCCATGGAAGTGGACTCAGGTGCCTCTACCGAGGTCGCTGTTGTCGGCGAGTAGGCGACGCAGGAGAGTGCCTCCCACCAAACGGCTGAAGCTCCGGATAAGGATGCCATCGGTGGCGGTAAGGCGGTGGTGGAAGCAGGTACTTCTACCGTAGGCGGCGCCCCCGCACCCAAGAAAGCCATAGAGTATCCACAGATAGTCTATCCGGTACTTACGCCAGATAGAACTGCTCTGGTTCCTGGTGCAGTGCCGACATCTCCGACGTGCAGTCTCGAGGAGCTCCTCCGACAAGCAGAGATCTTGCAAGGAAACAGCGTATCCTTTGGCAAGCTGCTGGCCGAGAGCGCTACCAACCTCAACATCATTGCACTTGTAAGTTTTTATTTGCTTTTTGTATTTCATATGAGTATCCCACTGTAGCCCCCGAGGATGTAGATGGAAAATCATAGGTCTTTGTGTCTAGATCCTCTAATGAGTGACTAAGCTAGAAAACTTCTCACTGTAGCCCCTAAGAATATAAGTGGAATGAATTATTCCGACTAGATGCTTTAAGAGTAGCATACGTAGTGTTTATAAATTTCAATACTATAGCCCCCAAGCCTATAGTTGTAACTGAATTAGTTCCGACTAGATGCTTAAAGAAAAGCTAAGCATATATCCGAGTTAAAAACTTTATACTGTAGCCCCCAAGCTTCTAATCGAGAACTAAATTAGTTCCGACTAGATGCTTAAAGAAAGACTAAGCATATTGATAAGTTAAAAACTCTCGCTGTAGCCCCCGAGCGTCTAGGTGGAATTTTTCTGGCTAGATGCTCCAATCAGACCAAACAACGTTTTAACTTTTTCCTTTGTTCCATATAACGAGAATGCTCGGAGGGGCATGGCCAATGACAAGTACCAGAAGATGCGCGCAGACTTGGAAGCTGAAAAGGGTAAAATTGCCTTCTTGAAGGAATAGATCACCAAGAGCAAGCGTATGTTTTCTTTTTTGCACTCCGACTTGGTTTTGTGCCCACATTCTCCGAGTACTCACTATGTACTTTGCTTTCTCCGACTTGCAGAAACCATTGCCAAGGCTAAGGACATTGTCAAGCAATCCAAGCACATTCAGGAGCTGGATAGCGAGAACAAGATCCTTAAGCAGGAGAGGAAGGACATGTTGAAGATGCATGAAGAATCCATGAAAGTCCTGCAGGACTCCGCCACCAAGGAAATCAACCGCTTGAAGGAGGAGATCTCGATCTTAAGAGATCAGAAGAAAGCTGCCGATGAGAAGAATCAACGCCATCATGAGGCATACAAGCTCCTCCAACAAGAACGGGATTCCTTGGCGGATACCCTCTGGCAAGATGAGGCTAGCATCTTTAGTAAGTGATTCTCCGTCTTGGATTTCTGTAGTCTAGATACTTTGAATTTTTGAACTCATGTGCTCTTTGTCGGAATTTGCAGCTCCTATGGGTTTAACCCGTTCGCCTCCTCCAACAAAGGAATGCATGGTTCTTGCTGGCAACTTCATGAACACCGCCATCACGCAAGCCAAAGAGATTGCCAAGCCCCTCCAAATCAACATCAAGGCATCGGACTCTGCGGCGAAGTACTCGGAGATCCTGCGCCGAGCCCCCGAGCGTATCACAAGCTAGAAAGCTTCATGTGCACGGGCTGGCGCAAGGATGGCGCTATCAATGGTGAAGGCACACTACGAAGATGCCGACATCGACACGGTGACCTATGGCATTCCCGAGGTAGATGACGATGGCAAAGAGATTAATCACGAATCCATCTTGTCGTCACTCGCGGGCTATGACACCAGAGTAGCCGAGTTAGTCGATGTCAACATCTTCGTGCCGATGAATACCATCGATAGAGGCAACCAAAGCTCCTCCGAGTCTCTTCACACCGCCGACTTCGAGGGTGGTTGTCCTGATGCTGGTGACGCTGCTTCCAAGTCACCTGCTCCAAAGGAATAAAAAATAACTTGTAATATTTGTTTCACCTTTGATGCGTATGCGGAAAAAGCTATCTATTTAACTTAAGGCAGAAAACAATGTTGTATGTCCTGCTACTTAAGAACCAGTTTTCAGCATGTATATATTGTTTAAGCAAGTGCTGGCTTATCCATTACTTGGTTCTTATGCTTGACTTTTCGTGAGTCGGAAGACTCGTTGTGGGAACCATGAGCTCGGGTGATGATGCCTAATGGCACCGTCAATAACCTATGCACAAAATTGCCGACAATAAGTGCCAAAAGTCACTACTCCAGAATCCACATAAAAACGACAAAGAACGTGTAGACCAGAAAACTTAAGCTAACGCCCGTAGGTGGAATTTTCACAAGTGCAATTGCAAAACTTATGCATAAAGGTTTTACATGATCCAAAAATGAACACTAAAGGAGGTAAAAGACTCAGAAATATGAGTGAACCAGAGAGCTTTATTTCATTGATCATATAAGAGGTACACAATTAGATAAAAAAGCTAAGTGTAAAAAGGACGTAGTTGTGCTATGTTCCATGGCCGATCAAGCTCCGGGTAGTCATCATCCAGGTCACGTCGCTTACGCTTATGATCCTCGTTGGGTCTATCCTTCAGTTCACGATTGTCAATGAGGTAGTAAGACCCATTGAATATCGCCTTCCTTATGATGAACGGTCCTTCCCATGGCGGGGATAATTTGTGTGACTTCTTCTTCTTAAGTCAGAGCACCAAATCCTCCTCTTTAAACAAGCGATGCCGAACGTGGCGACTATGGTAGATGCGTAGCTTCTGCTGGTAGATGGCGGATCTTTGGCATGCCAAAACGCGCTCCTCCTCGAGAAGGTCCACATCTAGGCGTCTGGATTCTTCAGCGTCATCTTCGTCGTAGGCGGCGACTCTTGGTGCATCGTGAAGTATGTCGGAAGGTAGGATGGCTTCTGCTCCATATACCATGAAGTAAGGGGTGTAGCCGGTGGACCTGTTGGGTGTAGTTCGTAAACTCCACAGCATAGATGGCAGTTCTTCCGCCTAGGCTCCAACTGCTCTATGTAGCGGTGCCTCAAGACGTGGCTTGATTCCCTGCAGAATTAATCCATTGGCTCGCTCAACCTGACCATTGGATTGTGGATGTGCCACAGATGCAAGGTCAAGTCGGATGCCCTTCTCCCAACAATAAGCCTCCACTTCTCCGAGTGACAAGTTGCTGCCGTTGTCGGTGATAATGCTATGTGGGAGACCAAATCTCACCACTAGATCTACAACAAACCTGAGGGCAGTTGCCCCATCAAGCTTTCTAATGGGTTTAGCTTCTATCCATTCAGTGAATTTATCAACTGCTACAAGAAGATGCGTAAACCCACATGGTGGCGTCTGTAACGATCCCACCATGTCTAGCCCCCAGACTGCAAACGGCCAAGTTATTGGTATTGTTCGCAATTCTTTAGCAGGAACATGTGGTTGTCAGGCATAATACTGGCATCCCATGCAGGTCTCAACTAGCTTGTCAGCGTCCGCCTTCGCGGTCAGCCAGTAGAATCCTTGCCGGAAGGCTTTCACGACCAATGATCGAGGATCGGCGTGATGCCCGCAACCTCCGAGATGGATTTTGCGTAGGATTTCCATACCTTCTAGCTGGAAAAAACACTTTAGGTATACACCATTAGTGCTCCTTTGGTAGAGTTGTCCATTGATGATGGTATAATCCTTTGCTCATCATACTATTTGTCGTCTTTTGACCTCGTCATCAGGCAAAGTTTCGTGTTCGAGATATTCCATGAACGGTTTTGTCCAAGCCGGTGGGACCTTTGTCACTATGTGGACAAAAGAGTCGAATCTATCCGGGTTGTCAATGTCGGCTCCCTTCACGGATGGTGTGCGCAAATGCTCTAGGAAAACTCCTAGCGGAATTCTTTTACGCCCTGATCCAAGCTTAGATAGCAGATCAGCCGCCTCGTTTTGCTCCCTAGGTACATACTTGACTTCGTAGCCCAAGATGCTCTTGGCTATCTCGTCCACTTGGTCTCGATATGCCGCCATCAAAGGGTTCCGCCCATTCCAGGTGCCAGCCACCTGCTGGGCAACCAAGTCAGAATCTCCACAGCAAACTATGCGATTGATGCCAATATCCTTGGCTACACGTAGTCCGTGAATGAGTGCTTCATACTCCGCCATGTTGTTTGTAGCCTCGAAGTGGATCTGCAGAACGTAGTGTAGCTTGTTTCCTGTTGGTGACTATAGAAATACACCAGCCCCCGAGCAGTTGAGAAGCTTTGATCCGTCAAAGTGCATCACCCAGTATTCTGGTTTCGGCAATGGAGTAGTATCTGGCATCTCCGTCCAATCTGCAACAAAATCCACCAAGGCTTGTGACTTGATAGCGCCGCGTCTCTTGTAGGTGATCTCGAAGGCGGCAAGTTCAATGCCCCACTTCGTGACCCTTCCCATAGCGTCGCTGTTGTTGATAATGTCAGACAGTGGAGTCTTGCTCACCACTATGATTGGGTGCTCCTGAAAGTAATGCCTCAGCTTCCGAGAATCAAGGAATACTCCATAAGCTATCTTCTGGTAGTGCGGGTAACGCTGCTTGGACTCTGTCAAGACCTTGCTTACATAGTAAACTGGTCACTGAACTCCGTGCTCATAGCCTGGTTCCTTCATGTAGATTACCCGTTTGGTTGCCGCCATGTAGATTAACAGGGGCTCGCCAGGCTCAAGCGCTGCAAGGATGGGCGCAGAGGAAAGAATCTCCTTGAGCTGCTTCAATGCTGCATCTTCTTCATCCTTCCATGCGAATTTGTCCGCCTTCTTCAGCAACTTGTACAATGGCAGAGCCTTCTCTCCAAGTCGGCCGACGAACCGACTAACTGCTGCAACACAACCTGTTACTCGTTGAATGTCCTTTAGGCATGTCAGACGGTTTATGTTTAAGATGGCCTTGATTTTCTCCGGGTTGACCTTGATTCCGCGTTGGGAAACGATGAAACCCAACAATTTGCTGGCTGGAACCCCGAAGACACACTTCTTAGGGTTAAGCATCATGTTGTATTTCTAGAGATTATCAAAGGTTTATTTTAAGTCGGAGATTAAGTCATTTGACTTTTTAGACATAACCACGATATTGTCCACATAGGCGTGAACGTTCCGACCAATTTGGTCGTGAAGGCAACGTTGCATTGTCCGCTGGTACGTAGCACCTGAGTTTTTCAGCCCAAAGTGCATCGTAACATAGCAAAACGTGTTGTATGGGGTAGTGAACTAAGTGGCCAATTGGTCCGACTTCCTCATCTTGATCTGGTGGTATCCTGAGTATGCATCGAGAAAACAAAAAAAATTCCGAGCCAGCCGTCGAGTCAATGACTTGGTCAATGCGAGGCAAAGCAAACGGATCTTTGGGACATGCTTTGTTCAAGCCGGTGTAATCAACGCACATTATTAATTCTTTGGTTACCTTTTTGGAGACAAGTATAGGATTGGCCACCCATCGGGTGTGAAGTACTTCTCGGATAAATCTAGCCTTAAGTAACTTAGCTATCTCTTTGCCAATGGCACGTCTCTTCTCGTCTCCGAAGCGTCGTAGAGGTTGTTTCACTAGTTTGCATTTTGGATCAATGTTTAAGCTGTGCTCAGCAAGTTCCCTAGGTACACCTTTCATGTCGGCAGGTTGCCAGGCAAAGATGTCCCTATTCTCATGGAGGAACTCGACGAGCGCGCTTTCCTATTTGGGATCCAGGTTCGTCCTAATGGCGGTGACCTTGGAGGCATCGCCTACCTCAAGTTCCACCAGCTTGGTCTCGATGGCGGCCTTGAACGCAGGAGCGGAGTCAAAGATCCGTTTCTTCGACCCGGGCATCTCTGAGTCATCGACCTTGCTCTGAATCTCTTTGAATTCTTCGTTGTAGGGGACAGCTTCCGCGAAGGCTGGTTCGTTAATGTCGCAGTCCCTTGCCTTGGTAAAGCTTCTGGATACGGTGATGACACCATTTATTCTGGATATCTTGAGTTTGTTGTAGACGAAGCATGGCTTGGCCATGAACGTGTGGAATATGTCGTGGCCAAATATGACGTGGTACACGCTCTTTAAGGGGACCACCTCAAAGGTCATGCGCTCTTGGCGGTAATTATTAACTTGGGCAGCAGCAAACATAGATGCCAGAGGCGGCAAGTTTGCGGTGTTGTTGTTGCTCGGGTCGGTGCCGAGTTCCTGCGGATGCTGCACTGGGTTAGGCGAAGGGGGCATGACCTTTGCGCGATCATCGTCAACAGCAATAAGTGGCCCCCTTCCCTTTTCTAGCACTGTAGGCGGAGCTCGTCCAGGTTGATCTTCATCCATCACCGTCCCAATGGTGACGAACACCTCTCGAGACGTGACGGCATTGTTGGCTTGCTCGTCGCGTGTGTACTCCTCGTCCATCTCCTGCATGGCGAAGTCTAGCTCTTCTGGACTAAAATCTATCTCCTCTGAATCTGCACTGAAGTCAGCATAGAGCGCGTCAATAACAGAGTCGGAGGGTGCCAGGACTTCCTCGATGACGGGCGGTGGAGGTGCAACAGCAGCGACGATGACTGGAGGTGGCGGCGCAGCTGCGACGATGGCGGCCGGAGGCGGTGGTGGCGGAGGGGCTCCGTCAATGAGCGCAAGCGCTGTCTGAGCTGCTGCTTCAGCCTCCGCATAGTTGTTGACAGTGTTCACCATTCCTTCGAAGGTAAGGCGTCCTGACGCCTGCTGCCGTCTTAGAGAATGTCGGAGAAGCGTGTCATGGTCCAGTCCTTCCACAAAGTGATACATAGCGTCATCATTGGGGTAGTGGGCCAGATCGGCTCGTATACGGAGCCACCTGGCCAGGTAATTGCGGGGGATTTTGCCCTCTCTATGAATGCAACGCGCCAGATCGAAGATGGTAACCACGCCGACGAACTTGGATCTCTGCTGTCCAGACGCACGGGCGAAGCCGGCGGACTTGCAGCGATCTTCCACCTTTATATCCTGCACAGGGGCGGTTTTGGTGGGCCTTGAATTTTTCCGATCTTTGCCGGCAAACTCTGAAGATAGATCCGACATCGATCCTTCCGTGAACGTCTCCGGCCCGTAGGCGGTCCGTCCAGGTCTTGATGCTCCTCCGACTCCCAGGGAACTAGTGCCCGAGTCGGTTTCGCCAATGAAGAGGTGGATGTCTCTGATAGGAACGATCGAGCACCGCGTAGGGTTTGTCTTCGCCGGGATCTAGAACTCGTCGGGAGGGACGATCGGAACATTGCCGGAGAAGAGGACGTGGCCGATGGCTACAGTCGCGCCGATTCGCGCGAAGATCTTGGTCCTCGCCCGCTGAAGAGCCTGAAGCGCCTCTTGCCCCACGGTGGGCGCCAACTGTCGTGGTATTGCCGACGAGTACGCCATGGAGGGGTCCTCATAGTGCTTGTTTAGAGACGTGGGGGAAGGCGGATGGTTGATGGAGTGCGAGGTAACGGCTTACCAGATCAGATCCTAGCGGTGGCGGAATCCTACTCCTGCTATAAATCACTATAATGGCAATACGCCGAGTTACAGGGATTGGTTCGCTGGGCAAGGTGCGTCGTAGTCGACACTAGGTTGTCTGAAGTTGTCTATGATCATGCCCAAAAGGCTCCCATAGGCCCGACTTATATAGTCGCCAGGTCCTAGGGTTATAGGGAGAAGTCCTAGCCGGACAGGTTACAGAGTCCTACACTGTCTATTACTAGTCTTGCGTGTCTTGTACTCCAAGTCTACAGGTACGTCGATGACTCGAACCGTAGCCTTCCTTTATCCGGCATGGGCCTCCCTTCTGGATACATCTAACTGGGCCGCCTAGCAGGCCATGGGCCATGCTACCAACTATGGGCCACCCGGGTTATCCGGATAGGAGACATGCTTTGAGGATTCCCATATAGCATATCCCCAACTGTAGCCCCCGGAGAACTCCGAGATCTTGCGCCATCTTGCCTCTTCACATTGAATGCTCCGTCTAGATGGATGTTGGCAAATCGTCAAGCAATATCTTGTAGTCCTCCCAAAGAACCCTGCAAGGTTTTCTCCGTCTTCAATATGTAAGTCGGCGAAATGTTGAATCGTCCATCGTACTTTTCCATAGCCGGACTGGATCCATCCATGCCGGAATCTTCCGATGTGATGGCTCATCTGCTTATGTCAGCTAGGACGACGTAGGCGTAGGTCAGCGACGCCTTGTAACTCACACATGCAGAGAACGCAATCATGTCCGATTTTCCCGCGCGAGCGATACGAACCATTGGCGGTGACGGTTGGGACGTGGCAAAATTTCTGCGCACATTCGCGCACACGTCGTCTACGCGGCAACCGTTCGATCAAGCTGCACGAATCTTGATGCTGGAGATCATAAATAGTAACTGCGGTGGAAATTTTTACTTTTCACCTCATTCTCTCCTCGCATCGTCTTCTTCCTCCAGCAAGCACCCCCTCGAGCTCTCCGTGCAATCTTTGCGAAATCCTTGAGCTGAAATTCTCGCCAGTCACCTCCAAACTCACTCAATGGCCAGCAGCAGATCTACTCCTTCCATGGCGGCATCGGGCGAAGCCGGCGAGCTCCGTCGTCGTGCCCCCAGAGGGTCTGGTCATCCCCGTCTCTGTGGTGGTCGAGTCCACCGGAGGCCACCATAATCCAGCGGCGCTAGAGCTGCTGGAGGAGGAACTCGACTCCCACAAGGGCAATTGGCACGGTTCGGACATCACGGACAATCAATAATAGCTCCACAAGTGTTCAAGAAAGGTCTACCAAAAATGATAGGACAAGTTTTGCTAGCTGCTGAATTAAGCACTAGAAAATCAGCAGGATACTTAATCTTACCACAAAGAACTTCCACATTCTTACAATGCCAATGGGACAAATGGTCTCCTTATTAGCAAGGTGGATAACCACATCACTATCCTCAAGCTCACAAGGACCAATCTCATGCATAATTTCCATGTAAAGATCATAAGGAATAGCACTAGAACTAGCACCAATATCACATAAACCATAGTAGCAATGATCACCAATTTTAACAGAAAGAACATGAACACTAGCTTTTCTAGCCTTAATAGGATGAGAGATAATATTAGAAGCATCTTCACAGAAGACAATGTTCTCATCCTCTACATTTCTAGTGACAGTGTCTTTCACAATAGCTACCACAGGTTCATCGCTCAGATGCTTACCAGGCTCCATAGTTTTCATTGTACCCTTGTTATTTGCACTAATAATCATAGAATATTCCTTTACCTTAGCTGGGAAAGGCATTTTCTCAACATGAGGTTCAGTCACAATATGATTAGTAGTACAAACTTGAGTACTTCTAACAGTAACATGACTAACAACATCTTTATAAGGAGCATGGTACTTATTCCACTTCTTCTTGGGAATTTCTATGTAAGAGGCAAAGGCCTTAAAACAGTTGGCAATACTTTGGGAATCAAGACCAAACTCATTAATGAAATCACGGAAGTTGTCAGTACCCATAAAAGATTTAATGCATTCATAATCATAGTTTATACCTGACTTTCTTCCTTTGTCATTCTCCCATGCTTCAGTGTTCTCTTGAATACAGTCTAGAAGATCCCATTTAGCTTCTTCCTTCATACGAGTGAATGATCCAGCACAAGAAGCATCTAGTAAATCTTTATCATGAAGAGAAATCCTAGCATAAAAGTTATTAAGGATAATATTATTAGGGAGTTCATGAATAGGACATTTAAGCATTAGTCACTTCAATCTCCCCCAAGCTTGAGTTGTACTCTCTCCATCAAGAGGCCAAAAGTTATATATAATATTTATATCCTTATGAATCTCACTGGGAGGATAAAATTTAGAGTAAAAGAGAGATGCCATCTCCTCCATTCCATGGATTGTCCATTCTTCAGCAGCTTATACCATTCTTCAGCTCTCCCTTTCAAGGATATGGAGAGTAACTTCTTCTTCACCTGTTTAGTTGTGATACCTGCACACTTAAACAACCCGCATAATTCATGGATAAAAAGCAAGTGATCACCAGGATGGGCAATTCCATCCCCAAAATAATAATTATCCATAACACGATTAACAATACTTGTAGGTATCTTAAAAGGATCTATCTCAACAAGAGGTGGTTCACCTACTACCCTAGCACTTGTAGTAGTTTTCCCAAACAGAAAACCAAGTGGGTTATCCATATTGGAAACAAAGTAACAAGTAGTAACAAAAGCAATACTCATAGTAAAAGTTTCCCTTACCAGTTCCACTCTTCAATAGCGCTTCACTCCCCGGCATTGGCGCCCGAAAATAGTCTTGATGACCCACAAGTATAGGGGGTGTATCGTAGTACTTTCGATAAATAGGAGTGTCGATCCCAACGAGGAGCATAAGGTGCTGAACAGTGGTATGGAGCAGGAAATCCATGTGAATACTTTGCAAACGGATTTCTAGTGGTTTTCTAACAAGGTAACAAAGCAAAGAGCAAGTAACAAAAGTAACAAACAAATGGAGCAAGTGGCCCAATTCTTTCTTAGCAAAGGATAAGCCGGTGGAAATACTTATAAGGACCAAACGTTCTCGAGGACACATGGGAATTCTGTCAAGTTCTTTCGCTTCAAATAGCTGAGTACTCTTCACTGGTGTTTGTAAGTGTTGTGTGGGTGAACCTGTACTAACATACTGCCCTTCCTAGGACTAATACATACTTGTGATTAAACCCCCTGCAAACATCCGTAACTACAGGAAAGTAATTAAGATATAAATCTAACCATAGCCTTAAACTATGAGATCCTACGCTCCCTTGTGCAAAGGTGTCCTAACGGGGGTTAAGGTTTCTGTCACTCCGGCAACCCCACGATTAGTAGCCAAATACACAATGCATTCCCCTAGGCCCATAAATAGTGAATAGTCATGTAGTCGAAGTTCACATGACACCACTAGAAGAATATCACCACAACTTAAATACTAAACCATTGAATAATAACTCATCATAGATTCACTACTAACAACATGACTTCTCCCATGTCCTCAAGAACTAAACGAACTACTCATAAGACATCATATGGATCAAGATCAAAGATGATATGGTAATGGGTAAAAATATAAACCTCAACAATAATCCAATGGTTCCACTCACAAGCATCAACTACAATAGTAATCAACACCGGGAAATTTTCCCCTAAGAACTAAAGTAATATCCAACACAATTGTTATAGCATGACGGAGTGGTGGTGATGGTGCTAGTGGAGATGATGGTGTGGATGATGATGATGATGATGATCTCGATGAAGCCTAGCTTGATGACGGTGTTGATGGCGACGGTCTCCCCTCTCCGGGAAGGAATTCCCCTAGCAGAAATCTGTCTGCTGGAGAGATCTTTCTCTCTCGGTGTTTTCCGCCCCCCAGAGGCGGTGGAAATCTATTTGTGGTCTCTTCCCTGGTGTTAGGGTTCCGAAGGGAAGATATAGGCGAAGGGGCGGAGTCGGAGGCCGGGCATGTGGGCCACACCTGCCATAGGCGCGGGGTCAGTGGGCCCGTGCCTAGGTGGGTGTGGGCCCCCTAAGACCCATCTCTATCCCTCCTTCTGGCTTCCTTTGTCTTTTGGTAAAATAATATGTTTCTATATTTTTTGGTATTTTCTTGACCTTCGCGAAATTGCACCGAAACGCCTTCTTTTCCATTAGAATCTAGACTCCAGCAGTCCATCCTCCAGAAATCATCCAACATGCATAAACAAATGAAAAGACATAAGTAATACCTCATAATAATACAAATATCTATGAATAGAGGTGAATTATGATATAGAAGGGTGATGTAAATTGGGCGTATCAGGGAGTTGTGCATGCGAGGAGATAGGATGCCGAAGATCCTTTCTTATTCTTCCTCGAGGAGAGCAGAGCAAGTGGGAGTGAGAGGTAGCTCTGGGAGGTGAGGTAGAGAGGAAAAAGGGGGAAATGAGGGCAAAGGGGTGACCTGGGGTGGCCTTGGGCTTATAAACCGAAGAGGGAGTGGTGTTTAATGGACCATGTCCATGGGAAGCTTTGTGGAGGGAGGTGGCAATAGATTGGGCAAGAGGGGTGGTGTTGGGAGGTGGTGGGGTCCAGGTGCTCGACCAGAGAGTGGTGGGGAGAGTTGGTGGATGCTGCCCCTTTTATTTCCAATATTTTTGCAAGGTATGCCTCTCCTTCTCTTTTAAAAACACATGGGACAAGGAAGAGGGAGGTGCTATAGTAGCTAGGGCTACAGTGCATGACTAGAGAGGAGTGGGTTTGGTGTGGAGGAGTCCTTGACAAGTTTTTATGGGGGCTTGTAACACCCTCGGATCGACCCTATACAAGTTTCAGCAATTCCCGCCAAACCCGCATAGAAACGATTCAAAGGTGCCCACCAGGCACTTGCGTGTGGGTGGAAAACGAAGTAATATCATTACACAATAGTCCACGATGGAACCCACAAAACATATATATACATCAATGACTCCATGAGTCAAGAATATAGATATATAGTACAAAGATCCAAATCACCTTGAAAACGATACAGTGTCCGAGTATGGACAAGATGCAAATTGAGCTAAGGTCCCTGAAGAATAACCAATGGCATCCATAACCCTGCCCAGTCCAAGCCGAAAGGGTAAGCTTGCTAATGACCTCGATATCAAAACCTGCTTAAACAAAAGGGGTGCCGACAAAGGGCAAAGGTAAAAGAGAGCGGTCAGTACTGAGGCCAGTACACGGCGAGTCTTAGAATTCGGTGGTCCTCGCCTACATAGGTATGGTGGACTGAAGCGGCAGCGCAGCATGCACTAAACAGCCTATAGAGACTCGATACCACTGTCGGCTATCAGAGAGGGATAAGAAAGACCTATTCGAAACAACCTGATACTACCACCAAACATACCCATCTTGGTATTTCCCCCTTGAGACCAAACGAGGAAGTCAATCCGAGGAAACTCACATAGTTGGTAGTTTTATTCATTCATTCCATGGTGGTTATCCAACTTACTTGTCATATCAGATGCAAGTCATATTATAACGGTCAAGTTTAGTTATAGTTGTCTATGATCGAGAATTGTGCTCCACGTCGTCCATAACCGCGGATACGGCTTCTTGAAATGATTTAACCCTGCAGGGGTGCACCAAAGTTTCCACACGCACCTACACCCTTGTTGTCAGATCAGGTAGGTACAAAATCACAAAACATACACCCAACAGTATGTCAACGGTGTTTCGGACACAATGTTTCCTAGACCCAAAGAAAGCACATGGGGGTCACCCCACTAAGCTACCCGCAACGAAGTTGGCCGGCTTCGGAACAGAACCAGAGGTTTGCGTCAATGGCGGTAAATGACTGAGAACTCGAAAGTGTGACTGGTCTTGTCGATACCGCAAAAACACTCCGCATTTATTCCTAAATAGTACAGGCGCTCCATGCTCAATTGTAAATGAAGCAGTAAAGCATGGCATAAGTATAGGATAGTAATAAAGCTCCAAACTACTTTTTGGCCCATAGTACAGTACTTTGAATTCAGGTACTAAATCAATGGGGGTGCCCACACACCCCACCTGTGGTTAGCGCGCTCGATCTCGGAACAAATATTAAGAACTCAGGGTCCTACGGGACACAATTGGGCGGTTAAAATCCAAATATTGTCTATTACCCACCAGTGCCTCTACATTATTTACCTACTTTCAATTTTAGTTTTAAATCCATGATCATCTCCACCATTAATCATGTGCCAACCACCCAACAACGATAGAATATCGATGACGAGAAGCATCACCTAAGCAAGCAACTACGACTCACAAGGACGAATGTCTATCAATCAATAGGAAATAGGAGGTGTCCAAGGCAATATAGTGGCTGCAAGGGATATCACGGGTACGAAAACTAGAGCATCACGACATAGATAGCAATAGATCAACATGAGGAATTAAAGACTAGAAATGTAAAATAGGTAGAAAGGGGGAGAATGCTTGCCTGAAAAACATTGCCGAAGTTTCATAACCGAAGAACTTGTCGAAGCTCAGAACATCTCATCGTCCTTTCCGGGAAGAAGCAAACACTAAAAGGAACAAGCGATGCAGCAATTACAACTAATGCGGAAGAATCGGCATGATTCTGATATGATGAATGACATGGCAAAAATGTGATGCAATTAGGCAATATTAAGCGGAACCAGGGTCCCGACAATTAATTAGGTGGTTTATGTTGTTTAGATACCCTGCAATTTAATGTTGTATTAGCAAGACAAAATTATATCGCATATGGCCTCAATATTTAGACTAGATTCACAAATTTAGATGGGGCCAATATTATACTAGATTCACCCGCATATGGCATCAATATTTAGTTATTAGATGTGTCGAAAAAATACCCCCAAACACCCACAATATGTATGCGAGTATGAACAATTAAATATGCAACATTTTATATAGTTAGCAATTTATAAAATAGGGGATCGGAAAAGGTCACACATCGGGTTCCGAAGATCTTGGATCTGAGAGGTTTGGTTCGGTCTTCAGGGTTCGACGAGGGATTGGTATTTGGATCGGGCTCCGTGATCGGTCTTCGGTCCGCGAAGAAGATCTTGTCGCCATCCATGGCACGACATCGAACCGGTGGAGATCTTGTCGGAGGGAACTTGGAGACACACCGGTCCTCGGCTCCTGACTTGGACCGCACCGTTCCTTGGAGCAAGACAGAGACATAGATCAATGCCACGAGATACACATGGCATGCCAAAAAAATATAGACGTGTGGCCGTCTGGCACAACCTCCCTGGCATCTTAACCGAATTTACACCTGCAGAACCAACGAAGGCAAAGGCATCCATTAGAGGGAAACTGCACGACAAACAAAAAAAAGAGGCCGACGGGTAGCCGGTTCGCTCACGGGCGGCGACGGGCTCGGCGCTGGTGACGCTCGCGAGCAGGGGGACCCGTAGCATGGCAGGATGCGCTCGACTACAACATGGAGGCAAACAACACCGGCGCGGGGAGGCCAAGGACGTGATGGCCGGTGGCCGGAGCATCGGGGAGGGCGCTGGTCACGCAGAGGGCACCATGGCTAGCTGGGGCGGCGCTGGGACCATCTGCGGGGGCACGACTAGCGCAGGCAAAGGACACGACACGACGGCGGCTGGAGGATGGGCTGCGGGGTAGACGGAGGCCAGTGGTGGCGGTTGGTTGGGGCGAGGCCCGGCGGGTAGCGAGAAAGCACCATGGGCGGTGACGCGAGGCCGGGCTCTGACGGTGCGACACAGAGAAGAGAGGCGAGGAGGGCGCCTGGCGGTGGGGAACGAGCAGAGGAAGGTGTCAGGAGGAGCGAGGGCAGCGCCCGACGAGCGGCAGGGAAGCTTGAGGCGACGGGTTCACCGGGATTCGAGGGAGGCGGCGGGGGAAAGCTGAGGGAGGCAAGGAGGATGCCCAGGAGGGGATCGCACGGCGACGGGATCCTGGATCGCGATGGAGGCGGGGGTGGGTGGAACCGCGTGGAGAGAACGCCAAGTTGGGGTGGGGCCGATGATGGGACGCCAGGCGAGCGGGTTTGTTTTGATCGAGAGAGAGAGAGAGGGTGGGTTGCAGTCAGCTCGCGTGGGGCGTGGGTGCGTGTGGTCGTGTACATGTTGGGTGGGGTATGGAACAGGGCAAGGGTGGTGTACCGCTGGAGCGAGAGAGAGAGGGTTTGACGGGCGGATTCTAGGGTGTGTTTGCGTGCGCGTCTGGTAGGCTGTGCGGCGGCAGGTGGGATTGGGGTCTAGGGTTAGACAAGAAGGGGTCTAGGGTTTTATATATGGGATAGTAGGTGGTCTGTCTGGTTGGGCCTTTGGGCCTGACCAGACGAACTGCCTCCCCCTAACAAAATATTTATATTATTTATTTTCTTTTCTTTTCTTTTATTTAAAACAAAACATTTACAAATATGTTTTAGACAAAAATAAGGATCCGAGAGTAACATGGTTCTATATTTGAAATAGAGAAGGGGTATTTGTAGAAAACAAATATAGGGCTTTTAGAAAAATAGTTTTAGACAAATAGATGCATGCTGATGTCATGATAATGCACAAATATAGTACATGCGATTTTTTGGTAGCAGTTTTACCTGTGGTGCTACAGGGTTTGATTTGGTTTGAATCAAGTTTTGCTTGGTTTTGCAAAATTGATCAATCTGGTGCTTGTGAAGGAAGTTGAAAAATCTCCATTGAGCAAGAGTAGGGTAAGGTACTGTTGGCTGGATAGGGTCATAGCTTAGCCCTAAGAATTGTTTGAGATTTTTCAGAAGATTTTTAGTCCACCTTATATCATTTATTGAAAAAGGGCAGGAATAGATTCTATAAGTTCATGTGATAAATTTACCTTGTACAAGGTTAGTTTTTGACGTGATATGGTCCTAAATACCATATTACACTTTGGAGAAATTTATTTGAATTTATTGAGATGAGAAAGTATTTTTAAGGAATTATTTCTTATTTCTACCATTTAAGAAAAAGGGCAATACTATAGAATCTCAAAAATATTTATGTTTGAGTTTAAAAGGTAGGGTATGATATATATAACTCAATTGTGCATTGATTTGGCAAGGTGACTTGGAGAAAAACAAACTTGCCTTTACAGAGAGAGATATTAGGGTTTTGCCAAAAGTGGAAAAAAATAGTTTGAGGATACAAATAATTATGGTAATTATTTGGGGGATCATCATAATCAAGTTAGATGATTTAAACTTGATTTATACCTCATTTTCCACTTGTGTTTTGAAGAATTTTGGTGAAATGGGAAGAAACTAGATTTTTGGAAATCTAGGGTTTTGTTAATTTCATGCCAGCAAAACATGGTTGGACTGGTGAGCTCAGAGCTGACCTTGGTACAAGGGATATATGGATAGATAGAACATGTTATATAGATGACAAAGGAAGCAAGGGTTGGGCTTGGTTGGATTTGAGGTGATGTAGGAGTGATGGCAAACTTTGATGGAAATAAGGCTGCCATAACATAGTGGTCATGATGCCTCATAAACCATGGGGGTTGAAGAAGCACAAGGTTCCAATGGAAAACAAGTGAAGAGTGGATTGAGATACCATGATTAGTAGATATTAACCATGCAAGGATTTGGCCAAGGGGAGGTAGCATATACATGTGAGATTCTGCCAAAGTAGGCAAGATGATAAAATTTACAGAAAAGATTATTATCTTGGCTACAAAACCATCATGGATGAGTGGGAACCAGAATAGCTTATCCAAGGGAAAGAGTGGGCTTTGGTAGTACTAAAGATGTACTACAATATGGTTCAGGTGCATTCCTAGGAATGCACATAGGTTGGAAAAGGTAGATCTCCAAGGATTGAATCTAGATAAGAAATCCAGACTTAGCCATTTTGGTAGATTTGGTAATTTTGACTAGTATGCAAGAGGGAAAAAATTGAGAGGGTGGCAAGGGTTTATAAATGAGTAGAAATTACTTTTCTAAAATAATATAAATAAGACTAAGGATTTAATCCTTGTGATAATTGTGATGATTCTAGATCATCGTGTGTGAACCTTTATGTGCTAAATAGAAGTAGTTAAGTATTGTTTGGTGATTATGTAAATCGTATTTATTTATAGACGCTAGTACCGACCAAGGATACGAAGAGGAAGGAGACTGCTATGAAGAAGAAGAGGAAGAGAACTTCAATCACTGCACCAATCAAGGCAAGATAACACTTGCATGATAACTATGCAAACTAGAGGCCTTAGGCATAATTGGGTATACCACTTTATTATACCAAACCCCAGTTTTACTTGCAAGCTTTATTATTTTATTTCTTTATCAAAGTTCTTTATTACTTCTGGTTAGTATTTAGTGAGTTTTGGAAAGATATTATAGGTAGCATAAAGAACATAAAACTTGGCCTAAGTTAGTTAGAACTAGATGTCATACTAAGGCATGAGATCTAGATTTGGATAAGGCACACTTGATTAGCACCCCTCATTAATGATTACCCCCAATTTAGTGGCTAGTGCTAAGAAGAAAAGTTGATCACTTTAGATGGGACTACTTGGTGAAAATGATTATGAAAACCTTAGAAAGATGAGTCATTATAATGAAATGTTTTGACATGTGTTATGAACACTAGATGATTTGATGATGAAAACATTGAGGCATGAGCCTTAGCCCTTTATAAAACTGATGGTTAGGTTCGGATGCGATACCATTCCAATTTAACCGTACAAGCACAATAACCAAATTTCGGTAGGGCTTGACTGGAAGTTTATATATCTTAGTATGGGTTCCCTTGCGGAAGAGGTTTGAGATGAGGCTACCTCGTGATGATTGTCCACCTGTGCAGTTCCCAAGATGATAGATGGTCATGGTTGGGAGGCCAAACTCATAGGGGAGGTGCCTATACTAGGGTGTGTAATTGAAAGGTTAAGATTTATTATACGCATACTGAGTATGGTGATTCAGGGTTGTTCCTGATAGATGTATCGAATGTTGTAGTGAAAGTATACCACCTCTGTAGAGTGTCAAACTATTCGAATGGCCACGTCCGCGGTTATGGACAGTTGGAGTGGCCATATTGTTCCGTCGTCAGATGTTTTCAAAATGACTTGTGAAATGAACTATGACTTTGACTTGACCATAACAGGGTTGTGAACATGAAAACTAAGTTCCCACTTAGGTGTTATAAAACATTAAACTAGTTTTCTTTACTTCTAAACTCATTTAGAGTAAACCTGGCTTTTTGCAAATAAACCTACAGCTTAGGATTTCTACTTGAACCACCTTACTTGTTAGTGATAGTTTGCGAGTACTTAAAGAGTACTCATGGCTTTGTCCCTGGCTATTCCTATGGCCAGATAATGAGGAGGACTACCAGGATAATGGACAACAGGAAGTCTATGACAACTAGGATCATCTCCCATCGTTAGCATTGCCTGTGACCCTGAAGATGGAGCTTCGACCATGCTACTATTATTATTATTCCGCTTCGTTGATTATATTAAGACTGGATCATGAGATCCTTTATTTGTAAGACCTTTATTATGGTTTATAATGGATGATAAACTATGGTACCAATATGTTATGTCTCGTAAAAATAGTAATCTTGGGATTGCGATGTATGGCATAACAGGCATCTGGGATTAAAAATCCGGGTTTTTACACCGAAGATTCATTATCCAAAGGACTTGTCAAACTCACAACATCTCATCGTCCTATCCTGGAAGAAGCAAAGCGCTAAAAAGAATAAATGATGCAACAATTACAAATGATGCGAAAGAACTAGCATGTTTATGATATGAGGCATGACATGGCAAGTTTATGATGCAAACCATGTTGGAAAGATGGCATGAGCATGGCATATCGATTATACAACATTAGAGAGGCATTCTCAACAAGAAATAATTATTTTGCCATTTTATTAATCATGTTTTCCTTGCATAAACAATTCTGATCTTACAAGTTCTCCATGATGCATGATGCAATTGCAATTATGAAATGCACAGTTAGAAAGGGTCGTTGCGCTGATCGATTTAAACATATTATTTGTCGAATTACGATTTAAACATATTAAAAAACAGGACTAAAAATACACATGTGTAAAAATACACATTATAACTCTCAAACATGAAAAGGGCTCACTTGTTGGTTCGATGGCGCTCCCATCCCCACCTCTAGCCACCGCCACCTCTAGCCCCTAACGCCGTCGATCTCCCTCGTCAGTGTCCTCCCCTCAATTTCTCTCCGACCATTCTTTTCGTCTGATTGCTGGCTCTCTTTTCATCCTTATGGATGGCTTACTTCATTGGGATTTCACTCCTGGGATGGCCCTTGAAGCCCAGGTACGTCGCGGAATTAGATCTTCAGTTTACTTCTCGCCTTTGAAGTCGTCTAGGGAATTTTTTCTGGTGGTTTCCTTCTCCTCAACTGCCTTTGTCTTATCTGAGGAATATGTGGGTCTTGCTCTACAATTTTATCTGGTGGTCTACGATCTAGTTATCGGGTTTTCAAACTGAGTGATCGCCGTTTTCGGTTCTCCGTGGTTTCCAACAGAGTGGGGCATTTCATCTATGGACTACGTGATCGGATTTGGCCTGATTTTGTCTGTTACTTCAGTCTCTTTCGTGGAATTCATCCTTCTACCTCTGGTATGTTTCACAATCTTAATTCTTCTGATGAGGAAATTCGTGAGGTTTCAGAAAGAAGTTCTACATGCTTCATGCCTAATCTCCAACTCCTTCAGGAAAGTGCCGATCGTGATCCCTCTAATTGTTCCATGTTGGAATTATTACAGTTTGGTTTTCAAAAGGCGTTATCTACTCCTGGATTTTCCAATGATATCTCTAAGTTTTCACGTGGGCATTCTAGTCATGATATTTCTTTAGGAAGTTTTAATTGCTTTTTGCCAATTATCGGCAACACATTTCTGAGATGAAGATGATTTGCTGTGGAAATTCTTTCTCCGAAAACTTTTGTGCCTCCTTCCCGATCGTTAAGTTGGAGGAAATTGTGAATCTGCTAGATGCTAATTACTCGGACGAAGAAGTCAAGGAAATTATTCAAATTCCATTTATTCCGTCCAAGGATATTATTTTCAAAATTTTGGGCCGGTGTAGTTCTTGTGGCCTAAAGGATCATTTAGCTGATGCATGTCCAGGACTCTGCTTATCATGTCGTGCTTTGGGAACAACGTATGACTCATGTTCAATTGATAGATGGGCTAAATTTCTAAGCTTTTGCTCTAAATGTCTTGGCTCTGGTCATCTGCCGAATAATTGTGTTGTTGGGCTGAGATGTAAGAAGTGCAAGCTTCTAGGTCATTGGGCTTTTATTTGCACCTGACAGCAATTTGGTAGTATTTGGAGGCCAAAGAGACACGTTTATTAGGACAATTTAAGTTGCCGGAAAATCTGGAAGGTTAAAGCAGATAAACCTGCATTAAAGGTAACAACTCCTCAAACAACTCCGCCTCCTCTGTTCTCGCCTGTCGTTTCGCCTCCTCCCTGTTCTACAGTGCAACCCTCGACATCTTTGGCCGCGACAACCATTGTTGTTGTCGACACTCCCGCCATGGACAACTTTCCAGTCAATCCTCTTGCCTTCATCCCTGATGGCATGGCGGTAGAGCCTGGTCCATTGAATCATCGCATTCGCTCATTCATGCTGGTGAATCCGGTACCACCTCTGCAGCATGACAATGTCGTTATCACAGAAACCAATCGCTTCATCCCGATTCAGTTCAGGGAGCAGACGCGTCTGGAAATTGCTGATTTGCTAGTTGAAGCTGGACATCCGCTGCGCCGTCTTGATGATCATCTGTTTGGTATTGGCACTTTTACTCTGCATGATGCTCTTGCTGCTGATACTGTTATTGGCCTTCATTTTGCTTTAGATGAGGAAACCACTGTTACTTTTGTCAAGCATAATGCTGCTAGAAACATGAGGTTATCTGAGTTTGGTAGAGAGATCTGGGTCATGTTTTTAGGTTTTCCTCTTGATTATCAGACAAACTTTTACATTAACAGAGCCTGTGATGACTTTGGACTGCTATCTAAATGGCATCTGCCTAGATAAAATAATAACTATGTGTTAGCTAAGTTCTGTCTTGTTGATCCTAAGTTTGTTCCTAAAAGTTTGGTGATGATGCAACTGGGTGGTGCTAGACGTAGCTGGACCATTCCTGTGATTATGTTAAGGTCTGATGATTGGAATTCTCATGTGCATGATGTACCACCTCCACCAGAAGACCCAGAACCTGAAGATAGTAACCCACATCCCCTGTTTGGAGTTGAGATGACTATAGAGCAAATCTACGAACAACAGGTTGCTAATTGGTTACAGCAGAATGGAGCTCATTTTGGTGTTCACAATAACCAGAACAATGTGGGACAACAGCATATGCACATTGATAATCCTGTAGCTATTGAGAATATGATGGTGGATCCTCCTCTGATCAATTTTCAGGCTATTCTTGCTGAGCAAGGTGTTCACTTCTCTACTGGGGTGCACCCACCTTCCACTAATCTGGCTGATAGCCCTGCACAAGCCTGGAATGATAGTATTTCTGATCACTCAGGTTCCAACTCTTCCATTCATGATCAGCACATGCAGGATGTAAGTACCACTCTCACTTTAAATAGTATGGTCCATGTTGATTTCTCTCGCACTGATAGTGAATTATTGGCATGATTTTCCGTAGCCAAGGCTCTGATTTCTAGTGCCTTTGTGCCCAAGGTTCAGAATTTTATGTCACTGTTCCCTCTGATCAAGATGTCACCTACCACTTTTCATGAACTTTTTGGGGAAAGCTTTCTTCTAATGCAAAATAGGGAAGCAAGGAAGTTATGTGGTTTGGGAGTTGTCTCTTTTGTGAATATTTGGGAGTTGCCTGAACAAAACAAGGATGTTGATGATCTTGTTATTGCTCAGGATGTGTCTATTGGTCAGAAAAGGAAATTGGAAACCCCTATTGTGGAAAACCAAGTGAGGAGGACTTCAAGGAAGAATAAGTATAATGGATTCTGATCTAAGGGACTCTCAGATGTTAAGGCCACTAAGTCCAAGGTTAAGCCTAGACTGATTCCTACTACTGTTGAGAATAAGGTGGATGAGGATATTGATATTGGGTAGGGACATGTGATAAATCCCACTCCTCCTTCCACTCCAATTGCTACTATTCAAGCTATAGGTGTAAACCTTTGTGGTGTTCATCCTTCAAAGCTCTCTCCTAAGAAGCTGCTCAAGAATCCTCATGGAGATGAGAAGGAGATTATGGACAAGAAAGCTTAGAAGACTTGATGCAGACAGTTAAAAAGTGGTTTGTTTTGTGCTGGAATATTAGGGGCCTTAATGCTAAATCCAAACAACTAGCTTTATGAAATGCAATCCATTCTAGTGGGTGTGCAGTGGTTTCTATTTAGGAAACTAAAAAGGAACACTTTGATGTGGCTTTTATTAGGGAGTGTTGTCCTCCTTCTTTTGATGAATTTGTCTATGTCCCTTCTATGGGTGCTTCTGGTGGTTTGCTTATTATTTGGAAAAGTGATGTGTTCTCTGGCCTTGTAATGCACTATGAGTCCTTTGCTTTATCTATTCATTTTACTGCAACTCAATCTATCCAGGAATGGGTCTTGCTTAGTATTTATGGACCTTGTCATGGGGAGGCTAGAGAGCAGTTATTCAATGGTTATATAACCTAAACATTCGTAACACTAAAGATTGGCTAATATTGGGTGACTACAATTTTATTAAATCGCCTAATAACAGAAATAGGGGTGGTGGAGATGCTAATGATATGTTAACTTTTAATGAATACATTAGATCTCAACATTTGAGTGAAATTCCGATTAAAGAGAGAAAATTTACTTGGGCAAATAGGCAGGAAAATCAATTACTTGAGCAGCTTGATTGGTTTTTTACTTCATTACATTGGACCAGTTCTTATCTAGCTACTCTGGTAAATCCACAAGGGAAGCCAACCTATGATCATACTCCTCTAGTTGTGTCCATCCAAACTCATATTCCTGCCAGTAAAAATTTTCGATTTGAAAACTACTGGGTGGCCCATCATGGTTTTTTTGACACTGTGGTAATTTGGGAGAAACCAACACATAAGGAAAATAGTGCCTCCAATTTAAATTCTAAATTTAAAAGGCTTAGGTATGATCTGAAATTTTAGAGTAAATCAATCTCCAGACTGTCTGTGTGTATTGAAAATTCAAACAAGGCTATATTGGAACTAGATAACCTGGAGGATAGCAGAGACTGACTATATCAGAAGAAAATTTTAGAAGAATTCTAAAAGAACACCTTTTAGAGTTACTGGAGTTTCAGATAATATATTGGAAGAAGAGATGCACTATTAGATGGACAATGTTTGTAGATTAAAATACTAAGTTCTTTTAGAATATTGCTACTGAAAGGTACAGAAGAAACTCAATTTCCCAGCTTAAGCTTTTGGATTGAACTATTGTAACTAGTCATGCAGATAAGGAGAAGGTTATCTTTGATTCATTCAAGGAAAGACTTGGCACTAATTGTTCCACTCGCATGCCTTTTGATTTAAATTCCACCATATAGCCAACTGAAGGATTGGAAGATTTGTCTAAACCCTTTACTACTGAAGAAATTGATAATGTGGAAAAGCTAATGCCTATTGACAAAGCTCCAGGCCCTAATGGTTTTAATGGGCAGTTTCTTAAAAGTTGTTGGCATATCATAAAGCAGGACATTTATCAGCTTTGTTTTGATTTCTATAATGGACAACTTGATCTTGAGAGCATTAATATGGGTCATATTACACTTATTCCCAAGGTACATACTCCTTAAACTGTCAATGAATATAGACCCATCACACTACTAAACTGTTGCTTGAAGATTATTACAAAATTATTGGCTAACAGGCTACAACAAATTGTTCTGAAAATTGTGCATAAAAACCAATATGGATTTCTTAAAGGGAGAATAATACATGATTGTTTAGCATGGGCATTTGAGTTCATCCATCAGTGTGCTGCTTCTAAACAGGAGATTATTTTGCTTAAATTAGATTTTGCCAAGGCTTTTGACACTATTGACCATGGTGCTTTGTTGAAAATCATGAAACAAATGGGATTTGACAAGAAGTGGTTACAGTGGATTTCCATCATTTTTAAGCTGGTAAATCCTCTGTTCTGTTAAATGGTGTTCCAGGCAGGCAATTCTTTTGGAAAAGAGGAGTCAGACAAGGTGATCCACTTTCTCCTATGATATTTGTGCTTGCAGCTGATCTCCTTGAATCTGCAATTAAGAAAGCTTTCAGAGATCAGATACTTCTTGCACCTTTCTCGCCTGACTATGGTATGGATTTTCCTGTTATCCAATATGCTGATGACACATTAATTATAATGCTTGCTTGCCATATTCAAATTAATGTGATGAAGGAGATTCTAAGACATTATGCAATCTCCACTGGTTTACATATCAATTTCCACAAATCCTCCATGATTCCTATCAACATCTCTAATGAGCAAGCCCAAAACTATGCTGCTTCTTTTGTCTGTAACATTGGTCAGATGCCCTTTATTTATCTGGGACTTCCTCTGGGGACTACTAAGCCCTTAGTCATTGATCTTATGCCTTTAGTTGAGAGGATTGAGAGGAACATGTCTGCTTCATTCATGATGATGGCCTATAGTGGTAGAATAACTATCATTAACTCATTTCTTACCTCGATTGCCATGTTTCCAATGTGCTCTCTAAATATTCATTCAAAAATTATTAAGCATATGGAGAAAATTAGGAGACACTGTATGTGGAATAAAAAGACTGAGGATGGTAAAAAATGTCATTCTTTAGTGGCATGGGATAAGGTCAATAGACCAAAAAATAAAGGAGGTACTGGTATTCTCAATTTAAAAATACAGAATCAAGCCCTTCGCCTGAAGCATTTACACAAATTTTATAATAGGATTGACACTCCTTGGGTGACACTTCTCTGGAGATCTTATTACCATGAAACGGTTACACATGTTGTTGCTCCTTGTGGTTCTTTGTGGTGGAAGGATATTACTAAACTTATGCCCATCTTCAGAGGCATTACATCTTGTCAGGTTGGTACTGGTGAGGCTATCTTATTTTGGAAGGATGACTGGTTGGGAGAAATTGCATCTGAAAATTTTCCAAGAGCTTACTCATATGCTTTAAATGAAGATGTATCTGTTAAGTCATTTTTATTTGGCCACTAGTCTGTCTACAAACTTTTTTGTTCCTGTATCCACTGAAGCATTTGAAGAAATTAAGGAGCTTCAATAGGATGTCAGAGCCACTACTTTTGGAGATATGCCTCAGGATTTATGGACTTATGTTTGGGGCTCTGATTCATATTCCTCCAAGAAATACTATGAGTTTTGTTTCAGGAATATTAAGCCGCATGCTGCTTTTAATTGGATTTGGATATCCAAATGTACTCCAAAAGTAAAATTCTTTTGTTGGCTACTCTTTTCAGATAGATTGAATACCAGAAATTTGTTGAAGCGAAAAAATATGCTCCTACAGTCAGGATATAGGTGTAACCTATGCAGAGACCCTCCTGAAGAAACAGTTGAGCACGTGTTCTTTCACTTCCCTTTCAGTAAGGAATGTTGGAATAAACTGGGGATGTACTGGCATAACCAAGGAAATAGGTTGGACATAATCTCTTAGGCTAAAGAGAACAGAAATAGTAACATGTTCATGGAAAAAATTCATGTTGGGGGCCTGGAATATTTGGAAAGAGAGGAATAATATCTACTTTAAGGCTATTACCCCCACAATCCAGTCTTGGAAAGTCAAGTTTATTGATGATTTTCGTCTTCTGCTGCATAGGACTAGGGAGGATTTGCATCCCTCCATACATAGTTTTATAGCCTCTTTGTAACTTCTCTGTTTTATTTTTCCTCTTATTTGATTTAGGATGCCTCGTTGTGTCAACACCCGGATTTTTAATCCCAGATGCCTGTTATGCCATACATCGCAATCCCAGGATTACCATTTTTGCGAGACATAACAGAATTGGATACCACGGTACATCATCCATTACAAACCATACATAAGGTCTTACACAAATAAGGATCTCATGATCCAGTTCTTAATACAACTCAAGCAGCGGAATACGTAATAATAAAGGTAGCGTAGGCGAAGCTCCATCTTCGGGGTCACAGGCAATGCTGACGATGGGAGATGATCCTAGTTGTCGTAACCTTCTTGGGGTCCATCCTCCTGGTACTCCTCTTCATAGTTTGGCCACGGGAATAGCCAGGTACAAAGCCATGAGTACTCTTTAAGTACTCGCAAACTAATACTAACAAGTGAAGGGGTTTTTTGTAATAGGACACTAAGCTCTAGGGTTGTTTTGCAAAAAGCCAGATTTACCTCTACTAAGTTTAGAAGCAAGAATAGCTAGTTGAAGTTTTATAACACCTAAGTGGGAACTTGTATTTCATATCACAACTCTGTTGTGGTCAAGTCAAAATTCTCAATCCATTTCACAAGTCATTTTGAAAACATCTGACGGGGGAACAGTATGGCCACTCCAACTATCCATAACCGCGGATGCGGCTATTTGAATAGTTTGACACTCTGCAGAGATTGTACACTTTCACCACAACATTCGATAATCCGTCAGGAACAAATCCCGAATTCACCATACTTAGCATGCGGATAATCAATCCTAACCTTTCAATTACACGCCCTAGTATAAGCACCTTGGCCTCCCAACCATGACCAACTATCATCTTGGGTACTTCACAGGTGGACAATCTTCACAAGGTAGCATCAGCTCAAACCTTGGCCGTGAGGGAACCAATACTAAGGTATATAAGTTTCTAGTCAAGCCCTACCCAATCTTCGGGTATTGTGGTTGTACGGTAAAATTGGAATGGTATCGCATCCAGACAACCATCAGTTTTATAAAGGGCTAAGGCTCATGCCTTAACATTTTCATCATCCAAATCATCTGGTGTTCGGAAACACATGTCAAAACATCTCAATAGAATGATCCATTATTCCAAGGTTTTCATAACCATTTTCCACCAAGTATTCCCATATAAAGTTGATCCAGTTTTATGCTTAGCACTAGCATCTACATGTGGGGGTAAGTACTAATGAGGGGTGGTAAACTAGTGGAGTTTAGCTAAGTTCAATCTCATGCCTTAGGATGACATCAAGATTATCTAGCTTAGGCCAAATTTTATGCTCTTTATGCAAACTTCAATTATCTTTCTAGAATCTACAATTCACTTAAGTAAGCTCTAAGTAATAGCTTTGATAAAGAAACAAAGTAGAAAGCTAGCAAGTAAAACTAGGATTGGGTTATCAAGTGAATATGATCACATATGCTTAAGGCATATGGTTGGCATGGTAACAAGCAAGTATTTGCTTGCATCAGTATCAGTATAGGCTTGTATAAGTATAGTATCTTCCAAGTGTTAGCTTGCTCAATCAACTAGTAGTATTAGGCTTGCCTTGTGCAGAGCAGTGGTTGAAGTTCTCCTCGGCTTCTTCTTCGTAGTATCCTCCTTCCTCCTCGTATCCTTGGTCGGTACTAGCGTCTATGAATAAATACGAGGTACACAATCACCAAACAATACTTAGCTACTTTCAATCATCACACAAAGGTGTTCTATAGATGATCTAGCATCATCACTAACATTACAAGATTAAAGCATTTGTCTTATTTATTTTATTTTTAGAAAAGTAATTTCTACTCATTGAAAAACTACTTAAGATTTAATATTCTCCAACTCAAACATGGGATCATGTTGACACATGTCATCACCACATATTTCAGTACATGGGAATGTGATTTAAAGTGGTATCACAATTTAATAAGGTTTGACCTTTTTATTTTAAATAATTAAAGTGACTAGAAATGCCTATGTGGCATTCTTTTATTACTTGAACATTATTTATGTAAGTAAACCCATATGTTTTTATATATTCTGAAAGGTATGATCAAATGTGATTTTTGAGAGTTAGAATCAACTCAAAAGCTATTTTGGTTTAATTTTGAAAAATGTTTGAATGTAGAAAAGCTTCTCCCTTGTTATTTTTACCAAGGTTGATCTATAAATTTAAATGATTTGAATCCAACAGGCTTGGATTAAGCATTTTGATATCTTTCTAACAAAATTGGTTTCATTCAATTTGGTGCACTGAATCGAGATGGGTTAATTTTTGAAACTAGGTATAGAACTATGTTTGAACTTAAAAAGAAAAAGCTAAATTCAAACGAGTGGGATGCGCGGGAAAGGTTAACGGGCCGGCCTAGTGTCACTCCACAGCGCGGGGCGCAACTGACAGGGGGGTCTACTGGTCAGCGACTCTTAACATGTGAAGCGGTATGGGGCGATGTGGTGTGTTGGATTAGAATGAAGATCGACGGCTGAGGGTCGTCGTCAACGATGAACTAGTCACCGGCGAGCTCAAACCCTAGCGGCTCAGTGGGGGTCGTGGGAGGCTCACCGGGGGCTCAGGCGAAGGTCGGCGATGCGGGCGAACGACAATGTCGACGACAGTGAACTCAGGGGTGGTCGCGGCAGCTCCTGGGGTGGACAAAATCGACGGCTTCCTTCTCCTCCAGCAGCGGCGGACTCCGGTGAAATTCTGGCGATGCGCTGCTCGCCTTGCTCCGGGAATGAGGTGGGGTGGTTCTAGGTGAGAGGGGAGTATAATGGTGTGAAGAATTCGAGCGGGGGATGCCTCTATTTATAGTGGCGAGAGGGGACCAACGAGTGCAAGCTGAGCTCGTCGTGGTCAACGGTACAGAGGGCTGTCAGCGTGGGCGACGGTAGGGGGCGGTGCTGTGCTCCCTGGCGAAGCTCAACGGCGTTGTGGCGAGGCGTGGGGCGGTGCTGATCGGTCGGAATGCTGCGGTGCTCTGATCGTGCCCGACGGAAGTTTTAATGGCAAACAGCGCGCGTGGTCCGCGCGGCGGCGAACAGGCGTGTCTGCGGGGTTGCTGGGACGGTGGTGATCACGCGTGCGCGTGGCGAGGGCGGCGTGCGGTCTATGGGCGTCTGTCGAGCGTGGTGCACGGGGCGCCCTCTCGGCATGCTTGCAGAGCGGCTTGGCATGGCCTGGTTGTGTGGTCCAGGGGCTGGCATTTCTCGAGGCTGGGACAGGGGGTGGCGGTGGAGTGCTGGCTAGCTCCTAGACAACGTTGGCGAGGCTAGTGTTGCTCGTAGCTTGCTGTCGACTATGGGGTGGCAATGTTGCTCTCGGCTTGCTCACCATTGATGACAATGGCCAGCTTACAGTAGTGCTAGTGAGTAGTTAAGGTTGTTATATGATCTACTAAGGCTAGTGGTGTTCAGAGAGGGAACAAGTTAGGCCCAAAACACTGCTCAACATAGTGTTTTGATTTTGTTTGATTTGTATCTGCAACCTGTTTGATGAAATGGCCGCATGAACTCAAGTTTTGAATTTTGAAAAGATTTTTGGTGGGTGTGCTAGGCATGTGTTGAGGATTCTGTGGATGCTTGGGTTTTGAAAATTGAGCTTGTTTGAGTGGTTTTTGAAAAAGTGGGATCTTCCCATATGAAATAGATTCAATTTTAAACTGTCCTTTAAACTAAGCATTTGAATGTTTTTGGATGATCACAAAGTGGGCCTTGGTTCCTTGTTATGTGTAATATCAAGGGGGTGAAAATATCCATACATGTTTCTGTTAAGTTCTGAAAGTTAGAGATAGCCAAAGTAGGCATGGGAGATAATTTGGCCAAAGTGACCATTCACTTAATTTGAGTTTTTTGATTTGTTTGTCTTTGGGAAAAGCTTGGGGATTGTTTAGATGATGTTCCTTTCACCTAAGAATCATTTTACAAGTAAAGAAACACATAAACATGGCAATTCAAAAGAATCCAAATTTTAATGCACACTCGTATGAATGCTTTCATATTTTAATTGGAAAAGTTTTTGTTAACCCTAAATTTGGTGATTAGAGTTTGATGATTCTAGTTTAATATTTTTGGGATGTTACACCTTGGCACCCTAATTTCTTTTTGTATGATCTTGATGTAAGCTCCCCTTCCTTATAAGAAAATGAAGAAAATGAGGCAGTAGAGTTTTCTACCTACTGTCATGAGGTTAAAAAAAAGTTTCTGAATTGGTTTGACTTTCCAAATTTTGTTTCATTTTTAGTTTGAGTTCATTTTGAGAAAGCTTTGACCAACTGACTCGGCTCCACGGGCTTGTGCATGCATTTTAAAGTAAGACAGGGGTGCGGGTTGCTACTTGAAAAGATCAGGGGTGATTCAGAAAAAGCTTATGCTGGGAGGGACTTGGTTGTTTTGAATAAAATGTCGTAGGGGTCTTATGCAAGAAGGACATGAACCGATCGCTGACGAGATTCAGAAAATAGAGGAAGACACCAATTTTAGTGGTCGATTGAGATTGCGTTACTTCATGGATTTGAACAAGGTTTTTGCTGGTGGAAAACTGGTTGTTCCTGGAATAATTTTTCTCATATGATCTTTGATAGAGGAGGCTCATATAAGGCGGGTTCTAGCCGGGAACAAAGAGGAAAACATCGCCAGAATGGACAAACTCATTCTGAATATTCTAACTGCGTCGCGGGCACAACGCAGCATGCGTGAGGCTGCTGGCGCCCCGACACGGACTACTACGAGGATTCAGAGAAGGGTATGGGAAGCTCACCTAGAGGGTGTGGCAGATGGAATTGAAGACGACGACAATGCCGGTCAGGAGGTGATGTCCGAGACGGCAAGCGGCAGGGCACAGGAACATCGATGAACACACGGGAATCTCCTCCTTGGCTTATAGCTCGTTGTTGAGGCGCCAGGAATGATGGCGAGCGAGGGGTGAGATGTAACATCCCAAAAATTATGGTTTATAAAGTTGCATATCATTCATGCATCCTTATGCATTTGGTTTATTTTCAAACAAGGTTTCAAATAAGAAGCCATTGGTTTGCTTATCATTTCATGAAAAGAAGTCAATGGCTTTGTTTCTATTCTAAAATATGAGAATACTTTGATATAACCAGAAAGGTTTAAAAGATGAATTCAAAGCTTGCTCAAAGTTTTCAAAACAAGAATGTAAATTAAAACCATTTATATGCCTATTATAAATATTTAATTAAGGCATGGTTTTATTTTATTTTCAATGGGACAAAGTATTTTTGAGTAAACAACAATGTTTTATGCACAATATGTGTATGGATCTCTTTACAAAAATACAGAAATAGTTTGAATTCAAACTCTTTTGAATAACATTTGAAAATGAGTTCAGAAAATCAAAACAAAAAAAGAAAAGGAGAAAAGAGAAAAAAAACCCAGCTAACCTATCTAGCCCAAAAACACCCGCGGCCCAGTAGCCTGCCAAGCAAGCCCACCCGGGAAAAACCCCTCCCCTCTCTATTTTATCACCTGCGCGCACACCCCCCGCCCCTCACTAACGCCTTGGCCCCACACGCCAGGTCATCATCGTCCCTAAATCATGCCCGCGACCAGCTCCGCCGTGGCCGTTTCTTCCCGATTGATTTCGCGCTTGATTGCGATTTACTGCCGGTGTAATTCCTTCTCTCGCCCCGGCTACTTAATCCCCCTCCTTCCGCTCATTTCCCCTCAAGACACACCCACAAAGAGCCACCAGGCTTCCCACATTCGAGCTCACTCCGCCGCGGTACCGAGCCTCTCCGGTGGCCAATTCCGGTGAGAACTCCCCACCCCTTGCCTCCTGGTCTTGTTGTCGTGTTCGCCGTACCTCCGCGCGTCTAACCCAGCTCACGGTTTCCCGGTGACCTACAGCTTCGTCATCGCCAACGACAGCGTGTGCCCGACGAAGTGCTTTACCCCGACGAGCACATACGGTAAACCTAACCTTCCCCTTCCTCTCTGGTTCATGTTCGCACAATCGCAGCTTCAATACGCGTCTAACGCCGCCCTTCTTTTTCTTTCCCGTGCCTTGTAGCGCCACCAACATCGACGACTGAGCGCACCCGAAGCCGCCCACAACTCCGACGAGGAATCAACGCCGTGTCCGTGCACCCCGACCCCGTCCACCTGCACGTTGAGCTTCGCCGTGTCTCCACGACCTCGGTAAGCGCCAGACCCCTCACCTTTGCCCTCTGATCTCGCCGGAACGTCACCGGCAGACGTGCAGCCGCCGCGGTGTCCATTTGCGCCGCCTGTGAGGTGTCAAAGCAACGTGATCCACTGGATCTGGATCCAGCGGTTACGATTAGATTTTCTAGCGAAGGGGTACGCGAGGATTTGGACCGTAGATCTGAGATCTAGCGGTATAGTTTAGATTAGATGCGAAAGGGTAAGATTTGATCTGGTTCGTTGGTTCTAAATTAGATCCAATGGTGCGGAAGCGCAATCCTCCCCAAAGCGGTACTGGCCAATCAGGAAGCGCCGCGTGTCAGGGATTTTCTTTTAAAATCCAAATTTTATTTAATTAGATAAATAAACTTATAAATTCAATAACTTTTGTTCTGTTTATCCAAAAAATACAAATAATATACCATTAGAATCACAAAAATAAATCCTACACATCTGTAGAGTTGGTTTTGTATTTTACCTCTTCTAAAATAGAATTTTATGCCGAGACATTTGTAGGCTTATTTTGTGTATAAAAATTATTTAGAAAATGTTTTAAAAGCCAAATTAAATTTATTTAGTCTATAAATGTTCATTTAGTGATTCAGTACTGTTTTACTTGTATTGTTTAGTTTAGAAAAATCATCACATGGCATTTGCATGCATTCATATATTTTTGCTTGATGTGTTTGGAATATAAATTTGGTGCTATCATTTTATGTGTAGATTTTGCTGCTAGTGGTGATTGTGATTGTGAGGATTGTTGCTACTCCCCCAACTACCAAGGCAAGTTGTGCTTCATATGTTTGTCCAAATATTTTGACTATGCATTAGTGATATTTTGTATAGGGCTTGCATGATGTTTTTGCTATGTATCTATATGCTATGCTTGGGAAATCCTAGTAGTTGTAGACTTGTTAGTATTTTCTCTAAGTTAAGATACTTACTATATTGCCATGCTTAGTCTAGCTAGTAGCAAACAAGGGGGAATTGTATACATGCTATGGAAAATGTTGCTAAGTCTTTGACTTATGTTTTTGCTTAATAAAACAACTAAGTGAATGAAACACCTGGGTGGAATGGTAATTGCATGGATGGATTTTTGTTGAGTGGTTACCTGGGCCCATTTTTCAATGGCCTACCCTGTGTATCTCACTTGTGGAATGCCACCCAGAAATAAAGGAATTTGAGATGCCATATGTTAAGAAGCTTCTAGTGCAGCCACTTGGCAATATGGGCTCTGCCTGGATCATATAGGTTGCCATAACTTAGCCAAATGGAAAGTTGGTGGTAGGTGGTGATAGGTTTGGAGCGCGTCCATTTTGGTCTAAGGGAAGGCTTCTGAAAGATCTTGTCTCGATGCATGTCGAGTCTTGTGGGGAATGTGCACCACCTCTTAAGAAGGAAGAATCTAAGTACTTAGCCGTGTCCCCGACAATGGACAATTTGAGCATCAAGACATGGAAGCTATCAAGAATCTCCTCATCCCAATTTCTAAGTTAAAAACTTGTGGTTGAACATGGGTAAAGGTTCACCAATGTCTATTGGTGGTTCCTTGGGAGTTTTTGTCAAACAAAAACTTAGTGTTTTCAAATGATAGGTAAAATCTATTTTGAGCAAAGCAAGCCTAAGCTACACTTAGCCAAATTCATGTAGAAGTTAGAAACTATTATACTAAGGTATCACTTGCCAATACTATTCCAATGTATTGACCCACTGTGGTTGTAACTTGTGATGTTGCAGGTTTCTCTGATGAGGATTAGGGTTATGAGTCTACACTCAACATGCTTGCCTGTGGCACATGAAGATGAAGACTTTATTTTATTTTTATGTGTTGAAATCTTGTACTATCCTATGGCTATGGAGTTGTAAAAGACTATGTCATCTCTGGAATAACGATGTAATAATGACATTTGTTTTTGTGTACTTCATCTTAAACTGTGGATGCTAGCATTGATCCAGGGACTAGCATTGCAATCACAGGGACCTTTACCTTTATAAAGGTGGGGTCTTACATGAGAGTGGCGAGGTGGTGAGGCTATCCATGGAAGAGGATGGCAGCGGACGACGAGAAGGTGCAAAGGCGGCTACGATGAGGTCCTGCAGCAGAGGGAGGTGGTCAACGTCGACAGGCAGGTATAGAGGGAGAGGAAGATCATAGATACATTCTGGAGGAAGATCATAGATACTAGAGACTCTTACATGTTTACAAATCACAGAAGTATTAATGTTTCCAGTTAATACAATTATAGCATGACATGTAAACATTTATCATAAGCATGAAGATATGACAATAACCATTTTATTATTGCCTCTTGGGCATATCTCCAACAATCTCCCACGTGCACTAGAGACAATAATCTAGTTTCAAATCTTTGTGTATTCAACACCTATGACTTTCCGGTGTTGTATGTACACGATTGCTAGTTGTCAACCGATCTTCGGATCCGACACTTACAGGTCCGTGTGTAATTGCATGTCTTTGCGTCTCTACGCATCACTCATTTTCTAATGAGATGGCTTTGTATAAATTTGGTCCTTTGGTGAGACCTTTAGTTCCTTGGGGTTGAACATGTTGATAATATTGTCGTACAATATATCTTCATAGTACTATCCCGTTGTGAACTACACCTAGTTTGATAACAAACTACTTGACAAAAATGACCTCTTTTGCTGCTATAATAGGAATGATATACTTAGCCTTTTGTTGTAGTATCTGTCACAATGTCTTAAATTTGGAACTCATACAAATCCATTATGGAACTTACTTTCCATTATATTGTGCCACCCTTAGTTTAGATTGAGATAAACTTAATTTGTACCCTGTGGAGAAAATAGTATCAATTTAGTACTTTTAAAATGAACTAACGATCAATTTGTCACCTCTACAAAAATAATATATTCTTAGTTCTTCGAAAATATCATAAGGATAACCTTAATATCGTCCAATGATCATCTTATGAATCATTCTGGTATATGCTCATAACATTTAGAGCATAGGACATATCTGGATTTGTACATATCACAGTATGATTGATAAAAATACTCTCTGTGATTTCATACATCAAGTATCAATCTATACTTAAATCTTTGTTTCACTAACAAAGTGTCAATACACTTTAATTTTGATTCAATCCTTTTTGTGCGACAAGAACCTTTGTTGTAGTTTCTACATTGAAATTATTCAATACATCATCTATGTACTTTCGGCACAACCATATTAGCGTCTCAATCTATCCATATAGACATTGATGCCAAATATTCGGGTTTTGCCTAAGTCTTTCATCAAAATGAAATTCTTAACTTGTGTTAACAAAAGATACATCATTTCCAATCAACAATATGTCTTTCACATAATGTATTAGAAATATCTCTTAGTGCTCCCACTTAATTTCTTGCAAATGCAAGCATCTTCATCGTCTCCAATGAGATTAGACTCTTTTAATAGTTTCATCATGGTGAAGATTCCAGCTCCGCGATGCTTATTTCAACCATTGAAGTTTGCATACACTTTTAGCATCCTTTGATTTAACAAAACTCTTTGGATCTTGTTATGTACATGTCCTAGGTAACAATTCTATTAAAAGAACTTTGTTTTGTTTGTTCAACTACCATATAACAGAATTATATGTAGTGGTTGCTACATTAATCCGTCTGTAACATCCCAATTTCAGCAACCCTGATTTGTCGTCCAAAAAGGAAAAAATTAGGAGGAACAAAAACTTTCCCTTGTTACTTGTTGCAATGCTTTCTTACTTGTTTGCTTGTGTTCATGCAACTGTTTGTGCATTAGGTGAAATACTTTCTCTCTCAACACTATCTGACAAAAACTTTTTTACAAAAGAGATGTCTTGTCTCATCTTCCATATTGTCAAATGTTCTGGCATTTCAAAACATGAGCCAAGATGACTTTGACACAACAAAAGGTTTTGCTAGTTCTATTAACAAAACTATCAAGACTGATACATCAGAAACGTATCTATAATTTTTGATGTTCCATGCTTGTTTAGTATCACTTTGCTTTGCTTTGTCTACACTTTGACGTGTTTTTATATCTTTTCTGGAACTAGCCTATTAACAAGTTGCCATAGTGCCAATTGCCTGTTTTCTTCTGTTTCTGGTTCCAGAAAGGCAGAAAATCAATATTCTCGGAATTGGACAGGACAAAAGCCAAAGTCAATATTTTGCCGTGGGCGACACAAAGCCAGAAGACGAGACGGAGGGGCGCCACAGGGTGGGCAGACCCCCCTAGGCACGTTCGGGCCCAGCCCGTGCCTGGGCAGGGTGTGGCCCTCCCGGTGGCCCCCTGCCTCGCCTCTTCTCCTATAAGAAACCCTAGACACCGATCAAAACTCCACGAACCCTTCTGTAGCCGCCCCCACCATCGTCCCTAGATCGGGGGGATCTGAAGTTCTTCCCGGCACCCTGCCAGAGGGGAGATCATTTCGGAGGCCTTCTTCTCCGGTATGAAGCGTGAGTAGTTCCACTTTGGACTACGGGTCCATGTAGTAGCTAGATGGTTGTATCTCCTCCTTGTGCTTTCATGTATAGATCTTGTGAGCTCCGTTCAGGATCAAGATCTAATCTATTTGTAATCATGCATGTTGTGTTTGTGGGAATCCGATGGATATTGAGATTACTATGTCAGATTGATTAATGGTTTTGTCTATTTGGTACTATCATGTCTGTGTTGTTTGTGATCTTTCATGCTCTCCATTGTTACTATCTATCTTGGCCAAGTAGTTTCTAGTGACTCCAAGAGGGGGTATTTATGCTCGATAGTGGGTTCATGCCTCTAGTTTCCAAGGGAAGTGACATAAATCTCTTCAGTTGTAGATGTGATGTTGCCCCTAGGGAGAAAACAATGGTCTCTTGTTCATGGAACAAGTGGATTGTTTACCATACACACTTTGCGTAAAGCAGTTGTCTGTTGCTTGCAACTTAATACTGGAGGGGGTTCGGATGATAACCTGAAGGTGGACTACTAGATATAGATGTATTTGGATGGCGGTCTATGTATATTGTTGTATTGCCCAATCGAATCTCATAGGATCTTTTTGTCTAGTATTCAATCGTTATGCCTTGCTCAGTTCTTGTCAATTGCTCTGCTGTAATTTGTTTACCCTTCATGCCATGTTGTTTATCTTAGGAGAGCACCTCTAGTAAACTATGGACCCCGGTCAAATCTTTACCATTGATACATCTTCCACTGTTTACTTGCTGCAAACCATTCATCACCTTCCACACCATACAGTTAATCCTTTGTTACAGCAAACCGTTGAGCTTGACAACCTCACTGATTCGTTGGGGCAAAGTCTTGAGTTTGTGTTGTGCAGGTTTCCATGTTGCTTGCCACACCTTTGAGACGTTTCCTTCCTCCTTCTGGTTCGATAACCTCGGTCTCTACTGAGGGAAACTTGCTTCTGTGCTCATCACACCTTGCTCTTGGGGTTTCCAACAAAACGTCCCACGTCAATGCTGGGTGCACGCATCAAAGATTTCTGGAGCCGTTACCGGGGAGGCTAAGGACGTCTTCACAAGGGGAATCCTCCTCAACCTTTCTCTTTACTTTGTTTTTAGTTTGCTTAGTTTCTTTTGCTTGGTTTTTTCCTCTTTTTATCAAAAACTCCAAAAAATAGTTTATTTTGGTTTGCTTTGTCTTATCAAAAACACAAAAAATTAGTTCCTGCTCTAGCTGCTGCTGCTGTTTTTGGCTTGCCCCACTTTTGCCAAAATGAACTCTGTTGAGAACACCGAGTTGTGTGACTTCACTAGCACAAACAACAATGATTTCCTTAGCACTCCCATTTCTCCACCTGATCCTGATGCTACCTTTTATGAAATTAAGCATGCTTTGTTGAATCTTGTGATGAGAGAGCAATTCTCTGGTGCTAGTTCTGATGTTGCTGCTGCCCATCTCAATAAGTTTGTTGAATTTTGTGAGATGCAAAAGTATAAGGATGTATATGGAGATATCATTAAACTCAAGCTGTTTCCTTTCTCCTTGAGAGGAAAAGCTAAAGAATGGTTGTTATCCTTGCCTAGAAATAGTATTGATTCTTGGACTAAGTGCAAAGATGCATTTATTGGAAAGTACTACCCTCCGGCTAAGATTATATCTATGAGAAGTGACATTATGAAATTTAAACAACTTGATAATGAACATGTTGCTCCAGCTTGGGAAAGAATGAAATCTTTGGTAAAGAATTGTCCCACTCATGGACTCACTGCTTGGATGATTATCTAGACTTTTTATGCATGTTTGAACTTCTCTTCAAGAAACCTGTTGGATTCAGCTGCTAGAGGTACCTTTATGGGCATCACTTTGGGTGTTGCAACAAAACTCCTTGATAATATGATGGTTAATTACTCTGAATGGCACACTGAGAGGGCTCCACATGGTAAGAAGGTAAATTCTGTTGAAGAAACCTCCTCTTTGAGTGATAAGATTGATGTTATTATGGCTATGCTTGTTAATGGGAAAGCTCCTTTAGATCCAAACAATGTTCCCTTAGCCTCTTTGGTTGCTCAAGAAGAGCAAGTTGATGTGAACTTCATTAGAAACAACAATTTCAATAACAATGACTATAGGAATAATTTTGGTAGCAACAAAAATTATAGGCCTTATCCTCCTAATAATGGTAATTCCTATGGAAACTCCTACAACAATGCTAGAAGTGCCCCCTCTGAACTTGAAGTCATGCTCAAAGACTTTATTAGTAAACAAACCACTTTCAACAAGACTATAGAGGAAAATATTTTAACTGTTGAGAAAAATATATCCTCTTTGTCTGAAGCACAGTCCTCCTTGATTAATAAAATCGCTGCTAAACCTGAAACCTTGGAAAGTACCTTTGCTGCTACTCATGCCATACAAGTTACTATTGATGAAAATGTTAGGCTGTTAGCTCAACTTCATGCTAAGTGGGAAAGGGAAGCTGAAATTGATAGAAACAATAGTGTGTGCACCATCACTAGAATGGAGACCACTAAACCACAAGAAGTCCCTATTCCTCCTCCTACAATGCCTAAGCCTATTGAGTCTACTACTAGTGATGCTAAGTTTGATTTTGATATAGATGGTTGCAATATTTCTGAAGTGAGTCTGTTCTTGCAAAAACTTGCTAGAAGTCCTGATGCTAGTGATATGCATGTTGCTTTCAATAAACACATTACAGATGCTCTTGTTAAGATTAAGGAAGAGAAGCTAAAACACAAAGATTCTATTCCTAGGAAAGTAGAAGATAGTTGGGAACCCATTATTAATGTGCAAGTGAATGACTTTGATCTCAAAGCTTCATGTGATCTTGGTTCTAGTGTCTCTATTATGCCTAGGAAGATTTATGAAATGCTTGATTTTCCACCTTTAGAAGATTGTTATTTGGATGTTCCACTTGATGATAATGCTAAGAAGAAACTCATGGACAGTATTAATGATGTTCTCATTATGGTTAACAATGCTTCTTGTCTTATTACTTTGGGAAGACCTTTTCTCAGAACTGTTGGTACCATCATTGATATGAAAGAAGGCAACATTAAATATCAATTTCCATTCAAGAAAGGTATTGAACACTTTCCTATGAGGAGAGAGAAGTTGCTTTTTTCTCCTCCTTTGAAAGCAACGTTTGATGTTAATGCTTCCTCATTTTAAAATACTTGATTTCTTACTTCTTGTGCCTAACTTAAAGGAGTTAAAGAAAAGTACTTGTTGGGAGATAACCCAAAAGTTTCCTTAAGTCTTGGAAGTTATTACTTCAGTAATGACCTCTCCTTATCCTTTTTGTTTGCTTTTTGTGCCAAAAATGACCTCTAATGAGAGGGAAGTAAGATTTAGGGAGTTGCTGTCCCGAAACAGATTTCTGTACTCCACCATAAAAATTCGTGAGGAGTCTCTGTAAGTAGGATTGAACTGAAAATTTACGAATAAATCCCCAGTATGTTATCTAACTTCCGTTAGTTTAACAGTTTTTTATTTGAGCAACATAAGATTTTTGAAAAAATTGGTTTCTACCTGCTGGTCTGTTTTGACAGATTTCTGCCATTATTTGCATTTGCTTCTTATTGATTCCTTTTGGGGAATTGAGCTTTTTGAAGGAGTTGCTAGAGTAGCTTGTGTTTTTAGTGAAATGTTTTGATGTTCCAAAGCTAAACCCAAATGTCTATTATCTTTTGAATACCCTAATGTTGCTAATGAAGATTGTGTGAAGTTTTGTATGAAGAAAAAAATTTCAGGTGTAGAGAGAGAATGATGTAATGCGATGAAGAATGGACAAAAGGTAAATCTAGGAGATGCCACACCAGTGTCCCCAAGAAATATCCAAGAGGTACAAGCGTCAAAGCTTGGGGATGCCCAAGGCATCCCCTTCTTCATCAATAAAAAGCTTAGGTCTGTCTAGGCACTTCATTTTTATTGTTTCATGCACTGTTGTATTGTTCTTGGAGCGTCGATTTTGTTTGGTTTGCTTAGTTTGTTTAGTTTGCTTGAATAAAGTAGTTTGGACCCCCGTTCTCGCTGTGTTGTTTCAAATAAGTTGATTGGTGTTGAAAGGAGTAGTAAGTTCTTGGTTGGAAGTGCAAGAGGAGCTTGCATTGACTGTGACTTAGACTTTAGCATGACATTCTAGGTGTTGTTTTGACCTTATGCTTAGTGATTATTGCTGTAGCATTTCTTGTTCCAAACAATTGGGATTGCTTAGTGTGCCTTGAAAGAATCATGTGTTGTTTTAGCATGCAAAAGCATAGTATTGTGGTATTCTCCTTTGATGCTTTGTTTGGGTTGACTTGGCACATCCTCACACCATGTTATGACTATGAACAAGTCACCGTAGCCTCTATGATCATTTAGTCCTTTACTTGTAGTACCACTCTATGCTTTGATTAGTAATGTTTTGTTGCTCTGCATGATTATGGCCATTATTGCTCTCTTAGTTGGTTGCTCCCAGTATTTTTCTATCTTCCACTTGTATGAGTAAGCTCTACTCATGCTTCCAAATCCCACGAAACCAAGTTTTTCCAAAGTGTCCACTATAAAATCCTATGCATGGTGTGTTACACCATTCCAAGTATATTCTTGTTTTCAGCTATCTTCCAATTAAAAAGTATTTTGTTATGTGAAAACTTAGTGATTAAAGCCCTCACGAACTTGATGGCACACTTTATATTCTTTTACCCTAATAAACGTGAACCATTGTGACGTCTATGTTGTATATGATTGCACTTATACGTTGGAATTAGCAGAACCATGTTGTCATGGGGAACGTTTTCAACATTGCACTTGTACTTTGTACACAGTTGATATCATGCTCTTTTGTCTATGGATGTCAACGTTGTGAAATAATGAGGGAGCTTGTAAGTCCATGGAGTTATGTATTTTGTTTTAGAGGAACGCCTGGGCCGCTAGCCTAAGCCATGCCTAATCATGGTGGAAACTTGCAGCATCACCATAATGAGCTATCTATGAAGGATCCTCAATAAAAAGCTATGCACATAGTAAATAAAAAGATCGCTGAGATGCTCATTTTCTGCTTGCCTTGTCATTTTGGTTATGGGATAGCTCCTGTACCATGTGCAAGGGGTACCTCGTTGGGGGTTCTCTATGATACACCTGTACTTACTATGACAAGAACTTACATGTGACTAAAGTTGAGTAGCATGAGGTGTGGCCCTCATATTAAAGGGACTTGAGATTGCCAACTTATACTTTGTCAAGCATATACTCCATAGTCTGTTCACTTTAACCTTAATCACTTCAAGATGCTTATGATAGGGTGTAGAGGTCCCAACCTGATAAGGTAGAGATCCATGTGTTTATAGTGCTAGTCCCTGGATCAAATAGCTAGAACCCACATTCGAAGATGTAATATCAAGAAACAAAGGTCATATTACAACTTATAACCAGGAATAAAATAATTCATTACAACTTACATAGCTCATATGGCTATCTTATTACAATGTAGCAGATATAACTATATAGCATGGAGTCCTTCATCTTCATATGCCACAGGCAATCATGTTGGTTGTAGACTTGTAATCCCTACTCAACAAACTTCACTAACATCAAACAAACCTGCAACATAATAAGTTACAGCCACAAGGGTCAATACATTTGAATTATATTGGCAAGTGATATCATATTGATATGGAGAATCTAACAACTACATGAATATATGGCTAAGTGGAGTTTTGGCTGGCCTTTGCATAAAATAAGTTTTCCCTGTCCTTTGAAAATAGTTTTCTCTTTATCAAAACATTTTATCACACAATGGCACACTGGATACACACCAGGTGATCCCCTTGTTCACCCAACAAGTTTTAACTTAGAGAAATTGGGATGAAGAGATCCTTGATCAATGCAATGTCTTTGATGCTCAAAATGTCCATTACCGGGGACACGGCTAAGTACTTAGGTTTTACACTCTCGAGAGGTGGTGCTCTTTTCCCACAAGACTCGACATGCATCGAGACGAGACTTTTCAGAAACAATCCCTCAGACCACCATGGACGCATTCCACCTATCATCACTACCACCAACTATTCATCTGGCTGAGTTCTTGCAACCTATGTAATCAAGGCAGAGCCCATATGCCATGTGGTTGCACTGGAAGCTTCTCAACACAAAACATCTCAAATCTCTTTGTTCCTGGGTGGCCATCCACAAGTGTGATACACAAGGTAAACCATAGACATGGGCCTTGTGTAACCACTCAAAACAAAACAATCTCACCATACCACCCAGGTGACTCATTCACTTAGTTGTTTTATTAATCAAAAACTTAGTCATAGACTTTGTATAATATCATAGCATGAAAATTCCACCCTTGCATTTATAATAGCTAGGCTAAGCATACTATCATAACATGTGTCTTGACTTAGGAAGATTCCTACCAAGATATATTCTATAGGATCTACTATAGCATAGAAACATATGAAAATAGTCCTATCATGCATACTACAAAATATCATTAATGAAATATTGAAAAGACAGGACTTTTGATGACCAAAGTATCACTTGCCTTTTTAGTAGAGAATCTAGGTACTCTCCTTGATCTTGGAATTGTCACACTCCTCAAAGTTCACTATAATTCAATCAAGCAAGCACGCATTCAAAACTAGCATTTAAACAAATAACAAAACAAGACAACAAGAACAAAAAAATGCATGCAAGCATGCAAAAGGTTGTTTTATTGAAAAAAAAATTCTAACAAGGTTCTAAATAATTTAAAACACCTACTGGTCTTTTCATAAAATTGGTAATTCATTTAAAATCAAGTTAGTGAAAATAGGCCTTTTAAATCATTTTTGCTTTACTAAAAATGCCTTTATTCAAAGGAATAACTGCTAGTGTTAACAAAATATATTTTTAAATTCAAAATTTAGTGTTTATGGTCAGAGGGTTCAAAACAAATCCATTTGCAAAAGGTTTCACCCAAAAATCATTTTTAGAACAATTTTTATACTCAAAATAGTCCTGTTAATGTTTCTGCAAAAACACCTAATTTTTCATAAGCAAATGACCAAACCAGGGACATAGTTGCAAAGTTTACATTTTTTCTGAATCCATTGATATAAAATTTGTAATTTTTGGACATACAGATCAAAAGTTATGGATTTTACAATTTCAAACATCTAATAGATTAAAATCCGAGTTTAAACAGAATAGTCTGGCCACGTGGCATGTTTCTACTGGCTGGTACCTCTTCGGGTGGGTCGAGATACGCGGCCGTTAGATCTAACTAACATAGCATGGCATAGATCGAGCATACCCTTTCGTTTAAGTGAAGTAATCTTATCCGTAGGATTCAGATCCAGTGGCTCACAGCACCTTGACCGAGGCTGGCGGTATTTGGTACCTGCCTATGGTCGTCCGGCAATTATAAGGGGCAAGAGAGAGGATAATGAGTCTCGCCAGGTTTGCAGGGGTATGACGAATCTCAACATGGTCTCTGTGAAGGGAATATGTCCTGAGAGGCAATAATAAAGTGTTTATTATGTGTATTCCAAGTATATGATAGATGTTTATTTTGCATGCTATAATTGTATTAATACGGAAACTTTAATACATGTGTGTTTAATAAACAAACAAAAAGTTCCTAGTTATGCCTCTCTCATAAACTAGCTCGTTGATTAGCAAGATGATCAAGGTTTCCTGATCATGGACATTGGATGTTGTTAATAACGGGATCACAACATTAGTGTAATGGTGTGATGAACATTCATCCGAAGTATAGCATTACAATCAAAGTCATTGAGTTTATATTGCTATAACAACTTACGAAGTGATCCTAATCCTTAGACCATGAGATCATGTCAATCACTAACACCGGAAGAGTTTCTTGATAACATCAAACTTCACACCATAACAGGGTGATTATAAAGATGGATTCAGAACTAATAAAGTGTTATGTTGAGGCTCATGGATCGAGAGTGGAATTTGTTCATCCCGATGACGGATAGATATACTCTGGGCCCTCTCGGTGATATCACATTGATTAGCTTGCAAGCAAGTGATTTGATCACTAGAATGTTATATCACAGGAACGAGAAAAGACTGCATGTCGGTAACGAGATCAAACTAGGTATGGAGATACCGATGATCGAATCTCAGACATGTAATATATCGTGAAACAAAGGGATTAAGATACTAGCGTAAAAGGTTCCGACGATCACAAGAAAGTCATCGTTGAATGTGTGGGAGTCAGTATGGGTCTCTAGATCCCGCTTCTGATTATTGATCCGAGAGGGGTCTCGATCATGTCCGCATTATTCACAAATCGTAGGGTGACACACTTAAGAGACACCGACATCCAATTGGAGCAAAAGTTTCATGCCAAAAGAATGAACAAGCGCAGGAATTTATTTCACTAGATACCGAAACAGGTTTTCGGGTGAAATTGCATAAAGTTGTTATGCATGTGAAATGGAATTCTAGCAAGGGGTTATTTGTGAATGTTTTTCATTAAAGTAATTGACAAAATTCTGAATAAAATAAAAGATTTTTATTTAATGAGAGTTTGCATTAAATTTGGTGGAAATTTAATGGGAATTTGAGTGGACTTTTGAGTGGAGGAAATTTAAAGGGCATTTTGTGAGTGGAGTGTCCACCCACATGAATGAAGGAGGGGAGGGCATCCCCATGGCAGTGGCCACCCCTTGGGTGCCCCTCCTCCTATAAAAGGAGCCCGTCCTCACTTGTCTCTCACACCTCCTCGTGAAGGATCTCTCTCCCCCTCTAGAATTTATCCCCCATGGTCTCGGACTAGCGAGATACATGTTCCCGGTGGCTATTCGGCAAGAAAGAGTTGTGCTTCCGCTGCATCGCTGGAGCGAGGAGGCGGAGGTTGCTCGGTGCCTCGAACGTGTGTGCGAGCACGGATGCGCTGCTGATTTGCGGCGCTAGGACTTCCTCTCGATCTTGAGATCGGCAAGAGATCGTCTACATCAACCACGAGTTGAACTCGTTAAGATTTGTCGGTCTTCAAGGGTATGTTCTCTATGGATATACATCCGCCCGTTGTTTGTATCTAGTAGATAGATCTTGGTACATAGTTCCCATCGTAGGAAAAAAAAAATTCTATGCTGCGAACCCTACAGTGGTATCCGAGCCGGATCTATGCGTAGATACTTTACACGGGTAGTACACATATGAGTATGTGGGCGATGATGATCATGTTGTTGCTCCTTTGTTGTAATTTTGGATATTGGTGGCATAGTGGGATGAAGTGGCCCGGACAAACTTTACATGTCCTCGCACATGAGACCTGTTCCACGCTTGACATGCAACTAGTTTGCATAAGTGGCTAGCGGGTGTCTATCTCTCCTACTATAGTCAATATCTATTTTGCAAGCGAGTTGTCAACAATTTGATTATCCTCGTTGTGGTTCATGTTCGTAGGTAAGAACGGTTCTATCTCGAAAGCCCTAAGCCACGTAAAACTTGCAATGGATAAATTAGAGGCGTCTAGTTTAGATTGTTGCTGGGCTAGTGTTATGATATGGTAGTGTTGTAAGTAGAAGTATGAGATGATACTCTTACAACACACATAGCGTGTAAAATCCATTGACCTTGGATTTACACATATAGGTATGATAGTGATCATACCACGATGCACATGGTAGAGATCATCTACGCGAACCATATCATTTCACTAATAAACATATGATGTTTGATTGCATCTTATATTGCTTGTTTAGCGCTTTGTTAGCATAATAAGATGATCCCTCATTTAAATATCAAGATAAGAATGTGTTCTTCCTTTAGTATGCACCGATTATGTTTTCATCGCTCCAAGACATCACGTGATGATCGGGTGTTCTTGGATCCACGACCATATTTCGGGTGTAAAACAGTTACACACGCGAATACTAAGGTTCTAACTTGGCGAGCCTAGCATGTACAGACATGGCCTCGGAACACGGACCGAAAGGTTAAGCATGAGTCATATAGTTGATATGATGCCCATTTGATGCTCGCCTTTGAAGCTATACCGACTCACGTGATGATCGGACTTGGTGTAGTGGATTTGGTTCATGTAATCACCGAAAAGGCACGAGGGATGTCGTTTTTGAGTGGGAGTTCATTCATAATATGAATTAGTTGAACTCAATCTATCATACACTTAGTCTAAACTTTACAAATTCTGTTGTAGATGGCACCACCTGCTTTTAATTTCAATGTGTTCATGGAGAAAGAGAAACTAGCAACGAACGGTAGCAACTTTACCGAATGGGCCATGAATTTGAGGATTCTCCTCTCTGCTGCACAAAAGCAATATGTGCTAGAAGCGCTGTTAGGCCCCCCACCTTTAGATGATGCCCCTGACGAGGAGAAGAATGTCTATCAGACTCGTTAGGAGGACCACAACTTAGTTCATTGCGGCATAATGTATGGGCTAGAGCCGGAACTTCGAAAGCGTTTCGAAAATGGCAATGGGTGAGTTGAAAATGATTTTCGACACACATGCTGCCGTAGAGAGCTACAACGCTTCAGAAAAGTTCTTTAGCTGCATGATGGAAGAGCACAGCTCCGTTAGTGAGCATGTACTCAAGATGTCGGGTTACGCCGATAAGCTTGTGTCCTTGGGAATATCGATTCCCATTGACTTAGGCATCCATCGTGTTCTGCAGTCTCTGCCACCTAGCTATAAGAGCTTCGTGATGAACTATAATATGCAAGGCATGAAGAAGTCTCTCCCCGAGCTTCTGTCAATGCTTAAAACTGCAGAAGTGGAGATCAAAAAGGAACATCAAGTGTTGATGATCAATAGGAACACTGGTTTCAAGAAAGACAAGAAGGGAAAACGGAAGGGAATTAAGGGCGGCAAGCCTGTTGCCGCGCCTGAAAAGAAACCCCGAGTTGGACCTAAGTCTGATTCCGATAGCTACTATTGTAAGTGGACTAGCCACTAGAATCTAAACTGCCCCAAGTATCTGGCAGACAAGAAGGCCGGCAAGGCAAACAAAGGTATATATGATATACATGTTATTGATGTGTACTTGACTAGTGCTCGCAGTAGCACCTGGGTATTTGATACCGGTTTAGTTGCTAATATTTGTAACTCGAATCAGGGGCTGCGGAACAAGCGACCGCTAGCAAGGGGTGAGGTCAAGATGCGTGTCGGCAATGGATCAAGCGTTGATGTGATCGCCGTCGGAACGCTTCCTCTCCACTTGCCGTCGGGATTAGTTATAAACTTGAATAACTGTTATCTGGTGCCTGCACTGAGCATGAACATTGTATCTAGATCGTGTTTGATGCGAAGTGGTTATTCATTTAAATCCGAGAACAATGGTTGTTCCATTTATATGAATGAAATCTTTTATGGTCATGCACCGATGATGAATGGTTTATTTCTATTAGATCTCGATGATAATGTTACACATATTCATAATGTTGATGCTAAAAGGATTAAACTTAATGATGATATATCCGCATATATGTGGCACTGCCGTCTAGGTCATATTGGCGTTAAACGCATGAAGAAGCTCCATTCGGATGGACTTTTGGAATCACTTGATTATGAATCATTTGATACATGTGAGCCATGCCTTATGGGCAAGATGACTAGAACGCCGTTTTCCGGTTCAATGGAACGGGCGACAGATTTATTGGAAATCATACATTCTGATGTATGTGGTCCAATGAGTGTGTCGGCGTGAGGTGGATATCGTTATTTTGTTACTTTCACGGATGATTTGAGTAGATACGGTTATATCTACTTGATGAAACACAAGTCTGAAACCTTTGAAAAGTTCAAGGAATTTCAAAATGAAGTGGAAAATCATCGTAATAGAAAGATCAAATTTCTACGGTCCGACCGTGGAGGTAAGTATCTAAGTTACGAGTTTAGCACTCACATGAAAGAGTGTGGAATTGTTTCACAACTCACACCTGCCGGAACACCACAGCGAAATGGTGTGTCGGAACATCGTAATCGTACTTTATTAGATATGGTTCGATCTATGATGTCTCTGACGGACTTGCCGTTGTCATTTTGGGGTTATGCACTAGAAACTGCTGCATTCACTTTAAATCGGGCACCATCTAAATCCGTTGAAAAGACACCGTATGAATTGTGGTTTGGAAACAAACCTAAGCTGTCATTTCTTAAAGTTTGGGGATGTTTATGTGAAGAAACTTCAACCGGATAAACTCGAACCCATAGCGAAAAATGCGTCTTCATAGGATACCCTAAAGAAACTATTGGGTATTCCTTCTATCACAGATCCGAGGGCAAGGTTTTTGTGTTAAGAATGGATCCTTTCTAGAGAAAGAGTTTCTCGCGAAAGGTGTGAGTAGTCGGAAGGTAGGACTCGAAGAGGTTGTGGAACCTTCTCTTCAAAGTATGGCGAGTAGCACAGCGCCGGAAGTTGTTCCGGAGTTGGCTCCACCTATTGAAGAGGGAACTAATGATAATGATCATGAAACTCCAAAAGAGAGTACTACCGAACCTCGCAGGTCAAACAGGACGCGTGCAGCTCCCGAGCTGTACGGAAATCCTGTCATGAATTTCATGGTTGATGAAAATGATGACCCTGCGACGTATGAAGAAGCGATGATGAGCCCGGATTCCAACAAATGGTTAGAATCCATGAAATCCGAGATGGAATCCATGTATGAAAATCAAGTTTGGAACTTGGTGGAATTACCTCACGACCGAAAGGCCGTGGAGAACAAATGGATTTTCAAAAGGAAAACTGATGCTGATGGTAATGTGACCGTCTATAAAGCTCGACTTGTCGCAAAGGGGTTTCGACAAATTCAAGGAGTTGACTATGATGAGACATTCTCTCCCGTAGCGATGCTAAAGTCAGTTAGGATTATGTTAGCAATTGCTGCATATTTCGATTATGAGATATGGCAGATGGATGTCAAAACCGCGTTTCTCAATGGTAATATTGAAGAAGAGTTGTATATGATACAACCAAAGGGTTTTGTCGATCCTAAGGATGCTAACAAGGTGTGCAAGCTTCAGCGATCCATCTATGGATTGAAGCAAGCATCACGAAGTTGGAATCTCCGCTTTGATGAGGTGATCAAAGAGTTTGGATTTGTCCAAACTTATGGAGAAGCTTGTATTTACAAGAAAGTGAGTGGGAGCAATATGGCATTTCTGATATTATATGTGGATGACATATTATTGATCGGAAATGATATCGATCTTTTAAACAGTGTTAAAAGTTATCTAAACAGCAAATTTTCAATGAAGGACCTAGGTGAAGCGTCATACATATTAGGCATAAAGATCTATAGAGATAGATCTAGGCGCCTAATAGGGCTATCGCAAAGTACATACCTTGATAAGATTTTAAAGAAGTTTAAAATGGACGGAAGTAAGAAGGGGTTCTTACCTATGTTGCAAGGCAAGACATTGAGTAAGACTCAAAGTCCAGCTTCGGCGGAAGAAAGATAGATAATGGACAAAGTCCCCTATGCTTCAGCCATAGGCTCTATAATGTACAACATGCTATGTACAAGACCGGATGTGGCACATGCTATTAGTTTGACTAGTAGGTACCAATCGGATCCAGGTTCGGAACACTGGATAGCGGTCAAGAATATCCTTAAGTACTTACGAAGAACTAAGGATATATTTCTTGTATACGGAGGTGAAGAAGAGCTCGTCGCTAAGTGTTATGTCGACGCTAGCTTTGACACCAATCCGGATGACTCTAAGTCTCAATCCGGATACGTATTTCTCATGAATGGCGGAGCGGTTAGTTGGAGGAGCTCCAAACAACCTGTGGTAGCGGGATCAACAACGGAGGCCGAATATGTTGCTGCTTCAGAAGCTTCAGAAGCAGTTTGGATGAAGGAGTTCATATCCGAACTAGGAGTGGTGGCAAACGCGTTGGACCCAAAGGTGATCTATTGTGACAACAATGGTGCCATTGCCAATGCCAAAGAGCCAAGGTCTCACAAGCATTCCAAGCATATTAAGCGCCAGTTTTCACTCCTTCCGCGAGCATGTCAAGGATGGAGATATAAACATTTGTAAAATACATACGGATCTCAATGTAGCAGATCCGTTGACTAAAACTCTCCCTAGAGCAAAACATGATCAACACCAGAACTCAATGGGTGTTAGATTTATCACTATGTAACTAGATTATTGTCTCTAGTACAAGTGGGAGACTGAAGGGAATATGCCCTGAGAGGCAATAATAAAGTGTTTATTATGTGTATTCCAAGTATATGATAGATGTTTATTTTGCATGCTATAATTGTATTAATACAGAAACGTTAATACATGTGTGTTTAATAAACAAACAGAAAGTTCCTAGTTATGCCTCTCTCATAAACTAGCTCGTTGATTAGCAAGATGATCAAGGTTTCCTGATCATGGACATTGGATGTTGTTAATAACGGGATCACAACATTAGTGTAATGGTGTGATGAACATTCATCCGAAGTATAGCATTACGATCAAAGTCATTGAATTTATATTGCTATAACAACTTACGAAGTGATCCTAATCCTTAGACCATGAGATCATGTCAATCACTAACACCGGAAGAGTTTCTTGATAACATCAAACGTCACACCGTAACAGGGTGATTATAAAGATGGATTCAGAACTAATAAAGTGTTATGTTGAGGCTCATGGATCGATAGTGGAATTTGTTCATCCCGATGACGGATAGATATACTCTGGGCCGTCTCGGTGATATCACATTGATTAGCTTGCAAGCAAGTGATTTGATCACTAGAATGTTATATCATAGGAACAAGAAAAGAGTGAATGTCGGTAACGAGATCAAACTAGGTATGGAGATACCGATGATCGAATCTCGGACATGTAATATATCGTGAAACAAAGGGATTAAGATACTAGCATAAAAGGTTCCGACGATCACAAGAAAGTCATCGTTGAATGTGTGGGAGTCAGTATGGGTCTCCAGATCCCGCTTCTGATTATTGATCCGAGAGGGGTCTCGATCATGTCCGCATTATTCACGAACCATAGGGTGACACACTTAAGAGACACCGACATCCAATTGGAGCAAAAGTTTCATGCCGAAAGAATGAACAAGCGCAGGAATTTATTTCACTAGATACTGAAACAGGTTTTCGGGTGAAATTGCATAAAGTGGTTATGCATGTGAAATGGAATTCTAGCAAGGGGTTATTTGTGAATGTTTGTAATTAAATTAATTGACAAAATTCTGAATAAAATAAAAGAGTTTTATTTAATGAGAGTTTGCATTAAATTTGGTGGAAATTTAATGGGAATTTGAGTGGACTTTTGAGTGGAGGAAATTTAAAGGGCATTTTGTGAGTGGAGTGTCCACCCACATGAATGAAGGAGGGGAGGGGGATGCCCCCCATGGCCGGCGGCCACCCCTTGGGTGCCCCCCTCCTCCTATAAAAGGAGCCCCCCTCCTCACTTGTCTCTCACACCTCCTCGTGAAGGATCTCTCTCCCCCTCTAGAATTTATCCCCCATGGTCTCGGACTAGCGAGATACATGTTCCCGGTGGCTATTCGGCAAGAAAGAGTTGTGCTTACGCTGCATCGCTGGAGCGAGGAGGCAGAGGTTGCTCGGTGCCTCGAACGTGTGTGCGAGCACGGATGCGCTGCTGATTTGCGGCGCTAGGACTTCCTCTCGATCTTGAGATCGGCAAGAGATCGTCTACATCAACCACGAGTTTAACTCGTTAAGCTTTGTCGGTCTTCAAGGGTATGTTCTCTACGGATATACATCCGCCCGTTTGTATCTAGTAGATAGATCTTGGTACATAGTTCCCATCATAGGAATTTTTTTTCTATGATGCGAACCCTACACTCTGTTGATCAAGGGGCGCATAGGGTCGTTGGCAATTGCTCATCGGAGTTCGTGTCAGCGTCGGTTCTTGTTGTCGTTGTCGGTTCCGAGCTCCTGGGGCGTAAGAAAGCAAGGCAACGAGTCAGGGGGATGCGCACGGTTGCAGTGGTTGCGAGGGATCCTACCGGAGGGCAACAGGCGCTATGAATCGTCGGCAACTTCTCGCCGGAGTTGAGGCAGACAACGGTGGCGTGCAAGCAATGACGGTGGCGAGGCTATGGGCCATGCGCGAGCAAGCAGAGGCTACTGGAAGTTGCGCGTGTTGATGGTGAGCAAGTATGTGTGAACCAGGAGGTAGAGGTGGTCGGGGCTCGCCGGAATTGGCACCGGAGATCATCGGAGGCAGCGATGGTTTGAGCGAAAATCATGGCAGCCTAGGGGCATTCAGGTGTGGGAAACTAAGGGGAACATGAGAGGAGGGGGAGGTGTTTAAGTGTGCATGGTTGTTGGAGTGATTCACTGCATCAATTAATCGAATTTAATTGATTTGAATTGATCCAGAAATGGTAGAGGGGGGAACCGGTCTGGCGCGCGGGTGAAGACGATGACGTTGGTGTGGCGTGGGGCCACTTCGTCAGCGAGGGGGTGCGCGTGACGCGTGGTGAGAAAGGGAAGCAGAGGGGAGAGAGGGGAAGTGTCGGGTGGGCTTGCTGCTGGGCCTGGAGATTGCTGGGTGGGCCTAGTTAGCAGGTAGGGTTTGTTTCCTTTTGATTCTTTTTCCTTTTCCATTTCTATTTTATATTTTCATTGATTCAATTGATTTAAACAACAGTTTGAATTCAAATCTTTCCAAAACTATTCCATTAGGTTTACACTATTTCTTAGTGTGTCTTTTAATCCAAGTCAACATATTTTTCTTGTGATTTAATATTTATTTAAAGGAGGCAATTTGTCTTTATTTAAATAAAATTGAATATGGGTCAAACCCATATTATTTTATTTAAATAAACCTTTATTCTTTTATTTTATTTGAATTACTTTTATTCCATTTTCTTATGGATTTGTCCATGGTTTAAATTGCCTTTTAATATTTCTTATCTATTTATTTCTTTCCTTGTCTTATAAAATCCATATCTTTTTATTTATATTTCCAAAATTGGTGATTCCAATTTGTATAATTTTAATTAATAATTTCTTATATCTTATTAAAATCATAAGTTTTTATCCATGGCTCCAAGTTGAATGAAACCAACTTCCATCATTTTTGGTCATTTAGAAATGTTTGTTGCTGAATTTTTATATGGGAGAAAGCCATAGTCTTGGAGTGATCTTGGAAATGATTTCTTTCATTAGGGTTTGAGGTATTTGGTTTAATTTTTCCAAGTGTTTTAAATTCAAGATTCTTTCCATGCAGGGGTGCATTTGACTTGTTTAAAAAAAATTGTTGCCTTTTCATTCAAATTTTGTTCAAGTAGGGTTTTGATGTTTCCATTTAGAAGAAAAAAGTTTCTTTTCACCCTAAATTTCAACAATTGTTTATTTTGTTTGTTTCTTTTTCACATTTCAAAATTTGGAGAATTTTGGGATGTGACATAGGGCAATGAGGGTTGAAAGCTAACAAGTTCCATAATTTTTAGAAGCTCTTTTTGAAACTTCAAATCCCTGCTTCCCTTATGAAGGGCCTTTATTCCACTATTATATTGAGTCTCCACCTTATACCTTTAGGCACCATTAAGAGAGCACAGTTGTCATTCTTAGTTCTATGTGCAGTTTCCCAAAACTTATTGATTGATGCATATTGTGATATTACTTGTTCTTGTGCTATTTGTATCTAGTCACTCTTATGAAAATTGAAGGTGTCCTATGCATCTATTTTCTACTCTATGAGGGACAAGCTGATTGCCACTATGCCATGTTTTCTGTATGTGAAACAAACAAACGTTTTTCAATGCATGTTATTCATGATCTTTGTTTGTAGCCTTTCATGTTGCATGCATAGTTACTTTGTCTTATTGTTAGAACTCCATCTTTCGTGCACATGTTTAGAGTTCTTTGATCCCAGCTTTCAATGCTTGCAAATGGTTTGATTTTGGTTTTGATGGTGCATGTCACCTCAAAAATTATTCTTTTATCACTTACCTACTCGAGGACGAGGAGGAGTTAAGCTTGGGGATGCTTGATATGTTGGAAACGTATCTATAATTATTAATGTTCCATGCTTGTTTAGTATCTACTTTTCTTTGCTTTGTCTACACTTTGAGGTGTTATATATCTTTTCTGGAACTAACCTATTAACATGTTGCCATAGTGCCAGTTGCCTGTTTTATTCTATTTTTGGTTCCAGAAAGGCAGAAAATCAATATTCTCTGAATTGGACGGGACAAAAGCCAAAGTCAATACTTTACCGTGGGCGACACGAAGCCAGAAGACAAGACAGAGGGGCACCAAAGGGCGGCCAGACCCTCCTAGGCGCGGGTGGGCCTAGCCCGCGCCTTCATAGGGTGTGGCCCCCTGGCGGCCCCCCTGCCTCGCCTCTTTGCCTATAAGAAGCCCCCGATGCAGAAACCCTAGACACCTGATGAAAACTCCACAAAACCTTCTGTAGCCGCCGCCACCATCTTCCCTAGATTGGGGCGATCTGAAGTTCTTCCCGGCACCCTGCCAGAGGGGAGATCATCCCAGAGGCCTTCTTCTCCGGTATGAAGCATGAGTAGTTACACCTTGGACTACGGGTCCATGTAGTAGCTAGATGGTTGTATCTCCTCCTTGTGCTTTCATGTATAGATCTTGTGAGCTCTGTTCATGATCAAGATCTAATATATTTGTAATCATGCATGTTGTGTTTGCTGGGATCCAATGGATATTGAGATTACTATGTCAGATTGATTAATGGTTTTGTCTATTTGATACTATCATGTCTATTTTGTTTGTGATCTTGCATGCTCTCTGTTGTTAGTAGCTATCTTGGCCAAGTAGTTGCTAGTGACTCCAAGAGGGGGTATTTATGCTCGATAGTGGGTTCATGCCTCTAGTTTCCAAGGGAAGTGACAGAAATCTCTTCGGTTGTAGATGTGGTGTTGCCACTAGGGAGAAAACAATGGTCTCTTGTTCATGGAACAAGTGGATTGTTTACCTTACACACTTTGCTTAAAGCAGTTGTCTGTTGCTTGCAAATTAATACTGGAGGGGGTTCGGATGATAACCTGAAGGTGGAATACTAGTCATAGATGCATTTGGATGACGGTCTATGTATATTGTTGTATTTCCCAATCGAATCTCATAGGATCTTTTTGTCTAGTATTGCTTCGTTATGCCTTACTCAGTTCCTGTCAATTGCCCCGCTATAATTTGTTTACCCTTCATGCCATGTTGTTTATCTAAGGAGAGCACCTCTAATGAACTATGGACCCCGGTCCAATCTTTACCATTGATAGATCTTCCACAGTTTACTTGCTGCAAACCATTCATCACCTTCCACACCATACAGTTAATCCTTTGTTACAGCAAACTGGTGATCTTGACAACCTCACTGATTCGTTGGGGAAAAGTCTTGAGTTTGTGTTGTGCAGGTTTCCACGTTGCTTGCAACACCTTTGAGACGTTTGCTTACTCCTTATGGTTCGATAACCTCGGTCTCTACTAAGGGAAACTTGCTGATGTGCTCATCACACCTTGCTCTTGGGGTTTCCAACGAAGCATCCCACGTCAAAGCTCGGTGCACGTATCAGAGACCTATATACAATCTCCTTATGTTTTCAAGGCAGAACATTCAACTACTCTTATCTCTAGGTTTTCCAAAACCTTTTTCCTAAAACCTCTCCACTCTAATCTTGGTAGAAATACCAAGAGGTACTCATATTACTTAAAAAAATAATCAATTCAAAATACCCATCCCTAACTCAAGCTAGGCTTGATGGTAACCCTAGTAGTAGTTGGATAAGTTTGATAAGATCAATTGCCTTGATCTACTTTCTAATGAATTGCCTTGATCTGCTGATTGCCTTGCTTAGGAACTAGAGTGAACAAATCTAGTAGCTCATCCCTTAGGACTCAATCTATGTCTGTGATCATCAATCACAAATAAAGCATCCAAACCTGGATCTATCCTAACCCACTAAAGTGACAATCTCATCTCCTAATCAGATCAATCTAGGGATAAACCCTTTTGATAGTCCAACTCAGTGAAGTCCCAATCTAAGAATGGATCCCATCTACTCAATCTATACCTCAACATGAATCACTTGATAGTAAGGATAAACCATTGCCACTCTCTAAATTGTTTCCCTCTTGTAATCTAGTCTAAAACCCTAAATCTGCCAAAATGGTTGTCTGGAATTCTTATCTAGATTCAATCTTTGGAGCTCTACCTATTCCAACCTATGTGCATTCTTGAGAATGTACTTGAACCATATTGTAGTAGATCATTAGTACTACCAAAGTCCACTCTTGTTCTTGGGTAAATCTTTCTGGTTCCCACTCATCCATGATGGTTTTGTAGTCAAGATAATAATCTTTTCTGCAAATCTTATCATCTTGCCCACTTTGGAAGAATCTCACATCTATATGCCACCTCCCTTTGACCAAATCTTTGCATGGTTATGATCTACTAACCATGGTATATGAATCCATACCTCACTTTTCTACATTGGAGCTTTGTGCTTCTTAAACCCCCATGGTTTAGGAGGCATCATGGCCACTCTATTATGGCAGCCTTAATTTCAACAAAGTTTGACATCTCCGTTAGACCACCTCAACTACAAACAAACCCAACTCTTGCTTCCATGATCATCTATATAACTTGGTCTAGCTATCCACATACCCCTTGTACCAAGGTGAGCTATGAACTCACTAATCCAACCATGGTTTGGTGGCATGTAACAAAACCCTAGATTACTTAAAATCTAGTTTCCTCCCATTTCACCAAAATCCTTCAAAATCCTAGTGGAAAATGATGTATATTTCAAGTTTACATCATCTACCTTGGTAATGATATCCCCCCAAATAATTCCCATAATTATTTGGATCGTCAAACTATTTAAATTCCATAGCTAGAAAAATTCTAGAAATCATGTCTATAAAGACAAGATTGTTTTTCTCCAAACCCCCTTGCCAAATCAATGCATATTTGGGTTATCCACATCATAACCTACCTTCCCAGCTCAAAAATAAATATTTTTGAGCTTCCTTATTATTTCTTTTTGCCATTTTTTCTTAAATGATTTATTTTTGAGCTTCCTTATTATTTCTTTTTGCCATTTTTTCTTAAATGGCAGAAACAAGAAATAAGTCCTTAAAAATACTTTTCCACCTCAATAAATTCCAATAAAATTCTCCAATGTGTAATATGGTATTTAGGACCATATCACATAAAAAAAACCTTGTCCAATGTAAAAATATCACTTAGATTCTAGAAACCATGTCTGCACTATTTGAATAAATGGTTTTAGGTGGACCTTTAATCATCAGAAAAATCCCAACTAAATCCTATGGAATTATCTTGATAATATCCATCCATCAGAACCATTTCATCACCTTTCCTTATCTAAAATTTTCAACTTCCTTTGCGAGCATCTTTTTGATCAATTCTTGTAAACACAATTCAAACTTGAGTTAAACCCAACTCAATCTCTCACCAAGATTGGTAAAGCAAGTGCATAGCATACCCCTCCCTCTTGGTCGTGCACTATAGCCCTAGCTACTGTATCACCTCCCCCTTCCTTTGTCCCTAGTATTTGTACTAGAGGGAGAGAGTCATACCTTTCAAAATATCTACACAGCAATAACCACCCCCTCCCTCTCCACTCAGTGCTCGACCGAGGGCCCCCACACCTCTCTCCCCACCGCCCCTCTTGCCCTATCCAGCCTAGCAACTTGTCCATGTCCAAGCATGGACATGATACACCATGTACCATATTCCCTCTTGTTTATAAGCAAAGAGGCCAGTACATCCCTCCCATGCCCTCTCATTCCACTCCCTCACCCCACCTACCACACCCAGGAGCCCTTGCTCTGTCTCTGGCCAGAGCCTCGCCATGGAGAGAAGCTCCGGCCCTCTCGGGTATGCGAGCTTATCCACGCATGACCACTAGTCCTAGATTTCCTTGTGTCATTTCCCCTCTTACGCGTACTCTCATCTATCTATACCTCATGTCCTGCCTTATTTTCTCTTGCAAGGACGCCGGAGGCCGCCTCCCAAGATCGTGGCCGAACCGAGTACCTCCTGCAAAACCCGAAGACCTAGAGCCCCAGATCCGCTGCATGCATCCCTCACAAACTCCCCAGGATCACCGCGTCGGAACCAGTCTTTCCCTAGCGACATGAATGCCTCCCCGGTCCTTCTCCGGCAAGCTCCCGAGACCACACCCGCGGTCGCTGTCGTGTGAATCCCTGCCCGACATGGAACCCGCAACTCCTGCCCCTTGCCAAGGTTGCAATGGAGCTCCACATCTCCCTGCACCCTCACCATCGTCTCCCCATGCACCAGGTGAGCCCCCTCGATGAGCTCTGCCTCCCCTAGGGTTGTCCCTACGCCATGCATTGCCGGAGGAAGACGACCACCTGGGACCGTCTGATCCACATATCCTGGATGGCCTAGATCTGCTGGTACCCTTTCGCCGGCCATCGTTGCTGACTGGTCGACCCCGCGCCGTGGCCATTGAATTACTCCCCGCATGCGTCGTCCACCCGCTGTGGGCCTAATTTCCCTGCTGCGGCCCAGTTTGCCCCAAAAACCAGCCTAGTGACCACCCCTCGTTTTCTTTTTGATAAAATAGCCAGATGTGTTCCTTCCACTATTAAATGATTCCAGAGAGTTTGGTAAATCCAAATGGAGTAAATCCAATTGGTACTGAATGGTATTATCCATACTCTGCGTGGCACCCTGGAGCTACTCAAATTTTCTTCCCGGTTTGGCCATAACAAAAATAACTAAATAAGACCATTTCTATTTTTAGAAAATTATCTAGGTCAAACGAAATGAGTTATTTGCCGAATTCCAACTCTCTTTACATCTACATATCCATATATATCAAACCCCAGGAGCCCAAAATTTATTGATGTCTCTTTGAATCTTTTGTGAATTGAAACTTTCTATACATAGTTGATTCACTAATAAATCCACTACAGTAGTTCTCTAAATCCAAAAAGAGTGATTCCAATTTCTACAGAAATGTATTTCCCATATCTAACATGTGTCCTTGGAACCACTTCCAAAGCTTCTGTATATTACATATGATGAAAAGACAAATCTCATCCAGAACTGCCTTTGGGAATTTCCGAAGGGCATTTTGGTTAATATTTTAATTTTGTTCCAACTCCTCTTGAAGAAGTCCATCAAATCCTACCTAATTACCCAAGGAAACAATTTTTGGAACTCTATAATTTATCTAGTGAATTATTTCCTAAAACTAGAGTTTTATCCACTATAAAAATCATTATAAATCAATGGAAATTGATAAAATAGTGAAACCACTTTTGTTGGATTCATTTTATCAATACCTACATGATGGTATAATTTTTATATTGTGGTATCATACAGAATAATCCCTTGGTCAAAAACCCCTCTCTTAGGTAGTTCCTAGACTATAAATCCAAGAAGGATCTTCTCCCAATGCCTCCAAATCTTCTACTAATCCCATCAAACCAATGATCCAGCATCTTACTGCCTATTACATTGTATTTATATGTTGCTTGCTGTATGTATTGATGCTTTTATGCAATGTATTGATTGTGGTGTTGTTTGTTTGCATGTATGCTCAATAACGGCGATAGTTGCAATTGTTTGACGCCGAGAAGAAGGAAGCATCGGTTTTATCTTATTATTATTATTGTATTCGGTATTCTGGTATTCTAAATAATTCACGGGACGCCTCGCTGGTCATAGGAAAGCCAACTTCTTGCTCATAATCCCTTGTCCTATCATTTTACTTCTGCATGTTTTATCTATTGTTTATGAAACTGCATTCCTTTACTTATGATGATCTTATATCTGGTAGTGGCTTGGCTCCTCCAGCTAATACCATATGCACTACTAAGTGCAACCCCTACGATGACACCTACCTGCCCCTAGTATGGTAGATGGTGACATAACACCATAACCCCTTGGAGTCCCCGTTTTAGCCGAAGCAAAAGTATAGGATGGGAAGACCCCAGGAAAAAGGCTTAAAAATGTTTTATGAGAAAACCTTGGTGAGGCTTGGCCTACCAAGTGGATTGGAAAATGAGAAAGGTTTTGGTTTTACAGAATGGCGGACAAATGATGGAGGAAAAATGTTTACAAAAACACGCCGGGTTGTATAGTTCTTAATGCTTGAGCGATTAACCCGTGCAACCACATTACTCTGGAATGGGACGGGGCTAGACTGGAAGTTTTTCTAATATGGTATAGGTGCCTCACACTACTACAAGGGAAAGCAATCCCTAGAGGCTGGGCCTTCTCTGTCCAATGGTCCATGCGTAGCATCAACCGGGAGAAGGAACGAAGGGTCTGCGGGCCTCCACGTGATACTATGAGCCCCTCATTGAAAGCGCACACCTGTCGAGGTGCAAAACAGGCTCTGGTTGGCTTGGTAACTATATAGGGCATACCGGTTTTGAGGGGATTAACTTCATAGGGTAGGCACTTGTATCAGCGAGGGCATCCGGAAGGTCTTGACCGGTTTAGTCGACCCACGATTGGTGTAGATCAGGACGGGTAATCGGATGGTGTGGGTACAGTGTACAACCTCTATAGAGTGTAAATTTTTTGAATAGCCGAGTCCTCGGTCATGGACGGTTGTGATGGCTATTGTACGGTGGTGATGGTTTTGATTTCAAAAAGGACTTCGGAAAACCAATGTCTTGGAAATGTTTTGACCATGGGATGGAAGGAAAAAGGAGGAAGGAGTTTGGTTATGGGATGTAAGGTTCCCAACCTTTAATAAGGCAGAGATCCCTGTGTTTACAATGCTAGTCCCTCGATCAATAGCTAGCATCCACAGTTAAGATGTAATATCAAGAAACAAAGGTCATATTACAACTTTATAACCAGGAATAAAATAATTCATTACATCTTACATAGCTCATTTGGCTATCTCATTACATTGCAACAGAATATCTATATAGCATGGAGTCCTTCATCTTCAAAGTGCCACAGGCAATCATGTTGGTTGTAGACTTGTAATCCTATTCAACACACTTCACTAACATCAAACAAACCTGCAACATAATAAGTTGCAGCCACAAGGGTCATTACATTTGAATTGTATTGGCAAGTTTCACTATTATGTAGAAGTAAGTGGATCCTATCATTACATGCATATTTGGCTCAGTAGGGTTTAGGCTCTTTTGCAGAAAGCAATATAGTTTTATCCTATCTTTTCAAAATAGTTTTGATCTTTTGTCAAATCTTTCTGAACTACTTGGAAAACTCCAAGTGCTTCTAATCCCTTGTTGTCACCATCAAGTTTTACTTTGAGAAATTGGAATGTCGAGATCTTCCATAGCTTCAGGCCTTAGTTGCTCAGAGTTGTCCATAACCGGGGACACGGCTAAGTACTTAGAATTTGATCTTCTGCAGAAGTTGTACACTTTACCCACATGACACAATCTCGTCTAGACGCCACCAGTGGCCGCTGGATAAGTACTCACCAAATGGAGTACCGACTGATCGAGAATGTGACAAAGTCTTTCTGTAAGGTTCCCAACCTTTAATAAACTAGAGATCCCTGTGTTTACAATGCTAGTCCCTGGATCAATAGCTAGCATCCACAGTTAAGATGTAATATCAAGAAACAAAGGTCATAATACCACTTTATAACCAGGAATAAAATAATTTATTACATATTACATAGCTCATTTGCTATCTCATTACAATGCAGCAGAATACAACAATAGTATGGGGTCCTTCATCTTCAAAGTGCCACAGGAAGACATGTTGGTTGTAGACTTGTAATCCTAATAAATAAACTACACTAACATCAAACAAACCTGCAACATAATAAGTTATAGCCACAAGGGTCAATATATTTGAATTGTATTGGCAAGTGATACTATGCTAGTATAGTGGAGTCTATCATCTATATGCATTTGGCTAAGTGGAGCTTAGGCTTGCTTTGCTCAAAATAGATTTTCCTTATCATTTGAAAACACTAAGTTTTTGCTTGACAAAATCACCCAAGGCATCTCCCAATAGAAATTGGTGATCCTTCAACCCTTGTTCAACCACAAGTTTTTAACTTAGAAATTTGGATGAGGAGATTCTTGATAGCTTCCATGTCTTGATTCTCAAATTGTCCTTTACCAGGTACATGGCTAAGTACTTAGATTTTACACTCTGCAGAGGTGGTGCACTTTCCCCACAAGGCTTGGTTTCACCAAGACAAGATCTTTCAGAAGCCTTCCCTTAGACCAGAATGGACGCGCTCCAACCTATCAATCCCCTACCACCAACTGTCCATTTGGCTAAGTTATTGCAACCTATATGATCCAGGTAGAGCCCATAATGCCAAGTGGCTGCACTTGAAGCTTCTCAACATTTGACATCTCAAATATCTTTGTTCCTGGGTGGCCATCCACAAGTGAGATACACAAGGTAAACCATAGAAATGGGCCTTGTGAACCACTCAACACAAACCATTCCTTCCATTCCACCCAGGTGATTCATTCACTTAGTTGTTTTATTATTCAAAACACAAGTCCTTGACTTAGAAATATTCCATAGTATGAATATATATTCCACCCTTGTTTTCTACTAGCTAAGCTAAGCATGATAGTAGTAGGAACCTTAACTTAGGAAATTTCTACTAAAGTTTCATCTACTAGGATTTCTCATGGCATAGTTTATACTTAGCAAAAATTCCATGCAAGTCCTACTTAGCAATATCACTAGTGCATAGTGAAAATAATGGGACAAAAGTACGAAGCATCACTTGCCTTTTTGGTAGAGAACATGAGTTCACTCTTTGATCTTGCAATATTCATACTCTTCAAATCACTACAATTCAATCAAGCAAGCAATATTTCAATCTACCAATCAAGCATCATCACATAAAATAATAGAAACAAAACAATGCATGCAAGCATGCCAAAGATGGTTTATTTGGAAAAGTTGTTTCTAACGGGTTATAAACATTGGAAAACACCTATTGGTCATTTTATATAAGTGGCAAAATCATTTGCAAAAGTTTTTATTATAAACCATTTTCAAACCAAATCATTATTTTATGTGGTTGAAAATGCCTTTATCAAAGTAGCAATCTTTATAGGGTTTACCAAATACATTTTTAAATCATAAAACTTGGTGTTTAGGGTCAGAGAGTTTATTCCAAAACATTTCCCAAAGGTTTTCTCCAAAAACCATTTTTAACAAATAAACAATATTTTTATTTGACTAGAAATGGTTTAAATCAAAGGTTTATTCTTTTGCTTCACCAAATATATTTTTGAAACCACAAATTGATTTCTATGGTCAGTAGGTTCAAAACAAACCATTTGCCAAAGGTTTTATCTCAAAAATCATTTTAGAACAAATTTTATATTCTAAATATGCCTACACAAGTTTCTGCAAAAACAAACAATTTAACAGAAGCAATTTACTAAACAAAGTGCATGGTCAGAAAGTACTTGTTTTGCTGAATCCATTGATATAAAATTTTCAAAATTTGGACGTGTGGTTTGAAAGTTATGCAATTTTCAAAATTGAACAACAAATAGATCATTTCTGGTTTTATTCAAACGTACAAGGCGACGTGCAGCAATTTCATTGGACGGTACCGCTTCGGTGGGATCGACCTTTCTGGGCCGTCAGATCTAAATGACTACGCATGGTACAGATCAAAGGATACCCCTTCGATTTAGTTTCTATCGCAACCATCTGATCAAGATCCTACGGTCCTCAACGTTTTGACCAATAACCAGCGGTGCTGGCGGCGGCGACTGGCGGCGACGCGCTCTGGTGGCGAGGTTGCCAGTGATTTCGAAGGCGAGAGAGGGAGAGAGATGGCTCACAGCGATCGCATCGTCGTGGGGAAGCTTGACGTAGTCTTATCTTGGACAGGGGCGCACGAGGACGACCGAAATTTCTCGCCGGAGTTCTGCCTGGCGTCGGGCACGCACTGGAGTTTTAATTGGCGAGGCTACAGTCCACAGAAAGGCAAAATACGGGGTCTGTTAGACGCGCGAGAGAGAGGGGAGCGTAGGAGTATCATACTGAGAGGAAGGGGAGGTCGGTGTTACCGGGGAGATGTCGCCGAAGTTGGAGACAGACGACGACGGGTCCAGTCAAGGTTGCTGCCGACGATGGGGGGGCACACGCGAGCAAGTCGATGGTGCAGAGAGAAGCGCCAGGGACTAGGGGTCACGCTCGTGTGCTCGACGAGACGAGGGCGGTGGGGTTTGGCCAGAATTGGAGGTGGATCTCGCCGGAGATAGTGGCGGTCCAGAGATGATTCCGAGCAGCCTGGTGGCTCTCGAGGCGTGATGTTTGGGGGGAAAGGAAGAGGGGTAACGGGCGCTTAAGTGAGTGTGGTCAGGGGGCGAGAATCACGTGGCATTGATGTGAATTTACCATGCGAATCAAACGGCAGAAACAGGAGAGAGATGGAGGAAGAATTGGTCGCGCTGGGGAAGACGCTGACGTGGTCGTGGGGTCCGTTTGGCAGCGAGTGAGAGAGAGGAGGAGTGGGGCCTGCTAGTCAGCGACAGAGTGGGTTCTTTCCGCGGTGAGAAAATGTTTCGGGGGAGAGAGGGAGAGGTGGGCTGCGAGTGGGCTTAGTGGGCTGGGCTAGCTAGATTCATTTTTTTTGATCTGAATGCTTTCCCTTTTTCTTTTCTAATATTCTGTTTTGATTTTTATTAATCAATTTAAACACTCATTTGAATTCAAACCTTTGCCAAATTTTGTGAATAATTAAACACTGATTAGTAATACATTCTAAAGTCATAATTCAAATAAATCTTTTATTCTTTTTAGGGTCTTTTAGTTATTTAAAACAAGCCCTTGCTTTAAAATCAAATAAGATCAAATCCATTTTTAATCCTTATTTAAATTTCATTTTTCCACAAAATCTTTTCAGTAAGTTCTTATTCAATTATAAGTATGTCAAAATAATTCACTTTGAATTATTTGGAATAATTTTAATATGATTTATTAATCATTGTAAATTGGGTACTTGTCTTTATTCCAATGAAATTAAATATAGTTTTAATTCCATAAATTTTATTTTGAAATTTCTTTGATCCTATTTAAGTTAATTAAACAAATTTTATTCCACTTGGGTACATTCCAAATATCATTTTCCCATGATTTAATTAATCATTTCTTAATAGGGATTTTGCCTTTATTCAATTTGATTAATGCCATTTTATTTTATTTTGGAAAATTCTTTATCCCTTTATTTTATTTGGATTTGGTTTCTATTCATTCCATTTGCTTAATGGATTAGGCCAAGATTTAATTTGGTCTTTAACTATTTCTTATTTAATATTTCTTTCTTTCTCTTATAAAATCCATATCTTTTTTTTTATAGATCCAAACTTGGTGACTCCAATTTGTAAAATCTTATTTAATATTTATTTATCCTTTTAAATACATTTAGGATTATTTGATCACCATTTGGTATGGATTTATAGATAGATGCTTTATTAGCTTTGGAAATTCAATTTCCTTGTCTTATTAATTTCATAATATTTTATTTATGGTTCCAAATTAAGTGAAACCAATTTCTATGGTTTTATAATATTTGCACTTGTCATTCTTGATCATTTTGAAATGTTTGTATGACCAGTTTTTATATGGATCAAATCCATAGGCTTGGAGATAACTTGGAAATGTTTTTCTTCCATTAGGGTTTTAGGGTTTTGGTTTATTTTCCAAGTGTTTAAATTTCTAGATGCATTTATGAAGAATGCATTCCACTTGATTTGAATTTAGTTGGATTCAAATGTTAACCAAAGTTTGTGCAAGATGGGATTTTAAGTTTCTAATTAGAAACAAAAGTTTTTTTCACCCTAATTTTCAACAACTATTTATTTTGTTTATTTATTTTTCACATTACAAGATTTGGAAAATCTTGGGATGTGACACTTTCCATAGAAGTCCTCCCAATACACAATGCTAGCTTGTATACCAGGCACCAATGTAAGGATATATTTCCAATACAAAATTCTAGTTAACCTGAAGATGCCAATGCATGGGTCTTCCACTATGTAGTTGACTAAGCCAGAGCCCATTTAGCATGTGGCTGTACACGGAAGCCACTGTACGAGAAACATGTTCAATCTCTATGTTCCTGGGTGGTTTTCTTCTAGTGCACACACAAAAAGATAGCCATATAAACATGGTTCCCTTTGTTGCCACCTTGTCTTGTCTTGAGTATCCTTGTCCACCCAGGTGGTTCATTGAGTACTTATTTTATTATATAAAACATACATCTTTCCAACACTTCATATAATCATATCATGTATCCCATCCCAAATATATAGCAGGGCTAAGCTTACTATAACTACAATGTTTTCACTAAGGAAGATATAAGGGTATCCTATTAGGATTTAGCATAGCATAAAATATAGTAGTCCTTTCCATGCATGTTACAAAATCCACTAAGTGTAATGAAAATAGTAGGACTTGGATGATAGTGTCACCTGCCTTTTTAGTAGAGAATGTTGGTTCACTTCTTGATCTTGCAAATATCACACTCTTCTAACTTCACTACAATTCAATCAAGCAAACACATAATCAACTAGCATTCAAACAATTTATCACGCATAAAATAACAAAAACAAGGTCATGCATGCAAGCATGCAAATAATAGTTCTATTTGGAAAAGTGGTTTATACTAGGCTCTAAACATTTTCAAGATCACATTGGTCATTTACAAAAGTGGTAAAATCATTTGCCAAAGGTTTCATTTCATAAACCAAATATTATGTTAAGGTGATATGTTATGTTGTTGAAAATATCTTTTAGCAAAGTAATAAATTTATATGGTTCATCAAACATGTTCTTAAATCAAAAAACTTGGTGCTTAGGGTCAGAAGGTTTGAATCACATCATTTCCCAAAGGCTTTACTCAAAAAATCATTTCTAAACCATAAACAATATTTTTATTTGACTAGTGCTAACTCAAATATTTATTCCTTAACTTCACAAAATACATTTTTAAATCCATAAGTTGGTTCCTATGGTCAGTAGGTTTAAAACAATCCATTTAGCAAAGATTTCACCTTAAAAATCTATCTAGAACAAATTTTATATTCAAATTATGCCTACACAAGTTTCTGCAATTTCAACCAATTTTCCAGAAGCAAAACATTATACAAAGTGAATGGTTGCAAAGTACTTGTTCTTCTGATTCCATTGATATAAAATTTGCAAAATTTGGACGTGTAGAATTAAAGTTATGAATTTTACAAGTTTGCATATCTAGTAGATTCTAATTTCTGTTTTAATTCAAACCTCGTCCACGTGTCTTAATATAACTGGCTGAAAACGGTTCACGCGGATCGCTCTCTGTGAGTCGTTGGATCTAAATAAGATCGTGCGACACAGAGCACACGATACCCCTTCGATTAAATCTAATCTCAGCCAGATGATTTGTATCCTACGGATCACAGCAGCCAGACCCTAACTGGCGGCGCTAGCGGCGGCGGACGGCGGCGCACGCTCGGGCGGTGAGCTTGTCGATGATTCAGGAAGCGAGGGAGAGGGAGGAGTATCTCACCGTGCTCGTGGGAGTGCGGATAAGATCGAGGTGTGGTCGGCTTGTCGAGGGGCGCACCAGAGCAGGGTGGATTGCTCGCCGGAGTCAGTGGTGGCGTCGGGTGTCTCTGGTTGTCGTCGGGGCGAGGCTGCAGGTCACCCTAAGGCAAGATAAAGGCATGGTTAGACGCGGGGGAGTGTGGGGATTACAGGAGCATCATCAGGAAGGTTCGGGGCGGTCTGAGCTTACCAGGGAGGCTTGCCGGAGCAATGGCAGACGACGGTGGCGCTCGGGTGTCGAGGTTGCCGAGGCTATGATGCTCGCGCGGGCTAACGAGCGGTACTGGGAGATGCGCCAGGATATGGGGAGCAAGCCTGTTTGCTCTGGGAGGCAAGGGGTAGTTGGACGGCACCGGAATCGACTGGAGAAGCTCTTCGGGGCTGTGGTGCTCGAGCTCAAATTTGGGGCGGCCTGGAGGTAGAGAGGAGGCGGCACTTGGGGGAAAAGAGAGAGGAGGGCGAGGCGTTTAATCGAGCATGCTCTCTGGAGGAATTAACGCCGACAATAACTTTCAATTCTGTGAAATCAATCGAGGAGCAACTGACGTGGGGGAAACAGTCGACGCGGGTGAAGATGACGACCTGGCAGGTGGGGTCCGGCTGTCTACGAGAGAGAGAGAGAGAGAGAAAGAGTGGGGCCACCGATCAGCGACTGTGCGGGTGTGTTCCTGGGTAAAAACGGTTCGCGAGTGGGAAAGGAGTGGGCTGCGCTGCTAGGCTTTAGTTGGGCTAGATGGGTTGGGTTGCTCTGTTTAATTTTTTTATACTGAATGCTTTTCCTTTTTCTATTTTGAATTTCTGTTTTGATTTTAATTCAAACAATTCAAACTCTAAATGAATTCAGACTTTCACCAAACTTTAGGTATAGTTTAATTCTGTTTAACAACATATTCCAAAGTCCAAAATAAAATAATTCTTTTATTTTTTTAGGATCTATTAATAATTAAATAAATAGACATTAGTCTTTAATTCAAATAGGATTTAATATAATTTAAAAACTCTATTTGAAATCTAAATATCTACAAAAATATTTTCAGTAGGTTTTATTAAAAACATAACACTTTGAAATATAATTTAAAATACTTTAATAAGTTTTAATGATCATTCAAAATAGGAAAATGTCTATACTTGAATGAAATTTGGATATAAATAAATTCTCATGGTTTTATTTAAATAAACCTTTACTATTTTTATCAAACAAAATATTTTATTTTAAATGCTTGGCCAAGATTAAATTTGACTCTTTAAAACAGTCCTTATTTATATTTCTACCTTTGCTTTTGAAAACCATATATTTTTATTAAAAGATGCAAAAATGGTGATTCCGACTTTTAAAACTTTCTTTGTTAATTGTTTATCTTTTTAAATACCTTTAGGATTTTATTTGATCAAAATAGGTTTTGATGTTTCGAATTGGAAATCAAAGGTTTCTTTTCACCCTAAATTTCAACAAATTTTTATTTTGTTTATTTATTTTTTTACATTTCAAAATTTGGAAAATTTTGGGATGTGACATGGGATGACCGGAAGGGAAAACAAATGGGTCACCCAATCCTAGTGTTTTCTTAAAACTTTTCACAAAGGTTTCCAAATGTTTTACAAAAGTTTTTCAACAAAGGTATAGAGATATGCTATATCTACCATAGAAAACTAGTTTATAAAAGAACCTCTTATGAGCCATCCTATTATAGCCATATTGCATATCATTTATTTTGTTCTCTTAAGGTGGTTTGCGAGTACATTCAAAGTACTCATCGACATTGTCCCTGGCTACTTACTTGGCCAGACTTTCAGCTAATCGAGAGGAATGATGGAGATGCTGACGTCTATCCGAGCTAGGCCGTCTTCCTAGTCAGTTGCCTATAGGTTAAGGCATGACATGGGCTCTGTGCTTGAAGACTTCCGCTATATGTGTTGTAATTTCCATAACGGGCACATTGTAAGTTTTGTAATCGTTACTTTCTAGATGTTGTAATGATACTGGTCGTTTATGCTCACGGCTCACTAATCATGGGAACATGAATTGTATGAATAACAGGTATTCTCAGACCGCAAATCCGGGGTGCCACAGACTTGGTATCAGAGCAATCCTGATAGTAGGAGACCTTAGTTAGCATGGACGTTAGACAGGACAACCCCTATTTCTGAAAACACCGGTTTTCACAACTTATTTTCCCAAAAAAATTTTGAAAGATTTCTTATCTCATCTTCTCCGACATAAACAATTTGAATATTGATTACTATATATATCGTCTACTTCAAAGGTTCTGTTTTCAAAAACAAGGTCCGATTTGGAGACTATGAGGACAGAGATCCCGGAATGAAGAGACATTGAGACAAGCAAACCAAAGGAGCTACCAACGGAGAAAGACACTACAAGATCGCCCTACCAACAGAGTCCTTCATCACCCACAAATCGATTAAGCACGACACCGACGAGAACAAATGGAAAGACAGAAGTCGAGACCCCTGTAACGTCCGTACCTAGAATTAGCATCCCTAATATAGGATTCTCCTTATGGCATATAATCACCCCTTAGCACCTATGGTACGCCTTTCTTGCCTATCATATTCTTATATGATGCTTGGAATGTGTTGCTTGTCTTCCTAGAATCATCCGATCCTAAAGTTTTGACCATCTTGTTGGCGTATCCCGACGCTAACGCTCGCAAACCCATGACTGGAAACGTCTCCTCAGCAAGATGGCCACCTAAAGAAATCTCTGATAACCCCTCTTCCTGCCTTAGTTCTAATCGCCCCAAACGAGAAACGATCCTATTCGACCCTCTGTCGAATCAAAGGGAAGTCCTTGCCATAACACAAATGCCCCAACAACCCGGAAGATAAGAATGCCCGAAGACAAAGAGTCTACTTCATCATCAAACCAAATAAACACAAGGAGAGTTCAGGTGAAGAGAACCCATCGAAAGCCAAAACCCTCCACCTCGACGAAGGACTAAGAAGAAGAGTCGCTCACCACTCAAACTACCCCGAGATAACCCATACGACTAAGTTAGGTAACCACCATAGGAAGGTAGTCGCATTAAGGCATAGCCCGAAGACCTCAATTCAAGTGTCACTCCAAGGATACAAGACGAAGGATCTACCCCAACCTCGACGACCCCAAGTAAAGCTCTAAGGTGGAAAGACTGCGTCTTTCCACTGAACTCTTGAAAGACCACCTACGAGAAGATGATCCAGGAAGATCTCTAATCCAAGAACCTGCCTCAAGCACCACCTCGAGAGTCGTCAGAAGAACAGAAAACAGACAGCATCAACAATCTTTAGAAGACTGCTTGACCCTCTCAGCCCCCATGGATGGTGAAAAGAGTGGACCTCTAAATAAAAATCGTGGACCTTGCCTGACGGACAATAATCGACACTACTCCAACATCAGCAGATACTTCGGGAAAGTTCTCCATCGCTGAGTCGACCGTCGAGCCAGCACTTCCGGTGTTTCAAGAACAAGGAATAAAGAAAAGCTGACTATTGTGGTAAAGGATTGAAGAAGGCTTTACTCGCCGCCTCACCTCAAGAAGGAAGAACCGTGTTTACGCTAAACCTACCTAGAATTGTCCTAAGGGGAAAAGACTGCGTCTTTTCCACCAGTTTCCTCTAAACCTCCCAATCTGAAGCCACTTAGCCCCGATCCGTAACTGACCCTACCTATTTTTTGAAAAACCCGTTACCATCCAATACTTCCACCCCTAAAATTGTTAAGCGAATGTTATTACCCAACCCTAATCTCGGGACGAGATTATTTTAAGGTGGAAAGGTATGTAACATCCCAATTTCAGCAACACTGATTTGTTGTCCAAAAAGGCAAAAATCAGGGGGAACAAAAACTTTCTCTTGTGACTTGTTGAAATGCTTGCTTACTTGTTTGCTTGTCTTCATGCAACTGTTTGTGCATTAGGTGAAATACTTTCTCTCTCAACACTATCTGACAAAAACTATTTCACAAAAGAGATGTCTTGGCTCATATTCCATATTCTCAAATGTTCTGGCATTTCAAAACTTGAGCCTAGATGACTTTGACACAACAAAAGGTTTTTATAGTTCTATTAACAAAACTATGGAGACCTATATACAATCTCCTTATGTTTTCAAGACAGAACATTCAACTACTCTTATCTCTAGGTTTTCCAAAACCTTTTTCCTAAAACCTCTCCACTCTAATATTTGTAGAAATACCAAGAGGTACTCATCTTACTTCAAAACATAACCAATTAAAAATACTCATCCCTACCTCAAGCTAGGCTTGATTGTAACCCTAGTAGTAGTTGGATAAGTTTGATAAGATAATTTGCCTTGATTTGCCGTCTAATGAATTGCCTTGATCTGTTGATTGCCTTGCTTAGGAACTAGAGTGAACTAATCTAGTAGAACATCCCTTAGGACCCAATCTAGTCTGTTATCATCAATCTGAAATCAAGCATCCAAACCTGGATCTATCCTAAGCAACTAAAGTGACCATCTCATCTCCTAATCAGATCAATCTAGGGATAAACCCTTTTGATAGTCCAACTCAGTGAAGTCCCAATCTAAGGATGGATCCCCTCTACTCAATCTATACCTCAACATCAATCACTTTATAGGAAGGATAAACCATTGCCACTCCCTAAATTGTTTCCCTCTTGTAATCTAGTCTAAAACCCTAAATTTGCCAAAATGGTTGTCTGGAATTCTTATCTAGATTCAGTCTTTGGAGCTCTACCTATTCCAACCTATATGCATTCTGGAGAATGTACTTGAACCATCTTGTAGTACATAATTAGCACTACCAAATCCCTTTCTTGACCTTGTGTAAACCTTTCTGGTTCCCACTCATCCATGATGGTTTTGTAGTCAAGATAATAATCTTTTCTGCAAATCTTATCATCATGCCCACTTTGGCAGAAGCTCACATCTATATGCCACCTCCCTTTTACCAACTATTTGCATGGTTATGATCTACTAACCATGTTCTATGAATCCATACATCACTTGTATCCATTGGAGCTTTGTGCTTCTTAAAGCCCCATGGTTTAGGAGGCATCATGGCCACTCTGTTATGGCAGCCTTAATTTCAACAAAGTTTGCCATCTCCTCTAGACCACCTCAACTGCATCCAAGCCCAACTCTTGATTCCATGATCATCTATATAACTTGGTATAGATATTCATCTACCCCTTGTACCAAGTTGAGCTATGAACTCACTAATCCAACTATGTTTTGGTGGCATGAAAATAACAAAACCCTAGATTCCCTAAAATCTAATTTCTTCCCATTTCACCAAAATCCTTCAAAATCGAAGTGGACAATGATGTATATTTGAAGTTTATATCATCTACCTTGGTTGTGATATTCACCCAAATAATTCCCATAATTATTTGGATCGTCAAACTATTTAAATTCCATAGCTAGCAAAATTATAGAAATCATGTCTATAAAGACAAGTTTGTTTTTATCCAAACTACCTTTCCAACTCAATGCATATTTGAGTTCTCCACATCATACCATACCTTCCCACCTGAAAAATAAATATTTTTGAGCTTCCTTATTATTTATTTTTGCCATTTTTCTTAAATGGCAGAAACAAGAAATAAGTCCCTAAAAATAATTTTCCACCTCAATAAATTACAATAAAATTCTCCAATGTGTAATATGGTATTTAGGACCATATCACATCAAAAACCAACCTTGTCCAATGTAAAAATACCACTTAAACTTCTAGAAACCATTTTTGCACTATTTGAATAAATGGTTTTAGGTGGACTTTTAATCATCAGAAAAATCCCAAGTAAATCCTATGGAAGTATATTGATCATATCCATCCACCAGAACCATTTCATAACCTTGCCTTATCTAAAATTTTCAACTTCCTTTGCAAGCATCTTTTTGATCAATTCTTGCAAACACAATTCAAACTTGAGTTAAACCAACCCAATCTCTAACCAAGCTTGGTCAAGCAAGTGCACAACATACCCCCTACCTCCTGGTCGTGCACTATATCCCTAGCTACTATAGCACCTCCCCCTGTAGGGTTTGCAGCATAGACAATAAAAAATTTCCTACGATGGGAACAATTATGTACCAAGATCTATTACTAGATACAAGCAACGGGAGGATATACATCCATAGTGAACATACCCCTGAAGACCGACAAAGCTTAACGAGGTTGAACTCGTTGTTAATGTAGATGATCTCTTGCCGATCTCAAGATCGAGAGGAAGTATTGCAGCGCATCCATGCTCGCACACACGTCCGAGGCACCGAGAAACCTCCACCTCCTCGCTCCAGCGATGCAGTGAAAGCACAAATCTTGCTGAATATCCACCGTATCTCGCTAGTTCGAGACCATGGGGGATAAATACTAGAGGGTAGAGAGATCCTTCATGAGGAGGTGTGAGTGAGAAGTGAGGAGGGGGATCCTTTTATAGGAGGAGGGGGGCACCCAAGGGGGTGGCCGCCCGCCATGGGGGCTTTCCCCTCCCCTCCTTCATTCATGTGGGTGGAAGCTGCACTCACAAAAAGCCCCTTCAATTTTCTCCACTCAAAATCCCACTCAAATTCCCATTAAATTTCCACCAAATAAAAATCCTTTTATGTATTCATAATTTTGTCAATTACTTTAATGACAAACATTCACATATAACCCCTTGCTAGTATTTCATTCCACATGCAGAAACACTTTCTGCAATTTCACCCGAAACCAGTTTCGGTATCTAGTAAAATAAATTCCTGCGCTTTGTTATTCTTTTCAGCATGAAACTATTTCCTCCAAATGGTGTTGGTGTCTCTTAAGTGTGTCACCTACGGTTCGCGAATAATGCGGACATGATCGATACCCCTCTCAGATCAATAATCAGAAGCGGGACCTGGAGATCCATACTGACTCACACACATTCAACGATGATTTTCTTGTGATCATGAGAACCTTTTACGCTAGTATCTTAATCCCTTTGTTTCGCGATATATTACATGTCCGATATTCGATCATAGGTATCTCCATACCTAGTTTTATCTCATTACTGACATGTACTCTTTCCTCATTCCCATGATATAACATTTTAGTGATCGAATCACTTGCTTGCAAGCTAATCAATGTGATATCACCGAGAGGTTGAAATGGATCGTATGGGCACCTAGAGGGGGGTGTGAATAGGTGCTAACCAATTTTTAATACTTTTTCAATTTTAGGCTTGACACAAAGTAAATTTTCTAGATATGCAACTACGAGAATTTCCCTATATGCAACCCTAACTACTAAGCACGTAAAAAGAGGAGCGAGGAAACCGTAGAGGAGCACGCGGAGACACAGGGATTTGTTTTACCGCAGTTCCTTCCTTGTTAAGGGAAGTACATCTGCGTTGGAGGGGTGGGCGGTTCTAAGACCACCACGCCACAATAGGCCTCACCCTATTCTCCGATGGATCTCGCCACGAGAGGCCTGATCCACCTTCTCCACTATTGGATCCCTTCGAGGCGGGAACCGGTGCCTTTTACAACATTATCAGGGCACACACCCACAACCGAATTGGGGGCTCCCGAGATAACAACAAGCTGCCACAAGAACAAGGTTTATCAATATAAACAAAAACAAGGATCTAGGTATTTGCAAGAAATACTAGATCGGGGGTTCTCCAAATGAATGGAGAGGAGATGAAGCGCTTGATTGCTGATGATGAAGATCAAGTTCTCCTCCTTCGATTCCCCAAGGGACGGGGCCTTTGGGTGGATCTAGGTGGAGATATCTTGGATGAAGGTTGCAGATCAGATCTCGTCTTTTTCGAATGAATCAAGCCATCTGGCAGGAGGGGGAAGGCTGGCTTAAATACCCCCTCCCCAGATCTTGCCGTTGCAAAACTTTGGGTGCGGATTATCCACCCCCCACTTGGGGCGGATTATCCGCCCCTGGGAAAACTCCGCCCCCAGGGCGGATTCCCTGGGGGAAACTCCGCCCCTCTCTGGGGCTGGCGCCTGCAAAACTTGGTGAAGATCGGAAAGTCCGGCCAACACTCCCCCCCCTCTCTGGGGCTTGCGCCTTGGCGATGAGCATGGGGGCGGACTATCCTGCCCTCCTGAGGGGCGGATTATCCGGCAGGGCCGGAAAATCGGGCCAAAACTCCGCCCCCCTTCTAGGGCTTGCGCCTGCTTGGGAAGAGGGAGGGGCGGATTATCCGCCCCCAAAGGCAGAATCCTTTTCCCTTTTTCTCAAAGGGTGCTGCAACACTTCAACACACATTAAATAATCCTTGATATTGTTATCTAACACACAAAACACTAGGGATTATAAAATGTTCTTTCAATCTCCCCCTTTTTGGTGTTAGATGATAATATTAGGATTTGCAATGAAACCAGCTAATGCCATCTTAAATAATGAAAGACGCTCCCCCTAGATGTGTGCATATTTAAAATTTGCATTTGAATACAAATACACACACTAGAGAGAACACAACTTCCATAACAAAGATAATTGAAACAAGGTGGTTTGGGAAACAAGGTCATACCACCGGGATGAGAATATAGCCAAAGAACATAGTTTGTTTGATAGCCTCCAAGCACATCCCAACAATACTGATGCATACATAGATAATCCCATGAATCCTTATGCCATCAAATATGCTCCATAGATAAATCCAGAATTCCATGAGATCCACAATAGATAAATCCAGAATTCCATGAATACCAAACATAGTACCAAACATAGTGGAGCACGACATAGTCTTACAAAATCAAACACAAATAGCAAATATGTTCACGCTAAAAAAAGAAAGGCACAAGCAAGCAAATAAAACGACTAAAAGAAAAATGCTTGCGCCCGACCCTTGCAAATCCACGAGACCTAATAGAACTACTTCTCCCCCTTTGGCATCGAAACGCCAAAAAGGAAGAAGAGCGATGTTAACGCCCCTGTAGATCACTCCTCCTCATCCTCGTCGTAGTCATTCCCGTCCCCTTCCTCTTCATCATACTCATCATCATCGTCATCAGCTGGAGGAGTGGGTGCCCTCGGTGGAGGAGGAAAGAGGCAACTCTCGAGCTCAACATAGTTGATCCCTGAGGTGTTCCACTGAGCATACGGATCCGGAGCAGTGGGAGGAGGTGGATGGCCAGTGGCACCTGAGACATGGTGGAGAATAAGCTGCTGCGTGTGATCCCTCTCATGATCCCTGCGGTAAGCCTCATATTGGCCCTTGTGAGTGTCAATGCCCATGCAAAGAATGTGCCGCTGGAACCAAGTGAGCTGCTTAACCTCGCGTGCCATTGGGGACACCGTGGAACGACGAACACTAGCCCGAGCATCACGCATGAAGGACTTCGGGGTAGTGGAAGGGTGATGGGTCTTCTGAGCCTTGTTGTAGATTTTCTTGGACTTGTGAATTCCATCTAGAGCAGTGCCAAAATCCTCATGTGGCAACATATGCTTGACGAGCATCATTATGAAAGGAGCATAAGGAATAGAGAGCCTGTTGATCGTAGCATCCGTCATCTCATGATAAATATAGTCCATGACATCCAGTTTGTAACCTGTGTCTGATCCAGAGTTAGTGGCACACTCGTGAGCAAAAGCAAGGAGTGGAACCAGGTGGCCACGGATCCTGTCATTGTTGCCACCACTAGGAGCGATGCAGTCCCTAAATATGCCAACAAGGGAGGCATACAAGGGAGAGGCCATCTAAAGTACCAGCAACACCATCAGAAGAAAGGCAAGGAGCAAGTGCAGTATCCTTGGATGGCTTCAGAGGAGAAATGATACAGTGGCCTGAAGGAGTGTCACGGACATGGAATGCATAACCAAGAACCTGCCCAAAGGTGCGAAAGTCCGACTGAATCATGGTGGTCCCTGTCATCCCCTTCATAGTACGGCGCTCATCACCGCAAATCACCAGAGTTGAGAAGAACTGCCGCACCACAGAGGAATCATAGTTGCATTGGATAGTCATGAGGTGGTGCAGCCCCATCTTGTTGGTCACATCTAGTGCCTCAATGAGCCTTGTATTGGATTGAGCCTCAGTCAAATTGATGGGACACATAGGGCGAAGCTTGAGAGTAGCATAGACGTCATCATGAATAGCCTGAAAGTGGGCATTCCAAAACATAGAGTCCTCGGGGGGACCATCACTGTCAGCCTCATCATAATAATTAGTCTGGCGAATGGTGGCACACTGAAGACTATCCATAGCCTTGTAATTGGGCTGAGACTGTTTGCCCTTGCGAGATGCGGTCCTCTTAGTTTTGTCACTTGCATCTTCCTTCCGTTCAGCCTCTCCTGCTGCTCTGCTGACCTCGGTCTCATCAATGAACTTCCCTTCTGCAGTAGGCTTGAGATAACGGGCACGGGAACGACAGACGAAGGTCTTGGTCGGCTTGGAACCACCTGTGAAAAGCATTAGAGGGATAGTATGGAGATAAGAATACACACAAGTCCAGGAAAGAACATGGAGAAAGAGTAGCATTGCCACCCATAACCAATGATGTGTATTGCAGAAGCAGGACCAAAATAGATCAAAATTTAATCCCCAGGCCGGATTATCCGGCCCTAGCAGGGGCGGATAATCCGCCCCCCGCAGAAATTTTCTGGATTGGCCCAGATCTACCATGGCAAAATAGATCGGGTACTAGGGTTGCAATTCTACTGATTCTAGCATGTAAGGAACAACACCAAGGACCTTCTACAACGAGATTTCCACCAAATAAAATGCATCCCATACAAAAGGAGAGAGGTGAGGGAGTTACCATCACTCATTGGAGGAAAATCGCGGAGGAGAAGATACCCGGAGGCGAGGTGGAGAAGATCCGGGGAGAGCCCGGAGAATCCGGTGGTCGAATCGACTCCGGGAGAGGCGGATGCTCCGGCGGCGGCTGGGGGGCAGAGGTAGGGTTGGGGGAGGGTTAGCTGCTCTGTGTGAGCCTGCCCTCCCCGACCCAGCCTATAAGGGGCCGATGGTTCAAGGAGGGAGAGAAAGGCTTGGGTTGTGAGCATCAAACTGAGATGGTACTACACACCCAAATTTGCAAGAATCAAATCAATCAAAAGCCAAATTTGAGTGTGTTTTCCATAAGAACATGAGATATGCAAGAAAATCCAACGAGACCCATGAGAAACCAACTCTTCTCGAGGAAGAGGGCGGTGGCCGAAGCCACCATGTTGGAGCGCATGGCATGACACCGCGAAGATGTATCTTGAGTTCAAAACCAATGCTCATCGATGACCCACATATCACAAAATGATATTAAGGGAAATGATTTTACTTGGTTTCGGCATTATGGGGGGGAGGGTTGTCCCAATCAATTAGGACCACACTCCCCCTATGTCTATGCCCGCATCTAAACCAAATACATGAATAAGAGCAAGTGAGTGTGCAAGGGTAGTCAAGCCAAGCTCCTTGAATCTATGATATTTAGCTCATTCCTCAAATAACAAAATATTGCTTCATCAAGAGGCTTCGTGAAAATATCAGAAAGTTGGTTCTTTGTGCTCACAAAGGATAGGGAAATATCACCACGAGCAACATGATCCCGAATAAAGTGGTTGCGGATCTCTATATGTTTTGTTCTTGTATGCTGCACGGGATTGTAAGCAATTTTGATAGCACTTTCATTGTCGCATAATAGAGGCACTTTGTCACAATTGACACCATATTCCTTTAAAGTTTGCCTCATCCATAACAATTGTGTACAAGCACTTGTAGCAGCAACATATTCAGCTTCGGCGGTTGAGAGTGAAATACAATTCTGTTTCTTTGATGACCAACACACTAGAGACCTGCCCAAGAATTGACATGCACCAGAGGTTGATTTCCTATCATCTTTGTCACCTGGCCAATCTGAATCAGTGTAACCACATAGAGAGAAACTTGAACCCTTGGGATACCATAACCCAAAATTTGGGGAATGAACCAAATATCGGAAGATTCGCTTGACCGCCACTAAGTTGCTTTCTTTAGGAGCGGCTTGGTACCTTGCACACACTCCTACACTTAACACGATATCGGGCCTAGATGCGCAAAGGTAAAGGAGAGAGCCGATCATGGATCGGTATACCTTTTGATCCATGTCTTTACCCTTGGGATTGAGCTCAAGATGACACTTTGTTTGCATTGGGGTAGCAACGCCATTGAGATCTGTCATCTTGAACCTTTTGAGCATGTCTTGGATGTACTTAGCTTGATTAATAAAGGTTCCCTCTCTAAGTTGTTTGATCTCAAATCCAATAAAGAACCTCAGCTCACCCATCATGGACATCTCAAACATGTCAGTCATAAGCTTTGAAAATTCATCGTTAAAAGCTTCGTTAGTAGAGCCAAAAATAATGTCATCTACATAAAGTTGGCATACAAAAAGCTCCCCATTAACCTTCTTAGTAAAAAGAGTGGGATCGATTTTCCCAACTTCGAATCCACGGTCTAGCAAAAGCTCTTTAAGGTGCTCATACCACGCACGTGGGGCTTGTTTAAGGCCATAGAGCGCCTTATCAAGTTTGTAGACATGGTTCGGAAATTTGGGGTCCTCAAACCCCGGGGGCTGCTTGACGTATACTAACTCATGTAGAGGACCATTAAGGAAAGCGCTCTTAACATCCATTTGTTGTAATTTAAAATTATGATGGGATGCATATGCAAGAAGGATACGGATGGAGTCAAGACGAGCCACAAGAGCATAAGTCTCGCCAAAATCAATTCCTTCCACTTGAGAGAATCCTTGAGCCACGAGTCGTGCTTTATTCCTCACAACAATGCCATTTTCATCTTGTTTGTTCTTGAAGATCCACTTGGTGTCGATAACATTGCGGCATTCCTTTGGTTTCTCTATGAGCTTCCAAACTTTGTTGCATTCGAAGTTATTTAATTCTTCATGCATTGCAACAACCCAATCGGGGTCTTCAAGAGCATCAAAAACCCTTCGTCGTAGATCACCAACAACCTTGTCAAGAGTGTGACCCCTTAGTTCAAGGTTCCGATCAGCACGAGCCTTGCGACGAGACTCAATGTCCTTATTGTTTCTAGAAGGAGTTGATTCAGTATTTGTATCCTTGTCTTGATCACTATCTTGCCCTTGATCTTGATCTGTATTAACACCAAAAGATTGCTGCTGAGTTTGTTCTTCAGGGCCGGATAATCCGCCCATTGGAGGGGCCGGACTATCTGGCCTGGGAGGTGAAGCACCAGAGCGTTCTTCCTTAGAGTGTCTGACAGGAGTTGGAGACCCAGGGCCGGATAATCCGCCCCCTAGGGACGGAGAATCCGGACGGGGAGCTTCAGAGTTGTTGGCTTCTCCTCCGGATCCTCTGGAACGAGTTGGAGTGCTAGGGGCGGATTGTCCGCCCCTTGTAGGGGGCGGATAGTCCGACCTGGGACTACCAACTTGTCCAGGGGACAGATGATGTTCAGCAGATTGTGGTGTTGGTGCAGGAATTTCTCCAACAGTAGGAGCTTGTTGATCTTGTGTAGATGAGGGCTCCACATGTGTGGAGCATTGTACTTCCTGATCCGCCACAAGGGGTTCCTCAATGGGGCAGAAAAATCCCACGCCCATTCTTTTTATGGCATCTTGGGGTATTTCAACATCTGCATTACAAACATCAACTTGCCCTACAAAGGAGCCATTATTTTCATCGAACTCCACACTACAAGATTCTACAACAATCCCAGTGAGCTTGTTGTAGACTCTATAAGTGTGGGATTCGGCACCGTAACCAACAAAAATACCTTCTAAAGCCTTGGACTCAAATTTTGACAAACGGACACCTTTAATAAGAAAGAAACACTTACACCCGAATACCCTGAAGTATGAGATGTTGGGCTTGTTACCGGTAAGAATTTCATATGGAGTATTGTCCAAAATCTTTCGGAGGTATAGCCGGTTCGATGAGTGACAAGCAGTGGATATGGCTTCAGCCCAAAAATTATAAGGAGACTTGAATTCAGCCAACATTGATCTTGCCATGTCCATCAAAGTTCGGTTCTTCCTCTCGGCTACACCATTTTGTTGAGGGGTGTACGCAGCGGAATATTGATGTCTAATCCCCTCTTCGCTCAGAAACTCATTCAAAACGTAGTTCTTGAATTCGGAGCCGTTGTCACTTCTTATTGCCAAGATAGGAACATTGTGTTGACGTTGGACTTCATTGGCAAAGTGAATGACAGTTTGTTGAGTCTCACTTTTCAGCTTGAAAAAATAGACCCATGTGTATCTTGAGTAATCATCGACAATGACCAAGCAATATTTCTTCCCACCAAGACTTGCATGAGAAGGAGGACCAAATAAATCCACATGAAGTAATTCCAAGATCCTCTTTGATGACACAATAGTCTTCCTCTTGTGGGGAGAGTCATCCATATTTCCTTCTACACAAGCCCTGCAAACACGATCTTTGGCAAAAGAGACATTGTCTATTAGTCCAAGGATGTGGCCACCCTTCTGGAGACTTTGCAAAGTTCTCATGTTGACATGGGCTAAACGGAGATGCCATAGCCAGCCCACGTCGGCCTTTACGAATAGACACATCGGACCCGAAGTGGTTTTCCCCGATAAGTCCACCAGATACAGGTCATTTTCGACGTATCCAACAAAAGCAACCTTTAGAGACTTGCTCCACAAGAGTACCACCAAATCATCATCGATAAAAACAGCAAAACCTATCTTGCCAAGGGCACGAACAGAAAGAAGGATGTAACCGAGGGTCTCAACAAGCATGACGTCCACGAGAGAGATATCGTGGGCAACCACAACCTTGCCAAGACCCAATAACTGAGATTTAGACTTATCACCATAGGAGACTGTGATGTTATCATGATTTGGATGCATCTCCGTGATGATCTCCTTGCTTCCGGTCATATGACAAGTGCAACCACTATCCAGCACCCATTTCGACCCACCGGAAGCATAGCCCTGCAAGAAAATTACTTCTTTGTTTTAGGTACCCATTTTTCAATGGGTCCTTTCATGTTAGTAACAAGGGTCTTTGGGACCCAAATAGACCAAGCAATATATTCATCAACGGGACCGACATAATAAGCGTAAACATCGCCATAAACATCACAAAAGAGTTCATAATTCGGATTGTGAGACCCTGCAAAACCAATATTGTTAGTCTTGTCTTTTGTGATATTCTTCTAAGCAGTGCTTATCTTTGATTGCACATTCTTGGTCTTGTTATTCTTGGTTTTCTTCTTCTTGGACTTGGTGACATACCCGAGTCCCTCTTTACCATGATTTGACCTTTGTTTGCCAAGGACTTCATCAAGCACACCTTTATCCTTGGGAGTGATGTCCTTGATCACTTCTTTTTCCACACTAGCATTTTCCTTGTTACTATATGTTGAGTTGGATGAGCTAGGAGTATCATATTTGGCCAATCGACTTTGAAGCTGATAATGTGACTCATTGAGAATAGAGAACTCGTTTTTCAATGCCTTGTGAGCATTGTCAAGTTTCTCTAATTCCTCGGAGAGTCTATCATGAGCAGCCCCAAAGTCAATCTTTTCCTTCTTTAACTTCTTTGATTTGGTGACAGCATTGTCATGTTCCTTAACAAGTTTAGTCACAATTTCATCATGTGACTCTTCAATAGACTCAAGCCTCTCTTAAAGAGAGACCCGAGCCTCTTCCTCTTCTTCAAGACAATTTTTTAAGGATGCAATTTCCATTGCATCCTTCCTTTCAATTCTGCCCTTTTCTTCAAGGAGAGCTTCGTTTTGGGCTAGCTGATCCATAAGAGCTTCAAAACGAACTTTGTGCTCACCTTGCAAGTTAGTATAGAAATAATCCAAAGCATTAATCTCTTCTTTAACCGTAAGGCTAGTAGGATCATCCATGTCAATCATAGCCTTAGGAAAAGAAGAGTTAGAAGAAGTGACCTCAGAGCTCCTTGCCATGAGACAAGTAGCATTCTTGTTGTTGATTTTTTTGTTCGGAGATTCGAAGAGATAAGTTGATGTAGATGTGGTGGCTATAACAGCCACCTCTTGAGAGCTATCGTCCTCGTCCGCATCTTCACTTCCCGATGAATATTCTTTTTGAGCCACTAGAACAATCTTTGGTTGCTTCTTGAAAGGAGAATTCTTCTTTACAAACTGTTTCTTGCGTGGAGCCTTTGACTTGTCCTTGAAAATGAGTCTTCCTCCATTATCTTCCCGACTTTGATATGGACACTCAGCTACGAAGTGCAGCCGGTCACCACAGTTGAAACATGTTCTCAGCTTGGGACCATTTTCTTTTCTTCCATATGCTCCACTCTTGCGTTCCAGTTCAGCTTTAGCCTTGGCTGGATCTTTCCAGAAGTTTCTAGCATAAAGAGCCAAGTATTGTCCATGAATCCTTTTTATATCCTCAGGACAGTCCATACCTTCTAGAGCATATTCATCATGATCAATCACACTAGTTTTCAAGGCCACGTTGACCCCTTTTTGCATCCCCATAGCTCGAGCACGAGCATCTTCGGCATTCTTGGAAACCACTTTGAAGGCGGCCATTTCTTGCATTGCCTCATTGGATGTCATGAGGTGATAGTTATGCCTACCTTGGAGACTTTTCAAATCTTTGGGCTCAAAAGGCATAAGAGCACTGACATACTTGCGCTTGATCCATGCATCATCAACATGAGCGGCACCATGATTTCTGAAATTTGTGGCTATAGCCTTAAGCCTCCTATACATGTCTTCATGGTATTCTCCATCCAACATATAGAATCCTTCAGCTTCATTGCTCAATGCATCATATCTATTCCTCTTCATACTTTCATTTCTGATGAAGAGCTCGGTGAGAGCATCCCAAGCTTCCTTCGCTGTACTAAGATGCTGAATGTGTGGCATATCTTTGTCACCCACACCAAGCTGTATCATGTGTAGAGTTGTAGCGTTGAGTTGGCTATCGACCACTTCTCTTCTTGTGAGATTGTTGGGGTTTCCAACATGAAGACCATTTTCGATGATCTTCCACAACTCTATGGAGGAACTGCACACATGAGATTTCATCAAAAATTGCCATTGAGTAAAAGTAGATGCAGAAAGTTTGGGTGGATCACCCCTATTATGTATATGTGGGTGAGGAATAGGTGGATCAGGGGAATACACATGAGAAACCTCATTGTATCCATCCTTACCACTATCCTTTTTCGAGGAGGAGCTCTTGCTAGTGTCATCACCAACCATTTCGTTATCTTTAGAAACAGTTTTACCCGTTTCCTTGGATTGCGGAGTGGTATCCTCAGAGTTAGATGGAGGTGATGCTGCGGATGTGGAGAGACGCATTATCAATTGACACATCTCTTCCATCTTAGCCTCCATTGAATTCACCAAGGTTGTTTCCAACGTCTTGAGATCGTTCATGGTGACTACCTCTAGAGCATCACTCCCATCTACCTTGGAACCCATACTTCTCTTAGGCGGTTAAGCCCGAAATAAGAGCCGAGGCTCTGATACCAATTGAAATGGATTGTATGGGAACCTAGAGGGGGGGTGAATAGGTGCTAACCAATTTTTAATACTTTTTCAATTTTAGGCTTGACACAAAGTAAATTCTATAGGTATGCAACTACGAGAATTTCCCTATATGCAACCCTAACTACTAAGCACGTAAAAAGAGGAGCGAGGAAACCGTAGTGGAGCACGCGGAGACACAGGGATTTGTTTTACCGCAGTTCCTTCCTTGTTAAGGGAAGTACATCTGTGTTGGAGGGGTGGGCGGTTCTAAGACCACCACGCCACAATAGGCCTCACCCTATTCTCCGATGGATCTCGCCACGAGAGGACTGATCCACCTTCTCCACTATTGGATCCCTTCAAGTCGGGAACCGGTGCCTTTTACAACACTATCGGGGCACACACCCACAAACGAATTGGGGGCTCCCAAGATGACAACAAGCTGCCACAAGAACAAGGTTTATCAATATAAACAAAAACAAGGATCTAGGTATTTGCAAGAAATACTAGACCGGGGGTTCTCCAAATGAATGGAGAGGAGATGAAGCGCTCGATTGCTGATGATGAAGATCGAGTTCTCCTCCTTCGATTCCCCAAGGGATGGGGCCTTTGCGTGGATCTAGGTGGAGCTCTCTTGGATGAAGGTTGCAGATCAGATCTCGTCTTTTTCGAATGAATCAAGCCATCTGGCAGGAGGGGGAAGGCTGGCTTAAATACCCCCTCCCATGATCTGGCCGTTGCACAATTTGGGGGCGGATTATCCGCCCCCTGGGAAAACTTCGCCCCCAGGGAGGATTCTCCGGGGGAAACTCCGCCCCCTCTCTGGGGCTGGCGCCTGCAAAACTTGGTGAAGATCTTGGGGGGCGGATAATCCGGCGCCCTCCAGGGGCGGATTATTTGGCCAGACCGAAAAATCCGGCCAACACTCTGCCCCCTCTCTGGGGCTTGCGCCTTGGCGATGAGCATGGGGGGCGGACTATCCGGCGGCAGGGCCGGAAAATCCGGCCAAAACTTCGCCCCCCTTCTGGGGCTTGCGCCTGCTTGGGAAGAGGGAGGGGCGGATTATCCTCCCCTGGTGGGGGCAATTATCCGCCCCCAAAGGCAGAATCCTTTTCCCTTTTTCTCAAAGGGTGCTGCAACACTTCAACACACATTAAATAATCCTTGATATTGTTATCTAACACACAAAACACTAGGGATTATAAAATGTTCTTTGAGAGGTCCTAGAGCATATCTGTCCGTCATCGGGATGAACCAATTCCACTCTCGATCCATGGGCCTCAACATAACACTTTAGTAGTATTGAACCCATCTTTATAATCACCCTGTTATGGTGTGACGTTTGATGTTATCAAGATACTCTTCCAGTGTTTGTGATTGACATGATCTCATGGTCTAAGGATTAGCATCACTTCGTATGTTGTTATAGCAATATAAACTCAATGACTTTGATCGTAATGCTATACTTCGGATGAATGTTCATCAAACCATTCCAATAATGTTGTGACCTCGTTACTAATTTAAGAACCCACCCTTATAAAGGTAAGGATCCCTATGATTGCAATGCTAGTCCCTGGATCAATGCTAGCATCCACAGTTTAAGATGAAGTACACAGAAACAAAGGTCATTATTACATCGTCATTCCAGAGATAACATAGTCTTTACAACTCCATAGCCATAGGCTAGTACAAGAGTTTAACTTAACAATATATAAATAGAAGTCTTCATCTTCATGTGCCACAGGCAAGCATGTTGATGTAGACTCATAACCCTTATTCATCATCAGAGTAACCTGCAACATCACAAGTTATAGCCATAGTGGGTCAATACATTAGAATAGTATTGGCAAGTGATACCTTAGTAGAATGTTACCATCTAATTACTACATGAATTCTGGCTAAGTTTAGCTTAGGCTTGCTTTGCTCAAAATAGGTTTGACCTATTAGTTGAAGACACTAAGTTTTTCTTTGACAAAACTTTCCCAAGGAACCACAAATAGAAATTGGTGAACCTTCACCCTTGTTCAACCACAAGTTTTAACTTAGAAAATTGGGATGAGGAGATTCTTGATAGCTTCCATGTCTTGATGCTCAAATTGTCCAATAACAGGGACATGGCTAAGTACTTAGATTCTTCCATCTACAGAGGTTGTGCACTTTCCCCACACGACTTGATTTTCACCAAGACATGACCTTTCAGAAGCCTTCCCTTAGACCAAAATGGACGTGCTCTAAACCTATCATTCCCCTACCACCAACTTTCTATTTGGCTAAGTTATTGCAACCTATATGATCCAAGCAGAGCCCATAATGCCATGTGGCTGCACTAGAAGCTTCTTAACATTTGGCATTTCAAATCCCTTTGTACCTGGGTGGCTTTCCACAAGTGAGATACACAAGGTAAACCATAGAAATGGGCCTTGTGTAACCACTCAACACAAACCATTCTTTCCATTCCACCCAGGTGTTTCATTCACTTATTTGTTTTATTAAGCAAAATCATAAGTCAAAGACTTAACAATATTCTCCATAGCATGAATATCTTCCACCCTTGGTTGCTATTAGCCAGGATAAGCATGGCAATAACAAGTATCTTAACTTAGAGAAAATTCTAACATTACTACAACTACTAGGATTTCCAAAGCATAGCATATAGATACTTAGCAAAATATTCAAGCAAGCTCTATACAAAATATTTCTAATGCATAGGCAAAAATATTGGGACAAAAATATGAAGCACCACTTGCCTTGGTAGTTGGGGGAGTAGCAACAATCTTCACAACCACAATCACTATTAGCACCAAAATCTACACATAAAATGATAGGACCAAATTCACATATCAAAAATATACAAGCAAAAATATATGAATGCATGCAAATGCCATGTGACGATTTTCTACACCAAACAAGAAAAGTATAAAGTACTGAATCATAAACAAAACAAATACACACCAAATAAACCTTATTTAGTCTTTAATTCATTTTTCAAATAATTTCTATACTCAATATAATCCTATAAATGTCTCTGCAAAAATAATCCATTTTACAGAAGCAAAACATTAAACACATTGCATGGTTGGATAGAATTATTTCTCCTGATTCCAATCATATAAAATTTGCAAAATTTGAACGTGTGGATCAAAAGTTATGAATTTTGCAAGTTTGAACATCTAATAGATCTAAATTCTGCTTTTAAATCTAAACACAGGCCACGCGGGATCGTCTGATTGGCGCATAACGGTTCGGGCGGATCACGCTTGCGAGACGTAAGATCTAAGTGATGATGCACGGCTCAGATTTACTCATACCTCTTCACCCTCTAATCTAATCCTAGCCTCTAGATCTGGATCTAACAATCCTCGATGCTCTGACCATCGAGCGGCCGCGCAAATGGCCAGAGTGGCGGCGATGCTTCTGCCGGCGGTGAACTGGCAGCGCTAGGGGGAATGTGGGGGTGGGGTGGGTCGTTACCGAATCATGGGGACACGGCGATGCCGATGATTGACACGGTGGAGACGCGGGCGTGCGGGACCGTCGGAGATTCCTCGCCGGAGATGCTCCCGGCGTCGGGTGCTCGAAGTCATCGACAGAGGCGATCCTACAGAGCGCCAGGGAACAAACCGAATGCATTAGCGTGTGCGCGAGAGGACAGCGAACTTGGCAAAGCAAACCATAGGCGAGGAGGTGGTCAGACCTCACCGTAATTGGTCGCCGGAGCTCGTATAGACAACAGCGGTGCGAGGAGGAAACCGAGCATCCTGGTGGCGATTACTGGGTGGGGTTTGAGGGGAAATGGTCGCGACGGTGTGGGGTTTAAGTAGCAGGTGAGGGCTGGGCGAATTACTGGAGATATCAAAGGAATTGATTCGGTTTAAATTCGCGAGGTAACGGGCGGCGACGACGTGTTCATCGTGCGGGATCTGGGGAGGAGGACGACGACATGGCGTTGGGGCCACTGGTCAGTGTGTGGGGGGTTGGTTCGACGCGGGTGAGAGAGAGGGAGAGGGAAATGGCCCGGGTGGGCTTGCTGGACTGAGTCTGCTGATGGGCCGAAAGGCTGGCGCAGGCCTTTTCTGTTTTCTTTATTCTTTTTCTTTTTCTTTTTGAATTTCCAGGAATCATTTTCATATGATTTCAAATATGTTTGAATTCAAACTCTCTCTGGATTTTTATAAAGTGAAACTTGCACATAATTTGCTACATAAACCATGTTGTACACTTGAATTTGCATTGGCACATTGGAATTTTTAAATAAATAATGCTTTTATCAAATTCTTAGTAAAGATATAAAAATGGTTTTAAATTTTATACTTTGTTTTGAATCTTTGTCCAAGCTTTTGGAAAACATCAATCAACCATAAGATCAGATATCTTTGGTTTAAAACAAATAATCTCTTACTAGAGAGTAGCATTGGGCCAATGCCTTGCTTACATAAAATGTTAAACATTCAAATGCCTCTTTCTTTGAAATGACATTGAAAAATGATCCTAAAATGATTATGAATGCATGGATGATATGCCAACTTTGAAATCATGATTTTTTTTGGGATGTTACAAATCTAACCCCCTTAAGGTGAATCTCGCCCTTGAGATTCGGATTGGCTAGCAAATAGGTGAGGGTGGTCTTTCCGAAGGTCATCTTCTCTTTCCCATGTTGCTTCTTCTTCAGAATGATGGTTCCACTGAACTTTGCAGAATTTGATAGTCTTTGTCCAAGTAACTCTTTCTGCAGTCTCAATAATTTTGATAGGCTTCTCCTCATAAGTGAGATCACTTTCCAATTGGACCTCCTCCAAAGGTATAGTATCCTGCAAAGAAGTCTCTTCCATCTCTGGATGGCATTTCTTAAGCTGACTCACGTGAAACACATTGCGAATGGCAGACAATGATTATGGCAATTCAATCTCATAAGCTACTTCTCCTTTACGACTCAGAATCTTGAATGGTCCAACATATCTTGGGGCCAATTTTCCTTTTACTCCAAATATCTTCACTCCACGAAGTGGTGACACTCTAAGATAAGCTCTATCACCCACTTCATAGGTGACTTCTCTATGCTTAGGATCTACGTAGCTCTTTTGTCGGGACTGTGCTATCTTCAATCTGTCCTTTACTAACTTGACTTTCTCTTCAGCCTCTTTGATTAGTTCTAGTCCGAACAAATTTCTTTCTCCCACACCATTCCATAGCAATGGGGTAGTACACTTTCTCCCATAGAGAAACTCAAACGGTGTCATCTCAATACTGGCTTGATAGCTGTTATTGTAAGAGAATTCTGCGTAAGGCAGACTTTCATCCCAACTAGATCCATAGTCTAGGGCACATGCCCTCAACATATCTTCTAAAATCTGGTTAGTCCTTTCTGTCTGTCCATCAGTCTGGGGGTGAAAAGCAGTACTAAATTCCAATCTCGTTCTCAATGATTCATGTAATTGCCTCCAAAAATGAGAAGTGAATTGAGTTCCCCTATCGGACACAATACTCTTGGGTACACCATGCAGACACACAATCCTATTCATATAGATCTTGGCCAATTTAGCACTTGTATAGGTTGTCTTCACGGGTATGAAATGAGCCACTTTAGTGAGGCGATCCACTACTACCCAAATAGAATCATATCCTGACCTGGTCCTTGGCAATCCGGTGATGAAGTCCATGCCAATCTTGTCCCACTTCCAATCAGGAATAGGTAGTGGTTGCAACAATCCCGCCGGTTTCTGATATTCCGCTTTCACTCTACTACATACATCACACAAAGCAATATGTTCGGCGATGTCTTTCTTGAGATTATTCCACCAAAATCTTTCCTTCATATCCATGTACATTTTGGTGTCACCCGGATGAATGGAATATGGTGAGTTGTGTGCTTCTTGTAGAATCAGTTTCCTAAGCTCCGGACCCTGCGGAACGCAGATACGTTTTCCATACCATAAAGTACCCTGTTCGTCTTCATGTAATCCTTTGGCTTTTCCTTTGCCAATATTTTATTTAATCCCTTCAATTTCCTTGTCCGTCTTTTGGGCTTCCTTGATTTTGTCCAACAAGGTGGGTTGAACATCCAATGACATGAGATGTCCTTTAGGCATAATCTCCAATCTGAGGTCTCTAAATTGGGCACACAGGTCATCTGGCAATTCTCCCTTGGTAAGGCCATTCACAAATACCTTATGGCTTAGTGCATCCGCTACAACATTTGCTTTACTGGGATGGTATTGCAAACTCAAGTCATAGTCCTTGATGAGTTCTAGCCAACTTCTTTGTCTCATGTTGATTTTTTTCTGAGTGAAGATATACTTCAAACTTTTGTGATCTGTGAACACTTCACATCGTTTTCCCAAAAGATAATGTCTCCATGTTTTGAGTGCATGGACAACAGAGGTTAACTCCAAATCATGAGTAGGGTAATTTACCTCATGATTTTTGAGTTGTCTCGAGGCATAAGCCACAACTTTCCCTTCTTGCATTAGAACTGCACCTAATCCATGATGAGATGCATCACAATACACTTGGAAATCTTTCTCTAAATCTAGCAGACATAGGACTGGTGCTATCACTAGTCTCTTTTTCAATTCTTGGAAAATGAGTTCGCATCATTTGGACCAAGCAAACTTCTTGTCTTTCTTTAGTAACTCCGTCATTGGCTTAGCTACCTTGGAGAAATTCTCAATGAATCTTCTGTAGTATCCTGCCAAGCCAAGGAAACTATGAATTTCCTTTACTGACTTAGGAGATTCCCATTCAGCTACAGCTGACACTTTTGCGGGATCAACTGCTACACCATCTCCTGACAAAACGTGTCCAAGAAATCCAACTTCATTCAACTAGAATTCACACTTGTTGAATTTTGCATACATCTTATGTTCTCTAAGCTTCTCATGTATCAAACGCAAATGTCCTTCATGCTCTTCTTTGCTCTTGGAGTAGATCAAAATGTCATCGATGAAAACAACAACAAACTTGTCAAGGAAGTCCATGAACACCTTGTTCATCATATTCATGAAGTAAGCTGGTGCATTGGTCAAACCAAATGGCATCACTGTATACTCATACAATCCACACCTAGTGGTGAAAGCTGTCTTAGATATGTCTTGTTCCCTTATCTTAATCTGAAAATAACCTGGCCGGAGATCAATCTTTGAGAACACACATGCTCCTTCTAGCTAATTAAACAAGTCATTAATTCTGCGCAAAGGATATTTGTTCTTGATAGTCACCTCATTGAGTGAACGATAATCTATGCATAACCTTTGACTTCTATCTTTCTTTTCCACAAACAAGACTGGTGCTCCCCAAGATGAAGAACTTGGTTGAATGAATCCTTTCTGCAATTGTTCTCCAAGTTGTTTCTTGAGTCCTTTCAACTCATCAACTGACATCTTGTAAGGTCTCTTTGCTATTGGTCCTGATCCTGGCAGCAAGTCAATCAGAAATTCCACATCTCTATCTGGTGGCATTCCCGACAATTCTTCTAGAAACACATCCGGATATTCACTCACAATTGGCACACTGTCTATGCTAACCCCCTTAAGAGAATTTATCTTACTCCCTTTTGATTCAAAGTTAGACTTGAATCTTATCCGTTTCTTTTCCGGGGTTGTGAGTGTGACAGTACGATTGGCACAATCTAGTACTCCTTCATACTTGGTCATCTAGTCCATTCCCAATATTACATCCAGTCCTTGGGAATCTAGGATTATCAGGCTAACTGGAAACTTATGCTTTCCAAATTTTATCACTAGATCACGACATCCAAGACTTACTATCATGTCTCCACCGGGAGAACTTACTTTTACCGAACACCTAATATTTTCAGTTGGAAACCCATTTCTATCAACAAATGCTTTTGATATGAATGAATGTGATGCACCAGTATCAAAAAACCAAGTGTTGGAATAGAATTGAGTTTGAACTTACCAGCCACAGCATCAGACTCCTCATAAATCTCTTCTAGATTGATGTGGTTCACTTGTCCCTTCTGGAAAGGGTTGGGCTTGTTGGTTCCTTCAACTTTCTTTTCTGGGCACTCATTTGCATAATGCCCTAGCTTCTTACACTTGAAACATTCAACCTGACTGATATCTCTCTTTGCAGGCTCACTGCCACTTCGACTTCCACCTCCACTATGGTGACTCTTGTGTCCACCCTTGTGGTTCTTATACTTGTCACTATCATGACTACGGTGATGCTTGTTGTCATGATGACAGTTGTGGCTGTGGTGGTTGTTGTACATTCCATGTTTGTGGGATCCAGAACTCCCACTATAATCATGATGGGAACGCTTGTGAGACGATCCCGAGCTATGCTTGTCAGAGCTGTGCTTCCTCTTTCTGCTTTCAACCTGTTTCATCTTGTTCTCCAAGATGGTAGCCTTGTCACAAAGGGATTGGTAGGTGGGGACATAGGCAACAGATAGCTGCAGATTCAGTTCATCGTTCAGTCCTTCGAGGAACTTCTCTTTCCTCTTGGCATCGGTATCAACATCATCCGGTGCATAACGCGCCAGATTATTGAACTCCTCAATATATTCAGCCACGCTGCGGTGGCGCTGCTTCAGGTTATGGAACTCCTTCTTCAAACTCATCACTCCGAATGAGATGTGAACTGTACGAAAACCATCTTCAAAGATAGCCCATGTCACATCCTCAATGGGAGTGGTGATCTGGAAGTTATCCCACCAAGTAGCTGCTGGTCCTTCCAATAGCTGTGTTGCAAACCTGACTTTCTCTTCATCGGTGCAGCCGACAGTTACCAAATCCTTGTTCACCGAACGTAGCCAATCATTGGCCACCATGGGATCAGTAGTTCCTGAGAACTTTGCAGGCCTTAGTCTTAGGAATCTCGTGAGCATGTCAAATCCTGGTGGATTGTTCTGATTGTTGTTGTTGTTATTGTTGTTGTTGTTGTTGTTGTTGTTGTTGTTGTTGTTGTTGTTGTTGTTGTTCTGATTCTGCATAAAAGTGGTCATCATCTGCATCAGCTGTGCATGTGTTGTCATCAGCTGCTGCATCTTGGGGGTGAGATTGTTGTTGTTTGGGTTGTGGTTGGAACGTCGAGGAGGCATCTATGGTTTTCATAAGGATAAGAATGAGATACCCATAGATGCTTAACATGAACAATACATTACATAGACAATCACCAATACAAGCATCAAAATAACATAAAGTTCAACAACATAAACAACAAGTTTAAAAAGCAAACACACCATAGCAAGCCATCCACATGTTGGATGGTCATTGCGACTCAATAATCATAAGCATGGTAAATGATAGATAAATGAGTAGTCATCACTACTCCTCTGCATCAACCTCCTCATCAACAAGTGTAAGACCTGCATTTTCCATAGCGGTCTTGTATTCCTCGACATTGGTAGTCAAGGCCTCTATCTTGGCCTTAAGATCCCTCTTCTATGAACGAAGTCTCTCAATCACACCCTGCTGATGCTCGAGCTCGAAGTCCTTGGTCTCTAGCTCTTCCTTCATCTCCCGGATCTTCTTGTTCCGGTCTTGGACTCTCTTCTCCTAGATCTTGAATTTCCTGTCCTGGCTCTCAAACTTGGCCTCCATTTCCTTGACTATCTCGTCTTTCTCCGCAAAGAGCTTGTCCTTCTCACGAAGCTGCACTTGGAGCTCGTCATTGCTAAGCATGACGTTGGTCCTATCGGTATCTAGGTGCCTAATGAGAACCTCTAGGTCCTGAAGGTACAGGCGAATCGGCTCTGCCGTCTCTCTAGCAGTATCCTCGAACTCAATAGCCTCACCCTCCTCGTCGCGTCTTCCGAAGGCGTGAAAGTAAAGACCTCTTAGCTCTCTGGAGTGCCTCCCTACCAGACGCCCAATTAAATCCTGCATGACTACCTCTAAGCCTCTCTCCTTGTCGTCATGCATTAGCTTGAAGGTGATAGCCTCCATGGCTAGCTCAGTCTGACGTCCTGGCTGAGTAACTTTGAAGCCCCAAAGGTCCTTCCTCTCAAACTTGGTGAGGGGAAGCGTCATGATGCTAGGGAGCGGAAGGTTGAGCACACTAGTGAGCTCAATAAGACGAGTGCCAAAACGAGTTCCCTTGAACTCTTCAGCCATGCTGATAGTAACATTAGGCATCTATTTTATAAGATAGAGAAAAGTCAGAATCAACATCAATAGAGAAAAAATCACAAGACAAAGTATCACAAGCATATCTTTGGCAACAATCACACAAGTCATGGCATACATAAATCCATTATAAGCATCCAAGGTTCAACATAACTTAGATAAATTTTTTGGAAATAAAACGATAAGTGTGGTGGTCCAACTTATGAAGTACATTACAATCCCATCTCACTTGCCAAGTTGGCTAATAGGGCATCCCTAGAGGCAATCTGTCGATCCTGATCACATGACTCCATTGCTAAGTCTATGATGTCCTCTCTTAAATGTTGGTTGGTAGCCTCTAACTCTTGGGTATGCTTCTTTTCTTCCCTAAGGTCATTTTGGGTGTTAAGCATTCTGCACTTGAGTCTATCACCAAGAACCTTGATGGCCTTCCAAGATGCATCCCTTGCAGAGTCAAAGAATGTGGTGTGCATTACTGAGTTGGTGACCATGCAGAATCCTGATTCCTTGTGGTTGTCTTCCTTGTTTTTGTACAAGTGAAGTTGCACCCACCAGTACTCCACTCCTTCATCCATCAAGGGGAAACCTTTGTACACAGTTGCACCATGTATCCCCATGGCAACCATGAGGTCCTTGAGGGCCTTGGGGAATTCTGTCTCACACTCCAAGGTCATGGTCATGAGTGGTCCCTTCCTCACGGCTTCGTTGATGAAGTTCATCTACAAATAGATATGAGAAAGAAGATTACAAAAGTTTACGAGAAGGAAAATACAAGTGTGGAAATTGTTGAAATTTTTTCCTTAGTGGTTTCTAATCCAATCCTAGGGTCATAATCCTATATGCAACACAGTGCTCTGATACCATTTGTAAGATCCCACCCTTATAAAGGTAAGGATCCCTGTGATTGCAATGCTAGTCCCTGGATCAATGCTAGCATCCACAGTTTAAGATGAAGTACACAGAAACAAAGGTCATTATTACATCGTCATTCCAGAGATAACATAGTCTTTACAACTCCATAGCCATAGGCTAGTACAAGAGTTTAACTTAACAATATATAAATAGAAGTCTTTATCTTCATGTGCCATAGGCAAGCATGTTGAGTGTAGACTCATAACCCCTATTCATCATTAGAGTAACCTGCAACATCACAAGTTACATCCACAGTGGGTCAATACATTGGAATAGTATTGGAAAGTGATACCTTAGTAGAATGTTAACATCTATTTACTACATGAATTTTGGCTAAGTGTAGCTTAGGCTTGCTTTGCTCAAAATAGGTTTTACCTATTAGTTGAAGACACTAAGTTTTTAATTGACCAAACTTTCCCAAGGAACCACCAATAGAAATTGGTGAACCTTCACCCTTGTTCAACCACAAGTTTTAACTTAGAAAATTGGGATGAGGAGATTCTTGATAGCTTCCATGTCTTGATGCTCAAATTGTCCAATACCAGGGACATGGCTAAGTACTTAGATTCTTCCATCTGCAGAGGTTGTGCACTTTCCCCACAAGACTTGATTTTCACCAAGACATGACCTTTCAGAAGCCTTCCCTTAGACCAAAATGGACGCGCTCCGAACCTATCATTCCTCTACCACCAACTGTCCATTTGGCTAAGTTATTGCAACCTATATGATCGAGGCAGAGCCCATAATGCCATGTGGCTGCACTAGAAGCTTCTTAACATTTGGCATCTCAAATCCCTTTGTTCCTCGGTGGCTTTCCACAAGTGACATACACAAGGTAAACCATAGAAATTGGCCTTGTGTAACCACTCAACACAAACCATTCTTTCCATTCCACCCAGGTGTTTCATTCACTTAGTTGTTTTATTAAGCAAAATCATAAGTCAAAGACTTAACAATATGTTCCATAGCATGAATATATTCCACCCTTGGTTGCTATTAGCTAGGGGAGTAGCATGGCAATAACAAGTATCTTAACTTAGAGAAAATTCTAACATTACTACAACTACTAGGATTTCCCAAGCATAGCATATAGATACTTAGCAAAATATTCATGCAAGCTCTATACAAAATATTTCTAATGCATAGGCAAAAATATTGGGACAAAAATATGAAGCACCACTTGCCTTGGTAGTTGGGGGAGTAGCAACAATCTTCACAACCACAATCACTATTAGCACCAAAATCTACACATAAAATGATATCACCAAATTCACATATCAAAAATATACAAGCAAAAATATATGAATGCATGCAAATGCCATGTGACGATTTTCTACACCAAACAAGACAATTATAAAGTACTGAATCATAAACAAAACAAATACACACCAACTAAACCTTATTTAGTCTTTAAATCATTTTTCAAATAATTTCTATACTCAATATAAGCCTATAAATGTCTCTGCAAAAATAATCCATTTTACAAAAGCAAAACATTAAACACATTTCATGGTTCGATATAATTCTTTCTCCTGATTCCAATCATATAAATATTTCAAAATTTGAACGTGTGGATCAAAAGTTATGAATTTTGCAAGTTTGAACATCTAATACATCTAAATTCTGTTTTTAAATCTAAACACAGGCCACCCGGCAGCGTCTGATTAGCGCATACCGGTTCGGGCGGATCACGCTTGCGAGACGTAAGATCTAAGTGATGATGCATGGCTCAGATTTACTCATACCGCTTCACCCTCTAATCTAATCCTAGCCTCTCGATCTGGATCTAACGATCCTCGATGCTCTTACCATCGAGCGGCCGCGCAAATGGCCAGAGTGGCGGCGATGCTTCTGCCGGCGGTGAACTAGCAGCGCTAGGAGGCATGTGGGGGTGGGGTGGGTCGTTACCGAATCGTGGGGACGCGGCGATGATGATGATTGACACGGTGGAGACGCGGGCGTGCGGGACCGTCGAAGATTCCTCGCCGGAGATGCTCCTGGCGTCGGGTGCTCGAAGTCGTCGACAGAGGCCAGCCTACAGAGCGCCAGGGAACAAAACGAATGCATTAGCATGTGCGCGAGAGGACATCGAACTTGGAAAAGCAAACCATAGGCGAGGGGGTGGTCAGACCTTACCGTAATTGGTCGCCGGAGCTCGTCTAGACAGCAGCGGTGCGAGGAGGAAACCAAGCAGCTTGGTGGCGATTACTGGGTGGTGTTTGAGGGGAAATGGTCGTGACGGTGTGGGGTTTAAGTAGCAGGTGAGGGCTGGGCGAATTACTGGCGAAATCAAAGGAATTGATTCGGTTTAAATTCACGAGGTAACGGGTGGCGACGACGTGTTCATCGCGTGGGATCTGGGGAGGACGACGACGACGTGGCGTTGGGGCCACTGGTCAGTGTCTGGGGGGTTGGTTCGACGCGGGTGAGAGAGAGAGGGGGAGGGAAAATGGCCCGGGTGGGATTGCTGGGCTGAGTCTGCTGATGGGCCGAAAGGCTGGCGCAGGCCTTTTCTGTTTTCTTTATTCTTTTTCTTTTTCTGTTTGAATTTCCAGGAATCATTTTCATATGATTTCAAATATCTTTGAATTCAAACTCTCTCTGGATTTTTATAAAGTGAAACTTGCACATAATTTGCTACATAACCATGTTGTACACTTGAATTTGCATTGGCACATTGGAATTTTTAAATAAACAATGCTTTTATCAAATGCTTAGTAAAGACATAAAAATGGTTTTAAATTTTATACTTTGTTTTGAATCTTTGTCCAAGCTTTTGGAAAACATCAATCAACCATAGGATCAAATATCTTTGGTTTAAAACAAATAATCTCTTACTAGAGAGTAGCATTGGGCCAATGCCTTGCTTACATAAAATGTTAAACATTCAAATGCCTCTTGCTTTGAAATGACATTGAAAATGATCCTAAAATTATTATGAATGCATGGATGATATGCAAACATTGAAATCATGATTTTTTGGGGATTTTACAACTAACAACATCCAATGTCCATGATTAGGAAACCTTGATCATCTTGTTAATCAACGAGCTAGTTTATAAGAGATGCATAACTAGGAACTTTCTGTTTGTTTAGTAAACACACATGTATTAACATTTCCGTATTGATACAATTATAGCATGCAAAATAAACATCTATCATATACTTGGAATATACATAATAACCACTTTATTATTGCCTCTCAGGACATATTTCCCTTCAGTCTCCCACTTGCACTAGAGACAATAATCTAGTTACATAGTGATAAAACTAACACACATGGAGTTCTGGTGTTGATCATGTTTTTCTCTATGGAGAGTTTTAGTCAACGAATCTGCTACATTGAGATCTGTGTATACTTTACAAATTTTTATATCTCCATCCTTGATATGCTCACGGATGGAGTGAAACCGGCTCTTAATATGCTTGGAATTCTTGTGAGACCTTGGTTCTTTGGCATTGGCTATGGCACCATCTTTGTCACAATAGATCACCATTGGGTCCAACGCGCTCACAACCACACCTAGTTCGGTTATGAACTCCTTCATCCAAACTTCTTCCTGAGCAGCAACATATCCGGCCACCGTTGTTGATCCGGCCACCACAGGTTGTTTGGAACTCCTCCAACTAACCGCTCCACCATTCATGAGAAATACGTATCCGGGTTGAGACTTAGATTCATCCGGATCGGTGTCAAAGCTAGCGTCAACATAACACTTAGCGACGAGCTCTTCTTCACCTCCGTACACAAGAAACATATCCTTAGTTCTTCGTAAGTACTTAAGGATATTCTTGACAGCTATCCAGTGTTCCAATCCTGGATCAGATTGCTACCTACTAGTCAAACTAATAGCATGTGCCACATCCGGTCTTGTACATAGCAGGGCATAAATTATAGAGCCTATGGCTGAAGCATAGGGGACTTTGTCCATTATCTCTCTTTCTTCCGCTGTAGCCGGACTTTGAGTCTTACTCAATGTCTTACCTTGCAACGGAGGTAAGAACCCCTTCTTACTTCGGTCCATTTTAAACTTCTTTAAAATCTTATCAAGGTATGTACTTTGCGATAGCCCTATTAGGCTCCTAGATCTATCCCTATAGATCTTTATGCCTAATATGTATGACTTTTCACCTAGGTCCTTCATTGAAATTTTGCTATTTAGATAACTTTTAACACTATTTAAAAGATATATATCATTTCCGATCAATAATATGCCATCCACATATAATATCATAAATTCCACATTGCTCCCACTCACTTTATTGTAAATACAAGCCTCTCCATAAGTTTGGACAAATCCAAACTCTTTTATCACCTCATCAAAGTGGAGATTCCAACTCCGGGATGCTTGCTTCAGTCCATAGATGGATCGCTGAAGCTTGCATACCTTGTCAGCATACTTAGGATCGACAAAACCCTTTGGTTGTATCATATACAACTCTTCTTCAATGTTGCCATTGAGGAACACAGTTTTGACATCCATTTGCCATATCTCATAGTCGAAATATGCAACAATTGCTAACATAATCCTAAATTACTTTAGCATCACTACATGAGAGAATGTCTCATCGTAGTCAAGTTCTTGAATTTTGTCGAAACCCCTTTGCGAAAATTCAAGCTTTATAGACGGTTACATTACCATCAGCATCAGTTTTCCTTTTGAAAACCCATTTATTTTCCACGGCCTTTCGGTCGTGAGGTAAGTCCACCAAGGTCCAAACCTGGTTTTCGTACATGGATTCCATCTCGGATTTCATGGCTTCTAACCATTTGTTGGAAACCCGACTCATCATCGCTCCTTCATATGTCATAGGGTCATCAATTTCATCGACCATGAAATTCATAACAGGATTTCCGTACAGCTCGGGAGATGCACGTGTCCTGCTAGACCTGCGATGTTCGGTAGTATTCTCTTTCGGTGCTTCATGATCGTTATCATTAGTTCCCTCCTCATTTGGTGAAGCCAACTCCGGAACGACTTCCGGCGCTGCGCTACTTGACATACTATGAAGAGAAGGTTCTACAACGTCTTTGAGTTCTACCTTCCGACTACACATGCCCTTCGCGAGAAACTGTTTCTTTAGAAAGGATCCATTCTTGGCAACAAAAAACTTGCCCTCGGATCTGTGATAGAAGGAATACTGTTTCCGCTTTGGGTTCGAGTTTATCCGGTTGAAGTTTCTTCACATAAACATCGCATCCCCAAACTTTAAGAAATGACAGCTTAGGTTTATTTCCAAACTACAATTCATACGGTGTCTTTTCAACGGATTTATATGGTGCCCGATTTAAAGTGAATGCAGCAGTTTCTAGTGCATAACCCCAAAATGACAGTGGCAAGTCCGTTAGAGACATCATAGATCGAACCATATCTAATAAAGTATGATTACGATGTTCCGACACACCATTTCGCTATGGTGGTCCGGAAGGTGTGAGTTGTGAAACTATTCCACACTCTTTCATGTGAGTAAAAAACTCGTAACTTAGATACTCACCTCCACGGTCGGACAGTAGAAATTTCATCTTTCTATTATGATGATTTTCCACTTCACTCTCAAACTCCTTGAATTTATCGCCTGTTCCATTGAACAGAAAAATGGCGTTCTAGTCATCTTGCCCATAAGGCATGGCTCGCATGTATCAAATGATTCGAAATCAAGTAATTCCAAAAGTCCATCCTAAATAGAAGTTTTGGTGCACTCTCTATTTTGCAGGACAAGAAAGAAGCGAATGGAGCTTGTTTATGCGTTTAACGCCAATATGACCTAGATGGCAGTGCCACATATATGCGGATATATCATCATTAAGTTCAATCCTTTTAGCATCAACATTATGAATGTCGTGGTGTGGAACATGGTAGTGCCATCGGGGATGGAAAATAAGGGACACTCGGATGCAATCGGTGGCTCACGCAACGGGTTGGGCACGGTAAACTGCAAACATAGTGACGTACCCATGTTCGGGGCCCTCTCGGTGAGGTAACACCCCTACTCCTGCAAGATGAACTATATGAGGGAGAAAATTTCCTGTACAGATGCTCCTTGAGCTGTTTCCTTAGCTACTATCGACAACTAGAGGAAGATGGGAACTAGCTACCAACACTTCTATCCTTCTATTCTTGCCTACCTAGAACCCTAGCTCTGCCCTCCCTTATATACTGGTATGGGGAGCAGATTACAAATCGGGCCCTAGGGTTTACTGTTTGGATATGGGTTTATAGGGCCCATCCGGTGGGCCAGGACCTAGTCCACCCTTCTTTTAGCGTCATCCTCTTCTTTAGCGGTCACCCGGGCTTCCTTTGGAGCGTCACCCTTGCTTTAACGGTCACCCGGGCTGCTTTCTCTAGTTAGACGACCACTTTGCTTTACCTTCGTCGTGTAGAGCTGGTCATGACGGCACGCCAGCTTGCCTGGTGATGAGTGAGAGCCAGAGCCGTACCCCGCAAGGAGCGTCAGCCCTTCCGTGCTCTCCATCAAATCCGAGGTGAGCTGGGTGGAAGCGGCCACCCGGCCGATTCTTCTGGCTACCGGCTAGACGGGCTAGCCGAGAAGGTTATAAGCCCAACCGGGCGGTGTTCGCCAACCAGCTGGAGTTGTCTTTCTTGAGGGCCAGATGGCATGTTCCTTCAAGATCCGGCCTACTTGTGCTTGGCTTTCTCCACTCGGGGGTTATCCCCCCGACACTAGTCCCCGAGCACGTATGGGCTTGTCCGGTGGGTAAGATCTTGCGTGCTCCTTTCCGTCTTGAAGTTATTGTTTGACCGCATCCGGCTGCAGCTTTTGCTTTTGCTTTCCGGCTGGATTTAACCGGCTTTGGAATCGATGGCCGCCCACTGGGTGTAGATAGCGAAGGCAGGGTCCGACTGGCGTAGCTGGAGACGAAGCGTTAGCTTGATGCTATTGATGCGTCACCCACAACTGTTGCTCTGGCACACGTCGCGTCAGTTGGACTTCCGCGTTGCTGGGTCAGTTTTTGGCAACTGTGCACGTAACTTGCCGCAGCGGTTTCTTCTGTGGTGGTTATTATGGCGCAAAGGATCCGAAGCCGAATTGTCTTGCGACCGTGGCGCCTAGGTGCCATGCGTCATGCGGGAACCAAGGGGGCGACGGTACCGCCCGCGGGGATAAATAGGGCGCTGGAACAGGGTGATGCCCACACTTCTTCATCCTTCGGCTCATCTTCTTCTCTTCTTCCAGCACACCTTACTTCTTGCGCCCTTTCTCCTTGCTGCCGTTGGAGCCGCCGCGCATCATTCACAACGGCCACCTCTTCTGTTGAGATGTTGCCAGAGCAGCGCGGGGGCTAGTGCGGGTCGTTCGTCATGGACGACCTCATCCACAAGTATCGGTGTGGGATATTGCTTCCTCCGTCGATGCTAGTGAAGCATCGGCTTGCGCTGTAGGGGGAGCGGGTGACGGACCGTCTGTCGGGGGAGGGCGTCGTCTTCCTCGTGCACTTCGCCTGCGGCTTCGGCCTTCCCGTCAGCCCCTTCCTCCTCCAGCTCTTTGTCTTCTTCGACCTCCAACTCCATCATCTGGGCGCCAACGCCATCGCACAGTTGTCGCACCAGGCAGCCTGCTGTGAGTCGTACCTTTTGGTGTGGCCCGAGGTGGCAAACTTCCTCAAGTTCTTCCACTTCAAGGCCGAGAACACCGCCAAGGGCGGTCCACTGACGCCGACAGGCTGCTGCGCCATCTATCTGCGGTCTTCCTCGCCGATACCGCGGTTCGAGCTTCCTGACACCGTCAAGCTGTGGCAGCGCTCATATTTTTATGTGAGCAACGCCGCAGAGGTGGACTGGATCTGCCTTCCGCCTTTCGCCAACCTTCCCTCAACGCAGAAGGGATGGTCGATGAAAGGTATGGGCGCCTCGGCGGAACTCGACCGGATGGCCACCAGGTGGAGGCGATGGTGGAGACGGAGAGGCTCACCGCCCGGGACATCACGCTGTCATGGATGGTGTGCCGCGTGCTTCCGCTGCAGAAGCGGTCGCACAAGATGTGCCATATATCGACCGCCGATGATCCGACGAGGAAGTCGCGGAAGGAGGTGCCCTACCAGGACCTACGGAACTGGGTCTCCATGATCTCCAAGTTCCGCATGGAGGCAACCTGGGCGTCCTCCTGCGCACCGTACCATCGCGGCCGCCTGCCGCCCTGGGTGAGTTGTCGTCTAGTTATCTTGCATTTTATTCTTCATCGTTGTTAGTTTTCCTTGGGTGCCTTATGCTCCCCTTTTTGAGTACTTGTTCACGGTGCAGCTAGCCGAAGACGGTATGGGTGACCTCCCGCTTCCGTCCTTCTTGGCGGACAGGAAGGCGAAGAAGTACCCCCAGACGGAGCCCGAAGGGTTTCCCGTCCGGGCGGACGACGTCCCCTCGGATTCTCATGGTAAGTTGCCGGCTGCAGCTCCTTGTCTCGTCCTGGCTCAGGAGGTTTTGTTTTGAAGCTTTGTTTTTGTTGCAGTCGATGTCACCGACGAGGAGGGCGGCCGAGATAAACCAGCGGCGAAACCCCGGGCGAAGAGGGCGGCGCCTGTTGCCTCTCCCACTCTAGTTGAACAGAAAAGGACGCACCAGGGGTGCCAAGTCATCGCTCCGCCGTCCGTCGTCAGGTTAGCCTCCTTCTTGCATCTCCCTTGATTTGTTGCTGCTCTTGTTGGTGCTTCCTTTTATTTTTCGTTTCTCGCAGTGAGGCGATGTCGCTTGGCGACGGTGGCGCTGCCGTCGTTGCTCCTCCCCCTTCTCCGGCGGTTGAGGAGATGGTGAGGTCACCGGCTGCTTCCGCGTCGGCTGCGTCCAATCCGGCCGCGCCTGCCGCGTCGACCGCTTCCGCCGTCTCCGCCCAGGGCCCCTTAGGATCCCCGACCACATGGTTGCTGCATCAGGCACCTGCGTCCTCGCGGTTGGGGCAGCTGTTTGCGGCTGCTCAGGACCCGGAGACCCTCCTCCTTCGTCCTGGGGCTAGCATGAACCCGGCCTGGAGCGATTCTCCAGGCAGTTCCGCCAGGCCTGTGACCACGGAGGTGACGGAGGAGGCTGGGGCCACGCAGGCGGCTGTAGCGGGTGGCGGCCAGCCGGGCGCCTCCACGCCGACTGGGAGAGAGTTGGTGGTTGCCACACCTTCGGGTGTGGCTACCGATGACGATGAGGTTGTCATTACCGGCTCGAGGCCAGCTCCGGCTGGGCTCACGCCGGGTGCGATTCTCGCCCAGCTCTCGGGCGCGGCGCCAGTCGCACTCTACCAGGTTCGCCACCTGGTTGACGGATTTGAAAAGGGCCTTGGCGAGGTCAAAAATTTGTCTGTTTCGATGGAGGTAAATGTCTCTCCCTGTTATCTCTTCCGTGCGTTGCTTTCCTAGCCGGTTTTCTGTTCCATCTCTTACTCGGTTTTCTTGCTGTAGAGAGCGTTTTCGGAGTCGGTGAAGAACACCCGGGATCTTGGACATAGGATTGCTTCTTCAGATCTGTCTTGGCGATTGGATCCCTTTTACCGTTTTTTGTTGACCATCGGGTATCCTCCTACAGCCATGATCCTGGACAAGGAGAAGGAGGTGGAGCGCCTCAAGGCTGAGGTTGCCCGACAGCAAGAATCGAACAAGGCGCGACAGGCGTAGTTCGATCAACTTGCCATGGACAGGCATCATTTTGAGGTTAGCGTGGAGCGGGGCAAGAAGGCCGCTGACATCCGGGCGGAGTCGTTGAAGAATTTTGAGACGATCTTCGCCCAATAGGAGGAGACGATCAAGATTCTTTGCTCCCGGGAGGGGGAGTTGACTCAGCACCTCCAGAGAATCTCGGATATGGTCGTCAGTAAGTTCTTCTGCCTCAATCCTCCGCTGCATCATTGTTAATTTGGTCTAGTCCTGCTGCTCACTCCTGTCCTTGGTTGCATCTCATTACCCTGAGGCGACCGAGATGGCCCTGGAGAAGCTGCCTGTGGAGGATGTCGGCCGCCACCTGACCGCCTTGGATCTGGTGAAGGTGCTGGCGGAAGAGAGCAATGGTCTTCGTGCCGTTGCCAACAACCTCTTCCACTACATCTGGTCAGATGCAGCTAATGTGCATGATATCGCCACCTTGGCGGTTGGCTTGTCTCATGGAATCGACGTCCTGGACACCCACAAGGAATGGGCAGCCCAAGGCGGTGTGGAGATGGCTCTAGGCTTGGTCAAGTCGTGGTATCCCGGGGCTGATCTCGGTGTGCTCACACATGGTTTCCGCCTTGGGACGAGCTACGAGGGCCTTCGCGACAGCATTCCGGTGATCCGGTCCTGCGGGGTGAAGATTGGCACCTACGTGGACTTGGAGCATGATTTTCGCGACCCCGTCAAGGCGCTGCCATTCCACTAGACCCCGTTGCCCTGGAATGCCATCGACGTCGCCTCCACTAGCCAAGCTCCTGCAGCTGTCCCTGGTGCCCCTCCTACCGGTCTTCCTCCTGCTCCAGCTACTAACGCTCCCTCTGCCGCTCCTGCCGCTGAACCTTGATCCCCGGGATGTTGGGTGTATTTGTGAACTCCATCTTTTGTTTGTGCTACACTTTGATTAGCTTTTGCCGCTAGACTTTGAATTGAGCGCAGAACCTTCATGTTCTGCTTAAATGTCTTGGTGCCCCTTCAATTCTTGAGCGCATCCCGTCTGCTTGTTTTTATGCCTTCATTAATTGTGGTGTTTGGGATTTTTGCCGGCTGGGTGGCCGGCCGGGTCGGGGCTTTTGGCCGACTTGACTCATGTTGATGGGTGCACAGGAGCGCACCCACTGGGTGTAGTCCCCGAGCTTCGGGCCGACTAGGGTAGCTAGCCGGGTCGAAGCTCCTTGCCATCTTTACTTATGGTGATGGGTGCGCAGGAGCGCGCCCACTGGGTGTAGTCCCTGAGATTCGGGCCAGCTGGAGTAGCTAGCCGGGTCGAAGCTCCTTGCCATCTTCACTTGGGTTGATGGGTGCGCGGGAGCACGCCCACTGGGTGTAGTACCCGTGGTTCAGGCCGGCTAGGGTAGCCAGCCGGGTCGAAGCTCTTTGCCTTCATATTTCGTGCCAACTTGTGGCTTGTGTCGCGCGAGACACAGTGTTTCTTTGGGTTAGTTTCATTATGCATGCATCCATTTATAGTTAGGGCCGAACGAAGAAAGAAACAAGGAGATGTGCCCTTTCGAGTTAGGCCGCTAGCAGATCCCCTTTTCTCATCGAGCATTGGCCTTTCGAGCGCTACCCTTGCCGGCTGTCAGCCGGTTCGTTGTTGTTGGCTTAACTCATGTAGACGCGACCATTTCTCCTAGGCGCCCCTATCTTCTGCACTGGCATTTTATTGAGGTGTGTGCTTTGAGCGTCGCTCTTGCCGGGTCGACAACCAGCTTGCGGTCTGAAGCCAAAACCGAAGAGTTTGCTCTAGGCACCTTGTGCAATATTATGCCGCCTGTAGAAGTCATGGGCGTCCGGGCCAGCCGGTACGGGGGCAAATGTTGTACGCAAAATTGGGACAAAGTCCTCGGTACTATGTCGAGGCTTCCAAGCTTGTTCATTTATTACATGAAAAGGAAGGTACATACACTTCTTGCTCAAGTGTAAAATGGCCGGAGTAGGCTCGCATTCCATGGGCGTTCTGTTTCCTTGTCTGAGCGATCTGCCTTGTTCTTCACCGGCTGCTGGGCGTCGATCAGATAATATGAATTATTTTGAAGCGCCCGGCTGACGATGAATGGGCCTTCCCATTGTGCGGATAGCTTGTGCATTCCTTTTGTGCTCTGGACCAGGCGCAGCACCAGATCTCCCTCACGGAAAGAGGTAGGCCGGATCTGGCTGGCGTGGTACCGGCATAGGTCTTGCTGATCTGGACAAAGCTAACTCTCGCGCTTCCTCGAGCAGGTCCACAATGTCCTCTCGTGCTTCTTTGGCCTCCTGCTCCGTGTAGAGCTGCTTGCGGGGTGCGTCGAACTAGATGTCTGTAGGGAGAACTTCCTCTGCCCCATAGACGAGGAAGAATGGGGTGAAGCCGGTTGAGAGGTTGGGGGTGGTGCGTAGGCTCCAGAGCACGGCCGACAATTCCTCTATCCAGCATCCAGGTGATGTGATCAGTGGTTCGATCAGCCTTGGCTTGATTCCGGCTAGGACCAGTCCATTAGCGCGCTCACACTGTCCGTTGGTCTGTGGGTGCGCGACGGATGCCACGTCCAGGCGGATGCCCTTCTCTCCGCAGAAACGAGCGAAAACTCCTTTCGCGAAGTTGGTTCCGTTGTCTGTGATGATGCTGTGCGGGTAGCCGAATTGGATGATGATGTCCGTGAAGAACTTGATCACCGTCGCTCCGTCCAGCTTCTTGATGGGATTTGCCTCGATCCACTTGGTGAACTTGTCCACGGCTACGAGTAGGTGCGTCATGCCGGATCGAGCTGTTTTGAACGGCCGAACTATGTCTAGCCCCCAGACTGCGAATGGCCAGGTGATTGGTATCGTCTTTAGTGCTACAGACGGTGTGTGCTTTAGCTGGCTGAATCGCTGACCAGTTGCATGTTTTGACCAACTCTCAGCGTCCTTCAGCGCTATGGGCCAGTAGAAACCATGGTGAAGAGCCTTGGATGCTATTTCCCTTGATGAAGCGTGGTGGCCGCATTCACCCTGGTGTATGTTAGATAGGAGCCTGGTTCCCTCCTCTTGGCTTACACATCGCTGATAGATGCCCCCGACACTGCGCTTGTACAACTCGTTGTTGATGATGGTGTAGGCACTTGCTCTTCGCCGCACTTGTCGCACTGACAGTTCCTCCGTCGGGAGTTCGCCCAGTCGGGTGTTTCCCGAATGGTGTGCACCGTCTGCATGATGAGCTTAATCTCCTCACGAATGGCGGGCTCTGGAACGTCGGGAGGCTTGTCGGGTGGTAGCTTGCTGGTGTCGATTGCGGGCTAGTTCGCGGCAGTCCTCGGGTGCGGCGAGGCAGTCCTCGAGTGCGGCGCGACAGTCCCCGGGTGCGCCGCGGCAGTCCTCGGTTGCGGTGAGGCAGTCCTCGGGTGTGCAGACCAGTCCTCGGTAAGGCGAGGCAGTCCCGGTGCGCGGCAGTCCCTGTGCGTCACGTAGTCCCAAAGGTGCGGCACCGCGGTTGTTCCTGGATCTGCATTCAGTACGATGGAGTTGGACTCTGGTGACGGAGTGATGGAAGCCTTGCGGAGGTGTTCGAGGGAGACTCCAGGCGGTATGGTCTGTCTTATTGAGCCAACCCTGGCCAAGGGGTCATCGGCTTCGTTGTTGGCTCTAGGTACGTGGTGGAACTCACATCCTTCGAAACGGTAGAGAGCCATGTTTGCGTCCCTTGCGTCCCACTCACCGGATACCTGTTGCACCACCAGGTCCAAATCTCCAAAGCATAGTACCCTCTGGATACCTATCTGCTTGGCCATCTTGAGCCCATGGATGAGCGCTTCATATTCGGCGATGTTGTTGGATGCCTTGAAGTGGATATGGAGGACGTACTCCAGTCGGTCGCCTTTGGGCGAGGTTATCAAGATTCTGGCTCCGAGTCCTCCTCGCATCTTGGAGCTATCGAAGTGTAGCTTCCAGTAAGTTGAATCAGGCACTAGTGGGATGTACTGTGTCTCCGCCCAATCAACGATGAAATCGGCCAGTGCTTGGGACTTGATCACTGTCCGTGGCTCGTAGTGGATGTTATGCGCAGCGAGCTCGATGGCCCATTTTGCCACGCGCCCGGTGGCATCCTTGTTGCCGATAATTTCTGCAAGCCGGGCCAATGCCACTACCCGGATGGAGTGGTCTTGGAAGTAGTGCTTGTGTTTCTTGGTGGCCATGTACACGCCATACATTAGCTTCTGGTAGTGGAGGTAGTTCTGCTTGGAGAGCGATAGTACCTCGCTCAGGTAGTATACTGGGAGCTGGACCGACTGGGCCTTCCCCTCCTCTGGCCTTTCCACTACCAGTACCAAGCTAACCACTCTGTTTGTGGCAGCGATGTACATCAGCATAGGCTCCTTTGCTGCTGGAGCCGCCAGAATGGGCGGTTAGGTGAGCATGCGCTTGAGGTCTCGGAAAGCTTCGTCTGCCTGAGCTGTCTAGATGAACTTGTCCGTCTTCTTCATCAGCTAGTATAGGGGAAGGGCTTTCTCACCCAGCCGGCTGACGAATCGGCTGAGGGAGGCCAGGCACCCGGTGAACTTCTGTATGTCGCGCAGGCTCTGCGGCAACTCCATGCGCTCAATGGCTCCGATCTTCTCCGGGTTCGCCTCGATTCCTCGCTCAGAGATGAGGAAACCCAGGAGCTTGCCGGCTAGGACACCGAACACGCACTTTTCTGGGTTCAACTTGATCTGGAAATGGCGGAGGTTGTCGAATGTTTCCTTCTGATCCTCGAGGAGTGTGTGCTGCTCCTTGGTCTTGATGATGACGTCGTCAATGTAGGCGTGCATGTTTTTGCCGATCTGCGTCTGCAGGCATTTTTGCATGCAGCGCTGATAGGTTGCTCCTGTGTTCTGCAAGCCAAATGGCATGGTGGTGTAGCAGTAAGCTCCATATGGGGTTATGAATGATGTCTTTATTTGATCGGTTACATTGAGCTTGATCTGGTGATATCCTGACTAAGCGTCCAGAAAAGAAAACAAATCACGCCCGGCGGTGGAGTCGATGACTTGATCAATCCGCGGTAGAGCGAAAGGTTCCTTGGGGCATGCCTTGTTGAGACTAGTGTAGTCAACACACATGCGCCATGTCTTGTTCTTCTTCGGCACCAGCACCGGGTTGGCGAGCCATTTCGGGTGGAAAACTTCCATGATGAAGCCGGCTGCGAGCAGCCATGTGATCTCCTCATTGATGGTTCTTCTTTTTTCTTCTGCAAAGCAGTGTAAAGATTGCTTGACCGGCTTCGCGTCTGGTCGAACGTGAAGAGAGTGCTCGGCGAGTTCCCTCAGGACACCTGGCATGTCTTTGGGGCACCATGCGAAAATGTCCCGATTCTCACAGAGGAAATCGACGAGCGCGCGTTCCTATTTGCTGTCCAGGCCATCTCCGACCAGGACGAACTTGCTTGGGTCCTCCTCGTTTAGCAGGATCTTCCTTGTTCCTTGCGAGGGCTTGAACTGTGATTCTCCAACCGGTTTGCGTTCTCCAGCCGGCATATCCTTCTGTAGAGCCGCCATGTTCTGCATTATGACGCGTTTCTCCTCAGCGATGATCATTGCTTCAGCTAGCTTGGAGCCGTCTGAGGCGCACTCGATCGAATGCTTGTAGCATCCATCGACGGTGATCACTCCCTTTGGGCCTAGTATGGCGTGGTACGCGTAGTTAGGTACTCCCATGAATTTGGTGATGGCTGGGCGCCCTAGTATGGCGTGGTAGGCGCTGGAGAGGTTCACAACCTCGAACCAGATTGGTTCATGACGGAAGTTGTTCTCAATGCCGAAGATGACGTCCAGCCGGATCTTGCCGATTGGCGAGTGCGACGGACCTGGTACCGCTTCGTGGAACGAAGTACTTGAGGGCGGCAACTGGGACTAGCTGATGCCGACCGGCTCAAGGCTGCTGCGGTACAAGAGGTTGATGCTGCTACCGCCATCGATCAACACACGGGAGAAGCGGCATGAGTGCTTATTGGAAATGATGATAGGTTCAAGGACCAGTGCATAGCTGCCAAGGTTTGGCAACACAGCCGGCTGATCTTCCTTGATCCAAGTGATCTCCTGGTCCGACCAATGCAGGTATTGGGGGACGGGAGGGACGATTGCGTTCACCTCCGCCTCGCGCCTCCGCTTGGCGTGCTTTGTTTCCGGCTCCGTGAGGCACTTGTCGCGGGTAACCGTCCTCTTCATCATAGTGGCGGTTGCGTTGCTCCCTGTTGTCCACGGTGGAGGTGGTGGTGGGAGCCCACCGTCTTTGGCCATCTTCTTCGGCCAGCTGCACTGGTGTGTTGTGTGGTTCGCGGGCTTGCTTCCGCCGCTGTGGAACTTGCACGGCCCATCGAGCATGGAATCAATGGTGTACTTGGGCCAAGGCGGCCTATCGTCCGGTCTCTGCCTCCGGCTGCTGCCTACAGTCGGGTCCTCATGCACGACGACTACTTGCTTGGTGTTGTATCGGCTGTCCGGTTGGTCGTCTTTCCTCTTGCCATGGAGGTTGTCATGGCCGTGCCGTCTGGGATGATGGTCGCCAGGCTGGCGGCGCTCCGCCTGCTTGTCGGTGACGATTTGGCCTTGGTCGTCCACCACGATGGGCTTCTTCATGGCCGCGTCAGCGGTGGCATTCTTGCCCGTGATAGCCATGACCTAGGCCATGGTTTGCGGGTCTGCCCGGCTGAGCTTATGCTTCAGCATGGTGCCGTCTCGGCAGTCGTTGGTGAAGAAATCTATCGCCTGGTGCTCGCGCACCCCTTCGCACGATTTGTGCATGCTAGTCCACCGGGTGCGGTAGGCGCGGTCGGGCTCGTCCTTGCCATACACGCAAAGGGCAAGCTCGCGAGGTCAACCCGGACGCTTGTATGTTCCGGTGAAGTTGCGAATGAATGCTTCTTCTAAGTCAAGCCAGGCGTTGATGCTGTTGTCGGGGAGGCTGTTGAGGCATGTTCTTGCCGAATCGATGAGCATGAGGGGGACGTAACGGACAGCCAGGTAGAGGTTTCCGTTGGCGATTCCCACTGCGGTAGTGTAATCCACCAACCAATCCTTAGGCTTGACCGTTCCCTTGTACTTTGGCATATCCCTTGGAAGCGAAAAACCCTTCGGAAACGGTTCATTCCGGATGGGCGGGCCGAAACACTTTGGTCCAGCCGGACTTTCCTCTTCCAGCGTGGGTGATTGCACTAGGATGTCGATGCGCTCGCGCGCGTCAGCCGCTTCTCGAGGGCCAAGCCGGCCCTTCAGGCGTAATGCAGGCGGGTCCTTGTTTGTGTCTGCTCCTTCATCAGGGCGCATGTCTTCTTCCCCTGGGAAGCTCCTGCTACCGGAGCGTGGCTTACTCTAGAAGCGGCGGCGTCTCGGTTGTGGCAGCCACGGTTGCCGGATTCGCCACGTGGGCGGCTATTTTGTCCGACTCCTCCTGGGGAAGTGATGTCTACGCACTTCTATTCATGTAGACAATTGTTGGGCCTCCAAGTGTAGAGGTTTGTAGAACAGCAGCAAGTTTCCCTTAAGTGGATTACCCAAGGTTTATCGAACTCAGGGAGGAAGTGGTCAAAGGTATCCCTCTAAAGCAACCCTGCAATTAAGATACAAGAAGTCTCTTGTGTCCCCAACACACCCAATACACTTTTCAGGTGTATAGGTGCACTAGTTCGGCAAAGAGATAGTGAAATACAAGTGGTAACAGTGCCAAAAAATAGCTTATGACTTGTTGTTGACGTGGGGCAACGTGTGTGATTGAGGTAAAGACTAAAGCAAGCAAACATGCAACAGATCTAGTAGCAAACAGTGTTTCAATGTTTAGAAACAAGGACTAGGGATCATACTTTCACTAGTGAACACCCTCTCATACAAATATCCTCTCTTCATGATACTACTCTTAACTACTCTCCGGTTGGACACTCTAATCATCGGTAGGGCTATAACAGCACTCCTCAAAGTCCGACTTCCCCAATCTATATAACCCCACACCGTCACCTTGAGCGCTAGATGGTTCCAACAAACACCACAATTTCATAGAGACATCCAACTACAAATATAACTCATAACAAATATTCAATCTAGCCCAAGTGCCACACACGGTATGCATGCTGTCACTTTCACACACGTGGGGAAAAGCATAGATCTATTAAAGCACAAAGAGTATTTATGTAGACTCAAGCCTACGTGCCACCATGGCATGCACGCTGTCACTTTCACACACATGGGGAGAGCAGAGATCTAATGAAGCACTTGAGTAGAAAGGTAGATCTACTTGATTACAAAGCTCATGACCACAAGATCATGCATAGAGAGATAGATGAACACGTAGCTACCGGTAGAGCCCTTAGCCTCGAGGAAGAACTACTCCCTCCTCATCATGGGAATCAGCAACGATGATGAAGATGGCGGTGGAGATCGATGGAGATGGTTTCGGGGGCACTTCCCCGTCCTGGCAGGGTGCCGGAACAGAGACTTTCTATCCCCCGAATCTCCCTTTCGGTGGTGGCGGCACTATGGAGGTTTTCGTGGATTTCTTCTGGATGCCCTAGGGTTTTTGGGTCGGAGGCTTCTTATAGGCGCAAGAATCAAGGTCGGTGGGGGTCCAGGGGGCCCACACCCCCTGTGGGCGCCTCCAGGGCTTGCCCGCTCCTAGGGGGGTTAGTCCACCCTGTGGCCCCCCTCTGGATCTGCTTCGTGGTTCCGTGTTGCTCCGGGAAAAATAATAACTTTGGCTTTTGTCCCGTCCAATTCCGAGAATATTGATTTTCTGCCTTTCTGGAACCAAAAACAGAAGAAAACATACAACTGGCATTGTGGCATCTTGTCAATAGGTTAGTTCTAGAAAACATGTAAAAAGCACCTCAAAGTGTAGACAAAGCAAAGCAAAGTAGATACTAAACAAGCATGGAGCATCAAAAATTATAGATACGTTTCCGACGTATCAAGCATCCCCAAGCTTAACTCCTGCTCACCCTCGAGTAGGTAAGTGATAAAAACAATAATTTTTGAGGTGACATGCACCCTCACAATAAAGATCTAACCATTTGCAAGCATTGAAAGCTGGGATCAAAGAACTCTAAACATGTGCATGAAAGATGAAGTTCTAACAATAGGACATAGTAACTATGCATGCAACATGACAAACTACAAACAAAGATCATGAATAACATGCATTAAAAACGTTTGTTTGTATCACATACAGAAAACATAGCATAGTGGCAATCATCTTGTCCCTCATAGAGTGGCAAATAGATGCATAGGACACCTTCAAAGTTCATAAGGGTGACTAGAAACAAATAGCACAAGAACAAGTAATATCACAATATGCATCAATCAATAAGCTTTGGAACACTGCACACAGAATGAAAACTATGCTCTCTTAATGGTGCCTAAAGGTAGAAGGTGGAGACTCAATAGTGGTTGAAGAAAGACCTTTTATAAAGGAAGCAGGGATTTCAAGTTTCAAAAAGAGCTTCCAAAAATTATGGTACTTGTTAGCTTTCAGCCCTCATTGCCCCTATCATAAGCATCTTGAAGTGATTAAGGTTAAAGTGAACAAAGATGGAGTATATGCTTGACGAAGTATAAGTTGCAATCTCAAGTCCCTTGAATACGAGGGCCACACCTCATGCTACTCAACTTCAGTCACCTGTAAGTTCTTGTCATTGTAAGTATTTGCATATCATTGAGAACCGCCAACGTGGTACCCCTTGCACATGGTACATGAGCTTTCCCATAACCAAAATGACAAGGCAAGCAGACAATGTGCATCTCAGCAATCTTCTTATTTACCATGGGAATATGGTGCTTTTTCTCTCTTTCCTCTTTTCTCAATGTGTCTCTTTTTTTACAAGAAGAATGCTTCATAGATGTCACTATAGTTATGCTGCAAGTTTCCACCATGATAAGGCATGGCTTAGGCTAGCAGCCCAGGCGTTTCTCTAACACAGGATACAAACTTCATGGACTTACAAGTTCCCTTTTTATTATACACCGGTGACATCCATAGACAAAAAAACATGATATCAACTGAGTATAAAGTACAAGTGCAATGTTGAAAATGTTCCCCATGACAACATGGTTCTGCTAATTCCAACGTATAAGTGCAAGCATATACAACATAGAAGACACAATGGTTCAAGTTTATTAGGGGCAAAGATTATAAAATATGCCATCAAGTTTGTGAGGGCTTTAATCACTAAGTTTTCACATAACAAAATACTTTTTTAATCGGAAGATACCTGAAAACAAGAATATAGTTGGAATGGTGTAACACACCATGCATATGAGTTTATAGTGGACACTTTAGAATAACTTGGTTTCTTGGGGGTTGGAAGCATGAGTAGAACTTACTCATACAAGTGGATGCTAGCAAAAGACTGGGAGCAACCAACTAAGAGAGCATAATGGACATAATCATGCAGTGCAACAAAGCATATTAATCTAAGCAAAGAGTGGTACTACAAGTCAAGGAATAAATGATCATAGAGGCTAACGGTGACTTGTGAGAGTCATAACATGGCGTGAGCATGTGCCAAGTCAACCTAAGCAAAGCATCAAAAGAGAATACCACAATACTATGCTTTTGCATGCTAAAACAACGCATAATTTATTCTAGGCACACTAAGCAATCCCAATTGTTTGGAACAAGACATGCTACAACAATAATCACTAAGCATAATGCTAAAAAAACACCTAGCATGTCATGCTAGAGTCTAAGTCACAGTCAATGCAAGCTCCTCTTGCACTTCAAGCAAGAACTTACTACTCCTTTCCAAACACCAAGCAACTTATTTGCAAAACAACACAGCGAGAATGGGGGTCCAAACTACTTAAGAAAACTAAACAAACTAAGAAAAAGCAAACGAAAACTAAGACGCTCCAAGAACAACATAACTGTGCATGAAACAATAAAAAACGAAGTGTCTAGATAGACCTGAGCTTTTTATTGATGAAGAAGGGGATGCCTTGGGAATCCCCAAGCTTTGACGCTTGTACCTTTTGGATATTTCTTGGGTTGACACCATGGTGGCATACCCAAGCTTGAGATTTTGTCCATTCTTCATCTTATTGCATCATTCTTTCTTTACACCTGAAATTTTTCCTTCATACAAAACTTCACACAATCTTCATTAGCAACATTAGCTTATTCAAAAGATATTAGACCACTGTCAAAGCTTTGGAACATCAAGGCTTTTCACTAAAAACACAAGATACTGTATTAACTCCTTCAAAAATCTCAATTTACCCGAAGAGAAATCAAAAAGGAATCAACAAGAAGCAAATGCAAATAATGGAAGAAATCTGTCAAAACAGAGCAGCAGGTAGAAACCGATTATTTCAGACATCTTGTGTTGCTCAAATAAAAAAGTGTTGAACTAACGAAAGTTATCTAACATACTGGGGGATTTATTCGTAAATTTTGAGATCAATCCCAGTTACAGAGCCTCCTCACGAATGTTTTTGGTGGAGGACAGAAATCTGTTTCGGGACAGCGGCTCCCCAAATCTTACTTCCATCTCATTAGAGGTCATTCTTGGCACAAAAAGCAAACAAAAATATAAGGAGAGGTCATTAAAGAAGTAATAACTTCCAAGACTCAATAAAACTCTTGGGTTATCTCCCAACAAGTACTTTTCTTTAATGCATTTAAGTTAGGCATGATAGTTTCAAAGATGCTCACATAAGAAATATGAATTTAAGTAAAAGAGAGCATCAAGAAGCAAATTCAAAACACATTTAAGTCTAACCCACTTCCTATGCATAGGAATCTTGTAAAGAAACAAGTCATGAAAGCACAAATCAACAAGCATAGGAAAGCAAAACAAGTGCAACTTCAAAAATTTCAACATAAAGAGGGGAAACTTAATATTGTTGAGATACATAAGACCATGTTTCCCTCTCTCATAATAACTTTCAGTAGAATCATGAATGAAATTAACAATATAACTATCACATAAAACATTGCTATCATGAGCCACTTGCATAAAATAATTATTACTCTCCACATAAGCATAGTCATTCTTATTAATTGTAGTGGGAGAAAATTCAAGAAAATAGCTATCATTATTATTCTCATCACCATAATCATCAAATATAGGAGGCATATTGTAATCACAATTAATGTTCTCCTAAATAGTAGGTGGATGGAAAATATCATACTCATCATTGTAATCATCATATATGGGAGGTTTGGTATCCTCGTAAGCAATAGAATAGCTATCTTCCAAAGCTGGGGAACTAAAAAGATCATTTTCATAAAAACTAGCTTCCCCAAGCTTAGAATTTTCCATAGCATTAGGAATAATGGTGTTCAAACGATTCATACTAATAACATTGCTATTAGCATGCAAATAAAGTTCCATAGGTTTTTTAATTTTCTCTTCAAACATTTCATGTCCTAACTCAAGATAAACACTATAAAGCTCTCTAATTTTGTTGTTGTTTTCCATTAATCCTAACTAGTGAAAACAAGAAACAAAAAGACAAAACTACAGAATCTAAAGGAAATAACTTCGAGCACTCACACCAGAGGGTGTGAGTACCTTTTACCTTACCTCCCTGGCAACAACGTCAGAAAAGAGCTTGATGTCTACGCACTTCGATTCTTGTAGACTATTGTTGGGCCTCCAAGTGTAGAGGTTTGTAGAACAGCAGAAAGTTTCCCTTAAAGAGATTACCCAAGGTTTATCGAACTCAGGGAGGAAGTGGTCAAAGGTATCGCTCTCAAGCCTCCAAGTGTATAGGTTCACTAGTTCAGCGAAGAGATAGTGAAATACAATTGGTAACCGTGTCAAAAAATAGCTTCTAACTTGTTGTTGACGTGGGTCAACGTGTGTGAGTGAGGCAAAGACTAAAGCAAGCAAACATGCAACATATCTAGTGTCAGACGGTGTTTCAATGTTTAGAAACAAGGCCTAGGGATTATACTTTCACTAGTGAACACTCTCTCATATAAATATCCTCACTTCATGATATTACTCTTAACTACTCTCCGGTTGGACACTCTAATCATCGGTAGAGCTATAACAGCAGTCCACAAAGTCCGCCTTCCCCAATCTAGATAACCGCACACTATTATCTTGAGCGCTAGATGGTTCCAACAAACACCACAATTTCATAGAGACATCCAACTCCAAATATAACTCATAACAAATATTCAATCTAGCCAAAGTGCCACACACGGTATGCACGCTGTCACTTTCACACACGTGGGGAAAAGCATAGATCTATTAGAGCACAAAGAGTATTTATGTAGACTCAAGCCTAAGTGCCGCCATGGCATGCACGCTGTCACTTTCACACACATGGGGAGAGCAAAGATCTAATGAAGCACTTGAGTAGCAAGGTATATCTACTTGATTACAAAGCTCATGACCACAAGATCATGCATAGAGAGAGAGATGAACACATAGCTACCGGTAGAGCCCTTAGACTCGAGGAAGAACTACTCCCTCCTCATCATGGGAATCAGCAACGATGATGAAGATGGCGGTGGATATCGATGGAGATGGCTCTAGGGGCACTTCCCCGTCCCGACAGGGTGCTGGAACAGAGACTTTCTGTCCCCTGAATCTCCCTTTCGGTGGAGGCGGCTCTACAGAGGTTTTCGTGAATTTCTTCTTGCCCGCGCCTAGGGGGGTTTGGCCACTCTATGGCCCCCCTCCGGCTTTGCTTCGTGGTTCCGTGTTTCTCCGGGAAAAATAATAACTTTGGCTTTTGTCCCATCCAATTCCAAGAATATTGATTTTTTGCCTATCTGGAACCAAAAACAGAAGAAAACATTCAACTAGCACTGTGGCATCTTGTCAATAGTGTAGTTCCAGAAAACATGTAAAAAGCACCTCAAAGTGTAGACAAAGCAAAGTAAAGTAGATACTAAACAAGCATGGATCATAAAAAATTATAGATATGTTTCCGACGTATCAACGATGCCTACTGATGCTTGCTTGCCCCATGCACCGTCTGGTCCACGCCTTTGCGAACGACGATGTCCTGGGAGTTGCCCATCTGGCTGGGGGTGCCCTCGAGTTGCTGCTTGTTAGCTGTGGTGACAAGGAGTTGGACGCGCTCCTGCTGGCGATGAAGCTCTTTTCCCTCGAGGTGCTTCAGCTCCGCGGCTTCCCTCATATTCTTGGTGGGGGTGCTATAGACGGGTTGCGCCACACCTACATGTGAATCGGTGGCATGGTCCAGTTCTGATGCTAGGTCGTGCCCCTGGTGCTGGATCTTCCTGACGAAGCTGTGGGCCGTGTTGTACTCATGCATGGTGGCGTTCAGCCCACGCTGGTTAGCCGTGACCTTGGTGGCCTCCTCTAGGAGCTTCTGGCGCGTAGCTTCGAGCGCGGCCGCGGAAGCTGCCGGGTCTGCCTCGACGATGACCGGAGCGTCCAAGTGCTGGATGGAGGCATTGAGTGGGTCTTGCTCTTGCTCGGGTGCGGAGTTCTCTCCTCCCGCCCCGCGCTCCTGAGGTGGACGATGGTTTTCGCGGGCGTTTACCACCATGACTTCAATGCAACCACTCACCAAGGCTAGGCCGTGGACGAGGGGCACATCGAGGACGGGGGTGACCACGCTGGGGAAAGCCTCAGCGACAGTGGCAACGTAGACACGGATGCCTCCAAAATGCAGGATGGAGCTGTTGGCGGGGAAGGTGTTCCCGGAGAAGCACGCAGTATTGTCGACGACGCAGTCGAAAGCGCCGAATGTGAGAACGAGGCCGGAGGCCACGCATTCACTGGCGACGAGTGGAAGTCCCGTGCAGAAGATGATCCCAGCCGAAGCACTATGCCCCACGGTGGGCGCCAACTATCGTGGTGTGGAACACATAGTGCCATAGGGGATGGAAAAGAAGGGACACTCGGATGCAATCGGTGGCTCACGCAATGGGTTGGGCACGGTAAACTGCAAAAACAGCGACGTACCCAGGTTCGAGGCCCTCTCGGTGAGGTAACACCCCTACTCCTGCAAGATGAACTATATGAGGGAGCAAATGCCCTGTACAGATGCTACTTGAGTTGTTTCCTTAGCTACTATCTAGAGCTAGAGGAACATGGGAACTAGCTACCAACACTTCTATCCTTCTATTCTTGCCTACCTAGAACCCCAGCTCTGCCCTCCCTTATATACTGGTCTGAGGGGGCAGATTACAAATCAGGCCCTAGGGTTTATTGTTTGGATATGGGTTTACCGGATGGGGCTGGCTATAGGGCCCAGCCGGTGGGCAGGACCCAGTCCTCCCTTCTTTTAGCATCATCCTCTTATTTAGCGGTCACCTGGGCTTCCTTTGGGGAGTCACCCTTGATTTAACGGTCACCCGGACTGCTTTTGCCATTCAGCCGACCGCTTTGCTTTACCTTCGTCGTGTAGCGCTAGTCATGACAGCAGGCCAGCATTCCTGATGACGAGGGAGAGCCAGAGGCGTACCCCGCAAGGAGCGTCAACCCTTCCATGCTCTCCATCGAATCCGAGGTGAGCCGGGTGGAAGCGGCCACCCGGCCAATTCTTCTGGCTATCGGCTAGACGGGCCAGCTGGGAAGGTTATAAGCCCACCCGGGCGGTGTTCGCCAACCAGCTGGAGTTGTCCTTCTTGAGGGCTAGACGGCCTGTTACTTCTGGAGCCGGCATACTTGTGCTTGGCTTTCCCCACCCGGGGGTTATCCCTCGACAATGAATATGTGTAACACTACTATCGAGATCCAATAGAAATAAACCACTCATCATCGGTGCATGACCATAAAAGATTTCATTCATATAAATCGAACAACCATTGTTCTTGGATTTAAATGAATAACCACTTCACATAAAACATGATCCGGATACAATGTTAATGCTCAGTGCTGGTACCAGATAACAATTATTCAAGTTTATAACTAATCCCGATGGTAAGTGGAGAGGTAGCGTTCCGACGGCGATCACATCAACACTTGATCCATTGCCGACACACATCTTGACCTCACCCCTTGCTAGGGGTCGCTTGTTCCGCAGCCCCTAATTCGAGTTACAAATATTAGCAATTGAACAGATATAAAATACCTAGGTGCTACTGCGAGTACTAGTCAAGTACACATCAATAACATGTATATCATATATACCTTTATTTGCCTTACCGGCCTTCTTTTCTGCCAAATACTTGGGGCAGTTGCGCTTCTAGTGGCTAGTCCCCTTGAAATAATCGCACTCGGTATCAGACTTAGGGCCAACTCAGGGTTTCTTTTCAGGCACGGCAACCGGCTTGCCGCCCTTCTTTCCCTTCTATTTACCCTTCTTGTCTTTCTTGAAACTAGTGGTCTTATTGATCATCAACACTTGATGTTCTTTCTTGATCTCCACTTCTACAGTTTTAAGCATTGACAGAAGCTTGGGGACATACTTCTTCATGCCTTGCATGTTATAGTTCATGAAGAAGCTCTTATAGCTAGGTGGTAGAGACTAGAAAACACGATGGATGCCTAAGTCAATGGGAATCGTTATTCCCAAGGACACTGTAAGATCCCTCCTTTATAAAGGAAAAGGATCCCTGTGATTGCAATGCTAGTCCCTGGATCATTGCTAGCATCCATAGTTTAAGATGAAGTTCACAGATACAAAGGTCATTTATTACATTCATTCCAGAGATAAGCATAGTCTTTACAACTCAAGGCCACAGGCCTAATACAAGTGTTTGAATAAGTAAATAAATATAAGTCTTCATCTTCATGTGCCACAGGCAAACATGTTGAGTGTAGACTCATGACACCTAATCCTCATCAGAGTAACCTGCAACATCACAAGTTACAGTACAAGGGGTCAATACTTTGGAATAGTATTGGCAAGTGATTCCTTAGTATATTTTAAGTGGACTAGATACTATATGCAAATTTGGCTAAGTGTAGCTTGGCTTACTTTGCTCAAAATAGGTTTTGCCTATTAGTTGAAATCACTAAGTTTTTCTTTGTCAAAACTTTTCCCAAGGAACCACCAATAGACATTGAGGTCCTTCACCCTTGTTCACCCACAAATTTTTACTTAGAAATTGGGATGAGGAGATTCTTGATAGCTTCCATGCCTTGATGCTCAAGTTGTCCATTGCCATGGACTTGGCTAAGTACTTAGATTTTTCCATCTACAGAGGTTGTGCACTTTCCCCACCAGACTTGGTTTCACCAAGACAGGACCTTTCAGAATCCTTCCCTTAGACCAAATGGACGCGCTCCAACCTATCATTCCCACTACCACCAACTGTCCAAATGGCTAATTTCTAGCAACTTATGTGATCCAGGCAGAGCCCATATTTCCAAGTGGCTGCACTAGAAGCTTCTCAACACTTGGCCTCTAAAATCTCTTTGTTCCTGGGTGGCTTACCACAAGTGAGATACACAAGGTAAACCATAGCCATGGGCCTTGTGTAACCACTCAACCAAAAACCACCAATCAAGTCCCTTTCCACCCAGGTGATTCATTGACTTAGTTGTTTTATTAAGTAAAACAAGTCAAAAGACTTAGAAATATTTTCATCATAGCATGTATAATTCACCAACCCTTCTTTGCTACTAGCTAGGCTAAGCATGGCATAGATAGTAACTTAACTTGGAAATTTCCTAGCAATTCTACAACTACTTAGGATTTCCCATCATGGCATTAGGCAAAAAAATATTAACATGCAAGACTTAGCAAAATATTTCTAATGCTTAGTATAAAACATAGGGATGGAAATATCATGAAGTACCACTTGCCTTGGTAGTTGGGAGAGTAGCACTCTTCACAATCACAATCACTAGCACCAAAATCTACACATAGAATATAGCTACAATCACATACAAGATATATTCAACCAAAAATATATATGCATGCATGCAAGATGCTAAGTGATGATTTTTAGAACTCAGCCAAGCAAGTGCATAGTACTGAATCTTAAACAAGTCAAAAACTTGCCAAACCAAGTTTATTTGACACTAAAAACAATTCCTAAACATTTCATATACTCAAATAAGCCCTACACATGTTTATGCAAATAAAGCTATTTTAATAGAAGCAAAACTTTAAACACATTGCATAAATGGAAAGGGCTTGCTCTCCTGATTCCAACGGTACAAAATTTGTCAAATTCTAATGTGGGGATCAAAAGTTATAGCTAATTCAAAATTGGATATAAATCAGATTCAAAATCTGTTTTAAAATCAAACCCTAGCCACGCGTATGTTTCCTATTGGCCGATACCGTTTCACTCAGGATCACCCTTCCGCGCCGTCAGATCAAGTTAGATCCAACGCGCCAGATCAAAAGAAAACGTTTCGCCCAGATCTAATTTAAACCGCAAGATCTACATCTAACGGCTGCGACTGGCGGCGGCGTGTCTGTCAGTGGCGGTGCCGGCAGGACCATAGCCTAGCGGCGCTAGCGGCGGCGACTGGCGGCGCCGTGTCTGTCAGCGGCGGTGCCGGTGTTCTAGGTCGCCCGGGGAGGGGAGAGGATGCTCACCAGAACCGCCGTGTCGAGGTGAAGCTCAACGTGTCTCTGGTTGGCGAAGGGGCGCTCGGAGTCGTCGGGGATTCCTCGCCGGAGTTCGCGAATGCGTCGGGTACGGCTGCTGGTCGACGTTGGCGAGGTTCTGCGTCGCGCTAAGACAAGAGGAGGACACCGTTAGATGCGCAAGACATTGGGGGTCTTAGGCGTATCAAATAGAGGGCAAGGGGCGGCTGGTACTTACGGGGAGAGGTCGCCGGAGTTCGAGCAGAGAGTGGCGGCGCTCAGTCGTTGTCATTGCCGAGGCTGCATACCATGCGCGAGCAAAAGGGAGGTGTCAGTAGATGCGCACGGAGCTGCAGAGCATGCTAGTATGAATCATGGACAGAGGGGGGCACAGTGCTCACCGGAATTCGTCGGCGAGGTCGTCGGAACAGCGGCAGTGTCTGGCGAGTTGCGAGCAGCCTGGTAGCGTGGAGAGGAAATTGGGTGAGGGGAAATGGCCGCGAGAGGGAGGGGCTTAAGTAGGCAGGAGCTCGACAAGAAACACCTAGTGAATCAATGCCAATTACGCCGCGGAATCAACGCAGCAACGGCTAGCGGCGACGTGCTCCTCGTGAAATTTGGGGGAAGACAATGATGACATGGACAGGGCCCGCTTGTCAGCGAATAGAACAGAGAGGGAGTGGGGTCTGAGTGTCAGCGACTCTGGGGGTGCTTCTGCGCGTGAGAGAGAGAGAGGCGACCCAGGTGGGCTAGCTGGGCTGGATCTGCTGATGGGCTCAAAGTCTGGCGCCGGCCCTTTTCATTTTCTTTATTCCTTTTCTATTTCTGATTTGTTTTTTTGGAATGAATTTCAAATGATTTCAAACTCAAATTGAAATCAAATCTTTTCAGGAATTTTGTAGGGTGCAACATTCACAATTCTAGGCATAGAAACATGTGGTCTCTCTGTTCAAGCTAGGTTCTTTTGAATAAACAGTGCTATAGCACTTGATTTGGAAATGTTTTAAAAAATGGTTTTGAAACCATTTTTATTTTGTATATATTTTGTCCAACTCCACACTTAATCCAATCAACAAGGAAGCAAACAAAATTGGTTTAAAACACTTAAGCTCTCAAATGGGGATGGTCATTTGATTTAAGTTTGCTCACATAAAATGATAGCACTATGTGCTTCTGTTTTCTTGAAAATGGTTTGAAAATGATCTCAACATTTTATGCATGCATGAATGATATGCAATCTTTAAAATCATGATTTTAGGGATGTTACAAATCTAACCCCCTTAAGGTGAATCTCGCCCTCGAGATTCGGATTGGCTAGCAAATAGGTGAGGGTGGTCTTTCCGAAGATCATCTTCTCTTTCCCATGTTGCTTCCTCTTCGGAATAATGATTCCACTGCACTTTGCATAACTTGATAGTCTTAGTCCTTGTGACTCTTTCTACAGTCTCAAGAATCTTGATAGGTTTCTCTTCATAAGTGAGATCACTTTCTAGTTGAACCTCCTCCAAAGGTATAGTATCCTTCAAAGAAGTTTCTTCCATTTCTGGATGACATTTCTTAAGTTGACTCACATGAAACACATTATGGACAGCTGACAGAGATTCTGGCAGTTCAATTTCATAGGCAACTTCTCCTTTGCAACTCAAAATCTTGAATGGCCCAACATATCTTGGTGCCAATTTTCCTTTGGCTCCGAATCTCTTCACTCCACGAAGTGGTGACACTCTAAGATAAGCTCTATCTCCAACTTCGTAGGTGACTTCTCTACGCTTAGAATCTGCGTAGCTTTTCTGTCGGGACTGTGCTATCTTCAACCTGTCCTTAACCAATTTGACCTTCTCTTTGGCTTCCTTGATAAGATCTGGTCCGAATAAACTTCTTTCTCCCACACCATTCCATAACAATGGGGTGGTACACTTTCTTCCGTAGAGAAACTCAAACGGTGCCATCTCAATACTGGCTTGATAGCTGTTGTTATAAGAAAATTCTGCGTAAGGCAGACTTTCATCCCAACTGGCTCCATAGTCTAGGGCACATGCCCTCAACATGTCTTCAAGAATCTGATTAGTCCTTTCTGTTTGTCCATCGGTTTGAGGATGAAACCTCGTTCCTAATGACTCATGTAACTGTCTCCAAAAATGGGAAGTGAATTGAGTTCCCCTATCAGACACAATACTCTTGGGCACTCCATGTAGACATACAATTCTACTCATGTAGATTCTGGCTAACTTAGCACTTGTGTAGGTTGTCTTCACGGGTATGAAATGAGCCACTTGAGTTAGGCGATCCACTACTACCCAAATAGAATCGTATCCTGTCCGGGTCCTTGGTAATCCGGTGATGAAATCCATACCAATCTTGTCCCACTTCCAATCAGGAATAGGTAGTGGCTGAAGCAAACCTGCTGGTTTCTGATGTTCCGCTTTTACTCTACTACACACATCACACAAAGTAATATGTTCGGCGATGTCCTTCTTGAGATTATTCCACCAAAATCTTTCCTTCATGTCCATGTACATTTTGGTGTTACCCGGATGAATGGAATATGGTGAGTTGTGTGCTTCTTGCAAAATCAGTTTCCGCAGCTCCGGATCTTGTGGAACACATATACGTTTCCCATGCCATAAAGTACCCTGTTCGTCTTCATGGAACTCTTTGGATTTTCCTTTGCCAATCTTTTCTTTAATCTCTTCGATTTCCTTATCCATCTTCTGGCCTTCTTTGATCTTGTCCAACAAAGTGGTTTGAACATCCAAAGGCATGAGATGTCCTTCAGGCACAATCTCCAATCTGAGTTTTCTAAATTGGGTACACAGATCATCTGGCAATTCTCCTTTGGTAAGGCCATTCACAAAAACCTTACGACTTAGAGCATCTTCTACAACATTTGCTTTACCGGGGTGGTATTGTAAACTTAAGTCATAGTCCTTGATAAGTTCTAGCCATCTTCTTTGTCTCATATTGATTTCCTTCTGAGTGAAGATATACTTCAAACTCTTGTGATTTGTGAATACTTCACAACGTTTTCCCAAAAGATAGTGTCTCCATGTTTTTAGTGCATGGACGACAGAGGCTAACTCTAAATCATGAGTAGGGTAGTTCACTTCATGAGTTTTGAGTTGTCTCGAGGCATAAGCCACAACTTTACCGTCTTGCATAAGTACTGCACCCAAACCTTGATGAGATGCATCACAATATACTTGGAAATCTTTTTCCAAATCCGGCAGACACAAGACTGGTGCTGTCACAAGTCTCTTCTTTAATTCCTGAAAGCTGAGTTCACAACCTTCAGACCAAGCAAACTTCTTGTCTTTCTTTAACAATTCTGTCATAGGCTTAGCAACCTTAGAGAAATTCTCAATGAACCTTCTGTAGTAACCTGCTAAGCCAAGGAAACTACGAACTTCTTTCACGGACTTGGGAGATTCCCATTCGATTCTGACTGAAACTTTAGCAGGATCAACTGCTACACCATCCTTTGTCATAACATGACCAAGAAAACCAACTTCATCCAACCAAAACTCACACTTGCTGAATTTGGCATAAAGTTTATGCTCTCTTAACTTCTCAAGTATCAAGCGCAAATGTCCTTCATGCTCTTCTTTGCTCTTGGAGTAGACTAAGATGTCATCGATGAAAACGACAACAAACTTGTCAAGGAATTCCATGAACACCTTGTTCATCATATTCATGAAGTATGCTGGAGCATTGGTCAAACCAAAAGGCATTACGGTATACTCATACAATCCATACCTTGTGGTGAACGCTGTTTTAGGTATGTCTTGCTCTCTTATCTTGAGTTGAAAATAGCCTGACCTTAGATTAATCTTTGAGAACACACAAGCTCCTTCTAGCTGATCAAACAAGTCGTTGATTCTAGAGAAAGGGTATTTGTTCTTGATAGTTACCTCATTGAGTGAACGGTAATCTATGCATAACCTTTGACTTCTATCTTTCTTCTCTACGAACAAAACTGGGGCTCCCCAAGATGAAGAACTTGGTTGAATAAATCCTTTCTGCAACTGTTCTCCAAGTTGTTTCTTGAGTTCTTTCAGTTCATCAACTGACATTTTATAAGGTCTCTTTGCTATTGTTCCAGACCCTGGTACCAAATCTATAAGAAATTCCACATCTCTATCTGGTGGCATTCCTGGCAATTCTTCCGGAAACACATCTGGATACTCACTCACAATTGGCACCCTGTCCATGCTAACCCCCTTAAGAGAATTTAGCTTACTTCCTTTGGATTCAAAGTTGGACTTGAATTTAATCCGCTTTCTTTCCGGGGTTGTGAGTGCAACAGTACGATTGGCACAATCTAGTACTCCTTCATACTTAGCCATCCAATCCATTCCCAATATTACGTCCAGTCCTTGGGAATCTAGGATTATCAGACTCACTGGAAATTTATGCTTTCCAAACTCTATTACTAGATCCCGACATCCAAGACTTACTATCATATCTCCACCCGGAGAACTAACTTTTATTGGACACCCAATGTTTTCAGTTGGAAACCCATTTCTATCAACAAATGCTTTTGATATGAATGAATGCGATGCTCCAGTATCAAAAAGAACAAATGCTGGAATAGAATTGAGTCTGAACTTACCAGCAACAGCATCAGGTTCCTCATAGACCTCCTCCACACTGATGTGGTTCACCTGTCCCTTCTGAAAAGGGTTGGGCTTGTTGGGTCCTTCAACTTTCTTTTCTGGGCAGTCATTTGCATAATGCCCCATCTTCTTGCACTTGAAGCATTCAACCTGACTGATGTCTCTCTTAACAGGCTGGCTTCCACTTCCACTTCCATTACCACTGTGGTGGCTCTTATGTCCACTCGTGTGGTTCTTGTATTTGTCATTGTCATGACTACGGTGATGCTTGTTGTCATGACGGTTGTGGTTGTGGTGCTTGTTGAATTTCCCATGCTTGTGGGATCCTGAGCTTCCACTGTCATCATAATGAGATCGTTTGTGAGACGATCCCGAGCTGTGCTTGTTAGAGTGCTTTCTCTTTCTACTCTCAACTTGCTTCATTTTGTTCTCCAAAATAGCAGCCTTGTCACAGAGCGACTGATAAGTGGGAACATAGGCCACAGCCAATTGCAGATTCAGCTCATCATTCAAGCCTTCAAGAAATTTTTCCTTTCTCTTAGCATCGGTGTCAACTTCATCCAGTGCATAACGCGCCAGATTGTTGAACTCCTCAATATATTCAGCCAATCTGCGGTGGCGCTGCTTCAGATTATGGAACTCTTTCTTTTTCAGACTCATCACTCCTGATGAGATATGAGCAGTGCGAAAGCCATCCTCAAAGATAGCCCATGTCACTTCATCTATGGGAGTGGTGATCTGGAAGTTGTCCCACCAAGTGGCGGCTGGTCCTTCCAGCAGATGTGCTGCAAATCTGACCTTTTCAGCATCCGTACAGCCCATGGTTACCAAGTCCTTGTTCACTGAGCATAGCCAGTCATTGGCCACCATGGGATCAGTCGTTCCTGAGAAATTTGCTGGCCTCAATCTCAAGAACCTGGTAAGCATATCAAAGCCCGGTGGGTTGTTGTTGTTGTTATTGTTGTTATTGTTGTTGTTATTGTTGTTGTTGTTGTTTTGGTTCTGGATGAACGTCGTCATCATCTGCATTAGCTGAGTTTGAGCAGTCATCATTTGTTGCATTTCTGGAGTGATGTTGTTGTTGTTGTTGTTGGGGTTGGGGTTTGCACGACGGGGAAGCATCTGTGGTTTGTTCAAATAGAGATAAGAATGAGATACCCATAGATGCTTTCATGCACATTACATCACATAAGCAAACACAAAGTATGCATCACAAAGATAAAAGTTCAACAACAAAATAACAAGTTCACAAAGTAGAACACACACAAATAACAAGCCATCCACATGTCGGATGGTCAAATAACAAGTCCTCAAACAACAAGTATGATAATAAAAGATAAACGAGTAGTCAAATCTACTCCTCGGCATCAATCTCCTCCTCGACAATGGTAAGACCTGTGTTCTCCATCGCGTTCTTGTATTCCTCAACACTAGTGGTCAAGGTCTCTATCTTGGCCTTGAGAGCCCTCTTTTGGGAACGAAGTCTCTCAATCACCGTGTGCTGCTGCTCCAGCTCGAAGTCCTTGGACTGCAGTTCTTCAGTCATGTCCCGGATCTTCTTGTTCCTATCCTGGACACGCTTCTCCTGACTCTTGAACTTCCTGTCCTGGGTCTCGAACTTCGCCTCCATTTCCTTGACTATCTCGTCTTGCTGCGCGAAGAGCTTGTCCTTCTCGCGAAGCTGCACCTGGAGCTCGTCATTGCTGAGCATGACATTGGTCCTGTCAGTGTCCACGTGCCTAATGAGAGACTCTAAGTCCTGGAGGTACAGACGTATCGGCTCTGCTGCGTCCCTCGAATCGTCCTCGAAGTCGATGGACTCTCCATCCTCATCACGTCTTCCAAAGACGTGGAAGTGGGTACCTCTAACCTGTCGGGAGTGTCGCCCTAGCGCACGCCCCATCGAGATCCTGCATAACTACCTCAAGGCCTCTCCTCACATCGCGTGCATGAGCTTGAAGACAATGGCCTCCGTGGTAGGCTCTCAAGGCGTCCGGGCTGGTTCACCTTGAAGCCCTAGAGGTCCTTCCTCTCAAACTTGGTGAGGGTATGCACCATGATGGTGGGAAGAGGGAGATTGAGCAAAGTGGTAAGCTCAACGATACGCGGACCAAAGCGGTAACACGGAACTCCTCAACAGTCTTGATGGTAATAGGCATCTATTTATAAGATAGAAAAGTTAGAACAACACAAATCAAGATAAAACAAAAGACATAACATCACATACATATCCTTGGGAAGCAAAACACACAAGTCATGCATACATGAAACCATTACAACAACCAAGGTTCAATCTTATTTTAAAGCAACATTTTGGAAAATAAGGTGATAGGTGGTGGTCCAACTAACGAAGTACATTTACAATCCTATCTCACTGGATCTGTTGGCTAACACAATGTTTCTAGAAGCAATCAGCCTATCTTGCTCACATGATTCCATCACTAAGTCTATAATGTCTCCTCTTAAGGTTTGGTTGGTAGCTTCCAACTCTTGGGTATGTTCCTTCTCTTTCCTTAGATCATTTTGGAGGTTGAGCATTCTGCACTTGACTCTATCACCAAGTTCTTTGATGGTCTTCCAAGCTGCATCCCTTGCTGATTCAAAGAATGTAGGGTGCACCACTGAATTGGTGAACATGCAGAACCCTTTTTCCTGATGGTTGTCTTCCTTGTTTTTATACAAGTGAAGTTGCACCCACCAGTATTCCACTCCTTCATCCATCACAGGAAAACCTTTGTACACAGCTGCACCTTGTATCTCTAATGCAACCATGAGGTCCTTGAGAGCCTTGGGGAATTCTGTCTCACACTCCAAAGTCATTGTCATGAGTGGTCCTTTCCTTACGGCTTCGTTGATGGAGTTCATCTACAAATAGAGATGAGAGAGAAGATTAGAAAAGTTTTACGAGAAGAATAGACAAGTGTAGAAGTTGCTGAAATTTTTTCCTTAGTGGTTTCCAATCCTAGGGTCATAATCCTACAGGCAACACAGTGCTCTGATACCATCTGTAAGATCCCTCCTTTATAAAGGAAAAGGATCCCTGTGATTGCAATGCTAGTCCCTGGATCATTGCTAGCATCCACAGTTTAAGATGAAGTTCACAGATACAAAGGTCATTTACTACATCCATTCCAGAGATAAACATAGTCTTTACAACTCAAGGCCACATGCCTAATACAAGAGTTTGAATAAGTAAATAAATATAAGTCTTCATCTTCATGTGCCACAGGCAAACATGTTGAGTGTAGACTCATGACACCTAATCCTCATCAGAGTAACCTGCAACATCACAAGTTACAGGCACAGTGGGTCAATACTTTGGAATAGTATTGGCAAGTGATTCCTTAGTATATTTTAAGTGGACTAGATACTATATGCAAATTTGGCTAAGTGTAGCTTGGCTTACTTTGCTCAAAATAGGTTTTGCCTATTAGTTGAAATCACTAAGTTTTTCTTTGTCAAAACTTTTCCCAAGGAACCACCAATAGACATTGAGGTCCTTCACCCTTGTTCACCCACAAATTTTTACTTAGAAATTGGGATGAGGAGATTCTTGATAGCTTCCATGCCTTGATGCTCAAGTTGTCCATTGCCATGGACTTGGCTAAGTACTTAGATTTTTCCATCTACAGAGGTTGTGCACTTTCCCCACCAGACTTGGTTTCACCAAGACAGGACCTTTCAGAATCCTTCCCTTAGACCAAATGGACGCGCTCCAACCTATCATTCCCACTACCACCAACTGTCCAAATGGCTAAGTTCTAGCAACTTATGTGATCCAGGCAGAGCCCATATTGCCAAGTGGCTGCACTAGAAGCTTCTCAACACTTGGCCTCTAAAATCTCTTTGTTCCTGGGTGGCTTACCACAAGTGAGATACACAAGGTAAACCATGGCCATGGGCCTTGTGTAACCACTCAACCAAAAACCACCAATCAAGTCCCTTTCCACCCAGGTGATTCATTGACTTAGTTGTTTGATTAAGTAAAACAAGTCAAAAGACTTAGAAATATTTTCATCATAGCATGTATAATTCACCAACCCTTGTTTGCTACTAGCTAGGCTAAGCATGGCATAGATAGTAACTTAACTTGGAAATTTCCTAGAAATTCTACAACTAGGATTTCCCATCATGGCATTAGGCAAAAAAATATTAACATGCAAGACTTCGCAAAATATTTCTAATGCTTAGTATAAAACATAGGGTTGGAAATATCATGAAGTACCACTTGCCTTGGTAGTTGGGAGAGTAGCACTCTTCACAATCACAATCACTAGTACCAAAATCTACACATAGAATATAGCTACAATCACATACAAGATATATTCAACCAAAAATATATATGCATGCATGCAAGATGCTAAATGATGATTTTTAGAACTCAACCAAGCAAGTGCATAGTACTGAATCTTAAACAAGTCAAAAACTTGCCAAACCAAGTTTATTTGACACTAAAAACAATTCCTAAACATTTCATATACTCAAATAAGCCCTACACATGTTTCTGCAAATAAAGCTATTTTAATAGAAGAAAAACTTTAAACACATTGCATAAATGGAAAGAGCTTGCTCTCCTGATTCCAACGGTACAAAATGTGTCAAATTCTAACGTGGGGATCAAAAGTTATAGATAATTCAAAATTGGATATAAATCAGATTCAAAATCTTTTTTTAAAATCAAACCCTAGCCACGTGTCTGTTTCCTATTGGTCGATAACGTTTCACTCAGGATCACCCTTCCGCGCCGTCAGATCAAGTTAGATCCAACGCGCCAGATCAAAAGAAAACGTTTCGTCCAGATTTAATTTAAACCGCAAGATCTACATCTAACGGCTGCTGTTGCTTTGACCATAGCCTAGCGGCGCTAGCGGCGGCGACTAGCGGCTGCGTGTCTGTCAGCGGCGGTGCCGGCGTTCTAGGTCGCCCGGGGAGGGGAGAGGATGCTCACCAGAACCGCCGTGTCGAGGTGAAGCTCCACGTGTCTCTGGTTGGCGAAGGGGCGCTCGGAGTCGTCGTGGATTCCTCGCCGGAGTTCGCGAATGCGTCGGGTACGGCTGCTGGTCGACGTTGGCGAGGTTCTGCGTCGCGCTAAGACAAGAGGAGGACACCATTATATGCACAAGACGTTATCAAACAAAGGGCAAGGGGCGGCTGGTACTTACGGGGAGAGGTCGCCGGAGTTCGAGAAGATTGTGGCGGCGCTCAGTCATTGTCGTTGCCGAGGCTGCAGACCATGCGCGAGCAAAAGGGAGGTGTCAGTAGATGCGCACGGAGCTGCAGAGCATGCTAGTATGAAACATGGACAGAGGGGGGCACGGTGCTCACCGGAATTCGTCGGCGAGGTCGTCGGAACAGCGGCAGTGTCTGACGAGTTGCGAGCAGCCTGGTGGCGTGGAGAGGAAATTGGGTGAGGTGAAATGGCCGCGAGAGGGAGGGGCTTAAGTAGGTAGGAGCTCGACAAGAAACGCCTGGTGAATCAATGCCAATTACGCCGCAGAATCAACACAGCAACGGCCAGCGGCAACGTGCTCCTCACGAAATTTGGGGGAAGACGACGATGACGTGGACAGGGCCCGCATGTCAGCGAATAGAACAGAGAGGGAGTGGGGTCCGAGTGTCAGCGACTCTGGGGGTGCTTCTGCGCGTGAGAGTGAGATAGAGAGGGGACCCGGGTGGGCTAGCTGGGCTGGATCTGCTGATGGGCTCAAAGTCTGGCGCCGGCCCCTTTCATTTTCTTTATTGCTTTTCTATTTCTGATTTGTTTTTCTGTAATGAATTTCAAATGATTTCAAATTCAAATTGAAATCAAATCTTTTCAGGAATTTTGTAGGGTGTAACATTCACAATTCTAGGCATAGAAACATGTGGTCTCTCTGTTCAAGCTTGGTTCTTTTGAATAAACAGTGCTATAGCACTTGATTTGGAAATGTTTTAAAAAATGGTTTTGAAACCATTTTTATTTTGTATATATTTTGTCCAACTCCACACTTAATCCAATCAACAAGGAAGCAAACAAACTTGGTTTAAAACACTTAAGCTCTCAAATGGGGATGGTCATTTGATTTAAGTTTGCTCACATAAAATGATAGCACTATGTGCTTCTGTTTTCTTGAAAATGGTTTGAAAATGATCTCAACATTTTATGCATGCATGAATGATATGCAATCTTTGAAATCATGATTTTAGGGATGTTACAGACACAAGCTTATCGGCGTAACCCGACATCTTGAGTACATGCTCACTTACGGAGTTGTTCTCTTCCATCATGCAACTAAAGAACTTTTCTGAAGTATTATAACTCTCTATAGGAGCATGGGTGTCGAATCATTTTCAACTCACCCATTGTATCAAAAGCATTGCCATTTTCGAAACACTTTTGAAGTTCTAGATCTAGCCCATACAATATGCCGCAATGAACTAAGTTTTGGTCCTCCCGACGAGTCGGATAGACATTCTTTTCCTCGTCAGGGGCATCATCAAGTGGTGGGAGGCCTAGCGGCGCTTCTAGCACATATTGCTTTTGTGCAGTAGTGAGGAGAATCCTCAAATTCATGGCCCAGTCGGTAAAGTTGCTACCGTTTGTTGCAAGTTTCTCTTTCTCCATGAACACATTGAAATTAAAACCAGGTGGTGCCATCTACAACAAAATTTGTAATGTTTAGACTAAGTTTATGATAGATTGAGTTCAACTAATAAAAATTAAGAATTAACTCCCACTCAAAAACGACATCCCTCGTGCCTTTTTGGTGACTACATGAACCAAATCCACTACACCAAGTGTGATCATCACGTGAGTCGGTGTAGGTTCAAAGGCGAGCATCAAATGGGCATCATATATTTCATATGACTCATGCTTAACCTTTCAGTACGTGTACCGAGGCCATGTCTGTACATTCTAGGATCGCCAATTAAGAACCTTAGTATTCGCGTGTGTAACTGTCTCACACCTGAAATATGATCGTGGATCCAAGAACACCCAATCATCACGTCATGTCTTGGAGCGACGAAACATAATCGGTGCATACTTAAGGGAGAACACATTTTTATCTTGACACCTAAATTAGGGATCATCTTATTATTCTAGTAAAAGGCCAAACAAGCAATATAAGATGCAACAAACATCATATGTTAATAAGTGGAATGATATGGTTCTTGCACTTGATCTCCATCATGTGCATCGTGGTATGATCCTCATCATACCTTTATGTGTAAGGCCAAGGTCTATGGAACTTACACGTTATGTGTGTTGTAAGAGTGTAGACTTATACCTCTACTTACAACATCACCATATCATGACACTAGCCAGCAACAATCTACACTAGACGCCTCTAATTTATCCATTGTAAGTTTTACGTGGCTTAGGGCTTTCGAAGATATAACCGTTCTTACCTATGAACATGAACCACAACGAGGATAACCAAATTGTTGACAAATCGTTGCAAATTATATATTGACTATAGTAGGAGAGATAGACACCCGCTAGCCACTTATGCAAAACTAGTTGCATGTCAAGCGTAGAACAGGTCTCATATGCAAGGACATGTAAAGTTTGTCTGGGCCGCTTCATCCACTATGCCACCAATATCCAAAGTACAACTAAGAAGCAATAACATGATCAACATCACCCACATACTCATATGTGTACTACCCGTGCAAAGCATCTACACTTAGATCCGGCTCTGGTACCACTGTAGGGTTTGTAGCATAGAAAACAAAAAAATTCCTACGATGGAAACAACTATGTACCAAGATCTATCAACTAGATACAAGCAACGGTCGGATATACATCCGTAGAAAACATACCCTTCAAGACAGACAAAGCTTAACGAGGTTAAACTCATGGTTGATGTAGATGATCTCTTGCCGATTTCAAGATCGAGAGGAAGTCCTAGCACTGCAAATCAGTTGCGCATTCGTGCTCGCACACATGTGCGAGGAACGAGCAACCTCCGCCTCCTCGCTCCAGTGATGCATCGGAACTACAACTCTTTCCTGCTGAATAGCCACCGGGAACATGTATCTTGCTAGTCCGAGACCATGGGGGTAAATACTAGAGGGGGGAGAGATCCTTCATGAGGAGGTGTGAGTGACAAGTGAGGAGGGGGGCTCCTTTTATAGGAGAAGGGGGGCACCCAAGGGGGTGGCCGCTGGCCATCGGGGCTGCCCCCTCCCCTCCTTCATTCATGTGGGTGGAAGCTCCACCCACAAAAAGCCCCTTCAATTTTCTCCACTCAAAATCCCACTCAAATTCCCATTAAATTTCCACCAAATTTAATGCAAACTCTCATTAAATAAAACTACTTTTATTTATTCAGAATTTTGTCAATTACTTTAATGACAAACATTCACATATAACCCCTAGCTAGTATTTCATTTCACATGTAGAAACACTTTCTGCAATTTCACCTGAAACCAGTTTCGGTATCTAGTGAAATAAATTCCTACACTTTGTTATTCTTTTCAGCATGAAACTATTTGCTCCAAATGGTGTCGGTGACTCTTAAGTGTGTCACCCTACAGTTCACGAATAATGCGGACATGATCGAGACCCCTCTCAGATCAATAATCAGAAGCGGGACCTGGAGATCCATACTGACTCCCACACATTCAACGATGACTTTCTTGTGATCGTGAGAACCTTTTACGCTAGTATCTTAAACCCTTTGTTTCGCGATATATTACATGTTCGAGATTCGATCATCGGCATCTCCGTACCTAGTTTGATCTCGTTACTAACATGTACTCTTTTCTCGTTCCCGTGATATAACATTCTAGTGATCAAATCACTTGCTTGCAAGCTAATAAATGTGATATCACCGAGAGGGCCAAGAGCATATCTATCCGTCATCGGGATGAACAAATTCCACTCTCTATCCATGGGCCTCAACATAACACTTTAGTAGTACTAAACCCATCTTTATAATCACCCTGTTACGGTGTGACGTTTGATGTTATCAAGATACTCTTCGAGTGTTAGTGATTGACATGATCTCATGGTCTAAGGATTAGGATCACTTTGTATGTTGTTATAGCAATATAAACTCAATGAATTTGATTGTAGTGCTATACTTCAGATGAATGTTCATCACACCATTCCAATAATGGTGTGACCTCGTTATTAACAACATCCAATGTCCATGATCAGGAAACCTTGATCATCTTGTTAATCCACTAGCTAGTTTATAAGAGAGGCATAACTAGGAACTTTATGTTTGTTTATTAAACACACATGTATTAACGTTTCTAAATTAATAAAATTATAGCATGCAAAATAAACATCTATCATATACTTGGAATATACATAATAACCACTTTATTATTGCCTCTCAGGGCGTATTCCCTTCACCCCTTCATTTGTCCCTAGTATTTGTACAAGAGGGAGAGAGGCATACCTTTCAAAATATCTACACACCAACAGCCACCCCTTCCCTCTCCACTTAGTGCTCAACCCCAGCACCCCACACCTCTCTCCCCGCCGCCCCTCTTGCCCTATCTCATCCTAGCACCTTGTCCATGTCCAAGCATGGACATGATCCACCATGGACCATCTTCCCACTTGTTTATAAGCCAAGAGGCTAGTACATCCCTCCCCTGCCCTCTCATTCCACGCCCTCACCCCCACCTACCACACCAGAAGCCCTTGCTCTGCCTCTGGCCAGAGCCTCGCCATGTAGAGAAGCTCCACCCCTCTCGGGCATGCGAGCTCATCCACGCATGACCACTGGTCCTAGATTTTCCTTGTGTAATTTACCCTCTTATACGTACTCTCATCTCTCTACGCCTCATGTCCTGCCTTCTTTTCTCTTGCAGGGACACCGTAGGCCACCGCCCAACATCGTGGCCGAACCGAGTACCTCCTGCAAAACCCGAAGCTCCAGAGCCCCAGATCCGCTGCATGCAGCCCTCACAAACTCTCCAGGATCACCGCGTCGGAACCAACCTCTCCCTAGCAACATGCATGCCTCCCCGGTCCTTCTCCGGCGAGCTCCCAAGAGCACACCCGCGGTCACCGCCGTGTGAACCCCTCCCCGACACGGAACCCGCAACTCCCTCCCCTTGCCGAGGTCGCCATGGAGCTCCGCATCTCCCTGCACCCTCACCACCATCTCCCCATGCCCAGTTGAGCCCCCCTTGATGAGATCTTCCTCCCTTAGGGTTCTGCCTACGACGTGCATTGGTAGATGAAGACGACCACCCCGAACCGTCCGATCCACATATCCTGGATGGCCTAGATCTGCTGGTACCCTATTGCCGGCCACCATCGCCCACTGGTGGTCCCCGCTCCGTGGCCTTTGACTTACTCCCCGCGCACGTCGTCGAACCGCTATGGGCCTAATTTCCCTGCTGCGGCCCAGTTTTCCCCAAAAACCAGCCTAGTGACCACCCCCTTTTTCTTTTTAATAAATCTATTCTGGTTTCCAGATTCTCCCCTATCAGTTTAATTATTTTAGAAAATGTAAAATACCTCCAAATATTCATCTATCATTTTTCACACATACCTGAATATCCACCCTAACATGCAGTATCCTTGCTTACCCAAAATATTTCATAAATAAATCCTAGAAAATAAAAGCCAGATGTGTTCCTTCCACTATCAAATGATTCCATAGAGTTTGGTAAATCCAAATGGACTAAATCCAATTGGTACTGAAATATATTATCCATACCCTGCATGACACCCTGGACCTACTCAAATTTGCTTCCTGGTTTGCCCACAACAAAAATAAAAAAATAATACCATTCCTGTGTTTAGAAAATTATCGAGGTGAAACCAAATGATGTATTGGCCTAATTCCAACTCTCTGTACATCTACATACCCATATATATCAAACCCCAGGAGCCCAAAATTTATTGAGCTCTCGTTGAATTTTTGGTGAATTAAAACTTTCTGTACATAGTTGATTCACTAATAAATCCACTATGTTAGTTCTGTTAATCCAAAAAGAGTGATTCCAATTTCTACAGAAAGATATTTCTAATACCTAACATGTTTCCCTGGAAACACTTCAAAATCTTCTTTAGATTAAATATGATGAAAAAGACAAATCTCATATAGTACTTCCTTTGGGAATTTCTTGAGGGTATTATGGTAATTATTTTACACAAGGAAATAATTTTTGGATCTCCATAATTTGTCTGATGAATTATTTCCTAAAACTAGAGTTTTATCCACTATAAAAATCATTATAAATCAATGGAAATTGATAAAATAGTGAAACCACTTTTGTTGGATTCATTTTATCAATAACTACTTCGTGGTATCATTTTTATACAATGGTATCATACAGAACAAGCCCTTGGTCAAAAACTCCTCTCTTAGGTAGTTCCTAGACTATAAATCCAAAAAGGATCTTCTCCCAATGCCTCCAAATCTTCTACTAATCTCATCAAACCAATCATCCACCATCTTACTTCCTATTACATTGTATTTATATGTTGCTTGTTGTATGTATTGATGCTTGTATGCAATGTATTGATTGTGGTGTTGTTTGTTTGCATGTATGCTCAATAACGGCATTAGTTGCGATTGTGTGATGCCGAGAATAAGGAAGCATCGGTTTTCTCTTATTATTATTGTATTTAGAATACTGGTATTCTAAAGAAGTCACTGGACGTCTCCACAGGCAAGCCACCTTCTTGCTCATAAGCCCTTGTCCTATCGTTTTACTTCTGCATGTGTTATCTACTGTTTATGAAACTTCATTGCTTTACTTATGATGATCTTATATCTGGTAGTGGCTTGGCTCCTCCATCTAATACCATATGCACTACTAAGTGCAACCCCTTTCATGACACCTACTTGCCCCTAGTATGGTAGATCGTTACTTAACACCATAACCCCTTGGAGACCCCGTTTTAGACAAAGCGAAAGTATAGGATGGGAAGACCCCAGGAAAAAGGCTTACAAAAATGTTTTATGAGAAAACCTTGGTGAGGCTTAGCCTACCAAGTGGATTGGAAAATGAGGAAGGTATTAGTTTAAAGAATGGCCAAACAAATGATGGAGGAAAAATGCTTACGAAAACACACCGGGATATACAGTTCTTAATGCTTGAGCGATTAACCCATGCAACCAAATTACTCTGGAATGGGACAGGGCTAGACTAGAAGTTTGTCTAATCTGGTATAGGTGCCTCACACTACTACCAGGGGAAAAAATCCCTGGAGCGTGGGCCTTCTATATCCAACGAAGGGTCTGCGGGCCTCCATGCGATACTATGAGCCCTCATTGAATGTGCACACCCGTCGAGGTGCAAAACACGCTCCGGTTGGCTTGGTAACTATATAGGGTGTCCCGGTTTTGAGGGGATTTACTTCATAGGGTAGGAACTTGTATCAGAGAGGGCATCCGGAAGGTCTTGACCGGTTTGTCAACCCATGATCGGTGTAGATCAGGGACGGTTAATTTGATGGTGTGGGTACAGTGAACAACATCCTTAGAGTGTAAATCTATTCGAATTTCCGAGTCCTCGGTCATCGACGGTTGTGATGTATGCTGTACGGTGGTGATGGTTTTGATTTCAAAAAGGACTTCGAAGAAGCAATGGCTTGGAAATGTTTTGACCATGGGATGGTCGGAAAAAGGAGGAAGGAGTTTGGTTATGGGATGACCGGAAGGGAAAACAAATGGGTGACCCAATCCTAGTGTTTTCTTAAAAAATTTCACAAAGGTTTCCAAATGTTTTTCAAAAAAGGAATAGAGATATGCTATATCTACCAGAGAAAACTAGTTTATAAAAGAACATTTTATGGAGCCATCCTACTATAGCCATATTGCATATACTTTATTTTGTTCTCTTAAGGTGGTTTGCGAGTACATCCAAAGTACTCACCGGCATTGTCCCTGGATACTTACTTGGCTAGACTTTCAGATGATCGAGAGGAATGATGGAGATGCTGACGTCTATGCGAGCTAAGCCATCTTCCCAGTCAGTTGCATATAGGTTAAGGCATGACATGGGCTTTGCGCTTGAAGACTTCTGCTATATGTGTTGTAATCGCCATAATGGCCACATTGTAAGTTTTGTAATCATCACTTTCTGGATGTTGTAATGATACTGGTTGGTTATGCTCACGGCTCACTGATCATGGGAATGTGAATTGTATGCATAACGGGTATTCTCGGACCGCAAATCCGGATTGACACACCGTCTAGACTAAACATCGCTATGAAAGATCAAATCTTTTCATAGTCACCCTTTGAACGTTGTTGTGAACTCTTTCTCAACATGTTGACTATTTCATAGATGTGAAAAATCCATGCCTATTTCTTTATAGATCCAAATACAACTGTAAGGTCTTGCACCATTTAGAGGGTCTTTCAAGTTCAAATATTGATTTCTCGTGTATGGAACTATAAGGGATTCTATGGCTTTAAGCCATCTGACGGAGTCAGGGAACATCATCCCTTCTTTTCATATAGTCGGTTCATTATTGTCAAACAACAATGATCTACTTTCAAATCCTAGTATTTGATTGTTTACCCGACCTACTTGGTTCAATAGGAACTTAGACCTCCGTGACCACAACCTTTGAGGCACGTGAGCCATGAGCATTGTTGCTGCCTCCAGAACACTTTCCGACGCTTTGCAACTTTGATCATATAGCTAAGGTTCTTTTAACCTTATCAAAGTTCTATTGTCCTCCCACTTAACTTTTCACGGAAAAAATTCTTATAAAAGAAACTTTGACGTGCTAAGTGACAAACATTTTTGTCTTCGGTGTTATGGAGAAATACGCAATGATTAGTCGAAATAACATACAAAGATAAGTTCATCTGATTTTGGCTGCAAACATCTTTCTTATGCATAGCAAACCAATTTTTAAGAAAGGACATGTTGAGTTTTATCCCAAAACATAACTTTATATGGTGTCATTTCAACGGATCATGATGGAGCTCTTTTCAGTGAAAAAGCGGTAGTCTCTACAGCTTTTAATCTTTAAAATATAATGGCAGTTTTATGAATTACACCTTTGATCTTACCATGTTAAACAAGGTTTCATTGCATATCTCGATTATTCCATACTCATATGGTGTTTCAGGGATTAGGCCTAGGCTAGATCTCTTTATTTACTTCTTCACCGTCAAGAGGGAAGCCGAAGCCGGCAAGGAAGAGCTTAGGAACTACGGGACAATTTTCTTTAAGATCTGGCCTGGTCGGCGGTTCCTCGACATCGTCGGCCACGAATCTTGCAAGAACTAGCAACGAATGTACTTCTAAGGCCCTAATATTCCTCTGGCTGGCCGAGAAGAGACGTATTCGGACTTTGTTGATGGAGCCGCCGCCGAAGCCCCGACATGGATGTCCCAAGCCACCCTTCCCTCCAACAACGAAGCCTCCCGCACCATTAGGCGGATAGAGTGGTTCGTAGACACGGGTCTGACCGGGTTGGACCTAGACATGTGCTAGTTCATCAGGCGAATCCAACTGCTGTAGCACCGCTCGAAGCTGATGCATGAGTACACCAAGGATAGGAAGGATAGCCTCCGCATCTCCGAGGACAATTTCTCGAGTGACTCCGTCAAGCTCCGCCTCAAGGACATTGTCAAGGTGAAGGATAGGAAGCGTGGCTTCACCATCACCTACGACATGTTCGTTGATGGCACGTGCCCAGAGGTATGATGTTTATTTTCCGTGTATGACATATACTCCAATTCTTCCATCTAACCATCACCATCTTCATCTAACACTTGTGGGATTTCACTTAACAGCTTAGCAGTCTAGAGGAGGATAGCATGGCTGTCCAAATCTATGACCCAAAGATGAAGGAAGTCACCGTCGTGTCCGACGACGATGTCCCACTGGCGCGAAAGCGGAAGAGCTCCACCTCTGACGCTGCTGACGGAGGCAAGAAGAAGAAGAAGACGGAGGGTGGAGCCTCCAAGAAGACTGCCACCGCCCAGGAGGCAGAGAAAATAAAAGTTATCTGGATCCCTTTTGCCAAAGAACCCCCTGTTGTGTAAGATATTTTTTCTCTCCGACATTTGTCCATTGCTCGTCTTATTCCTGTACTTATACTTTTATTGCATGTTTCAGGAAGAAGGCAACTACTAGTTTGAAGAAGACCTCCAAGACATTGGGGGCTTCTAGAAATATTAAGGATGTGTTGCATCGTGACGTGTCTCCCCACGCATCTCCCGCCATCGCCCCTGTTACTCCCATCGTCCATCCTACGTCTGCTCCGACAAGCTCACAAGCCAAAGATGCATCTGGCCCTTCCGCCATGGAAGTGTAGTCAGGTGCCTCCACGGAGCTTTGGTTCCTGGTGTGGCACCGACATCTCCAACCTGCAGTCTTGAGGAGCTTCTTCGGCAAGCATAAATCTTGCGAGGAAACAGTCTGTCCTTTGGCAAGTTGCTTGCTGAGAGCGCTACGAACCTCAAGATCATTGCACTTGTAAGTTTTGTTTGCCTATTGCATTTCATATGAGTATCCCACTATAGCCCCCAAGGATTTAGACGGAAAACCTTAGGTCTTTGCATCTGAATGATCTAAGAGTGACTAAGTTAGAAAACTTCTCACTGTAGCCCCCAAATATATAGTTTGAATGAAATATTCCGACTAGATACTTTCAGAGTAGCATACATAGTGTTTGTAAATTTCGATATTGTAGCCCCCAATCTTCTAGTTAAAAACTGAATTAGTTCCGACTAGATTCTTAAAGAAAAACTAAGCAAATGACTGAGTTAAAAAACTTTATACTGTATCCCCCAAGATTCTAATTGAAAACTGAATTAGTTCCGACCATATGCTTAAAGAAAGACCAAGCATATTGCCAAGTTAAAAACTCTCACTGTAGCCCCCAAGCCTCTAGGTGGATAGTTATCCGGCTAGATGCTCCAAGTAGACTAAACAACGTTAAACTTTATTTCCACAGAATGAGAATGCTTGGAGAGGCGTGGCCAATGAGAAGTACCAGAAGATGCGTGCGGACTTGGAAGCCGAAAAGGGTAAAACTGCCTTCTTGAAGGAACAAATCATCAAGAGAAAGAGTCTGTTTTTCCTTTTGTTTTCGTATTCCGACTTGGTCTTGTGCCAACTTTCTCCGAGTACTCACTGTGTACTGTTCTTTCTTCGACTTGCAGAAGCCATTGACAAGGCCAAGGACATTGTCGAGCAATCCAAGCATATTCAGCAGCTGGATAGCGAAAACAAGATCCTTAAGAAGGAAAGGAAGGATATGCTGAAGATGAACGAGGACTCCATGAAAGTCTTACAAGAGTCCGCCAACATGGAGATAAACCGCTTGAAGGAGGAGATCGCGATGCTGAAAGAGCAGAAGAAAGCTGCCGATGAGAAAAATCAGCGCAATCTCGAAGCATACAAGATCCTCCGACAAGAGCAGGACTACATGGCGGAAACTCTCCAGCAGGTTGAGATTAGCATCTTCAGTAAGTGATTCTTCGCCTTGTACTTCTGTAAGCTAGATAATCTGAACTTTTTGCGTTATTGAACTCATGAGTTCCTTTGTAGGAATTTATAGCTCCTATTGGGTTGACCCAGTCGCCTCCTCCGCCAAAAGAATGCATGGTCCTTGCCGGCAACTTTATCAACACCGCCATCAAGCAGACCAAGGAGATATCCAATCCCCTCCAGATTAACATCAAAGCGGTGGATTCCGTGATGAAGTTCTCGGACAACTTGCGCCGAGCCCCGGAGCGTATTGTATTCTGGAAAGCTTCATGTACCCGGGCCGACGCGAGGATGGAGTTGTCAATGGTCAATGCGCACTATGAAAGCACCGACATCGACACGGTGACCTCCGGTATCCTCGACGTAGACGAAGATGGCCAAAAGATAGATCACAAGGCTATCTTGGCATCGCTCGCAGGTTTTGATACCAGAGTCGCCAAGTTGGTCGACCCTAACGTCTTCGTGCCCATGTAAACCAGTGATGGTGACAACCAAAGCTCCTCCGGACCCCTCAACACCGCCTACTTCGAGGAGGATGACTCGCCTGCAGCTGACGATGCTACATCCAAGTCGCCTATGCCAGAGGAATGAAAAAACAATATGTAATATTTGTTTCCTCTGGAATTTGTATGCGGAAAAAACAATGGTTGTTTATGTCCTGCTACTCAAGAACTAGTTCCAGCATGTATATATGTTTTAAGCAAGTGCTGGCTTATCCATTACTCTGGTTTTTATGCTTGACTTTTCGTGAGTCGGAAGACTCGTTGTCGGAAATATGAGCTCAGGCGATGATGCCCAATGGCACAGTCAATAACCTAAGCACAAAATCGCCGACAATAAGTGCCAAAAGTCACTACTCCAGAATCCACATAAAAACAACAAAGAACGTGGAGACCAGAAAACTTAAGTTAACGCCCGTAGGCAGAATTTTCACAAGTGCAATCGCAAAGCTTGTGCATAAATTTCTTTTATGGTCCAAAAATGAACACTAAAGGAAGTAAAAGACTCAGAAATATGAGTGAACAAGAGAGCATTATTTCATTGATCATATAAGAGGTACACAATAGATAAAAATGCTAAGTGTAGAAAGGATGTAGGTGTGCTATGTTCCATGGCCGATCAAGCTCCGGGTAGTCATCATCCGGGTCACGTCGCTTACGCTTATGATCCTTGCTGGGTCTATCCTTTAGTTCACGATCGTCAACGAGGTAGTAAGACCCATTGAGAAGCGCCTTGCTTATGATGAACGGTCCTTCCCATGGCGGGGAAAATTTGTGTGACTTCTTCTGTTTAAGTCAAAGCACCAGGTCCCCCTCTTTAAACGAGCGATGCCGAACGCGGCGACTATGGTAGATGCATAGCTTCTGCTGGTAGATGGCGGATCTTTGGCATGCCAATATGCGCTCCTCCTCGAGAAGGTCCACATCTAGGCATTTGGATTCTTCAGCGTTATGATTGTCGTAGGCGTCAACTCTTGGTCAATCGTGAAGGATGTCGGAAGGCAGGATGGCTTCTGCTCCATATACCATGAAGTAAGGGGTGTAGCCGGTGGATCTGTTGGGTGTAGTTCGTAAAATCCACAACACATATGGCAATTCTTCCGCCCAGGCTCCAGCTGCTCTATGTAGCGTTGCCTTAAGACGTGGCTTGAATCCTTGCAGAATTAATCCATTGGCTCTCTCAACCTGACCAATGGACTATGATGTGCCACAGATGCATTGTCAAGTTGGATGCCCTTCTCCCAATAATAAGCTTCCACTTCTCCGAGTGACAAGTTGTTGCCGTTGTCGGTGATAATGCTATGTGGGAGACAAATCTGACCACTAGATCCCGGACAAACCTAAGGGCAGTTGCCCCATCGAGATTTCTAATGGGTTTAGCTTCTATCCATTTGGTGAATTTATCAACTGCTACTAGCAGATGCGTAAACCCACATGGTGTCGTCTGTAACGGACCAACCATGTCCAGCCCCCAAACTGCAAACGGCCAATTTATTGGTATTGTTCGCAATACTTTAGCTGGAACATGTGGTTGTCGGGCATAATACAGGCATCCCATGCATGTCTCAACCATCTTGTCGGTGTCCGCCTTCGCGGTTATCCAGTAGGATCCTTGCCGGAAGGCTTTAGCGACCAATGATCAAGGAGTGGCGTGATGCCCGCAATCTCCGAGATGGATTTCGCTGAGTATTTCAATACCTTCTTGCTGGGAAACACACTTAAGGTATACACCAGTAGTGCTTCTTTTGTAGAGTTGTCCATTGATTATGGTATATCCCTTTGCTCGACGTACTATTTTTTCGTCTTTCGACTTCGTCGTCGGGCAAAGTTCCGTGTACGAGATATTTCATGAACGGTTTTGTCCAAGCCGTAGGGACCTTTGTCACCATGTGAAAAAAAGAGTCAACTCTGTCCTGGTTTTCTGCATCCGCTCCCTTCATGGATGGTGTCCGTAGATGCTCCAGGAAAACTCCAGGCGGAATTCATTTGCGCCCTGATCCAAGCTTAGATAGAAGACCAGCCGCCTCGTTTTGCTCCCTAGGTACATACTTGACCTCATAGCCCAAGAAGCTCTTCGCTATCTCGTCCACTTAGTCTCGATATGACGCCATCATAGGGTTCCGCGTGTTTAGGTGCCAGCCACCTACTGGGCAACCAAGTCGAAATCTCCACAGCAAACTATGCGCTTGATGCCAATATCCTTGGCTACGCGTAGTCCGTGAATGAGTGCTTCGTACTCCGCCATGTTGTTCGTAGCCTCGAAGTGGATCTGCAGAACGTAGTGTAGCTTGTCCCCAGTTGGTGACTGTAGCAGTACACCAGCCCCCGAGCCGTTGAGTAGCTTTGCTCCGTCAAAGTGCATCACCCAGTATTCAGGCTCCGTCATTGGGGTAGCATCTGGCATCTCCGTCCAATTTGCGATAAAATCTGCCAAGGCTTGTGACTTGATAGCGTCGCGTCGCTTGTAGGTGATCTCTAAGGTGGCAAGTTAAATGCCCCACTTCGTGACCCTACCTGTAGCGTCGCTGTTGTTGATAATGTCAGACAGTGGATTCTTGCACACCACTGTGATAGGGTGCTCCTGGAAATAGTGCCCCAGCTTTTGAGAAGCAAGGAATACTCCATAAGCTATCTTTTGGTAGTGCGGGTAACACTGCTTGGACTCCGTCAAGACCTAGCTTACATAGTAAACTAGTCGTTGAACTCCGTGCTCATAGCCTGGTTCCTTCCGCTCTACCACGACGACAATGTTGATTACCCGGTTGGTAGTCGCAATGTAGATTAACATGGGCTCGCCAGGTTCGGGTGCTGCAAGGATAGGCGCTGAGGAAAGTATCTCCTTGAGCTGCTTCAATGGTGCATCTGCCTCGTCCGTCCACGTGAATTTGTCCACCTTCTTCAGCAAATTGTACAGCAGCAGAGCCTTCTCTCCAAGTCGGCTGATGAACCGACTAACTGCTGCAACGCAACCTGTTAGCTGTTGTATGTCTTTTAGGCATGTCGGATGGTTTATGTTTAAGATGGCCTTGATTTTCTCTAGGTTGACCTTGATTCCACGCTGGGAAACGATAAAGCCCAATAGTTTGCCGACTGGAACCCCGAAGACGCACTTCTTGGGGTTAAGCATCATGTTGTATTTCTGGAGATTATCGAAGGTTTCTTTCAAGTCGGAGATTAAGTCGTTTGACTTTTTAGACATCACCGCTATATCGTCCATGTAGGCATGCATGTTCCGACCAATTTGATCATGTAGGCAACGTTGCATTGTCCGCTGGTACGTAGCACCTGCGTTTTTCAGCCCAAAGGGAATCGTGACATAGCAAAACGTGTCGTATGGTGTAGTGAACCAAGTGGCCAATTGGTCCGACTTCCTCATCTTGATCTGGTGGTATCCTGAGTATGCATCGAGAAAACACAAAAGCTCCGAGCCAGCCGTCGAGGCAATGACTTGGTCAATTCGAGGCAAAGCAAACGGATCTTTGGGATATGCTTTGTTCAAGCCGGTGTAATCAACGCACATTCTTAATTCTTTGGTTCCCTTTTTGGGGACAAGTACAGGATTGGCCACCCATCGGGTGTGAAGGACTTCTCGGATAAAACTAGCCTTAAGTAACCCAGCTATCTCTTTGCCTATGGCGCGTCTCTTCTCGTCTCCGAAGCGTCGTAGAGGTTGTTTCACTGGTTTACATTTTGGATCAATATTCAAGTTGTGCTTGGCAAGTTCCCTAGGTACACCTTTCATGTCGGCGGGTTACCGGGAAAAGATGTCCCTGTTCTCACGGAGGAACTTGACAAGCGCGATTTGCTATTTAGGGTCCAGGTTCATCCCAATGGCGGTGGTCTTCGAGGCATCGCCTACCACAAGTTCCAACGGCTTGGTCTCGATGGCGGCCTTGAATGCTGGGGCGGAGTCAGAAATCTGTTTCTTCGATGCGGGCATATCTGAGGCATCGACCTTGCTCTGGATCTCCTTGAATTCTTCACTGTAAAGGACAGCTTCTGCATAGGCTACTTCTCCAATCTCCCAGTCCCTTGCTTTGGTAAAGCTTCCGGATACGGTGATGACACCATTTGATTCGGGTATCTTGAGCGTTTTGTAGACGAAGCATGTCTTGGCCATGAAGGTGTGGAATATGTCATGGACAAATATGACGTGGTACACGCTCTTGAAGGGGACCACCTCAAAGGTAATGCATTCTTGGCGGTAATTATTGACATCACCAAAAGTGACCTGAAGTGTGGTGCACCCAAGGGACCGAGCCTCCCGACCAGGAACTATGCCATGGAAGATGGTGTTGGTCCGCCTTAGGTTTGCCTCCATCAAGTTCATCTTCTGCAGTGTATCCAGGTACATGATGTTGATGCTGCTTCCACTATCCACCATGCATTTGGTGAACTCGTTGCCGTCAATCAGGGGGTTGATGACCATGGCGTATTGGTTCTCCGTACGCATGAGGTCTGGGTGATCCTTCCTGTCCCAAGTGATTGGAATCTCCGACCAGCGTAGGAACTGGGGAACTAGGGGTAGAGTATCCATCAGTATCCTAATGGAGGTCTTCTGTTGTCGGACGGTGGGGGTGCCAAGGAAAGTGTAGAAAACTGTCGCCTTCTTCTCGAAGGGTTTTTTGCCCTTGCCGTCGCTCTTGTCAGCGTGCTTGGGGTCAACGTCCTCATCCATGTCACTTGAATCCTTGGACTCCTCCTCCTTCTTCTTCTTCCCCTTGCCCTTGCCTCGCGGTCTGTTCTTCTGACTTTGCTTATAGCCGGACTCCGGGTCCTCCTTGAGGTCGTTGACGAACTTGCAATGGCGATTGGTGTGGGTGGATTTGCCGTAGGCGTCGAGGTGTATGAGGCACGACATATCACGGTACTCCTTGTAGGTTTGGGCAACGCGAAGCGCTGTCGAGGTAGTTTGACCGCCTCGTTGCTGCCCACGACCAGCTCCCCGTCCTAGGCCACGCTGGCCGCCATCACCTCGTCCTGCAAAAGTCATAGCAATCATGTCGGAGGTTTGCTTTTCTTCTGGCGCGGTCTTCCGCTTGGTGCTACTGTTCCTCTGAGCTTGAGTTGGAACGGCCATTGCCGGCAGGGAGCCGCGAGCATCGTCGTCGGCAGCTGCGAACTCACTGGCCAACTGAATCATCTGGTTCAATTCTAGCTAGTGATTTTCCTGCAGGCGCTTCAGCTTATGTCGGAGCAATGTGTCCCTTTCCAACCCATCAATGAAGGCAGCCATGGCGGTCTGAGCATGCACTCCTGCGAAGGAATTCTTCATATCCAGCCAGCGAGAGAGGTAGGCGCGAGATGTCTCGTCTTTCTCTTGCACGCACCGCTGTAGATCGCCAACAGTGCAGGGACGTTTGTACGTACCCTCGAAATTCTTGGTGAACGCTTCTTGCATGTCCAACCAATTGCAGATGGATCTTTTGGCAAGTCATCAATCCATTGGCGGGCCATGCCCGCCAACATCAATGGGAGGTACTTGACGGCGACGTTGGGGTTACCCCCAGTGATCTCCACCGCGTTGCCGTAGTCCTGCAACCATGTAGTTGGCTTGGCGGTGCCATCATAGGGCTTGATGGTCCTGTCAATCCGGAAACCATTGGGCTAAGTTGCGGACCGTATCACAGGTCCAAAGCAACGTGGTCCCAGGTATGGTCCTTCCCGGGCCTCGTGGATCTTGTTCAGACGCGAACGTGCATCGTATGGCTCCGGGCTTCTTTTCTTATTCTTGCCATCAGGGGATGGGCTATGTGAATGACGCAGGCCTCCTCCGCCATGGTGGCTTCTAGGTGGCGACGGAGGCGGATGTGGTTGTGGGTTAGTCTTCTTGATGTTACCCTCCTGCGACGCCTCACGCTTGTCGCAATTGCTTGTCGGACGTGGAGGATCGTGGCGCGACCTGCCCTTGTGTCCTTGGTTGCGTTCTCCATCATGACGGGTTTTCTCCGTGTTGTCGCGGATGACGATGCCGCTATGCCTTCACGGAGGCATATCCGTATGACGGTGAGCCTTGATATCTTCGCGATGTCGGGGCGAACGAGGTGGTGGTGATGGCCGACGAGGTTGGGCCTTGCCTCCATGGTCGGAGGATATGGGGATAGCATCCTTCCTGTTGCGCGCATTCCTCCGTCTTCATTCTGACGAACTCGTCTGAGACCCAACATCAAGAGGAGATCTGTCCCTTGATGGCTTGTGCTGGCTAGACTGGCAAAACGCTGGGTCAGACTCCATCCTCTGAGAGGTGGCCTTTTCCTACTGTTTCACCGACTTGGCCACTAGGTCATAGACCTGGTTCACCGCTTCGGGTGATCTATCCTGCTCCAGAAGGGTCTTGGCGACGGCGAGGTTGAGGATAGGAGTGGGCATCACCTGCCTGCCTTCACTGTCAATATATGGATTGGCCTGTGCCGGCTTTGAGGGAGCCCATCCTAGGTTTCGCCGTACACCAGGATCGTTGATGACGCGAGCTGGAGCTTTCTTAGCCTTCTGCTGCTGCTGCTACAGCAGAGTCTTGTACTCGGCCTCCATTGCAATAGCTTTCTCTATTGACTTCTGCGCGTTGACCAGATCTCAATCTAGCTTTGCGCCTTCCTCCGTGATGGCCTACGCTTCATCCAGCAGCTGCTGGCGCTTCTCGTCGAGCTGGACTACATTACGAATATGAGCCACGGTCATACGCTCGACAAGGAGATTGCCGTACATCACTCTATCAGTTGGAGTGACTTGGGCAGCAGCAGACGTAGATGCCGGAGGCGGCGGGTTTGCGGTATTGTTGTTGCTCGGACCGGTGCCGAGTTCCTGTGGCTAGTGCACTGGGTTAGGCGGAGGGGGCATGTCCTTTGCACGATCATTGTCGGCAGCAACAGGTGGTCCCTTCCCTTTGTCCAGCGCCGTAGGCGGAGCTCGTCCGGGTTGATCTTCATCCATCACCGTCCCAATGGCGACGAACACCTCTCGGGATGTGACGGCGTTGCTGGCCTTCTCGTCGTGCTTGTAATCCTCCTCCATCTCCTTCATGGCAGAGTCTAGCTCCTCCGGGCTGAAGTCTATCTCCTCCGAATATGCACTTAAGTCGGCGTAGAGCGCATCAAGCACGGAGTCGGAGGGTTCTGGGGCTTCCTCGATGACGGGCGGTGGAGGTGCAACAGCAGAGACGATAACTGGAGGTGGTGGCGCAGCTGCGGCGATGATGACCGGAGGCGGCGGCGAGGCGGAGGGGCTCCGTCAATGAGCGCAAGGGATGTCTGAGCTGCCTCCTCAACCTCCGTGTAATTGTTGACGGTGTTCACCATGCTTTCGAAGGTGAGGTGTCCTGAAGCCTTCTGCTCTCTGAACGCAATGCGCCAGATCGAAAATGGTAACCACGGCGACAAACTTGGATCTCTGTTGTCCAGACGCGCGGACGAAGCCGGCGGACTTGCAGCGATCTTCCACCGTTATATCTTGCACATGGGCGGTTTGGGTGGGCCTTGAATTTTTCCGATATTTGCCGGCAAACTCCAAGGAGAGATCCAACATCGATCCTTCCGTGAGTGTATCCTGCCCGTAGGCGGTCCGTGCGGGTCTTGATGCTCCTTCGACTCCTAGGGAACTAGTGCCCGAGTCGGTTTCACCGATGAAGAGGTGGATATCTCCGATGGGGAAGATCGAGCACCGAGTAGGGTTTGTCTTCGCCGGGATCTAGAACTCGTCAGGAGGGACGATCGGAACATTGTCGGAGAAGAGAACACGACCGATGGCTACGGTTTTGCCGATTCCCGCGAAGATCTTGGTCCTCGCCCGCTGAAGAGCCTGAAGCGCCTCTTTCCCCCACGGTGGGCTTAAAGTGTCATGGTATTGCCAACGAGTACACCATGGAGGGGTCCTCACCGTGTGTGTTTAGAGACGTGGGGGAAGGCGGACGGTTGACGGATACGAGGTAACACAACTTACCCAGGTTTTGATCCCACAACGGTGGCGAAATCCTACTCCTGCTATAAATCACTATAAGGGCAAATCGCCGAGTTACAGGGATTGGTTCACTATTCGAGGTGACTAGAGAATCTAAGTTATTGTTTGTGATTGTGCCCTAAAGGCTCCCATAGGTCCGACTTATATAGTCGCCGGGTCTTAGGGTTATAGGGAAAAGTCCTAGCCGGACATGTTACAGAGTCCTACACTGCTTACAACTAGTCTAGCGTGTCTTGCACTCCAAAGATCTGGGTACGTCGGTGACTCCTCCGTAGCCTTCCTTTATCCGGCATGGGCCTCCCTTCTGGATCAATCTAACTGGGCTGCCTAGTAGGGCATGAGCCATGCTACCAACTGTGGGCCACCCGGGTTATCCGGATAGGAGACATGCTATGAGGATACCCATATAGCATATCCCCAACAACCACGCCACAATGGGCCTCACCCTAGTCTCCGATGGATCTCGCCACGAAAGGCCTGATCCACCTTCTCCACTATTGGTACCCTTCGAGGAGGGAACCAGTGCCTTTACAACTATACCGGGGCACACACCCACAACTGAATTGGGGGCTCCCGTAATGACAACAAGCTATCACAAGAACAAGGTTTATCAATATAAACAAAAGCAAGGATCTAGATATTTGCAAGAAATACTAGATCGGTGATTCTCCAAATGAACGGAGAGGAGATGAAGCACTTGATTGCACTGGTTGAAGATCCTCCTTTGATTCCCCAAGGGACGGGGACTTTGGGTGGATGAAGGTGGAGCTCTCTTGGTTAAAGGATGAAGAACAAATCCTGACTTCTTCGAATAAATCAAGAGTTCTGGCAGGAGGGGAAGGTTGGCTTAAATAATCCTTGCATAGATCTTGCCGTTGGAGAAGTTTGGGGGCGAATTATCTGCCCCCCTAGGGGCGGACTATCCGCCCTAGGGAAAAAATCCGCCCCTAGGACGGAAACTCCGGGGAAAACTCCGCCCCCATACAAAAGGCGACGCCGGTCTTGTCTTGGAGAAAAACACGAGTTTGGGGGCGGATTATCCGCCCCCCTTAAGGGGCGGACTACCTGTCCTGGGGAGAAAATCTGCCCCAGAGCCGGAAAGTCCGGGGGGAAACACCGCCCCCTCTCTGGGGGTTGTGCCTTGGCAAACGTGAAGCCGATCCTGGGGGGAGGGAGGGGATTATCCGGCCAAGCCAGAAAATCTGGCAGAAACTCCGCCCCCTCTAGGGGTTGCGCCTTTCTGGGAATGGGGTGGGCAGATTATCCGCCCCCAAAAGCAGTTTCGTTTTCCTTTTTTCAAGATAGAGATCTGCAGCACTTCAACACACATTAAAGAATCCTTGATATTGTTATCTAACACACAACACACTAGGGATTATGAAATTTCTTTCAAAGGTTCCTCTCAGTAGGGCGCCACTCGAAGACCTCATCTCAAGACCCGAGGGAAATAAAGCCTTCCTCTAGCCTTATGTCAACACTCCAAGATGAAAGCACCCCACTATGCTCAAAGAACCTTAGTTAAAAATCTCTAACTATGCTCAAAGAGCCTTCCTCTTAGAGGTCGTTTGGTATCCATCATTTGGGCATGGAATCCTGAAATTCATTTTGCAATTCCATTCCTATGCTGTTTGGTTGGCACGGAATTGGGCTGTCATTTCATTTGGCAAATCCATTGAAATATCCTCATGTGTAAACCTGATTCCTATCTTAGACCTGTCATTTCCAAATTCTGGTGGCAGCCAAACATATGGGTGTTTTTGGAATCACAATATAAATGAAATGAATCCATGTATTCATTTCATTTCTACTAAATGAAATGAATATCTGGATTTGGGCCTAGAATCCTGGAATTCATTTTGCAATTCCATTCCTATGCTGTTTGGTTGCCATGGAATTGGGCTGTCATTTCATTTGGTAAATCCATTAAAATATTCTCATGTGTAAACCTGATTCCTATCTCAGACCTGTCATTTCCAAATTCCGGTGGCAGCCAAACATGTGGGTGTTTTTGGAAGCATAATATAAATGAAATGAATCCATGTATTCATTTCATTTCTACTAAATGAAATGAATACCTGAATGCCAAACGACGTTATTTTTATCGGAAAAACACTTTTGCACATCACTTTGCGCTTGGAACAAACGTCCTCCCTATTAACGTGGAAGCTCTTCTCAGATTGCAGGAAATGGTTCACTTCTAGAGCCAAAAATCATGATTCTCAAACGAGCACTCTGGAAAGATTCGAGGATTAGGCAATTTCAGCATATTTTTTTAGAGAGAATTCTTTATTCGACACTATTTCTCAATATAGTTTCTTATTTGACACTACTCAAAAATTATTTTCTTATATAACCATTTGTGTAAATTTTTTGTCTTATATGACACTGTCGTTAGTTCTATTAGACTATTCCATTAGTTTATGTTTTAAGAACCAAACTACCCACCACTCGATTTTATGTGTTCCTACGCCTTTTTGTGATTATCATTTAGTAAATTTGATGGTACGACCTGTTAGACTGGCAGTCTTGCCTGTTCCATCCGCAAGGAAGCCGATGGCAGCCTAGCATCACAGTGTAGTTCGGTCAAACTTTTTCATGCGACAGCGTGGTTGTCGGTAGCGGCATGTTAAATGAGATCGATATATTCATACCGACATCGGCCAGGCACATCTCGTCTTCGTCACCAATTTGTCTATTGCCAGATTCACTGCCGCATATGTAACACACGCGAGTAGCAAGACATAAATAATGGATCAATGGAGATTAACAACGAATCGAAGTTAGATAAATTAATCAAGGAAAACTTCTTACCTGATCTTGTCGGATGAGGACCGAAACGGAGAGCAGGTTACCGGTGTGGGATCTTGTCTCCCTCGCCAAACACCAGCGGCCACGTATTGTTGTTGTCGAGTCGTCGATGTCTCCATCTTGACTTTATCATTCTTGAGCCGCCGTCGTTAATTTGCATCTGGTCTCTGCCATAGTACTCTCTCCGTCCCAAAATAGATGTCTCAAATTTATTAAAATATGGATGAATCTAGACACTATTTAGCATATAGATTCATCTAAAATTTGAAAAACCCAAGACATCTATTCTTGAACAGAAGGAGTATGTAGGTTTTTTGAGCATTAAGGAGTATGTAGGTTTACTCAGGTTTAAAGTGAATCTAGACATTAAAATAAGTCTAGATGCATTTTTTTAATAAAACTAAAACATCTTATATTTTAAAACAGAGGGAGTACAATACCTTTTCTTGTAATTTTGTCACATTATGCACCAGGGGCAAAAATGTCTTTATAGGTTCCCATCTAACCACGTTAACTCTCAAAATGCACTAGAATGTCATATAAGACAAAAAAAATACACAAGTGGTCAAATAAGGAAGTAGAAAAAAAATCAAATAAGGAATCATATTGAGAAGTAGTGTTAAATAAGGAATTCTCTCTATTTCTTACCAGGAACCAGGCCTATTATGCAGCCTATTATGAAAATATAAGGGGAAAGGCTGCTTCTTTCCACTCGATTCAAGATTAGCGCCTACCGGAAGATAGTTTAGGAAGATTTCCAATCCGAAGATCAACTCGAGAGTCCTTAGTTGGGAACATGACATCAGATAGACCTCGGCGACCATGTCAGAAGCATACTCAATTCTTGCTGTACCAAAGAAGCTCGAAACTGATACAAAAAGAGTACGTAAAGCCAGCAATACTTGCCTTCAACGAGTATGAAGCAACCTAAGGAGACATCATTTACTTAATATTCTACGAAGCCCCTCAGCTACTTCAGCAAAAGACCCACCTAAAGGACAGTCAATGCACTAACGCCTCAGTTTTCAAATATTTGGAGGATCCACAAGATTCAACTGCTCTAATCGCCTAAGTACGAATAAAAGTAGTATAAGAGCCCCGTAGGAAGTAATTAGCAAACGTCCTCTAAATATTTTAACTGCAGACAAAAGGTTGGCGATAGTCTTCAAATATTATCCTACTAATCGAAGAAGGAAGGATTGCGTTATCTCCAAGCCACCTTAGTGTAATACTAAGGGGGGAGAGACGTTTCGCACAAAAATAGAGTAACCACCCACCAGAAACAACCGTAGGAGCTTGACCCCTAGTCGCCGAATAGGATAATATAAGCCTCTAAGGAAACGCCATGGTTCCTTATATACTAGACATCAAGCTATAGATTCTATCCTTCGAAGGGTACTTCGTGAAGTTTAAATTAAAGGTAATGCGCCCATCCTAAGACCTCGAGATATCGAGTCTGAAAGGAAGAGAAGATCACCCATCACCAATCGGGTCTAGAACTTAATCAACTCTCTGTGCACCCAAGAAGATTGAAGTCAACTCCACCGACATAGTTACCCTGCTAGAAGATGAAGTCCATAAGTTAGTACACTGGCGATCCATAATAATCCCCCGATTCAAAATCCTCTAACCGTACCTCTCCCGAATATCGGGACGAGATCCTTTTAAAGGGGGGAAGGTCTATAACATCCCAATTTTAGTAACCCTGATTTGTTGTCTAGAATGCAAAAATCAGTGGGAACAAAAGCTTTTTATTATTAAGTGATGCAATGTTTGATTGATTGTTGTTTTTTGCTTATGCATCTGACTGTGTATTAGATGATATACTCCTCTACATCCAACTTAGTTTACAAAAACTACTTAACCAAAACTGTCTTGGCTTATTTTATATACTCTCAAATGTTCTGGCATATCAAAACTTGAGCCAAGATGACCTTGCCACAACAAAAAAATATTAGTTTCTATTAACAAAAATTATGGAGAGCTATAAGATATAATCTCCTCATGTTTTCAAGACAGAATTTCCAAATACTCTTACCTCTAGGTTTTCTAGAAACTTTCCTAAAACCTTTTGAATTCTTCTCTTTGTATAAGTACCAAGAGACACTTATCCTACTTCAAACCCCAACTCCTTTTCAAAATACCCCTCTCTATCTCAAGCTAGGCTTGCTGGTAACCCTAGTAGTAGATGAGTTGCTTGTTAAGATGAATTTCCTCGATCTGTTGTTTGTCTTGTTTTCATAGGAGATTGGACTGAGCTACTCTAAGAGCTCATCCTCTAGGAACTAATTAATTTAAGATACACAAACCTTAACTAAGTTTCCAAAGCTTGTTATGATCTCTAGCCACTAAGGTGACCCTCTAATCTCCTTAATCAGATCAATTCAGAGTTAATCCCTTCCAGAAGTTTACAAGTCAATGAAGACCAACTCTAAGCATGAAGCCCTTCTAATCAACCTAATCTTCAACATCCACCACTTGATGATGAGTTTGGAACCTTGCATCCTCTCAAAATCATGCCCTCTTGTGTCCAAGTCAAAAACCCCAAATCTACAAAAAAAATGACTAAGTCTGGAACTGTTATAAACATCACCTCTTTGAGTCCCTCTATTTCTCAACCCTTATTCCTTTTGGAAATGCACTTGAACCATATTTTAAACCATCCTAAGTACTTTTAAATACCACTCTTTCCCTTAACTAAATTATCTTCTAACCCACTTGTTCTTGATGCTTTTGGAAACAAGAAAATGATCTATTTTTGCAAATCTTATCATCATGCCTACTTTGGCAGAAGATCCCTTCTCCATGGCATCCTCTCTTGACTAACCCTTGGCATGTTAGTGATTTACTAAACATGGTCTATCAACCCACAATTCCATTGTTTTAATTGAAGCCTTATTCTTATTAAACCATCATGGTTATGGAGGCTATATAATAATATTCTTTGGCACCTTGATGGCCTGCAAGTGCACAAGTTTGTTAAATAATATTTTCACGGAAGTATTAATTCCAGTTTTTATATCGATCCCAACAACTATCTTCGGCAAGAGCTTTTAGGCGGCGTTTATGTCGCACTCAAGGTGGCACGGCTCTTGAGTGAATTGACTGCAATTGTTTGTGATGGAGGGTTGTGATTCAATCTCTGTCTGATTACCTTGACTGAATCTCTGCTTGTACTCTCTCTCTCCCTCTCTCTTTGTCTCTGGAAGGTACTTTTACGTCGGTAGCACAACCGACAACCTCCTTGTGCTTGAACAGAGGGTGCAACCGTACAAGACAGGGTTGTACAACCCCTTCTCGGGCGCTATCAAGCACCTAAGGGTGGATATACTGACCAAGCAGGTGGCTTCTGTCGCTGTGACGATGTTCCAGTCGTTGATGGTGTTTACATCAAACCTGTCGTGGTGGTGTCACGGCCATCAGAACAACATCATTCGGTGGGAGGACGAAGGCACGGAGGAAGGCAGTCGCCCGGTCTTTGTGAAGGGTGTTACACGCCGAATAACTTCACGGGACTCCGGAGCATGACTTCTTACGCCTGTGATGTTTTCCTCGCAGACATATACGGGTCGATCATCTCGACTATGCCTGGTGTTGCTCATGGAGATGTCCTAATGCAGCTCTCTACATGGACCCTGAAGATGCATGCCACCGTCGCAGGCCCTGTTCCGGGGCTGCTGGTACCCGTAGAATCGTTTTTACCTCGTCGAGTCCGATGGGGAGTTGTTGTTCATTGTGAGCGGACCATTCTATGATGGCAGGCTCGTTGTTTACCGTGTTGATACAGAGAACCGTGTCCTTCGGCTGGTTAGAGGCATCTGCAGTCGTGCTCTCTTTGTTGCTGACAATCGGTGCATCTACGTTGATAGTGCTAGGGTACCTACGGTGCAGGCCGACATCATCTACTATCCGGACCTATCCCAGATTAGATCTTACAACTTTGAGGCTCTTGCATGGGAAGAGGAGCCAAGGGTTGTCCATGGGTATGGATAGGAGGATTATGGATCAATGACCTTCCTTTCGAACTCGATCGATTGCTGGCGAAGTATTGCAGAATCGTCGAGCATTCTGAGCTGTTGATGGTGCCACGTTATGGCCAATATGGTACCACCCACTACGATTACTATGTCGGCTACCCGTCAGATTAGATTGATGGATCATGTGGGTCTGGTCCTGTTGTATTCTCTGTCTGTGAATTATATGCAAGTGCAAGTTGTATGGTGTTCCTGTAGTACAATGGATGCTCTATGTTTCCAAAATATCATGTGTTGTAGCTCTTTCAATTTCATTGTTTTCTATGTACGTGTAGTAATTCTGATACATGCTCACTTTGTAACAATCCTCAAACATCTTACAACTTCGAATTACAATCCTCAAACAACTTAAAACTCTGAATTACAGTAGATTATTACAATCCTCAAAAAACTTACAATAGAGAATTATAGTAGATTATTACATTCCTCAGTAAACTTACAACAACTTACAACAGCGAATTAATGTTGCATCAAAGTCTAGCACAACTGAAAAAACACAATAACTCGTGTTATAGAAAAGGTCTCTATGGAGCTTGCATCACAAGACATGTAACAACTGGCTTCCCATAAGAGCTGTAGATGAGATTATTAAGTATGGTTTGCGTTAAAGTTTGCCTGTTTTTCAATTCATGCAAGTCTTTGCGTGCTAGGGTGATTACTGTATCTGTTTTGTTGGCTTCTTGCTCAACAATATCAAGGGCATCTTGGATGCAATCCCCAAATAATCTTTCGGCTGATATACGAGGGTCAGTCAAAGCAGTGTGCCATGAGCAATAGGTATTGTCACTGCTGCTGTCTGAAATAAACAATAAACTTGGATAAGTGGGTCTTTGTTCGGCATTTAGATGGATATTTTGCAGTCTGAAACAAACACAAAACAATTTATAACAACATTAACAAGAAATCACATCACTATGGATTTGAAACGTGTCAATACGGTGATATGAGGAAGGAAGCAATTAACAGTGGTGGCTCATACATCTATTTCTTCATGAATAATTGGACCAGTTGATGCCATGGAGCGTTGCGATCATGTGTTGCTCTATGAAATGACTTATCTACTAGAAGATGGCTGAGGCCAAGACAAATCAAGTTACTTTAACATAAGACTTGGAAAACAAGCTACAAGTTCATTTCGAATAAATTTGAAAAGATTTCACCGGACAAAAATAATAATGCGTGTAATGAACCAAAAGTACCTGATGCAAACTGATCAAATTAAAATGTGCAGAACATGAAAAAAACGAATATGAAAACTAAGGCCTAGCTTGGCAGCAAAGTATTTTTGAAGTATTTAGAGAATAATTCAGTTTTTTAAAATACTGAAGTATTGAATACTTCAAGGTGTTTGGATCAAACAAATACTATGGTTTTAAAACTAATGTATCCTCCAAAACTTTGGTTTTTTACAGAATTTAAGAAGAAGGTCTGACCCTCTTTTTTCCAAAATTAAGAAACAATTAAAACTGTAGTATTTCTTAGTGAGGTGTTGAAATACTTTGGTTTTTTAGAATGCTTGAGTTTTAGAAAAACTTTGCTGCTAAACTAGTCCTAAGCCATTATGTTTCTCATAAACTAGCCAGGGACTACACAACAAAAGCTGCCACTGTTTTAATTATAGGGGGAAAAGAGTACCTCAATCAACCAAAACAGACCAATTTTGTGCCCCTAATATACTAGCACATCATTCAAGACAAACAATGAAACAAATTATCATACATTGGGTTATTCATGAACAACCAGATCATTCCAATAGTTCATCAGCCTCAGAACAAAACAACTGAACCATCATGTGCTTCATATTAAAATGGCCAGTTCATGTATCTATGATACACAGTAGATACAAGAGTGGGATGAAGGTAACAGAGTTTGTTATGATACATGTGTATTATATAGGATCTAATCGCTAGCGTGGTCTTGTTCTTATTATCAGCCGACTCAGATGCAGTACACTTGTTCTCTACATATCAAGGAAATTGAACTAAGCAGATGGAACAAAAGTAGACCATTGTGGGGCTAAAATGTTTGACGCAAATTTTTGGCCAAAAAAATGAAAACACGACCGAAAAATGGTATATTTAAGCAATCAAATGTGGTAAGGACCAAACTTTGGTTGCCAAACTTTGGGTGTGTGCGTGGGTGGTGGGCTTACGGTAGGCATTGCACGAGTTTTATGGCGGCTGTTGTGGGTGGGCGGACTATGTACTCCATTGTTGCTCCTCTGCATAAAGGTAAGGCTAACTATAAATACAAACATGTTCCATCATGATATAAGTAGGAATGAAGTAAAACAAAAGTGATAGGGTCTTACGAGATTATAGGACCCATTTACTCTATGATACTGTGTGCAAACTGGGGCTGCTCGTTGCATAATAACAACAAACAGTTAGTACATGATAGTAGGACAATAGCAGTATAGAAAATACTCATAAATCGGCCAGTGAGAAAGACATTGTATAATCATATCTCCTGTGAATAGGTACAACAAAGAATGTGAACACATATGTTAAGTGGCTAATAATTCACAAAGAAATATACATAAAACAGTTCAATGTGTAGAGTTTAAGCCTAACCACAACGAGTTAATTTAGTAAATTACAGGTATATCAAGTAAAGAAACTATTGGTTAGGAAATTTAGCACGAATGTAGTACATTGACAAACAAATAAACTCGCATAGGGAGCTCAGGTTACCTCGGTTGGGGAGGCATCTAGGCCTCCTCCGCATCGTCGCGGGTCACGTCGAGGTTGCCGAAGGTGCTGAAGTTGTAGTAGGTGTCGATGATGGGGAAGCAGATCTAGAGCGGGCGAGGAAGTAGAGCGCTAGACCACAACGTCCGTGGAGCAGATCCGTTTGTGCACCGGACGTGAGGTCGGTTGAGCAGATTAGGTGTGGAAAGTACGTCGTCTTAAGTGCAGTGGGAATGTTCCGGCCGGTGACATATTCCTGGAGGAGAGAGGTGTAGGGTTTTTGGTATGTGTGTGTGGGTGAGGTAGGTGAGAGGGGTGGCCGGGCGGGGGGCTTGCTGCGTGGGAGCTACGCCTACTGCTAGTACTGTAGTGGGAAAATTACAAGTAAATCCCCCTACCTACCGAATTCACTAGGGGTCCAATGGTAATTTCAAAATATCTGATATTTTGGGGCACCAATTATGTCCGGATAGAGGGGAGATTTTACTGTTTTATTTTCATTTTGAATTTTGTCATGGTCCATGTATTCCCTCTCTTCTCAAGAATCCAAGGCATACTCCCTCTCTATTTAAAAATCCAAGACCGTACTCTCTCTCTGTTCAGAAGTCCAGCACCTCAAGTCCTCAACTGAACATCCATGGGCGTACAACCAATGACCAGGAATCTCCAAGAAGAATGGATATTGTGACAGCCATTGCCAAGGGATAATTAATTAGGAGTAACACAAATCATATTTTAATACAGGTGAGACAAATTTTGTAATCACTGAGTTAGAGGACTAAATCAAAGCACAGTATGAATAGTTATATGTGTTTATCTCTAGTCCATGCCATAGAAGTGAACAATTACATAAAAGTTATAATAAACCACTCAATACTTTGTAATAACATTAGCAGCAAACTTAGTTTACATCCAAAATGCATCCTTGCTAGTACCAAAAGAGAACGCACATGCGACTATTACTAGTACTAGTAAACTTAAGTAATAAAGTAGTAATAAGTACTACTAGTTACACCACCATAGTCTTGCTGGGATCATTAGCCGTATATTAAGATCATTTTTTCTTGTCGATGGAAAACCAGAAAGATACATGGTTCGACTCTCTACCCTTCAGTAGGTACCGCGGCGGCACCCCGAGGTACGTCGTGAGCTCGTCGGATGGAAAGTTGGCTGGCGACGAGCTTCTCGATAGCTCTATTACCGCATTAAGTGTCTCGACCATCGAGAAGTCCGCTGACCCCGGCGGGCCAGGCGCACACATGTTCACCGTACCATGGACATAAGCACCTGCCCTGCCTGATGCACACCGAGGACACGCCGGCGGCCGAGCCGAGCACGCTGATAGTCAGGCCGAACACGGTACCGTCATCCCCATAGAGGATGTGCGTGAATCTCCTCGTGCTTGCTGGTGGCGGAATCGGTATCACGCAAAAGAAGGAAGGGCCTTAGATGGCCCTAGTTACTATGATCCCGTGGGCCTCATTCATGTGGGGATGGAGCCCTGCTGGCGAGGCAATGAAACGACATGAGGGATATATGCAGGAGCATGGGCCAAGTGGGCACGTGGTCTTGTGCTTGTCTAGCTTGTTGTAGGCAACCAAGCTAAAGCAGCCTTTGTAGGGGCACTCAATCATCTCCACAGACTCGACGGAATCCATAGCCATCGGCCTGCTGTCAAATCCGCCGGCCCGCGGTACACGCACTTGTGGAAGTGGTTACAGAGGGAAAATCGGCTCGCCGACATAGTGCCCGACGACTAGAACCCGTGTTGCCTTTGCCGAGGACTATACTGATTGAGTTTGGTACTGTACTTACAAGAATATGCTAGGAACCTTGCCCTGCCTCTATGACCACTTCACACCATGCTTTACACTGCGTCAAAACAAAAAAAGGCTTTAGAAAGTTGACAGGTGAGTAAAGAAGGTATCATGCGGTACTATAACCGACAAACAGATCCACGTGAGAGGCAAGAATATATACTCGTAGAGAGGGGGCCTGGTGCAGAGTGTACAATGCTGCTGGGAGAAACCAAGGACTGCATGCATGTCTTCGACACCAACCTGAAATTAACTTTTTTTGGTACTGAGGGAGCAATAGCAATACTAGTACACATTGTAATATAGTGTATCACAAGTACTAGTATACTTCCTCTATTCCTATTATTGAGAAAATAGTAGGAGTAGTGAAGTATTGAACAACGTATCCAAGCTACTACTCCAATAGAGAGAGTACAATCACTCTGTTTTATTTGTTCTTTTTTACTACTAGTTCACTACAAGAAATGTTTCCTTCCGCAACGACTGGACCCGTTGGTCGTCGTAGAAGGCACGTCTTCCGCGACAAAAATCTCGGCTCGACCGTGGTCAATGCATAACTTTTTTTTCCGGTTTTGCGTCCCTCTACTACGATGAAACCGCTAAAAACACGGAGAAATTTCATCGGGCACGTGGTAGAAGTAATATTTCTACTTCCTCGCGAGATGTTGATCGCCGAAGTATTTTTTGCATGTGGGTCCTGGACATCAGTGACTCTAGCGGACCAAACTTTTCGGTCGCTCCTCCCTGATTTGAACTTGATAACGTTGTTCGATGCCTCTTCCATTTAGTCAGGCTATTGGGTCCGACATATCTGTCTAACATTAGAGGAATCGTGTGTATGATGGAATTTTTTTCCTTCCCTGTTCCGAACTTGATAGCGTCGCTCGATGCATCTGCCGTTTAATCAGGCTGCTGGGTCCCACATGTCATCCTCACACTAGAAGAAACGTGTGCATGATGGATTTTTTCCTTGGCTCGTGCCTCCCTGATATGAACTCTATAACCTTGTTCGATCTATCTGCCGTTAATCACGATGTTGATTCCCACATGCGAGCCTCTCATTACGAGAATCGTGTGTTGATGGATTTTTCTTCCTTCACTCCCGCTACCATGTTCCGAACTTAATTGCGCTGCTAGATGCATCTACAGTTTAATCACGCAGCTGGGCCCCATATGTCATCCTGTGATTAGAAGAAACGTTTGTATGATGGATTTTTTCCCTCAGTTGCGCTACCCTGTTCCAATCTTGATAACACAGCCAGATGCATAATCACGCAGCTAGGACCCACGTGTCATACTCTCATTAGAAGAAACATGTGTATGATGGAATTTTTGCCCTCGGTGGTGCCTCCGTGTTAACTTGATACCATTGCTTGCTGCATCAGACGTTTATTCAGGCTGGTGGGTCCCATATGCTAGCCTCACATTAGAAGAATTGTGAGTATATGATTTAATTTTTCTTCTCTAGAGCTAGCCTATTCCTAGCTCGACGAATCTACCGTTTGGTCACGCACCTGGGTCCCATATTTTAGCATTTCATTAGAAGAACATGTGGGACTTTTTTTCTCGCTCGGAACTCCGTGTTTTGAACTTGGCAACATTGCTCGATGCATGACCAGACGTTTATAAAGGCTGCTGGGTCCCACATGTTAGCATCTCATTAGAAGTAACATACGCATATGTTGGACTTTTTTCTTGCTCGCGCCTCCACTTTCGAACTTGGCAACGTTGCACGATGCATTAGCCGTTTATACAGGCTGTTGTGTCCCACATGTCGGCATCTCATTAAAAGAAACATGTGCATGTTGGACATTTTTTCTGGCTCGTGCTTCCGTATTTCGAACTTGGCAACGTTGCTCTATGCATCAACCATTTATAAAGGCTAGTAGGTCCCTCATGTCCGCATCTCATTTAGAAGAAACATCTGCATGTTGAATTTTTTTCTTGCTTGTGCCTCCCTTATTCGAACTAGCAAAGTTGCTCGATGCACACCTGTAATAAGGTCTATCTGGTGGGTCCCACATCTCAGCCTCTCCGTAAATAAAACATGCTATGATGGAATTCTTTTTGGACCCTCGTTCATTCTAACTTTGGTCTGTAGCTGGGTCATAGATGTCAGCAACCTCTGTGCAGGAAACGTGTCTACAGTGGATCCTAGATGCCAGCCTCTATTTGCAAGAAACGTGTGTATGTTGCACTATTTTTTCGTGTTGCGTTCTCCGTTATGACGTTGCCAACATTGGTAGATTTTTTTGCGGGGAAACATGTCTATGATGCATCAGTAGTTTATCTGGGTCCCAGATGTCAACCTTATAGAGTACAAAAAATGTTAATCTATACTCCACCACTGGGTCCCACATGTCAACACTCTATGTACATGAAACGTGTCTATATTGTATCCCACATGTCAGACTTCTCTATGTAGGAAACGTGTCTATATTGGGTCCCACATGTCAACCTCTATCTAAATTAAACGTGCCTATGCTAGGTTCCACATGTCAACCTCTATTTGAATTCAATGTGTGTATATGTTCGACTGTTTTTTGGCTCTTGTCCACCGTCGTAACCTTGGCAACATTGCTAGATGCAGCACCAGTTTATTTAGGTCCCAGATGTCAGCCTGAGAGTACAAAAAAGATAATTCTATATTAATAAAAATTGCCCAGGATTCGAACTCGATACCTCACCATTGGTGAACTGGGTGCCTTGTCGCTATGAAATAAAGAGCTAATATAATAGAACCGTTAAACAAGACTATTATAACTTATGGATATGTCTCCTTAAAAAGAATTGTTTGACCATTTTTATCTCTCATAAAATAATAAGGCGGCGCTCTAAAAAACTGAAAACTGCAGGCATAATTTATTTACAAAAATTGAGAGGTGGCGGACAATGCCCAAAAGGCCGAATTAAAAAGAGTCTGGCTATTCTACATGGGCTGCTCGACATGGGCTATACTCCATAGGCTATTCTCCATGGGCTCCTTTCTCAAATTTCCCTTGGGCTGTGTTCAGCAGTCTAGAGACCCCTAAAAGGCCGAATTAAATTATTCTGGGCTAAAGAGGGGCCGAATAAGCTAGATTTCTTCTCCTGTGGCTCGGCCGGATTCGAAACAAAGACATCTGAGAGGGAGGGAAATAAATCAATTATTCATTTTAGCAGATATTTATATAAACTATGCAGTACAAAATAAGATAGAAAAATTATCGACAAATTTGCAGTTCACATTCAGCAGCACTTGACCAATTTAGTAGCATTTCAAAGTGAGTGATTCAGCAATATAGACACTAAAATACAATAGCAGTATAGAGAGAACCAATTCTTGTTTCAGCTCTTAAAACCTTTTTACCCGATCGATCAGTTTGCCATTTTCTCCAAACACACTCGACCATTGGAGCATGCAAAAATAAAGATCGAGTCTGCTTTGAGTACCTTGTTCTCACATCAATTCCTGTGTGACCCCGATGCAACCCAAAATACCCAAGTCTCATCTAGATCGAGACAAGGCCATGTTTCAAAATAAAATCAAGACTAACTACTATAGTTGATCTAAACAAGTACCAGTACATCTGTATTAGTTATAGAAAACACTTTACTAAGTAGGATTTGATAGATTCGGAAGTATAGAATAAGACTGGAAAAATATTGACAGATTCCCACTTCATATTCAACAGCACGTGATAGATTCAGTAGCATTTCAAAGTGACCGATTCAACAGTACATGCAATTGCCAAAAAAATGACAGATTCAGCAACACAGACTATGAAACTCAATAGTTTTTTTTCAATAGTTGTAGCAAGGTCGTGACTCAAAAGGAAAGAGAGAACATATTTTGCACTCGATCAGTCGATCTGAACAAATACCAGTACATATGTATTACTACGTAATAGATTAGCAGTACCAAAACTCCATACAAAATACACAGCATAACGTATCGGCTTGTCCAAGTGCTGGTCGAGTCATAAAAAATACACAGTGCTTTGTTTCCTGCCTGTTAATATTTCCTTGTCACACTGTCGCCTGTAAGCCCACTATATCAGTAGCATACATTGGAAATGGGTATACATTAGCGCAACATCGTTCCACCTCTCCCCAAACAAATTGAGTTTGTCACCAATATAAAGGAATTAATTAGTATGACGTTACCTATCTTAACATTGGGATCATCACAAGAAGATTTAGTTGTGCTTTCTCACTCTTGAAACTTGTCGATGTTAGAGAAGATGGGATGTCTCTTGTCTTTGAACGAGGTTTTTTTGCAAGCCCTCTAGAGATGCATCTAGGACGACGAATATAGCTTTGCTGGCACACTTCACTTCACTAAATTATAAGCTAGGCTGGCACGCTGCCTTGCACTAAATTAACCATATCACATCCTGGGGCATTACAGCTAGAGAGGTTGGCACGCTGCTGTGCATGCCGACTAGAGTTAATACTGTCTTGTTTGACCAGATGATGTTTATTTACAGCTCCTATATTCCTAAAAAATACTAGTGATACAGTACCTATTAGTAGTACACTTGTACAAGAACTACTACTAGTAGTATTAGTTTGCTCAAAAGGATCATAATGTGGGACAGAGGTGGTACAATACTACCAGTCAGTGGCAGAGATAGCTCATAATTTAAGCTTGGGCAAAGAGTATAGATACAGTTGATTAGTTGAGTGTTTGCCTGGAAAATATTCTCTTTCTATCTTAGTTTTCTTATAGTATTTCAGTAGAGTTAACTAGCTGAGCGCGGGCATGCCGGGCTGTTGCTAAGCCACTCCTAGTAGTAGTACACTAGAAGTTTGTTTTCCTGCAAACATAGTGCAGTAAATACTTGCACATTAGAGCCTGGCATGATCAAGTACTATGTTGTTCGAAAACAATGCATCACTAGAGGGGTATAGTTATAGACCATCTCTTTACAGAAATAGTTATAGACCACCTCTTTACATAATAGTTATAATTAAAAGCAGACTGTCACCGCATTAATACACGTACGATATACTAGAAAATTGTTGATAAAATGATGGGTGATAACCTGCACATCTGATCACCTTCTCGCAGTTATCATGATCAAATACCATCACCTTGAAGGATGTGGTGGCAAGCTTATTGAATACCAGAAAGTATCCTACCTTCAAGTCATCTGCAGTGACAAAATCTAGCGATCCTTCGTCAAGGATAAACTTGCCATCTTGCTTCCTTAGGTCGACATCCCAGATGCAGGCTTTGCAGATCTTCAACTTGATGGCGTCCGAATAACAATATTGGCAAAAAGGTGTTGGGTATGCTCCGCACGTCTAACCCACCTGGTATTAACAATATTTGCAGAACTCGTCACAGGTGTTCTCCATGCGGGTGTTCCTGGCTCGCCCCTCCATCTTCTACGATGATGAGTCTCGCAAAGCTTGAGCTTCTTGCCCGAACACTGCAAACAAAATGCCCGTGGTCAGATAATGTCTCTACTAGCTATCAATAATTGTGAAGTAGATTATTCGTTGATCGAAAAAATGTGCAATGATATTTTGATTATATTGTTCATAATTAGTACTATTGGATTCGTATTAAAAACACTTTTAAACAATGCTAGTTTGGGACCAACATTATTTATATATTTCGAGTAATTTTTGTTCGAAGAAAAAACATGCAAAACAAGGAGGCCTTATTTCGGGGGATGGAGGGAGTAGAGTACAATATAAAGATCAGCTAAAAAGGTACTAAAGTGGAGTAATTTTCTTATCCAAGAAATACACAAAGTCTTAACTCTAGTTACCAGTCCATAATCGATCGGTACAGACACAGAACACCCACGAACAGAAGAACATACGAACATGATGAGCTCTATCTGCTGCCGATGCTAGAGATGCATACATATACTTGAATGTTTGGCAAAAATAAGGGTAGGCCAGTAGCTTCCCTAAATTTCCTAGGTTAAAGGGACCTATGCCCCTAAGACCAACCAACCAAAACATGCCGAGTGACGAGGTTTCGACTCGTCAATGCCCATTATTATGAGCTTGGGTTTTGGAGAAGATGGGGGTGCTGTAGATCGCGAAACAGTTAACAGACAAGCAACCAGGGGACACGAGATTTACCCAGTTTCAGGCCCCCGGAGGGAAAACCCTACTCCTGCTTGTCTGCTCTTGATTACGGCGGAACCAAAGGTTACAGGGGTGCGCAGATGCAATCTGGTGTGGAGGTGTGTATGCGGTGGAAAGAGGGTTGGCCTCCTCGCCATGCCCTCCTGGCCTTTATATAGAGTTAGGCAGGTCTCGGGCACATATCGAGTCGGTTACAAGTTTAGGGTTTGCCCCTTTGAATATTCTATCTATTCTAGTCTTGCTCTCCAAGGATCCGAAGATGTCATGGGCTTGGGCCACCCGAAAATCTCCATAGGCCGCGTATATTCTTGTGGGCCTTCCTTGGGCTGGACCAGGTATGCTAATGTCGTGTACCCGTAGGGTATAACCATGTCATTATCCCCCAAGTGTTCAGTCGAATAGCAGATTCGGCTAAGGACTCTTCAATCTTTCGGGTGCAGCTATTTCTGATCATCTGATTTAGTGTGTGGGGATTGTTGATGCGTGTGCCTGACTCTCCTGACGGATGAGGGTCAGTTAACTGTCTTAGGACAAAACAACACGATCTTCTTTAGACTCAAGTCCCTAGGCTTGAATCTGGAACATATGCTGGTGTAATTCGACTCAGGCCGTTGAGGTCTTATAGGAGTCGAATCCCAGTATTTTTCGAATGATGTACCCAACGTGTCCATCGGGATTTTCATCACGCCTGTTGGCACGGTTTATTACTAGTAGAGCACAGTCAGGTGAGTTACCAGGCCATCAGATGGTATCTGTAGGTCTTATCACCGCAGAGGTATTTCGGGTGGCCAAGGAGGATGTTACTCACTTAGCGTTGGTTGGGGCAAAGTTGCCAAAAAGTTTTTGCATTTTGATCCGAAGGATCGCAGTCGAAGAATTCATAGGGTGCGCGACCAGCGCTCCCTATGGGAGTAGCCTCCAGTGTCTGTTCGAGTCGTAGACTCGATCATAGACTTTAATTCAACCGTTATTAGCTTCAGGTCTGTAGGACACAATTTTTTCGGATGCTTGAATCAATCCTCCCTATGGGAGTAGCCCCCGAGTCCATAGCGGAGTCGATGACTCGGCGTAGGACTCGAAGAATCAACATAGGTGTGCAACCTTAATCATGCCTCGGGTGCACGGCCAGCGCTCCTGATAGGATTAGCCCCCGAGTAGTTGCTCGAATCGCAGATTCGAGTGAGTACATTTAGCTATCAGCCAAAAATTTCTAACCGTTGCTAGTGTGGTTTTGATGATGTTAGTGCTGACGATCAGTGACCTCAACCGTCTGCGGCGCCAGAGGTGACGTGACTGGACGAACATGGGTCCCACTTTCTGACTTGGAGTTGACTGGCCATGCGCGACGTGGCGAGAATTACGACATCTCCTCGGTTTTCATGCATATTGGACGGCATGCAAGCGACGGTTCGCTACTGTGTTGACACGTGGACGGTTGGATCTGATCCTGTCGTGAGGGCTTCTAGATGAACGGTCCCTCTTCATCGTCTTCGTCCTTATAACTATGAGGAAAACTATAGTTTGTTTTCACCCTTAGCCATTTGCTTTCACTGCCTCCATTTTCACGAGCTCATCCTCTCGCCCACTGGACATTCTTCCATCATTCCCCTCCTCATTCTTGCACGCACACCGTCGCCGTCGACGCGCCACGATGGGGAAGTCGAAGAAGGCCTCCACCAGAGAGGGCACAAGTGCTGCCGCCGGCGGCAAGAAAAACACCACCGCCGCTCGCATCACCGATGGTGGATGGCGGCGCTCGGAGACGCGCGAGGGTGACCTGCACAAGCTTCGTGATGCGGGTTTAATCCCGCAGGATAAGGAGGTCGTCAAGATCCCCGATGATGAGGTAACTCCCCGTCCACCCGCAGGGTTTCGGGTGATGTTTGTCGCTTTTGTTCTTCGCGGCCTCTCACTCCCAGTCCACAATTTTCTTCGTGGACTGTTGTTCTTCTATGGCATCCAACTCCATCATCTTTCACCCAATTCTCTTCTCCACATTGCCTTTCTTTGCTTTTTGCGAGTGCTGGCTCGGTATCGAGCCGCACTTTGGCCTCTTCCAGGAGATCTATTCCTTGAAGAGGCAGTCCGGCTCCGATGGAGTTTATTCGGTCGGCGGTTGCATCATTTCTTTTTGATCTACTATTATTTTCTTCTCTTTCTCTATGTATGAGTCTGTCCAATACTGGTGGAGGAAGTGGTTTTATATCCGCGACTCCACAGTGGACAGGCAAAACTTCGGCCTTGCCCCTTTCGACTCCACCCAGGAGATATTGAAGAAGAGATCCTGGAAGAACCATATCCTGAAGGGCGAGGTGGAGGAGGTAGAGGAGCTCTACCGTCGGGTGGAGGCCCTCCAGGTGGTTGCGGAGAAGGAGGTGAACGGTGTGGACATCATCCGCACCTTCCTCAAACGTTGGGTGCAGCCACTCCAGGCTAGAGCGCATCCGATGTTCCTTTACTCTGTCCGCCACGACCCGACGAGAGTTTCTGCTGAGGAGCTCTCCAGGGGGACCTTGACAGAGTTCTTCGGCCACTCCTGAAGTACAAGTCCGATCAGAACCTTCCGGGGAAGTCGCGGACGCCCCCTTTCAGTGCCGCAAGACCAGTTCCGCATGTGTAGATTTACGACGTGTGCGTAGCTCCTATTTTCGAGTACTTTTCCTTATGATTGCTTGTACTGAACGTTTATGTCTTCATTGTGCAGGAGCTCAAGGTGGCTGGCATGGTGCCTCCACTACCCGAAAGGTTTCCGATTGCGCCGGACAATGAAGTTGTGGACTCCGAGTCCAAGCTTCTGCCGGCACATTCGCCGACTGAGGAAGCCCCCGAGGCGAGCGAGGGGCAGACCCGTAAGCGGGCACGGAGCTCGAGTGAATATTTGGATGCCTAGACTCCGCCGATGCCGAGGGACCCATCTTTCCTTGTGTGGCACAGCGGAGGGACGGTGCTTCTTCCTCACCTATCCCGGCCGTCCCCGTGCGGGATATAGCACCGTAGCCGCCGGCCAAGAGGAAGAAGGAAGAGAAGAAAGAGAAGAGGGCGCTGCCCATTTTTGACTTGAGCGACATGGACTCGTAAGTACCTTCGGATGCTATTCGTTACTTTCTTGTCTTCTTGCTTTTGATTGGTGTTTTCCTCGCAGCCACTCCTATGAGGGCTCTCTTAGTGAGGCCACTCAGGAGGCAGTAGGGGAGTCGAAACTGATGCCCCCTCCCTCTTAGACAGTGGCCACCTCTGGGGCGATGCTCCGAAGCCCTCTCTGCAGGAGGCTCGAGTGATTGTCTCCTAGAATACTACACCGGGACCTTCAGAGTCACCGTCTGAGCATGTAAGTTATTTTTCCCTTTTGTCCTGGGGGGAGCCCTTGAGTCTTTGTCGAGTCGTTTTTTCCCGACGTTGTCTCATTCTGGGGCGCAGCCCCCGATCCCTTTTCTTGATTGTTCTGTTTTGCTTCCTTTTACAACCCTTTGTGCCGAGTGCAAACCTGCTTTTGCAGCAGCATCTGGCGCTGGAGGCCAGCATGCGACAACTTCAGGCTACGTGCTGAGTTCTTTTCGTCTGTTCTCTTGTCTGTAGCTTGTGTTTCTTATGTATGTTCTTGGTGCTTTTGTAGATGAAAATAACGCTGCCCTTCACTAGCTTGATGCTATCAAAAAGAGCCTTGGGCGAGTGGAGAAGAAAGCTGAGGATGCCATTGGGGCAAAGGAGCACCTTCAGCACGAGTTGGCTGACGCAGCCGCGGCCAAGGAGCACCTTCAGTGTGAAGCTTTGGATCGCGAAGAGCATCTCACAGCTATTGCGGCTGCGCGCGAGAAGGAAGTGGCCGAGAAGCTGATGGCTGCTGCCAAGGACGTTTCCAGTAAGTGATTTTGCCTATCTTTTGTTTTTTCGACTGCTCTGTCTCCATGCTCTTATTTGATTCCTACTTTGTCTTTCTTTTGCTCCAGATGCCTCAGGCATTGAATTCAATCGTAGTGCCTTGTAGCACGGGAGTGCTCTGGACGATGCCGCCACGGCGGTCGAAGACCGCTGCGGTACTGCTGCTGGCTCCCTTGCCAAGGCCAAGGAGATCCTCGGGCGCTTCTACAAGGAGATCGTTCCCAAGGGCGCTGCCATTGAGGATGTGGTTTCTTTGGCGGATGCGCTATCAGCGGATGCACCTGCGGGCTACAAACGCAAGCAGAAGGGCATCGTTGCTTCCATGGGGCTAGCCATGACTATGGTGTCTAGAGTGGAACTGGATCATCATCAGGTCACCTCCTAGATGCCAACGGCTCCCGACGGTTCCGAGGTAGCATTCTCTCTCTATGCTTCTCGCTGTAAGTGCTATGGGCTGAAGCTCATTGACCTTCTGGCAGAGTATGCGGCGAAGTAGCAGGAGGAGGTCAAGAGCGGGCACACTGGCTCCGAGGCCACTCTGGATGCGACTGCTTAGGCTTCGTCGTTGTAGCTTTAGGATAGTTGTCTTCCTCTTGTGCTGTAATATTTTTGGAACAGTTTCCTTGTGCCAGGCAGTGGCCTTTTGTTGTATATATATGATGCTACGAGTTTTTGCTCAGTCATGTGTTGTTCATACTCTTTCCTGTTTTCCTTTAGGGACATGCGGGTGAGGATCCCGTCGATACTTCGTCTGCTCCACAGCCGCGACCATCTTTGTATGATGCGTCACAGCTTGTTTTTCTCAGTGACCGCATCCACAGTCTTGAGAAGGAGATACTTGGCATACGAGGCCATGCGGATGTGTGGAAATCGAAGGCAGAGCGGGCTACCACCAGGGAGGAGTATCTGATGGGGGAGCTACGGCAGTTGGCCGAGAAGCTATAGTGTAAGTTTCCTTGAGCTGCTGCTCGTTTTCGGATGCGCCTGTTGTGCGTGTCATCTTACTCTGTATTTTCTGCAGGTGCCATCCTTGTTCCGAGGGTGGAGAAGGAGCGCGTTGCAGTTCGGATCAACTGCTTAACCTAGCAGGATATGGAAGCCGGAGGCTTTTTCTGGATGGACCGCGACCAGGCCACTGTCCTTGTGACTGTGCAGGATCGTGCTCATCAGGTGTAACGGGTGCTAAGGAAGGTGAAGAATTCACTGGCATTGATTCTGCATGTCATGTTTCCCCTTGATGAGGCGCCTTCGACTCTATGGGGTTTGCTAGCGAAGTTTCGAGACGTGGGTAATGTCAGGGAGTTGGTGCAGCACCCGCTGGTTGCAGGGTTGAAGGCCGCCCTATCCCTCGTGCGGCTGCATCAACCTGATGTGAATGTTGTGGCTGTGGCGGCTGGGCCGCCCACTCTACCAGATGGTGGCCTATGGGACATGCGCCCAGACTACACGGCTGATAGGCAGTATGTCGAAGAGATTGTAGATCTTTTTGAGCATCGGGCGCAGGTGATCCTTCAGAATAGGTAGGCCTGTAAAAAGATAGATGTAAAACTTGTATATATTTCGACTGGGAGTGTTGTGCCCTTTGTTGTAAAGGTTATTTTTCTGAGCACGTGGTGCTTGATTGTATGCATGCCCTTTTCGTTATCCTGACGTGGTCAGCTACTCAGGTTTATATGCGTTATGCTTAGTCGGCGAAGTCGTGAGGTGAGGCGGAGCCCCCGAGTGTGTTGTAACATAAATTAATGTGAGGAAAAGATAAATTTTCGGGCGAGACACTTAGCTTTTATTCATATCGTAACTAAGAGGTACAATGGTCGGATGAGTAGCCTTGGCTGAGTAGCCTTATTGTTAGTAAAGAAGGATAGCTAGAGGTAGAAGCGTCACAATTTTATGACGTTCCATGGGTTGGAGTATGCGACTCCAGACTCCACGTGCTTGAGGCGGTAGGCGCCACCTGGGGTGACTGCGGTGACGACGTAGGGTCCTTCCCAGGGTGACTCGAGCTTTTCTACCGCTCTTGCTTGAGTCGTAAGACGAGGTCTCCTTCAACGAAGGACATTGGGCGCAGCCGGCGGCTGTGATAGTTGCGGAGGCTCTGCTGGTAGACCACAGAGCAAGCCGCGGCGATGTCGCGTGCCTCGTCGAGTGTGTCGACGGTGTCTTTGAGTGCGGCCGTCGATTCGGCTTCCCTATAGGCGACGACCCATGGGGCCTTGTGTCGTACTTCTGCAGGTAACACGGCTTTGGCTCCGTGCACCATGAAGAAGGGCGTGTAGCCAGTTGAGTTGTTTGGCGTTGTGCACAAGCTCCAGAGGATGGAGGATGGCTCTTCTGCCCACGCTCCTGCAAGCCGTTCAAGTGCGCTGAGTAGGCGTTTCTTGATGTCACCGCCTACGAGGCCGTTGGCCTTTTCGACCTGCCCGTTGGTTTGCGGGTGCGCCACGGAGGCATATGATATGTTGATCCCAAGGCCTTCACAGAAGTCCTGGAATTCTTTGGATATGAAGTTCGACCCGTTGTCCGTGATGATGCTGTGCGGCACGCCGAACCTGTATACTATGGACTCGAAGAACTTGACAGCCGTTTTGCCTTTTTGGTTGGTGACAGGCATTGCTTCGATCCACTTGGTGAACTTGTTGACTGCGACCAGGAGGTAGACATGGCCTCCTTTCGAAGATTTGGCCAGTTTGCCCATCATGTCGAGACCCCATTGGGCGAAGGGCCAGGCCAAGGGTATGGGCATGAGCTCTGACCCTGGTGCGTGTGGTTTATCCGCAAACCTTTGGCAGCCGTTGCACCTCTGGACGATGTCCTTGGCATCGTTCATGGCCATTAGCCAGTAGAATCCAGCTCGTAGAGCTTTGGCGACGAGGGCACGACTGCCCCCGTGATGGTCGCAGATGCCCTCGTGGATGTCTTGGAGGATGGTTTTGCCATCACCGATGGTGACGCACCTTTGGAGTACACCCGAAATGTCGCGCTTGTACATATCGCCATTGATGATGGTGAAGGCCTTGGACCGGCGAGATATGCGCCGGGCATTTGTCGGGTCATCAGGCAATTCTCTGTTTATCAGGTATCGAAGGTATGGTTGCGTCCATGTTTCTTCAATTGCCATGACCTGCATTAGGTTGACCAATGCGACCTCCGTGTCGAGTTTTTTGGGTCCTTCCTGTCCTTCGGGCAGCGCATCCCTCGAGTGTTCTGCTTCTTCAGGTGATCCCTTGGGGAATTTCCTTTTGATGGAAGGCACGCATATTTGTTTGAGGAACACACCTGGTAGCACCCGTGTGTAGGTGGAGCCGATGTTGGCGAGTCTATCGGCTTCTTTGTTGCTTTCTCTTCCAACGTGCCGAAGCTCGCAGCCGTCAAAGTCTCCTTCGAGTGAGTTGTAGAGCGCGTGATACGCGATCATGTTAGCGGCGTGTGCGTCACACTCGTTCATTGTTTGCTGGACGACGAGGTTCGAGTCACCGTAGATGACTAGGCGCGTTGCGCCGCAGATCTTGGCTATCTTCATGTCGTGGATGAGGGCCTCGTATTCAGCTTCGTTGTTGGAGGCCTGAAATTTCATCCGGAGGACGTATTTCATCTTGTCGCCTTGCGGGGATGTCAGTATGACGCCGTATCCTGCTCCAGCCCCGCGCTTGGAGCCATCAAAGTGCATCGTCCATGACTGCGTCATATCCGGGGTGTCCGGCAGCTGTAGCTCCATCCAGTGGACGAGGAAGTCTGGGAGGAGCTGAGATTTGATATGTCTAGAGGGGACAGCTCGATGCCCCACAGGGCTACGCGTCCTATAGCTTTGGGGTTGTTCAGAATGCTGTTCAGTGGCGCCTCGTTGACGACCATCACCTGATGATCCTGGAAGTAGTGGCTCAGCCGACGATCCATCATGAACACGCCGTAGGCGAGTTTCTGGTAGTGAGGGTACCTATGTTTTGTTGGTGTTAATACCTCATTGATGCAGTAAATTGGGCGTTGGACCCCATGGGTCTTGCCATCTTCGGGTCGTTCAACCACGAGCACGGTGCTGACCACCTGATGCGTGGCTGCTATGTATAGCAGTAGAGGCTCGCGTTCCTTTGGTGTGACCAGGACGGGAGAGATGGAGAGCAGCCGGTTCAGATCTTCGAATGCGTCATCTGCTTCATGTGGCCACTCGAATTTTTCTGCTTTGCGTAGCAGCTAGTAGAAAGGAAGGGCCTTCTCACCCATGCGGCTAATGAATCTGCTCAACTCCGCGATGCGCCCAGCTAGCTGCTGGACACCTTTGAGGTTCTTCGGCTTCTCCATGGCCAGTGTGGCCCGGATTTTCTTCGGGTTCGCCTAAATTCCTCGCTGGGAGATGACGTAGCCAAGCAGCTGGCCAGATGGGACGCGGAAGGCGCACTTTTCTGGGTTTAGCTTGATCTTGTAGTGATCAAGGTTGTCGAACATCTCGTGGAGATCGTCGATCAATGTGTTGGCCTCCCTTGTCTTGACGACTATGTCATCGACATAGACTTGTATGTTGCGGCCTATCTGGCTTTTTAGGCACGCCTGCATGCACCGCTGGTACGTGGCACCTGTGTTCTTCAGCCCGAAGGGCATTGTGTTGTAGAAGAATACTCCGAATGGTGTGATGAACGCTGTTTTCTCCTGATCTTCGACCTTTAGTCGAATCTGATTGTAGCCTGATTAGGCCTCGAGGAAGGAGAGTTTCTCGCATCCTGTAGTCGAATCGATGATCTGATCGATCCGAGGGAGAGGTAAGTGATCATTCGCACAGTGCTTGTTAAGCGATGTGAAGTCCACACACATCCGCAGGATGTCCGTGTCCTTTGTGGGGACCAACACAATGTTTGCCAGCCACTCGCTTTCCTTGATCTCCCTGATGAAATCAGCGTCCAGCAGTCTGTTGACTTCGACTACAACAACTTTGGCCCGTTGCTCGGACAATTGTCGGATAGACTGTTTGACGGGCTTGGCGTTTGGAAACACATTGAGTTCATGCTCGGCGAATCCCCTGGGAAGTCCTGGGATGTCCATAGGACAGCAGGCGAAGATTTCCTAGCGCTCATGGAGGAATTCGACGAGCACGCTTTCCTATGCGGGGCTGAGATCGTTGGCGATCTGCGCTGTCTTGGAGGTGTCCGTCGGGTGGACCTGCACCTTTTTCATGTTGACTGTTGAGTCAAATGACATGTTGGGTGCGTTTTGCGTGGAGACTGGGGGTGCTCCATTGTCTGTCACCTCTCGAAGCCTTGTGAGCTCCTCCTGCATGCCGAACGACTAGGAGATTCTGTTGAAGTCCCTATCGCAGTGGTCGGATCGGGTGAAGCTACCCTGGACCATGATGACGCCCCTAGGCCCTGGCATCTTGAGTAGCAGGTACACAAAGCGCGGTACTGCTAGGAACCTTGCGAATCCCACGCGCCCGAGGATGGCGTGGTATTGTGATGGCCAATCCACCACTTCGAACTCGAGCCGCTTGCACCGAAAGTTTTCGGGTTTGCCAAAGATGACGTAGAGCTTTATCTTTCCTAGGGGGAATATGCCCTTCCCTGGGACTATGCCGTGGAACATTGTGTCAGATTGTTCCAGGCTGCACAGCGGGATCCACATGGCTGCTAGGGTGCTAGCGAACATCAGGTTCGCTTCCGCCGTCCATGAAGTCGCGGCTCATCTCAAACCCTCGGATTTGCGCCTCAAGCACCACGGCAGCATGACCTAGGCGAGGGATCTGGCGGGGGTGATCCGAACGACTGAATGTGATGCAGGACTCCGAACCACTGAGGTACTCAGGGATGGCGGATGGAGAGGTCACAGTCAGGCTGACTTGGCGGGTGATCTTCTTTTGCACCCTGTTTGTTGGGCGCCCCATTTTTGATCATTAGGGACCCTTTCAGCGCGGGGTACCCGTTTACGCCGTTGTTTTGCATGGGCGCGATCGCGTGATTCGAAGGTCCCACAGTTGGTGGTGGAGGAGCTCCGTGGGAGATGTCGCCTGGTGCAGATGCGTGTCTGAACCCAGGGTTCGGGATCTGCTATCTCATTTGGGCGAAGCCCTCGCTGAGTTTCTGGAACTCGCGGTAGTCCTTGAGCATGTGGATGGCCTTCTTTTTGCCATCCTGCTTGTCGATGTAGAAGTGGATGGTGCATGGGCCCGACAACTTGTCGTATGCCGAGGGTCCGTCGTCACGACGGCGACGCTGCCACATTTGCGTTGGGCATCCTCCATCACGGAAGTTGTTTCCACGGTATCCGCCGCTGCTGTGGTTGTTTTCGTTGCGGCGGTCGGCGTAGCCAGCCGTTACCATGTCGGGTCTGTCATGATCATCATAGACGCGCGATCTTCGCTTGCTACGGCGCTCGCGTCTGCGGCCATAGTCATTTTCCTCATCCGAGTGTGCTCGATGGACGGAATACTCGCCATCTGCCCACCTGTTGGCGATGTCCATGAGGTGGTCGAGTGTCTTGGGCTTGACTCGCCCAAGTTCTTCCTTGAAGTCCTGACGTTTGACGACATCTTTGAAGGCATCGATCGTTCTCTCCTCAGAGATGTGTGCCATGGAGTTCTTGATGTTGGACCAGTGTAGTATGTACGAGCGAATGGATTCGGCCATTTGTTGAGTGCAGGCCCGCAGGTCCTCGATCGAGGCTGGCCTCTTGTTGGTACCCTTAAAGTTTCGGATGTACGCCAGTCCTCCCAGCTTCGGATGGAACCCGAGGACAGGCTGCTGAGCGAGATCCGGGCTGCGCCTGTCAGCTACAGCTAAAGGCACTGCAGGGTAGTGTTTTTGTTTCCGCTGTGCAGCTTGACGAACGACAGGTGGTCGCTGAGCCACGCCTTAGGGTCTTGCGTGCCATCGAACTTTGGAGTGTCCGAAGCGGGATCTTGAAATTTCTTGGCATCCATGTTCGCTGAACATATATACTAAAGCATCAAAGTCCGCAGAGTTCTCCGTCATCATCCTCTTCGGATTCTGATGAGCACGCGCGTTTGACGCGTGCTTTGTCGACCTTGCGCTGAGCGAGGTCGCTTGGAGCGTTGTAGTCGCGGCTTCAACGACTTGGGATCTTGCGTCGTCGAGGCAGATCGTGCTCGTCTTCCTCCTCGTCCGATGAGTGTGTGGGGCTACGGTTGAATCTGACCGTAACCTTCTTCTTTTACTCCGTAGGAGCCTCTTCGTGGAGCGCAGCTCCAACGAGTCCGAGTCCGGCTAGTGCGGACTTGTGCATAGCTCTCTTCGGGTCCCCTACCGGAGGTGGATGGGACGCGAGATATGTAGTAGCTGCCATGATCGCAGCTTGCGGCGTTTTCTGGATGACGTTGTCGTTGGCGTCCATCTCCATGAAGGATTTGTTGAGGGTTCGAGTCACATCGCGACATGCAGCGGGATCCATGTTATCCGTGCGTGAGTGATGCTTGTTGGCTTGATTGCCGTGCGAGCTGGAGCCGCCAGCGGCGGAGAGCGCAGCTTGCCACGTGCTAGACTCCGAGGCTGCTTGGTTGCGTTTATCGAGTACCTCTTGCATCTTCACCTGCTTTTTGTGCTCTTTGATGAGGAGCAGGTGGTATGCCATCAGCAGGTCCCGTGAAGCGTCCACAGGCAGGACCTTGTTGCCCGCCATGGCTTCGCGTGCTTGGTGCCATCCTTCCTCGCTGAGGTGAATTCTTCAATGGGCATCGACATTATCCTCGTTGGGCAGGGGTGATGGTTGCCTCATGTTTTCTCCATTTCTACCTTGTGGGTTCGGTGGTGGCACGTGGGCACTCGAACCTGGTGGTTGTTCCACGTCGAACCTGGATCCGCAACCATAGGTTCCTTCATCCGACAAGGGGTCGCAGAGATCTGAGTTGTAGCTGCTGCTATCGTATGACTCATCTGTCGATGTTGACGTGCATAGCACGCTGGGATGTGGGGCCCATGAGGCGGGCCTGATCGATGGCAGTGGAACCCGCTCTAGGAGGCGGAGAGTGCCGGTATGTCCCACCTGGAAGTAGAAGTTCCCGAACAGAATCTCGAGCCCGTCACCTACGGGCTCGAAGTCCTTCATGGTGGCTGGCGAGTGGGCGGTGAAGTCGAAAGCACCGAAGAGGACATGGCTCTTCGTCACCGAGGAGTTGTAGATTGCTTTGGTCGGGACCGTCACGATCGCACAATCAGCACCCCTGATTCCCTCAGACGACGCCATTTGACGAGGTTTCGACTCATCAATGCCCATTGTTATGATCTTGGGTTTTGTAGAAGATGGGAGTGCTAGAGATCGAGGAACGGTTAATAGACAAACAACCAGGGGACACGAGATTTACCCAGGTTCAGGCCCCCAGAGGGAAAACCCTACTCCTGCTTGTCTGCTCTTGATTACAGCGGACCAAAGGTTACAGGGGTGCATAGATGAAATCTGGCGTGGAGGTGTGTATGCTGTGGAAAGAGGGTTGGCCTCCTCGCCATGCCCTCCTAGCCTTTATATAGAGTTAGGCAGGTCTCGGACACAGATCGAATCGGTTACAAGTTTAGGGTTTGCCCCTTTGAATATTCTATCTGTTCTCGTCTTGCTCTCCAAGGATCCGAAGATGTCATGGGCTTGGGCCACCCGAAAATCTGCATAGGCCGCGTATATTCTTGTGGTCCTTCCTTGGGCTGGACCAGGTATGCTAATGTCGTGTACCCGTAGGGTATAACCATGTCACCGAGTGGCCTCCAAAACCATCATCAGTTGTGGATCGATCAATACTACAAAATTTGAACATATTAGTATTACAATTCACCGTAGATATAGCCCCAGATCTTGCTTGCATGTGTAAAACTATACTACTAGATAAGAACTACTAGTACTCAACACCCAACCAATGTTAACCAACCTGTACTACCAGTACTCAACACCAAACCAATGTTAACCAACCTGTACTACTAGATGAGAATTAGTAGTACTCAACACCAAACCAATGTTAACCTACCGCCAATAAAATCTTAACTGCATCTCATCATCAAGATCAAGGGTTTCGGGGATTATGTACATACCGCAGTGCCACCGGGATATCTTAGGGATGCGACGGCTCTATAGATGAGGTTGCAGGGGCCGTCGCAGCCTCCGACCCGCCTAAGACGAGCAAGTTGTGGCGGTTGTGGTTGTCAATGGAGCTATAAACGTAGAGAGACAAGGAGCGCGTGTGAGAGAGATCTGGAGCTGGGGCTGGGTCTAGTGAGGGAATAAATGTAGCGAGGGCAGACGTATGCTGTGGAGAAAGGAAATCGAACGGCCGCCAATAGAGTACTACTAGACCCACTATAGAAAATTGGGCACGACAGCTTGAGTGCTTGCATAGGGAAATTTCAAACAGAAAAATATGAAAGTATATTAGATGGTGCCTACAGGCAATACTGATTATGATGTTGCAAGTGCTGATACTACAATACAGTATGAAAGTAGTACGTACGTAGCATTGTAAATTACATGGTGACTACTAATAGATATAGAAATGATGTTGCGAGTGCTGTTAATATGCTTTTGTGCATCTTGGTCAAACTTCAGAAAGCTCGAGGCAGGGTTGGCATGAACCACATTCGCGCCTCAATCATTTTCTTGCTATGTTCAGCTTTCGTGTAGTTAAGTGATGAACTTATGGCTGCCCCCCCATTGACATGCATGTGGATCCAATCTGGAATTGGCTGTTGATGATGTTGGGAGAGCACGTGTGTAGCAAACACACAGTCTGCCTTGAACACTGGCAGAGCTTTGTTAGCATCGGCAGCAGTAGGTTCGAAGTTTTGAGTGGGGTCAAGGACTAATGGATAGTTGATTCCCACAAATACTGATCTCCCATCAAGATTGTTCCTTCTAATCCAGTCCAATGCTACAGGGTCATCCCAATCAAAGGAAATGCTGAAAACATGGTAGCGGAGAAAGGGATAAGAGAGCAGCTCTCTACCATGTATGCCACTAGATCACCATGGCTGCTGGTTCGTGCACCCCTGGTGTGAATCCACAGGACACCTCATCCCCAGCCTAACTCTGCCAAGTACCAGCTGTGTGATGCAATATCTTCAGCCTCAACATCGTCACCAGCTTGGACGTTTGCCGGCTCTTCAATTACTGGAGCATGTATGACACGTGGACCTACAAGTATACCTATGTGTGCATTTCATTTAGCAAAAGTATCACTAACAATGCAGTTGTAACTAATTTATAAATTTTACTTTTAGACAATGGCACTCACTCCACTTGGTCGGTTCCCAGACCAGAACATCTCCTCGCGGCTCTTTCACCGCGTATACGTAATCAATACGACAAGTGTCTATAGTTACCGCAATGGCATCGACAAACTTTGCTGGTGCAAGATAGTCGTTCCGAAGGATAGTCCAGTCCCCGTCATAAGAAAAATCTATGGTAGCAATGAATATATCAAACAACGTTATCGCCATGTAGTACCATTGGTTGTCTAATCTGTACGGTATATTATTATCTATATCTTCAGCAGCTCGATACTCTCTTGCTTGTAGATGTAAGTGCATGGTGGCCCGGGGAAAACCTGGGCACCGCATGGATGAATATCAACACCCTGCATAGGTGGCAACTCGATACGTGCCATATTGTAGGCGTTTTGGAGGTACCAACGCCCCGGGTTCTTTGCCATCGCAATCCACTCTCCTCTGGCACCAACCCAGCGACCCTTGTTTTCATATCCATCTTTTGTTGGGCCACGTAGAGATAAAACAAAACCTTTTCCTCTAACATGGTGATCCCAAGATCTAGCTGAGGTAGAAAGCCACGAGGTTTACCACTAGACGCGCGGTTGCGGATTACTAATGCAGCGTGCCAGTTGATGCAGTGCAGTCCTCACGATCTTGATCCGATCACTTAAGTCCTAGTGCTGATCATACAACACCTCTGCTGGTATCCACACGTACGAGGAGGAGCGCCGTAGGTGAACTAGTAGGTTCGTTATGACGGCAGGACTGCTGTGGATCTAGGGTTTCCAACTCATGAAATGACCTAACCGATCAACGATTTTCATTTCTGGGTTACTATGCTCCACTATATATAGGGAGTGAACATGGGCTCCACTCTCGTGGTCCATTCACTAAAGCCCATACATTATTATTCCATGTGACTCTGACTCACTGACTCAGTCCAAATCCGGCTCGGGTCCAACCCAACCAGATTTCCGGTTCAGATCCAATCCGAACTTTCTCCCGCTCTTAAGTGTGTGACCCCGCAGGCTCATGGCTACTTGGACACGATTGGAGTCCGACTCTCAATCGATCAGTCGGTAGCGGCCCCTAACAGAACATGCCGACTCCCAAGTACCAATGAGTCATGACGACTTGCCTTTCCAATGTGACTTACGTCCGAGTCCCTTTTGCCTCATGACATACCCTGTCACACTATAGGCGAATAATTGTCATCCCTTAAATAGTCCGACTCTCTTCTGGATCCGAGATAAGTGATTCACCCGACTAACTCTTAGTCGATAGCCTTGGTTAACACTTAACCGAGTCATGCATGGCCATGCTTTCTGAATCATACCATCCGAGAGGGCCCAGAGAATATCTCTCCAACTGGAGGGGGAAAATCCCATCTTGGTAATTCACATCACGCGCCTTGATTCTCAGTCGACCCGAACTCTGCCTTTATAACTGCCTAGTTATGGATCAGCGTTTGACAGAACCTAAGTCGGTGATCCTCAACTCGGAATAATCCAAGCAAAGGATGGCTCTCTTCATGGCGATCTCCATCTCCACAATGCCTTCCACTGCTCAGTCGAAACATTATTTCTGCTTCATGCTTGATGAGGCAAGGCTATGAGTCGAATATCAAGAATAATGGTTGTTCTTTGTATTTGAATGATATGTTTCACGGCTTTGCACCCATCCAGGACGGGTTATTTATTTTGAATCTTGATGGTGAGTCGGTTTATAACATAAATGTTAAAACATTAAAACCAAATGATTTGAATATGACTTACTTTTGGCACTGTTGGCTTTGTCATATAAGTTGGAAACGGATGAAGAAGCTCCATGATGATGGACTCCTAACTTCGTTCGATTTGGAGTCGTTCAAGACATGTGAATCTGGCCTACTCAGCAAAATGACCAAGACACCTTTTGCAAAGAGTTGTGAAAGGGCGTCCGACTTGTTGGGACTAGTACATAGTGTTGTATGTGGACCAATGAGCACGCCATCTAGGTGTGGTTATGAGTACTTCATTACCTTCACTGGTGATTTGAGTAGGTATGGATATATCTACTTTATGAAACATAAATCGGAAGCCTTTGAAAAGTTATAAGAATTCCCGAATGAAGCATAGAGTCAACTCGGAAAGAAAATAAAGTTTCTTCGGTCGGACCGAGGAGGCGAGTACATGAGCCATGAGTTTGATGACCATCTGAAAAGTTGTGGAATATTTCCTCATCTCACTCCGCCGGGAACTCTGCAAAGGAATGGTGTTTCGGAAAGGAGGAATCAGACCTTATTGGACATGGTATGATCAATGATGGGTCGAACAGATCTGCCTTTATCATTTTGGGGTTATTGTCTAGAAACAGCGGCATTCACACTAAACAAAGTACCATCAAAGTCGGTAGAGAAGACACCGCATGAGATGTGTACAGGCAAAAGGCCGAGTTTATATTTTCTTAAGATTTGGGGTTGTGAAACATTTGTCAAGCGAATTCAGTCGGACAAGATTACGGCCAAGTCGGATAAATGTATTTTCGTGGGGTATCCGAGGGAAACCTTGGGTTACTACTTCTACAACCGAGAAGAGGGCAAAGTGTTTGTCGCTCGGGACGGTGTCTTCCTTGAAAAAGATTTTCTCAGTCGGGGAGTCAGTGGGAGCACAGTGCAGCTCGAAGAAATTCGAGACGAACTGACTAGTAGCGAGTCGGCAAAAACCTTGGAGGTTGAGCCAATCGTGGTAGCTGAGCCAGTAGCAGCACCTGTACTACGAAGATCGGCGAGATTACTATGTGTTCGTGATGTATTACTGTTAGACACTGATGAGCCGGCAAATTATTCGGAAGCGATGGTGGGATATAATTCCGAGTCATGGTTTGGACCCATGAGATCCGAGTTGAAGTCCATGGATGAAAATCAAGTTTGGAACTTGGTTGATCTTCCAGACGGTGCAAGACCCGTCGAGTGAAAATGGGTTTTTAAGAAGAAGACTGATATGGATGGAAATGTTTGCGTCTATCAAGCACGTCTTGTCGTGAAGGGGTTCCGACAAGTTCAAGGAGTTGATTACGATGAGACTTTCTCGCTCGTAGTGATGCTTAAATCAGTTCGGATCATGTTAGCTATAACAGCTTATTTCGGCTATGAGATATGGCAGATGGATGTCAACACGGCTTTCCTTAACGGAAATTTAACCAAGGACGTGTATATGATATATCCCAAGGGTTTAGTTGATCCGTCTATTGCTGACAAAGTGTGCAAACTTTAGAAATCCATTTATGGGTTGAAGCAAGCATCTCGGAGTTGGAATATTCGCTTTGATGAAGTAGTCAAATCGTTTGGCTTCATCAAGAGTGATCATGATTCTTGTTTATACAAGAAGTTTAGTGGGATCAAAGTAAAATTTCTAATCTTATATGTGGATGACATATTATTAATTGGAAATGATGTCCAGATGTTGCAAGAAACTAAGGAATCATTGGAAAGGAGTTTCTCAATGAAAGAGTTGGGTGAGGCAACATACATCCTCGGAATCCGGATCTATAGAGATAGATCAAGACGGCTCATTGGATTGAGTCAGATTAATTATTTGGACAAAGTGTTGAAGAAGGTCAACATGGAATCGTCTAAGAAGGGGTTCTTACCAATGCCCCATGGTGTAAAACTTAGCAAGACTCAGTGTCCTTCGACAACTGATCAACGAAGTCGGATGAGTGTGGTTTCGTATGCTTCTGCAGTAGGATCCATCATGTATGCCATGATTTGTACTAGGCCGGATGTTTCATATGCTCTAAGTGTTGTGATCAGATACCAAGGTGATCCTAGAGAAATCCACTAGACAATGGCTAAAATATCCTAAAGTACTTGAGAAGGACTAAGGATATGTTTTTGTTTTATGGTGGTGAAGATGAACTCAGTGTAAGGGGTTACACGGATGCGAGTTATCTTACCGACTCTGATGATTCTCGTTCACAATCCGGATACGTGTTTATTATAAATGGAGGTGCTGTGAGCTGGAAGAGTTCCAAGCAAGAGACTGTGTCTGCATCTACAACAGAGGCTGAGCATATTTCCACCTCGGTGGCAGCAAAGGAAGCTGTTTGGATGAGGAATTTCTATGGATCTTGGTGTGGTTCAGGGCTCGTCCAATCCGTTAGACGTGTATTGTGACAACAATGGTGCTACTGCACAAGCCAAGGAACCTAGACAACACCAGAAGAACAAGCACATACTCATGTGGTACCACCTGATTCGCCAGTTCGTGGATCAGTGTGATATCAGGTTATGCAAGGTACACACGGATGCAAATATTGCGGATCCATTGAGAAAGCCGTTACCACAACCAAAGCATGAGGCGCACCTAAGAGCTATGGGCATTAGATGCCTAGACATGTGATGTCGGAAGATTGACTCTAGAGCAAGTGGGAGACTATTGGGAATATGCCCTAGAGGCAACCATGCATGATGATGTTTTCCCATTGTATTCATAAAGATATTAAGTTGTCCTTGTATAAACATCTGATGTTTATCATTGAGTATGCGATTCAGTTGTGGAACTATACATTCATGTTGTTTGTACTAAATATCCTTGGTCATCGAGGTTATGCTGGACACACAACTTAGACCAATGTTAAAGTCGTCTTGATGACTCGGTTCCACTTGTCATGGTCATGGAGATGCTATTCCGACTTACACAGATGCGGCTAAAGAGTTTAGCGAGTCGGATTGACCCGTATTGAGGTATAATGAACAAGTTGTCATTTGTATATCCCAATCAATGTAATCCTTAGACCTGAGGTTATTGCACAGTCCGAGTTGAGGATAATCGACTTAGGTTCTGTCAAACACTGATACGTAACTGGGCAGTTATAAAGGCAGAGTTTGGGTCGACTGAGAATCAAGCTGCATGATGTGAATAACCAAGATAGGATTTTTCCCCACCACATGGAGAGATATTCTGTAGGCCCTCTCAGGTGATATGATTTATAAATCATGGCCATGCACGACTCGGTTAAGTGTTAACCGAGGCTACCGACTAAGAGTTAGTCAGGTAAATCACTTATCTCGGATCGAGAAGAGAGTCGTACTATTTAAGGGATGACAATTATTCGCCTATAGTCTGACAAGGTATGTCATGAGGCAAAAGGGACTCGGACGTAAGTCGCATTGGAAAGGCAAGTTGTCATGACTCATTGGTACTTGGGAGTCGGCACGTTCTGCTAGGAGCCTCTACCGACCAAGCGATTGAGAGTCAGACTCCAATTGTGTCCAAGTAGCCATGAGCCTGCGGGGTCACACACTTAAGAGCGGGAGCAAGTTCAGATTGGATCTGAACCGGAAATCTGGTTGGGTTGGACCCGAGCCGGATTTGGACTGAGTCAATGATTCGGACTCACCGGGACTAATAATGTATGGGCTTTAGTGAATGGGCCACGATATTGGACCCCACGTTCACTCCCTATATATAGTGGAGCATAGTAACCCAGAAATGAAAATCGTTGATCGGTTAGGTCATTCCATGAGTTTGAAACCCTAGCTCCATAGCAGTCCTTCCATCATAACGAACCTAGAAGTTCACCGTCGGCGCTCCTCCTCGTATGTATGGATACCAGCAGAGGTGATGTATGATCAGCACCAGGACGTTCGTGATCGGATAAAGATCATGAGGACTGCACTGCATCAACTGACGCGCTGCATCAGTAATACGCAACCACGCGTCTAGTGGTAAACCTCGTGGCCTTCTACCTCAGCTAGATCTTGGGATCACCACGTTAGAGGAAAAAGATTTGTTTTGTCTCTACATGGCCCAACACATATTCCCAACATCTTCGTCCCAAGTTCCTAGTATGTCATCATCAACTGGTAAAAATGCTTCTACTGTTGGATTGTCTAGTAGCATCAGCAATGCGTCAATAGCCTGCAATAGATTTTCTTCATATCTAGGGGCATGTAAGGTGTTCCACAACAGGGAAAGTGGTGAGCTAGCTTTGCCAAAACCGTGATGAATAAATCATTTATGCAAATAGATGCACCAAGGAAAAAGGTCTTGTTTGGATTAAGTTAAAAGTGTAGGAATAGGAAATTTTTCTATGATGGTGGCACTGTTCAATCGTTTGGTTCAAAGGAATGAGGTCCCAAGAGACACGATAACATCACACATATACTCTTGCATGAGGTTTGACTTTGATTTGACATGTTTATAAGGAATCGTATGTTTTGTTTTCATGTAAACTAAACAGCCAACTTTTTACGGAATACTTGTGTTTTTCAAACACATAAAATATGAAATATAACGACATACTTGATTTGCCAATACACCTGTATCGACAATCCTAGTCATTCTTGTCTTATCAGTTTATATGAGGGAGGATTGAGAACATAGGACATGCGCAGGTTTGTCGGTGAAAAACAGGCGGTTGTAAAACATAGGAAAGCTACCTACATGAATGGCATGTCTCGATGCTACACACATGATGAAAGTGAGGCCTCAAGTAGATGTTCCAATTACTATGGGATTTAGGCATGTGAAGGATTCGAATCCTATGGAAATCATGCAAAACTGCTTTTTAACTCCTCATCACGGTCAACTGGCCATGTATGTGGATCAGATTGAAGTAGGGTGGGCGAACCAAACGGAAGAGCGGGATCTTCCGTAATCCCTCGATGCATTCCAACCATGCCATGAGCCAGGTGAGCGGTGCTCAGAAGATCAACGCGACTGGTGATGTTGCTCAGCAGTCCGTAGTGGAGGTTTCCAAATCCCATTGCCTGGCTGTAGCGCTCAGATATCTTATGCTTCATTGCTCCAGATGGACAAACACTGCCGGATGTCGTTCCGGTGAAGAGAACTGCAGAATATTTGTGGGGATAGTTGGCGGTTTCTACCTTTCTGCAAGGGTGGAGAAGGGCTACAATCGTACACAAGCGGTCGGAGCGGAAGAGGAAGATAATGAGGGCGGGCGGTTTCTCACCAAAATAAAGGATAGGGTCACTACAAGAAATGTGTTAACTTGTGACCTTCTCGTAGTGACGGGAAATGAAAACGTCATAGATCTATGACGATTTGGCAGAAAATTGTCATAGGCTGTTTAGAGAGGTTAAAATCCTATAAAATTATGACGATTTTGTCAAGATCGTCGTAATTTCAGCATACAAAATTGTCATAACCTTCAGGATGCGGCTTATAGCCTTATTTATTCCGCATTATAACCAATTTAAAGCGTCATATCATCTAAAATATAATATATTCGTCGGCCACATCATCAATTACGCCACCATGGCATGCCTATATGTTAATTATTGTATAGGTTTAACTGACCTGGCACCACCTCTACAGGAAATAATCGAAAAAAGTAGACAAGAAAGGGGGATCGAACACATGCCCACACCTACACTCTCTTGGGCCACTAACCACTACACCACACTACAGTTCTTGTACTAATTCCGAGCAGCAGTCTTAATAAGATAAAGTTAGTTATTGGGCTTAGCCAAAGTCGACCAAAAATGGGCAACTAGCGGGGATCGAACCCGCGCCCTCCACTGAACTCTGGACATGGCATTCTAACCACCGCACCATGCTTTCACTTTTGATTTACTACCGAGCTAGTACTATATGTCGATATCTTCGGTTGGACCTGGAAGGGTGGCCTTTTTTATTTCTTTGCGGCTTGGGCCTGGGCCTATACAACATGCACACTTGTTTCTTTTTCTGGCGCCTTGGGCCATCTCGGTTAGTCCATTTAATTTTTTTTCTTAATTCTTTTATATTATTTTATAAAAAGCCCAAAGGGATTGATTTTTGGCTCTAAATTTTTATAAAATTTAGTAGATACTCTTAGGATTTTAGTAATAAATATTTTTATTATTTTAATATAGTGGATTTACTAATCCCACATTAGTTTATGGTAGGGACAACATCATAATTCAAAATATGATTTTCAAACTATGATTTTGAATTACAAATTGTGGGATTGAGCATTACAAAACTGTAAGTGTATCTATGATAAAAGATAATAAGACAGCACGCGAAGGATTTGCATTGATCGGACCGTTTTTGAATTTTTTATGTCCGTTTCAAACTATGGTCAAAACGGCGGACACGAAGGTTCTTAGCTAGGGGACGAGCCTCGCTAGAATTGCATTGTATCTCTGATGAAACAACATATTGCGAGTCTAAAAATGATTTTTGCCAAAAATCATGGGCATCGGATGATGTACCTGTAGTTCAAACCGGACCCACTTCCTACCGATTCGACAGTAATTTGTCTTTTTCGCCAGGAGTGAACGGAAAGGTTTGAGATATCCCGGTTGGGACATTGTCCATATAAGGCGGTCTAATATTTTTACAAAATGTGGTGGTACCATTCTAAAACTGTCATTTGGTGGTTGATTCACAAAAAGGCCCTTTTGAGCTCGGAAAATGGAAAATGGATTTTCCATGCGTCGAAAAGGAAAACTTTCTCCTGCAACATTGTTCGCCATCCCATTATACATATGTGTGCACAATATAGGCACATTATCACAAACTATGCCGCTATTCTGGCCATAACATTGGTCGTTTGGCCCGAAAGCCATGAAACCTCGGAGATGATAGGTCATTTCTGAGAAGGTTTTTTTGAGACACTTGCAAAATACCAAGTTTGGTATTTTTCCTTGCAACTATGTCACATAAGAAGACACCACGCGAAGGATTTGCATTGATCGGACCATTTTTGAATTTTTTATGTCCGTTTCAAACTATGGTCAAAACGGCGGACACGAAGGTTCTTAGCTAGGGGCCGAGCCTCGCTAGAATTGCATTGTATCTCTGATGAAACAACATATTGCGAGTCTAAAAATGATTTTTGCCAAAAATCATGGGCATCGGATCATGTACCTGTAGTTCAAACCGGACCCACTTCCTACCGATTCGGCAGGAATTTGTCTTTTTCGCCAGGAGTGAACGGAAAGGTTTGAGATACCCCAGTTGGGACATTGTCCATATAAGGCGGTCTAATATTTTTACAAAATGTGGTGGTACCATTCTAAAACTGTCATTTGGTGGTTGATTCATAAAAAGCCCCATTTTTTGCGCTCGGAAAATGGAAAATGGATTTTCCGTACGTAGAAAAGGAAAACTTTCTCCTGCAACATTGTTCGCCATCCCATGATACATATGTGTGCAGAATATGAGCACATTATCACAAACTATGCCGCGATTCTGGCTATAACATTGGTCGTTTGGCCCGAAAGCCATGAAACCTCGGAGATGATAGGTCATTTCTGAGAAGTTTTTTTGAGACACTTGCAATATACCAAGCTTGGTATTTTTCCTTGCAACAATGTCACATAAGAATACACCACGCGAAGGATTTGCATTGATCGGACCGTTTTTGAATTTTTTATGTCCGTTTCAAACTATGGTCAAAACGGCGGGCACGAAGGTTCTTAGCTAGGGGATGAGCCTCGCTAAACTTGCATTGGATCTCTGAAGAAAACAGCATATTGTGAGTCTAAAAATGATTTTTACCAAAAATCATGAGCATCGGATCATGTACCTGTAGTTCAAACCGGACCCACTTCCTACCGATTCGGCAGGAATTTGTCTTTTTCGCCAGGAGTGAACGGAAAGGTTTGAGATAATCCGATTGGGACATTGTCCATATAAGTCGGTCTAATATTTTTACAAAATGTGGTGGTACCATTCTAAAACTGTCATTTGGTGGTTGATTCACAAAAAGCCCTGTTTTTTGCGCTCGGAAAGTGGAAAATGGATTTTCCGTACATAGAAAAGGAAAACTTTCTCCTGCAACATTGTTCGCCATCCCATGATACTTATGTGTGCACAATATAGGCACATTATCACAAACTATGCCGCTATTCTGGCCATAACATTGGTCGTTTGGCCCGAAAGCCATGAAACCTCGGAGATGATAGGTCATTTCTGAGAAGGTTTTTTTGAGACACTTTCAAAATACCAAGTTTGGTATTTTTCCTTGCAAATATGTCACATAAGAAGACACCACGCGAAGGATTTGTATTGATCGGACCGTTTTTGAAAATTTTATGTCCGTTTCAAACTATGGTCAAAACGGCGGACACGAAGGTTCTTAGCTAGGGGATGAGCCTCGCTAAACTTGCATTGGATCTCTGAAGAAACAACATATTGTGAGTCTAAAAATGATTTTTACTAAAAATCATGAGCATCGGATCATGTACCTGTAGTTCAAACCGGACCCACTTCCTACCGATTCGGCAGGAATTTGTCTTTTTCACCAGGAGTGAACGGAAAGGTTTGAGATACCCCGGTTGGGACATTATCCATATAAGGCGGTCTAATATTTTTACAAAATGTGGTGGTACCATTCTAAAACTGTCATTTGGTGGTTGATTCATAAAAAGCCCCGTTTTTTGCGCTCGGAAAATGGAAAATGGATTTTCCGTACATAGAAAAGGAAAACTTTCTCCTGCAACATTGTTCGCCATCCCATGATACATATGTGTGCACAATATGGGCATATTATCACAAACTATGCCGCGATTCTGGCTATAACATTGGTCGTTTGGCCCGAAAGCCATGAAACCTCGGAGATGATAGGTCATTTCTGAGAAGTTTTTTGAGACACTTGCAATATACCAATCTTTGTATTTTTCCTTGCAACAATGTCACATAAGAATACACCACGCGAAGGATTTGCATTGATCGGACCGTTTTTGAATTTTTTATGTCCGTTTCAAACTATGGTCAAAATGGCGGGCATGAAGGTTCTTAGCTATGGGTCGAGCCTCGCTAGACTTGCATTGGATCTCTGAAGAAAACAGCATATTGTGAGTCTAAAAATGATATTTACCAAAAATCATGGGCATCGGATCATGTACCTGTAGTTCAAACCGGACCCACTTCCTGCCGATTCGGCAGGAATTTGTCTTTTTCGCCAGGAGTGAACGGAAAGGTTTGAGATACCCCGGTTGGGACATTGTCCATATAAGGCGGTCTAATATTTTTACAAAATGTGGTGGTACCATTCTAAAACTGTCATTTGGTGGTTGATTCACAAAAAGCCCTGTTTTTTGCGCTCGGAAAGTGGAAAATGGATTTTCCGTACGTAGAAATGGAAAACTTTCTCCTGCAACATTGTTCGCCATCCCATGATACATATGTGTGCACAATATAGGCACATTATCACAAACTATGTCGCTATTCTGGCCATAACATTGGTCGTTTGGCCCGAAAGCCATGAAACCTCGGAGATGATAGGTCATTTCTGAGAAGGTTTTTTTGAGACACTTGCAATATACCAAGCTTGGTATTTTTCCTTGCAACTATGTCACATAAGAAGACACCACGCGAAGGATTTGCATTGATCGGACCGTTTTTGAATTTTTTATGTCCGTTTCAAACTATGGTCAAAACGGCGGGGATGAAGGTTCTTAGCTAGGGGATGAGCCTCGCTAAACTTGCATTGGATCTCTGAAGAAACAGCATATTGTGAGTCTAAAAATGATTTTTACTAAAAATCATGAGCATCGGATCATGTACCTGTAGTTCAAACCGGACCCACTTCCTACCGATTCGGCAGGAATTTATCTTTTTCACCAGGAGTGAACGGAAAGGTTTGAGATACCCCGGTTGGGACATTGTCCATATAAGGCTGTCTAATATTTTTACAAAATATGGTGGTACCATTCTAAAACTGTCATTTGGTGGTTGATTCATAAAAAGCCCCGTTTTTTGCGCTCGGAAAATGGAAAATGGATTTTTCGTACGTAGAAAAGGAAAACTTTCTCCTGAAACATTGTTCGCCATCCCATGATACATATGTGTGCACAATATGGGCACATTATCACAAACTATGCCGCGATTCTGGCTATAACATTGGTCATTTGGCCCGAAAGCCATGAAACCTCGGAGATGATAGGTCATTTCTGAGAAATTTTTTTGAGACACTTGCAATATACCAAGCTTGGTATTTTTCCTTGCAACAATGTCACATAAGAATACACCAAGCGAAGGATTTGCATTGATCGGACCGTTTTTGAATTTTTTATGTCCGTTTCAAACTATGGTCAAAACGGCGGGCACGAAGGTTCTTAGCTAGGGGCCGAGCCTCGCTAGACTTGCATTGGATCTCTGAAGAAAACAGCATATTGTGAGTCTAAAAATGATATTTACCAAAAATCATGGGCATCGGATGATGTACCTGTAGTTCAAACCGGACCCACTTCCTGCCGATTCGGCAGGAATTTGTCTTTTTCGCCAGGAGTGAACGGAAAGGTTTGAGATACCCCGGTTGGGACATTGTCCATATAAGGCGGTATAATATTTTTACAAAATATGGTGGTACCATTCTAAAACTGTCATTTGGTGGTTGATTCACAAAAAGCCCTGTTTTTTGCGCTCGGAAAGTGGAAAATGGATTTTCCGTACGTAGAAAAGGAAAACTTTCTCCTGCAACATTGTTCGCCATCCCATGATACATATGTGTGCACAATATAGGCACATTATCACAAACTATGCCGCTATTCTGGCCATAACATTGGTCGTTTGGCCCAACCTCGGAGATGATAGGTCATTTCTGAGAAGGTTTTTTTGAGAAACTTGCAATATACCAAGCTTGGTATTTTTCCTTGCAACTATGTCACATAAGAAGACACCACGTGAAGGATTTGCATTGATCGGACCGTTTTTGAATTTTTTATGTCCGTTTCAAACTATGGTCAAAACGGCGGGGATGAAGGTTCTTAGCTAGGGGATGAGCCTCGCTAAACTTGCATTGGATCTCTGAAGAAACAGCATATTGTGAGTCTAAAAATGATTTTTGCTAAAAATCTTGAGCATCGGATCATGTACCTGTAGTTCAAACCGGACCCACTTCCTACCGATTCGGCAGGAATTTGTCTTTTTCACCAGGGGTGAACGGAAAGGTTTGAGATACCCCGGTTGGGACATTGTCCATGTAAGGTGGTCTAATATTTTTAAAAAATATGTTGGTACCATTCTAAAACTGTCATTTGGTGGTTGATTCACAAAACGCCCCGTTTTTTGCGCTCGGAAAATGGAAAATGGATTTTCCGTACGTAGAAAAGGAAAACTTTCTCCTGCAACATTGTTCGCCATCCCATGATACATATGTGTTCACAATATGGGCACATTCTCGCAAACTATGCCGCGATTCTGGCCATAACATTGGTCGTTTGGCCCAAAAGCCATGAAACCTCGGAGATGATAGGTCATTTCTGAGAAGGTTTTTTTGAGACACTTGCAATATACCAAGCTTGGTATTTTTCCTTACAACTATGTCACATAAGAAGACACCACGCGAAGGATTTGCATTGATCGGACCGTTTTTGAATTTTTTATGTCCGTTTCAAACTATGGTCAAAACGGCGGGCACGAAGGTTCTTAGCTAGGGGATGAGCCTCGCTAAACTTGCATTGGATCTCTGAAGAAACAGCATATTGTGAGTCTAAAAATGATTTTTACCAAAAATCATGAGCATCGGATCATGTACCTGTAGTTCAAACTGGACCCACTTCCTACCGATTCGGCAGAAATTTGTCTTTTTCGCCAGAAGTGAACGAAAAGGTTTGAGATACCCCGGTTGGGACATTGTCCATATAAGGCGGTCTAATATTTTTACAAAATATGGTGGTACCATTCTAAAACTGTCATTTGGTGGTTGATTCACAAAAAGCCCTGTTTTTTGCGCTCGGAAAGTGGAAAATGGATTTTCCGTACGTAGAAAAGGAAAACTTTCTCCTGCAACATTGTTCGCCATCCCATGATACATATGTGTGCACAATATAGGCACATTATCACAAACTATGCCGCTATTCTGGCCATAACATTGGTCGTTTGGCCCGAAAGCCATGAAACCTCGGAGATGATAGGTCATTTCTGAGAAGGTTTTTTTGAGACACTTGCAATATACCAAGCTTGGTATTTTTCCTTGCAACTATGTCACATAAGAAGACACCACGCGAAGGATTTGCATTGATCGGACCGTTTTTGAATTTTTTATGTCCGTTTCAAACTATGGTCAAAACGGCGGGGATGAAGGTTCTTAGCTAGGGGATGAGCCTCGCTAAACTTGCATTGGATCTCTGAAGAAACAGCATATTGTGAGTCTAAAAATGATTTTTACTAAAAATCTTGAGCATCGGATCATGTACCTGTAGTTCAAACCGGACCCACTTCCTACCGATTCGGCAGGAATTTGTCTTTTTCACCAGGGGTGAACGGAAAGGTTTGAGATACCCCGGTTGGGACATTGTCCATGTAAGGTGGTCTAATATTTTGAAAAAATATGTTGGTACCATTCTAAAACTGTCATTTGGTGGTTGATTCACAAAACGCCCCGTTTTTTGCGCTCGGAAAATGGAAAATGGATTTTCCGTACGTAGAAAAGGAAAACTTTCTCCTGCAACATTGTTCGCCATCCCATGATACATATGTGTTCACAATATGGGCACATTCTCGCAAACTATGCCGCGATTCTGGCCATAACATTGGTCGTTTGGCCCAAAAGCCATGAAACCTCGGAGATGATAGGTCATTTCTGAGAAGGTTTTTTTGAGACACTTGCAATATACCAAGCTTGGTATTTTTCCTTACAACTATGTCACATAAGAAGACACCACGCGAAGGATTTGCATTGATCGGACCGTTTTTGAATTTTTTATGTCCGTTTCAAACTATGGTCAAAACGGCGGGCACGAAGGTTCTTAGCTAGGGGATGAGCCTCGCTAAACTTGCATTGGATCTCTGAAGAAACAGCATATTGTGAGTCTAAAAATGATTTTTACCAAAAATCATGAGCATCGGATCATGTACCTGTAGTTCAAACTGGACCCACTTCCTACCGATTCGGCAGAAATTTGTCTTTTTCGCCAGGAGTGAACGAAAAGGTTTGAGATACCCCGGTTGGGACATTGTCCATATAAGGCGGTCTAATATTTTTACACAATGTGGTGGTACCATTCTAAAACTGTCATTTGGTGGCTAGTTCACAAAAAGCCCCGTTTTTGCGCTCGGAAAATGGAAAATGGATTTTCCGTACGTAGAAAAGGAAAACTTTCTGCTGCAACATTGTTCACCATCCCATGATACATATGTGTGCATAATATGGGTACATTATCACAAACTATGACGCAATTCTGGCCATAACCTTGGTCGTTTGGCCCGAAAGCCATGAAACCTCGGAGATGATAGGTCATTTCTGAGAAGGTTTTTTTGAGACACTTGCAATATACCAAGCTTGGTATTTTTACTTGCAACTATGTCACATAAGAAGACACCTCGCGAAGGATTTGCATTGATCGGACCGTTTTTGAGTTTTTTATGTCTGTTTCAAACTATCGTCAAAACGGCGGGCACGAAGGTTCTTAGCTAGGGGATGAGCCTCGCTAAACTTGCATTGGATCTCTGAAGAAACAGCATATTGTGAGTCTAAAAATGATTTTTACCAAAAATCATGAGCATCGGATCATGTACCTGTAGTTCAAACCGGACCCACTTCCTACCGATTCGGCAGGAATTTGTCTTTTTCACCAGGGGTGAACGGAAAGGTTTGAGATTCCCCGGTTGGGATATTGTCCATGTAAGGTGGTCTAATATTTTTAAAAAATATGTTGGTACCATTCTAAAACTGTCATTTGGTGGTTGATTCATAAAACGCCCCGTTTTTTGCGCTCGGAAAATGGAAAATGGATTTTCCGTACGTAGAAAAGGAAAACTTTCTCCTGCAACATTGTTCGCCATCCCATGATACATATGTGTGCACAATATGGGCACATTATCACAAACTATGCCGCGATTCTGGCCATAACATTGGTCGTTTGGCCTGAAAGCCATGAAACCTCGGAGATGATAGGTCATTTCTAAGAAGGTTTTTTTGAGACACTTGCAATATACCAAGCTTGGTATTTTTCCTTGCAACTATGTCACATAAGAAGACACCACGCGAAGGATTTGCATTGATCGGACCGTTTTTGAATTTTTTATGTCCGTTTCAAACTATGGTCAAAACAGCGGGGACGAAGGTTCTTAGCTAGGGGATGAGCCTCGCTAAACTTGCATTGGATCTCTGAAGAAACAGCATATTGTGAGTCTAAAATGATTTTTACCAAAAATCATGAGCATCAGATCATGTACCTGTAGTTCAAACCGAACCCACTTCCTACCGAATCGGCAGGAATTTGTCTTTTTCGCCAGGGGTGAACGGAAAGGTTTCAGATACCCCGGTTGGGACATTGTCCATGTAAGGTGGTCTAATATTTTTTAAAAATATGTTGGTACCATTCTAAAACTGTCATTTGGTGGTTGATTCACAAAACGCCCCATTTTTTGCGCTCGGAAAATGGAAAATGACCATTTCTTCTACAACCAATCAAATTACAGGGTTCGGCCTCCCACGGATCAGGTATCTCAGCCTCATTAAAACCGTTAAAAGCCAATCCAACACTTCTGTGCTCACCCAAAGAAACACACCTGAAAAAACCACACCTACTTCGATTCCCCTCTGTCCTCTTTCCCCTTGACCTAGATCGAGATCGATGCGCCCTCCTCTCTTTTCCTTGTGCCGCCACCACATTCCTCCTCTCTTTTCCTTGCGTCGCCATAGCTGCCTCCCTTCCTCCTCCTCACACCCGAAGCCGACTCCGATGCCGCATAAGCCAAATATGGGCAGCACCCCTGCGATGCATGCGACACCCGCGAGCTCGGATGAACCGACGACGGTGTTCGGGAGCTCGAACAAGGAGCCGACGATTTCGGTGGTGGCCGCGCAGGTTGCCGCGGTGGTGGCGACCGTGGACGGGTCAGGCGGCGTGGGGGTTGGTGAGCGGCGGAGCCTGGCGGAGCGGCTGTGGATGGGGAGCCTCCTGGAGGGCGGCCTGTCCTACTAGGAATCAACTCTGTCACCGCCACCACCCGTGCCCCCTCTCTCGATCTCGATGCAGAGAGGTTCCTCGCCGGATCCCCACGCCACCCACCCAGCGCCGCCCAGCCAACGCTGCCTACCCAGATCCCCATGCACCCACCCCAGTTCCACCCCCACCCCACCATAACCAGTCCAGAACTGATCTAGAGAACCACCGTAACCCACCATCGCCCATCTCCACTGCCTCGCCCCTTCACAACTGCAGCCACCTCCACCGCCTCACCAGATCCCTCCCTTCCTGCCGCCCATCTCACTCACCCTCTCGAGATTTCTCCCATCTAGATCGAGGGAGAACCCTTGTCGTCTTACCCCTTCTCATCGGTGCCCTGCTGCTCCTCCCTCCACGAGCGCCACAAGGAGACCCATCTCCTGCTGCTGCTTGTCGCCTCCGACGCTGCGCACCGACCCCGTCCGCGTCGAAGCACTCCACCCTAAGCTCCTTCACGTGCTCGCCGGTCCGACCTGCCACCACAACTCCCACATGGATGCCGCTCGGCAGCGTCCTCCCAAACCTCTTCTTGAGAACCCCGGTGAGGCCTCCCTCCTCCTGCTGCTCCTCCCACATCTCATGTGGGTGTGTACGTACATCAGCGTCTCAATTTAGATGTCGCATGTTTGCTTTCTACTTAATTGTGCATCAGTAGACAGTGCTGGTACATAGCTTATGTTTGTATATTATGGATACATAGCTGCTGTTTATAGCTACTGGTACATTGCCGGATTTTTACTGCAGTTAATCTTTGTGTGCAATCAAATGATATGAGAAAATGAATATTAGTGTTGAAAAATGAACTTTCTCAATGCTTTTGATACCCAATCAGTCTACTCGCACTACTCTGAAACTTGTCTACTCCACTGAGTACTTGACTTGTATGTGTCCTGTCATCTCTTGTGTTTTCTCAGGTTGGAATCCTAATGGAGGAGCAAGGAGGGGCGAGTACCGGATGATGGACTGGGAGGATGTGGCAGCAGCCGAGGTCTTCGGTAGCCTGCTGTTCAGCGGACAAGAGCGGATCATGGAGGACGAAGTGAACACCAGTTTTCTCAAGATCACCTCCGCCTTCACCTCGTTCACCTCTCCAGCGGCAAGATTGGTGACTGCTACATCGACATGCTAAGTGGTAAGGTACTCCAGTCCCATACTCGGTGGTGCTGCTGCCGAAATAGAAACAATAGAACTTAGTGATGCTACTATTGTGTCTACTTGGGGAATAATAGTAGAATTAGTTTGCCAAATGGTTTACTCCAATACATATTTGTCGCTGTTGAAGTGGTGATTCGACTAACATATCTCATTGCAGTTGAAGTACTAGTATATATCCTGATGCATGTCTCAATACTTATTGTGTATCTGTGTATATCCTGATGCATGTCTCAATAGTCTCTATTGTGCCCATATTAAAATTTTATAACCTCTCTGACCACACGATAGCTTCATGTCCTCATATACCTTCCTTTATTTTGAGAGAGGCTCCATACATGCTCCAGGATTGCTCGATTTATTTGTGGAGAAATAGATGTCTGAACTGGGATGTTTATTGGCTCTCTTCTGTTGTACCTATCTAAACTGATGCTTCTATTTTGGTTATGCTAGAGTAATGCATCATCTTAATTTTTTGAAAACCTTGAGATAATATGTATGCCAATCCTACTAAGTTCCATTTTTAGAGCTTTGGGAAATGACTTATTGTATATTTACCAAACATTTTTTCCCCCATTGTTGTATCCAGTACACAGTTATATTTGATTAAATTCTCTTGCTTACAAGTTATTATTTATTCCCAGACACAAATGTGTGGTGATGTGCCTTGCTGAACCAGGGGAGTTAGCTGTGTGCTACATTTCATGCTACAGCGCACCAAACCTAGCCATGGCACCGCGTTCATATCGTCGAGTTCACCGCACTGCAACTGCAGAGGCGCTTCCTTCTCTGGATTAGATAAGTCCTTGATTTAACCTCTTTGTGTCCCTTGCTACTTGGTTGATAGGCCACTGTTGTACATGTTCCTTTGTATTTAGGCTCTGATGCGAGTGACAATAATCTCAGTGTAAAACTGGAATTGAACATACATCGTGTTATGGATCATATGCTAAATTAATAGGTGTATTCATGCATTATAAATTTGAGTTGAATTCATGTATGTATCATTGGCTGATATGATACCTAAATTAGGACTATTAGCTGTTAGCTGCTCATAGGCTATACAGGTGCATTTCTGTTTTGAATGTTGTTCTTGCAGGATAGATACATATTGTTTCATAGTATGGTAAAGTTCTATTTTATAGTTATGGTCTGATTATATTTTTTGTTGGAAGCATGCGTGCTGTGTTATTTGATATACCCTAAGCAGTTAGCAACTTGATGTGTTGTTTGTGTAGGGGAGAGGTCCTGATAATGCAATAGCAAGGGGCATCTAGCTTTGGAGTCGAGTTTGGTTGGCTGGAAGGATATGCTTTGTTTCCTCATGCTCTGACCGTCGATGGATGTTACCTATTCAAGGGATATGGTCCTGTAGTGGTTTTACATTCTGTTGCAGCCTTGTATTATGATGGAAGGTTCAATTTGTGTTGTATTTTTATACCTGGATTATTATTTTGTATATCAGTATCTGCCATTTGAACATCGGAAATATTGTAATAGAGTTATGCATATTCGTTTTTTGTTGTATTTTCAAACCTGGATTATTATTTTGTATATCAGTATCTGTGATTTAAACAATGAAAATATCGTTATATTCTTGATTATCAAAAATAATTGATGTACTCAGTTCTGATTAAATTATTTGTTGTTAAATTATTAACAAATCATGAAAAATAAAACTGGACAAGTGTTGTATGAAAATTGAAACTGAAAAGCGGGCTTGTCCCAAACAGAAATGTATCGTAAAAAGGCCGAGGCCCAAAATAGAAAAGAGGCCATAAAAAGGCTAAGGCCTGAGAGAGACACACCATAAAAGGCCGACGACTAGAAAAAGAAAAGCCAGAATTATTGGGCTTAGCCCAAGTAAGCAACTAAAATGGACTGGGCTGATTTTGATTTAAGACGATTTCATTTCGTCACAATTTCGCCATGTAGGATCGGCCACATAGGATCTGAGCTGGCCTGGCTAGAAGGTCCATAACGATATTGGATCGTCATAGACGTTATGACGATTCAATATCGTCATAGACGGTTATGACGATTTTATCAAAAACGTCGTTATAGTTCATTTGCGATGCCCAGCTTTTGACGATCTCAAAATCGTCATAGAATCTTCATAAACGGACTACTATGACGATTATGTGACGAAAATTGAGGGTCATATATAGCCAGATTCCTTGTAGTGGGTAGGGGCGTCCATCGGTTCTCCTGCGGTTTTCAGATCGACTCCTCCGTCCTCGTGACAAGGAATGTCCAAATGCAGAAGTTAACCTAGACGCTTATGAAAAAAGGAATAATAATAATAGACAATTAGATATATTTCTTAAACGCTCTGGCCCACAACGCTCGCCCCATGTTTAAGGGGATAATGTTTTTTTCCTGTCGGTAGCTAGGGCATGATCGCAAGGAAAATGACACCGTGTCAGAAAAAAGTTAGAAGTGCCCGATGCCAGAAAACAAAATTTGTTTTGCGTGCATGTATAGTAAAGGTCCTGAAATTTACTAATAGTGTACCTTGTGTCTGCAGGGACCAATCGCAGCTTTGCTCTAACATCGTACAGACTTCAAAATTCTCCTCCTCACTACTCTCGTGCTGCCGCCTGCGTGCTCTCCGTCTCTTTGCTCCTAGATTTTTTTTCAACAGGATGAAACTCCTTGTGGCAATATTGTTTTTTTCTGGAGGAAAATAGTGGAAATATTATTCACCATGAGAAGAGTCACCCATATACTTCTACCAAGTATGGTAACTCCACCACGCCAAGTTCTTGCATAGCTAAGAACTTGATTTTTTTCAGAAACTCTCGGTGGTATTGATGTACCGAATTCCTACTTAGCTTAAAAAGATTTATGGAAAATTTTAAGATTAATTACCACATTTACTTGTACTCCTGTAGTTAAAATTTTACACTTACGGTGGGAGTACATTTTACATCCAGGACATAAACAAGGGAAATTCACAACGAGGTCCATACATTTATCAAAAAGGACCCTCCAATTAAGCAAGGAAAATAGTCGGGTTCAACTCCTTCTCGAGAGAGGAACTGATCGAGCCATACTATTCAATTATTTCTAGAATATGGCCAAATTTGGCGGCATGCAAATTCTTAGATACGGGATCACCAACATAAACTATGATGTAGATATGGCCATGACCTTGGTTGTTCGGTTCGAAATCTAAGAATGTTCATACTCATTGAGAATTATGCTTCATTTCGTTTAAATTTTACCACTTACTAGACGGTGTGAGTACATTTTACATCAAGTTCCTAAAAAGGAAAATTACATCAAGATCCATACATTTCGCACAAAGCACCCTAAAATTAAGCAAGGAAAATAGTTGGATAAGCTCCTTCCCAAGATAGCAGTTAATCGAGCCATACTCTTCATACTACTTCCTCTTTGATTGTTTTCAAAATATGCCTAAAATTAGCGGCATGCATATTTTTGGATATGAGATCATGAACATAAAGTATGATGTAGTTATGGCCATGTACGTGGTCGTTCTTCTTGAAACCGAAGAATGTTCATACTGATTAACAACTAAGCTTAATTTCGTTTAAATTTAAAAAATTATTTTTTGGTTCAAATGTTACATAGATGTGGGAGTACATTTTACATCAAACACCTAAAAAATGGAAAATTACATCGAGGTCCATACTTTTAGCACGAAGCACCCTTAAATTAAGCAAAAAGAAAACAGTAGGGTCCGGCTCCTTCTCGATAGAGTATGCAACTGATCGTGCCATACTCTTCATACTACTTCCTCTTTGATGGTTTACAAAATATGGCCAAATTTTTCAGCATGCAAATTCTTGGTTATGGGATCATCAACATAAAGTATGATGTAGATAACGCCATGACCTTGGTCGTTCGGCTTCAAATGCAAGAATGTTCACACACATTGTGACAACTAAGCTTAGATTCGTTTAAAATTTACCAATTGCTTTTAGGTTCGAATTTACATTGATGATGGTAGTATGTTTTATATCAAGGACCTAAAAACGGAAAATCACATCGAGGTTTGTACATTTAGAACGAAGCATCCTAAAATTAATCAGGGCAAATAGTCGGGTTTGGCTCCTTCTCGAGAGAGTACGCAACTGATCATGCCATACTCTTCATACTACTTCCTCTTCGTTTGTTTCCAACATATGGTAAAACTTGGCGGCATGCAAATTCTTGAATATGAGATCATCAACATAAAGTATATGATGTAGATATGACTTTCTTTAATTTAAAGGAAAACACTAATTATTTTCATATCTAAATTCCAAAATGTTATTTTGTTCATAAAACTTGGAAACTCCCATTATTTCGTAACATTTTTGTTCGCCATGCCAAGATGCACCAACCTACAAAGTATGGGATCGAACATTACCAAAGAGTATGTCCATTAACCCTACATTTTCGGCCTGAAGCCCGATAATGTTCATACATGGCAGGACATATTTGAAGGAGTTTGTTTTTCAAAAGTTGTGAATTCTCATGATTATTATCTTTGACGGCAATTAGTTCAAGTCAAAGGATGTCGTGCGATGTTTCTTCGTTTGTTTTTTATTGATTTTGAATCAAGTTGAAATTTTTCTAGATGCAAATTGATTTTTTTACATTCGATTTTTTCAAAGCCTGAGTTTGTAACTTAGAAAATTGAATTTTTTTCCTAATCCTATAAATTGAAAAACATTATTGTCACTTAGAAAATTGGTAATGTTAATAAACTGAGTAATTTAAGTGGACAGGCTTTTACTAATAATAAGAATATTGACAACTCAAGGAACTTGGGAATCGTGAGTAAGAGCATGATCGTCCACTTTGTCTAAAACTAGAGTGTAGCATTTCGAGTCATAGACTGCGTACATTATTTATAAACAAAATACTCATGTCACACGGAAAATTGTCATAAAGTTTTTCCTGGTATTTGAGAACTCCTACTAGCAAAACAGATTAGTACAACAAGATGAGCCCAGTATAGCAGATGTCGAAACTCTATCCTAAATAAACATATGATGTCGATAAGGGCGTGATCTTCATTATTTAGTTTGAGTTGAAACTAGAGAATAATTAATAAGACAATGCCACACATAAAAAATTGTAATTTTTATTCTTTATTTGAATGTGAACAAACCCATGTAAACTTTATCTCGATGCGGATGCACGACAAGAATTTTAAATTTTCATAACTTTCGGTGGATTTCGATGTATTGAATTCCTGGTTAGCTTCAAAAGTTTTTTGAAAAAATTGAAGAGCAGTCTATAAAGCTTACTTGTACTAAAAAATTGACATGGTCGATAGGAGTACATTTTACATCGAAGACCTCAAATAATAGAAAATTACATAGAGGTCCAAACATTTAGCACAATGTCCCTTAAAATTAAGCAAAGAAAAGCAGTTTGGTCTGCTCCTTCTCTAGTGAGCAGCTGAGCCATACCGTACTACTGTACTTGATTCACACACAAAAAATGCTCGTCACTTTTGAACCAACATGGTGCATGTCCCACAGGATGTGAAATGAAATGACAAGACAAGTCAAACGCACATGTGCAGCGCCACGTATTGGACGAGGGAGAGATCAGCCGGCCGGGATGCGGGGATGCTGATGAGGAAGTGAAGGAGAGAGAAAACACAATTTGTTTTACCCATCACCGTATGTCTGTACTCTGTACCTCGTGTCAGGAACCCATCATAGCTTTTCTCTGATATCGCACAACCTTCAAATCCTACTCTTTGCTACTCTCGCGCTGCCTCCCACGTGCTCTTCGTCTCTTCTCGCTCCTAGATTTTTTGTTGAATAGGGGAAAACTCCTTTTTTTACTGCAAACTGTGAGGCAAAAGCTCTACAGTAATTTATTTAATAAACAAATAAAAAGTGTTCTGTACACATATTTACATGTTAAAGAAAACGTGGGTGATTAGTAAGTTGTAAGATCTAATGCAAACCTGTGATCCAACCAATTAGTTGCTCCATGTACAGGGGGAAACTCCTTGTAAAAATATTGTTTTTTATGAAAATATTTGCAATATTGTTCACCATACCAAGATGCACCCATGTACTTCTACCAAATATGGTAACTCCACCACGCTAAGTTCTTGCATAGCTAAGAACCTGAATTTTTCAGAAATTATCGATGGTTTTGATGTACTGAATTCCTACTTAAGGACATATTTTGAAGGAGTTTGTTTTTTTGAAAGTTGTGAATTCTCATGATCATCATCTTTGACTGTAAGTAGTACAAGTCAGAGGATGTCGTGCAATGTTTTTTCATTTTTTATTGATTTCTAATCAAGGTCAAATTTTCTAGATGCAAATTGAATTTTTTTACATTCGATTTTTTTGAAGCCTAAGTTTGTCACTTTGAAAATTGAATTTTTTTTCCTGATCCTATAAATTGAAAAAAATTCTTGTCACTTATAAAATTGGTAATCTTAATAAATTGAGTAATTTAAGTGGACGGGTTTCACTAATAATAAGAATCTTGAAAACTCAAGGAATTTGGGAATCGCGAGTAAGAGTACAGTCGTTCACTCTGTCTGAAACTAGAGTGTAGCATTTCGAGTCATAGACTCTGTACATTCTTTATAGACAAAACACTCATGTCACACGGAAAATTATCATAAACTTTTCCTGATATTTGGAAAATCTTGCGCGCAAAATGGATTAGACAACAAGATGCACCTAATATAGCAGATGTCCGAACTCTATACTAAATAAACATATGATATAGATAAGGGCATGCCATTCGTCGTTTAGTTTGACTTGAAACCAGAGAATAATTAATAAGAGAACACCACACAAAAAATATTGTACTTTTTATTTTGAATGTTATCAAAACCATGTCAACTTTGTCATGATATGGATTCACAGCAAGAACTTGAATTTTTCAGAACTTTCAGTGGCTTTCGATGTACTAAATTCCTGGTTAGCTTAAAAAAATTGAAAATTTTAAGAGCAATCTACCGATATTTACTTGTAGTAAGAATTCGACATGGTCGGTGGCACTACATTTTACATCGAATGCCTCAAATAATAGAAAATTACATATAGTTCCAAACATTTAGCACAAAGGTCCCTGAAATTAAGCAAGGTGAAGCAGTTTCGTCCGCTCCTTATCCAGTGAGCAGCTGAGCCATACCGTACTACTATACTTACTTTCTTCGCACAAAAAAACGCTCTTCACTTTTGAACCAGCGTGCAACAAGTCATGCAGGATGTGAAATGGAAGGACAAGGCAAGTCAAATGCACGTGCACAGCGCCACGTATTGGACGAGGGTGAGATCAGCCGACCTGGGTGTAGGGCTGCTGACGAGGAACTGAAGGAGAGAGAAAACATATTTTTTTTACCGATAACCGTATGTTTGTACTCCGTACCTCGTGGTAGGAACCCATCGCAGCTTTGCTCTGACATCGCACAACCATCAAATCCTACTCTGCGCTGCTCTCGCACTGCCTCCTGCGTGCTTTCCGTCTCTTCTAACTCCCAGATTTTTTTTCAACAGGGGGCAACTCCTATTTGCAATATTGTTTTTTAGGAAAATAGTACTATCAATATTGTTCACCATGCCAATAGACACCCATGTACATCTACGAAGTATGGTAACTCCACCATCCCAAATTCTTGCATAGCTAAGAACTACATTTTTTAGAAACTCTCAGTAGTTTTGATGTACTGAATTCGTAGTTAGCTTAGAAAGGTTTTTGGAAAATTTTAAGATCAATCTATCGCATTTACTTGTACTCCGTAAAATAATCCCTTGTGCATCACTATCTTTTGAATAACCATCCCTCCGAATGTTTGGGAAGGAAGTGAAAATTTCGAAACCGAGAAACATTGAACTACTAAGCAGTAGTAGGAGTACTAATTTTTGCTGCCAAGACCCAAAATGGTTCCTTCCTATGCACACCAATGCAGGAGGTGGATGAGCGAGCTACTCACACGGAGCCGCCGACACAAGAAGGGTCCACACACGTGCGTAGCACCATGTTTTGGACAAGGGAGAGATGAACCGTCCGGGGTATGGGGATGGTGAGGAAGTGAAGGAGAGAGAAAATACAATTTATTTTGCATGCATACTCCATATAATAGTACTACTACTAGTCCGTACTAATAGTACTAGTAGTTCACTATACCCTATACCCCGTGTCAGGAAGCCATCATGGCATCCCATTCAACTACTCCTCTCCCTGTTTAAAAGAAAAGTCATCTTTGCTGCTCTCTCGAGATGCCTCCTCTTTACCCATAGTCTCTCTTCTCACTCTTTCTTTTTTATACACATACATATTCTTCCTACTTGCTTTACAGAAAATACACTCCAATCCCCTAAAAAAATGATTTTTTTTATTTTCCTAATCTCCCAATGGCAACACTATTTACCATGCCAAGATTCACCCATATGCTCCCAAATATGGGAACATCATGCACCTGGCGAGTTGTGATCCAGGAGGCAGGGGTGGTCTGTGCTCACCGGAATTGGTGTCGGAGCACGTCAGAGTCAGTGGCGATGTGAGCGGCATTCAAGCAGCCTGGAGGCTCCTATGGTGTGGTGACCGAGCGGAGGGCGAGGCGATTAGAAGAGCGTGGTCGCGGGACGGATTAATATGCGCAGTTACTCGAATTCGTTCGATTTGAAAACAGCCAGAAACGGCCGGGAGGGGATCGCGGCGTGGTCGCTGGCTTGAAGACGATGCTAAGCTGGTGTGTGGGTCTGTGGGGTCAGCGAGGGGGTGGGCCTGCTTGCAGGTGAGAAAAGATCCGTGGGGAGAGAGGGGTGAGCCGGGTGGGCTGGTTACTGGGCCTGCTGGGCTAGGATGCTGGGTAGGTTAGCTGGGTTAGGTTGTTTCCCTTTTTTTTCTTCTTTATTTCTTTTCCTTTTCCATTTCTATTTTCTGTTTTAATTCAAACCATTTGATTCAAGCTTCAATTTGAATTCAAATTTTTACCAAAACTTTTGAGTAGGTTTAAACTATTTATTAGTGTGTTATTTAATCCAACTTTGGGTAATTCAAATATTTCCTTATAATTTAATATTTATTTAAATTAGGCAAATTTGTCTTTATTTAAATAAAATTGAATATGGTTCAAACCCATATAATTTTATTCAAATAATCATTTATTCTTTTTATTTTATTTGATTTACTTTTATTCCATTTGGTTATGGATTTGGCCAAGATTTAAATTGTCTTTTAAATATTTTTTATTTATTTAATTCTTTCTTTATCTTATAAAATTCGTATCTTTTTATTTATAGTTCCAAAATTGGTGATTTCAATTTGTATAATTTTATTTAATATTTGTTTATCTTTTTAAATCCTTTTAGGATTACTTTGTTCACAATTTGGTGTTGATTTTGGCTAGGAGCTTTATTAGCCTTGGGAATTTCTTTCTTTTATCTTATTAAATTCATAAGTTTTTATCCATGGCTCCAAATTGAGTGCAACCAATTTCCATGGTTTTTTAATGTTTTTGTTTACCATTTTTATCACTTATAAATGTTTGTTGCTGTATTTTTATGTGTATCAAATCCATAGTCTTGGAGTGATCTTGGGGATAATTTATTTCATTAGGGTTTTAGGGTTTTTGGCTCAACTTTTCCAAGTGCTTTAAATTCAAGATTATTTTCCTTGCATGAATCCCTTTGATTTGTTTGGAAATATGTTTGTTTCCTTTTCATTCAAATTTGTCAAGTAGGGTTTTGATGTTTCCATTTATAAGCAAAAAATTTATTTTCACTCTAAATTTCAACATTTGTTTCTTTTCATTGTATATTTTTCACATTTCAAAATTTGGAAAATTTTGGGATGTGACACGAGTACATTTTACATGAAGGACCTAAAAAAGGGAAAGTTGCATTGAGGTCCCTACATCTTGCACAAAGCACCATAAAATTAAGCAAGTAAAACGGAAGGGTCGACTCCTTCTCGAAAAAGCACCTCATCGATCCATACTCGTCATACTACTTCCTCTTCGATTATTTTCAAAATATGGCTCAATTTGGCGTCATGAAATTCTTGGATATGGGATCATCATCAACATAAAGTATGATGTACCTATGGCCATGACATCGGTCGTTCGGCTCGAAATCCAAAAATGTTCATACTCGTTGACAACTAAGCTTAATTTCTTTTAGATTTTACCACTTAGTTTTAGTTTAAAATCTTAAACGGGTGGTGGAAGTACATTTTACACCAAGGACCTAAAAAAGTGAAAATTACATCGTGGTCTGTACATCTACCAAAAAGGACCCTAAAAAGGGGAACATTACATTGAGGTCCATATATATCTAACACGAGGAACCATAAAATTAAGCAAGGAAAAAAGTTGGGTCGGCTCCTTCTCGAGAAAGCACCTCATCAAGCCATAATCTTCATACTACTTCCTCTTCGATTGTTTTCAAAATATGAGCAAATTTTACACGGGAGGTGGGAGTACATTTTACACCGAGGACCAAATGAAGGTAAAATTAAATTGGGTTGCATACATTTACAAATAGGTCCCTAAAAGGGAGAATTACATCGAGGTCCAGATACATCTAGCACGAAGCACCATAAAACTAACCCATGAAAACAGTCGGGTTGACTCCTTATCGAGAAAGCACCTCATCAAGCCATACTCTCCATACTACTTCATCTTCGATTGTTTTGAAAGTATGGCCAAATTCAGTGGCATGCAAATTCTTGGATATGGAATCATCACCGACGGAAAATATGATTTACATATGGCCATGAGCTTTGTCGTTCGTCTTGAAATCCTAAAATGTTCATACTCGCTGATAACTAATATTAAATTCGTTTAGATTTTAGTACTCACTTTTAGGTTAAAATTTTACACAGACCGAGTGAGTATATTTTACATCAAGGACATAAAAGTTTGGAAAATTGCTTTGAGGTCCATACATCTAGTACGAAGCACCATATAATTAAGCAAGGAAAACAGACGGGTCGACTCCTTGAAAAAGCACATCATCGAGCCATACTCGTCATACTACTTCCTCTTCGATTATTTTAAAAATATTGCTCAATTTGGCGTCATGCAATTCTTGGATATGGGATCATCATCAACATAAAGTATGATGTACTATGGCCATGACCTCGGTCGTTCGGCTTGAAATCCAAAAATGTTCATACTCGTTGACAACTAAGCTTAACTAATTTTAGATTTTACCACTTAGTTTTAGGATAAAATCTTACAGGGGAGGTGGGAGTACATTTTACACCAAAGACCTAAAAAAGTGAAAATTACATCGTGGTCCGTACATCAACCAAAAAGGACCATAAAAAGGGGAAATTACATTGAGGTCCATATACATCTAAAACGAGGCACCATAAAATTAAGCAAGGAAAATAGTCGGGTCGGATCCTTCTCGACAAAGCACCTCATCTAAAATGTACTCACTCTTCATACTACTTCCTATTCGATAGTCTGCAAAATATGACCAAATTTTACATGGGCGGTGGGAGTACATTTTACACTGAGGACCTAAAAAGGCAAAATTAAATCGAGGTTCACACATTTACAAATAGGGAACAAAAAAGGGAAAGTTACATCGAGGTCCATATACGTCTAACATGAAGCACCATAACCAAGAAAAACAATCGGGTCGACTCCTTCTCGAGAAAGCACCTCATCGAGCCATACTCTTCATACTACTTCCTCTTCTATTATTTTCAAAATATGGCTAAATTCGATGGCATACAAATTCTTGGATATGGGATTATCACCGACATAAAATATGATTTACATATGGCCATGACCTTGGTTGTTCATCTTGAAATCCTAAAATGTTCATACTCGTTGACAACTAAGATTAAATCCGTTTAGATTTTACTACTCACTTTTATGTTAAAATTTTACACAGACCGAGTGAGTACATTTTACATCAAGGACCTAAAAAAGCGGAAAATTGCTTCGAGGTCCATACATCTAGTACGAAGCACCATAACATTAAATAAGGAAAACAGACGCGTCGACTCCTTCTCGAAAAAGCACATTATGAGCCAAAACTATGGAGACCTATATATATTATCTCCCTATGTTTTCAAGACAGAACTTCAACTTCCCTTATCTCTAGGTTTTCCCAAAACCTTTATTAAAACCTTTTCATCTCAATCTTGGTAGAGATACCAAGATGGTACTTATCTTACTTCAAAACTAAACCCCTTTCAACATACCCATCCTTACCTCAGGCTAGGCTTGAAGGTAACCCTAGTAGTAGTTAGATAAGTAGTAACATGAATTGCCTTGATCTGCCGATTGCCTTGTTTGCTTAGGAACTAGAATGAGACAATCTAGTAGCTCATCCCTTAGGACCCAATCTAGGCTTGTGATCATTAATCCCAAAGCAAGCATTCCAAGTATGGATCTATCCTAAGCCACTCAAGTGCCCCTCTCATCTCCTTCTCAGATCAATCCCAGGATAATCCCTCTGGATGGTTTCCAACTCAGTGGAGACCCAATTTGAGCATGAACTCTATCTAAATAGTTATTACCTCAACATCATCTCCTTGATCATGAGTTTGGAACTTAGCATCCTCTCAAAATCATCCGCAAAAATGGCTAGGACTGCATTTCTTATCTAGATTCAATTTATGGAGCTCTACCCCTTCCAACCTAGGTTCATTCTTGAAAAATGCACTTGAACCATATCGTAGTACATCTTTAGTACTACCAAGGCCCACTCTTTCCTTCGGCTAAACCATTCTATCTCCCACCCATCCTTGGTGGTTTTGTAGTCAAGATAATAATCTTTTCTGCAAATCTTATCATCTTGCCGACTTTGGCAGAAGCTCACATCTATATGCCACCTCCCCTTGACCAACTCTTTGCATGGTTAGGACCAACTAACCATGGCCTATCACCCCCACTTTACTTGTTTCCATTGGAGCCTTGTGCTTCTTAAACCCACATGGTTTAGGAGGCTAACCGATGCATCCATTATGGCATCCTTATTTTCAACAAAGTTTGCCATCTCCTCTACACCACCACAAATCCAACCAAGACCAACTCCTGCTTCCATGATCATATATATGACTTGGTCTATCCATCCATATAACCCTCGTACCAAGGTGAGCTCTGAGCTCCATAATCCAACCTTGTTTGGATGACATCAGACTAATCAAACCATAGATCCTCCAACTATCTAGTTTCCATCCTTTTCATCACCTCTCTTCAAAACCAAGGATTGACCTTGATGCCTACATCAGGTAAACGTAATCTACCTTGGATATAAGAATCCCCAAATAATTATCCCAAGGATTCTTAAACTATTTAATTCCTTTATTTATCAAATTCCCAAAATCCTTGTCTATAAAGGAAAGTCTATCCTTATCCAAATCACCTTGCCAACTTAAGTCACATTTGATGCCTATCATCATACCCCATCTTCCAAACTCAAAGATAAATATTTTTGAGATTCGTTATTATTTCTTTTTTCCCATTTTCTTAAATGGCAGAAACAAGAAATAATTCCCTAAAAATACTTTTCAATCTCAATAAATCCCAATGAAATCCTCCAATGTGTATTATGGTATTTAGAACCATATAAAAACAAAAACCAAGATTGTCCAATATAAAATTTTCACTTTTGCTTCCATAATCTACTTCAACACTTTTTGAAGAAGTGCATTTAAATGGGATTATAATCTTCAGAAAAATCCCATTTAAATCATGGAGAGATTATTTGACCTACTCCACCTACCAGTACCATTTCCACACTTTTCACAATGCAATTTTTCGAACTTCCTTCACAAGCCGCCAATTAATCAATTTTGCCATAACCAACTAAACCTTGATTCAAATCAAAACCACACCAACTCAAATCTTCTTTAGTACTCCTCCCTAACACCAGCACTCTCCCTTGGTCGACCAACACTGTATCATGGCCACACACCCCTTGTCCCACATGATTGTTTAAAGAGGGAGACAATGGCAAGGTCTTGTCTAAGCAAATTCTGTACTCCTTGCAGCCTCCAACTCCCTCTTTGCTAGACCCACGACCAAAAGATCACCCCACACACTCCCCACCGCCCTCACCACCCAATGGGGAGGCCATGGACTAGCTCCATTCTCCTCCATGAGCCACACCCCCATAGACCACTCCTTATCGGTATATAATGCCCACAGGCCACCCAACTCTCCCCTTCTCTCTCATTTGCCCCACTCACCTCCCAGAGCACCTCCTCCCCTCTCCCCATATCTGCTATGCTCAAAGGTGAAGGAGAGAGAAGCCTCGGCCATGGCAAAGAAAAGCCAGCCCCGAGCTCCACCCCTTCTTCCTCCCTCTCTGCATGTCACTCCATTGTAATCCCCTTGCTCCCCTACTTCTAACCCTACCCCTATCTTGCTCTAGGGACGCCTCTGGATGCCTCCCCGACGAAGCCCGATGTGCTCCTCCTGGGCCGCCGTCGTGCAAGCACCTCCCCGGTGTCAGGACCCCTCCTACCGCCCGTCCCCGGAGTAGTCGCCGTCGACCGCATCGCCTCGTCACCTCCCCTACCTTCCCTGAGCCCCTGGTGAGTCACCCCGCCTCTCCCTGACCTCCCCTAGGGTTTCCTCCCTCCCTCGCCATCGTTAGGAAGGAGACGACGCCCGACCGTCGGACCTCCTCTAATCCAACGGACCAGGGGTCGCCCTTACCCCTTCGCCTCGCAGGCCAGCAGCTGGGTCGCAGCCGTTTGAGCACCGCCAGCATGCACGAGTCGCCGCTGGGCCAGCCTGCTCTCGCCCATCCCACGTCCTATCAGGATCTGGCTCAAGAGCCTCAAGCCCTTCCCTCTTTTATTTTTATTTCATATATGAAATTAGCACTTTGGTTTAAATCCAAATAAAAATATAAAAGCCTACAAAACCCCCATATCTAAATTTCCTCGGGTGCCTGGGTGTTTTCCCTTACCTGCAAACCAAGTTCTACACCAAAATAATGTATAGATAAAATATGATAAATCATATACTAAGATCTGTCCACACTAGAATTTTTCTCTAGGAAGTTATACAAATCCAAACTCAAGTGGTGATGAAAGGTACTGACCCTACCTTTCATATCCCACAGGCCTCATCTTGTTTTACTTCCTATTTCTCTGGTAGCAAAATAACAAAGTAGAGCCCCTTCTGAATTTAGGATTTTCCCTAGGTCAAACCAAATGATGTTTAGACCTAAAACCAACTATCAGTAAACACACATAACTATATCTTCCTAAATCTAGAAGCCCATAATTTTACGAGTCTCTGATGATTTTTAGTGTATTAAATCCTTCAGTGCACGGTTTATTCACTAAAAAATTCACCACAGTAACTTTGTAAATCCAAATTGATTGATTCCAATTTATACATAAAGGTACTCTCAGTACCTAGCATGTTTCTTTGGAATAAACTAAAAAGCCTCTGTAAATAAAATTTGATGAAAAAGACAAATCCCATCTAGTACTGCCTTTGGGAAATTCTCAAGGGCATTCTGTTAATTTTTTTGAGGAGGTTCCAACTCCTCTGGATTCAGTCTATCCAATACTACCCTTCCACCCAAGGAAATAAATTTTGTAACTCCAGAGAAGTTCTGGTGAATTATTTCCTTAAACTAGAGTTTTATCCACTATAAAATCCATTATAAATCAAGGGAAATTGATAAAATAGTGAAACCACTTTTGTTGGCTTCATTTTATCAATACCTATCTGATGGTATCATTTTTATACCATGGTATCATACAGATCCATCCCTTGGTCAAAAACCCCTTTGTTGGGTAATTTCCTGAACTATAAATAAAAAGGGATCCTTTCCCTAATGTCTCCGAATCCTTTCCCAATCCCAATCCAATCAAACATCCAACATCGTACTTATGTTTATCTTGTAATTATCTTTAGCTTGTTGTATGGTTTTGTGCTGTATGCTTGTGTCGATTGGTGTATTGTTTGTTTGTTTGCATGAATGCTCGATAACAGCGATAGTTGTGATTGTGTGACGCCGAGAAGAAGGAAGCATCGAGGTTATCTTTACTATTACTATTATTATTGGTATCTGGTTATCTAACACCGTAAAGGGACTTCTCTCTGGTCACAGGCAAGGCACCATTCCTGAACTCCGTTATTAACCTACTCCTGTTTATCAACTGTGTTATATCTCGTTTATAAAATGCATGATCAAAAGGCATGGTTTGTTTTAAATAAAAACACATGAGTAACTTGGCTCTTACAAGTTATGGATGGATGTCCACTAGGACACCTACCCCTTTTTGCACCTATCTTTACCCCTTTAGATTGAGGCTAAGATGATTAGCATCTTCCCTCTTGAAACCCTCGGATTTTCAAAGATAAAACTATTTTGGGTTCTACCCTTCTACCAATTTTTCAAAATAAAACCCTTGGAAAGAGGCATCATTTCTGAGTGGAAGTTTTACTAAACAAAAGATGAGGTGGATGAAGAGAAAGTCAAGCAAGAGAAAGGAAGAGAATGAGAAGGAAAAAGGGGTACTCGAGTCTTTTGCCAGAACAATTTTATCAGTGCAACCACATTAACCTGGGTGCGACTCAAGGCTAGCTCGTAGTTTGTCCTCCTTAGTACGGGCTATGCCATAACGCGTAGAAAGGGGTTAGAGGCCCCAGAAGCCGGTTCCTTTCCACTTAGGGGGTCGTCGTGCCCGGAGAGGTTCCATTCAACTCCTCGGAGTCGGCTGAAACTATGGAGCTCCCATGGACGGTACCAGGTTAAGGAGGTATGGAAGGGAGTGGATAAAAGATGCGCAGGAAGGGAGATTCGGACTTGGGAAGTCAGGTACACGTCCCGGGGGAACTAAGAAACCATAGGGAAAGTACCTATACTAGGGACAACAAATGAAAGGTTAGGTTCGATTATCCGGACCCCCGTTTATAGTATGTAGAGGGCCGTGGTTGTATCCCGGCGGATGTATTAATTCCTATGGGTAAAGTTCACATATTCTGCAGAGTCTAATCTATTCGAATAGCCATGTCCACAGTCAAGGACGGTTGGAAAGGTGATTACTATGAGTACCGGGAGATATGTTGAGGTGAATAAAAAGGATGTGACGTGGTCATGAGGAAGGATAAGGAATGAGTTTGGCTTGACCAGAGATGGTCGATGAGGGTTTTTATTACCAAAACTGTTTTAAATCTTTTTAACAAAGATGTGGAGATGTCCAGGTTTGCAAAAAGGAGGCATATTTTACAAAAACTATTTTTCAACAAAGATATAGAGATGCCAAAGTTAGGTTCCTTTCAAAAACAATTATAGTATATAGCTTTCTTGCCACATCCAAAATGTGCATTATCTTCTTACCCTTGACTCGGTGGTTTGCGATACATTCAAAGTACTCACCGGCATTGTCCCTGATATTTACTTGGCCAGATTACATATGTTAAGAAGGAACGAAGGTGCTGACGTCTATGCGAGCTAGGACGTCTTCCCAGTCAGTTGCTTGTAGGTGGAGGCACGGGCTCTGCACTGAAGACTTCCGCTATTTGTGTTGTAATCGCCATAAAGGCCTCCTGGTAAGTTCTTGTATTTCGTTAATGTAAGGATGTTCTAATGATACTAGTCGGTTATGCTCACGGATCACTGATTATGGGAACGTGAATTATATGCATAACGGGTATTCTCGGACCGTAAATCCGGGGTGCCACAAAATTTTACACAGGCGGTGGTTGTACATTTTACACAGAGGTCCAAAGAAAAGGGAAAATTAAATCGAAGTCCACACATTTACATATAGGGCCCTAAAAAAGGGAAAATTACATCAACGTCCATATACATCTAGAATGAAGCACCACAACCAAGGATAACAGTCGGGTCGGCTCCTTCTCGAGAAAGCATCTCATCGAGCCATAATCTTCATACTACTTCCTCTTTGATTGTTTTCAAAATATGGCCAAATTCGATGGCATGCAAATTCTTGGATATGGGATCATCACCGACAGAAAATATGATTTACATATTCCCATGACCTTGGTCGTTCGTCTTGAAATCCTAAAATGTTCATACCCATTGACAACTAAAATTAAATTCGTTTAGATTTTACAACTCACTTCTAGGTTAAAATTTTACAAGGACCGAGTGAGCACATTTTACATCAAGGACCTAAAAAAGGGGGAAATTGCTTCGAGGTCCATACAGCTAGAACTAAGCACCATAAAATTATGCAAGGAAACTAGACGGGTCGACTCCTTCTTGAAAAAGCACATCATCGAGCCATACTCGTCATACTACTTCCTCTTTGATTATTTTCAAAATATGGCTCAATTTGGCGTCATGCATATCTTGGATATGGGATCATCATCGACATAAAGTATGATGTTTGATACGTCGGAAACGTATCTATAATTTTTGATGCTCCATGCTTGTTTACTATCTACATTGCTTTGCTTTGTCTACACTTTGAGGTGTTTTATATATTTTCTGGAACTAACCTATTAACAAGTTGCCATAGTGCCAGTTGCCTGTTTTCTTCTGTTTTTGGTTCCATAAAGGCAGAAAATCAATATTCTCGGAATTGGATGGGACAAGAGCCAAAAGTCAATATTTTACCGTGGGCGTCACGAAGTCTAGAGGAGAGATGGAGAGGTGGTACAGGGCCACCACACCCCCCTAAGCGTGGGTGGGCCCACCCCGCGCCTGGGTAGGGTGTGGGCCCTCCGGCCGCCTCCCAGCCTTGCCTCTTCGCCTATAAGAAGCCCTCGATGCAGAAACCCTAGGCACCCGATCAATACTCCACGAAACCTTCTGTAGCTGCCGCCACCGTTGTCCCTAGATTGAGGGGTATCTAAAGTTCTTCCCGACACCCTGCCAGAGGGGAGATCATCCCAGAGGCCTTCTTCTCCGGTATGATGCGTGAGTAGTTCCACCTTGTACTATGGGTCCATGTAGTATCTACATGGTTGTATCTCCTCCTTGTGCTTTCACGTATAGATCTTGTGAGCTCCGTTCATGATCAAGATCTAATCTATTTGTAATCATGCATGTTGTGTTTGCGGGGATCCAATGGATATTGAGATTACTATGTCAGATTTATTAATGGTTTTGTCTATTTGATACTATCATGTATGTGTTGTTTGTGATCTTGCATGCTCTCCGTTGTTAGTAGCTATCTTGGCCGAGTAGTTGCTAGTGACTCCAAGAAGCGGTATTTATGCTCGATAGTGGGTTCATGCCTCTAGTTTCCAAGGGAAGTGAAAGAAATCTCTTTGGTTGTAGATGTGTTGTTGCTACTAGGGAGAAAACAATGGTCTCTTGTTCATGGAACAAGTGGATTGTTTACGTTACACACTTTGCTTAAAGCAGTTGTTTATTGCTTGCAACTTAATACTGGAGGGGGTTCAGATGATAACCTGAAAGTGGACTTCTAGTACTAGATGCAGTAGGATGGAGGTCTATGTATATTGTTGTATTGCCCAATCCGATCTCATAGGATCTTTTTGTATGGTATTGCATTGTTATGCCTTGCTCAGTTCCTGTCAATTGCCCTGCTGTAATTTGTTTACCCTTCATGGCATGTTTATCTAAGGAGGTCACCACTAGTGAAGTATGGACCCCAGTCCAATCTTTACCATTGATACATCTTGCACTATTACTTGTTTACTTGCTACAAACCATTACCTTCCACACCATACGTTTACTCCTTTGTTAGAGCAACCGGTGAGATTGACAACCTCACTGTTACTTGGGGCAAAGTCTTGCGTTTGTGTTGTGCAGGTCTCCACATTGCTTGCAGCACCTTTAGGGCGTTTCCTTCCTCCTACTGGTTCGATTATCTTGGTTTCTTAATGAGGGAAAACTGCCTGCTGAACTGCATCATACCTTCCTCTTGGGGTCTGCCAACGAAGTGCAGCTGACTCATCAAGCCTTTTTCTGGCGCCGTTGCCGAGGAGGCTAAGGACGTCTTCTTAGTTTGCATCTTGGGGATTCCTCTACTTCCTTTCTCTTTACTTTGTTTTTAGTTTTCTTAGTTTATTTTGCTTGGTTTTGTTTGCATCTTTTTATCAAAAACTCCAAAAAAATAGTCTAGTTTGGTTTGCTTTCTTTATTCAAATACACAAAAAAAAGTTCCTCCTCTAGCTGCTGCTACTATTTTTGGCTTGCCCACCTTTGCCAAAATGAACTCTTCTAAGAACACCAAGTTGTGTGACTTCATAAGCACCAAGAACAATGATTTCCTTAGCACTCCCATTGATCCACCTGCTCCTGATGCTACCTTCTATGAAATTAAGCCTGCGTTATTGAATCTTGTGATGAGAGAGCAATTTTCTAGTGCTAGTTCTGATGATGTTTCTGCCCATCTTAATAACTTTGTTAAACTTTGTAAGATGCAAAAGTATAAGGATGTAGATGGAGATATTATTAAGCTCAAGTTGTTTCCTTTCTCTTTGAGAGGGAAAGCTAAAGAATGGTTGCTATCCCTGCCTAGAAATAGTATTGATTCTTGGACTAAATGCAAAGATGCTTTTATTGGAAAGTACTATCCTCCTGCTAAAATTATATCTATGAGAAGTGATATTATGAAATTTAAACAACTTGATAATGAACATGTTGCTCAAGCTTGGGAAAGAATGAAGTCTTTGGTTAAGAATTGTCCCACTCATGGACTCACTGCTTGGATGATTATCAAGACTTTTTATGCAGGTTTGAACTTCTCTTCAAGAAACCTGTTTGATTCAGCTGCTGGAGGTACCTTCATGGGCCTCACTTTGGGTGCTACAACAAAGCTCCTTGACAATGTGATTTTTAATTACTCTGAATGGTATACTGAGAGAGCTCCACATGGTAAGAAGGTAAATTTTGTTGAATAAACCTCCTTTTTTGAGTGATAAGATTGATTTTATTATGGCTATGCTTGTTAATGGGAAATCTCCTCTAGATCCTAATAGTGTTCCCTTAGCCTCTTTGGTTGCTTAAGAAGAGCAAGTTGATGTGAACTTCATTAGAAACAACAATTTCAACAACAATGCCTATAGGAATAATTTTGGTGGTAACAAAAATTATAGGCCTTATCCTCCTAGTGGAAATGCTTATCAGGGTAGATCTGGAATGCCTAGTGAAGAGAGGATTCTAGAAGTTGAGAGATCCACTGAAAACTTTATGCAAATGCAATATGAGAAAAATAAGATTTTCACTAAAACTATGGAGGAACAATCTATCATTTTGAAAAATATTAGTCATCAGCTTGAGAATTTGAATAGAGAAATTCCTAGTTTACAGTCAAAAAAATTTAGTGCTGAAAAGAATATATCCTCTTTGTCTGAAGCACATTCCTCCTTGATTAATAAAATGGCTGCTAAACCTGAAACCATGGAAAGCAGCTTTGCTATCAATCATGCCATACAAGTTACTATTGATGAAAATGTTAGACTATTAGCCCAACTTCATACTAAGTGGCAAAGGGAAGCTGAAATTGATAGAAACAATAGTGTGTGCACCAACACTAGAATGGATACCACTAAACCACAAGAAGTCCCTATTCCTCCTCCTACAATGCCTAAGCCTATTGAGTGTACTACTAGTGATGCTAAGTTTGAATTTGATGTAGATGGTTGCAATATTTCTGAAGTTATTTTGTTCCTGCAAAAGCTTGCTAGAAGACCTGATCCTAGTGATATGCATGTTGCTTTCACTAAACACATTACAGATGCTCTTGTTAAGATTAAGGAAGAGATGTTAAAACACAAAGCTTCTATTCCTAGGAATGTAGAAGATAGTTGGGAACCCATTATTAATATGCAAGTGAATGACTTTGACCTCCAAGCTTCATGTGATCTTGGTTCTAGTGTCTCTATTATGCCTAGGAAGGTTTATGAAATGCTTGATTTGCCACCTTTGGAAGATTGTTATTTGGATGTCCCACTCAATGATAATGCTAAAAAGAAATTCATGGGGAGTATTAATGATGTTCAAATTAAGGTTAACAATTCTTATGTCCCTGTGGATTTCTATGTTTTGGATGTTGAATATAATGCTTCTTGTCCTATTACTTTGGGAAGACCTTTTCTTCGAACTGTTGGTGCCATCATTGATATGAAAGAATACACCATTAAATATAATTTTCTATTCAAGAAAGGTATTGAACACTTCCCTATGAGGAGAGAGAAGTTGCTTTTTCTCTTCCTTTGAAAGCAAGGTTTGATGTTAATGCTTCTTCATTTGAAAATACATGATTCTTCTTACTTCTTGTGCCTAACTTAAAGGGGTTAAAGAAAAATACTTGTTGGGAGGTAACCCAAGAGTTTCCTTGATTCTTCAAAGTTATTACTTTTGTAATGACCTCTCCTTATCCTTTTTGTTTGCTTTTTGTTCCAAGAATGACCACTAATGAGAGGGAAGTAAGATTTTGGGAGTTGCTGTCCCGAAATAGATTTCTATCCTCCACCAGAAAAATTCGTAAGGAGCCTCTGTAACGCGGATTGAGATGAAAATTTACGAACAAATCCCCCAGTATGTCAGATAACTTTCGTTAGTTTAACACTTTTTTATTTGAGCAACATAAGATTTTCGAAAAAATCAGTTTCTACCTGCTGGTCTGTTTTGACAGGTTTCTGCCATTATTTGCATTTGCTTCTTATTGATTCTTTTTTGAGTTCTGTTTTGGGGAGTTGAGCTTTTTGAAGGATTTGCTACAGTAGCTTGTGTTTTTAGTGCAAAGTATTGTTGTTCCAATGCTTTTCCTAAAGGTCTATTATATTTTGAAGTACACTAATGTTGCTAACGAAGATTGTGTGAAGTTTTGCATGAAGGAAAAATTTCAGGTGTAGAGAGCGAATGATGTAATGAGATGAAGAATGGACAAAAGCTCAAGCTTGTGGTTGCCACCCCGGTTTCACCCCAAGAAATATCCATGAGGTACAAGCGTCAAATCTTGGGGATGCCCAAGGCATCCCCTTCTTCATTAATAAAAAGCTCAGGTCTGTCTAGACACTTCGTTTTTATTGTTTCATGCACAGTTGTGTTGTTTCTTGGAGCGTCTTAGTTTTCATTTGGTTTTCTTAGTTGTTTAGTTGGCTTGAATAAAGTAGTTTGGACCCCCATTCTCGCTGTGTTGTTTCAAATAAGTTGCTTGGTGTTGGAAAGGAGTAGGAAGTTCTTGCTTGATAAGTGCAAGAGGAGCTTGCATTGACTGTGACTTAGACTTTAGCATGACATGCTAGGTGTTGTTGTGACCTTATGCTTAGTGATTATTGCTATAGCATGTCTTGTTCCAAACAATTGGGATTGCTTAGTGTGTCTTGGAGAAATTATGTGTTGTTTTATCATGCAAAAGCATAGTACAGTGGTATTCTCGTTTGATTCTATATTTGGGTTGACTTGGCACATGCTCACACCATGTTATGACTACGACAAGTCACCATATCCTCTATGATCATTTAGTCCTTGACTTGTAGTACCACTCTATGCTTTGACTAGTAATGTTTTGTTGCTCTACATGATTATGGCCATCATTGCTCTCTTAGTTGGTTGCTTCCAGTCTTTTGCTAGCCTCCACTTGTATGATTAAGTTCTACTCAAGCTTCCAACTCCCAAGAAACCAAGTTATTCCAAAGTGTCCACTATAAACTCCTATGCATGGTGTGTTACACCATTCCAAGTATATTCTTGTTTTCAACTATCTTACAATTAAAAAGTATTTTGTTATGTGAAAACTTAGTGATTAAAGCTCTCACAAACTTGATGACACACTTTATATTCGTTGCCCCAAATAAACTTGAACCATTGTGTCATCTATGTTGTATATGCTTGCACTTATACGTTGGAATTAACAGAACCGTGCTGTCACAGGGAACGTTTTCAACATTGCACTTGTACTTTGTACTCAGTTGATATCATGCTCTTTTGTCTATGGATGTCACCGGTGTGAAATAAAGAGGGAACTTGTAAGTCCATGGAGTACGTATTTTGTGTTAGAGAAATGTCTGGGCCGCTAGCCTAAGCCATGCCTAATCATGGTGGAAACTTGCAGCATCACCATAGTGAGCTATATATGAAGCATCCTCAATAAAAAGCTATGCATATAGTAAATAAAAAAATCGCTAAGATGCTCATTGTCTTCTTGCCTTGTCATTTTTGTTATGAGATAGCTCCTGTACCATGTGCAAGGGGTACCTCGTTGGCGGTTCTCTATGATACGCATGTACTTACAATGACAAGAACTTACAGGTGACTGAAGTTGAGTAGCATGAGGTGTGGCCCTCGTATTCAATGGACTTGAGATTGCCAACTTATACTTTATTAAGCATATACTCCATCTTTGTTCAATTTAACCTTAATCACTTCAAGATGCTTATGATAGGGGCAATGAGGGCTGAAAGCTAACAAGTACCATAATTTTTGGAAGCTCTTTTTGAAACTTGAAATGCCTGCTTCCCTATGAAGGGCCTTTCTTCCACCATTATTTGAGTCTCCACCTTCTACTTTTAGGCACCATTAAGAGAGCATAGTTGTCATTCTGTGTGTAGTGTCCCAAAACTTATTGATTGATGCATATTGTGATATTACTTGTTCTTGTGCTACTCGTTTATAGTCACCCTTGTGAACTTTGGAGGTGTCATATGCATCTATTTTCTACTCCGTGAGGGACAAGCTGAATGCCACTATGCCATGTTTTCAGTATGTGAAACAAACAAACGTTTTCCAATGCATGTTATTCATGATCTTTATTTGTAGCCTTTCATGTTGCATGCATAGTTACTATGTCCTGTTATTAGAACTCCATCTTTCATGCACATGTTTAGAGTTCTTTGTTCCCAGCTTTCAATGCTTGCAAATGGTTTGATCTTGGTTTGGATGGTGCATGTCACCTCAAAAATTATTCTTTTATCACTTACCTACTCGAGGACAAGCAGGAGTTAAGCTCGGGGATGCTTGATATGTCAGAAACGTATCTATAATTTTTGATGCTCCATGCTTGTTTACTATCTACTTTGCTTTGCTTTGTCTACACTTTGAGGTGTTTTTATATCTTTTCTGAAACTAACCTATTAAAAAGTTGCCATAGTGCCAGTTGCCTGTTTTCTTCTGTTTTTGGTTCCAAAAAGGCAGAAAATCAATATTCTTGGAATTGGATGGGACAAAAGCCAAAGTCAATATTTTACCATGGGCATCATGAAGTCCAGAGGGGAGACAAAGAGGCGGCATAGGGCCACCATACCCCCCCTAGGCGCGGGTGGGCCCACCCCACGCCTGGGTTGGGTGTGGGCCCTCTGGCCGCCTTCGAGCCTCGCCTCTTCGCCTATAAGAAGCCCCTGATGCAGAAACCCTAGGCACCCGATCAAAACTCCACCAAAACCTTCTGTAGCCGCCGCCACCGTCATCCCTAGATCGGGGGGATCTGAAGTTCTTCCCGGCACCCTGCCGGAGGGGAGATCATCCTGGAGGCCTTCTTCTCCGGTATGATCTAATCTATTTGTAAGATCTGTTCATGATCAAGATCTAATCTATTTGTAAGCATGCATGTTGTGTTTGCAGGGATCCGATGGATATTGAGATTAATATGTCAGATTGATTAATGGTTTTATCTATTTGATATTATCATGTATGTGTTGTTTGTGATCTTGCATGCTCTCCGTTGTTAGTAGCTATCTTGGCCGAGTAGTTGCTAGTGTCTCCAAGAGGGGGTATTTATGCTCGATAGTGGGTTCATGCCTCTAGTTTCCAAGGGAAGTGACAGAAATCTCTTAGGTTGTAGATGTGTTGTTGCTACTAGGGACAAAACAATAGTCTCTTGTTCATTGAACAAGTGGATTGTTTACCTTTCACACTTTGCTTAAAGCAGTTGTCTGTTGCTTGCAACTTAATACTGGAGGGGGTTCAGATGATAACCTGAAGGTGGACTTCTAGTCATAGATGCAGTTGGATGGTGGTCTATGTATATTGTTGTATTGCCCAATCAAATCTCATAGGATCTTTTCTTCTGGTATTGCATTGTTATGCCTTGCTCAGTTTCTGTCAATTGCCCTGCTGTAATTTGTTTACCCTTCATGCCATGTTGTTTATCTAAGGAGAGCACCACTAGTGAACTATGGACCCCAGTCCAATCTTTACCATTGATACATCTTCCACTGTTACTTGTTCACTTGCTTCAAACCATTACCTTCCACACCATACGTTTAATCCTTTGTTACAGCAACCGGTGAGATTGACAACCTGACTATTAGTTGGGGCAAAGTCTTGAGTTTGTGTTGTGCAGGTATCCACGTTGCTTGCAGCACCTTTGAGGCGTTTCCTTCCTCCTACTAGTTTGATAACCTTGGTTTCTTACTGAGGGAAACTTGCCTGCTGAACTGCATCCTACCTTCCTCTTGGGGTCTCCCAACGAGGCCATGACCTCGGTCATTCGGATCAAAATCCAAAAATGTTCAAACTCGTTGACAATAAAGCTTAAATTCCTTTAAATTTTACCACTTTGTTTTAGGTTAAAACATTACACGGGCGTTGGCAGTACATTTTACACCAAGGAACTAAAAAATTGAAAATTACATCATGGTCCGTACAACTACCAAAAAGGACCCTAAAAAGGCGAAATTACATTGAGGTCCATATACATCTAAAACGAGGCACCATAAAATTAAGCAAGGAAAATATTCGGGTCGGCTCCTTCTCGAGAAAGCACCTTATCAAGCCATAATCTTCATACTACTTACTCTTCGATTGTTTTCAAAATATGTCCAAATTTTACATGGGCGCTAGGAGTACATTTTACACGGAGGACCTAAAAAGGGCAAATTAAGTCGAGGTCCATACATTGACACAAAATGCCCTAAAAAGGAAAATTATATCAAGGTCCATATACAACTAGAATGAAGCACCATAACCAAGGAAAACAGTCGGGTCGGATCCTTCTCGAGAAAGAACCTCATCGAGCCATACTCTTCATACTACTTCCTCCTCAATTGTTTTCAATATATGGCCAAATTTGGTGGCATGCAAATTCTTGGATATGGGACCATCATCAAAAAAATATGATATGTACATATGGCCATGACCTTGGTCATTCGGCTTGAAATCCTAAAATGTTCGTACTCGTTTACAACTAAGACTAAATTCGTTTAGATTTTACCACTCACTATTAGGTTAAAATTTTACACGGAGCGGGTGAGTACATTTTTCATGAAGGACCTAAAAAGAGAAAATTGCATCGACATCCATACATCTAGTAGGAAGCACCATAAAAATAAGCAAGTAAAACAGACGGGGCGGTCCTTCTCAAAAAGCATCTCATCGAGCCATAGTCCTCATACTACTTCCTCTTTGATAATTTGCAACATGTGGCTGAATTTGGCGTCTCATAATTCTTATATATGGGATCATCATCGACATAAAGTATGATTTACATATGTCCATGACCTCGGTCGATCGTCTCGAAATCCAAAAATGTTCATACTCGTTGACAACTAAGATTAAATTCATTTAGATTTTACAACTTACTTTTAGGTTAAAGTTTTATACGGGCGGTGAGAATAAATTATACATCAAGGACCTAAAAAGGTAAAACTATATCGAGGTCCATACATTTAGCACAAAGGGCACTAAAATTTTTAGCAAACTTTTCATAGCTTGACTTTTCAGAATAAAAGGCCTTAAGCCTTGGGACCGAGGGAGTACTAATAAAGGGGTTAGAGGGTTACCCTCTCCTCCCACCATCACCTCTATCAAATTCCCACACTCACCTCTTAACTCTGAGTCATTAATCCATGTTGCTTTGATAGAACAAATGATGAAACCTTTCTCTATGGTGGAGCTAGGATCCTCATCAAGCTATTCTTCGAAGCTGGAGGTGGCTTGTTCGATTCCTCCAGGCGCATCGCCCTTTCTAAAGTTTCCTTCGCATTTCGCGTGTGTGCGGGTCGCATGCAAGGAGAGGTGTCCATCGCGATTTCGGCCAGCCAGGCTGAAACCTTCATTGCCCGCCAAGCAGTCGTCCAAGCTTACGGCGCCGGCTTCGTCGGGCCCGAATGCTCATGAGGTGGCGGACGCGTTATTCTCATCTGCAGGTTGGACTCTCATTTCCAATGTGCCAAATTTCAGAGTGTACGCGACGAAACCCCTATCGGTGGATCCCATTCATCCGCGATTGTCCGTGCTTCTTCGGTGTATGTGGCTGGTTCTTCATCAATGACGCCCTGTTCATCTTCTCAATCCATCGACCCTTGTGCAGCAAGTTAGTGCCCCCCATTGCAACGAGGATAGATTTGGAGGATTGGGGCTTTAACCCAGATCCAACGTGCATCTAGTCTGATTTTGGCAACGTCTACTATAGGTCCCTTGTTGAACTGCTTAGTTATATGTCATATTCTTGATAATTGTCTTTTGTGTTGTTCTTTATATGTCATATTCTTGATAATCGTCTTTTGTGTCGTTCTGCTTAGTTATGATATATTCTTGATGATGATGATGCATGGTTCTGTTTTGGTACTTAGATGATGCTTTGAGCTGTTTATGATGCATTGTGTCCTTTCTCCTCATTGTGTCATTTCGTCCATTTTGATCCGCGTTTTGCTGTTTAATATTAAATGATATGCCTTCTAGCTATTCAAATTATTTCAAATACCCGCCAGTTTAGGTAATTTTGATTATGCTGACACTGTTTATTAAATTAAATACATGATATCTCGTGTTGTTTTGGCATTTTTGATGATGCGTTGCATATATGTTGTTTTGTCTATCCAGAGAATTCATTGTGTTGCTTTATCCATACAGATTATTCATTGTGCTGCTTAATCAATCTAATTAAATGGTATGCCTTCTAGCTGTTTAATCAATACTATTTTGGTATTTTCCATGATGCATTGCATATATGTTGTTTTGTCTATCCAGACAATTTATTGTGTTGTTTTATACATACATATTATTCATTATGATTCTTAATCAATCTAATTAAATGGTATGTATTCTAGCTGTTTAATCAATCTAATTTTGAAGACCCATCGGGCTAGGTGATTCTGATGATACATCGTGTTGTTTAAGCAATTTAATTTCCCTGATACCTTGTGTTGTTTAGGTAATTTTGATGGTGCAATGACGCATTATGATCTTTAGTCAATTTATATGATGTATTGTGGTGTTTAGGTAATTAAAAAGGTCTGACGTATTGGTAATTTTCATGTAGGACGGTCCAGCTATAATGCCAAAATTAGACTAAAATCTTGATCGGACTACTTGAGCTCCAGGTGGCTCCAGGTCGAAATTAGATGCTCTCCCCGTCATACCAATGGAGTTGAAGCTGCCAGGGAGGTTAGTGGAGGCCTTGGCATGGGCGAGTGCTGCAAGATCAGTCCATAGTTCTGCCAAACCAAGAGGACGCCCTAGGTCGTTCGGACACCATGCCACCACGCATCGTCCTAGGCGCTTCTACATCCAATTAGTCCAGCATGACTTGTATATTCTTATCATCCTGATTTGCTTCAAGCCTTACGTGAAGGAACACCCCTACCCGCATCTAGTAGTGGTCCAAGCATGCGAGGAATGTGAGTGGGTTGTCCATGCCAACCACAACAAAGACCAGATCATCCTGGAGAAAGGGTGGGTTACCTTTGCTGCTTTCTATGAGTTAAAGGAGGGTGACTGCCTTATATTTAAGGTCACTGCATATGGGTTCAAGATGAAAATCTACGACCGCATCACCTCCTGCCGGAAGGTGTTCGTCTGTCGTGAGCATGATCATCTTAATTAAGGGCCTCTTTGGATCAAATGATTTTTGAAGGAACTTTGGTGGAATTCAACCCATAGAATTTTTCCATAAGGAAGCCATTTGGATGAAAGAAATGATACCTCGAAAATTTGTTGTACTGATTGCATTCCTATAGCCCAATACCATAGGAATCTCAACATCCAGTTATTTACACAGATTTGCGTAGGATTGAGGAACTTTTCCTGTGTGTTCGGTGTGTTTCAAGCCTACAAATTTTTTATTTTTAGCAATCCTCTATTTTGTACATGCGACCCTATTAAATTCCCGTGTTTTGAAATCTTGTGATCTAAAGACTCCTTAAGTTCTCTTTAAATTTGTCGTTCGATATTTTGGTGTGAGTGTTTGTGATGATTAGGCGTCAAGCCCTAAGTATATTTAATTTAATGTGACTACTACGACTAGTACTAGTACTATACTACTATTACTACTCTACATTGGATAGTTCTACGGAGTACTAGTACTAGTACTAATACTAGTAGTATGTTTTGCATGTGGCGGTATGAGAGATTGTAGATGCCTGGTCACAAAAAAAATTGTATAAGCCTCCGGGTTACGTAATTTCACTCTAATTTTTCATCGCTCAGATGGAATATTGTCCACTACTTTGATAAGACATTACACTATAGACCTTTGGTGGGTCATAAAAATATTTACAGCTTCTTGCTCGATCGCTAGCTTGGTGTCCTACCCATAGTCCACTCCTAGAGACCTACGTTTTACTTCCTACTGCGGCAGAGCATTCATCCTGCCCGGTGGGTCTTTGGATAGACCGACAAGATTGCTCAAAGGGCGGAAACGAGACCCAGACCTTGACATCTTGCTTCCACTATTCACTCTCTTCCTACTAGTACTACCTCGCTCCGCCTTTGCAGAAACCATTTCCTTTCCCACTGCTCCTCACTTGATTCTTTACTTCTTCATCCACCGATGTCACAAAATAACCTGTCTCGTCGGAAGAACAACAAGATGGCGGTGGTGAAACCCTGCCGGCAGGGGGACCTGCAGGCTCGGACCGAGAAACGAGACCAGTAATGGGGCGACGGCTCCTCCTCAGGCATATATCCGAAGAGCGGCTATCACCAGGACCAAGATTCTGGGTAGGTGTTTGCACTTCCGTTGATTCCTAGGCTGTTTGCTCCTACTATTAAACCGTCTTTCTACATCTTCTAGGCCAGGCGGCTCCAGCGTCAAATTTCCCACCCCACCGGTCGATAGCATGACGAATATCTCTGACTTGTACAATAACATCATGCCCACTCACCGTCGAAAAAAATAGGTGGGAACTATACATGTAGTGGCATTTTTATGTTCTTCTCTGCATGCACTCCATGCATGCTCTGTTACTGATGATGGATTTTCCATGCAGGAAGCCACGGCCATAATATCGGCCGAAGTAGATCAAATCAACACCCATAATATCTTCTTCGAGCTCAGCCTAGAATGTGATCGCCTCCGAGCCGATCTGGCGTTTCAAAATAGGCTCACACGATCTTATGAGCGTGACTCCTCAACCCTTCGTGCTGAGTGCGGTAATTTGAAGAAGGAAGTCACCAAGCTCTGCAACTAGCTTCTACCATTGCGGAGGCTGTCGAGGTCACGCCCTGCTAAGTAAGGAAGGGAGAAGCCTTTTCATGTTGGCCGTCGAGCTCACGACCATTGTGGAGGTCGTGCCTCATAAGGGCGGCCATAGTGTCGCAATTGCCGAATCTGAGATAGTGAAATGTTTAGCTGTAGGAATTAGTAGGAAGGTCCACTAGCCCTTTTTTGGTTTCTCATACGTCTTTGCATAATTAGATTCCACTTTTATTAGCAATTGAATGCGCTCTGTGGAGCTCTTTGTTAACTATAGTACTAGTTACTACTAGATAATTGTTTGTATAGTAGCCCAGTAAATTATTACTTCCATTCTTGTTGTATTCATTGGAGGATGAGATGGTTGGCTGATAATTGTTGCATGCTCTGTTTAATGGGTCCCACATGCTCAGTCTAACCGTGCATCCATTTTGTTTCGACTCGACTCCACTTTTTCCTATACGGTGAATATAGCTTATCATCATATTGGTTCATGCAACATAGGGGAAAGAGGGAAAATCATTTTTCTATTCCTCACGAGCAAATTATCTGCGTTGATTAGCGAGAGTCATCAGCGGACGACGCAAAAAAAGGGGTCTGTCACTCAATCAACAAAATAAATGAAGCTTGTACGCACATGCATGCAACTCAGTAACTAGGCTGTTATGACATCAATGAATATACAGAGAGTACAGATAATATGATCAACCCAATACAATCCACTTAATACACGATGCATGCAACTCAGTAACCAACTACTATCATGCATGTAATCACGATGCATGCTAGTTACATAGTATGTTTTGTTTGAGCTCTATACATTCACTCCTCTTTTTGTTCATTGAGATGCATACATTCACTCCAGAAAATGGAGTAACCAATTAGTACTATCATGCACGTAATCACGATGTGCTGACATAATAGCAATAACATGCGTTAGTATGTTTTTTTAGCTGCATGCATTCACTCCTGAAAATGGAGTACATGAAAACTTTGAACTCGTGGAGCGCTAAAATAACATGGCCTCCAGCTAGCCTGAATAATGTTGTGCTACTACTATATAGTAGCCTACACATCAACCCCTATAGTCTACTCTGGAACACCCAGTGATTTCTTGCATAGAAGTCCGCGCTAGAGCCTTCGTAGGGAAGGTATTAGCTCTGGCCCGATGATTTTGGATGGATGGAAAAGATTGCTAGACGGCCAAAATCACGTGGTCCCCACTTCCTCGTGCCCCTCTATTTCAAACACTGTGAAATTTCTCGCGCCCCTCTATTTCAAACACTGCAAAAATTCTCGTGCCCCTCTATTTCAAACACTGCGAAATTTCTCGCGCCCCTCCATTTCAAACAAACAATACTTATTAATAGTATTTCCCTCTCGGATAGATACTATAGTAATATCAATATATTTCAAAAAATATTCTTCCCCATCAACACAAAGAAATATCCTCAGAAAGACCCTTAGCCCCGCTCACACTCTCTTGCCTCTTCGAGCATCGGCTTTGGCGGAAGAACCTCCCGCAGGACATCTCATGCTGGCTTTGCCTGCCGTAACTCGACAACATGTACTCCTCACCCACCAGTATGACGGAGTTGCATCACCTTCTGTCTCATCAAACACACCATTGCCTCTTCACCGATGTCCAGCGCACCTGATCCAGGTTACGACACCTGGCTTCCTTTCCCCACTTTCCGATGCACGTCGCCGACTCCGTCAACGGCTGCCCATGATCTGATTCCGCGCCACCGGCGTCCATCCCAACAGTACCATCCCGGAGCCACTGTGTAGTGCACTAATTCTGCCTCAGCGACGCTCTCGTCCACCGTGCTTAATCTGGCATCGACCGCCGAATATATGCTTCCCCGATGCAAACAGCCACCACAATCGCCATTCAAGCCTATCGCAGTGAACTGGGAGAGCCTAGATCTCAGGCGCCTGATATTTAGCTATGTCTAAGTCATTGACGTCGTCCTACTATTTTGTGCTAATTCTCAGTTGTAACCTAGTTGCCACTGATAAAATTTGTACCAATTATTAGTTTTAACCTAGTTGCAATTTATTAAACTCTCATTTACAACCTAGTTACAATTCATGTGAAACTCGTATATTGCATGAATTACGATGTATATTCAATGATAAGAGATGCGACTGAGACATAACTAAAAATCATCCGTCTGATAACTAGCAAAACCGATTTTTCTAACCGTGCTACATGCTAAGTCAGTGCGCACGACTATTTTTATTTGCTACATAAAGCTCACTAGACATGTTGGCTTGCATTCGGCGCTCTATAAATTTTAAATTCATGCACATGTTCTTAGCTACTCCGTACAATTGTAATTGCCTGCTATTGTTTAGTTCTTGCAAAATGTAAAGTCAGTGTAAAATATTTGTGTGGATTCCCTCCTCCACTGTTACTGAATTTATCTGTAGTCCGCTTTGAAACTATTCGTACTAATTCGATTATAATTTTGTTGTTTTCATCTGGTTCTTCAAAATTTGCAACATTGAATATTTTATTTGTCTTTTCTTAGAGCTCCAAAAGGGAGATCTGAACATGTTGATTTGCACAGCCTCTTCTACAGTTTCACAAGCGATGCCATTTTTTCCTTATTTGGTGCTAGTTCATCCTAAGCAATGACATAAGTACCCTCTACCATATATATAGTTTATTTGTGGTTTGCCTTCCTGCTCTACAAGTTCTTGTATGATGCCGTTATAATTTCTGTCTAGTTTGCGTTCCTGCTCGGCAAGTTCTCGCATGATGACATTTTAATTTCCGTCTCATTCATTCTTAGCTACTAAAGTAACTGCATGCCCATTGTGTAGCTTCCCGCATATCTAAGTCACCCAACGTCTCTTGCATTCCATGATATACTACCGCTTCCATATAATTTTTTGAAAGGACCTGGCTAGTTTATATTTTCTGAAATTCTAGGAAACACTCTGTTTAATTGCTTAATTAATTTTTAGGCACACCTATATAAGGCTTGCTTATCCTGTTCTAATAGTTCAGAAGCAATATCATTATATTTTATATCTAATGGTTCGTCCTAAGCAGCAACATAGCTATCCTCTATATATAGTTCATTCATGGTTTGCATTGTTGCTCTAAAAGTTCTCTTATGATGCCATTATAATTTCTGTTCGGTTCATAGCTATGGAAGAAACTCCATGCCCAATGTGTATCTTACCGCAAATTCTGGGTCACCCAATGTCTCTTGCATTCTAGGATAAATGACTGTTTCCATATATATTTGTTGAAATGACCTGGCTAGTTTATATTTGCTGAAATTCTAAGAAACACTTTGATTGATTGCTCATTTCATTCTAGGCACACTTGTATAATGCTTGCTTGTCCTCTTCTACAGGTTCCCTAGAGACGCCATTATATTTCTAATCTGGTGCCGGTTTATCCTAAGCAACGACATAACTATCCTCTACTTTGTAGTTCCTGATCTATAAGTTCTAGTATGATGACATTATAATTTCTATCTAGTTCATTCTTCGGTATGATTGTAACTGCATGCCATTGTGTAGCTCACCGCAAATTCTGAGTCAACCAACGTCTCTTGCTTTTCAGGATATACAACTGCTTCCATATATATTTGTTGAAATGACCTGGCTAGTTTATATTTGTTGAAATTCTAAGAAACACTCTGTTTGACTTCTTATTTCATTATAGGCACACTAGCCTAATGCTTGCCTATCCTGTTCTACAGGTTCACAAGCGACGCCATTATATTTCGTATTTGTTTATGGTTCGTCCTAAGCAACGATATAACTATCGTCTACTGTATAGTTTATTTGTGGTTTGCATTCTTGCTCTACAAGTTCTCGCATGATAGTAACTGCATGCCATTCCTGCTCTACAAGTTCTCGCATGGCTCTACAAGTTATAATTTATGTCTCTTTCATTCTTAGCTACGATAGTAACTGCATGCCATTGTCTGGTTTATTTTTCTGGTTTATTCTTCTATATATATTTGTTGAAATGACCGGCTAGTATATATTTGCTAAAATTCTAAGCCACAACATTGTTATATTTCTCGTTTCATGGTAGGCACACTTGTTTAATGTTTGTTTGTCCTATTTGTTTGACGTGATGTTCAATATATTTGAACCATTGACCAGTAGTAAATTCCAGTTCATAGCTCCTGTCGTATCAGTTAAATGAGTAGTTTTTCTTGTTTGACATATTATCTTGTTATTACGTAGTTTTAGACTGCAATTATTTCTATCGCCACCAAAGAGGGGGCTGCAAGATCATGTCTCAACTTTGTTTTCCAATGTAGATGTCACACTGAAAAGGGAGATGCAGATAATAGATGGAGAAAGCAAATTGAGGACTGCTATCAACCCGATTGTGAACTGAAATGCCATTTTTTGTTTCCCTTGAGTTGATAATATGTAATAATTTTAAGTAGTTTTCATTTGATATAATATCTAGACTAATTGCATAAGCCGTGTAGGCATTTAGTTGATTCCGTCCACACATAGCAGTAGGCGGTACTATACCTGCGCTAGCCAGGTCGGTTATGGTATAATATCGTGCTCTGTATTTCCCGTCATGTATTAGGACGATGATGAACAGTAAAAATGCTCACGCGTTGTACACCTTTTATGGTGTCGAAATGAGCTCTAGAAATGCAGAAAATATAAAAGTAACGGGGCCGACCCATAGGCGAGATTAGTAACAGTAACGGTACGTAATAGTGGCATTCCGTAACAGTGGCATGCCGAAATAGTAAAAGACCGAAATAACGGCAGGCCAAAACAGTAATAGCTCTAAACAGTAACAAGACGAAACAGTGACTGGCCGAGAAAGCAACATGCCGAAACAGTAACGGTCCAAGAAAGTAAAAGGCCGAAACATTAACGGGCCGAGACGATAACAGATCGGAATAGTACTCTTGAAATAGTAACAGACCAGAATAGTAGCAGGCCTATCCATGAAAAAGGCCAGGATCGTACCAGGCCAGAACAATAACAGGCCGAGTTTGCACCAAGCCAGAACAGTAACATGACGAGGAACTCACCAGGTGAAAACAGTAATGGGTCAGAACTTGGGCCGAACATTTACGGGCCTGAACAGTAGGGCCCAAAGTATATGGGCCCGACTTGAACAGTACGTGGATATACATGAATGGGCTGGAAAGTTTACGGGCCAAACGGGCCAATTTCAAACATTGCAGGGCGGAACACTAACGGGGCCCGGATATTTATGGGTTGTGTGAACGGGCCAATTTCAAACAGTGCGTGTGGAAACATTACCGGGAAAGAAAATTTACGGGCCGACCACGGCTGCACTAGTGGGCCCATTTGTAACAGTGCATATCAAAACACTAATGGGTCACGATCGTGTTGGGCTTCCTTAATGGGCCAGCCCACTTAATAATTACCTGGCCTTGGGTAGGCCTGTCTTCTACCACAGTTTATTGACAGTTAACGATGTTAATTGTCTGTTAACGGCGCTCGTCACATGGCAGTTTGCATGAAGTCAGCAGTCAACGTGGCTGGCAAACACATCTACGACGAAACGACTTTTCGTGGCTGAAGGGCGCGGTCCGCCACGGTCGAAAAAAAACCGTGGCAGATTCATTTGTGACAGGGCTTTTACCATAAAGGGCATCTATCGTAGAAGACTCTTCAGCCATGATAAACGGGCCTTCGGTCACGTTGTAAAAGGACATTTTTTGTAGTGGTTGTAAAGCTAATGTAGATTATTTTAGAACAAAATTTGGATCTACGATATGTAGAATACACATTTGATTTCCTAGTTTTAGGGTCCTTGTGCTAAATGTATGGACTTGGATATAATTTTCATTTTTTATGAGGTCCTTGATGTAACTTGTACTTCCACCGACCATGTTAACTTAAAGAACCTCGCTTCTACGGGGACCAACCAAATTAAAATAAAATGACACTGTCCCAATTATCAGACAAAGTGGACCATTGTTTCTTATAATTCCCAAAGTTTTTAGTACTACATTATGATTTTTCAAGCTTCCTATCTAACTTCACACCCAAATGTTGATGTCAAAGCTTGTAACATGATTTTATTGTGAAGCAACTACAAAGATGATGGCTCAAAATGCCACCGCCCCTTTTTACACACAAAGTATAACCTTTAAATGTATACGCTCTTTCAAGCTTTCAGGCTAAATTTGTGCAATAAATTTGTTTTGGCGCTGGATGTTTGAATGAATGGGTGGGGTGTTTGAATGGATGGGTGGGATATTTCGGCGCTCTCTCAAAATTTCCAGGCTGAAGGTTAGGTATGCTACTCCCACTCCCACTTGGGGATGATGCCCCGTCAGATAGACCCACACGCATGTACGCTTTCGAGCATTTAATGAGTTGATAGACATCTACCCTCTTTCAAACAAGATGACCAAGGTTATAGCCATAGATGTTTTTTACTTGCACAACCATAGTTGTTCATGTTTGTACTCCGTACATTGTTTTTGGTTGTGAAGCAACTTCAAAAATTATGGCTCAATATGACATTGTGCCAATTGTTACATGAAGTAACCTATTTAATGGATAAACCCATTCAATCTTACTGGCTAAATTCTTGCAACAAATTTACAATATGGCAATTTACTAAAAACATGTCAATTTTGGTAACATGGTCTAGAGATATGATGGAGAAGACTTTAGAATGATGGAGAATTTTGTTTTGACATTTGTGCATAGCGTTTATTGTGATAAAGACTATATCAACAGTATCTTCTAGCATCAGATGCTAATTAAATGGAAAAGAAGATCCGACGGCTAGCAATGTTGGGATTCGTGAGTCTTGATCCAACGGTCAATATTTAAAGTTATTCGTACATTATATATGTCGTGGTATTTCCGATGAGTATGCCATGGAGGGGTCCTCACAGAGCGTGTTTAGAGACGTGGGTTAAGGTGGACGGTTGGCGGGTATGACATGACATAGCTTACCCAGGTTCAGATCCCATGACAGTGGCCGAATGCTACTCCTGCTATAAATCACTATAAAGGAAATACGGTCGGCTTACATGGATCGGTTCGCTATGCGTGATATGAGTTGTGTCGTGCCCTAAAGGCTCCTCTAGGTCCAGATTATATAGTCGCCAGATCCTAGGGTTACACGGAAAGTCCTATCCATACATGTTACAAAGTCCTACAGTATACAACTAGTCTACGTGTCTTAGACTCCAAGGCTCCGGGTACGCTGGTGACTCCATCGTAGCCTTCCTTTACCGGTCATGGGCTTCCCTTCTGGATCCATCTAACTAGGCCACCCAGTAGGCCATAGGCCTTGCTACCAACTGTGGGCGACCCGGGTTATCCTGATTAGAGACATGCAATGGTGACACCCATTTAGCATATCCCCAACAGTAGACCCCGGAGAAATCTGAGATCTTGCGCCATCTTGCCTCTTCAAGTTGAATGCTCCATCTAGATGAATGTCGGCAAATCGTCAAGCAATATCTTGTAGTCCTCCAAGGAACCCTATGATACTCTCCGTCTTTGATATGTAAGTCAGAGAATCACTAAGCTTTCCATCGTACTCTTCTCGTAGCTGGACATGATCCGTCCATGCCGGAATATTCGGATTGGACCATTCGTATGCACGCGTTAGTAGAATGTCGTAGACCATAGGCCAGCGACGCCTCGTAACTCGCACATGCAAATAACTTCATCATAGCCATTTTTCTGCGTGAAGGATACGAAACATTGGCGGCCGCGGTGGGAACGTGGCGAAATTTCCACGCACGTTCATGCACGCGCTGTCCACGCATCAACTATTGGATCAACTTGCACGAATCTTGACGCCAATTAATATATATTTTAACTATGGTGGAATTTTATCTTTTCACCTCATTCTTCCTTGCGTCATCGTCTTCCTCCAGGTAAACCTCTCCTCGAGCTCTTTGTGCACATAGAGGAAAACCCTAATCTTTTCCAATCTCCAACCACTTCCATCCACTCCAATGGCGAGCAGCAGCAGTGCACCATCGATGGAGGCGTCCAGCGAGGCTACGGCCAAGCCATCTGGCTCCATCCACATCTCACCGGAGGGCGTGGTGGTGCCATGCAGCACGGTCTTCGAGTCCACCAGCGGCGACCAAATTCCAGCGGTGCTGGAGCCGTTGGAGGAGGAAGCTGATGCCCACAAGGGAGAATGGTGTGGGTCGGACATCTCCGAGAGCGACATCAAGGACATGCTTGTTGAAGGGTACCTCCCTGCGAAGGAGGGCCTAGTCTAGCGAGCGGTGCTGGCCGACGAGGTCACTCCTTCTCCCCAAGCCGAATAAAAGGTATAACTCAAGGCCCAGTTTGTGCGCGACGTTTGCCGCCAATTTCCGACTTCTTCATCCAAGGCCTCAAACACTTCCGGGTTCAACCTCAGAACCTTTCTCCGAATAGTATCCTCACGCCTAGCAATTACACAACATTATGTGAGAGATACCTCGGAATTAGGCCTAGGTTAGATCTATTCATCTATTTATTTACCATGAAGAGGCAAGCCGGAGTGAGCACGGAGGAGCTCAGAAATTGTGGAACAATTAGCTTTAAGATCCGGCCTGGCCGGTGATTCCCCGACATCGTGGGACACTAGTCCTGCAAGAACAGGCAACGATTGTACTTCTACGGCCAAGATATCCCTCTGGCTGGCCGAGAAGTGTCGTACCTAGACTTTGTCGACGGGGCCACCGCTGAAGCCCTGACATGGAGATCGCAAGCCCTCCTCCACTCTTACGACGAAGCCTATCGCGCTGTAAGGCGAATAAACTAGTTTGTAGAGACGGGTGTGACCGGCTTGGACCTAGCCATGTGATGGTTCGTCAGGCGGATCCAGCCTCTGCAGCACAGCGTGAAGCTTATGCACCAGTACGCTAAGGATAGGAAAGATAGCCTCCGGATATCCGAGGAAACTTCTCCAGTGACTCTGTCAAGCTTCGCCTCGAAGACATAGTCAAGGTGAAGGATCATAAGCGTGGCTTCATCATCACCTACGACATGTTCGAGGGTGGAAAGTGCCCAAAGGTACTTATTTATTTTCCGTATATGACATATGCTCTAGTTCTTCCGTCTTGCACATATCTTTGCATCTAACACTTAGTATTCACTTAACAGCTGGGGATCTAGACTAAGGCAACATGTCTTCCCAAGTCTATGACCCCAAGACGAAGGAAGTCACTGTTGTGTCCAACGACGACGTCCCGTTAGTGTGAAAGAGGAAGGGCTCCACCTCTGACACTAATGACAGTGGAAAGAAAAAGAAGACGGAGGGTGGAGCCTCCAAGAGATCCACCGCCTCCCTTGAGGCGGAGAAAATAAGGTTAACCGGTATCCCTTTGACCATGGCACCAACTATTGTGTAAGCTTCTTATCATCTAACATCATCTTTTGCGTCATCTTATTCATGTACTTATACTTTTGCATGTTTCAGGAAAAAGGCTAGTGTGAGTTTGAAGAAGACCTCCAAAACTTCGGGGGCTTCTAAAAACATTAAAGATATGTTTGTACAAGCATCCCCCACAATCGCTCCTCCTACTCCTAGCGTCCAACCTTATACCGCACCTGCTGATTCTCCAGCAAAGGTAACATGTGAACCTTCCGCTATGGAAGTGGAAAATATTCCTTCTCAGGAGGTCCCGGATGCTACCACGGTGGACCATGTTGTCAGCGAACAGGCAACGCATGAGAGCATCACGTCCAAAGTGGCTAAAGCTCCGGCTAAGGATGCCACTGGTAGCGGTAAGGAGTTGATGGTGGAAGGCAGAACTTATGTCGAAGGCGGAACTGCTGCGCCCAAGACCCCAACTGAGCTTCCCAAGGTCGTCTATCCGATGGTTACACCGAGTAGCTCAGCTCTGGCTCTTAGTGCCGCACCGACTTCTCCTTCACGCGGTCTTGAGGAGCTGCTCAAACAGGAGGAGATTGTACAAGTTAACACACTTCCTTTGGCAAGTTGTTTGCCGAGAGCGCCAGAAACCTCAAGATCATCGCACTTGTAAGTTTTATATGCCTTTTGCATTTCATATGTAGTACCCACTGTAGCCCCCGAGGATTAGACTAAACCATAGGTCTTTGGGGCTGAATGCTCTAAGAGTGACTAAGCAAGAAACTTTGCACTGTAGCCCCCAAGTATTTAGTTTCAATGAATTATTCTGACTAGATATTCTAGAGTAGCATATGTAGTGTTTGTAAATTTCAATTCTGTAGCCCCCAAGCTTCTAGTTGAAACAGAATTAGTTCCGACTAGATTCTTAAAGAAAGACAAAGCATAGCTTTGAGTTAAAAACTCGTACAGCAGCCCCCAAGCCTCTAGGCAGATATTTATCGGGCTAGATGCTCCAAGTAGACTAAGTAGCCTTGTTATTTTTGCAGAATGAGAATACTCAGAGAGTTGCCGCCAATGACAAGTTCCACAAGATGCGCAAGGACCTTGAAGCTGAAAAGGGTAAAACCGCCATCTTGAAGGAACAGATCTCCAAGGTCAAGAGTCTGTTTTCTTTTTTGTTTCATGCTCAACTTGTTCTTGTGTCGCTATCTTCTAACTACTCATTGTGCTCTGTCAATTCTCCGACTTGCAGAAGCTATTGCCAAGGCCAAGGACATTGTTGAGCAATCCAAGCACATACAAGAGCTGGATAGAAAAAACAAAATCCTGAAGCAGGAAAGGGCCGACTCGCTGAAGATGCATGAAGATGCACTAGTTACCATGCAAGAATATGCAAACACGGAGATCAACAGCCTTAAGGAGGATATTGCAACCCTCAAGGAGCAGAACAAAGCTGTCGACGAGCAGAATACTCGGAACCTTGAGGAGTACAAGACCCTCCGAAAATAACGGGACTCCATGGCGGAAATTCTCGAGCAAATAGAGAGCAACATATTTCGTAAGCATTATCTGTCTTATACTTATGTAAACCAGGTACTTTGATCTTATTGTGTTGAACTCATGTTCTCAAACATTTTGGCCAGAAATGCTGCTCCTATTGGTTTGACCAATAATGCTCCTACGCCAAAGGAATGCATGGTTCTTGCCGGCAACTTCATCAGCACCGCCATCATCCAGGCCAAAGAGATTGCCAAGCCCTTGGACATAAACATTAAGGTAGTGGACTCTATAATAAAGTACTCGGAGATCCTACGCCGAGCCCCCGAGTATATCGTAAGATGGAAAGCTTCATGTACTTGGGATGTGTCAACACCCAGATTTTTAATCCCAGATGCGTGTTATGCCATACATCGCAATCCCAGGATTACCATTTTTGCGAGACATAACAGAATTGGATACCATAGTACATCATCCATTACAAACCGTACATAAGTTCTTACACAAATAGGGATCTCATGATCCAGTTCTTAATACAACTTCAAACAGTGGAATACGTAATAATAACGGTAGCGTAGGCGAAGCTCCATCTTCGGGGTCACAGGCAATGCTGACGATGGGAGATGATCCTAGTTGTCGTAACCTTCCTGGGGTCCATATTCCAGGTACTCCTCTTCATAGTCTGGCCATGGGAATAGCCAGGGACAAAGCCATGAGTACTCTTTAAGTACTCGCAAACTAATACTAACAAGTGAAAGGGGTTTTTGATAATAGGACACTAGGCTCTAGGGTTGTTTTGCAAAAGCCAAATTTATCTCTACTAAGTTTGGAAGCAACGAATGCTAGTTAAGGTTTTATAACACCTAAGTGGGAACTTGTATCTCATGCCACAACCCTGTTGTGGTCAAGTCAAAGCTCAATTCGTTTCACAAATCTTTTGAAAAATCTGACGAGGGAACAGTATGGCATCTAATCGTCCATAATCATGACGCGGCTATTCGAATAGTTTGACACTCTGCAGAGATTGTACACTTTCACCACAACATTCGATACATCCGTCAGGAACAAATCCTGAATTCACCATACTCAGTATGCGGATAATCAATCCTAACCTTTCAATTACACGCCCTAGTATTAGCACCTCTCCTGTGAGTTTGGCCTCCCAACCATGACCAACTGTCATCTTGGGTACTGCACAGGTGGACAATCTTCACAAGGTAGCCTCAGCTCAGACCTTGGTCGTGAGGGAACTAATACTAAGGTATATAAGTTTCTGGTCAAGCCCTACCCAATTCTCGAGTATTGTGGTTGTACGGTAAAAATTGGAATGGTATCGCTTCCAGACAACCATCAGTTTTATAAAAGGGCTAAGGCTCATGCCTCAACATTTTCATCACCAAACTCATCAGGTGTTCGGAAACACATGTCAAAACATCTCAGTAGAATGATCCATCATTCTAAGGTTTTCATAACCATTTTCACCAAGTATTCCCATCTAAAGTTGATCAAGTTTTATGCTTAGCACTAGCATCTACAAGTGGGGGTGACTACTAATGAGGGGTGGTAAACTATTGGAGTTTAACTGAGTTTAATCTCATGCCTTAGGATGACATCAATATTATCTAGCTTAGGCCAATTTTTATGCTCTTTATGCAACCTTCAATTATCCTTCTAGTATCTATCATTCATTCCAATACTCTCTAAGTAAGAGCTTTGATAAAGAAATAAACTTGCAAATAAAACTAGGATTGGTTTATCAAGGGGTTATGATCCTATATGCTTTAAGGCATATAGTGGCATGGTAGCAAGCAAGTAGTAGCTTGCATAGGTCAACTTGATTAGTAAGGCTTGCAAGTATTGGCTTGCACCATATCAGTATAAGCTTGCCTTGTGCAGAGCAGTGGTTGAAGTTCTCCTCGGCTTCTTCTTCGTAGTATCCTCCTTCCTCCTCGTATCCTTGGTCGGTACTAGCATCTATAAATAAATACGATGTACACAATCACCAAACAATACTTAACTACTTGCAATCATCACCCAAAAGGGTCCTATAGATGATCTAGCATCATCACTAACATTACAAGATTAAAGTTTGGTTTAATTCCTTTTTATTTTTAGAAAAGTAATTTCTACTCATTGAAAAAGTACTTAAGATTTAATATTCTCCAAGCCAAATATGGGATCATGTTGACACATGTCATCACCACACATTTTAGTCCAAGGGAATGTGATTTAAAGTGGTGTCACAATTTAATAAGGTTTTTCCTTTTTATTTGAATTAATTAAAGTGGTTAGAAATGCCTATGGGGCATTCTTTTATTACTTGAACATTATTTATGTAAGTAAACCTATATATTTTTATATATTCTGAAAGGTATGGTTAAATGTTATTTTTGAGAGTTGGAATCAACTCAAAAGCTATTATGGTTTAAATTTGAAAAATGTTTGAATGCAGAAAAGCTTCTGCCTTATTATTTTTACCCAGGGTGATCTACATATCCAAATGACTTGCATCCAATGGGCATGGATTCAGCATTTCAAGGCCTTTCTAACAGAATTAGTTTCAATCAATTTGGTGCAATGAATCGATCTAGGTTGATTTTTGAAACTGGGTACAGAAGTGTGTTTTAAATAAAAAGGAAAAGGTTTAATTCAAATAACTGGGCTGCGCGGGAAGGGTTAACGGGCCGGCCTGCTAAGCACAGCGCTTCCGCGGGATGCATAAGTGGCTGTCCCCACGCGTCAGTGAGACAGGGGGGTGCGAAGCGGTAGGGGGCGACGTGGTGTGTTCGATCTGGTTCTAATCCAACGGACGAGGGTCATCGTCGACGTTGGGCAATGCCGGCGAGATAGAAACCTAGCGCGGCCAGTGGGGGTCGTTGGGGGCTCAGCGGGGTTCAAGCGAGGGTCGGCGAGGCGGGCGAACGATGAAGTCGACGACGGCGAACCTCCTGGTACCGGCAGCTTCTCCTGGGGCGGCTCCAATCGCTGGCTCCCTTCTTCTCCAGTAGCGACGGGCTCCGGTTAAATTCTGGCGATGCGCTTCTCACCTTGCTCAGGGAACGGGGTGGCACGATCAGTGATGAGAGGGGAGTGAGATGGTGTGTTCAATTCGGCTGGGGGTGGCCCCTATTTATAGTGGAGCGAGGGGACCGACGGGGCGCAAGGTGAGCTCGTCGTGGTCGACGGTACAGACGGCTATCGGCGTGGGCGATGGTAGGGGGCGGTGCGGTGCTCCCTGGCGATGCTCAACGACATGGTGGCGAGACATGGGGCGGTGCGGATTGGTCGGAACGCGACGGTGCTCTGTGCGTGCCCGACAGAGAATTTAATGGCGCACAGCGTGCGTGGTCCGCACGGCGGCGAACGAGCGTGTCTGCGGAGTTGCTGGGACGGTGGTGATCACGTATGCACGCGGCGAGGGCGGCGCGCGGTCTGTGGGCGTTGGTCGAGCGTGGCGCACGGGGAGTGCTCTCGGCATGGTTTCTGGCGAGGTTGGCATGGTTCTTGGGTGTGGTCCAGTGGTTGGCAAGATTCGAGCGGTTGACAGGGAGTGGCGGTGGAGTGTTGGCTTGCTCCCAGACATGCTGTCTAGGCTTGTTTCTCCTCCTAGCTTGCTGTCGACATGGGGGTGACAAGTATGCATTCGGCCTGCTCACCATTGATGGCAATGCCAAGCTTACAGTGATGCTAAGGGTGTGCAATTGAGCTAGATGATCTACTAAAGCCTAGTTGCAACCACAGAGGGAACAAGTTAGGCTTCAATCACTGCTCACAATAGTGTTTAGGATTTTGATGATTTATGTCTGCAAGGTGTTTGATGAAATGGCCGCAAGAACTCAAGTTTTGAATTTTGAAAAGGTTTTTGGTGGGTGTGCTAGGTTGGTGTTGGTGAGTCTGCAGATGCTTGGGTTTTGAAAGTTGAGCTTGTTTGAGTGGTTTTTGAAAAAGTGGGATCTTCCCATATGATAAAGATTCAATTTTGAATTTTCATTTAAACTATGCATTTGAAAGTTTCTGTATGATCACAAAGTGGGCCTTGATACTTTGTTATGAGTACAATCAAGGGGTGCAAAGATCCAGCAAAGTTTCTGTTGAGTTCTGAAAGTTTGAGACAGCCAAAGTAGGCATGGGAGTTAAATTGGTCAAAATGACCATTCACTCATTTAGCTTTGTTTTGATTTATTTGTCTTTGAGAAAAGTTTGGGAATTGTTTAGATGATGTTTATTTCACCTAGTATCCATTTACAAACAAAGGAACACACAAACAAGTTGGTTCAAAAGAATTCCAAATGAAGTGCATACACACATGCATGCTTTCATAATTTTATTTAGCAAAGTTTTTGTTAACCCTAAATTTGAGGATTAGAGTTTGATGATCCAAGTTTAGTATTTTTGGGATGTTACAGGATGGTGCTAGGATGGCTCTAGCCATGGTGAAGGCCCATTATGATGATGCCGACATTGCCACGGTAACCTCTGGGTTGCCTAACATGGACGAAGATGGACAAAAGATCGATCACGATGTTATCTGGGCTTCGCTTGCCGGCTATGATAGAAGGGTCAACCAATTGGTCGATGCGAATACCTTCGTGCCTCTTGAGGTAATTCATGCCGACCAGGCTAGCTCCTCCGAGTCCCTGAAAACTGCCGACATTTTTTATGGGCAAGATGCCTCTCCTGCAGCCGATGATGTGACCTCGAAGTCTCTTGCACCAGAGAAGTGAAAACACTTTGTAATATTTATCGCCTCTGGTTGTTTTTTGTATGCGAAAAAACAATGTTGTTATCTTAAGGCGGAAAACTATGGATATATGCTTCCAGCTGCTTAAGAACTAATTCCAGCATATATATATTTTTTAAGCAAGTGCTGACTTATCCGTTAGTCTGGTTTTTATGCTTCAATTTTGGTGAGTCGGAAGAACCATAGTCGGAACCATGCGCTCAGGTGTTTATAACCAATGGTACCGTCAAAACCTTAGCACAAAATCGCCGACAATGAGTTCCAAAAGTTACTACTCCAGAATCCACATAAAAACAACAAAGAACGTGTAGACCAGAAAACTTAAGCTAACGCCCGTAGGCAGAATTTTCACAAGTGCAAATGCAAAACTTGCGCATAAAGGTTTTACATGATCCAAAAATGAAAACTAAAGGAGGTAAAAGACTCAAATATATGAGTGAACCAAAGAGATTTATTTCATTGATCATATAAGAGATACATAGTGAACCATGCCAAAGGACATAGATGTGCTATGTTCCATGGCCGATCAAGCTCCGGCTAGTCATCATCCGGGTCACGTGACTTACGCTTATGATCCTCGTTTGGCCTATCCTCTAGTTCACGGTTGTCAACGAGGTAATAAGAACCACTGAGTAGCTCCTTGATTATGATGAATGGTCCTTCCCATGGCGGGGATAATTTGTGAGACTTCTTCTGCTTAAGTCGGAGCACCAGATCCCCTACTTTAAACTATGCCGAACGTGGCGACTATGGTAGCTGTGTAGCTTTTGCTGGTAGATGGCCGACCTTTGGCATGCCTATACATGCTCTTCCTCGAGAAGGTCTAGATCTAGGCGTCTAGATTCTTCAGTGTCATCTTTGTCGTAGGCGGCAACTCTTGGTGAATCATGGAAGATGTTGGAGTGTATGATTGCTTCTGCTCCATATACCATGAAGTATGGGGTGTAGCCGGTGGATCTGTTGGGAGTAATTCGTAAACTACACAAAACAGATGGCTACTCCTCCGCCCAAGCTCCAGCTGCTCTATGTAGCTGTGCTTGTAGACGTGGATTTATTTCCTGTAGAATTAATCCATTGGCTCGCTCAACTTATCCATTGGATCGTGGGTGTGCCACAGATGCCAGGTCAAGTTGGATGCCCTTCTCCCAACAATAAGCCTCCACTTCTCCGAGTGACAAGTTGCTTCTATTGTCGGTGATGATGCTATGTGGGAGACCAAATCTCACCACTAGATCCAAACCTAAGGGCAGCTGCCCCGTCAAGATTTTTAATGTGTTTAGCTTCTATCCATTTTGTGAATTTATCAACTACTACTAGCAGATGTGTAAACCCACAAGGTGTCGTCTGTAATGGACCAACCATGTCAAGCCCCAAACTGCAAACGGCCAAGTTATTGGTATGGTTCGCAATTCTTGAGCTGGTACATGTGGTTGTCGGGCATAATACTTGCATCCTATGCATGTCTCAATCAGCTTGTCGGCGTCCGCCTTTGCGGTCAGCCAGTAGAACACTACTAGAAATCAGCTAATTCGTGGCGCTCCTGTTTTGGCCATCCGTGGCGCACTAGGGGTGCGCCACAAAGCGCGCGTTGAGGCTAAAAGTTAGTTATGGCGCACTAGGTGGTGCACCACGCCTATGAAAAGATAACCGTGGCGCACTATGTGTTGTGTGCCACGCGTATGAAACGATAACCGTGGCACACTAGGTGTTGTGCGCCGCGGATACAAATTTCAAAATTCATAAAAAAGCGGGAGATCTGGATCTCGCCGCCACAGCCATCAGTGCCGTCACTAGTCGGTGTGGGTCGTCATCGTTGTCGCCTCGTCGGAGTGGTCACCGCCGTCTCCTCGTCGAAGTGGTCACCGCCGTCTCCGATAGCTCGTCATTGTCGGAACAACAAGAAGGAGGAGGAGGACAAGAAGAAGAAGAGGAAGAAGAAGAAGGAGCTCGCCGTCGCCATCGTCACTGCAAGGAGGAGGAGAAGAAGAAGAAGGAGCCCGTTGTTGCGTCTTCTTTGCAAGGAGGAGGCTGCTGTCACCATCTTCACTGTAAGGAGGAGGAAGAGGAGGAGGAGGAGGAGGAGGAGAAGGATAAGGAGAAGGAAATGAGAAGGAGAAGGAGGAGGATGAGAGGAATAAGGAATGGAGAAGGGAGGAAAAAGAAAAGGAAAAGGAGATAAGGGGAGGGTAAAGAAGAGGTGTAGGTGGGCGGGGTGGGGATTCAAATTTTGAATCCCGGCCAATTTACTCGTAGAGCATGCGCTACAGGTAAGTTGCCATCTTTTTTATCTTTGAAAAACAGTCTTTTGACCGTAACTTTTTACTCTTTTCGAATTTTGAAAATCTAAATAATCGCTAAAAGAGCTGAGGTGGTTGCGAGCGGATGCGATATCTCGTTCTCATCATTTTGGTACATTATACGATTTTAATCGATATCGTATGCAGAAGTTACGGCCATTTTATCGTGGCATGACTTTTTTTTGCAGAAAAGTGGAAACTCATGTTTGTTAATTTTCCTAGAAACTATACCACATTATCTAGCTAAATATGAAAGGATTTTATGTTTTGAAGAGTTTATCATTTTCTTTTATTTTCTGCAAAGCCTAAAAAGGCGATCCACGAGGGGGGGGGGTGGAGTTGGTGCAGGGAAGTTTACACATCCGTGGCGCAGATGGCATAGTGTACCACAGAACTGCCACAATTGTAGCGCACATACCCCATGTGCGCTACGGGTATGTGGCATGCAGCTGGCAGACCCCTGGCCCACACATATCTGTGGCGCACATACCCCATGTGCGCCACGGTTGTTCTAGTTACTAGTAGGGCACTGCCCACAGGTGAGTCACGCCTATTTTACCCATGGGGCACTTCAACCATGTGAGCCACGGATGTGCGGATTACCTATAGCCCTTTTCCTAGTTGTGGAATCCTTGCCGGAAGGCTTTGGAGACCAAAGATCGAGGAGCAGAGTGATGCCCGCAATCTCCGAGATGGATCTCACGAAGGATATCAATATATACCTTATTGTTGGGATACACACTTTCGATATACACACCAGTTGTACTTATTTTGTAGAGTTTCCCATTAATTATGGTATAGCCCTTTACTCGAAGTACTATTTGCCGACTTTTGACCTCGTCAATTGGAAAAGTTCTGTTTATGAGATATTCCACGAACGATTTTGTCCAAGCCAGAGGTACTAGTGTTACTGCATTAACAAATGTGTCAACTCTATCCGGGATCTTGGGGTCCGCTCCCTTCATGGATGGGGTCCGTAGATGCTCCAGAAAAACACCAGGCGGAATTGGTTTGCACCCTGATCCAAGCTTTGACAGCAGATCAGGCGCCTCATTTTCCTCCCTCTTGACATACTTGACTTCGTAGACTTCGAAGCACTTGGCTATATCGTTCACTTAGTCTCGATATGCCGCCATTGTAGGGTTATGTGCGTTCCACGTGCCAGCCACCTGCTAGGCAACCAAGTCGGAATCTCCACAGCAAACTATGCGCTTGATGCCAATATCCTTGGCTACGTGAAGTTCTTGAATGAGTGCTTCATATTCCGTCATGTTATTTGTAGCCTCAAAGTGGATATGAAAAATGTAGTGCAGTTTTCCCCTGTTGGTGACTGGAGTATCACACCAGCCCCCGAGCCATTGAGTAGCTTTGATCCGTCAAAGTGCATCACCAATATTCTGGCTCTGGTACAGGAGTAGCATCTGGCATCTCCGTCCAATCTGCAATAAAATCCGCCAAGACTTGTGATTTGATAGCGTCGTGTCTCTTGTAGGTGATCTTGAAGGCGGCAAGCTCAATGCCCCACTTCACGACCCATCCTGTGGCGTCGTTGTTGTTGATGATGTCGAAAAGTGGAGATTTGCTCACTACTATGATAGGATGCTCCTGGAAATAGTGTCTCAGCTTCCGAGAAACGAGGAACACTCCATAAGCTAGGTTTTGGTAGTGCGGGTACTGCTTCTTCGACTCCGTCAAGATGTCGCTTACATAGTAAACTGGTTGTTGCACTACGAACTCATGCATTGGTTCTTTTCGCTCTACCACGACAATTGTTCTGATAAACCGGTTGATCGAGTGCTACGAGTATAGGTGCAAAAGAAAGTATCCTTTTTTAGCTCCTTAAGCGCAGCATCCACTTCATCCGTCCATACAAATTTCTCCTCCTTCTTCAGCAACTTGTACAGTGGCAGGGCCTTCTCTCCAACACGGCTGACGAATCAGCTAACCGCTGCAATGCAGCCTGTGAGCCATAGAATGTCCTTCAGGCATATCGGACGATTGATGGTTAGGATGGCCTTGATATTCTCCGGGTTGACGTCTATTCTGTGCTGGGAAACAATGAAGCCCAACAATTTGTCGGCTGGGACCCCGAAGACGCACTTCTTGGAGTTAAGCATCATGTTGTATTTCTGGAGATTTTCAAAGGTTTTCTTCAAGTCGGAGATTAAGTCATTTGATTTTTTTAGAAATAACCGTGATATCATCCATGTAGGCATGAACGTTCTGGCCAATTTGGTTGTGTAAACAATGCTGCATAGTCCACTGGTACGTAGCATCTGCGTTTTTTAGCCCAAATGGCATCATAGCATAGCAAAATGTGTCGTAAGGTGTGGTGAATGAAGTGGCGAATTGGTCTGACTTCCTCATTTTTCTCTGGTGGTATCCCAAGTATGCATCTAGAAAACACAGAAGTTCTGAGCCAGCCGTCGAGTCAATGACTTGGTCAATGTGAGGCAAAGAAAACGGATCCTTCGGACATGCTTTGTTCAAGCTGGTGTAATCAACGCACATTCTTAATTATTTGGTTCCCTTTTGGGGGACAAGTACAGGATTGGCCACCCATCGGGTGTGATGGAATTCTGGGATAAAACTAGCCTTAAGTAACCTAGATATCTCCTTGCCTATGTCACGTCTCTTCTAGTCTCCGAAGCATCGTAGAGGTTGTTTCACCGTTTTGCATTTTGGATCAATATTCAAGCTGTATTTGGAAAGTTCCCTATGTACACCTTTCATGTCGGCAGGTTGCCAGGCAAAGATGTCCCTATTCTCATAGAGGAACTCGACGAGCGTGATTTCCTATTTGGGATCCAGGGTCGTTCCAATTGTGGTGACCTTGGACACATCGCCTACCACCAGTTCCACCAACTTGGTCTTGATGGCAGCATCTTCAAGGCGGGATCGGAGTCAGAAATCTGCTTCTTTGATGCGGGCAGAGGACAGCTTTTACAAAGGCTGCTTCTCCAATCTCGCAGTCCCTTGCCTTTGAATAGCTTCTAGATACGGTGAGGACACCGTTTGGTCCAGGTATCTTGAGCTTGTTGTGGACGAAACATGTCTTGGCCATGAAGGAGTGGAAGATGTCGCATCTGAATATGACGTGGTACACGGTCTTGAAGGGGACCACTTCGAAGGTCATGCGTTCTTGGCGGTAATTATTAACATTGCCAAAAGCGACCGGAAGCGTGATGCACCCAAGGGACCGAGCTTCTCGGCCAGGAACGACACCATGGAACACGGTGCTGGTCCGCCTTAGGTTGGTCTCCGTAAAGTTCATGTTGTGCAGTGTATCCAGGTACATAATTTTTATGTTGCTTCCACTATCCACCATTCACTTGGTGAACTCGTTGCCGTCAATCAAGGGGTTGATGACCATGGCGTATTGGTTCTCCGTTGGAACAAGGTTGGGGTGATCCTTCCTGTCCCATGTGATTGCAACTTCTGACCAGCACAGGTACTGGGAAACTGGGGGTAGGTTAGCCATCAAAATCCTTAGGGAGGTCTTCTGTGCCCGGACAGTTGAGGTGCCAAGGAAAGTGTGGTAGACGGGGTCCTTCTTCTCAAAGGGGTTCTTGCCTTTGACTCCTTGGATCCTCTTCCTTCGTCCATGTCAATTGAATCCTTGGAATCCTCTTCCTTCTTCTTCCCTTTGGCCTTGCCTCGTGGTCGATTCTTTCGGCTTTGTTTGTAGCCAGACTCCGGGTCTTCTTTGAGATTGTTAACAAACTTGCAATGGCGATTGGTGTGGGTAGCTTTGCCATTGGCGTCGATGTGTACGAGGCATGGAATATCATGGGACTCCTCGTATGTTTGGGGAACGCGGGGTGCTGCCGGGATAGTTTCACTACCATGTTGTTGCCCACGACTAGCCCCCCGTCGTCGGCCGCCATCACCTCTTCTTGTAAATGTTATTGCAACCTATGACACCCCCGAGATCAGGGCTAAACAAATCCCAGACCTCTATCTGATATAAGCCTAACCAAATTATTACAAGCAGATGTCACTGACCACAAACATCAAACAACGGAAGGCAAGTTATGCTATTAAGTATAGCAAACTTAAAAAATGTCCTAAGAGGCCTAAAGCATAACAATGACGTCCCACCCCATAGATTCCAGGCCGCCGGCCGGGAACCCCAAGCTACTCGTCGATGTCGATTTCGTACATAAATCGTCTTCATGGAACAATTACTCTTCTACAAAAGTATCAACAAAGAAAGGGTGAGTACATGACATACTTCGCAAGACTCACGGCTGGTGGGTTGTTTTGCATAAAACAACTTTTGTTTATAAAACAAGAGGAAGAAGAAGAAGCTTGTCTAATCAGAATATTTTAGAAGTGGATAAGAGAGCGACATCTCCAAAGTTTTGATAATCATCTTTTGATATCCACCAAATCATCATCATCTGTACCCTATCTAGGATCACCCCCTCTTACCCATGAGGAAGCATCCTTAAGCACACGTTGATCTGCCAAGTTTTATGATTAGGTTATAGTTCTCAATGATCTTAGAATTCGGTCACCAAGCGTTCATAACTGTGAACATGGATTTTTGAAAAGATTTAACCCTGCAGGTGTGTACAACTTTACCCACACGTACGAACCGACTCTTAATGCCAACATTTTAGCCCTCTTCCTTGGAAGGCCGGTAGAGGGTGGTTGGCCACGACCTTTAACTTGCTTTTGCCGAGACCATGAGTCACGCCCTAAGGATGGTTCTGCCGTAATGGGTCAAATCACGAAGTCGGTCCCTAGAGATGTGAGGTGAGTTTGGTTCACCAGGTGCTCCATCGACCCCAAGCAACCCGGTCCATGCTTCCCTACCTGTTATGAATGCACCTTCACCCAACAAATCTATCAAAAGGTTTTCTATGCATATGCCGAATGGAACGCCCGAACTATGTTACTCATGGAATCTACTAGGAAAGTTAATCAGGCGAGGGGTTCCCAAGCCTCGTGTGGCTATACGCTCGTCTCGGTTCCAAAGGCAAGAACTCACTTCCTAGTGGTGGCGAGCATGGGACTTGAAAAACCACATCCCACTATAACCTCCCATACATGCCTTAGCATGTTTAATCTCATATCACCTCTTCTCTCATCTCATCATGTTCTCCTATCATACTAGATTCTCTGCATCTGATACATCATCTAGATGAACCACACTGACAACTATGCGTGGCTAAGAAAGACACAGGTATAATCTCTAGCAGTGCACACAAGCCAAACCTAGCTATGCTAGGAGCGTTGGATTAGGTAATATAAGCTCAAAGGCAGTAATGCAACAGATAGGATATTTTATCTATCAATAAAATACCCTAGTAGAATCGTATGCATCATGCAGGAATTGAAATGCTTTCGAAATCATAGGATTATATCATGGTGTGGCTATGCTTGCATTTTCCCGCTAATAACAAGAAAGCAGAGCTTCGGACTCCTTGTACTTGACTTGATTATAGTTGGTCAAGTGTTGGTCTTTGATCTTCAATGATCTTGATCTTGGTTTTCAATATTGATCTTGATCTTGATATCGTATATACCAGGAAGAACCAAATCACCGGAAAGAAAGGGGAAACAATCAACACATTCCATCGATACAATGCTCAAACAAGAATGATGATATGACAAGTTAAATTGTATTGAAAAGAAACCCTAAAATAGGCTAGACAAGTTAAGCGGGGTTCCAAGGGGTATAAACGCTAACTCGGGAAAACTCCGGAATCACCTGTGAGGGGTTACTATGTCCTTCTAATTATACTTGTCATCAAAGATGTTGATGAATGCATGGTTGCTTGTCGGACCCAAAGGGTCATGGCGTGACCTGCTCTTGTGTTTGTGATTGCCATTGCACTCCTCGTCATGCCGAGGCTGCTCTATATTGTCGCGAATGACGATGCCTCCATGGGGGCGTCTATGCAGAGGCATGCTCGTACGGTGGTGAGCCTTTGGGTCTTCGTGATGTCGGGGGGACCACAGTGGTGGGGACGAGCGACGAGGGTGAGCCTTGCCTCCGTGGTTCGAGGATATGGGGATAGCGTCCATCCTATTGCACGCGTCCCTCCTTCTTTGTTCTAATGAACCAGTCTGGGACCCGACATCGTGAGGAGATCTCTCCCTTGGCCGCTTAGGATTGCTAGACTGGCAATATGCTGGATCAGACTCAAGCCTCTGAGAGCTGGCCTTTTGCTGATGTTTGACAGCCTTGGACAAAAGGTCATAGATCCGTTCCACATCCATGAGCGATCTATCCTACTCGAGTTGGGTCTTGGCGATGGTCAAATTGAGGATAGGTGTGGGCATAACCTGCCTGCCTTCAGAGTCAATGTATAGCTTGTCCTGTGCCGTCTTTGAGGGAGCCTACCCTAGGTTGCGCCGTACGCCAGGGTCATTGACAATGTGAGCCGGAGCTTCCTTAGCCTTCTACTGCTCAAGCAGAGTATTGTATTCGGCCTCCAGTGCCCTAGATGTCTCAATCGATTTATCCGCCTTGGCCAGATCTTGATCTAACTTTGCGCCTTGCTCCGCGATGGCCAACGCTTCCTCCAGTAGCTGCTGGCGCTTCTCATCAAGCTAGACTATGTTCTGTATATGGGCCACAGTCATAGGATCAACAATCAAATTGCCGTACATTTGCCTATCATCAGGGTGACTTGGGGCGGAAGCAGAGGTAGACGCTAGTGGCAACGGATTTGCCAGAGAAGTGTACGGCAAGCTCTGCCTGAGCAAGCTGCATCGACAGCCGCGTAACTGTTTACGGTGCCAATCATGCTCTCAAAAGTGGGGAGACCTTTGGCCTGCTATCGCCTTAGGGTATGCCAGAGAAGTGTACCGCTGTCCAGCCCTTCCACAAAGTGACAGATAGCATCACACTAGGGTAGTGTTCCAGATCGGCATGTATCTGGAGCCATCTGGCAAGGGAATTGCGGGGGTTTTCACCCTCTCTCTGGACGCATCATGCCAGATCGAAGATAGCTACCACACCGACAAAGTGCGATCTCTGATTTCTAGACGCACGGGCGAAGCCGGCGGATTTGCAACGATCATCCACCATTATCTCCTGCACAGCGGCGGTTTGGGTGGGCCTTCAATTTTTCCGGTCTAAGTCGGCAAAAACCGGAGAGATATCCGACTCCAATCCTTCCGTGAATGTATCCTTCCCATAGGCGGTCCGCGCGGGCCTTGACGATCCTCCGACTACCAGGGAACTAGTGCCCAAGTCGCTTTCGCCGATGAAGAGGTGGATGTCCCTGTTTGGAACGATCGAGCAGCAGGTGGGGTTTGTCTTTACCGGGATCCAAAATTTTTCGGGAGGGATGATAGAAACGTTGCTGGAGAAGAGAACACGACCAATAGCTACGGTTTCTTCGATTCCCGCGAAGAGCTTGGACCTCGCCCGTTGTAGAGCCTGAAGCGCCTCTTGCCCCATGGTGGGCGCCAACTATCGTGGTATTGCCGATGAGTACTCCATGGAGGGGTCCTCATAGAGCGTGTTTAGATACGTGGGGTAAGGCGGATGGTTGGCGGCTACAAGGTGACACAACTTACCCAGGTTCAGATCCCTTGACGGTGGCGGAATCCTACTTCTGCTATAAATGACTATAACGGCAATACGCCAGGTTATAGGGATCGGTTCGTTGTGCGTGATATGAGTTGTGCCATGCCCTAAACGCTCCTGTAGGTCTGGCTTATATAGTCGCCGGATCCTAGGGTTACAGGGAAAGTCCTAGCCGGACAGGTTACAGAGTCCTACAGTATACAATTAGTCTACATGTCTTGGACTCTAAGGCTCCGGGTATGCTGGTGACTCCACCGTAGCCTTCCTTTATCCGGCATGGGCCTCCCTTCTGGATCCATCTAACTGGGCTACCAGCAGGGCATAGGCCTTGCTACCAACTATGGGCCACCCGGGTTATCCGGATTAGAGACATGCAATGGTGACACCCATTTAGCATATCCCCAACAATATAGTGGTAAGATAAGATAAGATAGAGAGTTTAGGGAATTTTCAATAATGTTCAAGCTTTATCCTTATGTTCGTCGAATAGAATAGCGTTACCCAAATTAAAATAAGTGTGTGGAAATTTAGGGTTTAGGGGTATAGGGGTTTAGGGATATAGATTTTGATCTATAAGTGCATGATACTAGATGATTTTGGTTAGGGTTAGGGGTTGAGGGTTTAGGGTTTAGGGGTATAGGGGTTAGGGTTTAGGTTTTAGGGGGTTAGGTTAGGTGAATTTTCAATAATGCTCGATCTTTCGTGAATTAGAATGGCGTTAGCGTAATTTAATGAAATTATATAAAAAATTTATCTATAAGTGAATGATACCTTCTTTCTTAGTTAGGGTTGTTTATGGGCCGAGGGGTTTTAGTATTGAGGTTTTAGGGTTTAAATATTTTTCAATAATATATATATATGTTCGAGCTTAGGGTTAGGGGTCGAGGGGTTTAGGGTTGTTAGGGTTATAAGGCTTAGGGTTAAGGCTTTAGGGGGTTAGGGTTTAGGGTATTTTCAATAATGTTCGAGGTTTCGTGAATAAGAATGGTGGTAGCGCAATTTAATGAAAGTATCTCAAATTTTGATCTATGATGAGTGCATGATACGTGCTTTCTTTGTTAGGGTAGTTTAGGTGTCGAGGGTTTAGGGTTTTAGTATTGAGGGTTTAGGGTTTTGGTTTTTTAGGGGTAGTTTAGGGTTTAGAGTTTAGGAATTTTTCAATAATATGTCCAACCTTAGGGTTTAGGGTTTTAGTATTGAGGGTTTAGTGTCAACACCCGGATTTTTCAATCCTAGATGCCTGTTATGCCATACATCGCAATCCCAGGATTACCATTTTTGCGAGACATAACAGAATTGGATACCATAGTACTTCATCCATTACAAACGATACATAAGTTCTTACACAAATAGGGATCTCATGATCCAGTTCTTAATACAACATCAAGCAGCGGAATACGTAATGATAGCAGTGGCGTGGTAAGCTCCATCTTGGGTCCTGGCAATGCTTGTGATGGGAGATGATCCTAGTTGTCGTAACCTTCCTGGGGTCCATCTTCCAGGTACTCCTCTTCATAGTCTGGCCATGGGAATAGCCAGGGACGAAGCCATGAGTACTCTTTAAGTACTTGCAAACTAATACTAACAGGGAAGGGGTTTTTTGGATAATAGGACACTAGGATCTAGGGTTGTTTTGCAAAAAGCCAGGTTTATCTCTACTAAGTTCCAAAGCTAGTCACAATTTTATAACTCCTAAGTGGGATCTTGTAATTCAGGTCACAACTCTGTTGTGGTCAAGTCAAAGTCTCAAATCATTTCACAAGTCATTTTGGAAAAGTCTGACGGGGGAACAGTATGGCCACTCCAACTGTCCATAATCATGACGCGCTATTCGAATAGTTTGACACTCTGCAGAGATTGTACACTTTCACCACAACATTCGATACATCCATCAGAACAAATCCTGAATTCACCATACTCTGATGGATAATCAATCCTAACCTTTCAATTACACGCCTAGTATAAGCACCTCTCCTGTGATTTTGGCCTCCCAACCATGACCACTTGTCATCTTGGGTCTTGCATGTGGACAATCTTCACAAGGTAGCCTCAGCTCAGACCTTGGCCGTGAGGGAACTAATACTAAGGAATATAAGTTTCCAGTCAAGCCCTACCCAATATTCGGGTATTGTGGTTGTATGCTAAAATTGGAATTGTATCGCATCCAGACAACCATCAGTTTTATATAGGGCTAAGGCTCATGCCTCAACATTTTTATCACCAGAATCATCAAGTGTTTGAAAACACATGTCCAAAACATTTCAATAGAATGATCCATCATTCCAAGGTTTTCATAACCATTTTTCCACCAAGTATTCCCATCTAAAAGTTTATCAAATTTTATGCTTAGCACTAGCATCTACAGGTGGGGGGTAGTACTAATGAGGGGTGGTAACTAGTGGAGTTTCACTAAGTCCAACCTTATATCTTTAGGCTGATATCAAGGTTTCTAGCTTAGGCCAAATTTTATGCTCTTTATGCAACCTTCAGCACAACTGTCTGGTATCTACCAAACTCTCGGGTAGACTCTAAGTAAGCTTTGATAAAGAAATAAAGTAAGAAGCTTGCACATAAAACTAGGATTGGTTTATCAAGTGGGTATGATCACATATGCTTAAGGCATATAGTAGTCATATCACAAGTATGGGTTTGTGGCAACAGTAGGGTATCTGGCAAGGGTTAGCTTGCATCAATATCAATATAAGCTTGCTAAATTGCAAGTGTTAGCTTGCAAGGTTACTAGCTTGCTCAATCAACTAGTAGTATTAGGCTTGCCTTGTGCAGAGCAGTGGTTGAAGTTCTCCTCGACTTCCTCTTCGTAGTATCCTCCTTCCTCCTCGTATCCTTGGTCGGTACTAGCGTCTATGAATAAATACGAGGTACACAATCACCAAACAATACTTATCTACTTGCAATCATCACACACAAGGGTCCTATAGATGATCTAGCATCATCTCTAACATTACAAGGTTAAAGGTTGGTTTAAATCCTTTTATTTTTAGAAAAGTAATTTCTACTCATTGAAAAACTACTTAAGATTTAATATTCTCCAAACTAAACATGGGATCATGTTGACACATGTCATCACCACATATTTTAGTCCATGGGAATGTGATTTAAAGTGGTGTCACAATTTAATAAGGTTTTACCCTTTTATTTTAATTAATTAAACTGGCTAGAAATGCTTATGCAGCATTCTTTTATTACTTGAACATTATTTCTGCAAGTAAACCTATATATTTTTATATATTATGAAAGGTATGGTTAAATGTGATTTTTGAGAGTTGGAATCAACTCAAAAACTTTTATGGTTTAAATTTGAAAAATGTTTGAATGCAGAAAAGCTTCTGCCTTGTTATTTTTACTATGGGTGATCTACAGATCCAAATAACTTGAATCCAACGGGCTTGGATTAAGCATTCACAGACCTTTCCAACAAAATTGGTTTCATTAAAATTGGTGCACTGAATCGATCTGGGTTGATTTTTGAAGTTGGGTACAGAAGTGTGTTTGAATTTAAAAAGAAAAGGTTTAATTTGAATTGCTGGGCTGCGCGGGAAATTCTAACGGGCCGGCCTGCTAAGCACAGGGCTCCTGCGGGCTGCTTAAGTGGGTGTCCCCACTCGTCAGTGACATGGGGCTGGGCGAAGCGGTATGGGGCAACGTGGATCATTCGATCTAGTTCTAATCCAACGGTTGTGGGTCATCGTCGACGCGAGACAGCTCCGGCGAGAACGAAACCTAGCGCGGCCAGTGAGGGGTGCTGGGGGCTCACCGGGGTACTGGCGAGGGTCGGCGAGGCGGGCGAACGACGAAGTCGACGACGGCGAACCTCCTGGCACCGGTGGCTTCTCCTGGGGCGGCTCCAATCGCTTGCTCCCTTCTTCTCAAGAGGCGGCGGGCTCCGGTGAAATTCCGGCGAGGTGGTGCTCGCCTTGCTCTGAGAACGGTGTGGCACGGTCAGTGAGGAGAGGGGAGTGAGATGGTGTGAAGAAATCGTGCGGGGGTGGCCTCTATTTATAGTCGAGCGAGGGGACCGTCGGGGCGCACGGTGAGCTCGTCGGGGGCGACGTTACAGGCGGCTAATGGCATGGGAAAAGGTAGGGGACGATGCTGTGTCTCCTGGCGATGCTCAACGACATGGTCGCGAGGCATGGGGCGGTGTGGTTTGGTCTGGAATGGCCGGTGCTCTGCGCGGCAGAGGCGGCGTCTTCGACGGCGGGCGGTGGCTGTATGGCACGGGGCGGCAAACGGGGATGTCTGGCGGTCTCCTCGGTCGGTGGTGATCGTGTGTGCGCGCGGTGAGGGCGGCGCGCGGTCTGTGGACGCTGGTCGAGGGTGGCGCTCTGGCGCACGCTCGGCATGGTCTGGGCGTGGCTTGTGCGTGGGTCTGTGGCTTGGCAACGCCATGCTGGGACAGTGAGTGGCGGTGGACGGTGGGCTGCCTCCCAGACAAGGTTGGCATGGCTAGTTCTTCCTCTAGCCTGCTGTCGACTATGGGGTGGCATTGAGGTGCTCGGCTGTTCACCATTAATGGCAATGGCAAGCTCACAGGGGTGCTAGTGTTGGGCTAATCTTTCTAGATGATCTACTGTGTTGTGTGTGAGCTAACTAGGGAACAAGTTAGGCAAGAATCACAGCACACTATAGTGTTTGATGTTTTGTTTGATTTGTGTCTGCAACCTGTTTGATGAAATGGCCGCATGAAATCAAGTTTTGAATTTTGAAATGAATTTTGGTGGGTTTGCTAGATTGGTGCTGGTGAGTCTGCAGATGCTTGGGTTTTGAAAGTTGAGCTTGTTTGAGTGGGTTTTGGAAAAGTGGGATCTTCCCATATGATAAAGATTCAATTTTGAATTGTCATTTAAACTATGCATTTGAAAGTTTCTGGATGATCACAAAGTGGGCCTTGATACTTTGTTATGAGTACATTCAAGGGGTGCAAAGATCCAGAAAAGTTTCTGTTAGGTTTTGAAAGTTTTAAGACAGCCAAAGTAGGCATGGGAGTTAAATTGGTCAAAATGACCATTCACTTAATATATTTGTTTTGATTTACTTGTCTTTAGGAAAAGTGTGGGAAATGTTTTAGATGATGTTCATTTCACCTAAGAAACATTTTACAAGCAATGGATCACACAAACAAGGTGGTTTTTTAAAGAAATTCAAAATCCATGAATACACATATACATGCATTCATGAGTTTATTTAGAAAAGTTTTTGTTAACCCTAATCTTGATGATTAGTGTTTGGTATTTTTGGGATGTTACATTTAGGGTTTTGTTTTTTTAGGGGCTATGACTGTCTCAATCGATTTATGCGCCTTGGCCAGATCTCGATCTAACTTTGCGCCTTGCTCCATGATGGCCTGTGCTTCCTCCAGTAGCTGCTGGCGCTTCTCATCAAGATGGACTACGTTCCGTATATGGGCCACAGTCATAGGATCGATGAGCAAATTGCCATAAATCGCCCTATCTGCTCGGGTGACTTGGGTGGCCGCAGATGTGGACACTGGTGGCGGCGGATTTGCGGTGTTGGTGTTACTCGGACCCGTGTTAAGTTCATGTGGTTGTTGCACTAGGTTAGGCAGAGGAGGCATGGCCTTTGCGCAATGATTGTCGTTGGCATCAACTGGTCCCTTCCCCTTGTCCAGTGGCTTAGGCGGAGCTTGTCCGGTTTGGTATTCTTCCATCATGCTCCCAACGGCGACGAACACCCGCCGGAATGTGACGGCCTTGTTGTCCTGCTCCTCACGCTTGATATTCTCCTCCATCTCTTTCATAGCTGAGTCGATCTCCTCCGGGTTGATGTGCATATCCTCCGAGTTCACGCTAATGTCGGCGTAGAGTGCATCGAGCATGGAGTCAAAGGGTGTGGGGGCTTCCTCGATGATGGAGGACGATGCTGAGGTAGCCGGGTTATTGGCCGGAGGCGGTGGCGGCAGTGGCCCGGGTATGATGGCACGCTCTACCTGAGAAGTTGCATCGGCAGCCGCGTAACTGTTGATGGTGCCAATCATTCTCTCAAAAGTGAGGAGACCTACGGCCTGCTGTCGCCTTAGGGTATGCCGGAGAAGTGTATTGCGGTCTAGCCCTTCCACAAAGTGACAGATAACATCATCACTGGGGTAGTGTTCTAGATCGGCCTGTATCTAGAGCCGTCTGGCAAGGGAATCGCGGGGGTTTACACCCACTCTCTAGATGCATCGTGCTAGATCGAAGATAGCTACCACACTGACAAAGTGTGATCTCTGCTTTCTAGACGCACGGCCAAAGCCAGCGGATTTGAGCGACCTTCCACCATTATCTCCTGCACAGGGGCGGTTTGGGTGGGCCTTAAATTTTTCCGATCTATGTCGGCAAACTCCAGAGAGAGATCTGACTCTGATCCTTCCGCGAATGTATCCTGCCCGTAGGGGGTCCGCGCGGGCCTTGACGATCCTATGACTTCCTGGGAACTAGTTCCTAAGTCGCTTTCATCGACGAAGAGGTGGATGTCCCTGATTGGAACGATCGAGCAGCATGTGAGGTTCGTCTTTGCCGGGATCAAAAATTTGTCGAGAGGGACGATAGAAACGTTGCTGAAGAAGAGAACGCGACCAATGGCTATGGTTTCTCCAATTCCCGCGAAGATCTTGGACCTCGCCCGTTGTAGATCCTGAAGCGCCTCTTGCCCCACGGTGGGGGCGAACTATCTTGGTATTATCGATGAGTACGCCATGGAGGGTTCCTCACAGAGCGTGTTTATATATGTGGGGTAAGGCGGATGGTTGGCGGGTAAAAGGTGACACAACTTACCCAGGTTCAGATCCCACGACGGTGGCAGAATCCTACTTCTGTTATAAATCATTATAATGGCAATACGCCAGGTTATAGAGATTGGTTCGTTGTGCGTGATATGAGTTGTGCCATGCCCTAAACGCTCCTATAGGTACGGCTTATATAGTCGCCAGATCCTAGGGTTACAGGGAAAGTCCTAGCCGGACAGGTTACAGAGTCCTACAATATACAACTAGTACATGTCGTGCACTCCAAGGGTCCGGGTATGCTGGTGACTCCACCGTAGCCTTCATCTATCCGGCATGGGCCTCCCTTCTGCATCCATCTAACTGGGCTACCCAGCAGGCCATATGCCTTTCTACCAACTATGGGCCACCCATGTTATTCGGATTAGAGACATGCAACGGTGACACCCATTTAGCATATTCCCCAACAATATAGTGGTAAGATTAGATAAAATAAGAAAGGGAGTTTAGGGAATTTTCAATAATGTTCAAGCTTTATGCTTATATTCGTGGATTAATGGAATATAGCGCTCCTCAATTTAGTGAAAGTATCTCAAATTTGGATATAGATATAAGTGCATGATACCAGCTACTTTGTTAGGGTGTATGTGGGTCGAAGGTTTAAGTTTTAAGGGTTGTTTAGGGTTTAGGGAATTTTCAATAATGTTCAATCTTTATGCTTATATTCATCAAATATAATAGCGTTACCCAAATTAAAATAAGTGTTGGAAATTTTAGGGTTTAGTGGTATAGGGGTTTAGTGATATAGATTTTGATCTATAAGTGTATGATACTAACTGTTTTTGGTTAGGGTTAGGTGTTAAGGTTTTAGGGTTTAGGGGAATTGGGGTTAGGGTTTAGGTTTTAGGGGGTTAGCGTTAGGTGAATTTTCAATAATACTCGAGCTTTCGTGAATTAGAATGGCTTTAGCACAATTTAATGAAATTATATCAAATTTTGATCTATAAGTGCATGATACCTTCTTTCTTGGTTAGGTTTGTTTATGGGCCGAGGGTTCAGGGTTTTAGTATTGAGAGTTTAGGGTTTTGGTTTTTTATGGGTAGTTTAGGTTTTAGGGTTTAATTTTTTTCAATAATATAATTGTTCGAGCTTAGGGTTATGGATCGAGGGGTTTAGGGTTTTTAGGGGTATATGGCTTAGGGTTAAATCTTTACGGGGTTAGGGTTTAGGGTATTTTCAATAATGTTCGAGCTTTCGTGAATTATAATGGTGTTAGCGCAATTTAATGAAAGTATCTCAAATTTTGATCTATGATGAGCGCGTGATACGTCCTTGCTTGGTTAGGGTAGTTTATGGGTCGAGGGTTTAGGGTTTTAGTATTGACGGTTTAGAGTTTTGGTTTTTTAGGGGTAGTTTAGGGTTTAGGGTTTAGGAATTTTTTAGTAATATGTCCGAGCTAAGGTTCAGGGGTTGAGGGTTTAGGGTTTTTAGGTGTATAGGGCTTAGGGTTTAGGCTTTAGGGAATTTTCAATAATTCTGGAGCTTACGTGAATTAGAATGGCGTTAGCGCAATTTAATGAAAGTATATAAATTTTTATCTATTAGTGCATGATACCTTCTTGCTTGGTTAGGGTTGTTTATGGGCCGAGGGTTTAGGGTTTTAGTATTGAGGGTTTAAGGTTTTGTTTTTTAGTGGTAGTTTAGAGTTTAGGATTTTTTGAATAATATGTCCGAGCTTAGGGTAAGGGGTTGAGGGTACGTTTAGGGTTTTTAGGGGTTTAGGGTTTAGGGGGTTAGGGTTTAGGGAAATTTGAATAGTAATGTTCAAGCTTTATTCCTATATTTGTCGAATAGAATGGTGCTGCCGAATTAATAGATGTATCTGAAAATTTGATCTATAAGTGTAGATGATAGCCGCTTGGTCAAGATTAGGGGTTTAGTGTTTCGGGTTTTAGGGTTAGGGGTTTAGTATTCAGGTTTTAGGGTTTAGGGTTTAGGTATTTAGGGGTTTAATTTAGGGTTTAGGGTTTCGGGAATTTTCAATAAAGTTCGAGCTTTATGCATATATTCATGGAATATAATGATTTAACAACAATTTAATGATGAAAGTATCTCAAATTTTGATCTATATATAAGTGCGTGATACCTGCTTGGTTAGGGTTGTTTATGGGCCGAGGGTTCAGGGTTTTAGTATTCATGGTTTAGGGTTTTGGTTTTTTGGGGGTAGTTTAGGGTTTAGGGTTTAAGAATATGTTCGAGCTTAGGGTTAGGGGTCGAGGGGTTTACGGTTTTTATGGGGTATAGGGCTTAGGGTTAAGGCTTTAGGGGGTTAGGGTTTAGGGCATTTTCAATAATGTTCGAGCTTTCGTGAAGAAGAATGGCGTTAGCGCAATTTAATGAAAGTATTTCAAATTTTGATCTATGATGAGTGCATGATACGTGCTTGCTTGGTTAGGATTTTTTATGTGTGGAGGGTTTAGGGTTTTGGTTTTTTGTGGGTAGTTTAGGGTTTAGGGTTTAAGAATATGTTCGAGCTTAGGGTTAGGGGTCGAGGGATTTAGGGTTTTTAGGGGGTATAGGGCTTAGGGTTAAGGCTTCGGGGGGTTAGGGTTTAGGTTATTTTCAATAATGTTCGAGCTTTTGTGGATAAGAATGGCGTTAGCGCAATTTAATGAAAGTATCTCAAATTTTGATCTATGATGAGTCCATGATACGTGCTTGCTTGGTTAGGTTTGTTTATATGTCGAGGGTTTAGGGTTTTAGTATTGAGGGTTTAGGGTTTTGGTTTTTTTAGGGGTAGTATAGGGTTTAGGGTTTAGGAATTTTTCAATAATATGTCCAACCTTAGGGTCAGGGGTTGAGGGTTTATGGTTTTTAGGGTATAGGGCTTAGGCTTTAGGATTTAGGGAATTTTGAACAATGCTCGAGATTTCGTGAATTAGAATGGCATTAGCGCAATTTAATGAAATTATATCAAATTTTGATCTATTAGCGCATGATACGTGCTTGCTTGGTTAGGGTTGTTTATGGGTCAAGGGTTTACGGTTTTTTAGGGGTAGCTTAGGGTTTAGGATTTTTTTCAATAATATGTCTGAGCTTAGCGTAATGGGTTAACAGTACCTTTAGGGTTTTTAGGGGTTTAGGGCTTAGGGTTTAGGGTTTAGGTGCCTAGGGTTTGGTGAATAATATTCGAGCTTTGGTGAATTTGAATGGCGTTAGAGCAGTTTAACAAAAGTATCACAAATTTTGATCTATAAGTGCATGATACCTGCTTGGTCAGGGTTTAGGGTCGTAGGGTTTAAGTTTTAGGTTTTAGGGAATTTTCAATAATGTTCAAGTTTTATGCTCAGATTCGTGGAATGGAATGACGTTAGCATAATTTAATCAAAGTATATCTCAAATGTTGATATATAATTCGATGATATAACTGCTTAGTCAGGGTCATTTAGCGGTTTAGGGTTTAGGGAATTTTCAATAATGTTCAAGCTTTATGCTTATATTTGTGGAACAGAATGGCATTGCCGCATTTTAATGGACGTATCTCAAATTTGGATGTATAAGTGCATGATACCTTTTTTTGAGGTGTTCATGATATCTAGTTGGTTAGGGTTTAATGATGGGTTGAGGAGTATTTAGGGGTTAAGGGTTTAGGTTTAAGGTGTTGTTTAGGGTTTAGGGTTTTAGTGGTAGCCATGGGATTTGACGAGTTTCCGAAAAAACAGCTTCGCAGTATTGTCCTGCCATGTATGGACATTATTGTGTTTCAACCCAAACGACCAAGGTCGTCAAGGCCATATCGATCGACATCATAGTTTACGGCCACATAGAGTTCCCACACTAGATGGGTGCATCTTGGGGTAGCAAGCATTGTTGACCATGGGAGTTTTCACACATATAGTGGATCATGCATCCTATCTAACTACGATAGTTAAATGAATTTTGCAAAAATAAAGTCTAGCATGATGGAAACGGGAGTAAAGGCACACGTTTCTAAGGGCATTTGTAATGTTGGACCCACCCGACTTATGTAAATTACCACAATATATAGGGTCAGCATTTTCCACAAGGTGGGACCCACATAGCTTGTCATATTGCTCCGTGCAAAGGGAAATTATTTTTCTATACTCTATGCGAAACCCACAAGCTTGAGGTAACTTTATATTCTCCATAATGTACTACTATATGCCTTAAGGTGTGATTTTTTTACAGATTGCGGATGCCCTAAGGAAAAAGCAAATAATGGTCCCACTTGGCAGTGTGTGACCAAGCTATAAAACTTTTATGCAAATGTCTTCAATTTAGTGGGTCCCACGAATCGTATCGTTTGGACACTGTCTAAATGGCGGAGCTTAGTACTACTACTACTACTAGTATATTTCTTTTGCTTGGACATATGCTCACCTCTGTCCACGCGCTGTACATGTAGAGAGAATAAAGCATAGGCAGGGGAAGAGGGCAGAAGCAAAGAGAGAAGAGTATTTGAAGGTGGTTCGAGGTCAGAGCAAAGTTTATTATGATGGGTTCCTGAGACAAGGTACTCCTGCCGCCTTTACATTGTAGTACACTCTACTAGTAGTAAATTTTAGGACCTATGCACGCAAAAAAATTGGAAGTGTGTTTTCTCTCTGCTTCGATGGCTCTCTCCACCCATCTCCCCTTGCGTACCGGCCCGGCTGATCTCTTCCTTGTCCACAGCGTAGCGGTGCGCACGTGTGCCTCGTTATGGCCGGTCTATTTCTTTCTTTCCTTTGAGGGGGCGGCTCTGTTTCTCTAGCGTGTTCGGCAGCCGCGTTTTTGTGGACTAGGAGTAGTACTGTACTGGAGTATATAGGATGGAAACCACTTTGGTCCTTGGCGGCAAAATAAATTCAAACTTTTCCGGTATAGAAATTTTCACTTGCTTCCCAAACATCGGGAGGGAAGGTTATTCAAAAGATATGTCATTCAGATTAGTACTTCTTATCTTATCTTTATCTTGTCTTATCTCTTACAATACCATACCACTACAAGTGGATGATACCCCTGCCTAGCCAGGGTCGTTTAGGGTTTTAGGGTTTAAGGTTTAGCGAAATTTCAATAATGTTCAAGCTTTATGCTTATAATTGTAGAACATAATGGTGTTACCACAATTTAATGAAAGTATCTCAAATTTGGATCTATGAGTGCATGATACCCTGCCTGGTTAGGGTTTAATTATGGGTTTAAGGGTTTAGTGTTTTAGTATTTAGGGATTTAGGGATTAGGGTTTAGGGGTTTTTTATTAAGGTTTAGGGAATTTTCAATAATGTTTAACCTTTATTCTTATATTCGTTAAAGAGAATGGTGGGTTTAATGTAAGCATCTCAATTTTGATTTACAAGTGCATGATACTTGCTTGGTCAGGGTTTAGGGGTTTAGTGTTTAGGGTTTTATGGTTTCTGGATTTTTCAATTATGTTCAATCCTCTTTATGCTTTTAATCGTGGAATATAATGGCGTTACCACAATTTAATGAAACTATCTCAAATTTAGGGGTTTAGTGTTTAGGTTTTAGGGTTTAGGGTTTAGGTATTTAGGGGTTTAATTTAGTGTTTAGGGTTTCGGGAATTTTCAATAAAGTTTGAGCTTTATGCATATATTCATGGAATAGAATTACTTAGCAAAATAATGAAAGTATCTCAAATTTTGATTTGTATATAAGTGCATGATACCTTCTTGGTTAGGGTTGTTTATGGGCCGAGGGTTTCGGGTTTTAGTATTGAGGGTTTAGGGTTTTGGTTTTTTAGGGGTAGTTTAGGGTTTAGGGTTTAAGAATTTTTCAATAATATATATATATATGTTCAACCTTAGGGTTATGGGTCGAGGGGTTTAGAGTTTTAATGGGGTATAGGGCTTAGGGTTAAGGCTTTAGGGGGTTAAGGTTTAGGGTATTTTCAATAATGTTCGAGCTTTCGTGAATTAGAATGGCGTTAGCGCAATTTTATGGAAGTTTCTCAAATTTTGATCTATGATCAGTACATGATACGTGCTTGCTTGGTTAGGGCTATTTATGGGTCGAGGGTTTAGGGTTTTAGTATTGGGGGTTTAGGGTTTTGTGCTTTTAGGGGTAGTTTAGGGTTAAGGATTTTTTCAATAATATGTTCGAGCTTAGAGTAAGGGGTTGTGGGTACGTTTAGGGTTTTTAGGGGTTTAGGGTTTAGGGGGTTAGGGTTTAGGGAATTTTCAACAATGTTCAAGATTTCATGAATTAGAATGGCATTAGAGAAATTTAACGAAAGTATCACAAATTTTGATCTATAAGTGCAGGATACCCTCTTGGTCAGGGTTTAGGGTTATAAGGTTTAAGTTTTTGGTTTCAGGGATTTTGAAATAATGTTCAAGCTTTACGCTCAGATTCATGGAATGGACTGATGTTAGCACAATTTAATGAAGTATATCTCAAATGTTGTTCTATAAGTCGATGATATATATGCTTAGTCAGGGTTGTTTAGGGGTTTATGGGTTCAGGGAATTTTCAATAATGTTCAAGATTTATTTTTATATTCGTCGAATAGACTGGCGTTTCCTAATTTAATGTAGGTATCGCATATTTGATCTACAAGTGCATGATAATTTCTTGGCCTGTTCAGGGTTTAGGGGTTTAGTGTTTAGGGTTTTATGGTTTCGGGAATTTTCAATAATGTTCAAGTCGCTTTATGCCTTTAGTCGTTGAATAGAATGGTGTTACCATAATTTAATGAAAGTATCTCTCAAATTTGAATCTATAAGTGCATGATACCTGCCTGGTTAGGGTTTAATTATGGGTTGAGATTTTAAGGTTTAGGGTTTTAGTATTAGAGATTTAGGGTTTTTATTAGAGTCTTGGGTTTAGGGAATTTTCAATAATGTTCAGAAAGCTTTATGCTTATATTCGTCGAATAGAATGGTGTTACCCAATTTAATGTATCTCATATTCAATCTACAAGTGCATGATACTTGCTTGGTCAGGGTTTAGGGGTTTAGGGTTTCAAGATTTTACAATAATGTTCAAACCTCTTTCTGCTTTTAATCATGGATTAGAATGGCGTTACCATAATTTAATGAAAGTATCTAAAATTTGAATCTATAAGTGCATGATACCTGCTTGGTTAGGGTTTAATTGTGGGTTGAGGGGTTTAAGGTTTAGGGTTTAGAGTATTTTTAGTAATGTTCAAGCTTTATACTTATATTCATGGAATATAATATCGTTACCGCAATTTAATGAAAGTATCTCAAATTTTGATCTATAAGTGCATGATACGTGCTTGTTAGGGTGTTTCTGGGTTGAGGGTTTTAATATTTATGGTTTTATGGTTTAAGTTTTAGGGGTTGTTTAGGGTTGTGTGGTTAGGGAATTTTCAATTATGTTCAGGCTTTATTAATATATATCCGCCGAATAAAATGGTGTTACACGAATTAATAGATGTATCTGAAAACTTAATTTATAAGTGTGCATGATAGCTGCTTGGTCAATATTTAGGGGTTTAGTGTTTCGGGTTTTAGGGTTATGGGTTTAGTGCTTCAAGTTTTAGGGTTTAGGGTTTCGGTTTTAGGTATTTAGGGGTTTAGGGTTTCGGGAATTTCAATAAAGTTCGACTTTATGCATATATTCACGAAATAGAATGACTTGGCAACAATTTAATAATGGAAGTATCTCAAATTTTAATCTATATATAAGTGCATGATACCTCTTGGTTAGGGTTGTTTATGGGATGAGGGTTTAGGGTTCTAGTACTGACAGTTTAGGGTTTTCCTTTTTTTAGGGGTAGTTTAGGGTTTTAAGAATTTTTCAATAATATGCACGAGCTTAGGGTTATAGGTTGAGGGGTTTAGGGTTTTTAGGGGTATCGGGCTTAGGGTTAAGGCTTTATGGGGTTAGGGTTTAGGGTATTTTCAATAATGTTCGATCTTTCGTGAATTTGAATGTGGTTAGCACAATTTCATAAAAGTATCTCAAATTTTGATCTATAAGTGCATGATGTCTTCTGATTCAATAGATCCCCAAAGGATTGAAAATAAGGAGACAAATTAGCTGGATGGCTTGGATCGATCGGTACCTCTTCGCGCGTGGTAGTAGTATCCGGATTCATAAAATTTAGACCATGTATGTAATGCCCTCCAAAGCCTGTATGGGCCTGAAGCGTGTCAGTTATCGGGTATTTTGTGCATGCGACGTGGAAACGTAAGTGTCCAACTCGAATACAACACTTGCACGTCTGAGCTGACACATACGTGGTTTATGGTGAGTTCTTTTGGACCCATCGATGGGCTACCCTCACACGTTGGACTCAGCTCGTCGTCCTTGTTCTCCCAAGCCAGGTCATGGAAGGCCGAAGATCTTCTGTCAAGCCAATCGACATCTCACTGCCACCGCCAGTCATCGTTGTTCGTCGTCGATTTTGACCTCGCCTCGCCTCACCGACTGCATCATCGTGTTCTTGGTGAGTCACTGAGTCTCCTCATACGCTTCAATGCTTTGTTTGCTTCCTAAATCCACGCCGCCATGATCATCTGCAAGCACCACCGCACGAGCTCGTCGTCGGTCGTCCTCTGGCGACCAAAATAGAGTGGCACCACCACCAATAGGTTCCTCGTGACACCCTCTTCCCAACGAGCCTAAACACTACCCCGTGCGCGCACTAAATAGCTTAATTGATCACAAATCTGAGAAGATCCGGCAGGATGACGTCAGGGTGTTGTCATCCTTAACCAATTCAACATGTTGACTCAGTCCATTGCTAGTGTTGCAGTTGACGTGGCTAATGGCCCATAGTTCAGTGACTACGGTAGGTTCAGTATTGGTATGAAAGGGTATTCTCTGTTTAGCAAATTGATAAAACAATATTAATTCAAATATAAATATTCTAGAAATTAAATAAAATGATTAAATCTTGTTAAATCAATAACTTTTGTTTTATAATTCAGAAAAATATGTGTAATATATGGAAATGTTTAAAAAATAAAATCTATAATTTAACTTTGTTATCAAACATTATTATGTTAGTTACCTAAATAATTATTATTTAATAAATATTTTATAAGTAATAAAACCTTGATAATTCATATTTTAATAATGGTAAATGATAAAAACATAAGTAATATATCAAAATTCTTAAAAAATAAGAACTATAACTTAATACCATAATCATATATTATTATTTCACTTAATTAAATATTTATTATTTATTAAGTACTTATATAGTAATAAATTTTAGAAAATATCATATTTAATTATTTATAAATCACAACAATAAATGTAATATACCAAAATGATCACAAAAATAATATCTACATGTTAAAAATATAACATTCCACTTTTTAAGTAAATAAAAATTTAATACTCTAATATCTTGAATTTAAATCTAATTTCTTAGTTGAAAATTCATAAAAGGATAAGTAAAAATTGCTAATACTTCTACAATTATTACTTTAAGGTGTAAAAATAATATTAGTCTTAAATATTGATAATATGAAGTCAAAATAAGTTCAACACATTTTAAATACAATTTTATTTGAATTATCATTCAACAATAAGTGTATATTATATTCCAAATCGAGTTATCAAATATTAATTTCTCAAGGTTATTATTTTGACTTACTAAAATATTTTATCATTACTTCAACCACAAGTTTATAAGCATACTAAAACACCAAAGCTAATTCATAAGAAGTAAAGTAATATTGTTTCCATATTTATAACTTGTTACCACCCATTTATAAGAAGGTAAATACTTGTATTCAATTATAATCTGAAGAAAACATAACCCAAGTAGAAGTGTTACCAATCTTAGTTAACCCAGGAAAACATTATGAAGTGAAACTCAACTATTAGTGTGGTCATTATACCATCTAATGAAGAAGATAGATAAATCTCAACTATTAGTGTGGTCATTATTTAAATGAAGTAATCCTTTCTTTCTTAAGAACTATAGCTAGGAAGAAACTCTATGAGTGTTAGCTTAAGGTTTAAATGCTTTTGTTTAGATAAGTAAGGTTGTTATTCTTTTAAGATACACTAAAAAATTCTTAAGAATTTCAAAGTAAATTTATATAAGTAACAACCTTCTTATAAGGAGTCTTTAGATACCATTCCACACTTGAATGTTTTATTATGGTATGCTACTTACTATATTTACATGTTGTTTCACACACACTCCCAAGCCTTAATAAGAAGCACAAGTGTGAAACTTGTCTAAAAAGGCAACCCATTCTAAAGGAACCATTTCCACTACCCAAACCCTAGATCAACGCTTATTCCGGGAATTGGAGTTTACCAAATTGCATTACATTACTTATGCATAGTAGAACCTTGCTTCTTTAAACATTAGTACTTACCAGACCAATGATGCTGATTTCATATATTGGATCTTATATTTTCTTGAAGATTGTGAGTGCATAATCTAGCAATCACAAAAGGCAAGATCGCACTTGCGCATGTCCTTTGATTATTTTATGTAAAGTATTTTGCAAATCTAGTGTTGTCGTCACATGCATTTCAAAAAAGTCAGAAAACACTATTTTTTGATAATAATGTGAACTATTGGTTACTGGTCTAGGGTGATCATCTAATCTATTAAATCTGGCAGTTGGAATACCATTGCTCAGGAATATATCATCTAGGACTTAACAACCAATGTCGCCAGTGATTCTTGCGTCGTATATCATGCGTTAACCATGAGATTTGGAATGGGACGGAGAAGTAAGCTGTATCCTTTTTGTAACATCCCAAAAATATTAAACTAGAATTAACAAACTCTAATCACCAAAATTAGGGTTAACAAAAACATTTCCAATCAAAACATGAAAGCATTCATATATGTGTGCATTAAAATTTGGATTCTTTTGAATTGCCATGATTGTGTGTTTCTTTGCTTGGAAAATGATTCTTAGGTGAATTAAACATCATCTAGACAATCCCCACACTTTTCCCAAAGACAAATAAATCAAAACAAACAAAATGAGTGAGTGGTCACTTTGACCAATTTAACTCCCATGCCTACTTTGGCTGTCTCTAAATTTCAAAACTTAACAGAAACTTGTTTGGGTCTTTACACCCCTTGATAGTACTCATAACAAAGTACCAAGGCCCACCTTGTGATCATCCAAAAGCATTTGAATGCATAGTTTAAATGACGGTTAAAAACTGAATCTATATCATATGGGAAGATCCCAATTTTTCAAAAACAACTCAAACAAGATCAACTTTCAAAACCCAAGCATCCACAGACTCACCAGCACATGCCTAGCACACCCACCAAAAATCATTTCAAAATTCAAAACTTGAATTCATGTGGCCATTTCATCAAACACCTTGCAGATTCAAATCTAACAAAATCAAAACACTATAGTGTGCAGTGTTTTGGGCCTAACTTGTTCCCTCTCTGGATACCACTAGCCTTAGTAGATCATCTAACGGCCCTAACTAACCCCTAGCACCATTGTAAGCTTGACAATGTCATCAATGGTGAACATCCGAGAGCACCCATGTCACCCCAGTGTGGACAGCAGGCTAGAGGAAGAACTAGCCGTGCCAACCTTGTCTGGGAGGTAGCCCATGCCTCACCACCCCCTCTCGACCAGTCCTGCCTCGCAGACAGCAGCCAGGACCGCCAGGAACGCCGTGCCCATGCCACTGTCGACCATGCCGACGTGCGCCGCAGATCACGCTCCATTCCCATTCAACCAGACCACCTCGAGCCCTCGCCGCCCGCCAACATGCACCCCACCATCCCAGGAGACCGCCACACATGCCCATTTCACCGCCCGTGCCCCGTACCCACCGCTCACCGTCGAAGACACCGCCTCTGCCTCGCAGAGCATCGAGTGTTCCAGACAGTTTGCCACCGCCCCTACACGCGCATTAAAGCCATAGAGCATCGCCAAGAGACCACCGATCGATCGCCACCCTCGGACACGCCTCTAGCATCCCGTAGCCATGTCGCCACCGTCGCCTGCCCATCCCGTTCGGTCTCGTCGTCGAGACTATTAATAGAGGACTCCCCCGCTCAAACTCTTCACACCATCTCACTCCCCTCTCCTCACTCATTATTCCACCTCGTTCTCGGAGCAAGGCGAGCAGCGCAGCGCCGGAATTTCACCGGAGCCCGCTGCTGGAGAAGAAGGGAGCCAGCGATTGGAGCCGCCCCAGGAGAAGCTGCCGGTACCAGGAGGTTCGCCGTCGTCGACTTCGTCATTCGCCCGCCTCGCCGACCCTCGCCTGAGCCCTGGTGAGCCTCCCACGACCCCCACCTGCCGCGTTAGGGTTCTGTCTCGCCGGTGCTGCCCGACGTGGACGATGAACCAGAGCCGTTGGATTAGAACTAGATCCAACGCACCACGTTGCCCCGTACCGCTTCGCACCCCTCCGTCTCACTGACGCGTGGGGACAGCAACTTAACCAGCCCGCGTAAGCACTACGCGTAGCAGGCCGGCCAATTTTCTCTTCCCGCGCAGCCCACTCGTTTGAATTTGGATTTTTCCATTTTCATTCAAACATAGTTCTATACCTAGTTTCAAAAATCAACCAAGGTCGATTCAGTGAACCAAATTGAATAAAACCAATTTTTTTAGAATGGTCTGGAAGTGCTGAATCCAAGCCCGTTGGATTCAAATCATTTGGATCTGTAGATCACCCTTGGTAAAAATAACAAGGCAGAAGCTTTTCTGCATTCAAACATTTTTCAAATTTAAACCATAATAGCTTTTAAGTTGATTCCAACTCTCAAAAATCACAAGTAACCATACCTTTCAGAATATATAAAAATATATGGGTTTACTTACAGAAATAATGTTCAAGTAATAAAAGAATGCTACATAGGCATTTCTAGTCACTTTATTTAAATAAAATAAAAGGTTAAATCTTATTAAATTGTGACACCACTTTAAATCACATTCCCATGTACTGAAATATGTGGTGATGACATGTGTCAACATGATCCCTTGTTTGGTTTGGATAATATTAAATCTTAAGTAGTTTTTCAATGAGTAGAAATTACTTTTCTAAAAATAAAATCAATAAGACAAATGCTTTAATCTTGTAATGTTAGTGATAATGCTAGATTATCTATAGAACCATTGTGTGTGATGATTGAAAGTAGTTAAGTATTGTTTGGTGATTGTGTACCTCGTATTTATTCATAGACGCTAGTACCGACCAAGGATACGAGGAGGAAGGGGGATACTACGAAGAACAAGCCGAGGAGAACTTCAACCACTGCTCTGCACAAGGCAAGCCAATACTTGCAAGCTATTAACTTAGCAAGATTATACTGATACTGATGCAAGCCTAATACTACTAGTTGATTGATCAAGCTAACACTTGCAAGATACTCTACTTTAGCAAGCTTATACGGATACTGATGCAAGCAAATACTTGCTTGTTACTACGCCAACCCTATGCCTTAAGCATATGTGATTATACCCACCTGATAACCCAATCCTAGTTTTACTTGCAAGCTTCATAATTTATTTCTTTATCAAAGCTATTACTTAGAGCTTACTTAAGTAAATTGTAGATTCTAGAAAGATAATTGAATGTTGCATAAAGAGCATAAAATTTGGCCTAAGCTAGATAATCTTGATGTCATCCCAAGGCATGAGATTGAACTTAGTTAAACTCCACTAGTTTACCACCCCTTATTAGTAATCACTCCCATTTGTAGATGCTAGTGCTAAGCATAAAACTTGATCAACTTTAGATGGGAATAATTGGTGGAAAAATGGTTATGAAAACCTTGGAATGATGGATCATTCTATTGAGATGTTTTGACATGTGTTTCCGAACACCAGATGATTTCCTTAGCCCTTTATAAAACTGATGGTTGTCTGGATGCGATACCATTCCAATTTTTATCGTAGAACCACAATACCCGAGAATTGATTAGGGCTTGACTGGAAACTTATATACCTTAGTATTGGTTCCCTCACGGCCAAGGTTTGAGCTGAGGTTACCTTGTGAAGATTGTCCACCTGTGCAGTACCGAAGATGACAGTTGGTCATGGTTGGGAGGCCAAACTCACAGGAGAGGTGCTTATACTAGGGCGTGTAATTGAAAGGTTAGGATTGATTATCCGCATATTGAGTATGGTGAATTCAAGATTTGTTCCTGACGGATGTATCGAATGTTGTGGTGAAAGTGTACAATCTCTGCAGAGTGTCAAACTATTTGAATAGCCGCGTCCGCGGTTATGGACAGTTGGAGTGGCCATACTGTTCCCCCGTTAGATGTTTTCAAAATGACTTGTGAAATGAATTGAGAATTTGACTTAACCATAATAGAGTTGTGACATGAAATACAAGTTCCCACTTAGGTGTTATAAGCTTTCAACTAGCTTTCATAGCTTCTGAACTTAGTAGAGGTAAATCCGGCTCTTTGCAAAACAACCCTAGAGCTTAGTGTCCTACTATAAAAACCCCCTTCACTTGTTAGTATTAGTTTGTGAGTACTTAAAGAGTACTCATGGCTTTGTCCCTGGCTATTCCCATGGCCAGACTATGAAGAGGAGTACCAGGAGGATGGACCCTAGGAAGGTTACGACAACTAGGATCATCTCCCATCGTCAGCATTGCCTGTGACCCCGAAGATGGAGCTTCGCCTACGCTACCGTTATTATTACGTATTCCGCTGCTTGAGTTGTATTAAGAACCAGATCATGAGATACCTATTTGTGTAAGACCTTATGTATGGTTTGTAATGGATGATGTACTGTGATATCCAAATCTGTTATGTCTCGCAAAAATGGTAATCATGGGATTGCGATGTATGGCATAACAGGCATCTGGGATTAAAAATCCGGGTGTTGACAAGTTGGTATCAGAGCCATCCTGACCATAGGAGACCCTAGTTAGACTGGACGTTTGAATCAAAACTTAGTTTCAAAACCAAAGGAATCAAATATTTACAAAAACTTATTCCCATTCTTATCACCTTGATTCTTGCATAAAAATTCATGTTCCTCAAAAACTCTTGCACAATACATAAAATTCGACACACTTGATCACTCTACTAACTTACTCATCCTATATTCTTAATAGATGGACGTGAAGTACATCAAGTTTTATCAGTTGGGGAATGGAGGAGACCTTATCTTTGAGAGGGATTTGGACCAGCTTTCGGAACTTCTGGAGCGTCCGCACCCCGAGTTCTTCGGATCTCAGCTCAATGATTAAGGAGGAGAAGATCTGCAGTGGCTAATTGTTGCAAGTCTCCGAGGAAAGATTGAACCCCCCATTGCTGAGGGAATTCAGTTCACCTTAAGAGAGAACAACTGGCTCGATGGACTTGCCAGGGCCATGCAGGAAGCTCTTGCCCGTCTGTGTGGGCAGAGTATCAACCAGATCAAGGGTACCCGCTTTGAGTTTTGCCCAAGGCGTGATGCTAATGGATAGCCACTGGAAGCCCCATACCACCATGAGCTGAAGACTCAGTTGGACCACCTTAGCTTCATGATGTACGATCGTCAGTAGGAATTGGAAAATTGCCGTGACTACTCCAACCACAAGTCCGCCATCATCAAGACGAAGGATCAGACCATCGCCATGGTAGCAAAGGATCGCAAGTCTCGCTGCCGTCAGCTCGACAAGAAGGAGCGCATGATTGACCATCTTCGCCACCGTATCTCGGCTTTGTAGGAGACCATCCATGAGAGAGACATGCAGTTGGAGGAAAGGGAGAATGCCGGAGAGGATCTTCATGGAGACCCTTACTCCTATCTCAGCGATGATGATGATTTTCTGGAGGATCAGGCTATGGATTTCTTCACCGATGAGGATGATTACGCCTTCATCGATGACGATGAGGATGATGAGGATGACGACTACACCGACTCCAAGGAGTAGTAGCACTTGAGAACTAGCGTAGTGAGTAGTATTCGGTCCCACAGTATCGTAGTTTCCAGAATGGTTCTTAAAATCATCTGTTTTTCTTGTTTTGTGGTGTGCGTTGTACTGTGTGCTATGAATGAATGAATGAAAAGCAAGTTGCTAGAAAATCTTAGTCAAACTTTAAAAACTTTTCAAAGTCCCAAAACCTTAGAAATTTCCCTCTTTTCTCAAGATCTATCTCAATCTTCAGATGCCACATGGAGGAAGTGGTTCATCCCCGGACCCGATGTTGCAGATCCTGCAAATGTTGGTTTCTGACTGCGAAGCTGAAAGAGCCGAATGTCAAGCCAACCTAGCCACCCTTCAGCAGATAGTCTAGCTAGCCCACAACAACCAAGGCCAAGGAAATTAGGACAACCATGGATCTAAGCTCAAGAATTTCCAGAATACCAACCCGCCTGTTTTCACTAAGTCAAAAGAGCCCCTAGATGCAAACCATGGAAAATAACCTGGAAGTCGCCGGAGTGAAAGCTAACGAGAAAGGTTTGTTCGCCACCCACTATCTAGCCGAAGATGCCAGGGCATGGTGGAACAGTGTTCGCGCAATGACCGGAGGCCAGATGATGACCTGGGAGGAATTCAAGGTCAAGTTCAGCAGAACCCATGTGCCACCGGGTTTGATCAAGAGGATGAGAGACAAGTTCAGAGAACTGAAGCAAGGAAGGATGACCGTAGTGGAATACCGTGACAAATTCTTGTCATTATCTAGGTATGCCCCGGATGAGATCGACACCGGAGCCAAGAAGAAAGAGAGATTCCTGAATGGTCTGCACGATGAGATGCAGACTGTCTTAGTCAATATCCCCTTTGCTGATATTGAATCCCTTGTCGAGTCTGCCATCCAGATGGAAGGAAATATCAACCAAGCCAATGAGAACCGCAAGCGTCGCATGATGCATCAGCCAGGAACTCATCAGACTCCAAAGTATCGCCCTAACCCATCTCCAGGATTTGCCCCAAGAACCAACAGACCCCCGATGAACCGTCCCACCTATCCCAACCGTGGAAACCCTAGGCCTGGAGGAAATCACAACAACCCCGACAACTCTAGAAATTTCAACCGTGCACCACCCAAGTTCAACAAAAATGATGCCGCCAACACCAACACTGCCCCTAGGACTGGAAGCAATGCTGTGCCTGTTGCAGCAAAGGACAAGTCGCAAGTGACTTGTTAGGACTGTGGAAATAAGGGTCACTACTCCAACGAGTACCCCAACAAGAAGAATGCCGCAGCCCCCAATGCCAATGCCCCATCTCAGCAGCAGTGTCGTGTTCAGCCTGGAAGAAGATTTTCCCCAGGGAATTCGCTCAACCGCAACGGCCGTCTTTTTCTCATGCATGCTGAAGAAGCTCAAGAAGCACCAGACGTCGTACTGGGTATGTTTTCTGTCAATTCAGCTTGAGTGTTGTTTGATTCTGGTGCATCGCACTCATTTGTCACCGAAGAATTTGCATGCACTAGTAAAATTCAACCAACCAAACTGAAGCATGTTATGATCGTCCAAATTCCCGGTTCAACCACCAAAGCTAGGCAAATTTGCAAAGCCGTCCCTATCAGAATCCATGGCATAGATTTTTATGCTAATCTGGTAGTACTAGGAATGGATTGGATGTCCAATCATAAAGGATTTATTGACTGTGCTAAGAAATCCATCACCATGACCAGTACAGCCGGAATATCAGTTGAGCATATATCTGAAACCTTACCTCGTCAATTCAAGTGTAACAAGAGTATATCCCAACCTACCATTGACCAAGTCCGGATAGTCTGCGAATACCCCGATGTATTTCCGGATGTTTTGCCCGGTATGCCCCCAAATCGGGATATCGAGTTTCTCATTGAACTAATGCCCGGAACAGGACCCATAGCCCAGAGACCGTATAGTATGAACCCGTCGGAACTGGCAGAACTGAAGAAGCAACTGGATTCCATGTTGGAAATTGGATTGATTCAACCAAGTGCGTCGCCTTGGATATCACCTGTTTTTTCGTGGACAAGAAAGATGGAGGTAACCGTTTGTGTACGGATTATCAGAAGTTGAATGATGTCACTATCAAGAACAAATACCCATTGCCCAAGATAGATGATTTGTTTGATCAGTTGACCGGTGCCAAAGTGTTTTCTAAGATTGATCTTAGAACAGGCTATCATCAACTCAAGATTCGTGCAGAGGATATCCCCAAGACTGCCTTTACCACCTGTTATGGATTATACGAGTACGCTGTCATGTCCTTTGGATTAACCAATGCCCCCGCTTATTTCATGAATCTCATGAATAAGATTTTTATGGACTTCCTGGATAAGTTTGTCGTTGTTTTCATCGATGACATTCTGATTTATTCCAAATCAGAAGAAGAACATGAGCTACACCTAAGGACCATTCTTGGGACCCTTAGAGAGCATCATTTGTATGCCAAGTTTAGCAAATGTGAATTCTGGTTACAAGAAGTAGGATTCCTCGGCCACATCGTATCAGCCAGAGGAATTGCCGTTGACCCTGCAAAGGTGAAAGATGTCGAAGATTGGCAAGCCCCAACCACTCAAACCCAAGTTCGTGCATTTCTCGGATTGGCGGGATACTATCGCAAGTTCGTAGAAGGATTCTTGAGTATTGCCAGACCCATGACCCAATTGCTGAAGAAGGACAAGAAGTTTGAGTGGACTGACAGGTGTGAAGCGAGTTTTCAAGAACTCAAAAGGAGATTGATTTCAGCCCCAATCTTAATCATGATGGATATCATGAAGCCCTTCGACATGTATTGTGATGCATCCAAGATCGGTCTCGGATGTGTGCTAATGCAAGAAGGCAAGGTTATATCCTATCTATCCCGACAATTGAAACAACATGAGCAAAATTACCCAACCCATGACCTCGAACTCGCAGCCGTAGTTCTAGCCCTGAAGACATGGAGGCATTACCTGATGGGAAACCGTTGTGAGATTTATTCGGATCACAAGAGCTTGAAGTATATATTCACTCACAAGGAGCTGAATATGAGACAGAGAAGATGGATTGAGCTAATCAAGGATTACGACCTGGACATTCACTATCACCCTGGTAAAGCCAATGTGGTAGCCGATGCCCTTAGCAGATTGTCGTGCCGCTTGAACTCCATGATTTTGAAGGAGCAACCAAGCTTGCACAAAGAGATGGAAGATTTTCGAATGTAATTAGTGAGTGAAGGATTTTTAGCTAGCATAGAACTTCAACACATTTTGATCAGCCAGATCAAAGAGGCGCGGAAATGAAATGCTAGTATCGACGGAATCAAGCATCGTATCGGTACAGGCAAAGTACCCGGATTCACCGAAGACAAAGAAGGAGTTCTGTGGTACAAAGGACGCCTTTGTGTACCCACAGATTCTGAGTAGAAAGAAGATATTTTGAAGGAAGCTCATGATACTCTTTATTCTATCCACCCCGGAGGGATTAAGATGTATCAAGATTTCAAAGAGCAATTTTGGTGGCATAAGATGAAGAGAGAAATCGGAAGCTATATCGCCAAGTGTGATATATGTCAGCGAGTCAAGGCAGGACATCAAAGACCCGCTGGATTGTTGCAACCATTGCAGATTCCGGAATGGAAATGGGATTCCATTGGAATGGACTTTATAACCGGATTGCCTACTTCTAGTAGCGGAAATGACTCTATCTGGGTCATAGTGGACAGATTGTCCAAAGTCGCCCATTTCTTACCCGTCAAGACCACATATCAGAGTTTGAAGCTAGCGGAGTTATACATCGCTAGAATTGTCAGTTTGCATGGAGTCCCCAAGAACATCGTCTCGGATCGAGGAACTCAGTTTACCTCGAGATTCTGGAAGAAAGTCCAAGAAGGTTTAGGAACCCGCCTAGATTTCAGCACCGCGTATCACCCTCAGACCAATGGACAAACGGAGCGAGTAAACCAAATACTCGAAGATATGTTGAGAGCCTGTGTGTTAGAATATGGATCTAAGTGGGAAGACTGTTTGCCGTTTGCAGAATTTTCATACAACAATAGTTATCAAGCTAGTTTGCAAATTGCCCCATTTGAATTCATGTATGGAAGGAAGTGCCGCACCCCTTTGAACTGGTCTGAAGTAGGAGAGAGTCAGATCTTCAGACCCGGCATCCTACGAGAAGCAGAAGAGAAGGTTCACAAGATTCGTGAGCATCTCAAGACAGCCCAGTCAAGACAGAAGAGTTATGCCGACAAGAGACGTCGAGACCTCGCCTTCAACATAGGAGATTTTGTATATCTGAAAGTGTCGCCATTGAAAGGAATGCAGCGTTTCCAACTCAAAGGAAAGTTAGCCCCCAGATATATCGGACCCTTCAAGATTCTGAACCGTTGAGGAGAAGTGTCGTATCAATTGGAACTACCAGAAGAGATGTCAGCCGTGCACAATGTGTTCCATATCGCATTACTTCGCAAGTGCCTCGAAGTTCTAGAGAAGACCGAAGTGTTCAAGAATATCGATCACCAGACCATAGAGATCAACGATGACCTGAACTATCCCCAAGTACCCATCCGTATTTTGGAAGAAGCTTTCAGAACCACCAGAACCCGAAGCATCAAGTTTCTCAAGATTCAGTGGAGCAACCACACGGAAGAGGAAGCTACCTGAGAGCGCTAAGATCACATCAGGACAGAGTTTCCCGATCTCTTCAAATCCTAGGTAATCTTTTCGTCCTTTTTCAAAACTCGGGACAAGATTTTGTTTAAGGGGGGAAGGTTTGTAACATCCCAACAATATTAAACTAGAATTAACAAACTCTAATCACCAAAATTAGGGTTAACAAAAACTTTTCCAGTTAAAACATGAAAGCATTCATATATGTGTGCATTAAAATTTGGATTCTTTTGAATTTCCATGATTGTGTGTTTCTTTGCTTGGAAAATGATTCTTAGGTGAATTAAACATCATCTAAACAATCCCCACACTTTTCCCAAAGACAAATAAATTAAAACAAACAAAATGAGTGGATGGTCACTTTGACCAATTTAACTCCCATGCCTACTTTGGATGTCTCTAAATTTCAAAACTTAACAGAAACTTGTTTGGATCTTTACACCCCTTGCTAGTACTCATGACAAAGTACCAATGCCCACCTTGTGATCATCCAAAAGCATTTGAATGCATAGTTCAAATGACAGTTCAAAACTGAATCTATATCATATGGGAAGATCCCACTTTTTCAAAAACCACTCAAACAAGCTCAACTTTCAAAACCCAAGCATCCACAGACTCACCAGCACATGCCTAGCACACCCACCAAAAATCTTTTCAAAATTCAAAACTTGAATTCATGCGGCCATTTCATCAAACACCTTGCAGATTCAAATCTAACAAAATCAAAACACTATAGTGTGTAGTGTTTTGGGCCTAACTTGTTCCCTCTCTGGACACCACTAGCCTTAGTAGATCATCTAACGGCCCTAACTAATCGCTAGAACCACTGTAAGCTTGACAATGTCATCAATGGTGAACATCCGAGAGCACCCATGTCACCTCAGTGTGGATAGCAGGCTAGAGGAAGAACTAGCCGTTCCAACCTTGTCTGGGAGGTAGCCCATGCCTCACCGCCCCCTCTTGACCAGCCCTGCCTCGCAGACAGCAGCCAGGACCGCGAGGAACGCCACGCCCGTGCCACTGTCGACCATACCGACGTGCACCACAGAGCATGCACCGTTCCCATTCAACTAGACCACCTCGAGACCGCCAACATGATCCCCACCGTCCAAGGAGACCGCCAGACATGCCCATTTCACCACCCGTGCCCCGTAGCCACCGCTCGCTATCGAAGACGCCGCCTCTGCCTCACAGATCATCGAGTGTTCCAAACCGTTTGCCACCACCCCTACATGCGCATTAAAGCCATAGAGAATCGCCAGGAGACCACCGATCGATTGCCACCCTCGGCCACGCCTCTAGCAGCCCGTAGCCATGTCGCCACCATCGCCTGCCCATCCCGTCCGGTCTCGTCGTCGAGACTATAAATAGAGGACTCCCCCGCTCAAAATCTTCACACCATCTCACTCCCCTCTCCTCACTGATCATTCCACCTCGTTCCTGGAGCAAGGTGAGCAGCGCAGTGCCAGAATTTTACCGGAGCCCGCCGCTGCTGGAGAAGAAGGGAGCCAGCGATTGGAGCCGCCCCAGGAGAAGCTGCTGGTACCAGGAGATTCGCCGTCGTCGACTTCGTCGTTCGCCCGCCTCGCCGATCCTCGCCTGAGCCCCGGTGAGCCTCCCACGACCCCCACCTGCCGCGTTAGGGTTCTGTCTCTCCGGCGCTGCCCGACGTGGACGATGAACCAGAGCCGTTGGATTAGAACTAGATCCAACGCACCATGTTTCCCCGTACCGCTTCGCACCCCTCCGTCTCATTGATGCGTGGGGACAGCAACTTAACTAGCCCGCGTAAGCGCTATGCGTAGCAGGCCGACCCATTTTCTCTTCACGCGCAGCCCACTCGTTTGAATTTGGATTTTTTCCATTTTTATTCAAACACAGTTCTGTACCTAGTTTAAAAAATCAACCCAGCTGGATTCAGTGAACCAAATTGAATAAAATCAATTTTGTTAGAAAGGTCTGGAAGTGCTGAATCCAAGCCCGTTGGATTCAAATCATTTGGATCTGTAGATCACCCTTGGTAAAAATAACAAGGCATAAGCTTTTCTGCATTCAAACATTTTTCAAATTTAAACCATAATAGCTTTTGAGTTTATTCCAACTCTCATAAATCACAAGTAACCATACCTTTCAGAATATATAAAAATATATGGGTTTACTTACAGAAATAATGCTCAAGTAATAAAAGAATGCTACATAGGCATTTCTAGTCACTTTATTTAAATAAAATAAAAGGTTAAATCTTATTAAATTGTGACACCACTTTAAATCACATTCCCATGGACTGAAATATGTGGCGATGACCTGTGTAAACATGATCCCATGTTTCGTTTGGAGAATATTAAATCTTAAGTAGTTTTTCAATGAGTAGAAATTATTTTTCTAAAAATAAAATCAATAAGACAAATGCTTTAATCTTGTAATATTATTGATGATGCTAGATCATCTATAGAACCATTGTGTGTGATGATTGAAAGTAGTTAAGTATTTTTTGGTGATTGTGTACCTCGTATTTATTCATAGACGCTAGTACCGACCAAGGATACGAGGAGGAAGGAGGATACTACGAAGAAGAAGCCGAGGAGAACTTCAACCACTGCTCTGCACAAGGCAAGCCAATACTTGCAAGCTATTAACTTAGCAAGCTTATACTGATACTGATGCAAGCCTAATACTACTAGTTGATTAAGCAAGCTAACACTTGCAAGATACTCTACTTTAGCAAGCTTATACGGATACTGATGCAAGCAAATACTTGCTTGTTACTACGCCAACCCTATGCCTTAAGCATATGTGATTATACCCACCTGATAACCCAATCCTAGTTTTACTTGCAAGCTTCATATTTTATTTCTTTATCAAAGCTATTACTTAGAGCTTACTTAAGTAAATTGTACATTCTAGAAAGATAATTGAAGGTTGCATAAAGAGCATAAAATTTGGCCTAAGCTAGATAATCTTGATGTCATCCCAAGGCATGAGATTGAACTTAGTTAAACTCCACTAGTTTACCACCCCTCATTATTGGGCCACGCAGAGATAAAACAAAAAATTCCTCTACCGTGGTGATCCCAAGATCCAGCTGAGGTAGAAGGCCACGAGGTTTTACCACTAGACGCGCGGTTGCGGATTACTGATGAAGCGTGTCAGTTGATGCAGTGCAGTCCTCATGATCCGATCATCCTGGTGCTGATCGCACAGCACCTCTGCTGGTATCCACACGTACAAGGAGGAACACCGGCGGTGAACTGCTAGTTTCGTGACGACGGCTGGACTGCTGTGGAGATAGGGTTTCCAACACATGGAATGACCTAACTGAAAAACGATTAACCTTTCTGGTATAAGGTGCTCCACTATATATAGAGAGTGAACATGGGCTCGGCTCGCGCGACCCATTCACTAAAGCCCATATAACACTAGTCACCATCAGTCCAACTCACATCACACAGCTTGATTCTCATCACACAGCTTGATTCTTAGTCGACCTGAACTCTGCCTTTATAACTGCCCAGTTATGGATCAGCGTTTGATAGAACCTAAGTCGGTGATCCTCAACTCGGACTATGCAACAACCTCAGGTCTAAGGATTACATTGATTGAGATATACAAGTGACAACTTGTTCGTTGTACCTCAATATGGGTCAATCCGACTCGCTAAACTCTTTAGCCGAGTCTGTGTAAGTTGGAATAGCATCTCCATGCCCATGACAAGTGGAACCGAGTCATCAAGCCAACTTTCACATTGGTCTAAGTTGTGTGTCTAGCACAACCTCAACGACCAAGGATATTTAGTACAAACAACATGAATGTATAGTTCCACAACCGAATCACATATTCAATGATACACATCAGATGTTTATACAAGGACAACTTAATATCTTTATGAATACAATGGGAAATCTCATCATACATGATTGCCTCTAGGGCATATTCCCAATAGTCTCCCACTTGCACTAGAGTCAATCTTCCGACATCACATGTCTAAGCATCTAATGCCCATGGCTCTCAGGTGCGCCTCATGCTTTGGCTATGGTAACGGCTTTGTCAATGGATCCGCAATATTTGCATCCGTGTGTACCTTGCATAACTTGATATCACCCTGATCCACGAACTGGCGAATCAGGTGGTACCGCATGAGTATGTGCTTGTTCTTCTGGTGTTGTCTAGGTTCCTTGGCTTGTGCAATAGCACCATTGTTGTCACAATACACGTCTAACGGATTGGAAGAGCCCTGAACCACACCAAGATCCATGAGGAAATACCTCATCCAAACAGCTTCCTTTGCTTCCTCCGAGACGGCAATATACTCAGCCTCTATTGTAGACGCAGACACAGTCTCTTGCTTGGAACTCTTCCAGCTCACAGCACCTCCGTTTATAATAAACACGTATCCGGATTGCGAACGAGAATCATCAGAGTCGGTAAGATAACTCGCATCCGTGTAACCCTTTACACTGAGTTCATCTTCACCACCATAAACCAAGAACATATCCTTAGTCCCTTCTTAAGTACTTCAGGATATTTTTAGTCGCTGTCTAGTGGATCTCTCCAGGATCAGCCTGGTATCTACTCACAACACTTAGAGCATAGGAAACATCCGGCCTAGTACAAATCATGGCATACATGATGGATCGGCTGCAGAAGCATATGGAATCGCACTCATCCGACTTCGCTCATTAGTTGTTGAAGGACACCGAGTCTTGCTAAGTTTTACACCATGGGACATCGGTAAGAACCCCTTCTTAGACGATTCCATGTTGAACTTCTTCAACACTTTTTCCAAATAAGTACTCTGACTCAATCTAATGAACCTCCTTGATCTATCTCTATAGATCCGGATTCCGAGGATGTATGTTTCCTCACCCAAGTCTTTCATTGAGAAACTCCTTTCCAATGATTCCTTGGTTTCTTGCAACATCTGGACATCATTTCCAATAAGTAATATGTCATCCACATATAAGATTAGAAAATTTACTTTGTTCCCACTAAACTTCTTATACAAACAAGAATCATGATTACTCTTGATGAAGCCAAACGATTTGACTACCTCATCAAAGCGAATATTCCAACTCCGAGATGCTTGCTTCAACCCATAAATGGATTTCTGAAGTTTGCACACCTTGTCAGCATTAGCCGGATCGACAAAACCCTCGGGCTGTATCATATACACGTCCTCGGTTAAATTTCCGTTAAGGAAAGCCGTTTTGACATCCATTTGCCATATCTCATAGTCGAAATAGGCTGCTATAGCTAACATGATCCGAACTGATTTAAGCATCGCTACGGGCGAGAAAGTCTCGTCGTAATCAACTCCTTGAAGTTGTCGGAACCCCTTCGCGACAAGGCGTGCTTTATAGATTGAAACATTTCCATCCATATCAGTTTTCTTCTTAAAGACCCATTTGCACTCGACGGGTCTTGCACCGTCTGGCAGATCAACCAAGTTCCAAACTTGATTTTCATCCATGGACTTTAACTCGGATCTCATGGCTCCAAGCCATGACTCGGAATCAGATCCCACCATCGCTTACGAATAATTTGCTGGCTCATCACTGTCTAACACTAACACATCACGTATAGGTGCTGCTGCCAGCTCAGTTGCCACGACCGGCTCAACCTCCGAGGTTTTTGCCGACTTGCTACTAGCCAGTTCCTCTCGAATTTCTTCGAGTTGCACCGTGCTCCCACTTACTCCCCGACTGAGAAACTCTTTCTCAAGGAAGACACCGTTCCGAGCGACAAACACTTTGCCCTCTTCTCGGTTGTAGAAGTAGTAACCCAAGGTTTCTCGGATACCCATAAAATACATTTATCCGACTTGGACGTAAGCTTGTCCGACTGAAGTCGCTTGACAAATGCTTCACAACCCCAAATCTTAAGAAAAGACAAACTCGTCTTTTTGCCTGTCCACATCTCATGCGGTGTCTTCTCTACCGATTTTGATGGTACTCTGTTTAGTGTGAATGCCGCTGTTTCTAGACAATAACCCCAAAATGATAAAGGCAGATCTGTCCGACTCATCACTGACCGTACCATGTCCATCAAGGTCCGATTCCGCCTTTCCGAAACACCGTTCCTTTGCGGCGTTCTTGGCGGAGTAAGTTGAGGAACTATTCCACAACTTTTCAGATGGTCATCAAACTCATGGCTCATGTACTCACCTCCTCGGTCCGACCGAAGAAACTTTATTTTCTTGCCGAGTTGATTCTGTGCTTCATTCTGGAATTCTTTGAACTTTTCAAAGGATTCCGACTTGTGTTTCATCAAGTAGATATATCCATACCTACTCAAATCATCAGTGAAGGTAATGAAGTACTCATAACCACCCCTGGCTGTCGTGCTCATTGGTCCACATACATCACTATGTACTAGTCCCAACAAGTCGGACGCCCTTTCGCAACTCTTTGCAAAGGGTGTCTTGGTCATTTTGCCGAGTAGGCAAGATTCGCATGTCTCGAACGACTCCAAGTCGAACGAAGTTAGGAGTCCATCATCATGGAGCTTCTTCATGCGTTTCCAACTTATATGACCAAGCCGACAGTGCCAAAAGTAAGTCATATTCAGATCATTTGGTTTCAACCTTTTAACATTTATGTTATAAACCGACTCACCATCAAGATTCAAAATAAATAACCCGTCCTAGATGGGTGCAAAGCCGTGAAACATATCATTCAAATACAAAGAACAACCATTATTCTTGATATTCGACTCATAGCCTTGCCTCATCAAACATGAAGCAGAAATAATGTTTTGACTGAGCACTGGAACATAATAACAATTATTTAGTTCCATAATGAATCCGAAAGGTAAATGAAGTTGCATCGTGCCGACTTCCAACGCAGCAACTCTTGCTTTGTTGCCGACTCGAATATCAACCTCGCCTCTTGCTACGCTCCTAGTTCTTACCAGTCCCTGCAACAAGTTGCAGATGTGAATAACTGATCCGGTATCATATACCCAAGAACTATTAGGTGCATCGGCAAGATATATGTCTATAACATTGCAAACAAGTGTACCTGAGTCGGAAGTCATACCTCCACTCTTGGCTTTATCGGCCAAGTACTTGCTGCAGTTCCTCTTCAAGTGGCCATCCGCCTTGCAGTATAAGCAAGTGGATCCGGCTAAAGGAGATGGCTTAGTCCCTGAGGAAGCGCTTGGGACCGTGTCCGGAGCCTTCTTTCCTCCTGACTCAGCCTTCTTCTTAGTCCAAGAACTCTTCTTGAACTTAGCCTTATTCTGCACCATCAACACTTGACTGGTGCTGTAAGAGGTCCCAACCTTTAATAAGGTAGAGATCCCTGTGTTTACAATGCTAGTCCCTGGATCAATAGCTAGCATCCACAGTTAAGATGTAATATCAAGAAACAAAGGTCATAATACAACTTTATAACCAGGAATAAAATAATTCATTACATCTTACATAGCTCATTTGGCTATCACATTACAATGCAGCAGAATATCTATATAGCATGGAGTCCTTCATCTTCAAAATGCCACAGACAATCATGTTGGTTGTAGACTTGTAATCCTATTCAACACACTTCACTAACATCAAACAAACCCGCAACATGATAAGTTGCGGCCACAAGGGTTAATACATTTGAATTGTATTGGCAAGTTTCACTACTATGTAGAAATAAGTGGATCCTATCATTACATGCATATTTGGCTAAGTAGGGTTTAGGCTCATTTGCAGAAAGCAATATAGTTTTGTCCAATCTTTTCCAAAATAGTTTTTGATCTTTTGTCAAATCTTTCTGAACTTCTTGGAAAACTCCAAGTGCTTCTAATCCCTTGTTGTCACCATCAAGTTTTACTTTGAGAAATTGGAATGTCGAGATCTTCCATAGCTTCAGGCCTTAGTTGCTTAGAGTTGTCCGTAACCGGGGACACGGCTAAGTACTTAGAATTTGATCTTCTGCAGAAGTTGTACACTTTACCCACATGACACAATCTGCCTTTGACGCCACCAAGGGCGCTGGATAAGTACTCACCAAATGGAGTACAGGCAGATCGAGAATGTGACAAAGTCTTTCCATAGAAGTCCTCCCAATACACAATGCTAGCTTGTCTACCAGGCACCAATATAGGGATATATTTCCATACACAATTCTAGTTAACCTGAAGATGCCAATGCATGGGTCTTCCACTATGTAGTTGACTAAGCCAGAGCCCATTTAGCATGTGGCTGTACACGGAAGCCACTGTACGAGAAACATGTTCAATCTCTAAGTCCCTGGGTGGTTTTCTTCTAGTGCACATACAAAAGATAGCCATATAAACATGGTTCCCTTTTGTTGGCACCTTGTCCAAAACATGAGTATCCTCTTTCCACCGAGATGATTCATTGAGTACTTGTTTTATTATATAAAACATATATTTTTCCAACACTTCATATAATCATATCATGTATCCCATCCCAAATATATAGCAGGGCTAAGCATACTACAACTACAATGTTTTCACTAAGGAAGGTATAAGGATATCCTAATAGGATATAACATAGCATAGAAATATAGTAGTCCTTTCATGCATGTTACAAAAATCCACTAAGTGTAATGAAATAGTAGGACATGGATGATAGTGTCACTTGTCTTTTTAGTAGAGAATATAAATTCACTCCTTGATCTTGCAATAGTCACACTCTTTAAATTTCACTACAATTCAATCAAGCAAGCACATATTCAAACTAGCATTCAAACAATTCACCACATAAAATAATAAAAACAAAGCAATGCATGCAAGCATGCAAAAGATTGTTTTATTTGGAAAAGTGGTTTCTAATAAGCTATAAACATTTTAACACACCTATTGGTTATTTATAAAAGTGGTAAAACCATTTAAAATTAAGTTAGTGAAAATAGCCCTTTTTAAATCATTTTTTTATTTTACTAGCAAGATGAGAAAATAATACTAGTCAAAGTTTACTAACAAACTAACAACAAAATAACCTGACCCTATCTATCGAGGGTGACCATAATAATTAACAGAAAAGAAAACATGTATGGAAGAACTTGATTAAGTCTAGCAAATATATTTATAGCTAGGCATGTTTAAACGGATGCCAAATAGTTTAGATAATACGTCATCTAATTCTACTAAGTAAAACATATGTAATCAAGTTAAAAGTTACTACACGACTGAAATAAGCAAAGCAACAGATAGAATTCGATTCAAAATGATATAAAGAATTTAAATAGGCAGACATACTATCTACATAGATCGGAGCAGTACAACAGGCAAACAAGAACATAATGCATAAGGAAATGACTATCTGTTCATGGATAGCTACAATGTACATATACAAATCAATTTCAAAATAGATTTACCAACCGTGATTATACTCATATCTAACTACACATTTGGGTTCCCAGAGTTATTTGAAACGATCTATACGTTGGGCTTCAGTCGATCCGATGTTTGCAAGGAATACTACAAGGCTGATGTCGTCGAGTGGCAGTCGGTTCACCAGCACCGCTGTCAACTAGAAACCGACAGCCAGGAACCATGTCTAGGAGGTAGGCATATGTGCCGATAGGATGTGGGTGTAAGGATTTGGCATGAAACTCACCTAGCGCGGTGTAATCGTTCGATGAGGATGATGAACCGAGTTTGAAAAGCCGCGTAGTATGGCCTGCCTGATCGACGGATTGGACTGCTCTTTTTAGGAACGGTTCTTCTTCTCCTTGCGGCCACGGTGACACAACAGCTCGGCCTCTATTCGTCAAAATCACCCGGAAGGCAAACGGCGTGCCGTTGCAGTCTGGGTCAAACTTCCCTAGATCAGATAATTGAAGAAGATGGGGCTCAGGGTGGAAGCATGAGGTGGAAAAGAAGATGCAGGCGTCCTTTAAGGACTGCATAAGAGAACGATGGTGACTCCTATCTCATATGCTTAAAATAGAGAATTAATGATGGGAGGTAACGGCTACAGCAGTTTATGGTATCCTGGCGTTTTAGCTAGCTGTACGTTGTGTGTAGAAAGTCAATGAAGCAACGCTTCAGCTGGCTGCGTGCTCGTGTAGAAATAAGAAAAGAAACAATTCTTTGGCTGGTTGGAGACTTGGCGTTTCAGTCTTGTTGGCCTGGAGGGGCTGAGTGTGAGCTTGTTGGAGTGATGTATGTTGGTGCTAGGAAAAAGAAAGAAAAAAAACAAGGAAATGCATCGATGGACACATGAAGAAATAGGAAGCTAGCTAGTAGCAACGAGATGATGGTGCGGTCATATAACACATGTATGCATACATGCATAGCTCCAGGATAATCCATTAAAATTTTAGAAAGAAGAAAAATAAAGAGAATCGGTAAATCAAAACAAATTCAAAACAACATATTATTTTATGTTGCCGGAATATGGTGGGTCACGGCGGCGAAGAAACGTAAGACTGAGGCAGAGCGTTATATGGGGTAGCGGACTGTGCGGCAGGCAGTGGGTCGGGCAGAGTGCCAAATTTTGACGTTTTGGTTGTCTCTATTAATCGGTAAATTGCATTTAATACCGATTAAACAGTCTAAACGAGTATCATGTCCGATTTGATATATTCGAGATGGTCACCTGGCCAGTCGCGATTAATCGTCTAATCAGCCGAGTTTTTGAACATTAAAATACTATTGAGTATATTATTTAAATTAGAAAACTTTTCAACATCTTTTATTTTAATAAATAGACATATAGCTTCAGTATTTTATTGTTATTTCTTTTCCGTTATCTTTTAAAATCTATATCTTTTTATTTAAATATCCAAAAATGGTGATTCCAACTTTTATAATTTTATTTAATATTTTTTTATATTTTTAAATCCCTTTAGGATTTTATTTGTTAAAAATAGGTTTTGATGTTTTCCTTTGGAATCAAAAAGTTTCTTTTCACCCTAAATTTCAACAATTATTTATTTTATTTATTTATTTTTCACATTTCAAAATTTGGAAAATTTTGGGATGTGACAGGCTACCATCCTTAAAAGAAATCTCGTCCCGAGATTTGGGAAGGCTAGGGTTACAAGTTGGCTTGAAGACAACTAGGGTACTACCACCCTTAAAAAAAATCTTAGGGTTACATTGATGGTCCACTTGACTATGGGTTCAACACTTGATATCTAGACAAGGAACCCTTATTTGAATCTTCTGAGTTAACTAGTTCCTGACATCCACTTCTTCTATCTCTTCAAAGTTCCCATCCATGTCAAGGTGGTTCACATGTCCTTTCTGGGTCACATTGGAGTCATTTCCATTGGAGTTTCTAGCATCATTTTTCTTTTTCTTCTCAGGACAGTCTGATGCATAGTGTCCAAGTTCCTTACAATTATAGCACTACAACTGGCTAATATCTTTCTTCCTGAAAGTGTCATGTTGGTTCTGACCAAGGTCATCTCCATTGTCAGTATCATTTCCATTATTATCACTTCCATTGTTGTTGTGGTGATACTGATGTGGTTCAGAATCTTTATTGCTCTTTTTGAATGAACGCTTCTTTTGTGATGATCCTGAGTGATACTTGAGTTTATGTTTCCTCTTTCTGTTCTTAACTTGACTCATCTTGTTTTCCAATATAGTGGCTTTGTCACAGAGTGATTGATAAGTTGGGACATAGGCAACAGATAGCTGCAAGTTCAACTCATCATTAAGTCCTTCAAGGAATTTCTCCTTTCTCTTAGCATCTGTGTCAACTTCATCTGGTGCATAGCGTGCCATATTGTTGAACTCTATACTCAGCCACACTGAGGTGACGTTGTTTCAGATTGTGGAACTCCTTTTTCTTCAAGTTCATCACTCCTGATGAGATGTGAGCTGTACGGAAACCATCCTCAAAAATATCCCAAGTTACATCTTAAACGGGAGTGGTGATCTGAAAGTTGTCCCACCATGTTGCTACTGGTCCTTCAAGCAGATGTGATGCAAAACTAACTTTTTCTTCGTCGGTGTAGCCAACAGTCACTAAGTCCTTATTCACCAAACTTAACCAGTCATTGGCTTCCATTGGATCAGTTGTTACAGAGAATCTTGCAGGTCTTAGTTTTAGAAACCTGGTGAGCATATCATGTGCTGGAGGATTATTCTGATTGTTGTTGTTGGTGTTATTGTTGTTATTGTTGTTGTTGTTGTTGTTGTTGTTGTTGTTCTGATTCTGTATGAACGTGCTCATCATCTGCATCAGCTGTGTCTGAGCTGTCATCATCTGCTGCATCTCAGGAGTGATGTTGTTATTGTTGTTTTGGTTGGGGTTGGCACGACGGGGAGGCATCTGTTGGTTGATAGGAATGAGTAATGGCAGATAGACCTAAGGAAGTTCTAACACACAACTCAAAACAACCAAGTTCAATCAAACAATCAATCAATCAACAAGCAACTATTCACTTAACAACTTATGAGCTTAACCCATGAGTTGAAGGAAGCAACAAGTTTTCTTAAAATAATTAACTTAGTATAGTCATACCTCATAGGTCAATATGGTCCATACACTAACATGATATCAATGTTTCTGGTAGGCAATCTAATGTCTCTTGGTTCTCACTTGTAGTCCTTAGTGATGTCTAAGTTGAAGTCCTTGGTGAAACTAAAGTTGAAGTCATTGGTCATGGTGAAGGCTTTGTCCATCAAGTTGAAAAGGAAGAGATGTAGAATCAAAACCAAAAAGGTTGAGGAAAGAGTTTACAAGATTGTTTGTAAATAAGTTTTGGAACAAATACAACTCCTATTTTTCTAAGGGGTTTTGTCCAATCCTAGGGTTACAAATCCTACAGGCAACACAGTGCTCTGATACCATCTGTAAGAGGTCCCAACCTTTAATAAGGTAGAGATCCCTGTGTTTACAATGCTAGTCCCTGGATCAATAGCTAGCATCCACATTTAAGATGTAATATCAAGAAACAAAGGTCATAATACAACTTTATAACCAGGAATAAAATAATTCATTACATCTTACATAGCTCATTTGGCTATCACATTACAATGCAGCGGAATATCTATATAGCATGGAGTCCTTCATCTTCAAAATGCCACTGATGATCATGTTGGTTGTAGACTTGTAATCCTATTCAACACACTTCACTAACATCAAACAAACCCGCAACATGATAAGTTGCAGCCACAAGGGTCAATACATTTGAATTGTATTGGCAAGTTTCACTACTATGTAGAAATAAGTGGATCCTATCATTACATGAATATTTGGCTAAGTAGGGTTTAGGCTCATTTGCAGAAAGCAATATAGTTTTGTCCTATCTTCTCCAAAATAGTTTTTGATCTTTTGTCAAATCTTTCTGAACTTCTTGGAAAACTCCAAGTGCTTCTAATCCCTTGTTGTCACCATCAAGTTTTACTTTCAGAAATTGGAATGTCGAGATCTTCCATAGCTTCAGGCCTTAGTTGCTCATAGTTGTCCGTAACCGGGGACATGGCTAAGTACTTAGAATTTGATCTTATGCAGAAGTTGTACACTTTACCCACATGACACAATCTCGTCTTGACGCCACCAGTGTCCGCTGGATAAGTACTCACCAAATGGAGTACAGGCAGATCGAGAATGTGACAAAGTCTTTCCATAGAAGTCCTCCCAATACACAATGCTAGCTTGTCTACCAGGCACCAATGTAGGGATATATTTCCATACACAATTCTAGTTAACCTGAAGATGCCAATGCATGGGTCTTTCACTATGTAGTTGACTAAGCCAGAGCCCATTTAGCATGTGGCTGTACACGGAAGCCAATGTACGAGAAACATGTTCAATCTCTAAGTCCCTGGGTGGTTTTCTTGCAGTGCACATACAAAAGATAGCCATATAAACATGGTTCCCTTTTGTTGGCACCTTGTCCAAAACTTGAGTATCCTCTTTCCACCGAGATGATTCATTGAGTACTTGTTTTATTATATAAAACATATATTTTTCCAACACTTCATATAATCATATCATGTATCCCATCCCAAATATATAGCAGGGCTAAGCATACTACGACTACAATGTTTTCACTAAGGAAGGTATAAGGATATCCTAATAGGATATAACATAGCATAGAACTATAGTAGTCCTTTCATGCATGTTACAAAAATCCACTAAGTGTAATGAAAATAGTAGTACATGGATGATAGTGTCACTTGCCTTTTTAGTAGAGAATATAAATTCACCCCTTGATCTTGCAATAGTCACTCTTTAAATTTCACTACAATTCAATCAAGCAAGCAAATATTCAAACTAGCATTCAAACAATTCACCACATAAAATAATAAAAACAAAGCAATGCATGCAATCATGCAAAAGATGGTTTTATTTGGAAAAGTGGTTTCTAATAAGCTATAAACATTTTAACACACCTATTGGTTATTTATAAAAGTGGTAAAACCATTTAAAATTAAGTTAGTGAAAATAGCCCTTTTTAAATCATTTTTTTATTTTACTAGCAAGATGAGAAAATAATACTAGTCAAAGTTTACTAACAAACTAACAACAAAATAACCTGACCCTGTCTATCGAGGGTGACCATAATAATTAACAGAAAAGAAAACATGTATGGAAGAACTTGATTAAGTCTAGCAAATATATTTATAGCTAGGCATATCGAAACGGATGCCAAATAGTCTAGATAATATGTCATCTAATTCTACTAAGTAAACCATATGTAATCAATTTAAAAGTTACTACACGACTGAAATAAGCAAAGCAACCGATAGAATTCGATTCAAAATGATATAAAGAATTTAAATAGGCAGACATACTACCTACATAGCTCGGAGCAGTACAACAGGCAAACAAGTACGTAATGCATAATGAAATGACTATCTGTTCATGGATAGCTACAATGTACAAATACAAATCAATTTCAAAATAGATTTACCAACCGTGATTATACTCATATCTAACTACACATGTGGTTTCTCATAGTTATTTGAAACGATCTATACGTTGGGCTTCAGTCGATCCGATGTTTGCAAGGAATACTACAAGGCTGATGTCATCGAGTGACGTTCGGTTCACCGGCACCGCTGTCAACTAGCGAGGTGTAATCGTTCGATGAGGATGATGAACCGAGTTTGAAAAGCCGCGTAGTATGGCATGCCTGATCGACGGATTGGACTGCTCTTTTTAGGAACGGTTCTTCTTCTCCTTGCGGCCACGGTGACGCAGCAGCTCGGCCTCTATTCGTCAAAATCGCCCGGAAGGCAAACTGCATGCCGTTGCAGTCTGGGTCAAACTTCCCCAGATCAGATAATTGAAGAAGATGGGGCTCAGGGTGGAAGCATGAGGTGGAAAAGAAGATGCAGGCAGAAGATGCAGGCGTCCTTTGAGGACTGCAAAAGAGAAAGATGGTGCCTCCTATCTCATATGCTTAAAATAGAGAATTAATGATGGGAGGTAACGGCTACAGCAGTTTATGGTATCCTGGCGTTTTAGCTAGCTGTACGTTGCGTGTATAAAGTTAAAGAAGCAACGCTTCAGCTGGCTGCGTGCTCGTGTAGAGAGAAGAAAAGAAACAATTCTTTGGCTGGTTGGAGACTTGGCGTTTCAGTCTTGTTGGCCTGGAGGGGCTGAGTGTGAGCTTGTTGGAGTGATGTATGTTGGTGCTAGGAAAAAGAAAGAAAAAAAACAAGGAAATGCATCGATGGACACATGAAGAAATAGGAAGCTAGCTAGTAACAACGAGATGATGGTGCGGTCATATAAGACATGTATGCATACGCATAGCTCCAGGATAATCCATTAAAATTTTAGAAAGAAGAAAAATAAAGAGAATCGGTAAATTAAAATAAATTCAAAACAACATATTATTTTATGTTGCCGGAATATGGTGGGTCACGGCGGCGAAGACGGGCAGAGCGTTATTTGGGGTAGTGGACTGTGCGACAGGCAGTGGGTCGGGCAGAGTGCCAAATTTTGACGTTTTGGTTGTATCTATTAATCGGTAAATTGCATTTAATACCGATTAAACAGTCCAAAACGAGTATCATGTCAGATTTGATATATTCGAGATGGTCACCTGGCCAGTCGCGATTAATCATCTAATCAGCCGAGTTTTTGAACATTAAAATACTATTGAGTATATTATTTAAATTAGAAAACTTTTCAACATCTTTTATTTTCATAAATAGACATATAGCTTTAGTATTTTATTATTATTTCTTTTCCCGTTATCTTTTAAAATCTATATCTTTTTATTTAAATATTCAAAAATGGTGATTCCAACTTTTATAATTTTATTTAATATTTGTTTATCTTTTTAAATCCTTTTAGAATTTTATTTGTTAAAAATAGGTTTTGATGTTTTCCTTTGGAATCAAAAAGTTTCTTTTTACCCTAAATTTCAACAATTATTTATTTTGTTTATTTATTTTTCACATTTCAAAATTTGGAAAATTTTGGGATGTGACAGGTGCCCTTCTTGAGATCCGCCTCTGCCTGCTTGAGCATCCCATGCAATTTAGTGAGCTTCTTATCCATACCATGCATGTGGTAGTTCGAGATGAACTGCCCATATGCACTAGAAAGAGAATTCAGAATTTTATCCGTAGTGAACTCTTCGCTTATGGGGTAGCCAAGCCTCTCCAGAGACTGCACGTAACCAACCATTTTGATCACATGCGGACTCAGTGGATCACCATCCTTAAGCTTGCAACTCAGCAAAGCCTGAGAGACTTGAGACCTCTCAGTCTTCGCCTGAGCCTGGAACATACTTTTGAGGCTTTCGATCATATCGTAGGCCTCAACATTCTCGAACTGCTTTTGCAAGTCCGGTTTCATGCGAGCAAGCATAAGACAGCTAATATCCGTGGACTCATCCTTAGTCCGACGGTAGGCATTGGTGACAGCGACAGTCGCATTCTCATTCGGCTCATCTGGAAGTGGGTTGTCTAGGACATGGTCCTTCTTTCCTTGTTTGAGAACAATTATCAGATTTCGATCCCAGTTGGTAAAATTAGTGTCGTTCAGTTTATCTTTCTCAAGAATGGTTCTCAACGCAAAACCGAATATCTGAGAGTGACTGCTACTTGCTGCCATAATCTATAACAGAAAATATGCAAAACACTTAAGACATGTATTTATAAAAGAGCAAGCATATTAAACATTTTAATATTTTATGCTCCCACTAGAACCAACTCCCCTCCGATGGTTTCTTAGTGATTCAGGATCCTAAATAAGCAAGTCGGTTAGTGAGCTTTAGCATCACCACTAGCCGCCAAGTGATCTAGGTAGACAACTCCTTGTCAATCGTATCTCATACGACTCTTGTTGGACGGGTGGCATCACATGCCGTGGCTCCCATCCGACTTTTCCCCGAGCCCCACAACCATTGTGATAGACCCGTCTAGCTTACCGAGTGTTTCCGCGGTAAGAGTCCGACTCGAACCCACCTAGTCGGAAAGAATTGGCAGCACCTCAATTTTATGAGCCCACTACCAAAAATGTCCGACTTGTGATGGTGCAAACACTGGCGGAAAAACCAACTAGACCTTCTTTGAGGAATTAAATTTTACCGACTATCTAATAGAGGTAAAACTGAGACATAACAATAACACAAAATAAAGCATTTATAATGTGAAATGGTATGGCTCTCTTCATGGTGATCTCCATCTCCACAAAGCCTGTAATCCGACTCGTGCCAACTCTTGTCACTTGCCGTCTTACTCCATGTCGCCGACATGTACAACGCCTTGCATGCCTTCCGGGTTCTCCAAACAGCTACACTAGCTTAGTAAAGTAAATTACATGGAGAATCCGACACGCATGTCATTATACAATAAAATGACAGCACCTAGGCTCCAGCCGGCTGACAAAAAACCGTGATTCGCAGATCACGTATGGATTACACACATACATCACATGCACATGAACCATACCATTCACAACTTCCTGCAAAAACAAGTTATGCATAGATACAATATCTACCGGCGTTGTGAAACTCGCAACGACATCTAAGGCGCTACGACAGGGCGAAGCCGGCGGTCCCGCAGATCTCATCTACGATCCGAACATGGATTCCGACCATCGTTCCGATTCGATCAAACTCTTTGATCTTTGATCACCGCTTTTGGATTTACGTGTCACAGTCTACCCCGATGACAGAAGCCGACCGGTAGGGGTATGTTGTTCCACGACCTTAGCAGTATGATCACGGAAATCAGATCTACCATTCCTCGAGTACAATTGATCCAATCAACCTCATACAAAACCGATCTATATCATAGATCGACCACCAAACAACACATAGATCTCATCTACAGCCAACCGCATATCACATATGCGAGATCTCGAGCCTAAAACCAGAAGCTATCGCTCTGATACCACTGTTGGGCCACGCAGAGATAAAACAAAAAATTCCTCTAACGTGGTGATCCTAAGATCCAACTGAAGTAGAAGGCCACGAGGTTTACCACTAGACGCGCGGTTGCGGATTACTGATGAAGCGCGTCAGTTGATGCCGTGCAGTCCTCACGATCCGATCGTCCTGGTGCTGATCGCACAGCACCTCTACTGGTATCCACACGTACAAGGAGGAACGCCGGCGGTGAACTGCTAGGTTTGTGACGACGGCTAGATTGCTGTGGAGCTAGGGTTTCCAACACATGGAATGACCTAACCGAACAACGATTAACCTTTTTGGGTTAAGGTGCTCCACTATATATAGGGAGTGAACGTGGGCTCTGCTCGCGTGACCCATTCACTAAAGCCCATATAACACTAGTCACCGTGAGTCCAACTCACTAACTCAGTCCTAATCCGGTTTAGGTCCAACCCAACCAGATTATAGGTTCAGATCCAATCCAAACTTGCCCCTGCTCTTAAGTGTGTGACCCCACAGGCTCATGGCTACTTGGACACGATTGGAGTCCGACTCTCAATCGATCAGTCGGTAGCGGCTCCTAGCAGAACGTGCCGACTCCCAAGTACCAAAGAGTCATGACGACTTGCCTTTCCAATGCGACTTACGCCCGAGTCCCTTTTGCCTCACGATATACCTTGTCAGACTATAGGCGAATAATTGTCATCCCTTAAATAGTCCGATTCTCTTCTCGATCTGAGATAAGTGATTCACCCGACTAACTCTTAGTCGATCGCCTCGGTAAACACTTAACCGAGTCATGCATGGCCATGCTTTCCGAATCATATCTCACGAGAGGGCCCAGAGAATATCTCTCCGAGTGGAGGGGCAAAATCCCATCTTGGTTATTCACATCACACAGCTTGATTCTCAGTCGATCCGAACTCTGCCTTTATAACTGCCCTGTTACGGATCAGCGTTTGACAGAACCTAAGTCGGTGATCCTCAACTCGGACTATGCAAAAACCTTAGGTCTAAGGATTACATTGATTGAGATATACAAATGACAACTTGTTCGTTGTACCTCAATATGGGTCAATCCGACTCGCTAAACTCTTTAGCCGAGTCTGTGTAAGTTGGAATAGAATCTCCATGCCCATGACTAGTGGAACCGAGTCATCAAGCTAACTTTCACATTGGTCTAAGTTGTGTGTCCAGCACAACCTCAACGACCAAGGATATTTAGTACAAACAACATGAATGTATAGTTCAACAACCGAATCACATATTCAATGATACACATCATATGTTCATACAAGGACAACTTAATATCTTTATGAATACAATGGGAAATCTCATTATACATGATTGCCTCTAGGGCATATTCCCAACACTCATTAGTACCCACTCCCATTTGTAGATGCTAGTGCTAAGCATAAAACTTCATCAACTTTAGATGGGAATACTTGGTTTAAAAATGGTTATGAAAACCTTGGAATGATGGATCATTCTATTGAGATGTTTTGACATGTGTTTCCGAACACCAGATGATTTTGATGATGAAAATGTTGAGGCATGAGCCTTAGCCCTTTATAAAACTGATGGTTGTCTGGATGCGATACCATTCCAATTTTACGTATAACCACAATACCTGAGAATTGGGTAGGGCTTGACTGGAAACTTATATACCTTAGTATTGGTTCCCTCACGGCCAAGGTTTGAGCTGAGGCTACCTTGTGAAGATTGTCCACCTGTGCAGTACCAAAGATGATAGTTGGTCATGGTTGGGAGGCCAAACTCATAGGAGAGGTGCTTATACTAGGGCGTGTAATTGAAAGGTTAGGATTGATTATCCGCATACTGAGTATGGTGAATTCAAGATTTGTTCCTAACGGATGTATCGAATGTTGTGGTGAAAGTGTACAATCTCTGCATGGTGTCAAACTATTCGAATAGCCGCGTCATGATTATGGATGATTAGATGGCCATCTTGTTCCCCGTCAGATGTTTTCAAAATGACTTGTGAAATAAATTGAGAATTTGACTTGACCACAACAGAGTTGTGGCATGAAATACAAGTTCCCACTTAGGTGTTATAAGCTTTTAACTAGCTTTTGTAGCTTCTGAACTTAGTAGAGGTAAATCTAGGTTTTTGCAAAACAACCCTAGAGCTTAGTGTCCTACTATAAAAACCCCCTTCACTTGTTAGTATTAGTTTGCGAGTACTTAAAGAGTACTCATGGCTTTGTCCCTGGCTATTCCCATGGCCAGACTATGAAGAGGAGTACCAGGAGGATGGACCCTAGGAAGGTTACGACAACTATGATCATCTCCCATCGTCAGCATTTCCTGTGACCCCGAAGATGGAGCTTCGCCTACGCTACCGTTATTATTACGTATTTCGCTGCTTGAGTTGTATTAAGAACTAGATCATGAGATCCTTATTTGTGTAAGACCTTATGTATGGTTTGTAATGGATGATGTACTGTGATCTCTAAATCTGTTATGTCTCACAAAAATGGTAATCCTGGGATTGCGATGTATGGCATAACAGGCATCTGGGATTAAAAATCCGGGTGTTGACACTTTTCCTTTCGTATGGAGGCAAGACTACCTTAACGTGACGTTGTGATTCCTTGTGTGGATCCAACATATGGGTGGGTACCCTTAGGCCCCATGTTTTTGGTGTCTAGATTATCTATGAGTGGATGCCGGAGTTTTAGCCGGACATGTAAGGTACTTACCAGGGGCACCACCAGCTCATAGAGTCTTCGGGAACTCATCAGGGTTTTAGCCTTCCCGGAAGGGGGCTTAGCGGAGGTGAGCCAACCCCGAAGGATCATGCAGACATATGGGGTCGCGAAAAGGGTAGTGATTGGCTTGGATCTTAGTTTGGGCCTCATACCAAGGAAGTATGAACGAGCCTATAAATCGGATGTGCAACAAAGCTAAGATCTCTCATGGGTAAAGTAACGCACCTCTGCAGAGTGTAAGAACTGTAACTTGTTAATCCCTGTTCCGGGAAGGAGCTACGAACGCGGCAGGAAAGGAACTCCACGAAAGTTCTGGTAAACCTATGAAGGCTGACGGACATAGCTTTTCAGAATAAAAGCAACCTTTGAAGAAATGTTTACAAAAACTTGCATTGCCTAAGACCTACGGTCTGTGGCTGTAGATATAGTGCATCAAACACTCCTTTCTAGTGAACTTGCTGAGTACGCACGTACTCAACGTATCTTCTTAACCCTTGCTAGATTCTGAAGCCATTAAGACGAAGTCTACATCAAGTTATGGTCCAGGAATTATCATCAAAAGCTAAAGATCTTCAATGAAGTCAAGAAAGTCAATAGATACATCAACTCAAGTGAAGGCGAAGTTGCTGATTAGATAGGAATATAATATCTAGCCGTAGAACCTACTTCTGTAGAGTATTGCAAAAGCAGCAATACCAGCCAAATAGTTAGATGCTAATCTTATTAGCATAATAGTTATGAGTTGATTATTTCTGATTCTTCTTTGTAAGAAGTTTATTTCTCTCTCGTTAACCTAGAGTGTTCTCTGGATCTTGTGTAAAGAGTCGTGTTGTAACCTATAGTCATGTCTTGGACCTGCTGTGTTTCTGTTGTACCACTCTGAGGGATGTAATACTAGTGAACGATGTTTCATTGGTATTATGTCAACGACTATAGTGTACTACATGATGAGTGGTATGCTGGGTCACCGCAATTATTGATCAGAGAAATTCTCGATCATGTACACATAGTTCTCGAACTTGTAGGGAGACACACCTAAGGGAAGTCTATGCATTTGAGTGGATAGGGAATGCAAGAGAAGATACTGGATATTGTAGAATCTGTTCTGACGAATCTGCCAAAATACTTTTGGTGTATCAAAATATTGCAAGGGGATAAAATGTTAATGTGTTCATTAAATGAATATTAAATTTAGTGGCATGAAACCAATTGAATTAAAGTGCTTGAATGGAAAGACCTTTGATTTCTTGAGTGGGAATTTAATGAGGGATGAGTGGAGGTGAATTATGTGAGTGGAGTGTCCACCCACATAAATGGGGGAGAGGTGGGGGAACCACCATGGCTTCCACTGCATGGCCCTTTGGGGTGCCCTCCTCACCTATAAAAGTCCCCCTCATCCTCTTCTCATCTCACTCATTCTCCATTCCTCTCATATGACTTTTGGATGGCATCTTCCTCCCCTTACTAGCCTTGTCCATTTCCACGAGTATGGTGCTTAGGAGAAGCCCTTCTCTGGAGTTCCCAAGGATCTGCTACTTCCACTGCTCAAAATGGAGAAAGGGAATTGAGTGTCATCACACCGTATGTGTGACCGACTATGGAGGCGCTGCCTGATGACCCAGAAGTATAGGGGATCGCAACAGTCTTTGAGGGTAGTATAACCCAATTTATTGATTCGACACAAGGGGAGCCAAAGAATTTTTATAAGCCTTAACAAATGAGTTGTTAATTCAGCTGCATCTGGAATAGTCTTGCTCACAGTAGTTTACCAGTACCAACAGTTTTCTAGTAGATGTAGCAAAGTAACAGTAGCAGTAAAATAAAGGTAGTAGTAACAATAGTAGCAAACAACAGGATTTGAGTGTGGTAGGCATAGGGATGGATGGACGGGTGTTGCATGGACAAGACTATTCATGTAATATCAAGATCTAGGGAATTTTTAGATAAATAAGATAAAGCATCCAAGTACTAAATAATCATAGACATGTGTTCCATATGTAGTCATATGTGCTCGCAATGAGAACATATACAACATCTTTTGTCCCGCCAGCCCATTGCAGCGGAGGCTCAAGGGAATTTTCTATGCACTTCTATTCTTGTAGACAGTTATTGGGCCTCCAAGTGTACAGGTTTGTAGAATAGCAGCAAGTTTCCCTTAAGTGGATTACCCAAGGTTTATCGAACTCAGGGAGGAAGTGGTCAAAGGTATTCCCTCTCAAGCAACCCTGCAATCAAGATACAAGAAGTCTCTTGTGTCCCCAACACACCCAATACAATTTTCAAGTGTATAGGTGCACTAGTTCGGCGAAGAGATAGTGAAATACAAGTGGTAATGGTGCCAGAAAATAGCTTGATGGTGAGGTAAAGACTAAAGCAAGCAAACATGCAACAGATCTAGATACAAACGGTGTTTCAATGTTTAGAAACAAGGCCTAGGGATCATACTTTCACTAGTTAACACTCTCTCATATAAATATCCTCTCTTCATGATACTACTCTTAACTACTCTACGGTTGGACACTCTAATCATCGGTAGGGCTATAACAGCACTCATCAAAGTCCGCCTTCCCCAATCTAGATAACCCCACACTGCCACCTTGAGCGCTAGATGGTTCCAACAAACACCACAATTTCATAGAGACATCCAACTACAAATATAACTCATAACAAATATTCAATCTAGCCAAAGTGCCACACATGGTATGCATGATGTCACTTTCACACACGTGGGGAAAAGCATAGATCTCTTAAAGCACAAAGAGTATTTATGTAGACTCAAACCTAAGTGTCATCATGGCATGCACCCTATCACTTTCACACACATGGGGAGAGCAGAGATCTATTAAAGAACTTGAGTAGCAAGGTGGATCTACTTGATTACAAAGCTCATGATCACAATATGACCATGCATAGAGAGAGAGATGAACACATAACTACCGGTAGAGCCATTAGCCTCAAGGAAGAACTACTCCCTCCTTATCATGGGAATCAGCAACGATGATGAAGATGGCGATGGAGATCGATGGAGATGGCTCCGAGGGCACTTCCCCGTCCCGGCAGGGTGCCGGAACAGAGACTTTTTCCCCCGAATCTCCCTTTCGGTGGAGGCGGGGGATACAGAGGTTTTTCTGGAAGTATGATGGATGATTTAGGGTTTTCTACCTGGGGGCTTCTTATAGGCGCAGGAGGCAAGGTCGGTGGATGTCCAGGGGGCCCACACACCCTATGGGAGCCACTAGGGCTGGCCCGCGCTTAGGGGGTGCGGCCACCCTGGTGTCCTCCTCCAACTCTGCTTCGTGGTTCCGTGTTGCTCCGGGAAAATAATGACTTTGGCTTTTGTCCCGTCCAATTCCGAGAATATTGATTTTTTGCCTTTCTGGAACAAAAAACAGAAGAAAACGGGCAACTAGCATTGTGGCATCTTGTTAATAGGTTAGTACCAAAAACATATAAAAACACCTCAAAGTGTGGACAAAGCAAAGCATAGTAGGTACTAAACAAGTATGGAACATCAAAAATTATAGATACGTTTCCGACGTATCAAGCATCCCCAAGCTTAACTCCTGCTCTTCCTCGAGTAGGTAAGTGATAAAAGAATAATTTTTGAGGTGACATGCACCATCACAATCATTATCAAACCATTTGCAAACAATGAAAGATGGGATCAAAGAACTCTAAACATGAGCATGAAAGATGGAATTCTAATAGTAAGACAAAGTAACTATGCATGCAACATGAAAGGTTACAAACAAAGATCATGAATAACATGCATTGAAAAACTTTTGTTTGTTTGTTTCACATATAGAAAACATAGCATAGTGGCATTCATCTTGTCCCTCATGGAGTAGCAAATATATGCATAGGACACCTTCAAAGTTCATAAGAGTGACTAGATACAAATAGCACAAGAACAAGTAATATCAACAATACTCATCAATAAATAAGTTTTGGGACAATGCACATAGAACTAAGAATGGCAACTATGCTCTCTTAACTGGTGCCTAGAGGTAGAAGGTGGGGACTCAATATAATGGTGGAAGAAAGTCCCTTCATAAGGGAAGCAGGGATTTCAAGTTTCAAAAAGAGCTTACAAAAATTATTGTACTTGTTTGCTTTCAGCCCTCATTGCCCATATCATAAGCATCTTGAAGTGATTAAGGTTAAAGTGAATAAACTATGGAGTATATGATTGACAAAGTATAAGTTGGCAATGTCATGTCCCTTGAATACGAGGGCCGCTCCTCATGCTACTCAACTTTAGTCACATGTAAGTTATTGTCATAGTAAGTACATGTGTACCATAGAGAACCACCAACGGGGTACCCCTTGCACATGATACAGGAGCTATCCCATAATAAAAATGACAAGGCAAGCAGACAATGAGCATCTCAGCAATCTTCTTATTTACCATGGGAAAATGGTGCTTTTTTTCTCTCTTTCCACTTTTAAATATGTATCTTTTTTTATAAGAAGAAAGTTTCATATATTGCTCACTATGGTAATGCTGCAAGTTTCTACCATGATTAGGCATGGCTTAGGCTAGCGGCCCAGGCGTTTCTCTAAGACACATACATAACTGCATGGACTTACAAGCTCCCCTTTTATTTTACACCGACGGCATCCATAGACAAAAGAGCATGATATCAATTGTGTACAAAGTACAAGTGCATTGTTGAAAGAGTTCCCCGTGACAGCACGGTTCTGCTAATTCCAACGTATAAGTGCAAGAATATACAACATAGATGACACAATGGTTCAAGTTTATTAGGGGTAAGAAAAATAAAGTGTGCCATCAAGTTTGTGAGAGATTTAATCACTAAGTTTTCACATAAGAAAATACTTTTTAATTGGAACATAGCTGAAAACAAGAATATATTTGGAATGGTGTAACAGACCATGCATAGGAGTTTATAGTGGACACATTGGAATAACTTGGTTTCTTGGGAGTTGGAAGCATGAGTAGAACTTACTCATACAAATGGAGGCTAGCAAAAGACTGGGAGAAACCAACTAAGAGAGCAATAATGGCCATAATCATGTAGAGCAACAAAACATTACTAATCAAAGCATAGAGTGGTACTACAAGTCATGGACTAAATGATCATAGAGGCTATGGTGACTTGTTCATAGTCATACATGGTGTGAGCATGTGCCAAGTCAACCCAAACAAAGCATCAAAGGGGAATACCATAATACTATGCTTTTGTATGCTAAAACAACACATGATTCCTTCAAGCCACATTAAGCAATCCTAATTGTTTGGAACAAGTCATGCTACAATAATAATCACTAAGCATAAGGTCAAAACAAAACCTAGCATGACATGCTAAATTCTAAGTCACAGCAAAGCAAGCTCCCTTTTGTGCCACTATAAGCATGAAACTTTCTACTCTTTTCCAACACCAAACAACTTATTTGAAACAACTCACAAAGATAATAAACAATATAGATCAGGGAGAAAGCCTCACAAATCCAGAAAGAAAAACTAAATTTTTTTAAGCTGAAAGCACAAGAAAGCTAAGGCTAAACATAGTGCTAGCAAAAGAGAACACTCAAAAGACAATAAGAATGAAAACTAGAGTGTTCTAGGCAATGAAAATAGAGTGTGTCTATCTCCAAAAGAAGCGTGTTGTGATCATCCAACTTAGTGCAGAAAGCAAACCAAAATAAAACTAAAAACAAAAACAAAGACGCTCCAAGAACAATAGAACAGTGCATGAAGCAATAAAAATAAAGTGTCTAGAAAGACCTGAGATTTTTATTGATGAAGAAGGGGATGTCTTGGGCATCCCCAAGCATTTACGCTTGTACCTCTTGAATATTTCTTGGGGTGACACGGGGTGTCATACCCAAGCTTGAGCTTTTGTCCATTCTCCATTTCATTACATCATTCTTTCTCTACACCTGCAAATTTTCCTTGATACAAAACTTCACACAATTTTCATTAGCAATATTAGTGTATTCAAAACATAATGGACCTTTGGGTTTAGTTTAAAAACAGAAAAACTTTCACTAAAGACACAATCTACTGTAGCAACTCCTTCAAAAAGCTCAATTTCCAAAAAAGAACCCAAAAAGGAATCAATAAGATGCAAATACAAATAATGGCAGAAATCTGTCAAAACAGACCAGCTGGTAGAAACCGATTTTTTCGAAGACCTTCTGTTGCTCAAATAAACAAGTGTTGTACTAACGATAGTTATATAACATACTGGGGGATTTATTCGTAAATTTTCAGCTCAATCCGACTTACAGAGACTCCTCACGAATTTTTATGGTGGAGGACAAAAATCTGTTTTGGGACAGGAACTCCCCAAATCTTACTTCCCTCTCATTACAGGTCATTCTTGGCATAAAAAGCAAATAAAAAGAATAAGGATAGGTCATTACTGAATTAATAACTTCCAAGACTCAAGAAAACTCTTGGGTTATCTCCCAACAAGTACTTTTCTTTAACGCCTTTGAGTTAGGCTTGATAGTTTGAGAAGATGCTCACATAAGAAACATGAATTGAAGTAGAAGAGAGCATCAAGAAGCAAATTCAAAACACATTTAAGTCGAACCCACTTACTATGCATAGTAATCATGTAAAGAACAAGTCATTCAAGCACAAAGCAACAAGCATAGAAAATCAAAACGAATGCAACTTCAAAATCTTCAACATAAAGAGGGGAAACTTAATATTTTTGAGATGCATAAGACCATGTTTCCCTCTCTTATAATAAATTTCAGTAGCAACATGAATAAAATTAACAATATAACTATCACATAAAACATTCTTATCATGAGCCACATATATAAAATGATTATTACTCTCCACATAAGAATAGCCATTCTTATTAATTGTAGTGCGAGCAAATTCAACAAAATAGCTATCTTCCCAAGTGTGTTCATTTGTAAACATATCATCATTGGAAGGAACATGGATAGCACTAATAGCACAACAATTATTAATATTATCATTTTCAGAATTGGTGCCAAAGAGATTTTCAATATCAAAAGTAGTGTGCTTTTCCCAATCATGATCACTAATATAGGTAACAGGCATAGGAACATCATCTAGTTCAGACTCATCAGCAAAAACTATGATAGGAGAAACATGCTTAGGGGAAGATATCGTTTCCTCTCTCCTTCTACTCCTCTTCTTCTCCTCATTAGGAGAGAAATGCTTGAAAGGAAGCTTCTCCACATACACCGGTTTATTGTTAGAGACAATAGAAGAAACTTTGGAGGATTCCTCCTTTTCATTAATAAGAACAAAACTCATATCAGTCCTGTCATATTTTTATAAAATATCAGCTTTTATAAGATTTTGTATGTAAGTATTCGCGTGGCAATTATCAGCACAATAAATATGACACCCATGCAGGACGTAATTCATACCAAAAGCACTCATGTCTACCAAAGAAGTTTTTCTTGATAACTCTTCACAACCCAAAAACAATGTAAGTTCATCATGTTGATTATCAGTGATCACGTTATCACAATACAAGCTTGCAGTACTCATTGGATTAGAAAAGTCATTAATATGTCCTGAGCATTGAAAATTGAAATGACCCACTTCATAGAAGAGTTCACAAATAAAAGGATAGAGGGCACAATTTTTTACCAAGATCATTTAGAGCCTTATACCACGTTCTGGTTTTTTCATTCCAGTGTGTGATGCAATATTCTTATTCTATTTTATTCTTCTCGCAAGGTCTATGCATACCACAAAAATTAACATGCTTATAAGAAATAGTACTTTCAGATGTTTGAGCATGTTTATTGCAATCATTAATAACATTTGCATTTTCCATGCAAGTGTCTTTAAAAGGTTCATGATACATGTCCCACTTTTCTTTAGGAGCATTAATATGGGAAGCAAAGGCTCTATAATATTTAACAAGAATTTGAGGATCAATACCATATCTAGCACTAAGCTCTTGAAAATTAGCAGTTTTAGCGAAAGACTTAATGCAATCATACTCATAGTTTATACCTGTTTTTTTACCTTTGTCGTTATCCCAACCTTCGGTATTTCTTTGAATTGTTTCAAGAATATCCCACTTAGCCTTGACCTCCTTACTTGTGAGGAATCCCTCTAAGCAGGTATCCAGATAGTCCTTGTAATGTCCTGAAAGCCTTGCATAAAAATTATTGATAACAACATTACTAGGGAGCTCATGAATGGGACATTTGAGCATTAGTGACTTCAATCTCCCCCAAGCTTGGGCAATAATTTCTCCCTCATGAGGATGAAAATTATAAATATAATTCCTATCTTTATGAATTTCATGAGGAGGATAAAACTTAGAATAAAAGAGAGATTCAAGTTCCTTCCACTCCAAATGATGAGGACCATCTAGTAGCTCATACCACTCCCTTGCTTTTTCCCTAAGTGAGAAAGGGAATAGCTTCCTCTTAACTTGGTCCATTGAAATACATGCACACTTGAACAACTCACATAATTCATGTATAAAGAGTAAATGATCACTAGGATGGATAGTTCCATCTCCAAAATAGCAGTTATTCATAACACGTTCAACAATTTCAATAGGTATTTTAAAAGGGACACTTTCAGTATGTGGATTTAAAATATCACAAGTATCATTAGAATTACCACATATGGGATATAAAGTATCATTAGAGCAAATTTTCTTCCCTAAAGCTGGCGAACTAAAAATATTTGTCTCATAAAAACTAGCTTCCCCAGGCTTAGATGTTTCATACCATTAGTAACAATGGTGTTCAAAAAATTCATACTAATAACATTGCTATTAGCATGCAAAGAAAGTTCCATAGGTTTTTTAATTTATTCTTTTTAAACCACTCAATTTCTTACTTATGAAAAATACTAAAAAGCTCTATAATTTTGTTGTTGTTTTCCATTAAGCCTAACTAGTGAAAACAAGAAACAAAAAGACAAAACTGCAAAATCAAAAGGAAATAACTTTGAGCACTCACACTAGAGGATGTGAGTACCTTTTACCTTACCTCCCTGGCAACGACGCCATAAAATAGATTGATGTCTACGCACTTATATTCTTGTAGACAGTTGTTGGGACTCCAAGTGCAGAGGTTTGTAGAACAGCAGCAAGTATCCCTTAAGTGGATTACCCAAGGTTTATCGAACTCAGGGAGGAAGTGTTCAAAGGTATTCCCTCTCAAGCAATCCTGGAATCAAGATATAAGAAGTCTCTTGTGTCCCCAACACACCCAATACACTTGTTAGGTGTATAGGTGTACTAGTTCGGCGAAGAGATAGTGAAATACAAGTGGTAACGGTGCCAGAAAATAGCTTGACGGTGAGGTAAAGACTGGAAGCAAGCAAACATGCAACAGATCTAGATGCAAACGGTGTTTCAATGTTTAGAAACAAGGCCTAGGGATCATACTTTCACTAGTGAACACTCTCTCATATAAATATCCTCTCTTCATGATACTACTCTTAACTACTCTCCGGTTGGACTCTCTAATCATCGGTAGGGCTATAACAACACTCCTCAAAGTCCCCCTTCCCCAATCTAGTTAACCCCACATTGTCACCTTGAGGGCTAGATGGTTCCAACAAACACCACAATTTCATAGAGACATCCAACTAAAAATATAACTCATAACAAATATTCAATCTAGCCAATGTGCCACACACGGTATGCACGCTGTCACTTTCACACCCGTGGGGAAAATCATAGATCTATTAAAGCACAAAGAGTATTTATGTAGACTCAAACCTAAGTGCCACCATGGCGTGCACGCTGTCACTTTCACACACATGGGGAGAGAACAGATCTATTAAAGCACTTGAGTAGCAAGGTAGATCTACTTGATTACAAAGATCATGATCACAATATGACCATGCGTAGAGAGAGAGATGAACACATAGTTACCGGTAGAGCCCTTAGCCTCGACGAAGAACTACTCCCTCCTCATCATGGGAATCAGCAACGGTGATGAAGATGGCGATGGAGATTGATGGAGATGGCTTCGGGGGCACTTCTCTGTCCCGGTAGGGTGCCGGAACAGAGACTTTATGTCCCCGAATCTCCCTTTCGGTGGTGGCGGCGCTATGGAGGTTTTTCTGGAAGTATGATGGATGATTTAGGGTTTTCTACCTAGGGGCTTCTTATAGGCGCATGAGGCAAGGTCGGTGGAGCTCTAGGGGGCCTGCACCCCCTGTGGGCACTGCTAGGGCTGGACTGCGCCTAGGGGGTGCGGCCACCCTAGTTTCCTCCTCCAACTCTGCTTCGTGGTTCTGTGTTACTCCGGGAAAATAATGACTTTGGCTTTTGTCCCTTCCAATTCCGAAAATTTTGATTTTATGCCTTTCTAGAACCAAAAACATAAGAAAACAGGCAACTAGCATTATGGCATCTTGTTAATAGGTTAGTACCAGAAAACATATAAAAACACCTCAAAGTGTGGACAAAGCAAAGAAAAGTAGGTACTAAACAAGCATGGAACATCAAAAATTATAGATACATTTCCAACGTATCAGGAATCTACTAGAAATTAAGGTACTACTTTTAATAGAGTACTGGATCAAAGCATTAACACCCTGTGAACACATGTGATCCTCATATCACAGCCATCCCCTCCGGTTATCCCAATTTCTGTCACTTCGGGGCCTCGGGTTCCGGACAATAATATGTGTAAACAACTTGTAGATAAGATGACAAATAATACTATCATCATGAATCAATAACATGTTCAGATCTGAGATCATGGCACTCAGGCCCTAGTGACAAGCATTAAGCATAACAAGTTGCAACAATGTCAAAAAGCACTAACAAAGATACTAGGCACCATGTCCTAACAATCTGATGCAATTACATGATAGATCTCATCCAATCCCTACCATCCCTATAGCCTACTGCGAGGGATTACTCACTCATGGATAGGGGAAACATGGATGGTTGATGGAGAGGCGTCGGTGATGATGATGGCGATGATCTCCTCCAATTCACCGTCCCGGCAGGGTGCTAGAACGGAGTTTCTGGTTCCGAATCGCGTTTTCTGGTGGTGGCAGCGTAGCAGAACTCTATCTGGAAAAACATCGAACCCCCCTCTGTTTTTAGGTCAGAGGGATTATGTAGGCGAAGGGAGAGATCGAGGGGGTGCCCGTGGTGGCCACACCACCCCCTGGCTTGGCCCGCACCACCAGGTGGTGTGGGCCCCTTGTGGCCCTTCTCCGTCTCGTCTTCTGGATCCATGAGTTTTCTGGTAAAATAGGAGTTTTGCGATATTTTCCGGGATTTTTCTTGAAAGTTGATTTCCTACACAAAAACAAGACACTAAAGCAATTATGCTGAAAATAGCGTCAGTATGTGTTAGTTGTATCCAAATCACAAAAATTAGAGGAGAAACAATAGCAGAAGTGTTCGGGAAAGTAGATACGTTTTGGACGTATCAACCCCCCCAAGCTTAGCCTATTGCTTGTCCTCAAGCAATTCATTTGAAAACTGAGTGCGATAAAAGAAACTTTCACGAACACATTTGCTTCATATGATGTATATTTTCTTAGCATATGATCAAATACTTAGGCAATTCATAATAAGGAGTATGCAACTAAGTCTACTCCAAATTCATGAAAGCTATGAAGAGATTCCAACACAATAATAATAAGCAGCATGAAACATAAGCATAAGCAACATTGTAATTCTCATAAGAAGATATGATAGAGTGGTATCTCGCTTGCCTTTGATTATGGAGCAAAACATAAATGCCAAGGCACCTCTGAAGTTCAAGTGAAGACTAGAAGTAAAGATATCAAAGATACAAGTATCAAAGTTATGTCACAATTAACCATGTTTTGAGACAAGCAAATTATACTAAGAATGATAACTATGCTCTCAAGAAAGTGCTCATAGAATAAGCGGTGACTAAACAAAGAAGTGAAAAGGTTTTGAAAAGTTTGAAAGGCTTCCAAATGCTGAAAGTATGGTACTCATTAGCTTTGAGCTCTCATTGCCCCTATCATAGGCATCTTTAAACGTGGTTAAGTTTAAGTGAGTTCAAATTCGAGTTATATGCTTGACAGATCATAAACTGGAAATCTCACGTCCCTTGAGTACGAGGGCCGTTCCTCATGCTACTCAACTTTAGTTACTGGTAAGTTCTTGTCATTGTAAGTACATGCGTATCATAGAGAACCGCCAACGGGGTACCCCTTGCCCCATGACACATGAGCTATCCCATATCAAAATGACAAGGCAACAGACAGTGAGCATCTCAGCGATCCTTTTATTTACCATGAGCATGGTGCATATTTTTTTCTCTTATATTTTTTCTATATATTTTTCTAAGGATGCTTCATAGATTGCTCAATATGGTTATGCTGCAAGTTTCCACCATGATTAAGCATGGCTTAGGCTATCCGCCCAGGCGTTTCTCTAACACATATACATAACTCCATTGACTTACAGGCACCCCTTTTATTTCACACTACCGACATCCATAAAAAAAGAGCATGATATAAACTGGATAATATTTACAGGGGTTGAAAGTGTTCCCCTTGACAGCACGGTTCTGCTAACTCCTAGCCTATAATTTGGAAGCATATAACTTTCATGGATAGTGACAATGGTTCAGGTTTATTAAGTGCAATAAAAATAAAGTGTGCCATCAAATTCGTGAGAGCTTTACTAACTAACTTTCTCATAACAAGAAAACATTTTATTTGGAAGAAAATGAGGCATAATAAATATGCACGGAATAGCAATGATGCTAGTAGGTAGATATGGTGGACATTTTTTGAAAATTTTGGTTTTGGGGAGTTGGATGCACGAGTAGAGCTCATACTCAGTAGAAGTGAAGGATAGAAATAGAAAAGGAGCGACAATCGAGAGAGCAGTAACTTTCATAATCATGCTTGCAACAAAACAAAATTAATTATTGCATAAAAGTGATACAAGAAATCTGAGGAAAAATAAATCATCGAGGCTTAACTGACTTTTGTTCAGTCATATGCATGCATGAGCTTGTGCCAAGTCGATTCAAATGAAGCATTCAGAGGAGGATACCACAATGTCATACCAAGTTATGAATATAACAATGCAAAGCAAACATTCATGTGACATGCTACAAACTATTAGAAAGTTGGATCTAATCATAAGAGAGGAAGAACTACTAAGCATCCATTAAATAACATACACCCTACAAAAACATACTAAGCATGCCCACAATGATGAGTATATGTACAAAAATGAAAATAAATAGAGTTCATTACCAGCCTCTTACCACACCTCAAGTTTTCATAAATCATCATTATTGCCTTTCCCTTGTGTTGCTTGAATAATAAGATAAACCAAACTCCAAAGGAGTAACTGAGGACCGCTGAACCCTGCAACAAACTTCACAAAACTAGATAAGAACAACAAATATTTTTGGGTTTTCGATTTTTTAAAGCAAGCACTGAAGGCAAAAGCAAACACAGCAAAATCTTTTTGGATTTTTCTTATAGGAAACCAAAGCTAAAATACAAAGAAAAAACAAAGAGAAACAACAAAAATATTTTTGGTCTTTTTGTGTTGTGGAAATCATAAACAAAAACTAAAAAGAAAGTGAAACATGGATATACAAAGTACCGACGGAACAAGATATGTAGATGAGTGTGATCATTCCCAACCTGGCTAAGAAGGAGCGCCTCCATAATGTGATGAAGAGGTGCCTTCATCCTGGTATGTACTCGAGGAAGCCCCTGTGTAGTGCGCCGAGTAGTCATAAGAGGGCGCACCCCCCTGGTAGTGCCCATGGAAACCAAGCAAGAGGAGCTCATCGTCCATCTCCTCCTTGGAGCGTGACCATGGCCTCCTGCAAATACTGAACAAAGTAGACTGTGGGAAGGGAATTTTCCTCTCATCCCCGTCAGTAAACATCATCCTATAAACTAAACTCTCAATGCTAGAGCTAGAAGTAACAAAGTGATGTGCTTTCATGGTAGCTAGATCAAGCCTTTGTGGGTCCAGCACTGTATCATTTGGATCAATGGAAAGGTCCAAGGTAGCAACTACGCATGCATCAATAATACCCCCATAAATGGGTCCCTTAGCAGCTAGGCGGCAAGCAATGAGAGAACCAAGATTATACATGGTTTCATTGTTAATTGCAGCAGCGAGAAAAGCCAAATGATAGTGATGGCTCCTTGTTTACGTGGAGCGCTTCGTCGGTAAACCCCAAGAGCAAGGAGTGATGCAGCACAGCAGCAAGTCTTCCCTCAGTAAGAAACCAAGGTTATCGAACCATTAGGAGGAAGGGAATGTCTCAAAGTTGTTGCATGCAACATGGAAACCTGCACAACACAAACTCAAGACTTTGCCCCAACGAACAGTGAGGTGGTCAATCTCACCGTAACAAATGATTAACTGTATGGTGTGGAAGATGATGATGGTTTGTAGCAAGTAAACAGTAACTGTGGAAGATGTATCAATGGTAAATATTGGACCGGGGTCCATAGTTCACTAGAGGTGTTCTCCTTAGATAAACAAACATGGCATGCTGGGTAAACAAATTACAGCAGGGCAATTGACAGGACTGGGCAAGGCATAACAATGCAATACTAGATAAAAATATCCTATGAGATTCGATTGGGCAATACAACAATATACATAGACCGCCATCCAACTGCATTTATGACTAGAAGTGTGTAAGGTAAACAATCCACTTGTTCCATGAACAAGAGACTCTTGTTTTCTCCCTAGTGGCAACAGCACATCTACAACCGTAGAGATTTCTGTCACTTCCCTTGATTAAGTAGAGGCATGAACCCACTATCGAGCATAAATACCTCCTCTTGGAGTCACTAGCAACTACTTGGCCAACATAGCTACTAACAACAGAGAGCATGCAAGATCACAAACAACACAGACATGATAGAATCAAATAGACAAAATCATTAATCAATCTGACATAGTAATCTCAATATCCATCGGATCCCCACAAACACAACATGCATGATTACAAATAGATTAGATCTTGATCATGAACGGAGCTCAGAAGATCTAGACTTGAGAGCACAAGGAGGAGATACAACCATCTAGCTACTACATGGACCCGTAGTACAAGGTGGAACTACTCACGCTTCATACCGGAGGCTGGCATGATGAAGAAGAAGGCCTCCAAGATGATCTCCCCTCCGGCAGGGTGCTAGGAAGAGCTTCGGATGCCCCCGATCTAGGGACGATGGTGGTGGTGGCTACAGACGGTGTCGTGGAATTGTTGATCGAGTTCCTAAGGTTTATGCATCGGGGGATTCTTATAGGTGAAGAGGCGAGGAAGGGGGGTCACCAGGGCGGCTGCACCCCCACGGTAAAATATTGACTTTGGCTTTTGTCCCATAGAATTCCGAGAATATTGATTTTCTGTCTTTCTGGAACCACAAATAGAAGAAAACAGGCAACGGGCACTGTGGCAACTTATTAATAGGTTAGTACCAGAAAACATAAAAAACACCTCAATGTCTGGACAAAGGAAAGCAAAGTAGATACTAAACAAGCATGGAACATCAAAAATTATAGATATGTTTCCGACGTATCATGCATCCCCAAGCTTAACTCCTGCTCGTCCTCGAGTAGGTAAGTGATAGAAGAATAATTTTTGAGGTGACATGCACCATCAAAACCAAGATCAAACCATTTTCAAGCATTGAAAGCTGGGATCAAAGAACTCTAAACATGTGCATGAAAGATGGAGTTCTAATAGTAAGACTTAGTAACTATGCATGCAACATGAAAGGCTAAAAACAAAGATCATGAATAACATGCATTGAAAAACGTTAGTTTGTTTCACATATAGAAAACATGGCATATTGGCATTCAGCTTGTACCTCATGGAGTAGCAAATAGATGCATAGGACAACTTCAAAGTTCATAAGAGTGACTAGATACAAGTAGCACAAGAACAAGCAATATCAACAATATGCATCAATAAATAAGTTTTGGGACACTACACATAGAACTAAGAATGGCAAGTATGCTCTCTTAGCTGGTGCCTAAAGGTAGAAGGTGGAGACTCAATATAATAGTGGAAGAAAGGCCTTCATAAAGGGAAGCAGGGATTTTAAGTTTCATAAAGAGCTTCCAAAAATTATGGTACTTGTTAGCTTTGAGCCCTCATTGACCCTATCATAAGCATCTTGAAGTGATTAAGGTTTAAGTGAACAAACTATGGAGTATATGCTTGACAAAATATAAGTTGGCAATCTCATGTCCCTTGAATACGAGGGACGCACCTCATGCTACTCAACTTTAGTCACATGTAAGTTCTTGTCATAGTAAGTACATGTGTATCATAGAGAACCGCCAATGGGGTACCCCTTGCACATGGTACATGAGCTATCCCATAACCAAAATTACAAGGAAAACAGACAATGAGCATCACAACGATCTTTTTATTTACTATTTGCATAGATTTTTATTGAGGATGCTTCATAGATTACTCATTGTGGTGATGCTGCAAGTTTCCACCATGATTTGGCATGGCTTAGGCTAGCATCCCATGTGTTTCTCTAACACAAAATACATAACTCCATGGACTTACAAGATTCCACTTTATTTCACACCGGCGACATCCATAGACAAAAGAGCATGATATCAACTATGTACAAAGTACAAGTGCAATGTTGAAAACGTTACCCATGACAGCATGGTTCTGCTAATTCCAATGTATACGTGCAAGCATATACACCATAGATGACACAATGGTTCAAATTTATTAGGGGCAAGGAATATAAAGTGTGCCATCAAGTTTGTGAGGGCTTTAATCATGAAGTTTTCACATAACAAATTACTTTTTGATTAGAAGATAGCTGAAAACAAGAATATACTTGGAATGGTGTAACACACCATGCATAGGAATTTGTAGTGGACACTTTGGAATAACTTGGTTCTGTTGGGATTTGGAAGCATGAGTAGAGCTTTCTCATACAAGTGGAGGCTAGCAAAAGACTGGGAGCAACCAACTAAGAGAGCAATAATGGCCATAATCATGCAGAGCGACAAAACATTACTAATCAAGGCATAGAGTGGTTGAAAGGATCGTATGGGCACCTAGAGGGGGGGTGAATAGGTGCTACTTCAAATTTTATTCTTTTTCTAATTAGGGTTAGACAAGAAAGGTAAATTCTCTAGAATATGCAACTATGGTGAATTTACCTATATGTCAACACTAAGCAAAAACAAGTAAGTAAAGTGCGGTAAAGGATAGAAGTAACCAAAGGAGTGGACGCGGAGACACAACGATTTGTTTCCCGTAGTTCCTTCCTTTTGAGGGGAAGTACGTCTACGTTTGGAGAGGGCGTGGTTTCAAACCACCAACGCCACGAGAGGCCTCCCTTGTTTTTCGATGAATCTCACCCCAACGGGCTCGATCCACCTTCCACTATATCGGTAACCTTCGAGGTGGAAGCCGAAACCTTTACAACAAGTTCGGGGCACACATCCACAACTTAATTGGAGGCTCCCAAATGCAAGCAAGCTGTCAAGGCAAATCAAAGACAAGCTTGTAAGAACCAAATCAAAGTTAGGGTTTCCAATGAAACACTAGAGCTTAGGGGCCCTCAAGTGAATGGGGGGGGGAAATAAAGATCTCTCTTGGTGAAGATGTAGATCAAGGCCTCATCATTCGATTCTCCAAAGATCAATGACTTTGGATGGTTGGATGAAGAGATCTTGTAGATTTGGTGGCTCTAATGGGGTTGGTGTTCTTGAGCGGCTCGAGCAACTGGAGGAAGAAGATAAGGGTCCCTTTTTATAGGCAGACCCCTCCACGAACCGTTTTTTGACCGTTATAGAAAAGTCAGACCGGAGACTCTGGCCAATCTCTGGACCAGCCTCCGGACCGCCCATCTGAATGACCCAGAACAATCCTGACCCAGCAACACCGGAGACTCTGGTCTTCCAACATCGGAGACTCCGGACTAAACAAGGTCCGGAGACTCCGGAGTATCCTCCGGTGCAGGCTCCGGACCCCTAGTCAGAATGTACCAGCCCAGATCCTGAAGAACCCACCGGAGACAAGTCCGGAAACTCCGGACCACACCGGTGACTCCGGTCTTGGCAGACCGGAGACTCCGGTCTGGAGTTTCTAGAAATGTGTCAAATGAGTGTGGACTTTTCCCAAGTGTGAGGGTGCTTTTCACTTATCATAATATCGACCTGTGGACAGTGACAAACTGTAAAATGATCTACTTGTTATTACCGAACACCAAAAGTGATTATGACAATAAATGCCCTTTCAATCTCCCCCTTTTTGGTGTTCGATGACAACAAGTGATTTGCCTGGAATAACATATATATATGTGACTCCCCCTGATTATGCGCAGCAAGATAATTAAGTAAATCATGTAAGGTAGATAGTATCAACGGTAGCACACATAAATCTCACATGAGTTTACAATAGATGGTGCACACAAGCACATAGTCATAGTAACACACATGAACAGCAAATGACACACATAAAGTTCAAGTTCGAATATGGCAAATAAAAGGCAAATAAAAGAAGATAGTCGCAAATCCAAAGTCCCAAGCCCATGCAAACCGATGAGAATGTCTTCTCCCCCTTTGGTATCGAAATGCCAAAAAAGGGAAAAGACCTAAACTAGCGCCCCAACAGCTCAGTAGTCATCATCATCCTTGTCATCCTCGGCATCCTCATTCTCCTCCTGGTCATCATCAACCTCATCATAGGCATCATCATCGTCTTCAGGAACAGCAGGTCCTTTGCCGTGAGGGCGATAAGAGGAAGTACCCTGGTACCCGAAGCCGGAGGTGACATCAGCAAAAGTTTTCCAATCCACCAGACTATCCTGTTGGGAATTCCATGCCCCAAATGAGAGTGTGTGATCAGACTCTGTGGACTGCTGAGCCCCATGCTCATCATTGTATTCAGCTTCACCTTCCTCATTATCCTCAATACCCTGTTCCTTGATTTCCTTGAGGAGCTTCTCAATGCGGCGGTTGCTTTGGTAGGATGCATGTTGTTGCTTACGTATGTCGACGTTCATGCAACAAAGGGTCCTCTCCCAAAAGCTGGCCTTCTTGACCCGCTCATGCACAGTCTCGAGTCATAGTAGGCATAGGGGCATTGGAGGAATTCTTCCTCTGAACTCTAGGTGGAGAGGGATCCCTCTCCGTCTCAATCTCCTCATCATCATTCCCATAGCGACCCCTCGGAGCAGGCCCCATACGCCCCTTCTGCTGCAGTGTGACCAGAGTGTGCTCAGTGAGGTGCGGTGGGATGCCAAGTGGAGAATCATGCTCCTGGGAGTTGATGAGCCTCATAACCAAGGATGCATATGGAGGAGATTTCTTGTAAAGAATGGCATGGAACATCTCCTCGAAAATAAAGTCCAACGCATCAATAGGTGCAGCATCTGCCTCAAGTCCAGCATTGAAGGTCCGGTGAGTATGGTACAAGAGGTTGACAAGCCCACCCCTAATTGCATCATCACTTCCAGCACTAGGTGCAATAGTGTGACGGAATATCCTCAGCATAAGGTTGTAGAGGGTCTTGAGTCCCTTGGAACCCCCCCACAACACCATCATCATATAGAGGTGCCAGCTTCAACTTGTTCTCACCCAAAGCTGTAGAGTGCATGCGCAGCCCCAGAGGAGTGGATACACCCTGAAAGGTATCAAAGATGACGTTGGCAAAGTCATGAAATGTAGCTGTGCAGTGAGTGGTACCGGACATCCACACCATGGTCCTGTCAAGATCAGACCCAAACACAACGGTGGCATAAAACTGATGTACAAGGTGGATATTGTAGTCTTCACGCAGCTCCATCAAGTTGTACAGTCCCAGCTTCTCACAGATCCACAAAGCATCATTGAAGTAGGGGTTGAGGCGCATTTGCTCAACACTCATGAACTTCTGAGGGCAGACAGGTGATTTGGTGAGTACACCATACACATCCTTCATGAACACAGCATGTTCTTTCCTCCAGTAATGAGGGTCCTCACTGGTATGAGGCAGCGCATAGAAATCTATCTTTCTCAGCTCACGGTACTCCTCTTTAGACATTTTGGCTAAGGACTGAAGGTTGCCATACTTGGCCTTCTTGGCACGGTCCTCCCGTTCAGCCCTCTCCTGATCCCTCTTCAAGTAAGCTGCATCACGTGCCTGCTATTTCTGGTTGGACGGAGGCACAATGAATTGACCCCGAGCTTCATCATAGCGAGGATTGCCCCTTTGGGACTTGGCCTTGGTATGACGAGGATGACTAGAACCATCACTTGTGAACAGAAGTGAGGGAGATAGCATGGAGATGAGTATATATGCCCCAAAAATGTAGTACAAGAGCTTTGATGCATTACTAGTCTATTTTGATTCACCCAACACCGGAGTCTCCGCACCTCATACCGGAGTCTCCGGCTCAGACTGGAGTCTCCGGTCCTGGGGACCGGAGTCTCTGGCCTGGACCGGATTCTCCGGACCTGGGTCCGGAATCTCCAGTCGGGAGGCTCGGGCATGAGATGGGGAGATGCCTGTGGGGGTGAATCTAGCAGATCGGGCAATGCAACAAGGCTAAAGTACTAAAGTGCACGCAATCAAGTTATTCCAATGGACAAATCAGCACCAATCCTCAAAAACACATCTAGGGATGAACCCTAGGAGAAAAAAGTAGAGGGGAGGTACCAGATCTGTCCATGGGATCAATTCCTCTGGTGGGAATGACCCAATGGAGGAGGAGGGAAGATTGGCCGGCGGCACGGCGGATCCCGAGGGCTTCTTGACCTCCGGGGAGGAATTTTGGAAGAGGAGGCGACGGGTTTGGAGGTAGGGGACGGGGTGTAGAATGAGGAACTGTTGTACCAGTTCACCCCGCCCCCTTCTTTAAGTGACAGAAACCGTCTGGACCGGAGACTCCGGTCTACACCGGAGACTCCGGTCCTCCTCGACCAAAAGTTCCAGGCAAGGTGTTTTAGGGACATATATGAGAGATAGACAATTTTTAAGATAGGGATAGGGCTTGGTTTGAGACATCAAACTGTGAAGAACCAACAAGAGCCATAGGAATTCACAAAAATATTCAGAAAAGCTCCAAGAGACTAGAATCAAGCAAATGACAAACATGAGTAAGTACCAACCTCTAGAATGAGAGAGGGCGGTGGCCTAAGCCACCATATTTGAGCATACTCGGCTTGGCACCATGAAGATATATCTTGGGTCCATTACCAAAACTCATCATTGAGCTCACATATCACTAAATGATATTAAGAGGGATGATTTTGATTGCTTTGGGCATAATGGGGGGAGGGATGGTCCAATCAATTAGGACCGCACTCCCCCTATATCCATGCCTACACCTAAACCAAATATGAGTTGAAGCATAGGTGCGAGTGCAAGAAAATCAAGTCAATCTCCTTGAATCTACGACATTTAGTTCATTCCTCAAGTAGAAAAACCTTGCTTCATCAAGTGGCTTCATGAAGATATCGGCAAGTTGGTCTTTGGTTGATACATATGATAGATCAATATCACCTCGAGCAACATGATCTCTAATGAAGTGATGGCGAATCTCAATATGCTTTGTCCTTGTGTGATCCACCGGGTTGTAGGCAATCTTGATGGCACTTTCATTCTCACATAGAAGAGGCACTTTGTCACAATGGACACTGTATTCCTTTAAAGTTTGCCTCATCCATAGCAATTCGGTGAAAGCACTAGTAGCTGCCACATACTCGGCTTCGGCGGTGGAGAGAGATATACAATTTTGCTTCTTGGAAGACCAACATACCATGGACCTACTAAGGAATTGGCAAGCCCCGGATGTTGATTTTCTATCATCCTTGTCCCCTGCCCAATCTGAATCCGTGAATCCACAAAGAGCAAATGTTGATCCTCGAGGATACCAAAGACCATAAAATGGGGTATGAACTAAATATCGAAAGATTCTCTTAACTGCCATTAAATGGCTTTCCTTAGGAGCCGCTTGATATCTTGCACACACACCTACACTCAATACAATATCGGGTCTAGATGCACAAAGGTAAAGCAAACAACCAATCGTAGACCGGTATACCTTTTGATCCACATCTTTACCATTTGGATTTTGTTCTAGATGAGTCTTTGTAGCCATGGGAGTGGGAGCTCCATTTAAATCTTGCATATTGAATCTCTTGAGCATATCTTGAGTATACTTGGCTTGATTGAAGAATGTCCCTCCTCTAACTTGCTTGATCCCAAAACCAAGAAATACTCTCAACTCCCCCATCAAACACATCCGGAACCTACTAGTCATAAGCTTTGAGATTTCATCATTAAAAGCTTTATTAGATGAGCCAAGGATGATATCATCAACATATATTTGGCATACAAAAAGCTCCCCATTGACTTTCTTAGTAAAAAGAGTGGGATCGATTTTCCCAACCTCAAAACCATGGTCAAACAATAACTCTCTAAGGTGCTCATACCACGTGCGTGGGGCTTGCTTGAGCCCATAGAGCGCCTTATCAAGTTTGTAGACATGGTTTGGGAAGTTGGGGTCCTCAAATCCCGGGGGTTGCTTAACATATACCGATTCATTTAATGGGCCATAAAGAAATGCACTTTCTACATCCATTTGTTGTAACTTAAAGTTATGATGTGCCGCATAAGCAATAAGGATACGGATGGACTCAAGGCGAGCCACGGGTGCATATGTCTCTCCATAGTCAATGCCTTCAATTTGAGAGAACCCTTGTGCAACCAATCTAGCCTTGTTTCTTACTATGATTCCATGCTCATCTTGCTTGTTCTTAAATATCCACTTTGTTCCAATGACATTGCGGCAATCCTTTGGCTTCTCCACTAACTTCCATACTTTGTTTCTCTCAAAGTTGTTGAGTTCTTTGTGCATAGCTTCTAACCAATCCGAATCTTCAAGAGCTTTCCACACTTTCTTTGGTTCAATCATGGAGATGTGTGCTTGGTGTTCACTGAACCTCTTCAATTGTGCTCTTGTGGAAATACCTTTCCTTAGATCACCAACTACATTTTGTAGAGAGTGGTCTCTTAATTCCAACAGTCTTTCCTTTATAGCTTCGCGACGAGCATGGATCTCCGTGTTGTTTCTTGGGGGACCCTCTTCATCATTTTGATCCTCGTCTTGACCATTAACTTGACCTTGATCATCATTGGAATCAACCTCTTCATCTAGAAGCAAAGATTGACCTTGGTCATGATCAAGTGCTCTTCTTGCATAAATTTGAGCTTGTTTCAAAGTAGTTTGTACGGATCTTCCTTGAGCAATTGCCTTGGCACCACTTGACACCCGGGCGAAAGAATCAAGCTCTCCTTGACTAGAGTTGGCACTATGATCATCGTGTTGAGGGTCTACATCTTGTCTTTGGCTTGAGTCATTGTCCTCCTCGGTGGATGGAGCTTGTTGATGTTGTGAAGATGAGGGCTCCACTCAAGTGGAGCATAGTTCTTATCGATCCGCCATAAGGGGTTCCTCAATGGGCCGGATATATCCCACACCCATTCTTCATATGGCATCCTGAGGCATTTCATCATCTGCATCACAAGCATCAACACGCCCCCCTTGGGGACCATCATATTCTTCGAAGGTCACACTACAAGATTCTATGACGGCTCCAGAGAGCTTATCATAGATTCTATACGTGTGAGATTCTAGACCATATCCAACAAAAATACCCTCTAATGCTTTAGTTTCGAATTTGGACAAATGAACACCTTTCATGAGATAGAAACACTTACAACCGAACACCCGGAAGTAAGATATGTTGGGCTTGTTACCGGTAAGTATTTCATATAGAGATTTCTTTGCGGAGGTAGAGCCGGTTTGAAGCATGACATGCGGTGGAGATGGCTTCGGCCCAAAAGTTATATGGAGATTTAAACTCCGCCAACATGGTCCTAGCCATTTCAATAAGAGTCCAGTTCTTCCTTTTGGCCACACCATTTTATTGAGGGGTGTATGCAGCGGAATATTGATGTTTAATCCCCTCATCACTAAGAAAATCATTCAAGGTGTAGTTCTTGAACTCGGTGCCGTTGTCACTTCTTATGATCAATACGGGAAGATTGTACTGACGTTGAACCATGTTGATGAAGTCGATGAATGTCTTTTGGGTCTCACTCTTCAACTTGAATAAATATACCCATGAGTATCTTGAAAAGTTATCAACGATCACCAAGCAATATTTCTTCCCACCAAGACTTGCATGAGATGGAGGACCAAAGAGGTCCACATGGAGAATCTCCAAGATCTTGGTGGACTTGATGCGGTTCTTAGGCTTGTGAGGAGCATCATGCATCTTCCCTAGAACACATGCCCTGCAAACACGATCTTTGGCAAAGGAAACATTTCCTTTTAGTCCAACAATATGTACCTCCTTGTGGAGACTTTGCAAAGTTCTCATATTGACATGGGCTAGTCGGCGATGCCATAGCTGTAACACCCTCGGAATTGGCCCTATGCAAGTTTCAGCGATTCCTGCCAAACCCGCATAGAAACGATTCAATGGTGCCCACCAGGCACTTTCGTGCGGGTAGAAAACAAAGTAATACCATTACACAATAGTCCGCGATGGAACCCACAGATCAGATATATACAACAGCGACTCAAAGAGTCAAGAATACAAATATACAATACAAATATCCAAATCACCTTGAAAACGATACAGCGTCCGAGTACGGACAAGATGGAAATTGAGCTAAGAGCCCTGAAGAATAACCAATGGCGTCCATAACCCTGCCCAGGCCAAGCCGGAAGGGTAACCCTGCTAACGACGTCGATCTCAAAACCTGCTTAACAAAAGGGGTGCCGGCAAAGGGTGAAGGAAAAAGAGAGCGGTCAGTACTGAGGCCAGTACACGGCGAGACTAGAATTCGGCGATCCTCGCCTACATAGGTATGGTGGACTGAAGCGGCAGCTCAACATGCACTAAACAACCTGTAGAGACTCAATACAGCTGGCGGCTATCAGATAGGGATAAGAAATACCTATTCGGATCCAACCTGAAACTACCACCAAGCATACCCATCCTGGTATTTCCCCCTCGAGACCAAACGAGGAAGTCAACCGAGGAACTCACACAGTTGGCAGTTTTATTCATTCCATTATAATTGCGGCAATTACTAGTCAGATATAGATAGCATGAGTCATCCTGATATAATAAGCAGTGGGCAGTTTTAGTTAACCATTCCGTTGTAGTTGTAGTACTTACTAGTCAGATACATATAACATGAGGCATTTCAAAACCCAGCAGTTGTTGGTACTTTTATTTAGCCATTACGTTGTAGTTGCAATACTCACTAGTCAGATACAATGGTAACAGGTGACAACCCAAACCAGCAATTGTTGGCACTTTTATTTAGCCATTCCATTATAGTAAAGCTGATTACTAGTCATTATAAAGTCAAAATTATAGCACTACTTTAGTTATAGTTGTCTATGATTGAGATACTGTGCTCCAAGTCGTCCATAACCGCGAACACGGCTTTCAGAAAGTTTTACCCTGCAGGGGGGCACAAATCGGCATGATCATGATATGATGCATGACATGACAAGTTAATGATGCAAACTATGTCGAAAAGGTATTAGGAGCATAACATATTGAGGATATAGCATTCGTGAGCCATTATTAATAAGAAACTATTAGTTCTCAATTTTATTTATCATGTTTTCCTTGCGTAAACAATACTGATTATAAAACTGCTCTTAATGCAAATGATAACATGGATATCATGCTTGGAGAGGTCTATCACGCTAATCGATTTGGACATATTATTTACCGAATTCGGATTTAGGGATTTAAAGTTATGCACTTATTAAGAAATGAGCATTTATTAAAAATTAAATTCTTTCGAAATTTTAAATTGCTCAAATGATATTATAAATAGCATAAAAAGATTTCTCATGTTTTTCTGATTCAAAAACATATATTATTCATATTATTTAGAATTATAAATTTAAAACAATATTAAATGCAAATTAGTCAAATATGGTCAAATGTTAAAGTTTTGACTAGATAGAGTCAACTCCGGAGACGCACTCGAGTTGTCAGAAACTTGCGGAGAACAAAGGGGAAAAGAGTCTCAGACTGATGATAGACTGTTGAATATTTTGATAGGAACGTAATGAAAATGACTAGGCTTTCTGGACGATTGCGAGGGCTACAAGCAATGAAATTGGCCGAGGCTTGCGGCACTGAAAAGAGGGTACCACGGCTATTGCGGAACTTGGCTGGAATAGATGAAGAGAAAAAGAAATAGGTGCTACCGAGATGGCACACTATGAAGCAGCTGAATCAGAACGCAATGTGGAAAACTAGCTAGATCACTTGAATTTTGGACTGTGCCGTGCATAGCTAGCTGAGTCCGACATGTGAAACAGCCACCAAACTGATTTCAGTTAACACCAAAATTCAGTAAAACATCTAGACATTCAGAGATAAAAAAAGGGATTTATTTTAACTAGGATTTGAACTCGAGACCAATTGATCGAGGACCTGCGATGTTGCCATCCAAGTGGGAAACAGTTTTGTATAAAATGTCGCTGGGAATTGATTTAAAACAGAGCAAGGCCGGCGTTTGGATTTCCTGACGTACTGAATCTGAAGAGTGTCGGGTTAACTGAATTTTGGCGCAGATAGACAGAGAATCGAGCTGACTTGCGATGAAGATTGCGAGCGCGTCCATGATCCAAATGAAGAGCCGTTTGTTTCTATAGATAGAGGTTTCATAGGAGATGCACGGAGATTGAAGAGATCCACCGTAATACATTGGTGCTGGTCGGAAACTCGCGATGAACAGAGGAAGAAAAACATAGGCATTTAGCTGACGAAACTGACAGAATCAACTGCGAGGTCGTCTCGATCTTGGAGGATGACCGCGTCGCCATTGCTGATCGTATTTGAGAGACTTTTGTTGTGTTACAAAGAGGGGACGACCTATAATAACAAAGGCCAATTGTATCACCGGAGGAGGATCGTGGAGGCCGGAAATATGTGAAGAACAGAGGTACTGCAGACAGGTGCTACTACTGCTGTAGTTTCCTAGAATCTGTAGCTGGCAGCTAGGCTGGCGACAGCAGAGCCGGAAGGGGAAGGTAAAGGGGTCGCGGTGCTCACCGGGAGGGCGTCGGCGATGGTGGCTTCCGGTCGGAGGAGAGGAGTAGACGGCACGGCGATGGTGGTGAGCAAGGCGTGGCGCAGCTCGGTGACAACCGGTGGCAGCGATCATGGTGGTCACGGCGGCGAGGAGCGGCTTCCGGCGAGCTCCGACATCGATCTCCGGTACTGGTCAAATAAGAAGAAGCAGTGGCACCTCCTGGGTGTCCTGTACACCTACTAGCACAGCTCCAACCGCCTCCTTTGGGTCTTGGCCGAGGTGGTATTTAGGAGAGGCATGAAGATGGCCATGGCCATGGTTTTGCTTGGGGAAAGGAGGAAGGAGGGAGGGGATCTCCTAGTTGATCTCGATCTATTCATGGTGTGGAGGAGGGGTAGATAAGGAGAGGGGGCAGGGCTGGCACATGGGGCTTGTTTCACTTTTTCACAAGTAAAGGAAGGAGGCCTCAGTGGTTTTCTCTTCCCTGTCTTGTTTCTTGCTCAAAGAGGAAGGAGAGGGGGACCAGGAGAGGAGCATGCGAGGCGTGTGGGATGCTAGGAGTAGCTGGGGTAGCTATAGGGAAGGTTTTGATCAGAAGGGTTTGATCGGCTAGGAGAGAGAGGTGGGCATGTGTAGCTAGGGATGGATCAGATAGGATTAATAAAAGAGAGATTAGGAGGATTTAACCAAGGGTTTAGAAAACAAGAATGATAAGGCAAGTTTGCAAACACGAATCAAATAGTGTGAGCCAACGAGATATCAAAATAGAATTTGGATAAAGGTAGAAGATTTAGAAAATCTCCAAGGCAAAAAAAGGATTAGAGGATCCACAAGAATAGAATATGGAGGATTAAAATCACATGTGTATAGAATAGAGATAAATACACCTATTCTCCAAATGGATATGATTTGAAACACCATACAAAAATAAATGGAACCCACTTGGTACATATGTGGTGGAATTGGTGTTCCATTATTGCTCTCCTCCGTCTCGTACTCCGGCTTCGTGTTCCCCACGGTAAAATATTGACTTTGGGTTTTTTCCTGTCCAATTCCGAGAATATTGATTTTCTACCTTTCTAGAACCAAAAACAGAAGAAAACAGGCAACTGGCACTGTGGCAACTTGTTAATAGGTTATTACTAGAAAAGATATGAAAACACCTCAAAGTGTGGACAAAGCAAAGCAACGTAGATACTAAACAAGCATGGAACATCAAAAATTATAGATACGTTTCCTACGTATCAGATAGTTGGAAATATATCTAGTGTTCTCCCTACCAAGAATGCTAGTGTCAAGATAATAAGCAAAATATCTGAGAGCTGGGAGTTGAATGTTTCTTATCTTCCTACGCTGGGTTATACGCTCATTATCATTTGTTACCCCACGGTAGAGCTCCAACAAATCAGCGGGTCGACCTTGAATCTTCTTCACCGTCCCAGCCATCTCAATACCTATAATGCTACAAAATCTTTCTGATGTCATGGTAAAAGGCCTACCATAGATTTTGAATGAAAATTTTGAACTGAAAGGGGTGTTAGTGAAAGTGAAACTCTCCACAAAAGTTTTTGTAAGAAAATCATATTGCTCACTCTCATCCTACATGTAATCGGTTAGACCAACCCTTTGAACAAGAATTAAGAACTCAGCAAGGATCCCTGTAGCTTGCAAAAAGGCAAACCAAGGGAAGGTAGAAGGGTGCGCATCTCCCTCATTGCCAAAACGCGGCGCAATAAGATCCTCATTGTATCATGGCCTAAATTGAGAGGATGATCTTGAAGACCTTGCCCTCCTAGGTGCATATCTTTCAGACACTTCTCCAAAAGTATGGTTGTCCATGGCCCTTTTTCTGAAATTTTTAGATAAACATCAAATCAAGTGATTTCCAAGTTAATAAATGATGGGGACTACTATAGGAACTTTCTAGAGGGCTAAACATGCATCAAAATGAATTCTCTAAGCATAGAAAAAGCATGCAAGCTGACATAACCTGTCACCTACAATAGTAAAATACTCAAGATATAATACACGAATCAAAAATCTAATTCGACAAAAGGAGCAGGCACATACCGGAGAGCAATCCCTCCATAAATCAGCAGCAAAGATGGGCTAAGCAAGGAGATCGAAAGTTGGGGGCAAGAACAGCAAGAACTTGAGCTATGTGAAGTTTTCCGGTGTTTTTAGAGAGAGAGAAAGAAGTGGGAGGAAGGAGACTAAGTGGAGGGCCAGGGTGGCCAACACCAGGGCCAGGCGCGCCCCTGGTATGGCCGCGCCACCAGGGGGTGTGCCTGCCTGGTGGGTCCCCCTGGGTCACTCCAGGTACCCCCTATGCCCCTTTTTCGCGAGAAAAATTTAATAAGAGTTTTCTGGAATTTCTTGGGAAACATTATTTTTGGGCAATTTCAGGTTATGAAAATTGATTTTCTCGCAGAAAAAGATTTTGGAAAGACGCAAAAACAATCAAAGACGAACAAGACGAAAAACAAAGATTGGAGTAGAGAAAATAAAAGTGATCAAGGATAATCATTGTGAAAACATTGTTTGTTCATTAAAATCCCTTTGTTAACAAGGTTGATCAAGTATTGTTACCAAAACAATTTTATATGAAACAAAACTTTGCATTTCACTAAATGATTATGTTACCTCAATCTCGATAGCAATAGTCCCAATCATAATAGTTTCAAAATAATAGACATATTATCATCTTCAGGCATCTCAAGCACAACAAAATCAGTTAATAACAAGAAATTATGAGCCACTTGAACAGGAACATCCTCACATATACCAATAGGAATAGTAGTAGACTTATCAGCCATTTGCAAAGATATATCAGTTGGTATGAATTTTTCTAGTTGAAGTCTCTTGTAGAGAGAAAAAGGCATAACACTAACTCCTGCTCCCAAATCACACAAAGCAGTTCTAACATAATTATTTTTAATAGAGCAAGGAATAGTTGGAATCCCAGGATCCCCAAGTTTCTTTGGAACCTTACCATTGAAGTAATAACTAGCAAGCAAAGTAGAAATTTCCTCATTAGGAATCTTTCTTTTATTAGAGACAATATCCTTCATATATTTTGAATAAGGAGGCAATTTAATAGCATCAGTCTAAGGAATTTGCAAAAATAAAGGTTTCATCCACTCACAAAACTTGTTATAGTGTTCTTCTTCCATTGACTTGTGTTTCTTATTAGGAAAAGGCATTGGTTTTTGTACCTAGACCTCTCTTGCACTACCATGTTTATTAGCAACAAAATCTTCCTTAGTGTACTTAGTCTTCTTAGTGTGCCTCTCAGGTTCCTCTTCAATTTGTTCCTTATCAGGAGCATCATTTTTATCATTACCACTTTCAGTTTCAGCATTAGAGACAAATATACTATTAGGATCTATAGCAGGTTCAGAAGATTCTACTACTGTTTTATGTTTCTTTTTCTTCCTCTTAGAAGAAGTACCAATATTTTTAGCTTGTTGAGAATCTTGCTCAATTCTTTTAGGATGCCCCTCAGGATATAGAGGATTTTGAGTGGTAGCACCACTCCTAGTTCTAATTCCATAAGCATGTTTATCTCCAGAAGCATTAACTAGCATATATTTTTGTACTTTAGCAAGTTGATCAATTTGAGTTTGAACCATTTGGAAATGTTTAACAAGCATTTTAACATCATTAGAAGTTCTTTCCACAATATCTTTTAACTCATTAATAGCTCTAGAGTTTTCCAATAAATGATTCTGAACTTGTTTATTAAAATTACCTTGTTTAACAATAAAAGTATCAAGTTCCTCTAAGCATTGATCATGAGGTTTACCATAAGGAATATCACCTTCATCAAAATGCTGGAGAGAGTGTACCTCAATAGTGGATGAGTGGGAGATTGGCTTACATAATTCTTCTATAGGAGGTAAATTCTTCACATCTTCAGATTTAATACCCTTCTCCTTAAGACATTTCTTAACTTCTTTCAACACTTCATCATTTAGTTACATCACTCCTCTCTTCATGGATTTTGGTGTTGGTTCAGGCACAGTTGGTTCAGGTGTAATTGGCTCAGATGTAGTCCAATCATCATTATTCTTGCTTATTTTAGCCATTAATTTCTCAGCTTATTCAGGAGTTCTTTTCCTAAAAAGACAATCAGCAAAACTATCCAGGTATGTCCTAGATTCATCGGTTAGTCCATTATAATATATATCAAGAAGCTCATTTTTCGGTAATGGACATCTAGGATGTGCATGAATCATGGCACCGAACCTTGTCCATGAATCAGGCAATTTCTCCTCTTCTCCTTGTTTAAAATCAAAAAAATTCTGCAAAACAGCATGTCGAGCACTAGGAGGGAAATATTTCTGAAAGAAAGTAGCAATCAAGCAATCAGGCTATCAATGGATCCAGGAGGTAAACTATTAAACCAAGCTTTAGCTTCTCCTTCTAGTGAAAAAGGGAAAATTTTAGCAACAAATTAGGTGCGCATCTTAATATCATCAGAAAATAAACCACTCATAGTAGAAATCTCGGTCATATGTGCCATAGCCCTTTCATTCTCAGTCCCACAAAAGGTTCTTTCTCAACAATGTTTATATAGGATAAATCAAGAGAGAAATCATAATCTTTATCTTTAATGTTTATGGGAGATGTGGCAAACTTAGAATCAGGGAATAGTTTAGGCATAATAGTACGTTTTTCAAGAAGACTCTTAACAGCACTAGCACCACGTGTGTTTCGATATTCTTCAATAAATTCATCAGTCATTTTAATATAACCATCATTAATATCATAGCTCTCTCTAGACTCAGGTGATCTCACAGGTGTAATAGTATCTTCATTAGGAGTTTTAGTGTTTCCCAATATAGTTCTAGCAATTGTAGCATATAGGAAAGGACCTAATGAACCACTCTCATCAAGCACAATAGAAGTAACATCATGAGCATCAGAAGAAATTTTAGATTTAGAAGTAGTATCAGTGTGTGTATCATGTGTATGTGGTGGTGGTGGTGGTGTAACAAGCTTACTTATAATAGATGGTGAATCAAGATCAACAGAGCTGTTTAGAACTGTACCTCTTATTGTAGTGGATGGTAATATAGGAAATTTTCCATCACAAGTTTTCCCCATGATTAAAAGGATAGCAGCGAAAAATAATAATCCTAAGTGAACATACAAATAAAGGTATTCTCCACAGCAATGGCGCCATAAAATAGTCTTGATGACCCACAAGTTTAGGGGATCGCAACAGTCTTTGAGGGTAGTATAACCCAATTTATTGATTCGACACAAGGGGAGCCAAAGAATATTTATAATCCTTAACAGCTGAGTTGTCAATTCAGCTACACCTGGAAATAGTCTTGATCACAGTAGTTTATCAGTAGCAACAATTTTGTAGTAGCAATAGAAAAGTAACAGTAGCAGTAAAATAAAGGCAGTAGTAACAATAGTAGCAAACAGCAGGATTTTAGTGCGATAGGCATAAGGATAGATGGACGAGCGTTGCATGGACAAGAATATTCATGTAATATAAAGATCTCGGGCATTTGCAGATAAATAAGATAAAGCATCCAAGTACTAAATAATCATAGGCACGTGTTCCATATGTAGTCATACATGCTCGCAATGAGAACTTGTACAACATCTTTTGTCCTGCCAGCCCGTTGCAGCTGGGCCTCAATGAAATCTAATGGCAATTAAGGTACTCATTTTAATAGAGTATCAGAGCAAAGCATTAACACTCCATGAACATACGTGATCCTCATATCACAGCCATCCCCTCCGGTTATCCCTATTTCTATCACTTCGGGGCCTCGGGTTCCGGATAATAATATGTGTAAACAACTTGCAGATAAGATCGCAAACAATACTATCATCATAAATCAATAACATGTTCAGATCTAAGATCATGGCACTCGGGCCCTAGTGACAGGCATTAAGCATAAAAAGTTGCAACAATATCAAAAATCACTAACAAAGATATTAGGCACCATGCCCTAACAATCTGATGCAATTACATGATAGATCTCTGATGACCCACAAGTGTAGGGGATCGCAACAGTCTTCGCGGGTACTATTACCCACTTTATTGATTTGACACAAGGGGAGCCAAAGAATACTTGCAAGCTTTAACAACTGAGTTGTCAATTCATCTGCACCTGGAAATAGTTCTTGCTCACAGAAGTTTATTAGTAGCAACAACAATAGTAAAACAGGAGCAATAGTAACAGTAATAGTAACAGTAGGATTCGAGTGCGGTAGGCATAGGGATGTATGGATGGGCGTTGCATGGACGAGTCTAGACATGTAACTTCAAGATATAGGGCATTGCAGATAAATAATAACAAGCATCCAAGTACTAAACAATCCTAGGCATGTGATCCAAATATAGTCATACATGCTCGCAATGAGAACTTGCACAACATCTTCTGTCCAGCCAGCCCGTGGCAGCGGGGCCTCTAGGGAACTACTGGAAATTAAGGTGCTCCTTTTTAATAGATCACCGGAGCAAAGCACTAACACTTCATGAACATATGTGATCCTCACACCATAACCCAATTGTTGTCACTTTGGGGCCTTTGGATCCGGACAATGATATGTGTACACAACTTGAAGATAAGATCACAAATAATACTATCATAATGATTAAATAATAAGTTCAGATCTGAGATCATGGCATTCGGGCCCTAGTGACAAGAATTAAGCACAAGAAGTTCCAACAAATTTAAATAGCACTAATAGAGATACTAGGCACTATGCCCTAACAGATCTTATTCGATTACATGATAGAACTCATCCAACCCCTACCATCCCCTAGCCTATAGCGGGGGATAACTCACTCATGGATGAGGGAAACATCGGTGGTTGATGGAGATGCGTTGGTGATGATGATGGCAATGACCCTCTCCAAATTCCTCGTCCTGGCAAGGTGCCAGTATAGAATTTTTGGATCCGAATCTTGGTTTTTGGTGGCGGCGACGGAGCGGAACTCTTTCTGGAAAACTATCGAACCCCCCTTGGTTTTTAGGTCGAAAGGCAACTTATAGGCGCAAAGGGAGGTTGAGGGGGTTCCTGGGGTGGATGCATCCCCCTAGGCGCGAGGCAGGCCCACCCACGCCTGGCAGGGGTGTGGGCGCCCCAGGCCCCTTCTCCGTCTCGTCTTCTGGCTGCATGGGTCTTCTGGTGAAATATAAGTTTTGGCATATTTTCCAGGATTTTTCCTGATTGTTGATTTTCTGCACAAAAACAAGACACCAAGGTAATTCTGCTGAAAATAGCGTTAGTCCGTGGTAGTTGTATCCAAATCACACAAGTTTAGAGGAGAAACAATAGCAAAAGTGTTTGGGAAAGTAGATACGTTCTGGACGTATCAACTCCCCCCAAGCTTAGCTTATTGCTTGTCCTCAAGCAATTCAGTTGAAAACTGAGTGCGATAAAATAACTTTCACGAACACATTTGCTTCATATGATGTATATATTCTCAGTACAGGAGTAGATGCTTAAACCATTCATAATAAGAAGTATGCAACTAAGTCTACTCAATATTCATTGCAAGCTATGAAGAGAAACCAACTCAATAATAATAAGTAGCATGAAACATAAACATAAGCAACATTGCAATGATCATAGTAAGGTATGATAGAGTGGTATCTCGCTTTCCTTGATTTGTAGAGCAAAATATAAATGCCGAGGCACCTCTGAAGTTTAAGTGAAGACTATAAGTAAAGATATCAGATATACAAGCATCAAAGTCATGACAAAATTAACCAAGTTTTGGAACAAACACAAAAATGACAACTATGCTCTCAAGAAGGTGCTCATATAATAAGTGGTGACTCAACAAGGTTGTGAAAACGGTTTTGAAAGGTTTGAAAGGATTCTTAATGCTGAAAGGAAGGTACTCATTAGCTTTGAGATCTCATTGCCCCTATCATTGGCATATTCATGTGGTTAAGGTGAAAGTGAGGTCCACTCTAAATCATATGCTTGACAGACCATAAACTGGAAATCCCCTGTCCCTTGAGTACGAGGGACGCTCCGCATGCTACTCAACTTTGGTTACCTATAAGTTCTTGTCATTGTAAATACATGCATATCATAGAGAACCGCCAACGGGGTACCCCTTGCACATGGTACATGAGCTTTCCCATAACCAAAATGACAAGGCAAGCAGACAATGAGCATCTCATCAATCTTTTTTATTTACCATATGAATAGCTTTTTATTGAGGATGCTTCATAGATGCTCATTATGGTGATGCTGCAAGTTTCCACCATGATTAGGCATGGCTTAGGCTAGCGGCCCAAGCGTTTGTCTAACACAATGTATAGACTCCATGAACTCACAAGCTCCCCTTTTATTTCACATCATCGACATCCGTAAACAAAAGAGCAAAGTATCAACTAGATAGGATATCCAAAAAAGTGTTGAAAGCGTTCCCCATGACAGCACGATTCTGCTAACTCCCAGTGTAGAGGTCCCAACCTTTAATAAGGTAGAGATCCCTGTGTTTACAATGCTAGTCCCTGGATCAATAGCTACCATCCACAGTTAAGATGTAATATCAAGAAACAAAGGTCATATTACAACTTTATAACCAAGAATAAAATAATTCATTACGTCTTACATAGCTCATTTGGTTATCTCATTACAATGCAGCAGAAATAACTATAGCATGGGGTCCTTCATCTTCAAAGTGCCACAGGCAATCATGTTGGTTGTAGATTTGTAATCCTAATCAACATACTTCACTAACATCAAACAAACCTGCAACATAATAAGTTACAGCCACAAGGGTCAATACATTTGAATTGTATTGGCAAGTGATACTATGGTAGTATAGTGGTATCTATCATCTATATGCATTTGGCTAAGTGGAGCTTAGGCTTGCTTTGCTCAAAATAGATTTTTCCTTACCCTTTGAAATCACTAAACTTTTGCTTGTCAAAATCACCTAAGGAATCTCCCAATAGAAATTGGTGATCCTTCAACCCTTGTTCAACCACAAGTTTTTAACTTACAAATTGGGGTGAGGAGATTCTTGATAGCTTCCATGTCTTGATGCTCAAATTGTCCTTTGCCAGGGACATGGCTAAGTACTTAGATTTTACACTCTGCAGAGGTGGTACACTTTCCCCACAAAACTTGATTTTCACCAAGACCAGATCTTTCGGAAGCCTTCCCTTAGACCAGAATGGACGCGCTCCAACCTATCAAACCCCTACCACCAACGGTCCATTTGGCTAAGTTATTGCAACTTATATGATCCAGGCAGAGCCCATAATGCCAAATGGCTGCACTTTAAGCTTCTCAACATTTGACATCTCAAATCTCTTTGTTCCTGGGTGCGCAATCCACAAGTGAGATACACAAGGTAAACCATAAAAATGGGCCTTGTGTAACAACTCAACCAAAAACCACCAAGCACTTACCATTCCACCCAGGTGATTCATTCACTTAGTAGTTTTATTAAACAAAAACCTAAGTCAAAAGACTTAGCAAAATTCCTGTAACATGTATATATAACCACCCTTGTTTGCTACTAGCTAGGCTAAGCATGATAGTAGTAGGAATCTTAACTTAGGAAAATTCTACAAAGGATTCATCTACTAGGATTTCCCATGGCATAGTTTATACTTAGCAAAAATTCCATGCAAGTCCTACTTAGAAATATCACTAATGCATAGTGAAAAAAATGGGATAAAAGTATGAAGCATCACTTGCCTTTTTGGTAGATAATATAAGTTCACTACTTGATCTTGCAATAGTCACACCTGTCAACACCCGGATTTTTAATCCCATATGCCTGTTATGCCATACATCGCAATCCCAGGATTATCATTTTTGCGAGACATAACAGATTTGGATACCACAGTACTTCATCCATTACAAACCATACATAAGTTCTTACACAAATAAGGATCTCATGATCTAGTTCTTAATACAACTCAGGCAGCGGAATAACATAATAATAAAAGTAGCGTAGGCGAAACTCCATCTTCGGGGTCACAGGCAATGCTGACGATGGGAGATGATCCTAGTTGTCATAACCTTCCTGGGGTCCATCCTCCTGGTACTCTTCTTCATAGTCTGGCCACAGGAATAGCCAGGGACAAAGCCATGAGTACTCTTTAAGTACTCGTAAACTAATACTAACAAGTGAAGGGGTTTTTTGTAGTAGGACACTAAGCTCTAGGGTTGTTTTGCAAAAAGCCAGATTTACCTCTACTAAGTTGAGAAGCTATGAAAGCTAGTTGAAATCTTATAACACCTAAGTGGGAACTTGTATTTCATGTGACAACTTTGTTGTGGTCAAGTCAAATTCTCAATTCATTTCACAAGTCATTTTGAAAACATCTGACGGGGGAACAGTATGGCCAATCATTGTCCATAACGCTAACGCTATTCAATAGTTTGACACTCTGCAGAGATTATACAATTTCACCACAACATTCGATACATCCATCAGGAACAAATCCTGAATTCACCATACTAAGTATGCGGATAATCAATCCTAACCTTTCCATTACACGCCCTAGTATAGGCACCTCTCCTATGAGTTTGGCCTCCCAACCATGACCAACTGTCATCTTGGGTATTGCATAGGTCGACAATCTTCACAAGGTAGCCTCAGCTCAGACCTTGGCCGTGAGGGGACCCATACTAAGGTATATAAGTTTCCAGTCAAGCCCTACCCAAATTTTGGGTATTGTGGTTGTACGGTAAAATTGGAATGGTATCGCATCCAGACAACCATCAGTTTTATAAAGGGCTAAGGGTCATGCCTTAACATTTTCATCATTCAAATCATCTGGTGTTCGGAAACACATGTGAAAACATCTCAGTAGAATGACTCATCATTCTAAGGTTTTCATAACCGTTTTCCACCAAGTATTCCCATCTAAAGTTGATCACGTTTTATGCTTAGCAATAGCATCTACAAGTGAGGGTGAGTACTAATGAGGGGTGGTAAACAAGTGGGGTTTAACTAAGTTCAATCTCATGCCTTAGGGTGACATCAAGATTATCTACCTTAGGCCAAATTTAATGCTCTTTATGCAACCTTCAATTTTCTTCCTACAATATACAAGTCACTTAAGTAGACTCTAAGTAATAGCTTTGATAAAGAAATAAAGTAGAAAGCTTGCAAGTAAAACTAGGAGGGGGTATCATCAAATATGTCTAACCAAGCATGCTTAGTGCATTGCCTAGGTTATCGAACTTTCATAATTGCAAGTGATGGGGATATGCCTACCGGGGTATACCCAGCAGGACGTTTCCTACTAGCCCAAGCGTCAGCGAGTGGGCCTGCAGGACGGCGACTGGATCAACACTTGGTGTGGACTCAAGCGACTGGAAGCTGAAGGATCAGAAGCATAGCTAGGCCCAGTCGGACTAGGTCATAGAATCTCCGAATCCTTAACTAACTCGGTTGTGATCTGTAAACCCTAGTGAGGTGAGTCTATATAAACCTCCCTAGAGGACGTAGAGGATACGTCCCATCATACACCTAAGCGACTCGCCGCCTAGTCGTCGAGCTCGCCCCATTGTACTCTCACCATAATACAATCTAGCAGGAGTAGGTCTTTACCCTCCGGGGGGGCGAACCTGGGTAAATCTTTGTGTCTCCGCCCTCATCTCGCACCGCAGATGGCTGGCCGGCCTTGCCCCATGTTCTACTACTCGCTGCCGATTGCAGAGTCTGCCGTGGTCATTCCCACGACAGCAAGTGTTAACTTGCTCAATCAACTAGTAGTATTAGGCTTGTAAGTATTGGCTTGCGTAAGTATCAGTATAAGCTTGCCTTGAGCAGAGCAGTGGTCGAAGTTCTTCTCGGCTTCTTCGTAGTATCCTCCTTCCTCCTCGTATCCTTGGTCGGTACTAGCATCTATAAATAAATACGAGGTACACAATCACCAAACAATACTTAACTACTTTCAATCATCAAACAAAGGTGCACTATAGATGATCTAGTATCATCACTAACATTCAAGATTAAAGCATTTGCATTATTTATTTATTTTTAGAAAAGTAATTTCTACTCATTGAAAAACTACTTAAGATTTAATATTCTCCCAACCAAACATGGGATCATGTTTATACATGTCATCACCACATATTTCAGTACATGAGAATGTGATTTAAAGTGGTGTCACAATTTAATAAGGTTTAACCTTTTATTTTAAATAAAATAAGTGACTAGAAATGCCTATGTGGCATTCTTTTATTACTTGAACATTATTTCTGTAAGTAAACCCATATGTTTTTATATATTCTGAAAGGTATGATCAAATGTGATTTTTGAGAGTTGGAATCAACTCAAAAGCTATTATGGTTGAAATTTAAAAAATGTTTGAATGCAGAAAACCTTCTGAATTGTTATTTTTACCAGGGTTGATCTATAGATCCAAATGATTTGAATTCAATGGGCTTGGATTAATCCTTTCAACACCTTTCTAACAAAATTGGTTTCATGCAATTTGGTTCAATGAATCAAGTTGTGTTGATTTTTGAAACTAGGTACAGAACTGAGTTTGAATGAAAATAGAAAAAGCTAAATTCAAACGAGTGGGCTGCGCGGGAAGGGTTATTGGGCCGGCCCAGTGTCACTCCACAGCGCGGGGCTCAACTGACAGGGCGGTCTACTGGTAAGTGGCTCATAAAACGCGAAGCGGTACGGGGCGATGTGGTGCGTTGGATTAGAATAAAGATCGACGGCTAAGGGTCGTCGTTGACGATGAACAAGTCACCGGCGAGCTCGAACCCTCGCGCCTCGGTGGGGGTGCATAGGGGGCATACCGGGGCTCCAGTGGCGACAGCGAGGCGGGCAAACGAGGAAGTCGACGACGGCAAACTCAGGGGTGGTCGCGGCAGCTCCGGGGGTGGTCGAAATCAACGGCTCCCTTCTTCTCCAGAGGCGGCCTGCTCCGGCGCAATTCCGGCGAACTGCTGCTCCTCGTGCTCCAGCTAAGGGGTGGAATGATCAGTGAGATGAGGGGAGTGAGATGGTGTGAAGAAATCGAGCAGGGGTCATCTCCTATTATAGGCTCGACGGCGAGACCGAGAGGGATGGGCAGGCGACGGTGGCGACACGGCTACAGGCAGGTAGAGGCATGGCCGAGGTTGGCTATCGATGGGTGGTCTCCTGGCGATGCTGTAGAGCTTAAATGCGTGTGTAGGGGCGGTGGCATTTGGTCGGGAACCCGCGGTGCTCTACGAGGCAGAGGCGGCGAACTCCACGGCGAGAGGTGGCTACGGGTACGGGCGGTGAAACGAGCATGTCTGGTGGTCTCCTGGGACGGTGGGGTGCATGCTGGCGGGCAACGAGGGATCGAGGTGGTCGGGTTGCGTGGAACAGCGCGTGCTCTACGGTGCGCGTCGGCATGGTCGATAGTGGCGCGGGCGCGGCGTTCCTGGTGGTTCTGGTCGCTGTCTTCGAGCTAGGGCTGGTCGAGAGGGGGCGGTGAGGCATGGGCTGCACGCTAGACAAGGTTGGCACGGCTAGTTCTTCTCCTAGCTTGCTGTCCACACTGGGGTGACATGGGTGCTCTCGGCCTGCTCTCCATTGATGACAATGGCCAGCTTACAGTGGTGCTAGAGGTTAGTTAAGGTTGCTAGATGATCTACTAAGGCTAGTTGTAACCAGAGAGGGAACAAGGTTGGCCCAAAACACTGCTCAACATAGAGTTTTTGATTTTGTTGATTTGAATATGCAACCTGTTTGATGAAATGGCCGCATGAACTTAAGTTTTGAATTTTGAAAAGATTTTTGGTGGGTGTTCTAGGCATGTATTGAGGGTTTTGTGGATGCCTGGGTTTTGAAAATTGAGCTTGCTTGAGTGGTTTTTGAAATAGTGGGATCTTCCCATATGAAATAGATTAAATTTTAAACTGTCATTTAAACTAAGCATCTGAATGTTTTTGGATGATCACGAAATGGGCCTTGGTACCTTATTATGAGTACTATCAAGGGGTGCAAAGATCCATACATGTTTCGGTTAAGTTCTGAAAATTAGAGATAGCCAAAGTAGGCATGGGAGTTAACTTGGCCAAAGTGACCATTCACCTAATTTGTTTATTTTGACTTGTTTGTCTTTGGGAAAAGTTTGGGGATTGTTTAGATGATGTTTATTTCACCTAAGAGCAAAGAAACACAAAACCATGGCAATTCAAAAGAATCCAAATTTTAATACACACACATATGGATGCTTTCATATTTTTAATTAGAAAAGTTTTTGTTAACCCTAAATTTGATGATTAGAGTTTGATGATCCAAGTTTAGTATTTTTGGGATGTTACAACACCCTTCAAATTCCACTACAATTCAATCAAGCAAGAAAATATTCAATCTACCATTCAAGCAATCATCACATAGAATAATAAAAACAAAGAAATGCATGCAAACATGCCAAAGATTGTATTATTTGGAAAAGTGGTTTCTAATAGGCTATAAACATTATAAAACACCTATTGGTCATTTATAAAAGTGGTAAAGCCATTTGGAAACAAGTTAGTAAAATGGCTACTTTAAATCATTTTTGTTCTGTTAGAAATAATTTAAATCAAGGTAATAATTCCTAGTGTTTGACAATGATATTATTAAACACGAATGTTAGTGTTTTAAGGTCAAGTGTTTAATATTAAAAACCATTTACAAAAGGTTTTACCTATAAACCATTTTTATACCAAAACAATATTTTATGTTGTTGGAAATGCCTTTTAGCAAAGCAATAATTTTATAGGGTTCATCAAATATATTTTTAAATCTCAAAACTTGGTGTTTAGGGTCAGATAGTTTAAATCTAATCATTTTAAAAAGGTTTTACTCAAAAAGCATTTTTAACACATAAGCAATATTTTTGTTTAACTAGAAATGCTTTAATTCAAAGATTTATTCTTTTGCCTCACAAAATATGTTTTTGAATCCACAAGTTGGTTTCTATGGTCAGTAGGTTCAAAATCCATTTGCCAAAGATTTTATCACAAAAATAATTTTAGAATGAATTTTATATTCAAATTATGCCTACACAAGTTTCTACAAAAACAACCAATTTAATAGAAGAAAATCATTAAACAAAGTACATGGTTGGAAAGTACTTGTTCTGCTGATTTCATTGATATAAATTTTATAAAATTTGGACGTGTAGATTTAAAGTTATGCAATTTACAAAATCAAACATCTAATAGATTCTATTCTATTTTTAAAACAAAACCTGAGCCACATGTTATGTTTTGATTGGTCAAAAACGGTTTGCGAGGATTGAGCTCTATGGAGCGTTGGATCTAATTAGATCTAAGCGGCTCAGATCACTACGTACCTCTTCATTTAAGTTTCTATCGCAACCATTAGATCAAGATCCTATGGCTCTCACGCGATTGACCAAAAGTTGGCGGCTCTGGCGGCAGCGAGAGGCGGCGGCGCGGTCAGACGGCGGAAGCGAGAGAGAGAGAGAGAGGAGTATCTCACATTGATCGCAGGGTTGTGGCGAAGCTCAAGGCGGTCTTGGTTGGCGAAGGGGCTCACGGAGTTGATGTGAATCGCTCGCCGGAGTTTGCAAGGACGTCGGGTGCTCTCAGACGTTGACGGAGGCGACGCTATGGGGCTTGCGAAGACACGAGGAGAGTACGGTTAGATGCGTGAAGTCGTGGCGAGTACGAGTGTGTGAAAGAGGAGGAGAGGGGCGGTCGAGGTTTACCACGGGAGGTCGTCGGAGAGGAGGAAGACGGTTGCGATGCTTAGACGTGGTCGTTGCCGAGCATATGGGGCGCGCGCGGGCAAGTGGAGACCACCGGTAGATGCACCTGAGGCTGGGGAGTGAGCTCGAGTGGTCAAGGGGGCAAGGCGCGACGGTGTCTGGTCGGAATTGGAGAAGAGGCTCGTCGGAGTCCGCGATGGTGCGAGCCAGAATGGGAGCAGCCTGGGGGCAGAGAGAGCCGGGCGAGAGAGGGGAAATGGAAAGGAGGAGCAGGCGACTTATCGAGCATGATTGATGACAAACGGGGTTAGCATTGACGTGAATTACTCCTGCGAGATCAATGCAGAAACGGGCGAGGAAATGGTCGCAGGGTGGAGACGATGACGAGGTAGTGTGGGGTCTGGTTGTCAGCGTAAGAGAGAGAGAAAGGGTGGGGGTCCAGTCGTCAGTGGTGAAGCGGGTTTGTTCTGCGGTGATAAATAAAACGCTTCGGGGGAGAGAGGTGGCTTGCTGGGCTTAGTGGACTAGCTGGGTTGGGCTGGCTCCCTTCATTTTTTTTGTTCTGTTTATTTTTCTTTTTCCTGTTTCTTTTATTTAGTTTTGAACTTGTTCAAACAAATCAAACAACCATTTGAATTTCAAATCTTTGCCAAACATTGAACATATTTTAATACTGTTTATTAACATATTCTAAGGTCCAATTTTAGAATATTTCTTTTATTCTTTTAGGGTCTATTATATATTTATAAATAGACATTTGTCTTTATTTCAAAATAAGATTTAAATATGTTTTCAAACTCTATTTGAATTCTAAATTTTTACCAAACCTTTTTTAGTAGGTTTTATTTATTCAAAATAATTTCACTTTGAATTATTATTTAAAATACATTAATATGATTTATATTTAAATTGGGAAATGACTTTACTTAAATAAAATTGGATATTAATAAATCCTTATGATTTTATTTAAATAATCCTTTACTCTTTTTATTAATCAATAATCTTTCATCTCATTTGTTTGGCCAAGATTAAATTTGGCTTTTAAATATTCACTATTAATTATTTCTTTCTTTATTCTATAAATTCCATATCTTTTTATTTAATGGTCCAAACTTGGTGATTCCAACATGTAAAATCTTATTTAATATTTTTTTATCCTTTTAATTATCCTTAGGATTATTTGCTCACCATTTGGTATGGATTTTAGACAAGGGCTTCATTATCTTTGGAAATTCAATTTCCTTATCTTACTAAATTCATAAGATTTTATCTATGGTTCCAAATTAAATGAAGTCAATTTCTATGGTTTTATAATATTTCCATTTGTCATTCTTGATCATTTATAAATGTTTGTTGACAAATTTTATATGGATCACATCCATGGTCTTAGAGATATTTAGGAAATCTCCCATTAGGGTTTTAGGGTTTTGGTTTATTTTCTAAGTGTTTAAATTTCAAGATGCATTTATGAAGAATGCATTTCACTTGATTTGAATTTGGTTGGATTTAAACTTTATTCAAATTTTGTTCAAGATGGTTTTTTTAAGTTTCAATTTAGAAACAAAAGTTTCTTTTCACCCTAAATTTCAACAATTATTTATTTTGTTTATTTATTTTTCACATTTCAAAATCTGGAAATTTTTGGGATGTGACACCCAGCATATAATTTGCAAGCATATTACTTTCATGGACTAGTCACAATGGTTCAGGATTATTGAGTGCAAGGAATAAAGTGTGCCATCATGTTCGTGAGAGCTTTACTAACTAACTTTCTCAAAACAGACAAACATTTTATTTTGGAAGAAAACAAGGCATATTGAGTATGCACTGAAATAGCAAATGATGCTAATAGGTAGATATGGTGGACACAGTTGGCAATATTGGTTTTGGTGAGTTGGAAACACAGGTAGAGAGCATACTCAGTGCAAGTGAAGGCTAGCAAAAAGATAGGGAGCAACAAACGAGAGAGCAATATTTGTCATAATCATGCTTGCAACAAAACATGACTAATTATGGCATGAAAGTGATACAAGAACTCTGAAGAAAAATAAAGCATCGAGGCTTACTGACTATTGATTAGTCATATGCATGCGTGAGCATGTGCCAAGTTGATTCACATGAACAATTAGAGGAGGATATCACAATATCATACCAAAATATGAATAAAACAATGCAATCAAACATTCATATGACATGGTACAAACTATTAGCAAGATGGAGCTAATCATAGACAAGCAAGAACTACTAAGCATCCATAATGACATACACCTTACACAAACAGGCTAGGCTTGCTCACAATGATGAGTATATGTACAAAAATGAAACAAATAGAGTTCTTTACCAGCCTCTTACCACACCTCGAGTTGTCTTAATCTTCAATATTGATCTAAACTTGTGTGACTTGAATAATAACATGAAACCAAAATCCACTGAGGACGGCTAAACCCTGCAAAGAACTCACAAAACCAAAGAAGAACAACAAATATTTTTGGTGTTTTCGATTTTTTAAAAGAAAGCAAACAAAGAAAAAACAAACCAAAAAAAGAAAAATATTTCTGAATTTTTCTTTTAAGGAAAACCAAAGCAAAGAAACAAAGAAGGAGAAACAACAAAAATATTTTTGGTATTTTTGGGTTTTAAGCAAGAAGCAACAAGAACCAAAAAGAAAGTGAAATAATGGATATACAAAGAACCGACCGAACGTGATATATATGAGTGTGACGTCGGTATACCTCCCCCCAAGCTTAGGCTTTTGGCCTAAGTGGGGCTCAATAGCGCGGATAGTACCCCCATGCTAGTGGGTCATCATATGAATGATCATAGTCAGACACCTCCGATGAAGAAGAAGACGCGCCCCAATCAAATGAGGGCTGCTGGTATGAAGACTCTCCCAAGTTGGAGGGCTGAACCAAATTGTCTTTGGCATCCTCTTCAACTTTCTCCTCTTGCTGGGAGAGTTCCCCCACATAAGTCCCAACCTCCTTCTCCGTATGTGACCATCCTTGCCTATTATGAAAGTTAAACAATGTAGGTGCATGCAAATAAACTATTTTCTCAGTCCTACCCTTTCTCCGACCTTGCTGGGAAAAGATATTTCATATGGTAAACTTCTCACATTAGCCCCCAAGGAAACAAAACCATGCTGAATCATTGATTCAATATCAAGCCTCTCTATGGGGAACTGAAAATCTAAAAAGTGAGGCTCTAAACCATGAAAAGCTAGCAGCCTAGAAGCAATGAGACCTCCACAAATTCCAGCCTTCTCACGGTTGGTGGTGAGACGGTGAGCTTTCAAAGCACCTAGACTATAAGAACTATTCCTATTAAGAGCAACTGCGATAAAAGCTAGATCAAAAGAAGATAATTTTCTAGCAATCCTTCTAGCAAGAATGCACTTGGTCATAAAATAGGCAAAGTATCTAATAGCTGGGAGCTGAATGTTCTGAATTTTACCACTTTCCTTTGAGTAGTCGAAACCTTGGAAAATCTCAGCATACAAATCAATAAGTGACCTGGGCCTCTCCTTGATCTTCTCACAAGATCCCCACTGAGGTACTCTAATTGCTACACAAAAATCAGCAAAAGGCAGGTCAACAGGTATATTATATATTTTGTAATGGACCATGGGATTAGAGGTAGACCAAGTGAACCGGAAGTCCTACACAAAATCCATGGTTAGCTTAACATATTGGAATGGTTCACCTTCTACAAATCGTTCCAACCCTGCATTTGTAACCATAGTTTGGAAATCTTGGAGGATCCCCGCAGCTCTCATAAATTCATGGCATGGATATATGGAAGGAAAAACTGCCTCCTCATGATGAACCTTCATTGGCTCATGCACCATCAAGTCATATTGGTTCAGTGGATAAGCACTCATCTTCCTTGCTGAAATTTTTAGACAACCATCAAACCAAGTGATTTCTAAGTTGATAAATGATGAGCAACTACTATAGGAACTTGCTAGAGGACTACACATGCATCAGAACAATTTTTCTAAGCATATAACAAGCATGCATGCTCAAACAACCTGTCACCTATAGCAGCAAAATACTCAAGGTACAATCTACCGATCAGAAATCTAATTGGACAAGTGGAGGAGGCACATACCAAGGAGCAATCTCTCAAAAAATCAGCACTTAAGATGGGATGAACAAGGAGATCGAAAATCGCGAGCAAGAACAGCAAGAACTCGAGCTTGGGCAAGTTTTCCGGTGTTTTTCGGGAGAGAGAAAGGAGATGGCTTTGAGGAGGCAGCCTGGAGGGGCCTAGGTGGGCTAGACTCCCTAGGCACCGCCCACTGGTAGGCCGCGCCTACCAGGGGTGTGGTGGCCTGGGGTGGCCCCCTGGGTCAAGTATCCCTCCGCCCCTTTTTTCGAGGAAAAAAATATTTTGAATTTTTTGGGATTTTTCGGGAAACTTTATTTTTGGCCAATTTTCAGGGTATGAAAATTGATTTTCTCGCAGAAACAGTTTTTTTCAGAAGAAAAAAAAGCCAAAGACAAACTAACAAGCAAAAAACTAACAAAACCAAAGCTAGCAAAAGCAAGTATAACCACAGTGAAAACATTATTTTGTTCATTAAAATCCTTTTGTTAACAAAGTTGATCAAGTCTTGTTACCAAAACAATCTTATATGAAACAAAACTTTGCATTACACAAGGTGATCATGTTACCTCATACATGATAGCAATGGTCCCAATCATAATAGTTTCAAAATTTTCTTGTGGAATGGGACAATATATTTCTCCAACCTTGATGCTCTCAATATTTTCAATGGAATTCAGGCAATAGATTCTAGCAACCTTCTTGGGGAAATAAACAGTATGCTCTTTGTCATCAATATTGAATGTTACTTTTCCTTGATTACAATTATTGACAGCACCTGCAGTATTAAGAAAAGGTCTCCCAAGAATAATAGATATATTATCATATTTAGGCATTTCAAGCACAACAAAATCAGTTAAAACCAAGCAATTATGAGCCACTTGAACAGGAACATCCTCACATATACCAACAGGAATAGTAGTTGTCTTATCAGCTATATGCAAAGATATTGTAAGACCCTACCTTTGTAAATGTAAAGGTCCCTGTGATTGCAATGCTAGTCCCTGGATCAAATGCTAACATCCACAGTCTAAGATGGAGTACACAAATACAAAGGTCTTTATTACATCGTCATTTCAGAGATAACATAGTCTTTTACAACTCCATAGCCATAGCCTAGTACAAGAGTTCAACTTAAGTAAATAAAGTAAAGTCTTCATCTTCATGTTCCATAGGAAAACATGTTGAGTGTAGACTCATAACCCTAATCCTCATCAGAGTAACCTGCAACATCACAAGTTACAGCCACAATGGGTCAATACATTGGAATAGTATTGGCAAATGATACCTTAGTAGAATAATAGTTTCTAGCTTCTATATGAATTGGCTAAGTGTAGCTTAGGCTTGCTTTGCTCAAAATAGGTTTTGCCTATCAGTTGAAAACACTAAGTTTTTGTCTGACAAAACTCCCAAGGAACCACCAATAGACATTTGTGAACCTTTACCCTTGTTCAACCACAATATTTTAACTTAGAAATTGGGATGAGGAGATCCTTGATACCTTCAATGTCTTGATGCTCAAATTGTCCGTTGCCGGGGACACGGCTAAGTACTTAGATTTTTCCTTCTCGAGAGGTGGTACACTTTCCCCACAAAACTCGACATGCATCGAGACGAGATCTTTCAGAAGCCTTCCCTTAGACCAAATGGACGCGTTCCAACCTATCACCATACCACCATCTGTCCATCTAACTAAGTTATTACAACCAATATGATCAAGGCAGAGCCCATATGACATGTGGTTGCACTAGAAGCTTCTGAACACTAAGTATCTCAAATCCCTTTGTTCCTGGGTGGATTTCCACAAGTGTGATACACATGGTAGACCATAGATATGGGCCTTGTGTAACCACTCAACATAACCCAAACATACCATTCCACCCAGGTGATTCATTCACTTAGTTGTTTTATTAGGCAAAAACATAAGTCAAAGACTTAACAAAATTTCCATAGCATGTATATAATCCACCCTTGTTTTCTACTAGCTAGGCTAAGCATGACAATGTAACAAGTATCTTAACTTAGATAAAATTCTACCAAGACTACAACTACTAGGATTTGCCATAGCATAGCATATAGATCCTTAACAAAAATTTCATGCAAACCCTATACAAAATATCACTAGTGCATAGTCAAAATAATGGGACAAATACACGAAGCACCACTTTACTTTGTAGTTGGTGGAGTAGCAACAATCCTCACAATCACAATCACCAGTAGCACCAAAATCTACACATAAAATGATAGCACCAAATTTACATTCAAAATAATCAAGGATAAATACATGAATGCATGCAAATGCCATGTGATGAATTTTATTAAACTAAACAAGACAAGTAAACAGTACTAAACACCAAAATAAACTTTTATAGACTAAAAAACTTAATTTGGCCTTATAAACATTTCCAAAATAATTTATATACTCAAAATAAGCCTATAATTGTCTCTACATAAAATTTCATTTTTACAGAAGCAAAATACAAAACTAACGCCACAAACGTGTAGGATCTATTTTTATGAATCCATCGATATATTATTTGCATTTTTTGGATAAACAGATCAAAAGTTATGAATTTCACAAGTTTAAACATTCAAAAACCTTTTCTGGATTTTATCTAAACAAAGCATCAACACGTGGCGTGCTCTGATTGGGAGGTACCGCTTCATGTGGGATCATGCTTCTGCGCCATTGGATCAAGTTAGATCCAACGCGCCAGATCTAAAGAAAACGGTTATATTTAGATCTAATCTATACCCTACGATCTTGATCTAACGGCGCAGGCTCACTCGACCAAAGTCTGGCAGCGCTGGCGGCGGTGGCACATTGCTAGTGGCGTTCCGGAAGCTACAGAGGGAGCTGGGGTTGGCAGAGACGCTTACCAGACTCGCGAGGACACGAGGATTCTCAAGGCGTCACTGGCGTGGGCGGGGGCGTGCTTGAAGGAAATATGCCCTAGAGGCAATCATAGAGATGATTATATTTCATATGTATCCATGAGTTATTGTAATGTTCCTTGAATATACATTTCAGGCAACTTTTATTGATTGGCAATTATGTGAATTGTTTGTGAAACTCTTTACTTGTATGGTTATTTAATAGTTGTCCCTAGTCGGAGTTCATGTAAGGACACACGTGAATATTATACTAGCACATCGATTGGTTGATGACTATGTTCCGCAAGTCATAGACATGGAGATGTCAAACCAATGATGTGGACACATGTTATGAACATGGGGTTGGACTGACCCAACATGAAACTGGCAATTAGACTTGCATCTCTCTCTACACATCGTGTACGTTTTGTCCTTAGACCTGAGATTGTCGCATGTACTTGAGATGTGGATCGACCTACTTTGGGGCTATCAGACGCTACTCCGTAACTGGGTAGTTATAAAGGTAGCTTTTGGGTTTGTCCTGAAACATGCTGCAAGGCATGGTCAATCAAGATGGGATTTGCCCCTCTCTACTTGAGAGAGATATCTCTAGGCCCCTCGAGTGATCGGATCCAGAAATGCATGGCCGTGCTACATAAAGTTAAGAGTTAACCTAGTAAAGGGATTCCAAGTTACGGTATCGAGAAGGAGAGGTCAGCTTGGAGCTAGACCAAATATCGTGGGGCAAAGGGAAAGACATGTACTAAACCTTGTGATGGTTCGTTCAATATGATCTTTGTATGCGTTTAGGAGTTGGCACGTCTTCCTAGAGGACACTACCAACTATTGGCAGAATAAGTGAATTTGTGTCATGTCTATACGTATATGAACCTATAGGGTCACACACTTAAAGGGCTGGAAGCCTAATGAGGATTGGATCCGAATTAGACCAGGCTTAGGCTACTAATGGGCTGCTAATGTAGAAGCCCACTAGGGACGCCTATATAAGCAAGGGTGGGGCGAGCTAACCAGGGTTAGACCATACCACCCAGCCGTCACACCTCACGCCTGTGTTGCATGCGTGGATCTAGCAGTCCGGCGTCTGACGCTTCCACCCCGCACGTGTGGATACCTCGGAGGTGCTGCATCTGTGGCACTTGGACGAGCTGCACAAGCGGAGCTTCTCGTGGGACGAGGACAAGGAGGAGACGTGGAACGTCTGCACTGCCTCGACGCACTTCATCAATTCTGCAACTGCACGTCTAGTGGTAATCCCATGATCCATGACAACAGTATTCCTGGTTTACACGGTAGAAATTTTTGATTTGCGCTAGTGTAGCCTACCCGTATCCCTTCAGTGGTATCAGAGCCGATGCTGTTCAGTTATAGGTTCGGGATGTTTGCATATGGTGATATGTAGATTGATATGAATGATGTGATCGTTTATATGGCGGTGGTTCAGGATTGATCTATGATCTTGCTTTCCGTGATCGTGATTCTGAGGTTGTCGAATGACTTACCCCTACCGGTCGGTTTCCGCCATTGGGGTAGACAGTGACACACAAATCCTGTTGAATCACGCGAAGATCAATATGATTGATCGAATCGGAACCTAGATCTAAAATCGATGTACCGTGATCAAAGGAGTTTGATTGAATCGGGACAGGAGTCGTTTTATGGTAAATTTGATTTGCCGATCAAAATCCTTAAAGAAAATTGTGAAGATACCGCGAGGGGCGCTGCCCCTTCGAACCCCGAAGGGGGAGACCCCCCAGACCCCCTTAATCGTAGCCCCTTTTGTATCTCGTTAAGGTAACTAGGTGCTGCGATGTCACATGATTCGGTAGAATGCGATTCTATGCATAACTTGTTTTTGCAGGATGTATGTGATCAATATGGCCCATATATGTATGTGATGCATGTATGAAATTTTGCACGACCTACGTGTCATGAGTAGGGCAACACGGCTGGAGCCATATGTGTTGTCATTTATTGTAGTGGTCTGCGTGCCAACTTGTGATGATCCCAATACTATGTAATTTTGATTACTAGCTGTTAGGAGTAATAGCTTGTATTAGTTCTTGGAGGACTCATCACTTGGAAGATGGCTCACATGGAACATGAAGATGGAGATCATCATGTTGGACAGGTTCTATGGCGATGGAGATCACCATGAGAAAATGGGCCATACTGTGTCACATCATATGTGAATGCTATTCTTATGCGTTTTACTACTATGCATGCTTAGATGATAGAAATAGAACGATCCCTCACAAAGTTTAAGTTAAACCATGCCCTCCCAACGAAACCTTGCACCATCCTATGTCCTGTACAATCGTTGGTGGGCCTATGAAATTAGGGTGCCGCGGTTTTCCTTGGCTGGATGGGTTTGTATTAGATACCTACACGCATAAGGGTTGGTGAGCTTGACAAGGTCATCTTAACAGTTAAGGACCTTGGGGCATAAAGGTTGGGTGCCTAGTTTTGACATAGAGATGTCACCCAACAACAAGTGTCATATGTGATATGATTAGCAAGTGTTGCTTACCAATTTACCTTGTCTTCTAGCACTGATGCTAAAGCTCACTAGCCGACTTGTTAATTGTGGATATTGAATCACTTAGTATCAATAGAGGGATATTGATTTAAGTGGGAGTATATGCTATTAAATTGTTTAATATGTTTTACTCTTTCATGGTTACATGGCTTAGTATTTTGCATGTTTTCTGTTGTAGATCAATGGCACCGAATACTACATCAGGCGTTCAATTCTTGACAAAGGTAAACTAAATGTAACAAACTATTCGTACTGGGTCCGTAACCCGAGAATTGTTCTCAGGTCTGATAAAAAGGAAATGGTTTTGGATACCCCAATCCCCGATGAACCTGCTGATAATGCATCTGCTGCCCTAAAGAATGCCTACAAGAGAGAATGTGATGATTCTCTTGAGGTTAGCTGTCTTATGCTTGCATGCATGGAACCTGAATTCCAAAAGAAGTTTGAGGATCAGGAACCGTACGATATGATCGTCGCGCTTAAGGACATGTTCCAAGATCATGCAAGGACTGAGAGGTACAATGTTGCCAAGTCCTTTGTCGAATGCAAGCTGGTAGAGGGAGCAGCTGTAGGCCCCCATGTGATCAAAATGGTTGGTTACAGTCAGACTTTGGAAAAGCTTGGTTTTCCACTAGGCCAAGAGTTGGCCACTGACTTCATTTTGGTGTCTCTTCCATCCAGCTATGGGTAGTTCATTTCGAACTACCATATGCATGGGGTGGAGAAGGGCCTTAATGAATTATGTGCGATGCTTAAAACAACAGAAAGTGACATGAAGAAGTGTGCAGGGCATAGCCATGTGATGGCTGTGCAGAACAAGCCTAGCTTCAAGAAAAAAGGGTACTTCTTGGAAGAAGAAGGGCAAGGCTAAGGATACGATCCCTAAGTCTGCACCCATGCAAAAGGCTGGACCCGCAGATGACACTGAGTGCTTCTTTTGTCATGAACATGGCCACTGGAAGAGAAACTGCAGCAAGTACCAGTCTTCTTTGAAGAAGAGTGGAAGTAAGAGTACTTCCCACTCAGGTACGCTTGTTGTAAATGTTGTGGACATTCTTCTCGCCGATTCCTATGTTAACTCTTGGGTATTTGATACCAGATCGGTTGCTCATATTTGTAATTCGATGCAGGGGATAATAAGGACTAGAGAAGTGTAGAAAGGCGAAGTGGATTTTCGCGTCGGAAATAAAGCAAGGGTTGCTGCATTGTTTGTCGGCGTCATGCAACTCCACCTTCCGTCAGGATTTATTATGGAGTTGAATAATTGTTATTACATTTCTAGTATGGGTCAAAACATTTTATCACCTTCATGTTTAATGAGGGATGGTATACATTCGCGAGTGCAAACAATGGTTGTGTAATCTCTAAGAATGCTATGTTTATGGCTGATGCTCCCATTGTGAATGGGTTACTTATTTTAAATCTTGATGATGCATCTGCTTATAATGTTAGTGCTAAAAGGCTTCGGCCTAATGATTTGAGTCCTACCTATTTATGGCATTGTCGTTTGGGGCATATAAGTGAAAAGCGCATGAAGAAGCTCCATGGTAATGGTCTTCTAACTTCGTTTGATTTTGAATCATCCAAGACATGTCAAGCTTGTTTACTTGGAAAGATGACCAAGTCGCCTATTTCGGGTTTACCCGAGAGAGCGACAGACTTGTTGGAACTCATACATACTGATGTATGTGGACCAATGAGCACGACAGCCAGAGGAGGATATCACTACTTCATTACTTTTACTGATGATTTTTAGTATATATGGTTATGTCTACTTGGTGAGGCATAAGTCTGAAACTTTTGAAAAATTCAAGGAGTTTCAGAGTGAAGTAGAGAATCAACGTGGCAAGAAAATAAAGGCCTTGTGATCTGATCGTGGAGGTGAATATTTGAGTCACAATTTTAACGATCATCTTAAGAGTTGCGGAATTGTTCCACAACTTACGCCGCCCGGAACACCTCAAAGGAACGTGGTCTCCGAACAGCGTAATCGAACATTGTTGGACATGGTTCGATCGATGATGAGCCAGTCGGATTTGTCATTGTCATTTTGGGGTTACGCTCTAGAAACGGCAGCTTTCACACTTAATAGGCTACCATCTAAATCCGTAGTTAAGACACCATATGAGATGTGGACTGGAAAGAATCCCAGTTTGTCTTTTCTAAAGATTTGGGGTTGTGATGCATTTGTCAAGCGACTTCAGTCGGACAAGCTAACACCCAAATCGGATAAGTGCATTTTCGTGGGATATCCGAGGGAAACCTTAGGGTATTACTTCTACAACCGAGAGGAGGGCAAAGTTTTTGTCGCTCGTAGTGGTGTTTTCCTAGAGAAAGATTTTCTCACAAAGGGAACAAGTGGAAGGTCAGTGCGACTTGAAGAAGTTCAAGATGAGCTAGTTGGGGATGCTTCTATGAGTGATGCTATTGTAGCAGAACAAGTTGAGGAACCCGTGGCAACAGAAGCACCACAACCACGAAGGTCGGCGAGGCTCCGCGAAGCACGAGAATTATTATTCTTAGACAATGATGAGCCTGCGACCTATGCAGAAGCGATGGTGGACCCAAACACTGAGAAATGGCTGATCGCCATGAGATATGACATAGAGTCCATGGGTGACAATCAAGTTTGGAACTTGTTTGACCTGCCTAATGGCTTTAAAGCCATCGAGTGCAAATGGATCTATAAGAAGAAGATTGATATGGATGGAAATGTTCACATCCATAAAGCTCGACTTGTTGCAAAAGGTTTTCGACAAGTTCAAGGAGTTGACTACGATGAGACTTTCTCGCCCGTAGCGATGCTTAAATCTATACGGATAATTCTAGCCATTGCTGCACATTTCGACTATGAAATATGGCAGATGGATGTCAAGACGGCTTTCCTAAATGGAATTCTAACTGAGGACATGTATATGATGCAGCCCGAAGGTTTTGTCGATCCAAACAATGCTGGAAAGGTATGCAAAGGAGTTTGGCTTCATCAAAAACAAACAAGAACCTTGTGTTTACAGGAATGAAAGTGGGAGAGCGCTAGTATTTATAATCTTATATGTAGATGACATATTGCTGATTGGAAATGATATTCCTATGCTCGAGTCTGTTAAGACCTCATTGAAAAATAGTTTTTCTATGAAGGACTTGGGAGAAGCAGTATATATTCTGGGCATCAAGATCTATAGAGATAGATCAAGGAGGCTAATTTGATTAAGCCAGAGTACATACATTGACAAAGTGTTGAAACGGTTCGGCATGGAAGAGGCTAAGAAGGGGTTCTTGCCCATGTCTCACGATTATAACTCAGCAAGACTCAGTGTCCTTCGACTACTGATGAGCGTGGGCGCATGAGTAGGGGTCCATATGCTTCGGCCATTGGATCCATCATGTATGCAATGATATGTACTCGCACAGATGTTTCCTATGCTCTAAATGTTACGAGCAGATACCAGGCTGATCCAGGTGAAGGTCATTGGACAGCGGTAAAGAACATCCTTAAGTACTTGAAAAGGACTAAGGATGTGTTCCTAGTTTATGGAGGTGAGGATAAACTCAGTGTAAAGGGTTACACAGATGCGAGTTACCTTAACGACTCGGATTATTCGAAATTGCAATCAGGTTATGTGTTTGTCTTGAATGGTGCTGCTGTGAGCTGGAAAAGTTCCAAGCAAGATACGGTGACCTCCACTTCAACAGAAGCTGAATATATTGCTGCCTCGGAGGCTGTAGAGGAAGATGTTTGGATTAGGAATTTCCTGATCGCTCTCCGTGTGGTTCAGGGAGCGTCCAATCCCTTCTACGTTTATTGTGACAACAATGGTTCTATTGCACAAGCCAAGGAACCTAGATAGCACCAGAAGAACAAACATATTCGCATGCGTTACCATCAAATTCGTGAGTTTGTTGAGGATGGTAGTGTCATGATATGCAAAATACATACGGACTCAAATGTTGCTGATCCCTTGACTAAGCCTCTCCCACAGCCCATGCATGAAGCGCACACAAGAGAAATTGGTACTAGATACATTTTAGATTGACTCTAGTGCAAGTGGGAGACTGAAGGAAATATGCCCTAGAGGCAATCATAGATATGATTATATTTCATATGTATCCATGAGTTATTGTAATGTTCCTTGAATATACATTTCAGGCAACTTTTATTGATTGGAAATTATGTGAATTGTTTGTGAAACTCTTTACTTGTATGGTTATTTAATAGTTGTCCCTAGTCGGAGTTCATGTGAGGACACACGTGAATATTATACTAGCACATCGATTGGTTGATGACTATGTTCCGCAAGTCATAGAGATGGAGATGTCAAACCAATGATGTGGACACATGTTATGAACATGGGGTTGGACTGACCCAACATGAGACTGGCAATTAGACTTGCATCTCTCTCTACACATCGTAATGCTTTTGTCCTTAGACCTGAGATTGTCGCATGTACTTGAGATGTGGATCGACCTACTTTGGGGCTATCAGACGCTACTCCGTAACTGGGTAGTTATAAAGGTAGCTTTTGGGTTTGTCCTGAAACATGCTGCAAGGCATGGTCAATCAAAATGGGATTTGCCCCTCTCTACTTGAGAGAGATATCTCTAGGCCCCTCGAGTGATCGGATCCAGAAATGCATGGCCGTGCTACATAAGGTTAAGAGTTAACCTAGTAAAGTGATTCCAAGTTAGAGTATCGAGAAAGAGAGGTCAGCTTGGAGCTAGACCAAATATCGTGGGGCAAAGGGAAAGACATGTACTAAACCTTGTGATGGTTCGTCCGATATGATCTTTGTATGCATTTAGGAGTTGGCACGTCTTCCTAGAGGACACTACCAACTATTGGCAGAATAAGTGAATTTGTGTCATGTCTATACGTATATGAACCTATAGGGTCACACACATAAAGGGCTAGAAGCCTAATGAGGATTGGATCCGAATTAGACCAGGCTTAGGCTACTAATGGGCTGCTAATGTAGAAGCCCACTAGGGACGCCTATATAAGAAAGGGTGGGGCGAGCTAACCAGGGTTAGACCATACCACCCAGCCGTCACACCTCACGCCTGTGTTGCATGCGCGGATCTAGCAGTCCGGCGTCTGACGCTTCCACCCCGCACGTGTGGATACCTCGCAGGTGCTGCATCTGTGGCACTTGGACGAGCTGCGCAAGCGGAGCTTCTCGTGGGACGAGGACAAGGAGGAGACGTGGAACGTCTGCACTGCCTCGACGCGCTTCATCAATTCTGCAACTGCGCGTCTAGTGGTAATCCCATGATCTATGACAACAGTATTCTTGGTTTACGCGGTAGAAATTTTTGATTTGCACTAGTGTAGCCTACCCGTATTCCTTCAATGCTGTAGTGGTCGCTGGGGCTTGTCTGAGTTGCGGGAAGCGTCGGGTTTGCTACGACGGCGAAGGAGGCGACGACCTGGGCCACCCCAGCGCAAGCCAAGGACATCAGCGTGTGCAGAAAGAGCTTGCGAACAAGTAAGCATGAACCAGGAGGCAAGGGGCGGTCGTATCTCACCGAGATTTCTCGTCGGAGTTGGGGACGGCGTCGGATGCTCACGGTGCTCGTCGAAGCCGACGTTCTGTGTCACGAGCAGATGAACCAAGGGTATGAGAGGGTGCGCAAGAAGCAGAGGATCATCCTCGAATGAATGAGGGGTGGGCGCGAGCACGGCACTTACCGGAATACCTCGTCGGAGTTGCTCGGGCAGCAGAGGTGCGAGTTGAAAAGCGAGCAGCCTGGTGGCGTTTGGGTGAAATTGATTGGGGGGAAATGGTCGTGGTGTAGTGCGGTTTAAGTAGCCACCAAGGGCGAGGGAATCGTGCTGCGATTCAATGGAAATCAAGCCCGAAATCACGCGGCGGTGAATGGGGAAGAAACGGCCGCAATCGAGTCAAGACGCATGTGGTGGGAAGAAGAAGGGCCATCGGCAGTGCCAGCAGGGTAGGTTTGCGCGCGTGAGAGAGAGAGAGGAAAGGGGCTGCCCCAGGTGGGCTTGATGGGCCTGTTCTGGTGCTAGGCCAAATGGGCGGCGACTGGTTTTATTTTTTTCCTTTTTGATTTTCCTTTTTCTTTTGATTTTCAGGAACCAAATTCAAATAAGTTTGAATTCAAACCACCTCTAGATTTTTGTAGTGTAATCTTTGCACCTAATTGTGTTTAAAACACTACTGCCTAGTCAAATTCACTTTCACACTTTGAAAAATAAAATAAAACCATGCCTTTATTGATACATATATTAGGCATATAAATGGTTTTGTTTTTGAATTTTTGTTTTGAAAGTTTTGTGCAAGCTTTCCATCCATTTTAAAACATTACTGATCAATCCAAAGCACTTTCAAACCTTGAAAATAAAAAAAATAAAACCATTGCCTTATTTGCATAAAATAATAGGCATAGCATGGTTTCTTATTTGAAATTTTGTTTGGAAGACCAAATGCTATGAATGCATGAATGATATGCAAACTTTAACAAATCATGATTTTTGGGATGTTACAGATCTAACCCCCTTAAGATGAATCTCGCCCTCGAGATTCGGATTGGCTAGCAAATAGGTGAGGGTGATCTTTCCAAAGGTCATCTTCTCTTTCCCAAGTTGCTTCCTCTTTGGAATGATGATTCCATTGAACTTTGCAGAATTTGATAGTATTAGTCCGAGTAACTCTTTCTGCAGTCTCAAGAATCTTGATAGGTTTCTCCTCATAGGTGAGATCACTCTCCAACTGAACCTCTTCCAAAGGTATAGTATCCTTGAAATAAGTTTATTCCATCCCCGGATGGCATTTCTTCAACTGTCTTACATGAAACACACTGTGAACAGCAGACAATGACTCAGGCAATTCAATCTCGTAAGCCACTTCTCCTTTGTGACCTAAGATATTGAATGGTCCAATATATCTTGGAGCCAACTTTCCTTTGATTCCAAACCTCTTCACACCACGGAGTGGTGAGACTCTGAAATAGGCTCTATCACCTACCTCATAGGTGACTTCTCTACGCTTTGGGTCTGCGTAGCTCTTTTGTCGGGACTGTGCTATCTTCAATCTGTCCTTTACCAATTTGACTTTCTCTTCAGCCTCTTTGATTAACTATGGCCTGAACAAATTTCTTTCTCCAACACCACTCCATAGCAATGGTGTAGTACACTTCCTTCCATAGAGAAATTCAAATGGTGCCATCTCAATACTGGCTTAATAGCTGTTGTTGTAAGAGAATTCTCCGTAAGGCAGACTTTCATCCCAGCTAGAACCATAGTCTAGGGCACAGACCCTCAACATATCCTCCAGAATCTGGTTGGTCCTTTATGTCTGTCCATCAGTTTGATGGTGAAAAGCAGTGCTGAATTCTAATCTCGTTCCCAATGACTCATGAAGTTGTTGCCATAAATGCGAAGTGAATTGGGTTCCTCTATCAGAAAAAATACTCTTGGGTACTCCATGCAGACACACGAACCTATTCATATAAATCTTGGCTAACTTAGCTCTTGTATAGGTTGTCTTCACGGGTATGAAATGAGCCACTTTAGTTAGGCGATCTACCACGACTCAAATAGAATCATACCCTGATCTAGTCCTTGGCAGTCCGGTGATGAAATCCATGCCAATCTTGTCCCACTTCCAATCAGGAATAGGTAGTGGTTGTAACAATCCTGGTGGTTTCTGATGTTCCGCTTTCACTCTACTACACACATCACACAGAGCAATATGTTATGCGATGTCCTTCTTGAGATTATTCCACCAAAATCTTTCCTTCACATCCATGTACATTTTGGTGTTACCGGGATGAATGGAATATGGTGAGTTGTGTGCTACTTGTAAAATAAGTTTCCGAAGCTCCGAATATTACAGAATGCAGATACGTTTTCCATACCATAAAGTACCCTGTTCGTCTTCATGGAATCCTTTAGCTTTCTCTTTGCTAAATTTTCCCTTAATCTCTTCAATTTCCTTGTCCAACTTTTGGGCTTCCCTAATTTTGTCCAAGAAGGTCGGTTGAACATCCAATGACATGAGATGTCCCTCAGGCACTATCTCCAATCTGAGATCTTTGAATTGCGCACATAGATCATCTGGAAATTCTCCCTTAGTGAGGCCATTCACATAAACTTTACGTCTTAAGGAATCCGCTAAAACATTTGCTTTACCGAGGTGGTATTGCAAACTCAAGTAATAGTCCTTGATGAGTTGTAGCCATCTTCTTTGTCTCATGTTGATTTCTTTCTGAGTGAAGATAAACTTCAAACTTTTGTGATATGTGAACACTTCACACCATTTTCCCAATAGATAATGTATCCATGTTTTAAGTGCATGGACAACAGAGGATAACTCTAAGTCATGAGTAGGATAATTCACTTCATGAGTTTTGAGTTGTCTCGAGGCATAAGCCACAACTTTCCCTTATTGCATCAAAACTCCACCTAATCCTTGGTGAGATGGATCACAATATACTTGGAAATCCTTCTCCAAATCTGGAAGACATAAGACTGGTTCCATCACTAGTCTCTTCTTCAATTCTTGGAAACTGGGTTCACATCCTTCAGTCCAATCAAATTTCTTGTCTTTCTTAAGTAATTCCGTCATCGTCTTAGCTACCTTTGAGAAATTCTCAATGAATCTCCTATAGTATCCTGCCAAGCCGAGGAAACTACATACTTCTTTCACTGACTTAGGAGATTCCCACTCAGTTACAGCTGACACTTTTGCGGGATCGACAGCTACACCATCTCCTGACACAATATGTCCGAGAAATCCCACTTCATTCAACCAGAATTCACACTTGCTGAATTTGGCATACAGCTTATGCTCCCTGAGCTTATCAAGTATCAAACGCAAATGCTCTGCATGCTCTTCTTTGCTCTCAGAGTAGATCAAAATGTCGTCAATGAATATGACAACAAACTTGTCGAGAAACTCCATGAACACTTTGTTCATCATGTTCATGAAATAGGCTGGTACATTTGTCAAACCGAATGGCATCACAGTTTACTCATACAAACCGTACCTAGTGGTGAAAGCAGTCTCAGGTATGTCTTGCTCCCTAATCTTTAGCTGAAAGTAGCCTGGTCAGAGATCACTCTTTGAGAACACACGGGCTCCTTCTAGCCGATTAAACAAATCATTGATTCTAGGCAAAGGATACTTGTTCTTGATAGTCACCTCATTGAGTGAACGGTAATATATGCATAATCTTTGACTTCTATCTTTCTTCTCAACAAACAAAACTGGTGCACCCCAAGATGAAGAACTTGGTTGAATAAATCCTTTCTGCAACTATTCTCCAAGTTGTTTCTTGAGTTCTTTCAACTCATCAACTGACATCTTATAGGGTCTCTTTGCTATTGGTCCTGATCCTCGCAGTAAGTCAATCAGGAACTCCACATATCTATCTAGTGGCATCCCAGGCAATTCCTCCAGAAACACATCTGGATACTCTCTCACAATTAGCACACTGTCTATGCTAACCCGCTTAAGAGAATTTAGCTTACTCCCTTTAGATTCAAAGTTGGATTTGAACCTAATCTGTTTCTTGTCCGGGGTAGTGAGTGTGACAGTACGATTGGCACAATCTAGTACTCCTTCATACTTAGTCATCCAATCCATTCCCAAAATAACATCCAATCCTTGGGAATCTAGGATTATCAAACTAACGGGAAACTTATACTTCCCAAATTATATCACTAGATCATGACATCCAAAGTTCACTATCATTTCTCCACCGGGAGAGCTTACTTTTATAGTACACCCAATAGTTTCAGTTGGAAGTACATTTTTATCAACAAATGCTCTTGATATGAATGAATGCGATGCGCCAGTATCAAAAAGAACAAGTGCTAGAAAAGAATTGAGCTTGAACTTACCAGCCACAGCATCAGACTCTTCATATATTTCTTCCATATTAATGTGGTTCAGTTGTCCCTTTTGGAAGGGATTGGGCTTGTTGGAACCTTCAACTTTCTTTTCTGGGAATTCATTTGCATAGTGCCCCATCTTCTTACACTTGAAGCACTCAACCTGACTAAGATCTTTCTTTAGAGCCTGACTTCCATTTCCACTTCCACTATGGTGGCTCTTGTGTCCACTCTTGTGGTTCTTATACTTTTCATTGTCATGACTGTGATGATGCTTATTGTCATGATGACGGTTGTGGTTGTGGTGGCTATTATACTTCCCATGTTTGTGGAATCCAGAACTTCCACTATCATCATGATGGGAACGCTTGTGAGACGATCCCGAGCTGTGCTTATCAAAGCTATGCTTCCTCTTCCTGCCCTCAACCTATTTCATCTTGTTTTCCAAGATGGTAGCCTTGTCACGAAGTGATTGATAGGTTGGGACATAGGCAACTGACAGCTGCAGGTTCAACTCATCATTAATTACTTCGAGGAATTTCTCTTTCCTCTTAGCATCAGTATCAACTTCATCCGGTGCATAGCGCGCCAGATTGTTGAACTCCTCGATATACTCAGCCACACTGCAATGACGCTATTTCAGGTTGGGGGACTCCTTTTTCTTCAAGTTCATCACTCCGGATGAGATGTGAGATGTACGGAAACCATCCTCAAAAATATCCCAAGTCACATCCTTAAGGGGAGTGGTGATCTGAAAGTTGTCCCACCAGGTTGCTGCCGGTCCTTCAGCAAATGTGCTGCAAACCTGAATTTTTCCTCGTCGGTGCAGCCAATAGTGACTAAGTCCTTGTTCACTGAACGTAACCAGTCATTGGCTACCATTGGATCAGTGATTCTCGAGAACTTTGCAGGCCTCAGTCTCAGGAATCTAGTGAGCATGTCAAATGCTGGAGGATTGTTCTGATTGTTGTTGTTGTTGTTGTTGTTATTGTTATTGTTGTTGTTGTTATTGTTGTTCTGATTCTGATTTTGGATGAATTGTGTCATCATCTGCATCAGTTGAGATTGAGGTGTCATCAACTGCTGCATCTCGGGAGTGTCGTTATTGTTGTTGTTTGGGTTGGGGTTGGCACGACGGGGAGGCATCTATGGTGTCAATAAGGATAACAAATGAGATACCCATAGATGCTTAACATGCACAATACATCACATAGTAATAATCATCACAACCAATCTTAAAAATATTGTAGAATTTGAACAAAGTAAACAACAAGTTTTTGGAAAGGTAAACACACCATAGTAAGCCATCCACATGTTGGATGGTCATTGTGACTCAATAATCAAAGTATGATAGATAAAAGATAGTCGAGTAGTCTACACTAATCCTCCATGTCGACCTCCACATCAACAAGGGCAAGACCTGCATTCTCCATGGCGGCCTTGTACTCCTCTACACTAGTGGTCAAGGCCTTGATCTTTGCCCTAAGGGCCCTCTTCTGTGAGTGAAGCCTCTCAATCACTCCTTGTTGGGTCTCAAGCTCGAAGTCCTTGGCCCCTATCTCAGCCTCCATGTCCTTGATCTTCTTGTTTCTGTCCTGGACTCTCTTATCCCGATTCTTGAACTTCTTGTCCTGGCTCTCAAATCTGGCCTCCATCTCCTTGACGATATTGTCTTGCTCCGCGAAGAGCTTGTCCTTCTCCCTCAACTAAACTTGGAGCTCGTCATTGCTAAGCATGACGTTTGTCCTATCGGTGTCAAGGTGTCCAATAAGTCCCTCTAGGTCCTGGAGGTAGAGACGAACTGGCTCAATCGTCTCTCTAGTAGCACCCTCAAACACCAATGCCTCTCCCTCCTCGTCACGTCTCCCAAACGGGTGGAAGTTGAGGCCTCTAAGCTCAGTGGAGTGGCGTCCGCATAGGCATCCGAGTAGCTCCTGCATGACTACATCTAGACCCTTATCCTTGTCATCATGCATCAGCTTGAAAGATATCTCCTGCGTGAGTGGGTCCGTCTGTCGTCCCGGCTGCGAGACTCTAAAACCCCATAGATCCTTCCTCTCAAACTTGGTGAGCTGAAAGGCCTTGATACTAGGAAGTGGGAGGTTGAGCACACTAGTAAACTGCACGATACATGAATCAAAACGAGTTCCATTGAACTCCTCGGCAGTGCTGATCTCAAATCTAGTCATCTAAGGTAAGATATAAAAATATTAGAACAACACAAGTAGGAGAAACAAGACAGTAGATTGAAAAAAAGCATACATCATCCATAAAACATACAAGTCATGGCATACAAATTTATCACAACACAAGGTTCAACGTAACTTAGACAAATTTTTAGGAAAATACGACAAGTGTGGTGGTTCAACTAACGGAGTACGTTACAATTCTCACTCACTTGACAAAATAGCTATCAGGGCATCCGTAGAGGCAGTTTGTTGATCTTGTTCACAAGATTCTAATGCTAAGTCTATGATGTCTTCTCTAAAACGTTGGTTGGCAGCCTCTACGTCTTGGGTATGCTTCTTTTCTTCTCTAAGGTCATTTTGTGTGTTGAGCATTCTACACTTCAGCCTATCACCAAGCTCCTTGATGGCATTCCAAGCTGCATTTCTTGCAGAGTCAAAGAATGTTGTGTGCATTTCAGAGTTGGTGACCATGCAGAATCCCGACTCTTTGTGGTTGTCTTCCTTGTTTTTGTACAAGTAAAGTTGCACCCACCAATACTCTTCTCCTTCATCCATCATAGGGAATCCCTTGTACACAGCTGCACCATGTATCCCCATGGTAACCATAAGGTTCTTGAGTGCTTTGGGAAACTCCATCTCACACTCCAAAGTTATGGTCATGAGTGGTCCCTTCTTGACGGCTTCGTTGATGGAATTCATCTACAAATAGAGATGAGAAAGAAGATTAGAAAATTTTACGAGAATAAAAAGACAAGCGTAGAATTTTTACAAAGTGTTGTAGTTTTCCTTAGTGGTTTCTTAGTCTAATCCAACCTAGGGTCATAATCCTACAGGAAACACAGTGCTCTGATACCATCTGTAAGACCCCACCTTTGTAAAGGTAAAGGTCCTTGTGATTGCAATGCTAGTCCCTTGATTAAATTCTAGCATCCACAGTTTAAGATGAAGTACACAGATACAAAGGTCTTTATTACATTGTCATTCCAGAGATAACATAGTCTTTTACAACTCCATAGCCATAGGCTAGTACAAGAGTTCAACTTAAGTTAATAAAGTAAAGTCTTCATCTTCATGTGCCACAGGTAAACATGTTGAGTGTAGACTCATAACCCTAATCCTCATCAGAGTAACATGCAACATCACAAGTTATAGCCACAGTAGGTCAATACATTGGAATAGTATTGGAAAATGATACCTTAGTAGAATAATAGTTTCTAGCTTCTATATGAATTTGGCTAAGTGTAGCTTAGGCTTGCTTTGCTCAAAATAGGTTTTTCCTATCGGTTGAAAACACTAAGTTTTTGTTTCACAAAAACTCCCAAGGAACCACCAATACACATTGGTGAACCTTTACCCTTGTTCAACCACAAGATTTTAACTTAGAAATTGGGATGAGGAGATCCTTGATAGCTTCAATGTCTTGATGCTCAAATTGTCCATTGCTGGGGACACGGCTAAGTACTTAGATTTTTCCTTCTCGAGAGGTGGCGCAATTTCCTCACAAGACTCGACATGCATCGAGACGAGATCTTTCAGAAGCCTTCCCTTAGACCAAATGGACGCGTTCCAACCTATCACCCTACCATGATCTGTCCATCTGGATAAGTTATTGCAACCTATATGATCAAGGCAGAGCCCATATGCCATGTGGTTGCACTAGAAGCTTCTAAACACTAAGTATCTCAAATCATTTGTTCCTGGGTGGCTTTCCACAAGTGTGATACACAAGGTAGACCTTAGATATGGACCTTGTGTAACCACTCAACATAACCCAAACATACCATTCCACCCAGGTGATTCATTCACTTAGTTGTTTTATTAGGCAAAAACATAAGTCAGAGACTTAACAAAATTTCCATAGCATGTATATAATCCACCCTTGTTTGCTACTAGCTAGGCTAATCATGACAATAAAACAAGTATCTTAACTTAGAGAAAATTATACCAAGACTACAACTACTAGGATTTCCCATAGCATAGCATATAGATACTTAGCATAAATTTCATGCAAACCCTATACAAAATATCACTAGTGCATAGTCAAAATAATGGGACAAATACATGAAGCACCACTTGCCTTGGTTGTTGGGGGAGTAGCAACAATCCTCACAATCACAATCACCACTAGTACCAAAATCTACACATAAAATCATAGCACCAAATTTACATTCAAAATAATCAAGAAAAAAGATACATGAATACATGCAAATTCCATGTGATGAATTTTCTTAAACTAAATAAGACAAGTAAACAGTACTAAACACCAAACTAAACTTTTATAGATTAAAAAAACTTAATTTGGCCTTATAAACATTTCCAAAAAAATTTATATACTCAAAATAAGCCTATAATTGTCTCTGTATAAAATTCCATTTTTACGACAGCAAAATACAAAACTAAGCCCACAGAAGTGTAGGATTTATTTTTGTGAATCCATTGATATATTTTTTTGCATTTTTTTGGATAAACAGATCAAAATTTATGAATTTCACAAGTTTAAACATTCAAAAACATTTTCTGGATTTTTTTAAACAAAGCACCAACACGTTGCGTGCTCTGATTGGGCGGTACCGCTTCGCGCGGGATCACGCTTCCGCGCTGTTGGATCAAGTTAGATCCAACGAGCCAGACCTTAAGAAAACGGTTCGATCTAGATCTAACGGTGCAGGCTCACTCGACCAAAGTCTGACGGTGCTGGCGGCGGCGACGCACTGCCAGTGGTGTTCCGGCGGCTACAGAGGGGGCTGGGGTTGGCAGAGACAGTTACCAGAATCATGAGGACGCGAGGATGTTCAAGGCGTCGCTGGCGTGGGTGGGGGCATGCTCTAGTGGTCACGGGGGCTCGTTGGAGTTGCGGGAAGCGTCGTGTTTGCTCGGACAGCGCGTGCACAAAGAGCTTGCGAACAAGTTAGCATGAACCAGGAGGCGAGGGGCGGTCGTATCTCACCGAGATTTCTCGTCGGAGTTGGGGACGGCGTCGGATGCTCACGGTGCTCGTCGAAGCCGATGTTCTGGGTCACGAGCAGATGAACCAAGGGTATGAGAGGGTGCACAAGAAGCAGAGGATCATCCTCGACTAAATGAGAGGTGGGCGCGAGCATGACACTTACCAGAATACCTCGTCGGAATTGCTCGGGCAGCGGCAGTGCAAGTTGAAAAGAGAGAAGCCTGGCGGCGTTTGGGTGAAATTGATTGGGGGGGAAATGGTCGTGGTGATGTGTCGTTTAAGTAGCCAGCGGGGGCGAGGGAATCGTGTTGTGAATCAATGGCAATCAAGCCCGAAATCACGCGGTGGTAAATAGGGAAGAAACGGCCGGCGACTGCATCTACGCACAGGATGGGGAAGAAGGTGCTGAGCTGGACGGGGCTACCGGGCAGTGTCAGCGGGGTAGGTTTGCGCGCGTGAGAGAGAGAGGAAAGGGGCTGCCCCGGGTGGTCTTGATGGGCCTGTTCTGGTGCTGGGATAAATGGGCGGCGACTGGTTTTATTTTTTTCCTTTTTCCTTTTCCTTTTTCTATTTGATTTTTAGGAACCAAATTCAAACCATTTTCAAATAAGTTTGAATTCAAACCACCTCTAGATTTTTGTAGTGTAATCTTTGCACATAATTGTGTTGAAAACACTACTGCCTAGTCAAATTCACTTTGACACTTTGAAAAATAAAATAAAACCATGTCTTTATTGATACATATATCATGCATATAAATGGTTTTGTTTTTGAATTTTTGTTTTGAAAGTTTTGTTAAAGCTTTGCATCCATTTTAAAACATTACTGATCAATCCAAAGCACTTCCATACCTTGAAAATAAAAAAAATAAAACCATTGCCTTATTTGCATAAAATAATAGGCATAACATGGTTTCTTTTTTGAAATTTTGTTTGGAAGACCAAATGCTATGAATGCATGAATGATATGCAAACTTTAACAAATCATGATTTTTGGGATGTTACAGATATATCAGTTGGTATCAACTTTTCTAGCTGGAGTCTCTTGTAGAGAGAAAAAGGCATAACTGTAGAGGTCCTAACCTTTAATAAGGTAGAGATCCATGTGTTTACAATGCTAGTCCCTGGATCAATAGCTAACATCCACAGTTTAAGATGTAATATCAATAAACAAATATCATAGTACAACTTTATAACCAGGAATAAAATAATTCATTACATCTTACATAGCTCATTTGGCTATCTCATTACAATGCAGCAGAAATAACTATATAGCATGGAGTCCTTCATCTTCAAAGTGCCACGGGCAATCATGTTGGTTGTAGACTTGTAATCCTAATCAACACACTTCACTAACATCAAACAAACCTGCAACATAATAAGTTACAGCCACAAGGGTCAATAAATTTGAATTGTATTGGCAAGTGATACTATGGTAGAATAGTGGTATCTATCATCTATATGCATTTTGCTAAGTGGATCTTAGGCTTGCTTTGCTCAAAATAGATTTTCCTTATCATTTGAAAACACTAAGTTTTTGTTTGTCAAAATCACCCAAGGCATCTACCAATAGAAATTGGTGATCCTTTAACCCTTGTTCAACCACAAGTTTTTAACTTAGAAATTGGGATCAGGAGATCCTTGATAGCTTCTAGTCTTGATTCTCAAATTGTCCATTGTCGGGACATGGCTAAGTACTTAGATTTTACTCTCTCGAGAGGTGGTGCACTTTCCCCACAAGACTCGACATGCATCGAGACAAGATCTTTCAGAAGCTTTCCCTCAGACCAAAATAGACGCGCTCCAAACCTATCACCCCCTACCACCAACTATCCATCTGGCTAAGTTATTGCAACCTATATGATGCAGGCAGAGCCCATATTTCCATGTGGCTGCACTTGAAGCTTCTCAACATTTGACATCTCAAATCTCTTTGTTCCTGGGTGGCTTTCCACAAGTGAGATACACTAGGGTAGGCCATAAATATGGGGCCCTGTGTAACCACTCAACATAAACCATTCATACCATTCCACCCAGGTATTTCATTCACATAGTTGTTTTATTAAACAAAACACAAGTCATTGACTTAGAAATATTTCATAGCATGAATATAATCCACCCTTGTTTTCTACTAGATAATATAAGCATGATAGTAGTAGGGATCTTAACTTAGGAAATTTAACTAAGGCATCATCTACTAGGATTTCCCAAGGCATAGCATACTTAGTAAAAATTCCATGCAAGTCCTACTCAAAACATCACTAATGCATAGTGAAAATAATAGGACAAAAGTATGAAGCACCACTTGCCTTTTTAGTAGAGAATATAGATTCACTCCTTGATCTTGCAATTGTCACACTCTTCAAAGTTCAATACAATTCAATCAAGGCACAAATTCAATCTAGCATTCAAGCAATTCACCACATAGAATAAACAAAACAATGCATGCAAGCATGCAAAAGATTGCTTTATTTGGAAAGGTGGTTTCTAATAGTTTATAAAGATTTTAAAACACTTATTGGTATTTTATAAAAGTGGCAAAACTATTTAAAATCAAGTTAGTGAAAATGGCCATTTAAATCATTTTTATTTTGCTAGAGATGATTTAAATCAAAGTGAAAATCTCTAATGTTTGCCAAATATATTTTTAAACACAAAATGTTAGTGTTTATGGTCAAAAGTGTTTTAACACAATTCCATTTACAAAAGGTTTCACTCAAAACCATTTTTAAATCAAAGCAACATTTTTATTTTACTAAAAATGCCTTTAATCAAAGTAATAATTTTGTAGGGTTAATCAAACACATTTTTAAATCCAAAACTTAGTGTTTAGGGTCAGAGAGTTTAAATCAAACCATTTGCAAAAGATTTTACTCAAAAATCATTTTTAAACATAATCAATAATTTTATTCTACTAGAAATGCCTTTATTCAAATAAATAATTCCTTTTAAATCCAAAAGTTGGTTTTTATGGTCAGTAGGTTCAAAACAAACCATTTGCAAAAGATTTTACCCTAAAATCATTTTTAGAATAAATTTTATAACAAAAATAGGCCTACGCATGTTTCTGCAAAAACAACTAATTTACAGAATCAAAACAATAAAAAAATAGTATGGTTGCAAAGGTTTATTCTTGCTAATTCCATTGATATAAAATTTGCAAAATTTGGACGTGTATATTTAACGTTATGAATTTTACAAATCTAAACATCTAATAGACAAGTTTCTGTTTTTAAAACAAATCACTGGACACGTGGCTGAATCTTATTCACTGGTACCGTTTCGTTTGGATCGAGCGATACAGTGCGTTGGATCTAAAGTAAATCGTGCGGCTCTGATCTAATCATACCGATTCGCTTAAGTGATTCTATCTACGTCATAGGATCAAGATCTAACGGCTCTCAACCATACGACCATATCCTAGCGGTGCTTGGCAACGGCGCGTAGCGGCGATGTGTAAAATCCCAAAAATACTAAACATGGATCATCAAACTCTAATCATCAAAATTAGGGTTAACAAAAACTTTTCCAACTAAAAGTATGAAAGCATTCATATGTGTGTGTATTAAAATTTGGATTCTTTTGAATCGCCATGGTTCTGTGTTTCTTTGCTTGTAAAATGATTCTTAGGTGAAATAAACATTATCTAAACAATCCCCAAACTTTTCCCAAAGACAAACAACTCAAAATAAACAAATGAAGTGAATGGTCACTTTGGCCAAATTAACTCTCATGCCTACTTTGGCTATCTCTAGTTTTCAAAACTCAACTGAAACATTTGTGGAACTTTGCACCCCTTGTTAGTACTCATAATAAGGTACCAAGGCCCACTTTGTGATCATCCAAAAACATTCAAATACTAAGTTTAAATGATAGTTTAAATTTGAATCTATCTCATATGGGGAGATCCCACTAATTCAAAAACCACTCAAACAAGTTCAATTTTCAAAACCTAAGCACCAACAGAATCCTCAACACATGCCTAGCACACCCACCAAAAATCTTTTCAAAATTCAAAACTCAAGTTCTTGCGGCCATTTCATCAAACAGCTTGCAGATTCAAATCAACTAAATCACAAACACTATAGTGTGCAGTGATTTTGGCCTAACTTGTCCCCTCTCTGGTTGCAACTAGTCCTTAGTAGATCATTTAGCTCCTTTAACTATCCTTAGCATCACTGTAAGCAAGCCTAGCCATCAATGGTGAGCAGGCCGAGAGAAAACTTGCCACCCCGTTGTGGCCGGCGAGCTAGAGGCCACACTAGCCTCGCCAACCTTGTCTGGGAGCTAGCCAGCACCCCACTGCCACTCCCTGTCCCAACCTCGAGCAATGCCAGCCACTAGACCACACGCCCAGGCCATGCCAAACCTCTCTGCGACCATGCCGAGAGAGCGCCCCGTGCGCCACGCTCGACCAGCACCCCCAGACCGTGCGCCGCCCTCGCCGCGTGCGTAAGTGATCGCCAGCACCCCAGCACCCTGCCAGAAATGCCCGTTCGCCTTCGCGCGGACCATGCTTGCTGTGCGCCATCAAACCCCCGTTGGACCCGCCCAGAGCGTCGAAGCATTCCGACCGATCAGCGCTGCTCCACGCCTCGCCACCACGCCGTTGAGCTTCTCTAGGTAACGTAGAACCGCCCCCTATCGTCGCCCACGCCGATAGCTGCCTGTGCCGTCGACCACGACGAGCTCAGCTCGCGCTCGTCGGTCCCCTCTCGCCACTATAAATAGAGGCCTCCCCCGCTCGATTTCTTCACACCAGTTTGCTCCCCACCTCTCACTGATCACCCTCACTCACCCCCGGAGCAAGGCGAGCACCAGGTGTCTGGAATTGCACCGGAGTTTGCCGCTGCAGAAGAGGAGAGGCTCCATCGATTGGAGCCGCCCCAGGAGGAGTTGTCGGTGCCAGGAGAATTGCCGTCGTCGACATCGTCGTTCGCCCCCATCACCGACCCTCACCTGAGCCCCTGTGAGCCTCCCACGACCCCCACCTGCCGTGTTAGGGTTCTGTCTCGCCGAGATCGCCTGGTACCGCTTCGCATGTTATGAGCCACTGACTGGTGGAACCCCCCTGTCAGCTGAGCCCCGCGCTGCGGAGTGACACTGGGCCGGCCCATTAACCTTTCCCGCGCAGCCCAACCGTTTGAATTTAGATTTTTCTATTTTAATTCAAACTCAGTTTTGTACCTAGTTTCAAAAATCAACCCAGCTTGATTTAGTGAACCAAATTGCATGAAACCAATTTTGTTAGAAAGGTACTGAAATGCTTAATCCAGGCCCATTGGATTCAAACCATTTGGATCTGTAGATCATCCTAGGTAAAAATATCAAGTTGGAAGCTTTTCAGCACTTAAACATTTTTCAAATTTCAACCATAATAGCTTTTGAGTTGATTCCAACTCTCAAAAATCACATTTGTTCATACCTTTCAGAATATATAAAAACATTTGAGTTTACTTAAAGAAATAATGTTCAAGTAATAAAAGAATGCCACACAGGCATTTCTAGTCACTTTAATTATTTAAAATAAAAAGTTAAACCTTATTAAATTGTGACACCACTTTAAATCACATTCCCATGTACTGAAACATGTGGTGATGACATGTGTCAACATGATCGCATGTTTGGTTTGGAGAATATTAAATTTTAAGTAGTTTTTCAATGAGTAGAAATTACTTTTCTAAAAATAAAATAAATAAGACCAAAGCTTTAATATTGTAATGTTAGTGATGATACTAGATCATCTATAGTACCCCTTTGTGTGATGATTGAAAATAGTTAAGTATTGTTTGGTGATTGTGTACCTTGTATTTATTTATAGATGCTAGTACCGACCAAGGATACCAGGAGGAAGGAGGATACTATGAAGAAGAAGCCGAGGAGAACTTCAACCACTGCTCTGCACAAGGCAAGCCTTACTAACCAAGTTGACCTATGCAAGCTAACACTTGCAAGTATGAAAGTTAGATAACATATGCAATGCACTAAGCATGCTTGGTTGGACACATTTGATGATACCCAATCATGGTTTTACTTGCAAGCTTTATACTTTATTTCTTTATCAAAGCTTTCTCTTAGAGATTACTTAAGTAACTTGTAGATTCTAGGAAGATAATTGAAGGTTGCATAAAGAGCATTAAATTTGGCCTAAGCTAGATAATCTTGATGTCATCCTAAGGCATGAGATTGAACTCAATTAATCTCCACTTCTTTACCACCCCTCATTAGTACTTATCACCATTTGTAGATGCTAGTGCTAAGCCTAAAACTTGATCAACTTTAGATGGGAATACTTGGTGAAAATGATTATGAAAACCTTGGAATGATGAGTCATTCTACTGAAATGTTTTGACATGTGTTTCCGAACAGCAGATGATTTTTATGATAAAAATGTTGAGGCATGAGCCTTAGCCCTTTTTAAAACTGATGGTTGTCTAGATGCGATACCATTCCAATTTTACCGTACAACCAAAATACCCGAAAATTGGGTAGGGCTTGACTGGAAATTTATATACCTTAGTATGGGTTCCCTCATGGCCAAGGTTTGAGCTAAGGCTACCTTGTGAAGAGTGTCCACCTATGCAGTACCCAAGATGACAGTTGGTCATGGTTGGGAGGCCATACTCATAGGAGAGGTGCCTATAGTAGGGCGTGTAATTGAAAGGTTAGGATTGATTATCTACATACTGAGTATGGTGAATTCAGGATTTGTTCCTGACGGATGTATCAAATGTTGTGGTGAAAGTGTACAATCTCTGTAGAGTGTTAAACTATTCGAATAGCCGCATCCACGGTTATGTTTTCAAAATGACTTGTAAAATGAATTGAGACTTTGACTTGACCACAACAGAGTTGTGATATGAAATTCAAGTTCCCACTTAGGTGTTATAAAACTTCAACTAGCTTTTCTTGCTTCTGAACTTATTAGATGTAAATCTGGCTTTTCGCAAAATAACCCTAGAGCTTAGTATCCTACTACTAAAAAACCCCTTAACTTGTTAGTATTAGTTTGCGAGTACTTAAAGAGTACTCATGGCTTTGTCCCTGGCTATTCCAGGATGACGGGCCGTAGGAAGGTTATGACAACTAGGATCATCTCCCATCGTCAGCATTGCATGTGACCCTGAAGATGGAGCTTCGCCTATGCTACCTTTATTATTACGTTATTCTGCTGCTTGAGTTGTATTAAGAACTGGATCATGAGATCCTTATTTGTGTAAGACCTTACGTATGGTTTGTAATAGATGATGCACTATGATATCCAAATCTGTTATGTCTCGCAAAAATGGTAATCCTGGGATTGCGAGGTATGGCATAACAGGCATCTTTCATGATCTTCCATGACCTTCCCTTGATATCGAATAGGCAAGCATGTTATCCACATATACCACCCTGGATTAACAGGATATTCCCAGAATATAAGAGGCGGGAGAAACGAACAAATGCTCGAAACACTTTCTGAGCTCAACGCTCTTAGAAAGATCAATATTACGAGCACGGGTTCGTGTTGAAGAAGATGCACTGGAAGAATAGATTATCTGGTCCTTCGGAAGAAAAAGAGATGTCCCTTGGTTCACATTGTCGATCGGATCACCGGTTACAAAGATAAAGAGATCTTGGATAAAGAAACGATGATAGCTCATACCTCAAGCAAAGCTACCAGAGACGAAAAGATGCAATTCCCTCGTCTCAAAGAGAATTTTGCAGATATGGAGTTCAAAAAGATGTGCAACATGATGGACAGATGATAGACCGCCGTAGTGCTTTGGGAAACTCTGGATTGCCAAAGATGCTCGAATATGCATAGATATGATCACTGTGTACTCAAAATCACAGGCGATAACCGTCACCATTTGGAGGATAGTGTTGATAGCATTTTCCATATTCCACTCATGATAGGTGTCATATAGCTATGCCGAGAACCAAATTACAATCACCAACATCGGATCGACACATGTTATGTAATTAGCCCAAGAGAATTGGAGATGAAATGAAACTCTAGGATTAAGCGCCGGTGACAAAAGAATGAGTTAGCATGGACATGCTGATAAAAGGAAGATAGATAATGTTTCACACACGACTGAAAAGGAGTGTGGAAGCACAGATGTATCAAAGAAAATTTTTCCGCATTTTTCGGCATTAAAATACCAATAGATGCGCAAAATCACTTATCAGGTAGAGATTAGCAACGCCACATTCTGTGAAAGCATGCTGGAAGGAAGAACACCCTTAAGAAGATGGCACCGGTTAACAAGGAGTCAGATAGATCGCGCCGGTTTTCAAAAGCCTGTCAGTATGGAATGTACCAACAGTTGATAACCAAAGGCAGATTGTGATAACAAATTGGATGCAACAGATAGACAAGGAATTACACACACACACACTTTCTATGGTACTACGGAAACCCAGAACACGTGAATCCTAGTTTGAATTTTAAGAAGAGGATTGAAAACGTTACACTTCCTTACCAGAAAAGGGTGGGTGGTTGGGTAAGAAGAAAAGTGGAAGCAGTCCTACTCTCGTGTTTTGTTTTTCCCTAGTATACATAGCTACCAAAATATTTGCTAGACTGACAACGACCATTTGGCTGAGACCCTGAAGGGCGGGATGGCTCTGATACCAATTGTAACTACCTCGGTCAATTACGCTCTTAGTTACAAGCCTGGATGAGCGGGAATGGTTAAAATAGTACGGTGGGGCCCAAATGCCACTCACAGGTAGACATTTCGGCCGTCCTAACCATTTCCAAACATCGGGACAAGAACGAGCGGCGTAATCGGCAGGCGAAGGGATCAACTACATACACAAATGAGTATGTATGCAAGCCACCATACAATAGTCCTCAGAGCCATTCCATCTAAAAGAAATAGAAATATTGCAATGCCATACGGCAAGATCCAAATATCCTAGATAGATATAATAGTTTAGGATATCTCCTCATACATCAAACATCAGAGTATCAGGCGGAAGCGGAAAACAAGATCCGAGTACGGATAAGAAGCAAATCGGCATAAGATGCCCCATAAATAAACACATCCCGCCCACAGATCTCACGGATCCCCGTTCCCGGAATCTCTACACCGAGTGATCGTTGCCAACATCGTCCGTCTCCTCCACCCAGTATCCATCTTGCGAGTTTACCTGTTCATCTGAATCAAACAATTTATCGTGTGAGACCCTAGGGGTACTCAGCAAGTCTTTATGCCTCTAAAGGGGACACAAACTGGGGTGACGCAATTGCAGCGAAAGATAATACCTAACAGTTCTATAGATACTCACTAACCATCTGCCTAACCATAGATAGATGGATGTCCGTGACTTAATAACAACAGTTATAACGGTAATATTAACAGATCCATCCTCCTCCTCGCTTACCAACGAGGAAGCGGACGAACAACCCCCCATCCGTTGGCAGTTTTATTATCCATTCCATGAGTGTTGCACTATTTACTAGTCAGATACTTAGTCAAATTAAAGCGGTACTTTAGTTATACTTGTCTATGATCGAGAAACTGTGCTCCAAGTCGTCCATAACCGCGGACACGGCTTTCAGAAAGTTTTACCCTGCAAGGGTGCACAAATAGCAACACACACTCGATCAACCTCGGAAAAACCAAATCAAAACCCAACGAGGCAGTCACGACAAAGCGATCACAGGATTCAGAAATATTTCAGGGGGCCACCCCATTAAGCTACCCATAGCGAAGTTGGCGACTCGAGACGGACTCAAGGTTTGTGTGGACGGTGTAAGCATTTGGGAACCCGAAAGTGTGACTGGTCTTGTCGATACAGCGAACAGACCTAAACGACCACAGTGCTCCACGCACAATTTTAAATAAAGCGATAAAGCATGGCATAAGTACAGGATAGTAATAAAGCCCCAAACTAATTGTGGCCCCAAGAAATAAGAATGAATCAAGCTCGCTCGGGGGTTCATAAGCCTCCGGATGTGGATAGCGAATATTCAAGGAACAAGAATCAAGTACTCGGGGTCCTACGGGACACAAGTGAGCATGAAAAACCAAATAGCAGATATTGCTCACCGGTGCCACTTTCATTAGTTATCCCATTACTACTCAGGTTAGGTTGTTTAGGTACCTCGTTATCCATCAGACACTCACATACCCTACACATGCTGTTCTACGACCCGCATGGCTCAAACAACTCCTGTAGTAATGGCTCATGGGATGGAGGAACAAGCTTCGGTGGGGTTTAAAAGTAAAGGCTATGCAGTACTTGGGATTCAGTTTAATGCAATCGCGACTCAATGATGCAAGAATAAGATAGAGGCAATAGGTACTATATGTATGCAAGCATGTGGTAGTGCTTGCCTGGCAGCTCAGTTGAAGCGAGAGAAGGATCTGGGTAGTGCTCCTGGGTTTCTTGATATATCCCCTGCTCAGCGTCTATTCGACGAAGAACCAAACAAACAAGGGCCAACATAAATAAAGTGCACAAGCATATGAATAAAATGCGTCAAGCAAACAATCATGCCATGATGAATGATGCACAATTTGCATGGCAATAAAGTAGCATGGCATGGGTGAGGTGTGGAATACAAGAAATAAACATTTTATGGGGTTTTACTCATATTTAAACCTCATATAAGTTGCTGTATACTTTATATTTATATGATGCATGCTGCAATTCAGAACATGGAATGCATAAACAGAAAGGTCTCGTCGAGCTGATCATTTTAGACATATTATTTGTCAAATTCGGAGTTATAAAACAAAAGTTATTAATTAAATAAGGAAAAGGGCATTTTATTGTAATTTTAATCAACTCGAAAATTAAAGTGTTCAAAATATATTTTGAAAGGCATATTTGAATTCCTCTCATTTTTCTGATTTCAAAACATATATCATTTGTAATATTTGGATTTATAATTTAAAAGTTATTTAAAAACAAATTGAATTTGAATTTAAATCAAAATTTGAAAAGTTTAATATAAAACAGAAAACATAAAACCTTTTGTTACTCTGGCAAACCTAGCCATAGACACAGACAGGTGGGGCCAGGCTGACTGGACGGCACTGCGCGCGGAAAAACCTTTTGCACCGCGAGTACGCCCAGCCATGGTGGATGACAGGTGGGGTCCGAGGCTCTGCTGACCCACACGCCAGTGGGCGAGTGTGAAGCTGCCACGCGGCACAGCGGGGAGACTGCGGGTTGATGAAAAAGAAGGCTGGGTCCCTCTTTGCAAAAACGCCACGGGAGGCTGACAAGTGGGCCTAGAGGGAGCGCGGGTTCAGGGAATTAAAAAGGGGGGCTAATTGTAAAGTGGCAACGGCCCTGTCTTTATTGTTCTTCTACGCACCGAAGCGACAGATCGGTGATCGCCAGCAGAGCGGCACGGGGATCGAACTTCGCGACCGATCTCGCTACAGCGCAGCGACCAATGCGGCTCGGAGGGTTCTGGTAGGAGAGGTCGCGGCTAGATATAAGCAGCGACGCCAGCGAGGAGAACCGACCGCCGGCCTTGGCGCCTGAGGGCGTTCAGCGGAATGACGTAGCGTCAGGAAGCAGCGGAAAGGAAGGTGTCGGGGGGAAACGGGGGCTCACCACGGACTCGTCGTAGGGCTCGGATCGGGACGGGGAGCAGCGGCGGCGGCAGGTCTGAAGGCCAGCGGATCTAAGGTTCAGGCGTCATGGCGCCGCTCCTCCTGTCGGCGTGTCCGAAAGCAGAGAGGTTCCTTGGTCTTCCAGGCCACCTCCTTGCTGCTTCCTGCTGCGACGGAGAAGGAGGTGAAACTGACAGTCTTGGCGATTCCGGCGAGGAGAAGGGGTGGCGTCAGGGAGAGGAAGGAGAGGAGAGGCAGGGGCTCTGGGGTGGATCTAGAGAGGCATAGGAGACGTGTGGGAGGAGGAAAAAGGAGGGAGGGAGGAGGAGCAGCCGTGGCAGGGGTAGATAAGGGTGGCGTCGGTGCCACCTTTTTCTCTTCTCCTCTCATGTGGTGGCTCGGTTGGGGTAGCTAGGGCTGGTCCAGGGCAAGGCAGAGAGACTGCAGGGTGGGGCCGGCGTGGCGGTGGGGCTACCTGGCAGGTAGAGAGAAGAGAGAGGGTAGGGATCTCGGGTTAGGTAGGGCTAGGGTTAGGAGAGGCTCGGGTTAGCTAGGTCTAGAGAGAGGAGAGGTGGTCTCGGGTTAGGGGGTGGCTCGGTTTGGCTAGAGGGGGTGACATGGTAGATGGTGATAGGGGTAGGTGATTAGGGTTAGTGTTTGGGTAGACATGGCACCTTCCCATGTGAGGTTGATAAGATGGAGATGGGAGAGGTAGGGTTTGGGGTAGGGTGATGATGTGCACAAGGTGATGGTTAGAAGAGAGCAAGAGGGTAGCTAGAAGAGGCATATGATGGCCAAAAAGAGGGTGAGATAGAGAGGGTTGTGTAAAAGCAAGGGAAATCGAGCTAAAGAGAAAAAGAATACTCCACTCAAAAATCCAGGAAAAATAGAACCCAAAGAAAAGAAGATGGTAGAGATCTTGCATGGCCCATGCATGAATAGTAAATGCCATGTTTATTCTTGTGAAAACAATATTGTCAACATGGCATTATTCTTATGCATTCCAAAAATATGGAATAAGACAAGCTAAAAGAATTAAAAGGATGCAGCATGTGGAGTAGATGGAGATGATCATATTTGATTCTAATTGGGACTTGCTAGTGTGTATATTCCACTAGATGTTTAATAGTCCCAAAAAAATATCCCAACATGAGCATAAATCCCTAATAATCCATATGGAAGCTAGAAAAGGGTCCCACTCACAAGGCATGCAAAGATGGCCATGTGGCTCTCATAAACCAATAATGTGGAAACAATATGGTGCATGTATGAGAGCATGGGGAGATAGAATTGGATCCATCCCAACCCACATGAGCTAGAGGTAAAACCCAATAAAGTGCAAAGCTCATATTTAGTTGGATGGTGGAATTATAAGGTGGTGAAAGAAAGGGTGGTGGAGTGGAATGAAAGATATGCCCCCAACTCAACTTGGGCATTTAAACAATATATCAATAACCAAATACAATATCAAGAGGAAAATACAATTTACAATGCATATGAGAGGAGATCCAAATTGAAAAGGGTTTTATATGATGCTCAAATGCAAGGTGGCATGATGACATGAGCATGATATAATTATGATGCAACAATTATATATAGGAAGTAGCATTAATATAGACTAGGCTAGTAGCATTGCAATTGTTAGACAATTGGGATGCTACAACTCTCCCCCACTAAACAAGAATCTCTCCCCGAGATTCCTAGGAAAAAGAAAACAACACCAGGAGAGGCGGGTGTTGAGCGAAGGTGACCCTCACGTTCCCAAGTTGATGAACAACGGAATGGTGCGACCACTACACCTTGCAAAACTTGCTAGACTTGTTGCGAGTCTTGCGTTTTGCTTGAGAAGCAACGGTTGGAAGAATTGAAGGATTGTCGTGATACAAGGAGGATAGGATGGACATAACTCCGGTTTTCTCAAGAAACATGATAAAAGAATAAACCACTTGTGAAAGAAAAGGAAAAGATGATGTATCATGAATAAAGAAGACACACCGTTAAGATTAAAGATTTACTGATACTAGAGAGGATGAATCTTTGTCTCGCCGGAAGAAAGAGCTAGGTTGGAGAGATTGAACCACTATGACAATAGCATCGTATCTTCTCTCGGATTTGAGAAATGAAGTACGGAAATAATATTGCCTTCAAACAATAGAGTCCCTTGCTATCAACAGAAAGATTTAGTTAGACATCGTCGGATTAGATTCTTCTTGCGCCGGTAAGAACCACAGGATCACGCAATTGAGGTGCGCGGATATAACTTCCAGAGACGGATGTGAAGCCATATCATGGTGGAAACCCGAGAAGCAAAGAATATGGAGGATCTGGAGTTTATTGTAGAGATACTTATTGCTTTCTTTAGCCTTGAGGCTAACGCAATAGATTTGCGGCTGATGGCATCAACCATAATTGGCTTTACCACGAGAAAGGATTAACAAAAGGAAGTCAAATATATACTTCATCCATCTTGTTGACGATGTCGAACACTAGTGGAATGAAGGGGAACTGAGAAGATATTGCATTTGCTCCCACCAGATAACTAAAGATTTTACTCCATCTAGAATAGACAGACCACCAACAAGAGATTATTGATTACTTTCTTAGAGAGAGCACTCCGGAAAAACAAGGACGGAAGTAAAAGTATCAAGGGATAAAGGCCACTTCTAACTTTCGTGGAATGAGTGAAATCACATTAATTCACCAATTCAATGTACAAGAGCGAATGATAAGAGTAGTGGTATGGTAGCTACTCCATCCCGCACTCAAAGCATTACTCCGCACATGAATAAGAAAACCATGCAACCCAACTACCGAAACAGACTGAAGGTATTGACAATAACTCATGGAACTTTGTTAGAAAACAAGGATAGATGCAAACGATTCGCCGGATTCATAGATAGATAAAGATGATGATGTTGTCGTGATGTCATAAGTAACCAGCCACCGGAAAGATATGAAGGAAGATCACGGAGACAACTGCAAGATTCCACAAATAAAGAAAAAGATAGCACCACTTGAACATAAGGATTACAAAAGATCTGAAAAATATTCATGGCCTCCGGTGGATTGAGCATAGATGATAGAACGAGAGGGTTTCAAGCGATCACTTGACGAGACTGAGGTGAAAGAACTCCATGTTCTTCTTGAAATGATTGAGAGAGATTTAGCAGTCTTGAGGAATTCTTCGGCGGAACGACGATGATAACTCGCCAACAAGGAAAAACTCTAGGTTTGATTGAAGATGGAAGATGGAATTAACAATGGACTTGCTGATTCCAGAGTTTGAAGCGATCTATTTAGCAGAAGGACGTGGCCGAGATAGGTGACTTCAAAAAGTCAGAATTCTCACTTTGAGACTTTGCACACAGGCAGTGCTCAGGAAGCTTAAGAGAAATTGACACAGATGATCTTCCATGACCTTCCCTTGATATCGAATAGGCAAGCGTGTTATCCACATATACCACCCTGGATTAAAAGGATATTCCCAGAATATCAAGTTCAAGAGGCGGGAGAAACGAACAAATGCTCGAAACACTTTCTGAGCTCAACGCTCTTAGAAAGATCAATATTAAGAGCACGGGTTCGTGTTGAAGAAGATGCACTGGAAGAATAGATTATCTGGTCCTTCGGAAGAAAAAGAGATGTCACCTGGTTCACATTGTCGATCGGATCACCGGTTACAAAGATAAAGAGATCTTGGATAAAGAAACGATGATAGCTCATACCTCAAGCAAAGCTACCAGAGACAAAAAGATGCAATTCCCTCGTCTCAAAGAGAATTTTGCAGATATGGAGTTCAAAAAGATGTGCAGCATGATGGACAGATGATAGACCGCCGTAGTGCTTTGGGAAACTCTGGATTGCCAAAGATGCTCGAATATGCATAGATATGATCACGGTGTACTCAAAATCACAGGAGATAACCGTCACCATTTGGAGGATAGTGTTGATAGCATTTTCCATATTCCACTCATGATAGGTGTCATATAGCTATGCCGAGAACCAAATTACAATCACCAACATCGGATCGACACATGTTATGTAATTAGCCCAAGAGAATTGGAGATGAAATGAAACTCTAGGATTAAGCGCCGGTGACAAAAGAATGAGTTAGCATGGACATGCTGATAAAAGGAAGATAGATAATGTTTCACACACGACTGAAAAGGAGTGTGGAAGCACAGATGTATCAAAGAAAAATTTTCCGCATTTTTCGGCATTAAAATACCAATAGATCATAAAATCACTTATCGTAGAGATTAGCAACGCCACATTACGTGAAAGCATGCTGGAAGGAAGAACACCCTTAAGAAGATGGCACGGTTAACAAGGAGTCGATAGATCACGGTTTTCAAAAGCCTGTCAAGATGGAATGTACCAACAGTTGATAACCAAAGGCAGATTGTGATAACAAATTGGATGCAACAGACAAGGAATTACACACACACACACTTTCTATGGTACTACGAAACCCAACACGTGAATCCTAGTTTGAATTTTAAGAAGAGGATTGAAAACGTTACACTTCCTTACCAGAAAAGGGTGGGTGGTTGGGTAAGAAGAAAAGTGGAAGCAGTCCTACTCTCGCGTTTTGTTTTTCCCTAGTATACATAGCTACCAAAATATTTGCTAGACTGACAACGACAATTTGGCTGAGACCCTGAAGGTCGGGATGGCTCTGATACCAATTGTAACTACCTCGAATTACGCTCTTAGTTACAAGCACGGATGAGCGGAATGGTTAAAATAGTACGGTGGGGCCCAAATGCCACTCACAGTAGACCTTTCGGCCGTCCTAACCATTTCCAAACATCGGGACAAGAACGAGCGGCGAATCGGCAAAGCGAAGGATCAACTACATACACAAATGAGTATGTATGCAAGCCACCATACAATAGTCCTCAGAGCCATTCCATCTAAAAGAAATAGAAATATTGCAACGCCATACGGCAAGATCCAAATATCCTAGATAGATATAATAGTTTAGGATATCTCCTCATACATCAAACATCAGTATCGGTGAGCGGAAAACAAGATCCGATTAAGGATAAGAAGCAAATCGGCATAAGATGCCCGTAAATAAACACATCCATACAAATCTCACGGATCCCGTTCCGGAATCTCTACACAGTGATCGTTGCCAACATCGTCGTCTCCTCCACCCGGTATCCATCTTGCGAGTTTACATTCATCTGAATCAAACAATTTATCGTGTGAGACCCTAGGGGTACTCAGCAAGTCTTTATGCCTCTAAAGGGGACACAACCTGGGGTGACGCAATTGCAGCGAAAGATAATACCTAACAGTTCTATAGATACTCACTAACCATCCGCCTAACCATAGATAGATGGATGTCCGTGACTTAATAACAACAGTTATAACGGTAATATTAACAGATCCATCCTCCTCCTCGCTTACCAACGAGGAAGCGGACGAACAACCCCCCATCCGTTGGCAGTTTTATTATCCATTCCATGAGTGTTGCACTATTTACTAGTCAGATACTTAGTCAAATTAAAGCGGTACTTTAGTTATACTTGTCTATGATCGAGAAACTGTGCTCCAAGTCGTCCATAACCGCGGACACGGCTTTCAGAAAGTTTTACCCTGCAGGGGTGCACAAATAGCAACACACACTCGATCAACCTCGGAAAAACCAAATCAAAACCCAACGAGGCAGTCACGACAAAGCGATCACAGGATTCAGAAATATTTCAGGGGGCCACCCCATTAAGCTACCATAGCGAAGTTGGCCGACTCGAGACGGACTCAAGGTTTGTGTGGGCCTGTAAGCATCGGGAACCCGAAAGTGTGACTGGTCTTGTCGATACAGCGAAAACGTGTCACAGACCTAAACAGCACAGGTGCTCCACGCACAATTTTAAATAAAGCAGTAAAGCATGGCATAAGTACAGGATAGTAATAAAGCCCCAAACTAATTGTGGCCCCAAGAAATAAGAATGAATCAAGCTCTGGCTCAGGGGGGTTCATAAGCCTCCCGGATGTGGATAGCGCGAATATTCAAGGAACAAGAATCAAGTACTCGGGGTCCTACGGGACACAAGTGAGCATGAAAAACCAAATAGCAGATATTGCTCACCGGTGCCACTTTCATTAGTTATCCCATTACTACTCAGGTTAAGTTGTTTAGGTACCTCGTTATCCATCAGACACTCACATACCCTACACATGCTGTTCTACGACCCGCATGGCTCAAACAACTCCTGTAGTAATGGCTCATGGGATGGAGGAACAAGCTTCGGTGGGGTTTAAAAGTAAAGGCTATGCAGTACTTGGGATTCAGTTTAATGCAATCGCGACTCAATGATGCAAGAATAAGATAGAGGCAATAGGTACTATATGTATGCAAGCATGTGGTAGTGCTTGCACAGCTCAGTTGAAGCGAGAGAAGGATCCGGTAGTGCTCACGGGTTTCTTGATATATCCACCTTTCGGCGTCTATTCGAAGAACCAAACAAACAAGGGCCAACATAAATAAAGTGCACAAGCATATGAATAAAATGCGTCAAGCAAACAATCATGCCATGATGAATGATGCACAATTTGCATGGCAATAAAGTAGCATGGCATGGGTGAGGTGTGGAATACAAGAAATAAACATTTTATGGGGTTTTACTCATATTTAAACCTCATATAAGTTGCTGTATACTTTATATTTATATGATGCATGCTGCAATTCAGAACATGGAATGCATAAACAGAAAGGTCTCGTCGAGCTGATCATTTTAGACATATTATTTGTCAAATTCGGAGTTATAAAACAAAAGTTATTAATTAAATAAGGAAAAGGGCATTTTATTGTAATTTTAATCAACTCGAAAATTAAAGTGTTCAAAATATATTTTGAAAGGCATATTTGAATTCCTCTCATTTTTCTGATTTCAAAACATATATCATTTGTAATATTTGGATTTATAATTTAAAAGTTATTTAAAAACAAATTGAATTTGAATTTAAATCAAAATTTGAAAAGTTTAATATAAAACAGAAAACCTTTTGTTACTCTGGCAAACCTAGCCATAGACACAGTAGTGGGGCCAGTCGACTGGGCACGCTGCTGAAAAACCTTTTGCACTGATACGCCCAGCCATGGTGGATGACAGGTGGGGTCCGAGGCTTTCACGACCCACACGCCAAGGCGAAAAGCTGCCACGCTTGCACAATGGGGACTGCGGGTTGATGAAAAAGAAGGCTGGGTCCCTCTTTGCAAAAACGCCACGGGAGGCTGACAAGTGGGTCTAGAGGGAGCGCGAGTTTAGGGAATTAAAAAGGGGGGGCTAAGTGTAAAGTGGCAACGGCCCTGTACTGTTGTTCTTCTCTGCACCGAGCGACAGATCGGTGATCGGCCGGCGCAGAGCGCGGCACGGGGGATCGAACTCGCGACCGATCTCTCGCGCGCAGGCGACAGCGACCAATGCGGCTCGGAGGGGTTGCTGGTAGGAGAGGGTCGCGCGGATAGATATGCTTCTGCGACGCCACGGCGAGGAGAACCGACCGCGACGCCGGCGCACAGAGGGCGTTCGACGGAGTGACCGGCGCGTACAGGAAACGACGGTGGAAAGGAAGGTGTCGGGGGGAAACGGGGGCTCACCACGGACTCGTCGTAGGGCTCGGATCGGGACGGGGAGCAGCAGGCCGACGACGATGCAGAGGCCGGCGGATCTAGGGTTTTGCGTCGGGCGTCGCTGGTGCTGGCGGCTGTGGCGCTCCTCCTCCACGTCGGCGTGTCCAGGGCGAAGCAGAGAGGTTCCCTTGGTCTTCCAGGCCACCTCCTCGACGCGCTCGCCGGCCAGAGCGACGAGGAGCAGAGGTAGACGATGGTGCTGGCGATTCCGGCGAGGAGAAGGGGTGGCGTCAGGGAGAGGAAGGAGAGGAGAGGCAGGGGCTCTGGGGTGGATCTGGAGAGGCATAGGAGACGTGTGGGAGGAGGAAAAAGGAGGGAGGGAGGAGGAGCAGCCGTGGCAGGGGTAGATAAGGGTGGCGTCGGTGCCACCTTTTTCTCTTCTCCTCTCATGTGGTGGCTCGGTTGGGGTAGCTAGGGCTGGTCCAGGGCAAGGCAGAGAGACTGCAGGGTGGGGCCGGCGTGGCGGTGGGGCTACCTGGCAGGTAGAGAGAAGAGAGAGGGTAGGGAGCTCGGGTTAGGTAGGGCTAGGGTTAGGAGAGGCTCGGGTTAGCTAGGTCTAGAGAGAGGAGAGGTGGTCTCGGGTTAGGGGGTGGCTCGGTTTGGCTAGAGGGGGTGACATGGTAGATGGTGATAGGGGTAGGTGATTAGGGTTAGTGTTTGGGTAGACATGGCACCTTCCCATGTGAGGTTAATAAGATGGAGATGGGAGAGGTAGGGTTTGGGGTAGGGTGATGATGTGCACAAGGTGATGGTTAGAAGAGAGCAAGAGGGTAGCTAGAAGAGGCATATGATGGCCAAAAAGAGGGTGAGATAGAGAGGGTTGTGTAAAAGCAAGGGAAATCGAGCTAAAGAGAAAAAGAATACTCCACTCAAAAATCCAGGAAAAATAGAACCCAAAGAAAAGAAGATGGTAGAGATCTTGCATGGCCCATGCATGAATAGTAAATGCCATGTTTATTCTTGTGAAAACAATATTGTCAACATGGCATTATTCTTATGCATTCCAAAAATATGGAATAAGACAAGCTAAAAGAATTAAAAGGATGCAGCATGTGGAGTAGATGGAGATGATCATATTTGATTCTAATTGGGACTTGCTAGTGTGTATATTCCACTAGATGTTTAATAGTCCCAAAAAAATATCCCAACATGAGCATAAATCCCTAATAATCCATATGGAAGCTAGAAAAGGGTCCCACTCACAAGGCATGCAAAGATGGCCATGTGGCTCTCATAAACCAATAATGTGGAAACAATATGGTGCATGTATGAGAGCATGGGGAGATAGAATTGGATCCATCCCAACCCACATGAGCTAGAGGTAAAACCCAATAAAGTGCAAAGCTCATATTTAGTTGGATGGTGGAATTATAAGGTGGTGAAAGAAAGGGTGGTGGAGTGGAATGAAAGATATGCCCCCAACTCAACTTGGGCATTTAAACAATATATCAATAACCAAATACAATATCAAGAGGAAAATACAATTTACAATGCATATGAGAGGAGATCCAAATTGAAAAGGGTTTTATATGATGCTCAAATGCAAGGTGGCATGATGACATGAGCATGATATAATTATGATGCAACAATTATATATAGGAAGTAGCATTAATATAGACTAGGCTAGTAGCATTGCAATTGTTAGACAATTGGGATGCTACAACTCTCCCCCACTAAACAAGAATCTCTCCCCGAGATTCCTAGGAAAAAGAAAACAACACCAGGAGAGGCGGGTGTTCGAACGAAGGTGACCCTCACGTTCCCAAGTTGATGAACAACGGAATGGTGCGACCACTACACCTTGCAAAACTTGCTAGACTTGTTGCGAGTCTTGCGTTTTGCTTGAGAAGCAACGGTTGGAAGAATTGAAGGATTGTCGTGATACAAGGAGGATAGGATGGACATAACTCCGGTTTTCTCAAGAAACATGATAAAAGAATAAACCACTTGTGAAAGAAAAGGAAAAGATGATGTATCATGAATAAAGAAGACACACCGTTAAGATTAAAGATTTACTGATACTAGAGAGGATGAATCTTTGTCTCGCCGGAAGAAAGAGCTAGGTTGGAGAGATTGAACCACTATGACAATAGCATCGTATCTTCTCTCGGATTTGAGAAATGAAGTACGGAAATAATATTGCCTTCAAACAATAGAGTCCCTTGCTATCAACAGAAAGATTTAGTTAGACATCGTCGGATTAGATTCTTCTTGCGCCGGTAAGAACCACAGGATCACGCAATTGAGGTGCGCGGATATAACTTCCAGAGACGGATGTGAAGCCATATCATGGTGGAAACCCGAGAAGCAAAGAATATGGAGGATCTGGAGTTTATTGTAGAGATACTTATTGCTTTCTTTAGCCTTGAGGCTAACGCAATAGATTTGCGGCTGATGGCATCAACCATAATTGGCTTTACCACGAGAAAGGATTAACAAAAGGAAGTCAAATATATACTTCATCCATCTTGTTGACGATGTCGAACACTAGTGGAATGAAGGGGAACTGAGAAGATATTGCATTTGCTCCTCCTGCGTGTCGGCGTGTCCAGGGCGAAGCAGAGAGGTTCCCTTGGTCTTCCAGGCCACCTCCTCGACGCGCTCGCCGGCCGGAGCGACGAGGAGCAGAGGTAGACGACGGTGCTGGCGATTCCGGCGAGGAGAAGGGGTGGCGTCAGGGAGAGGAAGGAGAGGAGAGGCAGGGGCTCTGGGGTGGATCTGGAGAGGCAGAGGAGATGTGTGGGAGGAGGAAAAAGGAGGGAGGGAGGAGGAGCAGCCGTGGCAGGGGTAGATAAGGGTGGCGTCGGTGCCACCTTTTTCTCTTCTCCTCTCACGTGGTGGCTCGGCTAGGGTAGCTAGGGCTGGTCCAGGGCAAGGCAGAGAGACTGCAGGGTGGGGCCGGCGTGGCGGTGGGGCTACCTGGCAGGTAGAGAGAAGAGAGAGGGTAGGGAGCTCGGGTTAGGTAGGTCTAGGGTTAGGAGAGGCTCGGGTTAGCTAGGTCTAGAGAGAGGAGAGGTGGTCTCGGGTTAGGGGGTGGCTCGGTTTGCTTAGAGGGGGTGACATGGTAGATGGTGATAGGGGTAGGTGATTAGGGTTAGTATTTGGGTAGACATGGCACCTTCCCATGTGAGGTTGATAAGATGGAGATGGGAGAGGTAGGGTTTGGGGTAGGGTGATGATGTGCACAAGGTGATGGTTAGAAGAGAGGAAGAGGGTAGCTAGAAGAGGCATATGATGGCCAAAAAGAGGGTGAGATAGAGAGGGTTGTGTAAAAGAAAGGGAAATAGAGCTAAAGAGAAAAAGAATACTCCACTCAAAAATCCAGGAAAAATAGAACCCAAAGAAAAGAAGATGGTAGAGATCTTGCATGGCCCATGCATGAATAGTAAATGCCATGTTTTTCTTGTGAAAACAATATTGTCAACATGGCATTATTCTTATGCATTCCAAAAATATGGAATAAGCCAAGCTAAAAGAATTAAAAGGATGCCCCATCTGGAGTAGATGGAGATGATCATATTTGATTCTAATTGGGACTTGCTAGTGTGTATATTCCACTAGATGTTTAATAGTCCCAAAAAAATATCCCAACATGAGCATAAATCCCTAATAATCCATATGGAAGCTAGAAAAGGGTCCCACTCACAAGGCATGCAAAGATGGCCATGTGGCTCTCATAAACCAATAATGTGGAAACAATATGGTGCATGTATGAGAGCATGGGGAGATAGAATTGGATCCATCCCAACCCACATGAGCTAGAGGTAAAACCCAATAAAGTGCAAAGCTCATATTTAGTTGGATGGTGGAATTATAAGGTGGTGAAAGAAAGGGTGGTGGAGTGGAATGAAAGATATGCCCCCAACTCAACTTGGGCATTTAAACAATATATCAATAACCAAATACAATATCAAGAGGCAAATACAATTTACAATGCATATGAGAGGAGATCCAAATTGAAAAGGGTTTTATATGATGCTCAAATGCAAGGTGGCATGATGACATGAGCATGATATAATTATGATGCAACAATTATATATAGGAAGTAGCATTAATATAGACTAGGCTAGTAGCATTGCAATTGTTAGACAATTGGGATGCTACAGTGAGGGACGGCTGGAATTCGCCATTGAGCTCGTCGGAGCAGAGGGGGTTCACAAGCGAAATTGCGGCAGCCCGGTGGCTCTCTAGCAATGGTATGTGAGGAGAAAGGGAGAGGGGAGGAGGCGATGAAATGGGCTAGGTTAGGGGGCTGAATCAATGCGGTATTCAGGTGAATTTAATCTGCGAAATCAAAGCTAGAAACGGCGAGAGATGGGGAGGAACGGGTCGCGCTGTGGAAGAAGATGAACTGGCAGGTGGGGTAGCGTCGTCAGCGAGAGAGAGAGAGAGAGAGTTACGCGTTGGGGTCCAAGGTCAGTGAGAGCACATGTCGTTCTGTGGGTGAGAGAGAACGGTTTGGGGAGAGAGGGAGTGGGCTGGCTGCTAGGCCTGTTGGGCTAGGGTTAGATGGGCTGGGTTGTTTCCCTTTTTTTTATTCTTTTTCTAATTTCTTTTCTGTTTTGAATTTATTCAAATGATTAAAACTCTTGTTTTAATACAAATAACTATCAAATCTTTTCATTAGGTTTATCTGTTTATTAATATATTTATGTAATCTATTTTAGAATAATTCCTTTTTATTGTTTTATGGTTTATTATTTATTTAAAATGGGCACTTGTCTTTATTTAACTAAGATTTTAAATATAGTTTCAAACTTCGATTTGAATTATAATTTTTACTAAACCTTTTTCAGTAGGTTATTTATTCATTAGTGCAAATAATTCACTTGAATTATTATTTAAAATATTTTAATATGATTTAATGTTCATTTAAATTGGGCATTTGTCTTTATTCAAATAAAATCAAATATGGTTTTAAATCCATATAAATTTTATTCAAATAATTCTTTTTAAGTTAATTAGATAACTTTTTAATCCATTTTGGCAAATTCAAATTTATTATTTTCTCATGATTTAATTAATCATTTACTTTAGGGATTTGTCTCCATTTAAATTTAATTAGAATATGGTTTAATCCCAAATGTTTTATTTGATTATTCTTTATCCCTTTATTTTATTTGGATTTGAATTATCTTTGTTCCATTTTCTTATTGATTTAAGTCAAGTTTTTAAATTGTCTTCTAAAAAATTTCCTTGGGATTTATCATTTAATTTAGGCAATTTTTCTTTATTTAAATAAAATTTGATATTATTCAATCCTTATGATTTTATTTAATTAATATTTTACCCTTATTTATTATTCAATAATCTTTCATTTTATTTGTTTATGGATTTCACCAAGCTTTAATTGGATTTTAAATATTCCTTATTTATTTATTTATTTTCTTCCTTTGCCTTATTAAATCCATATCTTTTTATTTATAGATCCAAAATTGGTGATTCCAATTTGTCTAATTTTATTTAATATTTTTTATCTCTTTAAATCCTTTTAGGATTATTTTGCTCATAATTTGGTATGGATTTTAGATAGGAGCTTTATTATCCTTGTAATTTATTTTCTTTATCTTATTAAATTCATAAGTTTTTATCCATGTCTCCAAATTAAATGAAACCAATTTCTATGGTTTTATAATATTTTTATTTATCACTTTTGATCATTTTAAAATGATTGTTGCTGAATTTTTTATATGGATCAAATCCATAGTCTTAGAGAGATCTTGGAAATTATTTTCTTCCATTAGGTTTTTAGGGTTTTGGTTTACTTTTCCAAATGTTTAAATTTCAAGATACCTTCATTGATGAATGCATTTCTCTTGATTGAAATTTTGTTTGATTCAATTTTTTGTTCAAGAAGGGTTTTTATGTTTCCATTTAGAAACAAAAAGTTTCTTTTCACCCGAAATTTAAACATTTGTTTCTTTTGTTTATTTATTTTTCACTTTACAAAATTTGGGATGTGACAGGCTACCACCCTTAAAAGAAATCTCGTCCCGAGATTTGGGAAGGCTAGAGGTTACAAGTTGATTCAATACAACTAGGGTACTACCACCCTTAAAAAGTTTTCAACTAATTAGATCTTGGCTTACTTGGGATCTTGATGTAACTTCTCTGGACAGTTGTTGGCATACTGTCCTTTGCTTCCACACTTGAAATATTTGACAAGGTTGATGTCTTGAGGTATCTTCTTCTTCTTTTCTCGACATTCATTGGCATATTGTCCCATCTCTTTGCAATTGTAACATTGCTCTTGGGTAATGTCCTTCTTGCTAGGGTCGGGGAATTTCTTATTCTTCTTCTTCTTGGGTCTCTCCAAAGCAAGGAGTTCTTCTAGTTCATGCTCTTCATATCTCACCACAAAGGTGGGAAATCTTTCTCTCTTCTTGGGGCAGTTACTAGAGATATGACCTTCTTCTCCATAAGAGTAGCAACACTTTGTGGTCACTTTGTATGTGGCTCTACGAGGCATCGTTCTGACTTTGCTGTCACATCCCAAAATTTTCCAAATTTTGAAATGTGAAAAATAAATAAACAAAATAAATAATTGTTGAAATTTAGGGTGACAAGAAACTTTCTGTTTCTAAATGGAAACATTAAAACCCATCTTGAACAACTTTGAATAAAATTTGAATCCAACAAAAAATTCAAATCAAGTAAAATGCATTATTCATAAAGGCATCTTGAAATTTAAACACTTGGAAAATAAAACCAAAACCCTAAAACCCTAATGGGAGATTTCCAAGATATCTCTAAGACCATGGATTTGATCCATATAAACTTTGTCAACAAACATTTATAAATAATCAAGAATGACAAATGGAAATATTATAAAACCATAGCAATTGATTTCATTCAATTTGTAACCATAGATAAAATCTTATGAATTTAGGAAATTAAATTTCCAAAGCTATTAAAGCACCTATCTAATAATCCATACCAAATGGTGAGCAAATAATCCTAAAGAGATTTAAAAAGGATAAACCAATATTAAATAAAAATATACAAATTGGAATCACCAAGTTTGGATCTTTAAATAAAAAAAGATATGGATTTTATAATATAAGTAAAAGAATAAATAAACTGTAACACCGCGGTTCTGAAAAGATCGTGGCTTCTATGTGACATGCCAATCCCTGGATCGGTTCATTGGCCCACAATAGAATAAGATGAATAACATAGCAAAATATCCGTGTATCATAAATAACGAAGATCCAGAGTACCATTATTACAATAAAAGCTTAGCCCAAAGCTAGCTCAAATTATTCAGGTAGCAACATAAATAAAGTAAATCCTCCATTCTTCAAATTGCCCACAAGTGAACAAGTGCCGAGTGGAGTACCGTGGCCTATATCGATTACTCAGAATCGGAATAACCTGCAACATGAAACGTAGCAGCCCCGAAGGGTCAATACATGGAATGTATGGCAAGTAGAGCTAGTAACGGAGACAATAGTACTAACATCTACATGCATATTTGGCAAGTGGAGCGTATAAAGCTTGCATTTGCAAATACGTTTGTCCTACTTTCATAAACAGTTTTTGATTTTCTTTGAAAAGATCCCAATTAAGTTAACCCAACAATATTAAAACAATTATGAAGTTGGAATGAGCGAGAAACATGTCATGGAATCAATATCAAGCAACTCAGTTGTCCATAACCGGGGACACGGCTAATCGATTAGATTATACACCTGCAGGGGTTAGTACACTTACCCATGTGACTTGGCCAGCCAGCTCGTACCATCACTCTCATTTTGAGTGGTGATCGGAGAAGTTCAAGAAGAGACTGTTAGGAAGTAGCTCCTCAATCCCGGCCGCACCGTCCAACCTACCAAAATTCTACATCTCTGGATCGCGGGTTCGAGTTACCACAACCTACTAAGTCCAACCAACCGCCCATTTCATTATTGGCACATGGTTGTACCGTAAGCTACACAATAAAAGCCAATCATTCTCTCTTGATACCGAGTGCCTTTCATAATGAAACCACCAAAAATTATCAATACCATCACACCCAGGAGATTCATTGATTAAGTTGTTTTAGTTTTCACAAACCAATACTTTTAGAAACAAGTTTCAGTGATGTAACCCAGCCCTCGTTCATCATAGCATGGCTAAGCACATCTACCAACGGTGGCTCATCTACAAGGAAGGCCCTACCACATAATAGGACATAGCATAGCGATAGTATCATCCTACACATGCAACTACAAAATACACAACAATGCATTAAAAATAGTAGGACAATATCATGAACAAGGTAGCATCTACTTGCCTTGGTTATAGCGGTCGGAAGAACAATCCACACACGAGCAAGCGTTGCACTCGTCACAATCTACACGATACAATTGCAATCATAAACAAACAATCCAAAAGCATATGCAACAAAGATGATGCATGAGGTATGCAAGGCAAGTGAATTGGTGCTACAGCTGCACCACATAATCCTATTCAATAATACTACTGATTGCATGCATGAAAAATAGTTTTAGCGCAAGGAAAACTATTACGCAAAAAGTAATGCTCAAAACTAGAGCTAGAACTCAATTAATTCGCTACCGGTAGTATACTGTTTGTAAAATCTTGGGAAAATTCTACCGCACAGGCATTGCTATTTAGAAACAGTACCAACTGGAATTACTCAAAAAGGAATTATAAAACTCCCCGAGTAATTAAAACACTGCAGAAAGCCACTAGATAGTTTCTGCAGAAGTTTTTACTGTAAGCCTATCTTTTTAATTCACGATGATATTCCCCTCGTTCCACTGAATCCAGGGACATATCATACGCAATTTTTGGAGTTACAGATCTTTTTCTACGAATTAATTACTCCCAAAAGGCCATTAACCCATTTGATTAAACTGTACTAAATCTTGCTGCAAAAGTGTGAAACAATGGTACATAAAGATTCTACACGACTTACTAAATCTACACATATTTTATTTGCAATTTTTGGCCCAGCGGTTTAATTTCTATGCAATTTACAAGTTTCTGCCGAAATCTGCCAACTAAATCGATTAAAGAAAATACCCGATCAATCGTTGGTGGTCCACATCTTCTTGTTGGGGCGCTGACTGGACGTCTGACTAGTCAACGCCTGGGGACTGACCGGTCAACGGCTGATCTGGACCGCTGATCTGAGATCCAACGGTTCCCAGAGATGGCGGCTGCGGACTCACCGGAAACGAACGGCGGCGAGCTCGGGACGGTGGCGGCGATCGGTTCCGGCGACGGCGGTTCCTGTGCGGAAGAAAGCGATCAGCGCGCGGATCGAGGCAGTCAACACGACGGCTGCGCGGCGGCTGCGCTGTGGCGGCACGCGTAGCGGCGAGTGGTGCTGCTTGGCGCTGGCAGCCTTGACGAGCGGCGCTGGCGTCTGGCGCAGCGCGGCGGCAGCGGCGTGTGCGGCGTGGCGGGTGAGCGGCGTGGGCGGCACGCACTGAGGCGGCGGCGAGGTTCGTGGCAGGTCGGGCACGGAACCCGGCTTGGTGCGGCCTCTTATGTGGGGCCTCCTCGCGGGGTCCTACGCGGCCTCTTTTGGTCCGTTTCTTTTCCCCTTTTCGCAAATACTAAAGCCTCCGTAACTTTTTCGTACGAGCTCCGAATTGGGCGATTTTTGATCCTAATTTTTTGTAAAATCGAGGGGAACAACCTAGGGTCAAGGGTTGAGTGAAACCTCTAGGCTACAAGGGTGGACAACACAAGTCCTACTAAATCCTCCCGCAAGAGCCTCATAGTAAAATAGAATAGGGTTTAGAAAATAGCGTTTTGCCGAATCTTTTCAATCGATGGTTTTGCATGGTAAAGTATGATGCAATTGCATGAATGATATGCAGAACCAAATCTAAAATTTGGGATGTGACAAGACTAACCCCCTTAAGATGAATCTCGTCCCCGAGATTCGGCGCGGCTAGCAAATAGGTGTGGGTAGTCCTCTCGGATGTCGTCCTCACGCTCCCAAGTGGCTTCCTCTTCAGTGTGGTGGTTCCACTGCACCTTGCAAAACCTGATCTTCTTGGTACGGGTAGTCCTATCCGCTGTCTCCAGAATCTTGACCGGTTTCTCCTCATAGGTCAAGTCATTCTCAAGCTGAACCTCTTCTAGTGGTACAGTGCCTCTCAATGGTGTATCCACCATCTCCGGATGGCACTTCTTCAGCTGGGACACGTGGAACACATTGTGAACAGCGGACAGAGCCTCTGGCAACTCCAACTGATAAGCAACTTCTCCTTTGCGTGCTAAGACCCGATATGGTCCAATAAACCGTGGTGCCAGCTTACCCTTAATTCCAAATCTCTTGATTCCACGAAGTGGCGACACTCTGAGGTATGCTCTATCACCTATCTCATACACCACTTCCTTGCGCTTGGCGTCAGCGTAGCTCTTCTGCCTTGATTGTGCTACCTTTAGCATGTCCCTAATCAAGGCAACCTTCTCCTCAGCGTCCTTGATCAAATCAGGTTCAAACAACTGGCGTTCTCCTACTCCATCCCATAGCAATGGTGTTCAGCACCGTTTCCCATACAACACGTCGAACGGTGACGTCTTGATGCTGGTTTGATAGCTGTTGTTGTAGGAAAACTCAGCATATGGCAAATTCTCATCCCAACTAGAGCCATGAGCCAAAGCGCATGCTCTCAGCATGTCCTCCAAAATCTGATTCACCCTCTCGGTGCATCCATCGACCATGGGTGAAGCAGCTGCTAAACTCCAATCTAGTACCAAGTGACTCGTGCAGCTGGCGCTAGAAGTGTGAGGTAAATTGGGTTCCTCTATCAGATACGATACTCTTGGGAACTCCATGTAGGCACACAATCCTGTCCATGTAAATCTTGGCCAACTTCGCACTTGTGTAGGTTGTCTTCACCGGTATAAAGTGGGTTACCTTGGTCAAATGGTCGACCACTACGCAAATAGAGTCATATCCTGACATGGTCCTGGGCAATCCTGTGATAAAATCCATTCCCACTCTATCCCACTTCCAATCCGGCACGGGCAATGGCTGTAGCAGTCCTGCTGGCTTCTGGTGTTCCGCTTTCACTCGGCTACATACATCACATAGGGCAATATGCTCTGTGATGTCTCCCTTCATGTTGTTCCACCAGAATCTGTCCTTTAGGTCCATATACATCTTCGTATTGCCCGGATGTATGGAATACGACGAGTCATGAGCTTCCTGCAGAATCAACTTCCTTATCTCGGGATCGTTGGGGACGCACAAACGATCTCCATACCACAAGGTTCCTTGCTCATCCTCGCGGAATTCCCTTGCTTGACCCTCCTTCATCTTTTCCTTTACTTCATCTATCTCTTTGTCTCCCACTTGAGCTTTCCTGATTCTGTCCAGTAGCGTTGGTTGGACTTCCATCGTTGCTAAGTATCCTTCAGATACTAACTCCAGTCTAAGGTCCTTGAATTGCTTGCACAAATCCTCAGGCAAGTCACCAATTGTCAATCCATTGGCGTAAACCTTCCGGCTCAGAGCATCTGCTACTACATTGGCCTTTCCTGGGTGGTATTGCAGATTCATATCATAATCTTTGATAAGTTCCAACCATCTCCTTTGCCTCATGTTCAGTTCCTTCTGCGTGAATATGTACTTCAGGCTCTTGTGGTCGGTGTACACATCACAGTGTTTTCCTATTAAGTAATGCCTCCATACCTTGAGCGCATGAACCACTGACACTAACTCCAAGTCGCGTGTGGGCTAATTGCGCTCATGGTGTTTAAGTTGTCGCGAGGCATATGACACTACTCTCCCATCTTGCATCAGCACACTCCCAAGTCCCTGTCAAGAAGCATCGCAGTACACTTGGAAATCCTTCTAAAGATCTGGTAAACACAGAACAGGTGCGGTTACTAGTCGATGCTTCAGTTCCTGAAAGCTGGCTTCACACACGTCTGACCATTCAAACTTCCTCTCCTTCTTCAGAAGTTCTGTCATTGGCTTAGCAATCTTGGAAAAAAATTCAATGAAACTCCTGTAATATCCAGCGAGTCCCAGAAAGTTGCGAATCTCTCCCGCATTCTTGGGTGCTTCCCACTCTGTCACTGCAGTCACTTTGCTTGGATCAACAGCGACTCCTTCTCCTGACACTACGTGTCCAAGAAACCCAACAGTGTTAGGCCAAAATTCACACTTGCTGAATTTGGCATACAGCTTGTGTTCCCTCAGCTTCTCCATAATCAGTCGCAGATGTTTCTCATGCTCAGCATCATCCTTGGAATATATCAGTATGTCATCAATAAACACCACCACGAACTTGTCCAAATACTCCATAAATACCTTGTTCATCATGGTCATGAAATATGCCGGGGCATTCGTTAGTCCAAAAGACATAACCGTATACTCATATAAACCATACCTAGTGGTGAAGGCGGTTTTTGGTACGTCCTCCTCCCGGATCTTCAATTGGAAGTAACCAGATCACAAATCAATCTTGCTGAACACCTTTGCTCCTTCCAGTTGATCAAACAAATCATTTATGTTCGGCAGGGGGTATTTGTTCTTGATAGTCACTTCATTCAGCGAGCGATAGTCCACCACTAATCTCTTGGTGTTGTCTTTCTTCTCCACAAATAGAACAGGTGCACCCCATGACAACGAACTAGGCTGAATGAATCCCTTGTCCAACTGCTCTTTCAGCTGCTTCTTCAATTCCTTCAGCTCATCCACATCCATCTTCTATGGTCTCTTTGCTATAGGTCATGTTCCCGGCATCAGGTCGATGAGAAACTCTACTTCCCTGTCAGGTGGCATCCCTGGCAGCTCTTCCAGAAACACGTCAGGGTAATCCCTAATCACTGGCACAGTATCCTTGCTAACCCCCCTTAAGATAATTCAACTTACAGCTTCGTGGTCGCACAGCTGACTTGAATCTAATCCTCTTACCATCCGGGGTTTTGAGTGAAACAACTCGCTGTGCACAATCTATGTGTCCCTCATGCATAGACATCCAATCCATACCCAGAATAACGTCTAACCCCTGTGATTCCAACACTACCAAATGTGCAATGAAGTTGTTTGTTCCAATCCTCACAGTTAAGTCGCGGCATCCCGCGCTAGCTATCATATCTCCTCCAGGTGAACTCACTCTAATAGACCTTTTCATAGACTCAGTAGGTAGCTTATACTTATCCATGAATGCCCTTGATATGAATGAATGCGATGCACTAGTATCGAAAAGTATAAGTGCAGGGTGAGTGTTGATTGGAAACTTACCAATCACAAGGTCAGGCTCATCTGGAATCTCCTCCACATTCATGTGGTTCACTGTGGCCTTCTCGTTGTTGGTTGGCTTCAGTCCTTTCCTCTCCGGACAGTTGTCAGGATAGTGTCCCTTCTGTTTACACTTGAAGCACGTCACCTCAGTCAGATCCTTCTTCACAAAGTTGCGATCAAGGTTGCGGTCATGTCCACCGTGTCCTCTCGAGTGGTGAGAGTGTCCTCCCTTGTGGCTGTGGTGGCTGCTCCTATGGTTGTCATGACGATGCCCATCGCCTCCGTGGTGGTGGCGGTCATGGCTCCCATGGTCACTCCCTCCATGCTTGGAGTATCCATCATATGAAGTGCGAGACTTGTGATGTGAACCAGAGTGGTGATTATTTCTCTTCCTCTTCCGGTTTTCCACTTGCTTGTGCTTCCCTTCCAAGATCCTGGCCTTGTCCATAAGTTCCTGGAAAGTAGGGCAGTAAACCACCAGTAGCTGCACTAAAAGCTCATCACTGAGGCCATCCAGGAATCTCTCCCTCCTTTTTGCATCAGTGTCAACATCCTCAGGTGCATAACGGGACAGGTTGTTAAACTCCTTAATGTACTCGGCCACGGTGCGATTGGTTTGGCGCAAGTTGCGGAACTCCTTCCTCTTCAGGCTCAGAACTCCTGAAGACACGTGGTTGGTCCTGAAACCTTCCTCAAACATTGCCCAAGTCACAGTATCCAGCGGGTGGGTGATCTGAAAAGTGTCCCACCAAGAAGCGGCTGGTCCCTCCAGTAGGTGAGCGGCAAACCTCACCTTCTCAGCATCAGTGCATCCAACAGTTACCAGATCCTTGTTGACTGAACGTAACCAGTCGAGAGCAACCATTGGTTCCATTGCAGTAGAGAACTTAGCTGGCCTTAGCCTCAGAAATCTGGTGAGAGCATCTCCCTGAGGCTGGTTGTTTCCATTGTTGTTGTTGTTCTGAGCTTCCATGAACTGGGTCATAACTTGGGTCAGCTGTGCCTGAGCTGCCATGAGCTGCTCCAACTCAGTGGGTTGACGGCGGGGAGGCACCTGCGGTTCAGCACAGGTAAGCTTAGAAAGAATCAACTACGATAATAGGATTCTACCCATGCATATGATCAAACAACAACTAACAATAGCAGACAATCACAAGCAAGCAACACATCAACAAACAAGTGATCCAGCAACATCCCGGGGTTATCCTAGCAGTATATACCTACTAAAATAGTTTTACAAGAGTTGGCAATGGTTAACCAAACAGTTGATCAACTAAACAACAAAAACAACAATCTGCCAAAACAGTCCAGCAGCGTTCCAGAATTTTTCTACCTGACTTACACTCGTCAGAAAATTTAGCTGATTTTTGCACATACAGTACAGAGAGTTTCGCATCAGCCCTATTTGTTTCAGATTTTTCCCAGTTACCATAAAAATATGAAAAATCATACAGTACTGCTGTATCAGCAGAAAACTTCAGCGAAAATAACACAGATAGTAACCAAACTTGCCATAACTCTTTCATAATGTTTTGCACAAATAATTCCTGGGATATTGGATTACACAAATAAGCAACTAAACACTCTTAAACTAACAGCAACTAAGTTTCACATCGATTGAGACTAATCCTAACGAGGACTAATTGGTGGACTTCTATCTACTCCTTAAAGAGGTTGCGATAGGTCCTTGCGGTCATGCGTTGGCGCTTCGGCCCACGGTTCAACCATGGCGGCGGAGTGTACACTTCTCCTGATCCATCACTTGAGATCTCAAACTCCACCTCTTCTGGATCCTCCTCTTCTTCTCCACTTTCAGCTGCAACTACAACAGCTTCATCTCCTCCACCATCATCGTCTCCATCATCATCATCATCTTCGTTCCCACTGTCATCATCATCCCCATTGTTGCCATCATCTCCATTGTCATCATCAGAGGGTGGATTCAGCTGTGCTTGGAGAGCGGCAATCTGGGCTGTCATAGCTTCAATAGTTTGATCCCTTTCCTGGACGGTCCCTTGCAACTGTTGTATGTTCTGGGTGTTCTCTTGCACAGTACCATGAAGATGAGCTATGGTTTCATCTCTGGCTATCACGGCATTCTCCAGAACTCCCACAGCTTCATGCAAGGTGTCAATCTCCTGTCCTTGGACCACCATACCATTGCTAGCAAAGTCTGCAATCTCCTTTATCATCATCACTTTCTCAGCTAGAGCTCCATTCTCCCTTTCCATGTCCTCTATGTGCCTCCGACGGGGCGGCATGTTGTTCCTGTCGCCCGGGGTAACCACAATGTGCCCATCTTCATCACGCCTTCCATAGTCACGGTAGGGTGAATCTGCTGGCAGTAGGTGTCGGACATGATGGCACTGGCGAGACAAGGCTTCATGTATGGCCAAGTTGATTCCAAGTCCCCAGTTGCAGTATGTCTTGGTGTAGATCAGATGCACAGGGTTTGGCAAGGCGGCATCTCTGAATATGAAGGTGGTGATCTCCCATGCATTCTCACCATATCCATAGGTGTACAGCCTTCTTCCCTTGAACATGGGCAGTGGCAATCCCAATGACTGCGAGAGCTGTGCTAACTGTCTTGCAAAGGGCCTTGGTGACTCCATGGTTGCATACTCAGTCCTGACTTCTCCCATCTATCAATTAAAAGAGGAAAGTGTGAGAATAGCATATGGTAAGAATTTACGAGAGTGAAAGGCATAAGATGAAAGACAGAGTTAACATAGGCTTTAATAATTCTATGGCTTCCTAATCCAATCCTAGGTCACGATCCTCGATCGACACGGGCTCTAATACCATCTTGTAACACATGATTACGAAAAGACCGTGGCTTCTATGTGACATGCCCATCCCTGGATCGGTTCATTGTCCCACAATAGAATAAGATGAATAACATAGCAAAATATCCGTGTATCATAAATAACGAAGATCCAGAGTACCATTATTACAATAAAAGCTTAGCCCAAAGCTAGCTCAAATTATTCAGGTAGCAACATAAATAAAGTAAATCCTCCATTCTTCAAATTGCCCACAAGTGAACAAGTGCCGAGTGGAGTACCGTGGCCTATATCGATTACTCAGAATCGGAATAACCTGCAACATGAAACGTAGCAGCCCCGAAGGGTCAATACATGGAATGTATGGCAAGTAGAGCTAATGTGGAGACAATAGTACTAACATCTACATGCATATTTGGCAAGTGGAGCTGTATAAAGCTTGCATTTGCAAATACATTTGTCCTACTTTCATAAACAGTTTTTGATTTTCTTTGAAAAGATCCCAATTAAGTTAACCCAACAATATTAAAACAATTATGAAGTTGGAATGAGCGAGAAACATGTCATGGAATCAATATCAAGCAACTCAGTTGTCCATAACCGGGGACACGGCTAATCGATTAGATTATACACCCTGCAGGGGTTAGTACACTTTACCCATGTGACTTGGCCAGCCCAGCTCGTACCATCACTCTCATTTTGAGTGGTGATAGGGAGAAGTCCAAGAAGAGACTGTTCGAGAAGTAGCTCCTCAATCCCGGCCTTGGTCCAACCGACCAACATTCTACATCTCTGGATACGCGGGTTCGAGTTACCACAACCTACTAAGTCCAACCAACCGCCCATTTCATTATTGGCACATGGTTGTACACGTAAGCTACACAATAAAGAAGCCAATCATTCTCTCTTGATACCTGGGTGCCTTTCCGCAATGAAACCACCAAAAATTATCAATACCATCACACCCAGGAGATTCATTGATTAAGTTGTTTTAGTTTTCACAAACCAATACTTTTAGAAACAAGTTTCAGTGATGTAACCCAGCCCTCGTTCATCATAGCATGGCTAAGCACATCTACCAACGGTGGCTCATCTATAAGGAAGGCCCTACCACATAATAGGACATAGCATAGCGATAGTATCATCCTACACATGCAACTACAAAATACACGACAATGCATTGAAAATAGTAGGACGATATCATGAACAAGGTAGCATCTACTTGCCTTGGTTGTAGCGGTCGGAAGAACAATCCACACACGAGCAAGCATTGCACTCGTCACAATCTACACGATACAATTGCAATCATAAACAAACAATCCACAAGCATATGCAACAAAGATGATGCATGAAGGTATGCAAGGCAAGTGAATTGGTGCTATAGCTGCACCACATAATCCTATTCAATAATACTACTGATTGCATGCATGGAAAATAGTTTTAGCGCAAGGAAAACTATTACGCAAAAAGTAATGCTCAAAACTAGAGCTAGAACTCAATTAACTCGCTACCGGTAGTATACTGTTTGTAAAATCTTGGGAAAATTCTACCGTACAGGCATTGCTATTTAGAAACAGTACCAACTGGAATTACTCAAAAAGGAATTATAAAACTCCCCGAGTAATTAAAACACTGCAGAAAGCCACTAGACAGTTTCTGCAGAAGTTTTTACTGTAAGCCTATCTTTTTAATTCACGTTGAGATTCCCCTCGTTCCACTGAATCCAGGGACATATCATACGCAATTTTTGGAGTTACAGATCTTTTTCTACGAATTAATTACTTCCAAAAGGCCATTAACCCATTTGATTAAACTGTACTAAATCTTGCTGCAAAAGTGTGAAACAATGGTACATCAAGATTCTACACGACTTACTGAATCTACACATATTTTATTTGCAATTTTTGGCCTAGCGGTTTAATTTCTACGCAATTTACAAGTTTTTACCGAAATCTGCCAACTAAATCGATTAAAGAAAATACCCGATCAAGCGTGTACATTGGTAGTCCACGTCTTCTTGTTGACTAGGCGTCTGACTAGTCAACGCCTGGGGACTGACCGGTCAATGGCTGATCTGGACCGCTGATCTGAGATCCAACGGTCCCCAGAGATGGCGGCTGCGGACTCACCGGAAACGAACGGCGGCGAGCTCGGGACGGTGGCGGCGATCGGTTCCGGCGACGGCGGTTCCTGCGCGGAAGAAAGCGGTCAGCGCGCGGATCGAGGCAGTCAACGCGACGGCGGCAGCTGCGGCGGGCGGCGGGCGGCGGGCGGCGGCGGCGTGAAGCGGCAGCAGCGCAGCAAATGATGTCTTGGTAATGGCGTGGTGCGGCGAGTCGGCGGCGGCGGTGTGTGGCGGCGGTGGCGCAGACTGGAGGCGGCGGTGCGCGGGGTTCGAGGCAGGCGGGTCGGGCACGGGAACCGAGGCGCGGGTGCGGCCTCTTATGTGGGGCCTCCTCGCGGGGTACTACGCGGACACGGGTCCAGATTTTTGGTCCGTTTCTTTTCCCTTTTCGCAAATACTAAAGCCTCCGTAACTTTTTCGTACGAGCTCCGAATTGGGCGATTTTTGATCCTAATTTTTTGTAAAATCGAGGGGAACAACCTAGGGTCAAGGGTTGAGTGAAACCTCTAGGCTATAAGGGTGGACAACACAAGTCCTACTAAAGCCTCCCGTAGGAGCCTCATAGTAAAATAGAATAGGGTTTAGAAAATAGCGTTTTGCCGAATCTTTTCAATCGATGGTTTTGCATGGTAAAGTATGATGCAATGGCATGAATGATATACATAACCAAATCTAAAATTTGGGATGTGACATAAACAAGGAATATCTAAAAGACAAATAAAATATTGGCCAAATCCATAAGCATATGGAATAAATATAAAGATGATCCAAATAAAATAATAGGATCAAGATAAAATCCTTAATAGAAATGATTAATTAAATCATGGGAATATAATAAATGGAATTTTCCCTAGTGGAATAAAAGTTATTTTAACTTTAAAGAAGTAAAAGAAGAATTTAAATAAAATTAATATGGTTTAAAACTATATTGAGTAGTATTTGAACTAAGGGAAATACACAATTTAACTGATTAATAAAACATATTAAAATGATTTAAAAAGAATTATTTTAACACCCGATTTGAATAAATAAAACCTACTGAAAAGGGTTAGTGAAAATTAGAATTCAAATAAAGGATTTGAAAATATACTTAATTTTATTTGATTAATGACATATGCTTGTTTTAATAAAGAATAAAACCATAAGAAGGATAAAAGAATTATTCCTAAAATAGGTAGTTAAAATACAAGTTTAAACAGTATGGAAATATACTGAACATTTTAAAAAGTTTTGTATTCAAAAAAGGTTTGAAATCATTTAAAAAAATCAAAACTGAGTAAAACCAACAGGAAAAAGAAAAATAAACAGAACAAAAAAATGATTGAAGCAGTCAGCCCAGCCCAACTAACCTATCTGGCCCAGCAACCAGCCCACTCCCTCTCCCGCAGGAAACGGTTCGCACCCAGACTTCCACCCACGCAGACACTGACTACTGGACCCCACCACTCCTCACTCTCTCTCACTGACCAGCCAACCCCACCCGTCGATCTTCGTCCTCACCCGCCGCGCCGACCACGCCCCTTGCCGGCCGTTTCTGCCGTTTAAAGCTCGAATCAATTTTGCGTCAATGCCGCGGCCTTTACTCCCTGCGACCACCCTCCCTTAAACGCCCATGCCCCCTCTATCTTATCCCCCAGACACCGTCTCCTCTCCGCCCCCAGGCCGGCTTGATTTTGCTTCGAAACTCCACTGCCTCCGACGCCCTCTGGCGGCGATTTCGGCCAAGTCTCGCCTCCCCATGCCCCCTAGCCACCACGAGACTACTCCCCATCGCCAGGCGCACAATCCAGTACCACCAGCTCGCTCGCGCTCGCCCTGCAACCTCGACTGCGTCTTCGCCAAAGCAGCACCGCCGTCTGTCTCCTCTCCGATGAGCTCCCTCGGTATTTTCTGACCTCCCCTTCTCCTCTCTGTGATGCTCCTGTGACCGTGACTCTCTTATGCACCTAACTATGCCCTCCGATTGTCCCAGCATGCCATAAATGCGCCCCTCGAGTCGAGACGCCGGACACAGACGACAACTACGGCGAGGAACCACCGGTGATTTAGTGCGCCCCTCGACAAGCGACTGCCACGTTGAGCTTCAGCACGTCTCAGCGAACCTGGTGAGCCTCCCATTCTCTCCCTCGCTTCCAGTAGCCATCGCAGCTCCATAGACCGAGCGTGCCGCCACTCACCGTCGCGGCACGCCGCCAGTTGTTGGTCGTTTGATCAACGGCCGTAGGATCTTGATCCATTGGCTACGATAGAACATAACTCGAAGGGGTATGATTGAACCTGTGTCGCTCGATCTATTTTAATCCAACGCTTCACAGCAGCCGATCCGAATGAAACGGTATGGACGAATCAGAACATTCCACGTGGCCAGGATTTTTTTTGGAAAACAGAATATAATCTATTAGATGTTTGATTTTGTAAATTGCATAACTTTAAATCTACATGTCCAAATTTTGCAAATTTTATATCAATGGAATCAGCAAAACAACTAATTTCCAACTATGCACTTTGTTTAGTAAATTGCTTCTGTTAAATTGGTTGTATTTGCAAAAACTTGTGTAGGCATATTTTGAACATAAAATTTATTCTAGAAATATTTTTAAGGTAAAATCTTTAGCAATTGGATTGTTTTGTACCTACTGACCATAGAAACCAACTTGTGGATTCAAAAACATATTTTGTGAAGCAAAAGAATAAATCTTTGAATTAGAGCATTTCTAGTTAAACAAAAATATTGCTTATGTGTTAAAAATGCTTTTTGAGTAAAACCTTTGAAAAATGATTAGATTTAAACTCTCTGACCCTAAAAACTAAGTTTTGAGAATTAAAAATATATTTGATGAACCCTATAAATTATTACTTTGCTAAAAAGCATTTTCAACAACATAAAATATTGATTTGGTATAAAAATGGTTTATAGGTAAAACCTTTTGCAAATGGTTTCAATATTAAACACTTGACCATTTAAAACACTAACATTTGTGTTTAAAAATGTATTTGTCAAACACTAGAAAATATTACTTTGGTTTGAACCATTTCTAGCAAAACAAAAATGACTTAAAATGGCCATTTTCACTAACTTGATATCAAATGGTTTTGCCACATTTATAAATGACCTTGCCACTTTTATAAATGACCAAAAGATATTTTATGATGTTAATAACCTATAGAATCCACTTTTCCAAAATAAAACAATCTTTGGCATGCTTGCATGCATTGCTTTGGTTTTATTATTCTATGTGATGATTTCTTGAATGGTAGATTGAATATTTGCTTGCTTGATTGAATTGTAGTGCAATTTGAAGTGTGTGACTATTACAAGATCAAGGAGTGAACTTATAATTCTCTACCAAAAAGTCAAGTGGTGCTTCATACTTTTGTCCCATTAATTTCACTATGCATTAGTGATATTTCTAAGACTTGCATGTAATTTTTGCTAAGTATAAACCATGCCATGGGAAATCCTAGCAGATGATACCTTAGTAGAATTATCCTAAGTTAAGATTCCTACTACCATCATGCTTAGCTTAGCTAGTAGAAAACAAGGGTGGATTATATCCATGCTATGGAATATTTCTAAGTCAAGGACTTGTGTTTGTTTAATAAAACAACTAAGTGAATGAATCACCTAGGTGGAATGGAAAGAATGGTTTGTGTTGAGTGGTTACGCAAGTCTAGTATGCTGGGGAAAACTTGGGCATCACCAAGTCCAGTATACTGGGGAAAACTTGGTATCTCACTTGTGGAATGCCACCTAGCAACAAAGAGATTTGAGATGTCAAATGTTGAGAAGCTTCAAGTGCAGACACTTGGCATTATGGGCTCTGCCTGGATCATATAGGTTGCAATAACTTAGCCAAATGGACAGTTGGTGGTAGGGGATGATAGTTTGGAACGCATCCATTCTGGTCTAAGGGAAGGCTTCTGAAAGATCTTGTCTTGGTGAAACCAAGTCTTGTGGGGAAAGTGCACCACCTCTGCAGAGTGTAAAATCTAAGTACTTAGCCATGTCCCTAGTAATGGACAATTTGTGCATCAAGACATGGAAGCTATCAAGAATCTCCTCATCCCAATTTCTAAGTTAAAAACTTGTGGTTGAACAAGGGTGAAGGTTCACCAATTTCTATTGGTGGTTCCTTGGGTGATTTTGACAAGCAAAAGCTTAGTGTTTTCAAATGATAAGGAAAAACTATTTTAGGCAAAGCAAGCCTAAGCTCCACCAAGCCAAATGCATATAGATGATAGACTCCACTATACTATCATAGTATCACTTGCCAATACAATTCAAATGTATTGACCCTTGTGGCTGTAACTTATTATGTTGTAGGTTTGTTTAATGTTAGAGAAGTATGTTGATTAGGATTACAAGTCTACAACCAACATGATTGCCTATGGCACTTTGAAGATGAAGGACCCCATGCTATAGTTAATTATGCTGCATTGTAATGAGATAACCAAATGATCTATGTAAGATGTAATGAATTATTTTATTCCTGGTTATAAAATTGTATTATGACCTTTGTTTCTTAATATTACATCTTAATTGTGGATGCTAGCTATTTATCCAGGGACTAGCATTGTAAACACAGGTATCTCTACCTTATTAAAGGTTGGGACCTCTACAGATGGTATCAGAGCACTGTGTTGCCTGTAGGATTGTAACCCTAGGATTGGACAAAAGCCCTTAGAAAAATAGGAGTTGTATTTGTTCCAAAACTTATTTACAAACAATCTTTTAAACTCTTTCCTCAACCTTGTTGGTTTTGATTCTACATCTCTTCTTTTTCAAACTTGATGGACAAAGCCTCCACATGAGCAAAGACTTTAAAAAGAGCAAAGACCTCATCATGAGCAAAGGACTCCACTAACTCAAATGACTTCTACTTCAGCATTATCAAAGACCACAACTTTATTTTCACTAAGGAATTCAACTTGGATATGACTAAGGACTACAAGTGAGACAAGAAATATTACTCAAGACTTGAAGACTAAGGAAACACAACTTAGAAGGAACTATCCTCACCTTTGAAGTTTTGTGACCAAGATGCAAGAAATCCTCCAAGGATAAAAAAATCTTGTTCATAAAGAATCAACTAAGAAGGATAGAATGATCACAAGTGAACCATATAGTTGGACCACCATACTAATGTTTAGATCAAACACACCAACTTATGTGGTGTAGAAAAAATATTTTGTTGCCTAAAAATGTGCTTGAACTTGTTGTTTGAGGGGAATGTTTGTTTGTGATTTCTTGCACATTGCTTGTGTGAATTGTGATGTGTATGATTAGAATTCTTCCTTGGAAATCTTTCGCCTATTCTAATCCCAATCCAACCCAAACAGATGACTACTCCAAGAAACTCCAACATCAAGGATGGTGACAACAACAACCAAGAGATGCACATGAGAGAACTCATAGTAACCCAAACCTAGTTGAACCAAGTGACAACTTAGTTTCTAGCCAAAAACAATGAGTTAGACCCAACCATGCAAAGGGTTTTGGAAACCCAAACCCAATTGATGCAAAAGGTGACAAATCAAATGATCAACATGGGAGACAACCCTTCCCAAGGAGTTTGTGACAACAATGATGTCAAGGATGATATTATAGAAGGAACTCAAGCTTGCAATATTTGTGGAGACATGGATCACACTTCCAAAGAGCATGAAGATCAATGCCCTAACTGTGAAGAGAAACATCCAACTAATTAATGCCCCACATCTCAAGCTACCTGCATCCTATGTGAAGGAACTAATCATGTCCCTATCCAATGCCCCATCGATTCCATAGTTCAACAAAGGAAACAAGGTGGAGTGCATCAACAGTTAGTAAACCCCCATGAGGGAACAACTTCTACTAAGAAGGATGAAGACAAAGGAAAATCTCAGCTTGCACCTCCATTCAATATGACTCAGTTTGATGGACAAAAGAGGAAACATATGTATTATCCAAGGAAACGATTAAGGAGACCAGGAGACTTTCCCACCTTTGAGGTGAGATATGAAGAGCATGAACTAGAAGAACTCCTAGCTTTGGAGAAACCCAAGAAGAAGAAGGACAAAAGCCAAGTGCAATGTTGCCATTGCAAAGAGATGGGACACTATGCCAATGAATGTCCAGAGAAGAAGAAGTATGAGGAAATTAGCCAAATGCGGTGCAACAACTGCAAAGAGCTAGGCCATTATGTATCAACTTGTCCACAGAAGATACGTGAAGAACTCAATCTTGTCACATGTTACAATTGTGGTGATCAAGGACATTATCCAAGCAATTGTACAGAAAAGATGAAGTACAAGACATGCAAGCCTATGAAGGATCTCAGCCTTGTCACATGTTTCAAGTGTGGAAACAAAGGACACTATGCAGATGTCTGCCCAGAGAAGTTTCATCAAGATCCCAAGCAAGCCAAGATGTAATCTAGTTGGAAATTTTCAAGGGTGGTAGTACCCTAGTTGCTTTGAGCCAACTCGTAACCTCTAGCCTCCACAAATCTCGGGACGAGATTTCTTTTAAGGGTGGTAGCCTGTCACATCCCAAAATTTTCCAAATTTTGAAATGTGAAAAATAAATAAACAAAATAAATAATTTTTGAAATTTAGGGTGAAAAGAAACTTTTTGTTTCTAAATGGAAACATTAAAACCCATCTTGAACAACTTTGCATAAAATTTGAATCCAACAAAAAATTCAAGTCAAGTAAAATGCATTCTTCATAAAGGCATCTTGAAATTTAAACACTTGGAAAATAAAACCAAAACCCTAAAACCCTAATGGGAGATTTCCAAGATATCTCTAAGACCATGGATTTGATCCATATAAAATTTGTCAACAAACATTTATAAATGATCAAGAATGACAAATGGAAATATTATAAAACCATAGCAATTGATTTCATTCAATTTATAACCATAGATAAAATCTTATGAATTTAGGAAATTTAATTTCCAAAGCTATTAAAGCACCTATCTAAAAATCCATACCAAATGGTGAGCAAATAATCCTAAAGATATTTAAAAAGGATAAACCAATATTAAATAAAAATATACAAATTGGAATCACCAAGTTTGGATCTTTAAATAAAAAAAAGATATGGATTTTATAATATAAGTAAAAGAATAAATAAACAAGGAATATCTAAAAGCCAAATAAAATCTTGGCCAAATCCATAAGCATATGGAATAAATATAAAGATGGTCCAAATAAAATAATAGGATAAAGATAAAATCCTTAATAGAAATGATTAATTAAATCATGGGAATATAATAAATGGAATTTTCCCTGGTGGAATAAAAGTTATTTTAACTTTAAAGAAGTAAAAGAAGCATTTAAATAAAATTAATATGGTTCAAAACTATATTGAGTAGTATTTGAATTAAGGGAAATACCCAATTTAATTGATTAATAAAACTTATTAAAATGATTGAAAAAGAATTATTTTAACACTCAATTTGAATAAATAAATCCTACCAAAAAGGGTTAGTGAAAATTAGAATTCAAATAAAGGATTTGAAAATATACTTAATCTTATTTGATTAATGACATATGCTTGTTTTAATAAAGAATAAAACCATAAGAAGAATAAAATAATTATTCCTAAAATAGGTATTTAAAATACAAGTTTAAACAGTATGGAAATATACTGAATATTTGAAAAAGATTTTTATTCAAACAAGTTTTGAAATCATTTAAACAAAATCAAAACTGAATAAAAGAAACAGGAAAAAGAAAAAGCAACAGAACAAAAAAAATGATGAAAGCAGCCAGCCCAGCCCAACTAACCTATCTGGCCCAGCAACCAGCCCACTCCCTCTCCGGCAGGAAACGGTTCGCACGCAGACTTCCTCCCGCGCAGACACTGACTGCTGGACCCCACCACTCCTCACTCTCTCTCACTGACCAGCCAAACCCACCCGTCGGTCTTCGTCCTCACTCGCCGCGACGAACACGCTCCTCGCCGACCGTTTCTGTCATTTAAAGCTGGAACCAATTCGCGTCTTCCGCGGCCTTCACTCCCTGCGACCATGCTCCCTTAAATGCCCATGCCCCCTCTATCTTTTCCCCCAGACACCTTCTCCTCTACGCCCCATGCCGCCTTGATTTTACTTCGAAACTCCACTGCCTCCGATGCCCTCCGGCGGCGATTCCGGCCAAGTCTCGCCTCCCCTTGCCCCCTAGCCACCACGAGACTACTCCCCATCGCCAGACGCACACTCTAGTACCACCAGCTCGCTCGCGCTCGCCCTGCAACCTCGACTGTGTCTTTGCCAAAGCAGCGCTGCGGTCTGTCTCCTCTCCGACGAGCTCCCTCGGTATTTTCTGACCTCCCCTTCTCCTCTCTGTGATGCTCCTGTGACCGTGACTCTCTTATGCACCTAACTACGCCCTCCGTTTGTCCCAGCATGTCGTAAATCCTCGCCAACGATGACGAGCCGAGACGCCCGACACAGGCGACAACTACGGTGAGGAATCACCGGTGATTCAGTGCGCCCCTCGACAAGAGACTGCCACGTTGAGCTTCAGCATGTCTCAGCGAACCTGGTGAGCCTCCCCATTCTCTCCCTCGCTTCTAGTTGCCATCGCAGCGCCGTAGATCGAGCGCGCCGCCACTCACCGTCGCCGCGCGCCGCTAGTTGTTGGTCATTTGATCAATTGCCGTAGGATCTTGATCCATTCGCTACGATAGAACATAACTCGAAGGGGTATGATTGAACCTGTGCCGCTCGATCTATTTTAATCCAACTCTTCACAGCAGCCGATCCGAACGAAACGGTATGAACGAATCAGAACATTCCACGTGGCCAGGATTTGTTTTGAAAAACAAAATAGAATCTATTTGATGTTTGATTTTGTAAATTGCATAACTTTAAATCTACGGGTCCAAATTTTGCAAATTTTATATCAATGGAATCAGCAAAACAAGTACTTTCCAACTATGCACTTTGTTTAGTAAATTGCTTCTGTTAAATTGGTTGTATTTGCAGAAACTTGTGTAGGCATATTTTGAACATAAAATTTATTCTAGAAATATTTTTAAGGTAAAATCTTTGGAAATTGGATTGTTTTGAACCTACTGACCATAGAAACCAACTTGTGGATTCAAAAACATATTGTGTGAAGCAAAATAATAAATCTTTGAATTAGAGCATTTCTAGTTGAACAGAAATATTGCTTATGTGTTAAAAATGCTTTTTGAGTAAAACCTTTGAAAAATTATTAGATTTAAACTCTCTGACCCTAAACACCAAGTTTTGAGATTTAAAAATATATTTGATGAACCCTATAAATTATTACTTTGCTAAAAAGCATTTCAACAACATAAAATATTGATTTGGTATAAAAATGGTTTATAGGTAAAACCTTTTGCAAAGGGTTTCAATATTAAACACTTGACAATAAAACACTAACATTTGTGTTTAAAAATGTATTTGTCAAACACTAGCAAATATTAATTTGGTTTGGACCATTTCTAGCAAAACAAAAATGACTTAAAATGGCCATTTTCACTAACTAGATATCAAATGGTTTTTACCACATTTATAAATGACCTTGCCACTTTTATAAATGACCAAAAGATATTTTATGATGTTTATAACCTATAGAAACCGCTTTTCCAAAATAAAACAATCTTTGGCATGCTTGCATGCATTGCTTTGTTTTTATTATTCTATGTGATGATTGCTTGAATAGTAGATTGAATATTTTCTTGCTTGATTGAATTGTAGTGCAATTTGAAGAGTGTTAAAAAGGTCAAGGAGTGAACTTATAATTCTCTACCAAAAAGTCAAGTGGTGCTTCATACTTTTGTCCCATTATTTTCACTATGCATTAGTGATATTTCTAAGACTTGCATGTAATTTTTGCTAAGTATAAACCATGCCATGGGAAGTCCTAGTAGATGATACCTTAGTAGAATTATCCTAAGTTAATATTCCTACTACCATCATGCTTAGCTTAGCTAGTAGAAAACAAGGGTGGATTATATCAATGCTATGGAATATTTCTAAGTCAAGGACTTGTGTTTGTTTAATAAAACAACTAAGTGAATGAATCACCTGCGTGGAATGGAAAGAATGGTTTGTGTTGAGTGGTTACACAAGTCTAGTATGCTGGGGAAAATTTGGGCATCACCAAGTCCAGTATACTGGGGAAAACTTGGTATCTCACTTGTGGAATGCCACCCAGGAACAAAGAGATTTGAGATGTCAAGTGTTGAGAAGCTTCAAGTGCAGCCACTTGGCTTTATGGGCTCTGCCTGGATCATATAGGTTGCAATAACTTAGCCAAATGGACAGTTGGTGGTAGGGGATGATAGGTTGGAACGCGTCCATTCTGGTCTAAGGGAAGGCTTCTGAAAGATCTTGTCTTGGTGAAACCAAGTCTTGTGGGGAAAGTGCACCACCTCTACAGAGTGTAAAATCTAAGTACTGAGCCATGTCCCTGGTAATGGAAAATTTGAGCATCAAGACATGGAAGCTATAAAGAATCTCCTCATCCCAATTTCTAAGTTAAAAACTTGTGGTTGAACAAGGGTGAAGTTTCACTAATTTATATTGGTGGTTCCTTGGGTGATTTTGACAAGAAAAGCAAGCCTAAGCTCCACCTAGCCAAATGCATATAGATGATAGACTCCACTATACTATCATAGTATCACTTGCCAATACAATTCAAATGTATTGACCCTTGTGGTGGTAACTTATTATGTTGCAGGTTTGCTTAATGTTAGATAAGTATGTTGATTAGGTTTACAAGTCTACAACCAACATGATTGCCTGTGGCACTTTGAAGATGAAGGACCCCATGCTATACTTAATTCTACTACATTGTAATGAGATAGCCAAATGAGCTATGTAAGATGTAATGAATTATTTCATTCCTAGTTATAAAATTGTATTATGACCTTTGTTTCTTGATACTACATCTTAACTGTGGATGCTAGCTATTGATCCAGGGACTAGCATTGTAAACACAGGGATCTCTACCTTATTAAAGGTTGGGACCTCTACATTTGCCTTCATCCTTCTTGGCAGAAGTTGTTCCCTTATGGAGGTTTCCAAACATTTGATGCATTCCATCTTGCTTCATTTGTTGAACTATAGGATAGATGGGGCATTGGATAGGGACATGATCATTTCCTTCACATAGGAAACAAGTCACTTGAGATGCGGGGCATTGTTTAGTTGGATGTTCCTCTTCACAATTAGGGCATTGGTCCTTATGCTCTTTATAAGTGTGTTCTTGGTCTCCACAAATATTGAAAGCTTGAGTTCCTTCTATAATATCATCCTTGATATCATTGTTGTCAAAATCTCCTTGGGAAGAGTTGCTTATCATGTTGACTATTTGATTGGTCATCCCTTGCAACAATTGGGATTGGATTTCCAAAAACTTTTGCATGGTTGGGTCTAACTCATTGTTGTTGGCTAAAAACTGAGTTGTCACTTGATTCAATTGGGCTTGGGTTGCTAGAAGTTGTTCTCTCATGTGCATCTCTTGGTTTTTGTTGTCACCATTCTTGATGTTGGAGTTTCTTGGAGAAGTCATTTGTTTGGGTTGGATTGGGATTAGAATAGGCAAAAGATTTCTAGAGAAGAAGTCTACTCACACACAACAATTCACACAAGCAATGTGCAAGCAATCAAAAACAAGCATTCCACTCAAACAACAAAGTTCCAACATATTTTTAGGCAACAAAATATTTTTGCTACACCACACAAGTTGGTGGGTTTAAACTAATCACTGGTATGCTGGTCCAACTATATGGTTCACTTGAGATCATTCCCTTCTTCTTAGTTGTTTCTTCCTGAATGAGATCATGGTTTCTTTGGAAAAATTCTTTTATCTTGGTCACAAAGCTTCAAATGTTATGATGATTTCTTCTAAGTTGTGTTTCTTTAGTCTTCAAGTCTTGAGTATTATTCTTGTCTCACTTGTAGTCTTTAGCGATGTCCAAGTTGAAGTTCTTGATGAAACTAAAGTTGAAGTCATTGGTGATGTTGAAGTCTTTGCTTATGTTGAAGTCTTTGTCCATCAAGTTTGAAAAGGAAGAGATGTATAATTAAAACCAAAAAGGTTGAGGAAAGAGTTCACAAGATTGTTTGTAAATAAGTTCTGGAGCAAATATAACTCCTATTTTTATAAGGGGTTTTGTCCAATCCTAGGGTTAGAATCCTACAGGCAACACAGTGCTCTGATACCATCTGTAGAGGTCCCAACCTTTAATAAGGTAGAGATCCCTGTGTTTACAATGCTAGTCCCTGGATCAATAGCTAGCATCCACAGTTTAAGATGTAATATCAAGAAACAAAGGTCATAGTACAACTTTATAACCACGAATAAAATAATTCATTACATCTTACATAGCTCATTTGGCTATCTCATTAAAATGCAGTAGAAATAATTGTATAGCATGGAGTGCTTCATCTTCAAAGTGCCACAGACAATCATGTTGGTTGTAGACTTGTAATCCTAATCAACACACTTGACTAACATCAAACAAACCTGCAACATAATAAGTTACAGCCACAAGGGTCAATACATTTGAATTGTATTGGCAAGTGATACTATGGTAGAATAGTGGTATCTATCATCTATATGCATTTGGCTAAGTGGAGCTTAGGCTTGCTTTCCTCAAAATAGATTTTCCTTATCATTTGAAAACACTAAGTTTTTGTTTGTCCAAATCACCCAAGCCATCTACCAATAGAAATTGGTGATCCTTTAACCCTTGTTCAACCACTAGTTTTTAACTTAGAAATTGGGATGAGGAGATCCTTGATAGCTTCCAGTCTTGATGCTCAAATTGTCCATTTTCGGGGACACGAATAAGTACTTAGATTTTACTCTCTCGAGAGGTGGTGCACTTTCCCCACAAGACTCGACATGCATCAAGACAAGATCTTTCAGAAGCTTTCCCTTAGACCAAAATGGACGCGCTCCAAACCTATCACCCCCTACCACCAACTGTCCATCTGGCTAAGTTATTGCAACCTATATGATCCAGGCAGAGCCCATATTGCCATGTGGCTGCACTTGAAGCTTCTCAACATTTGACATCTCAAATCTCTTTGTTCCTGGGTGGCTTTCAACAAGTGAGATACACTAGGGTAGGCCATAAATTTGGGGCCTGTGTAACCACTCAACATAAACCATTCACACTATTCCACCCAGGTGATTCATTCACATAGTTGTTTTATTAAACAAAACACAAGTCATTGACTTAGAAATATTTCATAGCATGAATATAATCCACCCTTGTTTTCTACTAGCTAAGCTATGCATGATAGTAGTAGGGATCTTTACTTAGGAAAATTTTACTAAGGCATCATCAACTAGGATTTCCCAAGGCATAGCATACCTAGTAAAAAATTCCATGCAAGTCCTACTCAAAAGATCACTAATGCATAGTGAAAATAATAGGACAAAAGTATGAAGCACCACTTTCCTTTTTAGTAGAGAATATAGATTCACTCCTTGATCTTGCAATTGTCACACTCTTCAAAGTTCACTACAATTCGATCAAGGCACAAATTCAATCTAGCATTCAAGCAATTCACCACATAGAATAAACAAAACAATGCATGCAAGCATGAAAAAGATTGTTTTATTTGGAAAGGTGGTTTCTAATAGGTTATAAACATTTTAAAACACTTATTGGTCTTTTATAAAAGTGGCAAAACTATTTAAAATCAAGTTAGTGAAAATGGCCATTTAAATCATTTTTATTTTGCTAGAGATGATTTAAATCAAAGTGAAAATCTCTAATGTTTGCAAAATATATTTTTAAACACAAAATGTTAGTGTTTATGGTCAAAAGTGTTTTAAAACAATTCCATTTACAAAAGGTTTCACTCAAAACCATTTATAAATCAAAGCAACATTTTTATTTTACTAAAAATGCCTTAAATCAAAGTAGTAATTTTATAGGGTTAATAAAACACATTTTTAAATCCAAAACTTAGTGTTTAGGGTCAGAGAGTTTAAATCAAACCATTTGCAAAAGATTTTACTCAAAAATCATTTTTAAACATAATCAATAATTTTATTCTACTAGAAATGCCTTTATTCAAATAAATAATTACTTAGTGTCACAAAATATATTTTTAAATCCAAAAGTTGGTTTTTATGGTCAGTAGGTTCAAACCAAACCATTTGCAAAATATTTTACCCTAAAATCATTTTTAGAATAAATTTTATAACAAAAATAGGCCTACACATATTTCTGCAAAAACAACTAATTTTACAGAAGCAAAACACTAAACAAAGGGTATGGTTGCAAAACTTTCTTCTTGCTGATTCCATTGATATAAAATTTGCAAAATTTGGATATGTAGATTTAAAGTTATGAATTTTACAAATCTAAACATCTAATAGACAAGTTTCTATTTTTAAAACAAATCACTAGACACGTGGCTGAATCTTATTCGCTAGTACCGTTTCGTTTGGATCGAGCGATACAGTGCATTGGATCTAAATTAAATCGTGCGGCTATGATCTAATCATACCGATTCGCTTAAGTGATTCTATCTACGTCACGGGATCAAGATCTAACGGCTCTCAACCATACGACCATATCCTGGCGGTGCTTGGCAACGGAGCGCGGCGGCGACGCTCGGCAAGAAGCGTTCCGACGATTACAGGAAGCGAGGAAGGATGTGGAGTAGCTCACCGAGTTCGCAGTGACGAGAGGATGCTCGAGGTGGTCGTCATCGTCAAAGGGGCATACGGTGTTGATCTGAATCGCTCGCCAGAGTCATCTATGTCGACGGGCGAGCTTGGCGACGTCGTTGGCGAGGCTGTGGTGCGCGCTATGACCAATGGAGGGCACTGTTGGGTTCGTAAGAGAGTCATGTGCATGGGAGCATCATAGAGAGGGGAAGGGGGGTCTGGGCTCACCAGTAGAGCTCGTTGGAGAGGAGGCAGACGGTGGAGGCATTCTGTCGTCGAGGTTGCCGATGCTAGGGGGCACGCGTGGTCAAGATCGGGGTATTGGAAGATGCGCAAGAGGGTGGGGAGTGTCCTCGTGGAAACCAGGAGGCAAGGGGTGGTGAGGGACGGCCGGAATTCGCCGTTGAGCTCATCGGAGCAGAGGGGGTTCGCAAGCGAAATTGCGGCAGCCCGGTGGCTCTCTGCAACGGGATGTGAGGGGAAAGGGAGAGGGGGAGGAGGCGATTAAATGGGCGAGGTCAGGGGGCTGAATCAATGCGGCATTAAGGTGAATTTAATCTGTGAAATCAAAGCCAGAAACGGCAAGATAGGGGGAGGAACGGGTCGCATTGGGGAAGAAGATGAACTGGCAGGTGGGGCAGCGTCGTCAGCGAGAGAGAGAGTTACGCGGTGGGGTCCAAGGTCAGTGATAGCGCGTGTCGTTCTGTGGGTGAGAGAGAACGGTTCGGGGAGTGAGGTAGTGGGCTGGCTGCTGGGCCTGTTGGGCTAGGGTTAGATGGGCTGGGTTGTTTCCCTTTTTTCTGTTTCCTTTTCTTTTTCTGATTTCTTTTTCTGTTATGAATTTATTCAAATGATTCAAACTCATGTTTGAATTCAAATAACTATCAAATCTTTCAGTAGGTTTATCTGTTTATTAATGTATTTAAGTAATCCATTTTAGAATAATTCCTTTTTATTCTTTTATGGTTTATTATTTATTTAAAATGGGCACTCGTCTTTATTTATTAAGATTTTAAATATAGTTTCAAACTTCCATTTGAATTATAATTTTTACTAAACCTTTTCAATAGGTTTTATTTATTCATTAGTGCAAATAATTCACTTGAATTATTATTTAAAATATTTTAATATGATTTAATGTTCATTTAAATTGGGCATTTGTCTTTATTCAAATAAAATCAAATATGGTTTTAAATCCATATAAATTTTATTCAAATAATTATTTTTAAGTTAATTAGACAACTTTTTAATCCATTTTGGCAAATTCCAATTTATTATTTTCTCATGATTTAATTAATCATTTACTTTAGGGATTTGTCTCCATTTAAATTTAATTCGAATATCGTTTAATCCCAAATGTTTTTATTTAATTATTCTTTATCCCTTTATTTTATTTGGATTTGAATTATATTTGTTCCATTGCTTATGGATTTAATTCAAATTTTTAAATTGTCTTCTAAATAATTTCCTTGCGATTTATTATTTAGTTTAGGCAATTTGTCTTTATTTAAATAAAATTTGATATTATTCAATTCTTATGATTTTTTTTTAAATAATATTTTACCCTTATTTATTATTCAATAATCTTTCATTTTATTTGTTTATGGATTTAGCCAAGCTTTAACTAGCTTTTAAATATTCCTTATTTATTTATTTTCTTCCTTTGCCTTATTAAATCCATATCTTTTGATTTATAGATCAAAAATTGGTGATTCCAATTTGTATAATTTTATTTAATATTTGTTTATCTCTTTAAATCCTTTTCGGATTATTTTGCTCATAATTTGTTATGGATTTTCGGTAGGAGCTTTATTAGCCTTGGAATTTATTTTCTTTATCTTATTAAATTCATAAGTTTTTATCCATGTCTCCAAATTAAATGAAACCAATTTCTATGGTTTTATAATATTTTTATTTATCACTTTTGATCTTTTTAAAATGACTATTGCTGAATTTTTTATATGGATCAAATCCATAGTCTTAGAGAGATCTTGGAAATTATTTTCTTCCATTAGGTTTTTAGGGTTTTGGTTTACTTTTCCAAATGTTTAAATTTCTCTTCATTGATGAATGCATTTCTCTTGATTGAAATTTTGTTTTATTCAATTTTTTGTTCAAAAAGGGTTTTAATGTTTCCATTTAGAAACAAAAAGTTTCTTTTCACCCTAAATTTCAACATTTATTTCTTTTGTTTATTTATTTTTCACATTACAAAATTTGGGAAAATTTGGGGATGTGACAATAACACTAACTCCAGCTCCCAAATCACATAAAGCAGTTCTAACATAATTATTCTTAATAGAGCAAGGAATAGTTGGTATACCTGGATCACCAAGTTTCTTTGGAACCTTACCATTGAAGGAGTAATTAGCAAGCACAGTAAAAATCTCCTTATTAGGAATCTTCCTTTAATTAGAGACAATATCCTTCATATACTATGAATAAGGAGGCAACTTAATGGAATCAGTCAAAGGAATTTGCAAAAAAAAAGGTTTCATCCACTCACAAAACTTGTTGTAGTGTTCTTCCTCCTTTGACTTGTGTTTCTTACCTGGAAAAGGCATAGGTTTCTGCACCCAAGGTTCTCTCTCTTTACCATGTTTATTAGCAATAAAATCCTCCTTAGTGTACCTAGTGTTCTTAGTGTGCTTCTCAGGTTCTTCCTCAACTTCCTCCTTATCAGGAGCATCATTATTACCATTACCACTTTTAGTTTCAGCATCAGAGATAGATATACTATTAGGATCTACAGCAGGTTCAAGTGGTTCCTCAACTATTTTGTGTTTCTTTTTATTTCTCTTACGAGGACTACCACTATTCTCACCTTGTTGAGAGTCCTGCTCAATTCTTTTAGGGTATCCTTCAGGATATAAAGGGTCTTGAGTAGCTATACCACTCCTAGTTCTAATTCCATAAGCATGTTTATTTTCCGAGGCATCAACTAGCATATCCTTTTGTACCTGAGAAAGTTGATCAAGTTGGGTTTGAACCATTTGAAAGTGTTTACAAAGAATTTTAATATCATTAGAAGTTGTTTCCATAATATCTTTCAACTCATGGATAGCTCTAGAGTTTTCCAATAAATGATTCTGAACTTGTTTATTAAAATTACCTTGTTTAACAATAAATGTGTCAAGTTCCTCTAAGCATTGATCAGGAGGCTTACCATAGGGAATATCCCCTTCACTAAAGTGGAGAGAGTGTACCTCAATAGTAGATGAGTGAGGAATTGGCTTGCATAGTTCTTCTATAGGAGGTAGATTCTTCACATCTTCAGCTCTAATACGTTTCTCCTTTAGACATTTTTTAGCTTCCTTCATCACTTCATCATTTAATGCAATAACTCCCCTCTTCTTTGGTGTTGGTGTTGGAACTGGTTCAGGCACAACTGGTTCAGGAGTAATAGGCTCAGGTGTATTTAGCTCAGTTGAAGTCTAATCATCATAATTCTTACTTATCTTAGACATTAACTCTTCAGCATTTGTAGGAGTTCTTTTCCTGAAAACACAATCAGCAAAGCTATCTACGTATGTCCTAGAATCATTAGTTAGTCCATTATAATAAATATCAAGAAGCTCATTCTTAGGTAATGCACATCTAGGATGTGCATGAATCAAGGCACATAACCTTGTCCATGACTAGCACTGGGAGGAAAATATTTCTGGAAGAAAGAAGCAATCAAGCAATCAGGGCTATCAATGGAACCAGGAGGTAATCTATTAAACCAAGCCCTAGCTTCTCCTTTTAGTGAAAAAGGGAAGATCTTAGTAACAAAGTACTTGCGCATCTTAAAATCACCAGAGAACAAAGAACTCATAGTAGAAAGCTCATTCATATGAGCCACAACACTCTCATTTCCAGTCCCACAGAAAGGTTCTTTATCAACAATATCTAAATAGGATAAATCAAGAGAGAAATCATAGTCTTCATCTTTAATATCTATGGGAGAGGTGGCAAACTTAGGATCAGAGGACATTTTAGGCATAATGGAACGCCTAGCAAGGATACTCTTAATAGCACTAGTACCATGTGTGTTTCGGCACTCTTCAACAAATTCATAAGTGAACTCAATGTAACCATCATTAATATCATAACTCTCACTAGACATAGGTGAGCTAACAGGTGTAACAGTGTCTTCACTAGGAGTTTTGGTATTTCCTAGACTAGCCATAGTAGCATCTAGAAAAGTACCTAATGAACCACTCGCATCAAGCATAGTATAAGTAACATCATGAGCATCAAAAGAAGTTTCAGATTCAGCAGTAGTAGCAGTTTGTGTAGCATGAGTATGTGGTGGTGGTGTGACAAGCTTACTTATAACAGACGGTGAATCAAGAGCAACAGAGGTGTTTAGGACTATACCTCTTCTTGTAGTGGATGGTAAAATAGGGAACTTTCCATCACGAGACTTCCCCATGATGAAAGGAGTAGCAGTGAACAATAGTAGATCCAGGTGAACTTACAAATAAAGCTATGCTCCCCGGCAACGGCGCCATAAAATAGTCTTGATGACCCACAAGTGTAGGGGATCGCAACAGTCTTCGCGGGTAATATTAACCAATTTATTGATTCGACACAAGGGGAGCCAAAGAATACTTGCAAGCCTTAACAACTGAGTTGTCAATTCAGCTACACCTGGAAATAGTTCTTGCTCACAGAAGTTTATCAGTAGCAATAGCAAAGCAACAACAATAGTAAAACAGGAGCAATAGTAACAGTAATAGTAACAGTATGATTCGAGTGCGGTAGGTATAGGGATGGATGGACGGGCGTTGCATGGACGAGTATAAACATGTAACTTCAAGATCTAGGGCATTGCAGATGAATAATAACAAGCATCCAAGTACTAAACATCCTAGGCATGTGTTCCAAATGTAGTCATACGTGCTCGCAATGAGAACATGCACAACATCTTCTGTCCAGCCAGCCCATGGTGGCGGGGCCTCTAGGGAACTACTGGCAATTAAGTTGCTCCTTTTTATAGAGCACCGGAGCAAAGCATTAACACTCCTTGAACATATGTGATCCTCACAGCACATCCATCCCCTTCGGTTGTCCCAATTATTATCACTTTGGGGCCTTTGGATCCGGACAATGATATGTGTACACAACTTGCAGATAAGATCACAAACAATACTATCATAATGATTCAATAATAAGTTCATATCTGAGATCATCGCACTCGGGACCTAGTGACAAGCATTAAGCACAACAAGTTGCAACAAAGTCAAATATCACTAATAGAGATACTAGGCACTATGCCCTAACAGATCTTATTCGCTTACATGATAGAACTCATCCAATCCCTACCATCCCCACACCTACAGCGGGAGATTACTCACTCATGGATGAGGGAAACATCGGTGGTTGATGGAGATGCGTTTGTGATGATGATGGCGATGATCCTCTCCAAATTCCCCTTCCCGGTTGGGAGCCAGAACGGAGTTTCTGGATCCAAATCTTGGTTTCTGGTGGCGGAGGGCGGAGCGGAACTCTTTCTGGAAAACTATTGAACCCCCCTTGGTTTTTAGGTCGAAAGGCAACTTATAGGCTTAGAGGGAGGCCGAGGGGGTTCCTAGGGTGGCTGCACCCCCCGCCTAGGCGCGGGAGGCCCACCAGCGCTGGAAGGTGTGGGCCCTTGAGCCCTTCTCAAATCTCATCTTCTGGCTCCGTGGGTGTTCTGGTGAAATATAATTTTTGGCATATTTCCCGGGATTTTTCCTGATAGTTGATTTTCTGCACAAAACAAGACACTAAGGTAATTCTGCTTAAAACAGCGTTAGTCCGTGTTAGTTGTATCCAAATCACACAAGTTTAGAGGAGAAACAATAGCAAAAGTGTTCGGGAAAGTAGATATGTTTTGGACGAATCAATCTCATCCAATCCCTACTATCCCCATAGCCTACTACAGGGGATAAGTCACTCATGGATGGTTGATGGAGAGGCACCGGAGATGATGATGGCGATGATCTCCTCCAATTCCCCGTCCCGGCAGGGTGCCAGAACGGAGTTTCTGGTTTCGAATCGCGGTTTCTGGTGGTGGCGGCGTAGAGGAACTCTATCTGGAAAAACATCAAACCCCCCTCTATTTTTAGGTCAGAGGGCTTATGTAAGCGAAGGGAGAGATCGAGGGGGTGACCGAGGCGGCCACACCACCCCCTGGCGTGGCCTGGCATGGCCCTCTCCACCAGGTGGTGTGGGCCCCTCGTGTCCCTTCTCCGTCTCATCTTCTAGCTCCGTGAGTCTTCTGGTAAAATAGGAGTTTTGCGATATTTTTCGGGATTTTTCCTGAAAGTTGATTTTCTGTACAAAAACAAGACACCAAAGAAATTCTGCTAAAAATAGCGTCAGTCCGTGTTAGTTGTATCCAAATCACACAAATTAGAGGAGAAACAATAGAAAAAGTGTTCGGGAAAGTAGATACGTTTTGGACGTATCACTCCCCTTTATGGAGCCGATCATCTACACAACCTTGAGGATGGTCGTGTACAATCTACACCAACCACATTTGTTTGTGATAACATTACCCCGCTTACGATCTTCAAGGGTGAGTCCTTCTGAAACCATTACAAAGTATCGCCTAGATTCGATCTTGTTAGTTGCAACCGTATGGAATTTTTTGTTTTCTATGCAAGAAACCCCATAAGTGGTATCAGAGCTATGTCTATGCGTAGATGATGTGTATGTTTAGAACACATGGAGATGTGGGTGCTGATGATCATGTTATTGGAAACTTTCATGTACTTTGGATATTAGCGGCATAGTGGGATGAAGCGGCCTAGACAAACTTTACATGTCCTCGCACATGAAACTTATTCCATGCTTGACATGCAACTAGTTTTGCATAAGTGGCTAGCGGGTATTTTCTCTCTCTATCTCTCTCAATATAGTTAATATCTCATTTGCAACAGTTTTCTAATAACTTGGTTATCACCATTTTGGTTGAAGTTCGTAGGTAGAACGGTTCTTTCCTAAAAATCTCATAGCCATGTAAAACTTGCAAAAGATAAATTAGAGGCATCTAGATTTATTTTTGCTAGGCTTGTGTCATTATATGGTAAATATTATAATTTTAGTATAGTAAGATACTCTCGGGACTTATAACAATTAAGTGGGAGCGCCACGGACCTTGGCGTGACACAAATGGAATGATATAGATCATACCATGATGCACAAGATAGTGATCAAGTGCAAGAACCATATTGATACCTTCGATGCGGATTCATGGATGCAGTATAATAGCTTTTCCCCTAGAAGACCTAGGTTTAATCGAACCTTGGAAAGCAATTCTAAAAGGAATTAAAAAGGACACGTCTACAAGACTTTGTTTCTTCATTTTACCTTAGTTTACCGACCCAATCTAGTTTAATTTTATAATGGTTTGAAAAAATGGATGAAGATAGGCCAGGGTTGAAGATCCACCTACAGCTGCACATAAAATGGGATAAAAGATAATAATAAGCATAGTCAAGTGTAATGTTTGAATTGAGATAATCACTTGTGGGAAACACATCCTAATATACTAGAGCCCCCGTGATGTAGCAGGCATATCAATAGTCTTTTAATCCAACTGAGTGCACACCCAAGCAATAGGCAAGAAACGATTATTATGTGTAAAACATAGATCAAAGCATTAATTCGTGATATTGTTGTGATCCCGAATGGGTCCCTAAGAGAATACTGTACTACCATTTCTGCCACTGAGGTTCCTATAAGATCGCCGCTATCCCAGCATCTCACCTCAATCCTTTATCAATCTATGGGATCTTGGGTACCTACAAGTCTACAGATCGAGACAAGAGACAAAGAAACAAAAGATACAAATCTCAATTGAAAACAAAATACAATACTCCCATAATTAGATGCACATAATTGCTGCGAGGTTTCTCCCCAACCCGCGGCCCGTGAGGAATACTCAATCATAACAAATAGATCTGGGGGAGAAAACATTGTGCAAAATACTTACATTGAAATCAAATATTCTTACAATGGTCGCCAAATCACTAGGAGATCTAAACTACAAAGTAGAGGCTATGGCTAATGGCGTGGATGGATGATGGAATGGATGAACGATAACATGTATCACCTTTGGTGGTGTGTGATGAAATCTGAGAATGGCGACCCTCTGGCTGGCGACTGGAACCTCAAAATATATAGGTGAAAGGATACGGATGTCGCCTAGAGGGGGTGAATAGGCAATTAAAACTTTTCCTAGAGTAGCTCAACAAAGGCGGAATAAAACTAGTTTTTACTTTGTTAAGCACAACCTAGAACAACTACGGTTCGCCTATGTGCACCAACAACTTATGCTAAACAATACAAGAAACAAAGTGATAGCAAGACATATATTACTTCAAGCACGAAGGCTATCACAATGTAAAGTGCATAAGTAAAGATCTCGGGTATAGAGATAACCGAGGCACGCGGGGACGACGATATTTTACCGAGTTCCGCACAACATGGAGTACGTATCGTTTGGAGAGGGGGTGGTATCAAACCACCAACGCCACAAAAGGCTTCCCTTATTCTCCGGTGAATCTCACCCCAATGGGATTGATTCACTCTTCCACTATCGGTGCAGATGTCGGTGGCAACCGGAACCTCTCACAAGGTTGGGGCACTTCTCCACAACTTAATTGGAGGCTCCCAACAAATGCCACAAAAGGCCACAATGCCACCAAGGCCACAAAACCGTCTAGGGTTCCAAGAACCCAAGAGGGACAAGCTCCAATGAGTAACTCAAACTAAATCCTCCGAGGAGAACTCAAACTAAATCCTCCGAGGAGAACTCAAACCGATGCACCGAATGCAAATGGAAAGAACACCACAAAGGTGCTAAAATCCCTCACTCTCAACTTCCAACAAATCTACTAAAGCTATTGGGGGAACAAGAGAGGAGGAATCAAAGAGAGACAAAAAATCCCCCAAAATCTAGATCCCGAAAGATGCACTCACAAAGAGATGAATCGGTTAGGTCAAAACGTGGATCTAGATCTCCTCTCTCTTCCACTCAAATATGGGCAAGAATCATCGCAGGGAAAAGATTAGGCAAGCTTCAAGATCTAGAGCAAGTGTGGACAAAGCTTAGCCTAATAGAAGATGAAGAAGCTTACTAAACTCAAAACGGGCAAAGCCTAAAATAGGGGCCCCAAAAATCTAGCCGTTTGGGCCATTTTTCGGAACGGTCCGGTACTACCAGATTTAACCAGTAGTACCACATGTTCCAAGAAAAAGCACAAAGCAGAGCAGCAGACATGCTAGAGCGTGGGGCCAGCGAGTGCAGCACGCGCAGCGAGGTAGAGCCATAGCAGGCAGGTATGTGAGATACCTCACTTGGTGAGAAACCGAAAATCCGCATAAATCAAAATCGCAACAAGATACAAACGGAAGATCTGATTTTGATGACCAAGAACTTGTTATGGATATTAACACAAGCTCTATATCCTCACATGAATAAAACCAAATAACAACCAAATATGATGATGCAAGTATGCAAAGGTTTGAGCTCTCTCCGAACGATGTGATCGAGTTGCTCATTCGAGAGCCCCTCTTGATAGTACGGTTATCTATCCTAAACCCGGTCTCCCACACACAACATGAGACCGGCAAAAGGGAAAACCTATCAAGATTATACCTTTGCCTTGAGTATTCGACTTGAGCTTGATGTAGACGATCTTGCCCTTCTCAAGATGGAACGCCTTTCTTGATTCCACATCATCGATCCATGATCACTGAGGATGGCAAGCATCAAACATGAGATCTTCTATAGATGGCACATTTTGAGCTTGCACAACATATCTTATTCTCATTTCATCGACCTTGAAGCCGACACAAGCTCCAAGCGATGCCAATGGACAAATCCTACAAGTGCAACTTAATACACACATTAGTCCATAAAGATTGTCATTAATTACCAAAACCACACATGGGGGCCCAACATGTTCTTTCAATAGGCGTCTTCACGAAAGTTATAGGGTTTAACGAGACGAAGCCGCCGCCACCTAGTATGGGCGGACGATACGAGGGGCCTGCTCGTACCAGTGGTCGTTAAGCTTACTGGCACCTAGAATTGTCTTCCCAATTACTTGGCTACGGGGACTTACTCAAAATCCTTCATTGTGACTCCTGATTTCGCAGTAAAAGTCATGATTTGCTGCACAACATAATTCAAAGCAAGGTTTTGCATATCTTTGCAATTATTAGTCATTAATGGCAACGATTGTGAGTTTCTTGTCAATTTCTTGACTAAAAACAATGTTTAAACACGGTAGAAGATGGCAAATATTGGATCCATCAACTTCCCCAAAGCTTAAACCTTGATCGCCCTCGAGCAAGAAGAAACAAAAGAACTATAAGGAATTCAGTGTTTAAACTTGAAACAATGATAATAATAATTCACTTATGGTTGGTAGTCATATGTGCTTAACACTTCATTCATTTGCGAGGCTTATCAAAGTTAGAGAGATGACAAGAGTAATATACAAGCTTCGGTAAGTCAAGATAATGAAAGTAGAGTTTAATATTAGTATAAATAACTAGAAGTGTAAGAATCAATCAAATTCTTCTAGTTTAACTCTCATCTTGCCAAAATAGTATGATTAAGTAAGAGATTTTCATGTCCGAAGTAGTATAACAATGAAGTGTCTTATTTTGTCAACACCCGGATTTTTCAATCCTAGAAGCCTGTTATGCCATACATCGCAATCCCAGGATTACCATTTTTGCGAGACATAACAGAATTGGATACCATAGAACTTCATCCATTACAAATGATACATAAGTTCTTACACGAATAGGGATCTCATGATCCAGTTCTCAATACACATCAAGCAGCGGAATACGTAATAATGACGGTAGCGTAGGCGAAGCTCCATCTTCGGGGTCACAGGCAATGCTAACGACGGGAGATGATCCTAGTTGTCATAACCTTCCTGGGGTCCATCTTCCAGGTACTCCTCTTCATAGTCTGGCCATGGGAATAGCCAGGGACAAAGCCATGAGTACTCTTTAAGTACTCGCAAACTAATACTAACAAGTTTTTTGGATAATAGGACACTAGGATCTAGGGTTGTTTTGCAAAAAGCTAGGTTTATCTCTACTAAGTTCCAAATCTGGTCACAATTTTATAACTCCTAAATGGGATCTTGTAATTCAGGTCACAACTCTGTTGTGGTCAAGTCAAAGTCTCAATTTGTTTCACAAGTCATTTTGAAAAGTCTGACGGGGGAACAGTATGGCCACTCCAACTGTCCATAACCGCGGACGCGGCTATTCGAATAGTTTGACACTCTGCAGAGATTGTACACTTTCACCACAACATTTGATACATCCGTCAGGAACAAATCCTAAATTCACCATACTCAGTATGCGGATAATCAATCCTAACCTTTCGATTACACGCCCTAGTATAAGTACCTCTCCTGTGAGTTTGGCCTCCCAACCATGACCACTGTCATCTTGGGTACTGCACAGATGGACAATCTTCACAAGGTAGCCTCAGCTCAGACCTTGGCCGGGAGGGAACTAATACTAAGGTATATAAGTTTCCAGTCCCCTACCCAATCTTCGGGTATTGTGGTTGTACGATAAAATTGGAATGGTATCGCATCCAGACAACCATCAGTTTTATAAAGCGGCTGAGGCTCATGCCTCAACATTTTCATCACCAAAATCATCCAGTGTTTGGAAACACATGTACAAAACATTTCAATAGAATGATCCATCATTCTAAGGTTTTCATAACCATTTTTCCACCAAGTATTCCCATCTAAAAGTTTATCAAGTTTTATGCTTAGCACTAGCATCTACAGGTGGGAGTGGTACTAATGAGGGGTGGTAACTAGTGGAGTTTCACTAAGTCCAACATTATATCTTAGGCTGATATCAAGGTTTCTAGCTTAGGCCAAATTTTATGCTCTTTATGCAACCTTCAAAGACAACTGGTATCTACGAAACTCTTAGGTATACTCTAAGTAAGCTTTGATAAAGAAATAAAATAAGAAGCTTGCACATAAAACTAGGATTAGTTTATCAAGTGGGTATGATCACATATGCTTAAGGCATATAGTAGTCATATCACAAGTATGGGTTTGTGGCAACAGTAGGGTATCTGGCAAGGGTTAGCTTGCATATACACTAGTAGTATTAGGCTTGCATTGGTATAGTATCAGCTTGCATAGTTACTAGCTTGCATCAGTGTCAATATAAGCTTGCCTTGTGCAGAGCAGTGGTTGAAGTTCTCCTCGGCTTCCTCTTCATAGTATCCTCCTTCCTCCTCGTATCCTTGGTCGGTACTAGCGTCTATGAATAAATACGAGGTACACAATCACCAAACAATACTTAACTACTTGCAATCATCACACACAAGGGTCCTATAGATGATCTAGCATCATCTCTAACATTACAAGGTTAAAGCTTGGTTTAAACCTTTTATTTATTTTTAGAAAAGTAATTTCTACTCATTGAAAACTACTTAAGATTTAATATTCTCCAAACCAAATATGGGATCATGTTGACACATGTCATCACCACATATTGTAGTCCATGGGAATGTGATTTAAAGTGGCTAGAAATGCGTATGAAGCATTCTTTTATTACTTGAACATTATTTCTGCAAGTAAACCTATATATTTTTATATATTATGAAAGGTATGGTTAAATGTGATTTTTGAGAGTTGGAATCAACTCAAAAGCTTTTAAGGTTTAAATTTGAAAAATGTTTGAATGCAGAAAAGCTTCTGCCTTGTTATTTTTGCTATGGGTGATCTACAGATCCAAATGACTTGAATCCAACGGGCTTGAATTAAGCATTCACAGACCTTTCCAACAAAATTGGTTTCATCCAATTTGGTGCACTGAATCGATCTGGGTTGATTTTTGAAGTTGGGTGCTGAAGTGTTTTTGAATTTAAAAAGAAAAGGTTTAATTTGAATTGCTGGGCTGCGCGGGAAATTCTAACGGGCCGGCCTGCTAAGCACAGGGCTCCCGCGGGCTGCTTAAGTGGGTGTCCCCACTTGTCAGTGACACGGGGCTGGGCGAAGCGGTATGGGGCAACGTGGATCGTTCGATCTAGTTCTAATCTAATGAGGTCATCGTCGGCGAGACAGCTCGGCGAGCGAAACCTAGCACGCCCAGGGGGTGCTGGGGCTCACCGGGTGCAGGCGAGGTCGGTGAGGCGGGAGCGAAGTCGACGACGGCGAACCTCCTGGTACCGGTGGCTTCTCTGGGCGGCTCAATCGCTGGCTCCCTTCTTCTCCGGCAGCGGGCTCAGTGAAATTCGGCGGTGGTGCTCGCCTTGCTCGAGAATGGTGTGGCACGGTCGGTGAGGAGAGGAGTGAGATGGTGTGAAGAAATCATGCGGGGTGGCCTCTATTTATAGTCAGCGAGGGACCGTCAGGCGCCTGCAGTGAGGCGGCGTTCTGAGCAGCTAATGGCATGGGCAAGGGTAGGGGACGGTGATGTGTCTCCTGGCGATGCTCAACGACATGGTCGTGAGGCATGGGGCGGTGTGGTTTGGTTTGGAACGTCTAGTGCTCTGCGCGGCAGAGGCGGCGTCTTCGACGGCGGGCGGTGGCTGTATGGCACGGGGCTGCTAATGGGGATGTCTCGCGGTCTCCTGGGTCGGTGGTGATCGTGTGTGCGCGCGGTGAGGGCGGCGCGCGGTCTGTGGATGCTGGTCGAGGTTGGTGCTCTGGCGCACGCTCGGCATGGTCTGGGCGCGGCTTGTGCGCGTGGTCCAGGGCTTGGCAACGCTCACGGCTGGGACAGGCAGTGGCGATGGACGCTGGGCTGCCTCCCAGACAAGGTTGGCACGACTAGTTCTTCCTCTAGCCTGTTGTCGACTATGGGGTGGCATTGAGGTGCTCGGCTGTTCACCATTAATGACAATGGCAAGCTCACAGGGGTGCTAGTGTTGGGCTAATCTTTCTAGATGATCTACTGGGTTGTGTGTGAGCTAACTAGGGAACAAATTAGGCAAGAATCACTGCACACTATAGTGTTTGATGTTTTGTTTGATTTGTGTCTACAACCTGTTTGATGAAATGGCCGCATGAAATCAAGTGTTGAATTTTGAAATGAATTTTGGTGGGTTTGCTAGATTGGTGCTGGTGAGTCCGCAGATGCTTGGGTTTTGAAAGTTGAGCTTGTTTGAGTGGGTTTTGGAAAAGTGGGATCTTCCCATATGAAGAAGATTCAATTTTGAATTGTCATTTAAACTATGCATTTGAAAGTTTCTGGATGATCACAAGGTGGGCCTTGATACTTTGTTATGAGTACAATCAAGGGGTGCAAAGATCCAGAAAAGTTTCTGTTAGGTTTTGAAAGTTTGAGACAGCCAAAGTAAGCATGGGAGTTAAATTGGCCAAAATGACCATTCACTTAATATATTTGTTTTGATTTACTTGTCTTTAAGAAAAGTGTGGGAAATGTTTTAGATGATGTTCTTTTCACCTAAGAAACATTTTACAAGCAATGGATCACACAAACAAGGTGGTTTTTAAAGAAATTAAAAATCCATTCATACACATATGCATGCATTCATGATTTTATTTAGAAAAGTTTTTGTTAACCCTAATCTTGATGATTAGTGTTTTGATGATCTAAGTTTGGTATTTTTGGGATGTTACAAACCTTCCCCCCTTAAACAAAATCTCATCCCGAGATTTGAAAAAGGACGAAAAGATTACCTAGGATTTGAAGAGATCTGGAAACTCCATCCTGATGTGATCTTCGCGTTCCCAGGTAGCTTCCTCTTCTGTGTGGTTGCTCCACTGAATCTTGGGAAATTTGATGCTTCGGGTTCTGGTGGTCCGAAAGGCTTCTTCCAATATACGGATGGGTACTTCGGGATAGGTTAGGTCATCGTTGATCTCTATGGTCCGGTGATCGATATTCTTGAACACTTCGGTCTTCTCGGGGACTTCGAGACACTTGCGAAGTAACGAGATATGGAACACATTGTGCACAGCTGACATCTCTTCAGGTAGTTCCAGTTGATAAGATACTTCTCGACGGTTCAAAATTTTGAAAGGTCCGATATATCTGGGGGCTAACTTTCCTTTGAGTTGGAAACGCTGCATTCCCTTCAATGGCGACACTTTCAGATAAACAAAATCTCCGATGTTGAAGGCGAGGTCTTGACGTCTCTTGTCGGTGTAACTCTTTTGTCGGGATTGGGCTGTCTTGAGGTTCTCACGAATCTTGTGAACCTTCTCTTCTGCTTCTCGTAGGATGTCGGGTCCGAAAATCTGACTCTCTCCTACTTCCGACCAGTTCAAAGGGGTGCGGCACTTTCTTCCGTACATGAATTCAAACGGGGCCATTTGCAAACTGGCTTGGTAACTGTTGTTGTATGAAAATTTTGCAAACGGCAGACAGTCTTCCCACTTGGATCCATATTCTAACACACATGCTCTCAACATATCTTCGAGTATTTGGTTTACTCGCTCCGTTTGTCCATCGGTCTGAGGGTGATACGCGGTACTGAAATCTAGGCGAGTTCCTAAACCTTCTTGGACTTTCTTCTAGAATCTCGAGGTAAACTGAGTTCCTCGATCCGATACAATGTTCTTGGGGACTCCGTGCAAACTAACGATTCTAGCGATGTACAACTCTACTACCTTCGAACTCTGATAGGTGGTTTTGACAGGCAAGAAATGGGCGACTTTGGACAATCTGTCCACTATGACCCAAATAGAGTCATTTCCCCTACTAGAAGTAGGTAGTCCAGTGATAAAGTCCATTCCTACAGAATCCCATTTCCATTCTGGAATTTGCAAAGGTTGCAACAATCCAGCGGGTCTTTGATGTCCTGCCTTGACTCGCTGACATATATCACACTTGGCGATATAGCTTCCGATTTCTCTCTTCATCTTATGCCACTAAAATTGCTCTTTCAAATCTTGATACATCTTAGTTCCTCCGGGATGGATAGAATAAAGAGTATCATGAGCCTCCTTCAAGATAACTTCTTTCAACTCAGAATCTGATGGTAAACAAAGGCGTCCTTTGTACCACAGAACTCCTTCTTCGTCCTCGGTAAATCCGGGTACTTTGCATGTACCGATCTGATTTCAAATCGATACTAGCATTTCCTTTCTGCGCCTCTTTAATCTGACTGATCAAAGTGGGCTGAAGTTCTATGCTAGCCAAAAATCCTTCACTTACTAATTCCATTCGAAAATTTTCCATCTCTTTGTGCATACTTGGTTGCTCCTTCAAAATCATGGAGTTCAAGCGGCATGGCAATCTGCTAAGGGCATCTGCTACCACATTGGCTTTACCAGGGTGATAGTGAATGTCCAGGTCGTAATCCTTGATTAGCTTAATCCATCTTCTCTGCCTCATATTCAGCTCCTTCTGAGTGAATATATACTTCAGGCTCTTGTGATCCGAATAAATCTCACAACGATTTCCCATCAGGTAATGTCTCCATGTCTTTAGGGCTAGAACTACGGCTGCGAGTTCGAGGTCATGGGTTGGGTAATTTTTCTCGTGTTGCTTCAATTGTCGCGAGAGATAAGAGATCACTTTGCCTTCATGCATTAGCACACATCCGAGACCAATCTTGGATGCATCACAATACACATCGAAGGGCTTCGTGATATCCGGCATGATCAAGATTGGGGCTGAAATCAATCTCCTTTTGAGTTCTTGAAAACTCGCTTCACATTTGTCGGTCCATTCAAACTTCTTGTCCTTCTTCAGCAATTGGGTCATGGGTCTGGCGATACTAGAGAATCCTTCTACGAATTTGCGGTAATATCCCGCCAATCCGAGAAAAGCACGAACTTGGGTTTGAGTGGTTGGGGCTTGCCAATCTTCTACATCTTTCACTTTGGCAGGGTCAACGGCAATTCCTCCGGCTGATACAATGTGACCGAGGAATCCTACTTCCTGTAACCAGAATTCACATTTGCTAAATTTTGCATACAACTGATGCTCTCTAAGGGTTCCAAGAATGGTCCTTAGGTGTAGCTCATGTTCTTCTTCTGATTTGGAATAAATCAGAATGTCATCAATGAAAACAACGACAAACTTATCCAGGAAGTCCATAAAAATCTTATTCATGAGATTCATGAAATAAGCGGGGGCATTGGTTAATCCAAAAGACATGACTGTATACTCATACAATCCATATCTGGTGGTAAAGGCAGTCTTTGGGATATCCTCTGCACGAATCTTGAGTTGATGATAGCCAGTCCTAAGATCAATCTTAGAAAACACCTAGGCACCGGTCAACTGATCAAACAAATCTTCTATCTTAGGCAAGGGGTACTTGTTCTTGATGATGACATCATTCAACTTTCGATAATCCGTACACAAACGGTTACCTCCATCCTTCTTGTCCACAAACAAGACAGGTGATCTCCATGGGGACGCACTTGGTTGAATCAATCCGATTTCCAACATGGAATCCAGTTGCTTCTTCAGCTCTTCTAGTTCTGACGGGTTCATACTATAGGGTCTCTGGGCTATGGGTCCTGTTCTGGGGATTAGTTCGATGATAAACTCGATATCCCGATCTGGGGGCATACCGGGCAAAACATCTGGAAATACATCGGGGTATTCGCAGACTATCCGAACTTGGTCAATGGTAGGTTGGGCTAGACTCTTGTTACACTTGAATTGGCGAGGTAAGGTTTCAGATATATGTTCGACTGATATTCCGGTGGTACTGGTCATGGTGATGGCTTTCTTGGCACAGTCAATCAATCCTTTATGTTTGGACATCCAATCCATTCCTAGTACTACTTCCAAACCTTTAGTTCCGAGTACTATTAGATTAGCATAAAAATCTATGCCATGGATTCGGATAGGGACGGCCTTGCAAATTTGCCTAGCCTTGGTGGTTGATCCGGGAATTTGTACAATCATCACATGCTTCAATTTGGTTGGTTGGATTTTACTAGTGCAGGCAAATTCTTCGGTGAAAAATGAATGCGATGCACCAGAATCAAACAACACTCTTGCAAGTACTGAATTAACAGAAAACATACCCAGCACGACGTCTGGCGCTTCCTGAGCTTCTTCAGCATGCATGAGAAAAAGACGGCCATTGCGGTTGAGTGAATTCCCTGGGGCAAATCTTCTCCCTGGCTGGACACGACGCTGCTGCTGAGCTGGGGCATTGGCATTAGGGGTTGTAGCATTCTTCTTGTTGGGGCACTCGTTAGAATAGTGGCCTTTATTTCCACAGTCATAACAGGTCACTTGTGACTTGTCCTTAGCTGCGACAGGCACAACATTGCTTCTAGTCCTCGGGGCAGTGTTAGGGTTGGCGGTAGCATTGTTGGTGTTGAACTTGGGTGGGGCACGGGTGAAATTGTTAGAGTTGTCGGGGTTGTTGTGATTTCCTCCGGGTCTAGGGTTTCCACGGTTGGGATAGGTTGGACGGGTCATAGGGGGTCTGTTGGTTCTTGGGGCAAATCCTGGAGATGGGTTGGGGCGATACTTTGGGGTCTGATGGGTTCCTGGTTGATGCATCATGCGACGCTTGCGGTTCTCATTGGCCTGGTTGATCTTTCCTTCCATCTGGATAGCAGAGTCTACAAGGGCTTCAATATCAACAAAGGGGATATTGACTAATACTGTCTGCATCTCGTCATGCAGACCATTCAGGAATCTTTCTTTCTTCTTGGCTTCGGTGTCTATCTCGTCCGAGGCATACCTAGCTAATGACAAAAATTGTCACGGTATTCCACTACAGTCATCCTTCCTTGCTTCAACTCTCTGAACTCGTCTCTCATTCTCTTGATCAAACCTGGCGGCACATGGGTTCTGCTAAACTTGACCTTGAATTCCTCCCAGGTCATCAGCTGGCCTCCGATCATTGCACGAACACTGTTCCACCATGCCCTAGCATCTCTGGCTAGATAATGGGTGGCGAATAGGACTTTCTCGTTGGCTTCGACTCTGGCTACTTCTAAGTTATTTTCCATGGTTTGCAGCCAATCATCGGCGTCTAGGGGTTCTTCTGACTTGGTGAAAACGGGTGGGTTGGTATTCTGGAAATTCTTGAGCTTAGATCCATGGTTGTCCTGATTTCCATGGCCTTGGTTGTTATGGGCTAGTTGGGCTATCTGTTGCAGAGTGGCTAGGTTGGCTTGACGTTCCGCTCTTTCAGCTTCGTGGTCAGAAGTCAACATTTGCAGGATCTGCAACATCGGGTCCGGGGCTGAACCACTTCCTCCACGTGGCATCTGAAGATTGATATAGATTATGAGAAAAGAAGGAAATTTCTAAGGTTTTGGGTTTTTGAAAAGTTTTTAGAGTTTGACTCAGGTTTTTCTGGCAACTTGCTCTTTCATTCATTCATAACACACTGTACAACACACACCACAACAAGGAAAAACAGATGGTTTTAAGAACCATTCTAGAAACTATGATACAATGGGACTGACTACTACTCACTACGCTAGTGCTCAGTGCTACTACTCCTCGGAGTTTGTGGCTTCATCATCTTCAGGATCATCAATGAAGGCGAAATCATCCTCATCGGTGAAGAAGTCCATGGCTTGATCCTCCAGAAAATCATCGTCATCGCTGAGATAGGAGTAAGGGTCTCCACGAAGATCCTCTCCTGCATTTTCCCTTTCCTCTAACTGCATGTCTCTCTCATGGATGGTTTCTTCCAGAGATGAGATGCGGTGGCGAAGACAGGCAATAATGCGCTCCTTCTTGTCAAGCTGACGGCGGTGAGACTTGCGATCCTTTGCTAGCATGGCTATGGTCTGGTCCTTCGTCTTGATGATGGCAGACTTGTGGTTGCAATAGTCACGGCAGTTGTCCAACTCCTGCCGACGATCATACATCATGAAGCTAAGGTGGTCCAATTGAGTCTTCATCTCGGGGTGGTATGGGGCTTCCAGTGGTTGGCCATTCGCATCACGTCTTGGGAAAAACTCAAAGCGAGTATCCTTGATCTGATTGATGCTCTGCCCACACAGACGGGAAAGAGCTTCCTGCATTGCTCTGGCAAGTCCATCGAGCCAGTTGTTTTCCCTCAAGGTAAACTGAATTCCCTCCGCAGTGGGAGGTTCAATCTTTCCTCGGAGACTTGCAACAATTAGCCACTACAGATCTTCTCCTCCTTGATCATTGAGCTGAGCTCCGAAGAACTCGGGGTGTGGACGCTCCAGAAGTTCCGAAAGCTGATCCAGATCCCTCTCAAAGATAAGGTCTCCTCCATTCCCCAACTGATAAAACTTGCTATACTTCACGTCCATCTTTAAAAATAGAGGATGAGTAGATTAGCAGAGTGATCAAGTGTGTCAAAATTTTATCTATTTTGCAAGAGTTTTTGAGGAACATGAAGTTTTATTAAGGAATTAAAGAGGTAAGAATGAGAATAAGTTTTCGTAAATATTTTTTTTATTCTTTGGTTTTGAAACTAAGTTTTTGGTTCAACGTCCAATCTAACTAGGGTCTCCTATGGTCAGGATGGCTCTGATACCAACTTGTCAACACCCGGATTTTTCAATCCTAGATGCCTGTTATGCCATATATCGCAATCCCAGGATTACTATTTTTGCGAGACATAACAGAATTGGATACCATAGTACTTCATCCATTACAAACGATACATAAGTTCTTACACGAATAGGGATCTCATGATCCAGTTCTCAATACACATCAAGCAGGAATACGTAATAATAGCGGTAGCGTGCGAAGCTCCATCTTGAGGTCACAGCAATCTTGTGAGGGAGATGATCCTAGTTGTCGAACCTTCCAGGGTCCATCTTCCAGGTACTCCTCTTCATAGTCTGGCCATGGGAATAGCCAGGGACAAAGCCATGAGTACTCTTTAAGTACTCGCAAACTAATACTAACAAGTAAGGGGGTTTTTGGATAATAGGACACCAGGCTCTAGGGTTGTTTTGCAAAAAGCCAGGTTTATCTCTACTAAGTTCCAAAGCTGGTCACAATTTTATAACTCCTAAATGGGATCTTGTAATTCAGGTCACAACTCTGTTGTGGTCAAGTTAAAGTGTCAATTCGTTTCACAAGTCATTTTGAAAAGTCTGACGGGGGAACAGTATGGCCACTCCAACTGTCCATAACCGTGGACGTGGCTATTCGAATAGTTTGACACTCTGCAGAGATTGTACACTTTCACCACAACATTCGATACATCCGTCAGGAACAAATCCTGAATTCACCATACTCAGTATGCGGATAATCAATCCTAACCTTTCGATTACACGCCCTAGTATAAGTACCTCTCCTGTGAGTTTGGCCTCCCAACCATGACCACTGTCATCTTGGGTCTGCATGTGGACAATCTTCACAAGGTAGCCTCAGCTCAGACCTTGGCCGGGAGGGAACTAATACTAAGGTATATAAGTTTCCAGTCAAGCCCTACCCAATCTTCGGGTATTGTGGTTGTACGATAAAATTGGAATGGTATCGCATCCAGACAACCATCAGTTTTATAAAGGGGCTAAGGCTCATGCCTCAACATTTTCATCACCAAAATCATCCAGTGTTTGGAAACACATGTCCAAAACATTTCAATAGAATGATCCATCATTCTAAGGTTTTCATAACCAATTTTCCACCAAGTATTCCCATCTAAAAGTTTATCAAGTTTTATGCTTAGCACTAGCATCTACAGGTGGGGGTGGTACTAATGAGGGGTGGTAACTAGTGGAGTTTCACTAAGTCCAACATTATATCTTAGGCTGATATCAAGGTTTCTACCTTAGGCCAAATTTTATGCTCTTTATGCAACCTTTAGCACAACTATATGGTATCTACCAAACTCTTAGGTAGACTCTAAGTAAGCTTTGATAAAGAAATAAAATAAGAAGCTTGCACATAAAACGAGGATTGGTTTATCAAGTGGGTATGATCACATATGCTTAAGGCATATAGTAGTCATATCACAAGTATGGGTTTGTGGCAACAGTAGGGTATCTGGCAAGGGTTAGCTTGCATATACACTAGTAGTATTAGGCTTGCATTGGTATAGTATCAGCTTGCATAGTTACTAGCTTGCATCAGTGTTAATATAAGCTTGCCTTGTGCAGAGCAGTGGTTGAAGTTCTCCTCGGCTTCCTCTTCGTAGTATCCTCCTTCCTCCTCGTATCCTTGGTCGGTACTAGCGTCTATGAATAAATACGAGGTACACAATCACCAAACAATACTTAACTACTTGCAATCATCACACACAAGGGTCCTATAGATGATCTAGCATCATCTCTAACATTACAAGGTTAAAGCTTGGTTTAAACCTTTTATTTATTTTTAGAAAAGTAATTTCTACTCATTGAAAACTACTTAAGATTTAATATTCTCCAAACCAAATATGGGATCATGTTGACACATGTCATCACCACATATTGTAGTCCATGGGAATGTGATTTAATGTGGTGTCACAATTTAATAAGGTTTTACCCTTTTATTTTAATTAATTAAAGTGGCTAGAAATGCTTATGAAGCATTCTTTTATTACTTGAAAATTATTTCTGCAAGTAAACCTATATATTTTTATATATTCTGAAAGGTATGGTTAAATGTGATTTTTGAGAGTTGGAATCAACTCAAAAGCTTTTAAGGTTTAAATTTGAAAAATGTTTGAATGCAGAAAAGCCTCTGCCTTGTTATTTTTGCTATGGGTGATCTACAGATCCAAATGACTTGAATCCAACGGGCTTGGATTAAGCATTCACAGACCTTTCCAACAAAATTGGTTTCATCCAATTTGGTGCACTGAATCGATCTGGGTTGATTTTTGAAGTTGGGTGCTGAAGTGTTTTTGAATTTAAAAAGAAAAGGTTTAATTTGAATTGCTGGGCTGCGCGGGAAATTCTAACGGGCCGGCCTGCTAAGCACAGGGCTCCTTGGGCTGCTTAAGTGGGTGTCCCCACTTGTCGGTGACACGGGCTGGGCGGTATGGGGCAACGTGGATCGTTCGATCTAGTTCTAATCTAACGGCTGAGGGTCATCGTCGAAGCGAGACAGCTCCGGCGAGAACAAAACCTAGCACGGCCAGTGGGGGGTGCTGGGGGCTCACCAGGGTACGGGTGAGGGTCGGTGAGGCGGGCGAACGACGAAGTCGACGACGGCGAACCTCCTGGTACCGGTGGCTTCTCCTGGGGCGGCTCCAATCACTGGCTCCCTTCTTCTCTGGCAGCAGCAGGCTCCAGTGAAATTCCGGCGAGGTGGTGCTCGCCTTGCTCTGAGAATGGTGTGGCACGGTCAGTGAGGAGAGGGGAGTGAGATGGTGTGAACAAATCGTGCGGGGGTGGCCTCTATTTATAGTCGAGCGAGGGGACCGTCGGTGCGCACGGTGAGCTCATCGGGGGCGATGTTACAGGCAGCTAATGGCATGGGCAAGGGTAGGGTACGGTGCTGTGTCTCCTGGTGATGCTCAACGACATGGTCGCAAGGCATGGGGCGGTGTGGTTTGGTCTGGAACGGCCGGTTCTCTGCGCGGCAGAGGCGGCGTCTTCAACGGCGGGCGGTGGCTGTATGGCACGGGGCTGCTAATGGGGATGTCTGGCGGTCTCCTGGGTCGGTGGTGATCGTGTGTGCCCGCGGTGAGGGCGGCGCGCGGTCTATGGATGCTGGTCGAGGTTGGTGCTCTGGCGCACGCTCGGCATGGTCTGGGCGCGGCTTGTGCGCGTGGTCGAGCTTAACGCTTCATGGCTGGGACGGCGATGTGGCGGTGGACGGTGGGCTGCCTCCCAGACAAGGTTGGCACGGCTAGTTCTTCCTCTAGCATGCTGTCGACTATGGGGTGGCATTGAGGTGCTCGGCTGTTCACCATTAATGACAATGGCAAGCTCACACGGGTGCTAGTGTTGGGCTAATCTTTCTAGATGATCTACTGGGTTGTGTGTGAGCTAACTAGGGAACAAGTTAGGCAAGAATCACTGCACACTATAGTGTTTGATGTTTCGTTTGATTTGTGTCTGCAACCTGTTTGATGAAATGGCCCATGAAATCAAGTTTTGAATTTTGAAATGAATTTGGTGGGTTTGCTAGATTGGTGCTGGTGAGTCTGCAGATGCTTGGGTTTTGAAAGTTGAGCTTGTTTGAGTGGGTTTTGGAAAAGTGGGATCTTCCCATATGAAGAAGATTCAATTTTGAATTGTCATTTAAACTATGCATTTGAAAGTTTCTGGATGATCACAAGGTGGGCCTTGATACTTTGTTATGAGTATAATCAAGGGGTGCAAAGATCCAGAAAAGTTTCTGTTAGGTTTTGAAAGTTTGAGACAGCCAATGTAGGCATGGGAGTTAAATTGGCCAAAATGACCATTCACTTAATATATTTGTTTTGATTTACTTGTCTTTAAGAAAAGTGTGGGAAATGTTTTAGATGATGTTCTTTTCACCTAAGAAACATTTTACAAGCAATGGATCACACAAATAAGGTGGTTTTTAAAGAAATTAAAAATCCATGCATACACATATGCATGCATTCATGATTTTATTTAGAAAAGTTTTTGTTAACCCTAATCTTGATGATTAGTGTTTTGATGATCTAAGTTTGGTATTTTTGGGATGTTACATATTTACACCCACATGAATAGATCAAGTCTATCAAAAACACTTCTAATCCAATCATAAAAATTCGAAGAGTATTAATGAGACCATTCCAAGGACTTTTATGTGGATCTTCAAAGATATATTTTTTATTTTTATTCTTAAAGGATTGCTGGCTATTTCTTTTGCAAGTTCTTGCACAACCTTTTAGAGTACCAATATTTTTTCCCATACATTGACACTTATGCCAATTATGTCATCAACTCATAGCCAAAATCTGGGGTTATACCATAGATTGTTTAAAAGCTAGATGAGTTGTTGGCATCCCAAAGGTGTGCACTAGAAACATAAAAAACTTAATTTTCTCTATTTTTTATGAGCTAGTACCATGGTTTGATCCACAAAGTTAGCTTTGGCATGCATCACAATCACCACTAGACTTTATTTCAATCAAACAACTCCTTTCATGAGTGTCGTGAAGACTATCAAAATATCTATGGGGTTAAGTATCTTCAAGAGTATACTATCAGGACAATCATTTATCAAACAAGTCGTAAATTTTAGACTTTTTCTTATTGTACTTGTTTGGCAATATTATTTCCATTGCAAGACTCGGTTAGCTAAAATATCTAGAGCAAGAGCTTCAACAACTAGTCATCATACTAATAAAAATCTTTACTCTAATCATATTAAATTACTCCCACAAGAATAACATCTTAGAAAATTAACCAACTAAGATAAACAACTCAAACTTCAAAAGTGGGAGACATAGGACATATCTCTCATAAATGACTTCATGATTCTCTTCCTTATAGGGATGTGTTCCTTCAAAACTGAAACATGATTACTCTCATAATAATATAGCAAAGAGGCAAAGTGCGAATCCACATTTACGAAAAAAGTAAAAACGAAAAAATATTGTTTGTCTTTTTGAGGATAGGAATTAATGAATAGAAAAGATCTTGTGACCAAGCAAGAGATTTAGAAAAGAAAAACAAACGAAAAACAAAAGCAAACTAAAAGGCAAAGGAAAAAAGCGAAGTGTTGGAATGGACCAACACAAGTGTTTCAAAGATCCCAAGGAGTTGGAGTATAACCTTGTTATTACACAAATAAATTTGTCGGGGGAACACATTCCCAATATCAGGATTTTGCAAGCCATTTTGTTGCTCATTGTGGAGGTGGTGGATAGTTTCCCATGTTCCATTGGCTGCTCCAATCATGGAACTGGATGGTGAGGCTTGCGGTAGCATCTCGAAGGTTGATGGAGAGGTTGTTCATGTTTTGAATATTTCCTTTGAGTGCATAGATGTCTTCATAGGTGGTGTAGTAGTTTGGTGGTTTCTCATATTTTCCGGGTCCTCCTTGTTCTACTTCTTCATCTTCTCCTCCTCCTCCTATGGGTAATTCTTGTTGGGGTATATTAGCTTCAACCTGCATGTCAAAACGCAAACGTCCATCCTCGATAGAGAATAGACGATTAGGCAAAGGAGCTGGGATCAAGTGATCCGCTCCAGGTATATCAAGGAAGTATCTACCATGAGTTTTAGAGACCATACCACATGCTCTTAGAGTGGGGAGACCGAGATGGTGACTTCCTGCCAGCGGTTGGATATTACCTAGTTTGATGTGAAGTGCGCGTGCAAGAACGGTTACAACTCCCCCTCCGCATATGGTCCTCGAGATTGGATAGCCTGATGCTTAAGGTAAAACACAAGCAGAGCGCACAAATTTTGCATTAAGTTACAATTAATAATAGAATATTTTGCGAGGATCAACATGTCATCCTCATTGACTCTAGTAAACTCACCATGTTCCTGCAAGGTGTTAGCAATTACATAAAATAGATAACGAATAGCAGTATGATCAATTTGGTTTCCCTTGGGTGTGTTTCCACGAATTCTCATTAAATTAAAGTACTCCCAAGGTGCAGGATTAAAAACAAAAGCAGTTGTGCGTACATCAATGGTGTTGTTGGCAAACCCAAAACATCGAGTCCATTGTTCGAGTCTTAGGATGTCCTCACGTGTAACATCCGAAATTTTATCAAATCCAAAACATCATGATTGCATTCATATTATCATGGCATGTTTACATTGCACAAAAATGTCAAAGTTTAAACCCTAGCAAAACCCTATTTTATACCCCTTTTATATTATATGTATGGGTCTTGTTTTTTTATTACCCCAAAGTGTTGAGTGGATTGTGTGTTTAAAACATTTTTCCATACTAGGACCACTCCACAAAAATGTGGTAAAAATTTGAAGTGATTTGGTATAGATTTGGTGATTCAAATCTTATTTGGAAAATCAAAACAGAAAAAAAGGCTAAATAGAAAAAAAAGAGGCAGCCAACCATCTGGCCTAGGCCCAATTCGCAACCCAACTGATCCACCCGGGTGTCTCCCCTCTCCCCTCTGTTTCTCACTCCGTGTGCATGCACCCACTCACTGATAGCTGGGACTCGTCGCCACGTCACCCCCTTCGTCTTCAATCACGCGCTGGAGACCCGCGCCGCTGCCGTTTCCCCCCAATCAAACCCGAATCAAATCGCTTGTAATTGCCATTGATTTTTCACGTGATTCCCTCTCTCACTCCGGATACTTAACCCCCTCCCCCTCTGCTCCATTTCCCCCCACTCACTCACCTTTGAGCGCTGCCAGGCTACCCTAATTTTCTCTCGCACTTCAGCTACTCCGACGAACTTCGACGAGCCATCGCCATAATCCCCGTGCGCCCCTTGGCCTCTGGTTCAAACAATTGTACTCACCTGCTTCTTGTGCTTCTTCTGATGCCTACCGCTTGTCCCCTTTTCCCCAGGTTGTCGCCTCCGTCGACGACTGTGAGCACCTGACGCCAAGCTTCACTACGACAAGCGATTCCGTCCGTGACAGTGCGCCCCATCCCCGTCCGCGACCACCTTGAGCACCGCCTCGACGTCGTGACCCTAGTAAGCCCTATTGCCCCCTCCCCTACCCCCTAGCCTCGTCGACACGCCGTCGACATACGTGCCGCCGCCATAGTGGCCATTTGTGCCGCTCGATTTTGGTCAGAGCAACGTAATCCACTGGATCTAGATCCAGTGGCTTAGATTAGATCGCCAGCGCGAAGCTGTGTGGTCAGATATAGACTGTACGATGCCACTTAGATCTAGCGGCTCGCGTGCATGATCCGCGCGAACCGGTACCGTCCAATCAAAAAACGCCGCGTGTCTGCAATTTAGATTTAAATTCCAGATTTTGATCTATTAGATGAATTAACTCGTACAATTCATAACTTTTGTTCTAAAAATCCAAAAATTACAAATTAGGTGTCTATGGATTCATAAAAATGATAGCTTTGCATATATGGCCTTGATTTGATCATTTGCTTCTGAAAAATTAGGATTTTATGAAGAGACAAATGTAGGCCTAATTTGACTATAAAAATTATTTGGAATATTATTTTAATGTGGTTTTTGTTTTATTTAGACTTTAGAATGTAAGCATTGTCTTCAGTACTGTAGAGTTTGATTTAAAAAGTGTGGAAAATCATCTCATTGCATTTTGCATGCATTCATATTATTTTTGTGTGTATATTGATTTGTGAATATGTTGTTGTGTATATTTTGTGGATTGTGGAGAGTGTGATTGTGAGGATTGTACCTATTCCCCTAGCTACCAAGGCAAGTGATACTCCATCTTTTCGTCCTATTGTTTTTCCTATTGCATTAGTGTTATTTTGAGTAGGATTTGCATGGTAATTTTTCAAAGTATATGCTATGCTATGGTAGATCCTATAGATGATATATTAGTAGTATTTTACCTATGTTAAGAGACATGATATGCTAGTATGCTTAGCCTTGATATTAGAATTAAAGGGTGGAAAAATTCATGTTATGATATTATGGAAAGATTATGCCTGTGTTTTTGACTAAGAAAACAACTTGTTAATGAAACACCTGGGTGGAATGGGACTTGTATGATATGTGTTGAGTGGTTACATAGGGCCCATGTCTATGGTTTACCCTGTGTATCACATTTGTGGATGGCCACCCAAGAACAAAGATATTTTGAGATGTTTAGTGTTGAGAAGCTTCCAGTGCAGCCACATGGCATATGGGCTCTGCCTTGACCAACTAGGTTGCAAGAACTCAGCCAGATGGACAGTTGATGGTAGAGTTGACAGGATGGAACGCGTCCATGGTGTTCTGAGGGAATGCTTCGGAAAAGTCTCATCTCGACGCATGTCGAGTCTTGTGGGGAATGTGCACCACCTCTCGAGAGCGTAAAACCTAAGTACTTAGGCTTGTCCCCTATAATGGACAATTTTGAGCATCAAAGACATGGAAATGATCAAGAATCTCCTCATCCCAATTTCTCTAAGATAAAAATTGTAGGTGAATAAGGGTAGTGGTACACCAATGTCTATTGGTGGATCCTTAGTGTTTTGTAAAGAAAAACTTAGTGTTTTTAACTAGTAGGACAAAACTACTTTTTGCAAAGCCAACCCGAAACCACACTTAGCCAAATTCATGTAGTTGATAGTCTCTACTATGTAACTATGATATCACTTGCCAATACAATTACAAATGTATTGACCCCTTGTGGCTGTAACTTATTATGTTGCAGGTTACTCTGATGGTGAGTAGGGTTATGAGTCTATAGTCAACATGTTTCCCTGTGGCACATGAAGATGAAGACTTTATTTATATACTATGTAATGAGATTTCTATGTGTTAGCCTTGGGCTAATGAGTTGTAAGAACTATTGTACTCCTGGAATTATGATGTAATAATGACCTTTGTATCTGTGTACTTCATCTTAAACTGTGGGTGCTAGCAATTCGATCCAGGGACTAGCACTGCAATCACATGAACCTTTACCTTTAAGGGTGAGGTCTTACAGATGGTATCAGAGCACTGTGTTGCATGTAGGTTTGTGACCCTAAGATGGATTAGATTAAGGAAACCACTAGGAAAATGCAACTCCTTTGTGAATTGCACACTTGTCTCTTTTCATCTCGTAAAACCTCTTCTAATCTTCTTTCTCATCTCTATTTGTAGATGGCCACCATCAACGAAGCCGTTAGGATGGGACCACTGATGACTATGACCCTAGAATGTGAGACGGAGTTTCCCAAGGCACTCAAAAACCTCATGGTTAGATTGGGGATAAATGGTGAAGCCGTGTACAAGGGATTTCCAGTGATGGATGAAGGAGAAGAATATTGGTGGGTGCAACTCCACTTGTATAAAAACAAGGAGGACAACCACAATGAGTTGGTATTATGCATGGTCACCAGCTCTGAAATGCACATGTCATTCTTTGAATCTGCAAGGAATGCAGCATGGAATGCCATAGAAGAACTTGGAGAAAGACTCAAGTGTAGAATGCTCAACACTCAGAATGACCTTAGAGAGGAGAGAAAACATACCCAAGACTTGGAGACCACCATAAAACATCTAAGGGAGGATATCATAGACTTAGCATGGGAGTCTTGTGATCAAGACAAGAAGATTGCAACCAAGGATGCTCAGATAGCTACCTTGACTATTGAGTGAGAGTTGTGACGTACTCCAATAGTTGGACCACCACACTTGTCGTTTTCTCACGTTAATAATTTGATCATACCAACCTATGTGGTATGGAATTTTTTTGTCTAAGTTGTGTTTGAACCTTGGTGTTTGTGATTGAATAATGTATGCCATGACTTGTGTGGATTAATGTTTTGTTGAATGACTTTGGATTTTGTTTTGCTACCTTATGTTGTACTCTTTACTTGTGTTGTTTCTAATTTTCTCTATCCTATGCAATAGATGCCTAAATTTGTTTTCAGCACCGCCGAGGAGTTTAAGGAAACTCTCTTTGGATCCCATATTCTGGAGATCGTCAGTGTGCTCGTTCTTCCAATCCCTAACATTAAGGGACTTTATCTCAGGAAGTTTGAGAGAAAGGACTTGTTGGGATTTAGAGTCTATCAGCCAGGACGCCAGTCAGATCCTCCGACCGAGGACATTGCCTTTAAGATACTCCATGATGACAAGGAGAAGGGCCTCAACATCGCTATGCAGGAGCTGCTTGGACGCCTATGTGGACGTCACACCGCCGAGCTCAATGGCCTCTACTTCCATCCCTTTGGGAGACGCGACGAGGAGGGAGAGGCTATAGTGTTGTACAAGCCCACTAGGGAGACTATTAAGCCAATGTGCCACTATCTTCAGGACCTAGAGAGCCTCCTTACGCACGTCGATACTGATAGAACCAATGTCATGCTTAGCAATGACGAGCTACACGTACAACTGACGGAGAAGGACAAGGCCTTCGAGGAGAAGAAGGAGAGCATCAAGGAGATGGAGACTAGGTTTGAGAAGCAAGGCAAGAGGTTCAATAACCAAGAGAAGAGAGTCCAGGATAGGAACAAGAAGATCAATGAGATGAAGGCTGAGATGGAGCTTAAGGATCTTGAGCTAGAGACACAACATGATGTGATAGAGAGGCTACGTTCATAGAAGAGAGAGCTTCAGGTGAAAGTCGATGATTTGACCACCAGTGTGGAGGAGTACAAGGCAGGCTTCGACGTAGCAGGACTTGCTCTAGTGGAGGAGGAAGTCGAGATGGAGGAGTAGTGTTGACTACTTGACTATCTATCCATTTATCATCTTTTTATTCATCGAGTCGCATTGATCATCCAACATGTGGATGACTATGCTAGTGTGTTTACTTTACAAAAACTTGTTGTTCATTTTGAATCTTAAAGTTTATCATGTGCTTGCATGTTTGTGATTGTTGCTATATAATGTATTGTGCATGTTAGGATCTATGGGTTATATCTCATTACTTATCCTTATTGAAACCATAGATGCCTCCCCGTCATGCTAATCCCAACAATAACAACAATGGAAATGAGATGCAGCAGCTGATGACTGCACAGACTCAGTTGATGAATATGATGACTCAGTTTATGGCCAATCAGAATCAGAATCAAAATAACAACAAAAGCAACAACAATAATAATAATAATAATAATAATAACCAAAATAACCCACCAGCTTTTGATATTCTCACCAGGTTTCTAAGGTTGAGGCCTACTAAGTTTTCTGGAACCACTGATCCTATGGTAGCAAATGATTGGCTATGTTCTGTGAACAAGGACTTGGTCACAGTTGGTTGCACTAATGAAGAGAAAGTCAGATTTGCAGCACACCTACTAGAGGGACCAGCTACTTGGTGGTATAACTTCCAAATCACTACCCCTATTGAAGAAGTGACCTGGGCAATATTTGGGGATGCATTCCGCATTGCTCATATCTCTTCAGGAGTGATGGGGTTGAAGAAGAAGGAACTTCACAATCTTAAACAATGCCATCACAGTGTTGCAGAATATATTGAAGAGTTCAACAATCTAGCACGCTATGCACCGGATGATGTTGACACTGATGCAAAAAGGAAGGAGATGTTCCTTGAAGGACTGAATGATGAGATGTGCATGCAACTATCTGTTGCATATGTTCCAACTTATCAATCTATTTGTGACAAAGCTACCATCTTGGAAAGTAAGATGAAGCAAGTGGAGAATAGGAAGAGGAAGCACCATTTTGATAAGCATGGATATGGATCTTCTCACAAGCATTCTTTTGATGAAGGAAGTGGAGGTTCTGGATCCCACGAACATGGGAATCATAACAACCACCACAACAGTAACCATCACCACGACAGCAATAAACATCATGGACACAACAATGGTGATTACCGCAACAACAAGAGTGGACACAAGAGTCACCAAAGTGGAAATGGCAATGGGAATCGGCCAGCTAAGAGAGACATCAGTCAGGTTGAATGTTTCAAGTGCAAGAAAACTAGGGACTATGCAAATGAATGCCCAGAAAATAAGACTGATGGATCCAACAAGCCAAATCCTTTTCAGAAGGGACATGTGAACCACATCAATGTGGAGGAAATCCAAGAGGAGTCTGATGCTGTGGCTGGTAAGTTCAAGATTAATTCCTTTCCAGCACTTATCCTTTTTTATACCGGCGCATCGCATTCATTCATTTCAAGAGAATTTGTAGACAAAAATAGACTCCCAACTAAAACAATTGGATGTCCTATTAAAGTAAGCTCCCTAGGGGAGAGATGATAGTAAATTTTGGATGCCACCAACTAGTTCTAGAGTTTGGAAAGTACAAGTTTCCAGTTATTCTGATAATCCTAGAATCCCAAGGATTAGATGTAATTTTAGGCATGGATTGGATGACCCATTATGAGGGAGTAATAGACTATGCCAGAAGAACTGTTACACTCACAACCCCAAAAACAAAACAGATTAGGTTCAAGTTTAAATTTGAACCCAAAAGGAGTAAGATAAATTCTCTTAAGGGGGTTAGCCTAGACAGTGTACCAGTAGTGAAGGAGTACCCGAATGTGTTTCGGGAGGAATTACCTGGAATGCCACCAGATAGAGATATGGAGTTTTTGATTGGCGTGCTGCCAGGATCTGGACACATAGCAAAGAGACCCTGCAAGATGTCAGTTGATGAGTTAAAAGAGCTCAAGAAACAGCTCAGAGAAGAGTTGAAGAAAGGATTTATCCAACCAAGTTCTTCGTCTTGGGGTGCACCAGTGTTGTTTGTTGAGAAGAAAGACAAAAGTCGGAGGCTATGTATAGATTGTAGATCACTCAATTAAGTGACCATAAAGAACAAGTATCCCTTACCCAGAATGAATGATCTTTTTTTATCATCTAGAAGGAGCTCGTGTGTTCTCAAAAATTGATCTTCGATCAGGTTACTTTCAACTAAACATTAGAGAACAAGATATACCTAAGACTGGTTTTACCACTAGGTATGGATTGTATGAGTACACAGTGATGCCATTTGGATGCACCAGCTTATTTCATGAACATGATGAACAAGGTGTTCATGGAGTTTCTTGACAAATTTTTTGTTGTATTCATCGATAACATATTGATTTATTCCAATAGAAATGAAGAGCATGAAGAACATTTGCGTTTGATTCTTGAGAAACTCAGGGAGAACAAGTTGTATGCCAAGTTTAGTAAGTGTGAGTTTTGTTTGAATGAAGTTGGATTTCTTGGACATATTTTGTCTGGAAATTGTATAGTTGTCGATCCCGCAAAGGTATCAGCTGTAACTGAGTGGGAATCACTACAACAGGACAGAGCTTTGGTAACACAAGCATGTAACACATAGATAGATGTGGTATAGAATAAAACTTTCGTAACACAACTTGGGTGTTACACTATGGACAGTAACACATGGATGGCGAGATTTGAAAATGTGTTACTGTGAAAATACAATGTATATATTTGTATATCTGGATGTGTTACAACCAATTGATATGGTAGAGAAAAGTGGGGATGAATTGTTATGTGCTCTCTTGTTAAAAGGCGAGGATTCGAATTTGATATTTAACTTATCTATCCTAATGCCTAGAAACGACAAAATATGTCTCAATCAGATGCATTTAAAGGAGTCAAGTTTTCAACAACTTATTTATTCCATTTTATAATGATGCTCTCTTTTGCGCTCATACTCATAATCGGCCAGACATACGGTCTTTCTTGCCGAACAAGGGTAAAAAGAAAACACGGCTGAATTCATACTAAAAAACCAATGAAGACAAGCCCTCCCTCCCTAACACTAGTGGAAACGAGGTCTTTTGTTGATCCCGAAAAAGGGCTTTAACACCGGTTCTTCTACGAACCGGTGTTAAAGAGAACATCCAGCGTGGCCCTATGGCGAAAAGGATCCCCCTTTAACACGTTTCATGCCACGAACCGGTGTTAAAGGTCCCTACGATGGCCTTTTAACACGGTTCGTGGCATGAACCGATGTTAAAGGGGGCTATATAAGACACCACCAGCCCACACACCCCACTCTTCCATTCTTTCACATTTTGGAGCCTAGCAAGAGGGTGTGAAGAGTGCTAGTTGTGTTTTTTCATATGCACAAGAGGTGTTGGTGAAATGCCGAGAGCTCAAAATAAGTTTTCTTGTTGCTCTTTCCGTCTCGGTCAAGGTCGGCAACTATAGTTTCATGTGTCATTGATGTACTATATATATAAATGGTCATCTCCTATTATTTTTGATATATACTACATATTAATGCAGATGAACCGGCAATGGATGTCTGGTGACCGCCGCACTTCCAGTACATTACGAGCCTCCAAAATTTCATCGTTGTGGCTAATGCAAACCGTGGTCACAATGGTTTTATGTGTTGTCCGTGTGTTCCTTTGTCGAACAAGAAAGACTACTCAAATACCAGAACCATTCACGCCCACCTGCTTGATCCGGTTTCATGCCCAGCTATAATTGTTGGACCAAGCACGAAAAAAGGGGTTGTGATGGAAGACAACGAAGAAGAGGATGATGACAACTATCATAATATGTATCCTGAATATGATGATAATGCAGCGAGGTAGATAATGAAGATCAAGAGGGAGCAGATGGGCCCGCTGATGGCGATCTTGGTCGGGCCATTCTGATGCAAAGGAAGAATGTGAAACTGAAAAGGAGAAGGAGAAGTTGGAGCAGATGTTAAAGGATCACAAAACATTGTTGTATCCAACTTGCGAAGATGGCCACAAAAGCTAGGTGCCACAGGATTTTACGCAATGGAAGGCGAGAATGGTGTATGACGGCGCATTTTCAAAGTTGTTGGTAAAAATGAAGAATCTTCTTCCAAGAAATAATGAGTTGCCCGACGGTACATACCAAGCAAAGAAGGTTATACGCCCTCTAGGATTAGGCGTCACGGAAGATACATGCACTGCATTAATGGTGCATCCTCTACCGCGGTGAGAAATGCGAGAATTTGGATGCATGCCGGTATACCTTTGCCGCTGCGTATAAGATCGACGAGGCGATCTGGCGATGTTGAGGCGAGGCCCCTAGGAAGAAGGTTCCGCCAAGGTTATGTGGTATGCTCCTATAATACCACGGTTAAGCGTCTCTTGAAATAAAGAGCATGCCAAGTTGTTGCGATGGCACATGGAAGACCGTAAGAAAGGCGCGATGTTGAGACACCCGCTGATGGGTCACGGTGGAGAAATTGGCGAGAGTACCCGGACTTCGCGTGGCGCAAGGAACTTAAGGTTTGGTCTAAATGCAGACGGCATGAATCCTTTTGGTGAGCAGAGCTGCGATCCACACTGGCACCTGTGACCCTATGTATCTATAACCTTCCTCCTTGGTTGTGTATGAAGAGGAAGTTCATTATGATGCAGTGCTCATCCAAGGCCGAGGCAACCCGGCAGCGACATTGATGTGTACCTAAGGCCATTAGTTGAAGAACTTTTACAGTTGTGGGCCAAACCAGGTGTGCGTATGTGGGATGAGCACAAAGGGAGCCATTTGACCTACGAGCATTGCTTTTCGTAACCATCAATGATTGGCCTGCTCTTAGTAACATTTCAGGGCAGACAAACAAGGGATACAATGCATGAACACACTATTTAGATGATACTGAAAGTGTATATTTGGATAAATGTAAGAAGGTTGTGTACCTAGGGTATCGCCGATTTCTTAGAACTGCATCCGATGAAAAGAAAGGCAAGCATTTCAAGCGTCTGGCGAACCCGGAGGAAGCCTGTCCTCCGTGCGGTGAGGAGGTATTTGGTATAGTCAAGGACCTAGAAGTAATCTTTGGAAAAGGTCCTGGCAGTCTATCTGTTCGAATAGCGATGCGGACCGCGCCCATGTGGAAGAAGCAATCTATATTTTGGGACCTACCCTATTGGAAAGTCTTAGAGGTCCACTCTTCAATCGACGTGATGCACGTGACGAAGAATGTTTGCGTGAACCTGCTAGGCTTTCTAGGAGTGTATGGGAAGACAAAAGATACACCGGAAGCACGGCAAGACCAGCAACGTCTGAAGGCCCCTGAAGAGCCTATGCATCCACGAGCGAGAAGGGTAAGCGATGCCACTTAAGTCCTGCCACTACGCTCTTACCAAAGCGAAGGAAATCTTTTTGAATGTCTGAGCGGTATCAAGGTCCCGTCGGCTTCTCGTCGAATATAAAGGAATAATAAATATGGCGGAAAAATTCCAAAACCTGAAGTCTCATGACTGCCACGTGATTATGACACAATTGCTTATGATTGCATTGAGGGGGCTTCTACCTGAAAATGTTCGAGTACCCATTGTGAAGCTATGTGCATTCCTCAATGCAATATCTCAGAAGGTAATCGATCCATAAAGCCTACCAGGGTTACAAACAGATGTGGCCCAATGTCTTGTCAGCTTTGAGTTGGTGTTCCCACCATCCTTCTTCAATATTATGACGCATCTCCTGGTTCACCTAGTAGAAGAGATTGCCATTCTCGGTCTGTATTTCTACACAATATGTTCCCCTTTGAGAGGTACATAGTCGTAAAAGAAATATGTTCATAACCATGCTAGGCGAAGGAAGCATCTCCAAGGGCTATATATGAGAGGAGGTCATTGAGTTCTGTTGATTTTATTCGACCTTAATGCGATTGGTGTTCGAATCACGACATGAGGAGACTGCGTGGAAAAGGCACCCTAGGATGTAAAGCAATGATATGTAACGGGCATTCTCTCAATCAAGCACACTACGGTTTTACAAAGATCTATCTTGGTTGCCCGTATATCAATGAACACAAGAATTTAATCGCCTCAAACACCGGGCGGTCGATGAATGGATTATAAGTGAACACATGGCGAGTTTTGGCGGCTGCAAAGACTTCTCACGAATAACACCACTTTGTTGGGGATCAATGTACTTGTTGGCGAGGACACCATCTTCGTTGTATGTACTTTCCAAAGTGCGAGATAAATGGGAATACATTTTACACGATAGGCCAAGATAAAAAGAGCACCAACCAAAACAGTGGTGTCCGCTTCGATGCAACAGAAGACAATGGGCAAAAGACCACGTACTATGGGTTCATAGAGGAGATATGGGAACTTGACTATGGACCTAATTTTAAGGTCCCCTTGTTTCGATGCAAATGGGTCAAGCTAACAGGAGGAGGGGTTGAGGTAGACAAGAAATGCGGAATGACAATGGTGGATCTCAACAATCTTATTAAGGTAGACATGAACTTAGACGAACCATTCGTCCTAGCCAATGATGTGGCTCAGGTTTTCTATGTGAATGGCATGTCCTCCAGACCAAAAAAAAGAAAAAATATGCAAACGAATACATCATATGATGAGCCAAAGCGTCACATAGTTCTTTAGGGAAAAGAAACATCGTGGGAATCGAGGACAAACAGGACATGTCGAAGATTATAATAAGTTTGATGAAATTCCGGCCTTCACGGTGAAGATGACCCAAGCATTCCGTTAAGTAAAGAAGATGCTCCATGGTTACGTGCAGGCGATCATAAGGAGGACATATGCCAAGAAGTTCATGCTCATATTATGTAACTCTAGTTCATGTTTTTAATATTAATACATGTCTTGAGTGTTAGTCATGTTTTGTGGATGGTGGGACTATGAGAAGAAGTTGTCGATTCATACTTACCATTAAGATCTGATCTCCAAGCAGCGGTCACATATTAGGAGTGCCTCTATGACCAGTTTCTTGGAGATGCTTGGGAGGACTAGGCTCCGTCGGCATCTCCTGAAACTGGCCGTAGTGGTGTCCCTGCTCTCAAACCATCTTGCAGCTTTGTAACTTCTCTAACTAGACCAATACACAGGAGCTAACTAATTTCACATATTAGGGAGTGCCTCTATGACCAGTTTCTCGGAGATGCGGAGGCCCAGGCTCGTCGGCATCTCCCAGCTGGCCGTAGTGGTGTCCCTGCTCTCGAAAGAAGGTAAGGCATAGCCTCAAACTGGCTGGAGGACTGGACTCACAAGGATGCCTATTTATAGTACAAGCAGCTCGACATAGTGTCGACACTTACGAAATAATGTCGACACTCACCCCTATTATTAGTCCAGGTTGGAGGAATGGTTCATCTTTACTCCCGGTTGGTGTCTCCAACCGGGACTAAAGGTTCATCTTTAGTCCCGGTTGGTGACACCATCCGGGACAAGGTACACGCCACACGACATAATGTCGACACTCACCCCTATTATTAGTGCTGACTCGTGTTTTGTCCCGGTTGGTGTCTCCAACCGGGACTAAAGGTTCATCCCGCCATTTTTTCCCGCCATTTTTCTTCCCGCCATTTTCTTCCCTTGATTCTTCCCTCAGATTCTTCTGCTAGTTCACTATATATATGTAGGGGGTTGGCCTCCATTGTCATTGCACATCTCTAGACTCATATCTGCAACCTCATCACTCTTTCCCATGGCTTCCACCGTATCACTAACCCCCAAGGGAGGCGGAGGCGCTTTGCGCCTCGAACTACCCCCTTGACTCTGTGTCCCCATCGGCTGGATCTGGCGTCGGGCGTGCAGTTCCTCCTGTCCCTCTAGGTGTGGCGCGCGGATGGCCATCACGAACCACTACTACTTGAGCTCACGCCGAGCAGCGAAGGAATCCCAGATGGCATCCGACTATTTCCCTACTTGGGAAGCCTTCTTCGTGGATCGGCGTGAGAGGCGCTCGCCGAGCACGAGGAGGGCGGCCCACCTCCTCCTAACTTCAACGAGGCGGTCGTCGGCTATGGTGGCGGTCGGACTCTCGGCGTCATGGACTATGACCGCCGCCGACTCTAACCCCGTCTGCGCTACCCTCAAGTCCAGCCCACGCGCTACCCTCAAGTCCAGCCCAGCGTACTCTCTAGAGGTTCAATTCTGGCGACCCGGCGACGACGGCAATGATAATGGCGGTAATCCGACCACTCTGATGGCGAGTATTACAGGTGTGGCAGGAGCATGACTGAATCACTCCAACATTCGAAACAAGTTCGCCGATTGTTACTTAATCTGGCCATGTATCTTAATTTTCAGTTCTTTTATGTATCTTAATTTTCAGTTCGAGTTAAACTTTATGTAACTTACTATTAGTTGCATTCTCATTCGAGGTTGATAATATGCTATTTTATCAAAAACAATGCAAGTTGAGCAAGGCTTGGCTGAGCTAAGAATCATCATGCCGTTGTTCGACAAAGTTTGTCGATAATTTAAAGCAGGGATAAAAAATAAAAAAGATCGAAACAGTGTGAAACCTTCGCGTGGTGTTTTATTATGTGACATAGTTAGAAGGAAAAATCTCAAACTTGGTATATTGATTATGTCTCGAAAAAACCTTCACAAAATGACCTATCTCATTCGAGGTTTCTTGGCTTTCGGGTCAAATGACCAATGTTATGGCTAGAATCAAGGCATAGTTTGTGATAATATGGCCATATTGTGCATACATGTGCATCATGGCATGGCAAACAATGTTGCAAGAGGAAGTTTTCCTTTTTATCGCACCAAAAAGGCATTTTCCATTTTCCGAGCATAAAAAACGGACGGTTTTGTGAAGCAACCAACACATTTTACAAATATACTAGACCACCTTATATGCACAATGTACCAACAGGGGGATCTGAAACCTTTCCGTCCACCTCTGGTGAAAAAGACAAATTCCTACCGAATCGGCCGGAAGTGGGTCAGATATGAACTACAGGTATATGATACGATGCTCGTGATTTTTTACAAAAATCATTTTTAGGTTCACAATATGCTATTTTATCAAAAAAAACAATGCAAGTTGAGCGAGGCTTGGTGAGATTCAAGTGTATACAAAAGATGCGACATTTAAATATCCAGTCAATTCAAAAATGTTAATACAAAAGATACGGCATTAAAATATGATTTGATCTAATAAAATAGGGTTAGATTTATTTTTAGATGCTTAATATTTCTTATGTTCAAAGTTTTAGGATTTAACAATTTATTTTTGTTTGAATTGAATAATCAAAATTTATATGTAAGTGTTTTAATTATTTTGAAAATTTTCATGTAAAGTAAATATAAAATGATTTACATGAATGGATAGATATTATTTTTCTGAAAATTATGATATATTATTCATATTTTTCTGAGTTGAAATGAAAAAGATGTGAATTTTATAAATTCATATCATATTTTTTGAATTAAAAATGCCCCTTTAATGCATGAAATAAATGCCCCCCCTTTAACACGGTTCGGACACAAACGGTGTTAAAGAGACATTATTCGTTCAACGTGCACCCCCCTTTAACACCGGTTCATGGCTGGAACCGGTGTTAAAGGGTAATCATCTTGTGAAGCGGAATCCCCCCCTTTAACACCGGTTCCAGCCACGAACCGGTGTTAAAGGAATATGTCATGCGCCTTCCCATTCCTCTCTTCCCCAGCCAGATCGATCGAACCAGGAACGAAATAAGCAGAGGAGAGCTCGCCGTCGCCGCCCTGCTGTCCGCCGCCGCGTCCGTCGTCGTCGCACCGCCCCGACGTCCATCGTCCCTCGCGCCCGCGTCGCTCATCATCGCCTCCTCCCGCCAGCCGGCCTTCGCGCCTTGTACGCCGTCCCACCGCGCCCCCTTCCCGCCACCGCGCCTCCACGCCTCCGCCACCGCGCCCCGCCACCATTTGCCTTGCCACAGTGACGGCCTTCATATAGGTTAGTATTAGTTTAGTATTTTATTTTGTTAGTTTTTGGGTTAGTTTAGTGTTAATTAGTTAGTATTAGTTAATTATTAGCAGTTTAGTGTATTAGTTAGTATCTTTTTTAGTAGTTAATTAGTTAGTATTAGTTTAGTATCTTTTTTTTGGGTTAGTTTAGTGTTAATTATTAGTAGTTAGTTAGTATTTTATTTAGTTAATTAGTTAGTATTAGTTTAGGGTTATTTAATGTAGTTTAGTGTACGGGGACGACCTCCCCTCTCGACTGCAGGGGCGGCCTAGGTGGTGCGAGCTCCGGTGGTGGCCATGGCGGTATAGCAGTATGCCATCGATGTCGGGGTATGCATGGTACTTCTCGGGTTGCAGTGTGTTGGCCTTAGCAGCGACGGCACGACGTCCCTCTCTTCGGCGATGCGATGTGTCGTTGGTCGTCGTTGTGGAGCTCTTTGGTGAGCGTCGTTGTGGAGCTCTGACTCATCCTGATCTTGGTTCATTGACTTCAGCGGCAAGTTTAGGTTCTCTGCGGTTTTTCTTGCAGCAGACTTCCGCGGTTTTTCTTACTGTAAACTTGTTTGCTCGATAAATTGTACTACATGCATAGATTAAAACTTGTATACAAATTGGACCTCTGACTCATCCTGATTAGGGTTTCGACCCTCAGAACTCGTTTAAAATGATCAAGCATCCTTAGGGTTTTAATTTCATTTGTGTATTTATTTGTGTATTTTTGTATGTATAATATGTATATTTGTGTATGAATCCAAGTCCACTTGAATGTTTACACTCTTACTCTAGATAATATTATTGTTTTAGAAACTATGGATCCACTTAGTAGAAACCTTGAAAAAGAAGAAAATAATGGAGAACATTATTGATGAGGACACCTCACAATATCTGAACTTGGAGGGACATGATGACGACAGCTCAAGTACTAGTCATGGAGAAGATGAAGACTCCAGTGAACGCAATTTAATGGTTACAAAGTCCGGCGAGGTATATGCATTGATTAAGCCTCTCCTGACTTCCACCAACAATCTTCTTCTACATGTATTAATTAACGCTTCTTTCTTCTTTTAGCCCTCTGGATCGACCAGCCAGCAACCATCTTCTTCTCTGAAAAGAGCAAGCGGTAGCGAGCGGTTGAAAGATCGTGCAAAGTTCATGATCGAAGCAGTCCGTGTTGATGGCAGGCCGATGGAGCCCAAGAAGGCCGCAGACAAATTTGTACGTCAGGCTGGAGTTCTTGTTAGGGACCAAATCCCAATCATAATTGAAAATTGGAATAATCCAAAGAAGGGCGACGGTACCTTTGTCGATGACAGATCCAAAGAAACGCTTTGGAATTCGTTGTTGGTAAATTTCACCCTTCCGCCATAGGAGGATGAAAACAACCCGGTTATAAAGGAAAAGGTCAAAGAGTGGACTCTAAAGAAGATGGTGGCGCTTTCCATAGCGGAAGACAAAATTGAACAAATTTGTCAAATCTGGCGAGACTCCAAATGTCGAAGACGCATATTATACGAAGATAAGACCTCACTGGCCCGAATTTGAGACATATAAAAAAAGTGCTATAGCTAAAAAGAGGTCACAAACCAATAGGCTTAATGCCCTCAAGAAGGAATATCACCAGAGGACGGGGTCAGGTGGCTACATATCTTAGAGGCCTAAGTGGGAGGAAGCTGAGAAGGCCCTGCGCGCTAGAGGGATCACACCCCAGACAGATGGGTGGGACCTACGTGCAAAGACTTGGTTCTACGGAATCGGGGCAAGGTTGGACCCAGAAACAGGATTGTGTATCTTCCCAACACTCCTTGCCAAACCCGTCACTGAACTCATCACGGCATACGAGGAAACAGCCACCAGGACCTTCCATCCCGACAAAGAGAATGACCAGCTCACACGCGCCATCGGTAAAAAAGAACACGCTGGACATGCACGAGGCACAAGGGGTATGACGTGGAAGGATGGGTTTGCCGACTGGAGCGACTCTTACAGATGGCGCGGCAGAAAAGAAAAAGAGCGTACAGAGCGGATGACACAGATAGAACATGCACTTGCGGCGCTGCAGGCGCAAGTGAATGCTATGAAACCATCAAGCTACCGGCCATCTCAGCGACACGAAGAGCACGCATTGGAAGCTGCCGGCCGGACTCTGGCGGAAAAGCAGCGTGGCTTCCACGGAGAGCGTGCACGCTTGAAATGGCGGGTCCTCGATACCCGTGGATGAGATCACGGAGGCGAACACGCTAAGCTGCATGTGAGATTAATGGGCTTATCCATTAAGGTGGTATCGGCTATGCCTTACCTCCTGTAGCTGGTGGAACTTACCACTGCCGACCGATTCGGATGGCTATGCTATTGTCGGGGTGGATGAGGTTGTGAAGGAATATGAGGAAGCACAGCTTGACCATGCTACGGTGAAGGGGAAACTCAACTCAAATTTGGTGAAAACAACCATTCTTTGGAAGAAGGAACACATTGTGCTTCCAAATTGGAAGTCACTTGGCACCCCGCCGTCTCATGGCGTCGTGATCTGAGCGCTTCAGCTATCTCTGCGTGGCAGCCATCTCCGGCGCTTCAGCCATCTCTGCTGCGGCAGCCATCTACGGCCCGACCATCTCCATCTCCCATCAGCCATCTCCTGTGCAGCCATCTCCTGCCGTCGACCATCTCCTTAAGCGTGGCGGAAGAACTGCCACAAAGAGCATCAGTAGCACTACCACAAAGAAATCCGCAGGAAACCGTACGCCAAAGAGTTCAAAAAACTACGTCCCGCAGCCTTCCGCCAAGCCATTGCCGGTTTTACCGTGGAATCGCAGCGACGAGGAGACCAATAGGATCTCGGAAGAACAGGTCAAGAAATTCTTTGCACCTAGACGGGCCGAGCCAATGGAGAAAATAGATCCGGCGGTGGTGGAGAAGTTTTACAATAATCTTTTGAAAACTGAAACCCCACTTGTGTCGGACTACGAGCGCCAGATTTTGAAGGCGGATGCAAGGCGCCGTAGGGAGACTGAAAGTAGCAGTCGTGAGGCACCCCAAAAAACAGTTCCCATGCTCGGAGAGCAGGAAAACCAATCATGCGCCCCGCTCCAAATGTTCGACACACGGGACGCTCCTCCCGTAAATGATTACGAGGCAGAGCTACAAAGAAAGGCCAATGAGATGGGGATGACTTACATTGCATACTTGAACGTCATGGGAGACAACTTGCCCAAATGCGATGCCAACCCCATACAGCCATGGAAGTATGGGAAGAATCTCGTCAAGAAAGAGGAGCTCAAGAATCTACCAACAAAGATGTGAAAATTGCACAAGTGGTACCTTCATTTCTGCAAGACGAGAAAGGTAGAATGGAGACGAGAAAGGTAGAATGGATCACGGCGCATATAAGAGATGAGATTTTCTTCTGCGGAGACGACGTGATCGACTTCAACATTCAAGACTTGCATTTTCTATTCAATCAGAAGGAACTCGACAAAGCTGAAATCAGCCCTTATTGTGTGTAAGTACTATTTCTATAATTTATATCTCATCTCATTCACTTTATTAATTGCATGTATATATATATGCTCACCATATATGTATATACTATTATGCAGGAAAAAGGTTATGGAATGCAGGAAAGGAGGCCCTTTTGACATTGGGTTCGTTGACCCAAATAGAGTTCATGAAGAAGTGGTAGAAACCAAACCCGGGCAAACAGAAGATTACTTGCTAAGGTCTTTACTGAGATAACAAACCAAAAGGGAAATACTATTGCCTTACAACTTCTCGTGAGTACTGTTACCCTCTCTCTTGTACACATTCTATTTCAGCTTACTCGATGTTAAGTGTAACTGATGATGAGTTATGCGTGCGTAGGTTCCACTTTATTCTGCTAGTCATTCAACCCGACTCAGGAAAAGTCCTTGTCATGGACTCGTTACGAAAAGAAAAAGAGATATGGGCAAACTTTAGAGAGATGCTCCAGAGGTAATTTCAATCATATTATCGCACTAGATCGGCAACTTTCGTGACAACAAGTAATTAATAACTCCTTTATCCATTTTCTTTGCCGGACAGGGTTTGGAAAAGGTTCACGGGCAGGGCCGTGGGTGAATGGTCAGAAGAACTAAAATTTGTAGACCAAAATGTAAGTAATACTAGCTAGCTTCCAATTCCATTATATCATGCTTTATTGATTATTATTTTGATTGAACTCTCTATTCTCGTAAAGTGCGGTTGTCAGGGACACGGCAATAACTTATGTGGGTACTATGTTTGCGAGTTCATTCGCAACACGATATGTGCAACGGGCCAAGCCGCACTAGAACAACTTAGAGTAAGTAAACAAAGTCCACAACATTATTTTATTACCATCAATTGTGTTGAGTTTTATTCTTATATATATATTGATGGCCCATTCTTCATATATATTCAGATCGAACGGATGCGGGACCAACTCCTACCATTTGAACGCATACCAGCCATTCAAGAGGAATTGGCGGGGTTCATACTTGATGAGGTAAATCACGCTTTGGCGGAGAACTCTTTAGATATCCACCAAAATGAACGATGACGATGTATGTGCCGATGACGATGTATGTGCCGATGACGATGTTTGTGTATAATAATAGTTGCTTAATTATTCATATGTACCGATGAAGATTTATGTGTATACCGCTCACGATCGATTCCCCCTCGCTCCCCCTCCGTGAAATCGCGAGCAGGCGAGGCAGAAATGCATGGCGAAGATTTAGGCCGTTTTCCTGCGTGGCGAGTTACGCATGAGAAGCAACCTAAATCTCCGCCATGTAAGACCTTTAACAGGTAAAGGGGAGGGCCTGAGCTCTGCAGCGTACGTGCGCCACCCTTTAACACCGGTTCGTATAAGAACCGGTGTTAAAGGGGCCCTCCCTCTAACACCGAACCCTCAACAGCGGTTGGGGAACCGCTGTTAGAGGGCCCTCCCAACCGGAGTTAAAGGGGGGGCTCTGCACTAGTGTAACGTCCGAGTCACTAATAAACTTAGGAACACTAGAGTATTCAGCCTTGGAAATTAAGTCGGTTGAACAGATTTGAAGCTAGATGTCATTGAATAGCTTGTTTATAGTGATTTTGTTTTAATTGAAATTCTAATATAAGACCTAAATCTGGTTCAAATATGTAAAAAAAAAATGGCTCATATGATGGATGGATTAATGAATTTCTCATGCGACGTGCCAATTTTTTTTGCCATATTTAAATTTTCTTTGAATTTCCTATTATGTTTTGAGATTAACAAGGTCATGGGTAGCGTAGCAGACTACAGCAATGGGGCCAGCGTGTGATGGGCTCCATCTCTAGCCACCGTGAGCAAGGAAACCGAAGGTGCAAAAGGAAATCGATTAATGCGCGCTGAGTAGAGAATTATTGAACAACAAAATTTTGGACTAAGACGCGCACGAACTTATTTCACACCATGCCGCTCGCGTGGTCGTGAATTTTGTACGAACCCAGCCCACTGACAGGTGGATCAGTTGAACCTCCACCACGTTCTGCCTTACCTATCCCTAACCGATGCTCAAAAAAATCTATCCCTAACCAAAACCTCCCAGTTCGAAGTCTCGTCACCGAAATCGCTGCCCTCCTGACCTCGCCGCCTTGCATGCCATTGCTCCGATCTGCCAGCATCGCTGGCCTCTTCCTCTTTCCTGAAGAAATCCGGTCACCCCGCAGCCTCCTCCACCCACACCTCTCACTATTTCTCCCGATGGTGTCCGGGCACGGACTACCACGCCCAGAGGCCTAGGGCATGGCCCCACGTCCGTGCGTCGGAGTCAGGGGGAGGGGTGGAGGAGTGAGGTTATGATGAGGCCAGATCCTCAGTGCGAGGGTGCCAACCTTAGTCGGTCTCGTCGAGGGCCTTCACGGGGAAAATCACGATAGGGAGATGGTCAGCGGCAGGTACCCATGTGGCCGCCGACTTGTCGAGTTCTGCCGGGTGAGGTAAGTATTTTTCCTTTGACATCTTGGCCAGGTGGTGAAGGCATTGGTGTCTCCATGGTTTTTTATTCTAAAATTATTACCCCTCTTTTGCAGATATGTTGTTTGGGGTATATGATCTGGTCCTCTCCGTCAGTTCTGCCTCCATTGGTTGGCCATGCCTTGTTGGCGTTCTGTTTCCTGTGTTGTGAAGGTGAAATACTACACGGTTATCTAATAGGGTGCTTTTTAATTACTCGAAATTTCTCCATCTTAGTTTGATATTTTCCCAGATACTTAGGTGGCTTACTAGAAATCGTATACTGAACATTTGTTGTGGCAGAACCTGAAATTCCGGTGGCTTCTTGTTACTGAGTTGTTTTAAGATTTTAGTTCCTATGTTTTTATGAGTAACACTAGACCTACGGACTATTTTGTATAGAATCCAACTTACTGACTCATGTAGAGGAAGGTGGATGGACTGGTGCCAAAAAATCAAGGGAGGTGGGAGGGATTCAACCGATAAGAAAAGCTGAAAATAGTCCGTAAGGTTCATCTGTAACAATCTGTTTGTATGTATAGGATTTATATTTTTTTATTGCTGAAACAAATGTTCTTTAATTTGTTTGAACTACTATAGATCACAAATACAGGAAGAAAATTTTGATAACCGGTATTAAAATATTTGTCTTTAGATGAGTTTGCTTTGTCTCATATTTTATTTATCTGTGAAGCTTGATAAATCTTCTCTATCAAATCACAAGAAGTGGTCAATGGAGAATCGCAGAAGTTGTTAATGAAGAATTGGAAAGTCTCGTTCTCAACCTAAAGTAGTCGGACTTTTTGAAGAGAACCACTATTGCATATGACTTTGTACAAAGCATTTTTCGTATCTGGTATGTGCTCACATTGTAAAGAGTTTAAATCCTCTATTGAGACTGTAGCTTATGTGGTTCTTTAGCAATTGCTAATTGTATGGCTAGCTCCTATGTTAATAAGTGAACTTTGATGATAAGTATATGTCGCGTGAGCTTTTAATTGTTTTCCTGTGTGCTTCTGCATGGGAATTTTTTATTTCTTTTTATCCATGTGCATGTGTTAAATAGCTTTGTTTAATGCCATGAGGTCTAGATGATTTGATTATAGGATGGGCTAGCTAGTCATTTCATTGTGGTCTGGTTCATTACCCCTATGTTCTTGCTTGAACTTTGAGGATGTAACTGTATTCAAGAGGAAGCATTTAGAAGGTATGGCTACCATGAGATGATAAAATAGTTACCAACCAATATCACTATTTTCTGCAGAACTAGCGACTTATTTTGCCTTTTGCCAAATAATTATCTTGCTCTTATTTTAGGCAGAGGAACTAATGTACTCCCTCCATCCTAAAATAAGTGATGCAACTTTGTCTAGATATGACTCATTTTATTTAGACAAAATTGTGTCACTTATTTTGTGACGGCGGGATTTTACGTGATATTGCGAGCACAGATGGTCAAGGAGAACATTTCCTCCTATGGACTATCATCACTCTCGTGAGATTTATGTCCATCTTTTGCATTTAAGATATCAACTAAATCAAGTTTGATACGCAGATTGGAACGATCTGGTTTAGTTAATGCGTAGACCTATATTTGGTTTCATTGAATCATGCGTATATGTAACACTAGTTTCTCTAGCCAAGTTATCTTATTCAAGCTTGTAGCGCATGCTATTCTTTCCTGTCTATAAAGCAAATTCTTGACTGATATTTATTGAATTCCTATACGTTTGCTCGACAAACATCCTACATGACCATTAATTTAGTTTTATGCACCCATGAAATGATCAACTATAGGAAAAGGAAACTATAACTGAAATCAAAAGTTTGGTGGCACCACTAAAACATTCAGGCCTATGAAGTTAAACCTATGAATATTTTGTATAAATGACCAAAAATACATTTAAAAGTGAAGAACAAGTGTATCTATGCAGTAGATGCAAATCATGTGATGTTTTTTATGATCACCAACATAGCATCGTCTCTTCAGAAGTTGCAAGTACATTTATGGTTAAACTAGAAGTGAAATACTAGTGTCGTTGTATTGCAAGTGAAGTATATACAAATGATGATTTTTATTTAGTTCATTAACTCAATATTTACTTTCACATTTGCAGATACTTGGGTGTTGCCTCTGTGATGATTAGTGGAGGAATCAAGTCTTTTTTTTCAGCTCAAACATTATGATTCTAGCATTTCGGACCAGTTATGAATACAAGTTCTTTTTACTGTTGTGACTTGCCCATATCATTATGGTTGCAAGCACATACTAGTTGTAGTTTGTGTCACTTTAATGTAAATGCTATTTGCATTTATTCTATTTTTATGTTTGTGACTGGAATGTAATTTGTGATTTTCATGAGCCCAAAATATTAATTGGGCTATCCAGATTGAATAAAATAATATAGAATTGGACACGAACTGCTATAGAAACATGTGTGCGAACACAGTATGGAAAGTCGAGTTGAAATTAAATGTACCATGAATTGCTAGAAACTAAGAAAAAATGCCACATTGTCAGCCTAATTCAATGTTGTAGGGTAACTCATGTGGCAGCGTCGACAATGAAATCTCATAAAATTATTGTGTTACAATATTTGCATAAATATGTTACTAATTCTATTGCGAGAGCTTCTAGAATGTGTTACTGGTTGTGTTAGTATTGTTAAAAACCCATGTTACTAGTAATATTACTACACCTAAAGATATGTTACTATCTATGTTACTATAGTTATAAATCTGTGTTACTAGTGCATTTAGTAACAGCTATGACATGTGTTACTGAAGAAAAACTGTAACACAATTTTCAACATACAGGAACAATCATTATGTGTGACAACCGACACCTCTCAGTAACACGGCCTAACATAACACATTCTGAAATCTGTTACTACTTGGTCTAGTAACACCTTTTTGGACCTATTGTAGCACAAGTGTGTGTTACCAAAGCTATGTCCTGTTCTCCCAAATCAGTTAAAGAAGTCCGTAGTTTCCTAGGATTGGTCGGCTACTATAGAAGATTCATCGAGAATTTATCGAAAGTAGCTAAACCAATGATGGAGCTGCTTAAGAAAGAGAAGAAATTTGATTAGACTGAAGGATGTGAAACCAGTTTTCAAGAATTGAAGAAAAGACTAGTGTCAGCACCAGTTTTATGTCTACCAGATCTAGAGAAAGACTTCCAAGTCTATTGTGATGCATCTCACCAAGGATTGGGTGGAGTATTGATGCAAGAAGGAAAAGTTGTGGCTTATGCCTTGAGACAACTCAAGACTCATGAAGTAAACTATCCTACACATGACTTAGAGTTGTCCTATGTTGTCCATGCACTCAAAACATGGAGAAACTATATTTTGGGAAATCGATGTGAAGTGTTCACAGATCACATGAGATTGAAATATATTTTCACCCAGAAAGAACTCAACATGTTTGCCTGTGGCACATGAAGATGAAGACTTTATTTATATACTATGTAATGATATTTCTATGTGTTAGCCTTGGGCTAATGAGTTGTAAGAACTATTGTACTCTTGGAATTATGATGTAATAATGACCTTTGTATTTGTGTACTTCATCTTAAATTATGGGTGCTAGAAATTCGATCCAGGGACTAGAACTGCAATCACAGGGACCTTTACCTTTAAGGGTGAGGTCTTACATCATGCTTCATAAGGCAGAATTTGATGCGATCAACTCCAGGCCTTTCTTCATCGGTACAATAGTAATGGTCCATCGTATGCGTCAAGGTGCTGAGGAACTCAAGTGTCAAGTAGAGATACATGGCGACATCCTGAAATAAGAAGTAATACAGACCAATATTGTTGCAAAGTAAATCAAAATCAGCACGAATGCCAAGTTGGTTAAGGATATAAGGACACACCCACTTGGTGGACTTGATTTCTCGGAGCTTGCGACGATTGAAACGGTTCAGCTGAAACTCCTAGGTGAACTCGATGCCAAGTGACTCGGGGGTCAACGTATCAACAAGTGGTGCGGAGGACTCCTCAACCACCACACATGTACAGCTCCTCGTGTTCATCTAAAAATAATGAGATAGAATAAATAAATAATAATAATAATTTGCTAATACATGTTTAATCCAATAGAAACATAACATATGTGATTCTCTACACTAGTTATAAAAGAAACTCCTCTAAAACAATACTAAGCATGCTCAATATCAAAATTGAATAAAAACAAGACCTAAGTCTAGATTGACAATGGTGAAAGATTGAGTGAAGCTTTTACAAAAATAAGTTGAGGATCGGAGGAGAATCATACCTTAGATCGATTGAATGCGAGGAATCAAAGAAAGATTGAGTAAATTTGAAAATCCAATGGAGGTGGTTTGGAGTTTGGAGGAAGAAGAATCAGAGATTGGTTATTGGGGATTTTTAGGTTACCTCCTCGGGAAGATTATGATGGCCGCGTACGTGGTATGGGCGGTATGGCCGGAGCCCGCCCATACCGGGTGACATACCTTGAGGGCGACTGCTTCCCTGTGGCAGTGCACTCGGTACGGGCGTGTGGTATGGCCGTGCACGCCAGTACTGCTAGTCGTTATCGATATGGTATACCTTCTTGAAATCTGATGGTTTGCTCGAGGGTACGGTACAGGCACACTATACGGGTGCGTCCGACCGTACCAGTGGTCGTTAAGACCACTGTCTCGTTCGGCAAAAATCAGAGTTTCTATTTTCTTGTCAGTCGAGGTGGTATGGGCGCATGGTACGGTCCCTCCCGGTCATACCACTAGTCGCTAAACGTCCTGTGAGCTGCATAACTTCATTAATTTTCTTAGTAGCTCTGTGCGCCTTTGCACATCTTATCATAAGACAAAATACCAGAAAACATACTTTATAAAAATTCAGCAACACTTCTTTTAGGCCATGTGTTAGTAAAATAAAATATGGAGGGTTACCTTATTTCTTATCATCTCTCCAAAGGTCTTCTTGAACACTCTTTATTTAAAATAACATAAAACAAATACAAACTAACAAGACTAACACAAAAGTAAAACTTTATTTCACATGGGTTGCCTCCCATGAAGAGCTTCTAGTTATGGTCAATTAGCTTGACCCTGATGGCAATCATTTATGTTTAAGGAGTGGGATACCCACTCCAAAATATTTGCCTTTTGAAGTAATTATACCATCATAATCATTAGGCTTGGCCTTCTTTTTCCTAAGGAAGTGTACTATAAAAGGATCTCTACATGGTAGCCCTATTCTCACATTCCCCTCATGTAAATTAATCAAAACTTTAATATTTCTTAGGAATGGCCTACCTAAATTATAGGTGTTATGAGATCTTCAGGCATGTCCACAATATCAAGATCAATAAGAGCGGGGCTATCATTAATTTTAACAACTATATTTTCTTTTATCCCAACGGCTGGTTTATAAGTTGAATTTGCTAAATGGAGTCTCAATTCAGTAGTAACAAACGACCCCAAGTTTAATTTGTCAAATAAGCTTTTGAAAATTGATGAGACGCTCGCACCAAGATCACAAAGTGCGGATATCTAACTGACTCCCAATTTAATTTAATAATGGGCTCAAATATATCATCTAGCTTAGCAAGAAGCTTATCATCTAGTCTTTTATACTCCATCTCTAACTTGCAAACTTTACATGCTACTTGATGTATAAATTGTTGGTACATAGTATCATTATCTTGCTCTATACCGGGATTCTTCACGGTTGTAGAGGGAGTGTCCCAACCTTTATTAACATAAGGTGGTGTACCCTGTGTTTACAATGCTAGTCCCCGGATCAATAGCTAGAATCCACAGTTTAGATGTAATATCAAGAAACAAAGGTCATAATATAACTTTATAACCAGGAATAACATAATTTTATTACATCTTTACATAGCTCATTACATTACATTGCAGCGGAATAACTATAAGCATGGGTCCTTCATCTTCAAAGTGCCTCAGGCAGATGTTGGTTGTAGACTTTGTAATCCTAATCAATCAATCTTCAATAAAATCAATCAAACCTGCAACATTACAAGTTACAGCCACAAGGTTCAATACATTTGAATTGTATTGGCAAGTTTCACTACTATGTGGAATATAAGTGGATCCTATCACTACATGCACATTTGGCTAAGTAGAGTTTTAGGCTCATTTGCATAAAGCAATATTTTATCCTGTCTTTTCAAAATGGTTTTGGTCCTTTGTCAAATCTTTGAAATCTTCTTGGTAAAGCCCAAGTGTTTAAGTTATTATCAAAATCTCCTTGAACTCCTTGGTAACCCCAAGTGTTCAAGTCTTCAACAAAATCTCTTGAATTCCTTGGTAACCCAAAGTACATCAAGTTTTAACCAAATCTCTTGAGCTCCTTGGTAACCCCAAGTGCATCAAATTTTAATTTTAGAAATTGGAATGTCGAGATCTCCCATAGCTTCAAACTTTAGTTGCTCAGTATTGTCCATAACCGGGGACACGGCTAAGTACTTAGATTTTATTATGTTCTGCAAAAGTTGCACACTTTACCCACATGTCACAATCCCATCTTGTTGCCACCAGCGGCCACTGGATTAGTGCTCACCAAGATGGAGTACTGGCAGATTGAGAATGTGACGAAGTCTTTCCAAAGGGTCCTCCCATACACCATTGCTAGCTTGTCTTCAGCACCCATGTAGGATTCCAGGTCCCCATGTCCAGTTAACTGAAGACAATGCATGGGTCTTCCCAATGTAGTTGACTAAGCCAGAGCCATAATAGCATGTGGTTGCACACGAAAGCCACAATTGGAGAAACATGTTCAATCTCTAAGTTTCCTGGGTGGTTTCCTTTGGAGCACAAGACAAAGAGATTGCCATAGACATGGTTCCTTTTGTTGCCACCTTATCCAAAACTCAAAGTATCTTTGGCCACCCAGGTGGTTCATTGAGTCCTTGTTTTATTACATAAAAACACAAGTCCTTTTCTCAATTCTATAAAATCTCAACATGTATCTCTTTTCAAAATATAGCATGGCTAAGCATGTAACAACTACATTGTTTTCACTAAGGAATGTATAGGGAATCCTATTAGGATTTAGCATAGCATAAGTATAAAATTATTTTCATGCATGTTTCAAAATCCACTAAGTATAATGAAAATAATAGGACTTTAGATGATAGTGTCACTTGCCTTTTGGTAGGGAATGTTGGTTCACTCCTTGATCTTGCTAGTCTCACACTTTTCTAACTTCACTACAATCAATCAAGCAAACACAATATCAACTAGCATTCCAAACCAAAAATCAATCAAACAATTTCACACACATAAAACAATGGGATCTAAGTCATGCATGTGAGCATGCAAGGGATGGTTCTATTTGCAAAGGTGGTCTCCACTAGGCTTCTAAACTTTGTAAGGTTCAAAGTGGTCATTTTTCCAAAGTGGCAAAGTCATTTGTAAAAGGGTTTTGTCCACAAACCATTTTTAAATCCAATCATCATTTTATGTGGTGAAAAATATTTTTAACAAAGCAACAACTTTAAGTGGTTCACCAAATAAGTTGTTGTTTCTCAAAACTTGGTTTTTAGGGTCAGTAGGTTTGATCCAAAACATTTTCCCAAAGTTTTTACTCCAAAATCAACTTCATAATAAACCCATAATTTTTTATTTGGCTAGAAATGGCTAAATCAAGTTTTCCATCCTAAACTTCACCAAAATAATTTTAAAAACCATGGGTTGGTTCCTAGGGTCAGTAAGTTCACTACAAACCAAGTTGCCAAGGTTTCAAACTCAAAAACATTTTTGAATCATTTTTCTAATCTAAACAAGCATACAAAAGTTTCTGCAAAAACAAACCATCTAACAGATACTATTTGCTAAACCAATGGCATGGTTGGCTAGGGTTTGTTCCACTGATTCCAATGATATCAAATTTGCAATTTTTGGACGCGTGGATCAAAAGTTATAGGGATTTCAATTTTCAACTCAAATCTGTTTTCAAATCTGTTTAACCAAAAGCGGCCACGTCATAACGCCATTGGTTGGTACCGGTTCGGCCGGATCGGCTCTGCGGTGCGTTGGATCTAAATAGATCGCACGGTTCAGAAAGCGTACCCTTTTGGCGTTTAAGTGATCTATCTAGTTCGTTCGATCCAGATCCTACGGCTATTATCGCATTGACCAAACTCTGGCGGCGCAGCGACGGTCCCTGGCGGCAGCGAGGTCAGATGGCGGCGGCGCTGGTGAAAGAGGAAACGAGGGAGGAGGGGAAGGTGCTCACCAAGGTCGCAGAAGGCTGGGGAAGCTCGACTTGAAGTCGTCTGGGCAAGGGGCGCGCGAGGACAGGAGGAATTCCTCGCCGGAGTTAGGTCTGGCGACGGTTGGTTCTGTTACGGGTCGAAGCGTATGTCGATCACAAGAAGGCAAACAGAGGGTGTGGTCATATGCAGGAGAGCACGGGGAAGACGCGAGTGTGAAGGAGAAGTCTTGGGGCGGTCTGGACTTACCGGAGGAGCTCGACGGAGGCGAGACAGACGGCGGCGAAGTCAGAGCTTGTCGAAGGTGATGCTCTGGGGCGCCCGCGGTTGTATGGGTGGTACGGGGAGATGCGCCTGGGAGTGGTGAGTGTGCTCGTGTGCTCGAGGAGGAAGGAGGTGGCGAGGCTCGGCCGGAATTGGAGAAGGAAGCTCGTCGGAGCAGCGGTGGTTTTGAGATGATTTCGAGCAGCCTGGTGGCGAGGAGGAGTTGGCGTTTGAGGGGAATGACAGAGGGAGGAGAGGCGCCTAAGTACGCATGGTCAGGGGCGAGATTAACGCGGCCATTACTCGTGAGTTTACGCGCGGATTGAATGGCAGAGAACGGCAGCAAGGTTTGGGGAGAGGGAGTCGCGCGGGTGAGGAGGATGAACAGGAGAGGTGGGGTCCAGTCGTCAGTGAGAAAAGGAGTGAGGGAAGGGTCCACCAGTCAGCGTCTGTTCGGGTTAGAAATTGTGTGCGAAACATTTTCTTCGGGAGAGGGGAGCTGGGCTGGTTTGTTGGGCTTCTTGGGCTTGGCCAGTTGGGCTGAGTCCGAATTCTATTTTTTTCTTCCTGAATCTTTTTTTTTCTGTTTCCTATTTCTGTTTTGAAATTCAAACAAACAAACAACACTCAAAACAATTCAAACAATTACCAAACTTTGTAACTTTGGATTTGGTTCTGTTTTGTAACATAAACCAAAATTTCAAAACCAAAATAATAATTTTATTTTAGGGTCCATTATTAATTAAATAAATAGACCAATGTTATTAAATCAAATAAGCTTTGTTTTATTTAAGATCTTTATTTGAAATCTAATTATTTTCAAAACCAAAACAATAGGTTTTATTTGGAAATATAAAATACTTGGAAAACTTATTTTTAAATAAACAAATAAGCTTTGATGTTTTGGAGAATAATAAAACCTTTATTAATAAAACTTGGATATTAAATCCTTTACTATTTTATTTGAATAAACCTTTACTATCTTTATCAAAACAAAATGTTTTATTTCAAAAGCTTGGCCAAGGTTTAATTTGGCTATATAAAATAATCTTTATTTATAAATCCACCTTTTCTTTTGAAAACCAAATCCTTTTATTTAAAAGATCCAAAATAGTAATTCCAAAATATTTTTATTTTCCTTTATCAATGTTTATCTTTTTAAATCCCTTTAGGATTTTATTTGATCCAAATTGGTTTGAAGTTCCAATTGAATTCAAAAGTTTTCTTTTGTCCCTGAAAATCAAACAAAGTTTTATTTTATTCATTTATTTTTCACATTACAAGATTTGGAAAATCTTGGGATGTGACATTTACCACTTAAAATAAATCTTCCGAGATTTGGGAAGGCTAGGGTTACAAGTAGGCTCAAAACAACTAGGGTACTACCACCCTTAAAATTTTCAAACAAAAATTACATATTGGTCTTCTTGGGATCCTGGGGAAGCTTCTCTAAGCAAACACTTGCATTGTGTCCTTTGTTTCCATACTTGACTCATGGGCCATGGTTGAGTTTCTCCATAGGCTTGTTCAACTTGTTCTTCATCTTTTCTGGACAATTTCTTGCATAATGTCCTTGGTTCTTGCAGTTGAAACAGTGGATATCTTTGAGTTCTTTACGTAGCTCTTGTGGACAAGTTGCCACAAAATGGCCTAGCTCTTTGCAGTTGTTGCACACCACTTGGCCAATTTCCTTATTCTTCTGGTTCTCCGGGCATTCACCAGAATAGTGTCCCATTTCTTTGCATTTATGACATTGCACATGGCTCTTGTCCTTCTTTTGCTTCTTGGGTTTCTTTGGTCCTTTGAATTGGGTTGTTTTGTTTGGAGGTATATGTGGTCCTTTTCCTTTGTCATCAACTTTCTTGGTAGACTTGGATCCTTCTTGTTTCCTTTGTTCCACAATGGAGTAGATGGGGCATTGGATAGGAGTATGATTGTTTCCTTCACATAGATAGCAAGTAGCTTGAGAGGTAGGACATTGTCCAACAGGATGTTTCTCTTCACAGTTGGGGCATTGATCTCCATGCTCCCTGGAAGTATGATCCTTGTCTCCACAAATAATGCAAGCTGGGGCTCCATCTAGAATAATATTTCTGTCATCCTTGTTGTCACAAACTTTCTTGGAATAGCTTTCTTCCATCTTGATCATTTGATCAGTCACCTTAAGCATCAATTGGCCTTGAGTTTCCAAAAATCCTTGAAGTGTTGGATCTTCTCCACTAGTGTTGGCTATGAATTGAGCTGTCACTTGGTTCAGCTGATGTTGAGTTGCTATGAGCTCTTTCATGATGTCCCCTTGGTTGGTGTTGGTGTCATCAACCTTGATGTTGGAGTCTCTTGGAGTGGTCATCTGTTTGGGTTGAATGGAGATTAGAATAGGCAAACGGTTTTCTAAAGAAATAATTCTAATAACACACATCACAATTCACACAAGCAATGTGCAAGCATTCACAAACAAAACATTTCACTCAAACACAAAGTTCAAGCACATACTTAGGCAACAAAATATTTTTGTTACACCACATGAGTTGGTGGGTTTGTCTTAACTAAAATATGGTGGTCCATCTATATGGTTCACTCGTGATCTTTCCATCCTTCTTTGGTTGATCCTTCTTTACATGAGATCATGATTTCCTTGGGAAAAACTCTTGGTTACTTTGACTTCTAGTGAAGTGAGCTCCTTCTAACTTTTGCATTCCCTCAGTCTCTAAATCTTGAGCAAGATTTCCTTGTTCAACTTGTAATCCTTAGTGATATCCAAGTTGGAGGTCCTTGGTGAACATGCTGAAGATGTTGAAGTCATTAGAGTTGAAGAAGTTGAAGTCATTAGAGTTGAAGAAATCCTTTGCACATGGTGAAGTCTTTGGCCATAGGGTAGGTTTTTCCATCAAGTTGAAGTACAAGAGATGTAGAGTTGAAACCAAAGTGGTTGAGGAAAGAGTTTACAAGTAAGTTTGCAAATAAGTTTTTGGAATAAGTACAACTCCTATTTTTCTAAGGGTTTTTGTCCAATCCTAGGTTTACAAATCCTACAAGCAACACAATGCTTTGATACCATCTGTAGAGGGAGTGTCAAAACCTTTATTAACATAAGGTGGTGTACCCTGTGTTTACAATGCTAGTCCCTGGATCAATAGCTAGAATCCACAGTTTATATGTAATATCAAGAAACAAAGGTCATAATATAACTTTATAACCAGGAATAACATAATTTTATTACATCTTTACATAGCTCATTACATTACATTGCAGCGGAATAACTATAAGCATGGGTCCTTCATCTTCAAAGTGCCTCAGGCAGATGTTGGTTGTAGACTTTGTAATCCTAATCAATCAATCTTCAATAAAATCAATCAAACCTACAACATTACAAGTTACAGCCACAAGGTTCAATACATTTGAATTGTATTGGCAAGTTTCACTACTATGTGGAATATAAGTGGATCCTATCACTACATGCACATTTGGCTAAGTAGAGTTTTAGGCTCATTTGCATAAAGCAATATTTTATCCTGTCTTTTCAAAATGGTTTTGGTCCTTTGTCAAATCTTTGAAATCTTCTTGGTAAAGCCCAAGTGTTTAAGTTATTATCAAAATCTCCTTGAACTCCTTGGTAACCCCAAGTGTTCAAGTCTTCAACAAAATCTCTTGAGTTCCTTGGTAACCCCAAGTACATCAAGTTTTAACCAAATCTCTTGAGCTCCTTGGTAACCCCAAGTGCATCAAATTTTAATTTTAGAAATTGGAATGTCGAGATCTCCCATATCTTCAAACTTTAGTTGCTCAGTATTGTCCATAACCGGGGACACGACTAAGTACTTAGATTTTATTATGTTCTGCAGAAGTTGCACACTTTACCCACATGTCACAATACCATCTTGTTGCCACCAGCGGCCACTGGATTAGTCCTCACCAAGATGGAGTACTGGCAGATTGAGAATGTGACGAAGTCTTTCCAAAGGGTCCTCCCATACACCATTGCTAGCTTGTCTTCAGCACACATGTAGGATTCCAGGTCCCCATGTCCAGTTAACTGAAGACAATGCATGGGTCTTCCCAATGTAGTTGACTAAGCCAGAGCCATAATAGCATGTGGTTGCACACGAAAGCCGCAATTGGAGAAACATGTTCAATCTCTAAGTTTCCTGGGTGGTTTCCTTTGGAGCACAACACAAAGAGATTGCCATAGACATGGTTCCTTTTGTTGCCACCTTATCCAAAACTCAAAGTATCTTTGGCCACCCAGGTGGTTCATTGAGTCCTTGTTTTATTACATAAAAACACAAGTCCTTTTCTCAATTCTATAAAATCTCAACATGTATCTCTTTTCAAAATATAGCATGGCTAAGCATGTAACAACTACATTGTTTTCACTAAGGAATGTATAGGGAATCCTATTAGGATTTAGCATAGCATAAGTATAAAATTATTTTCATGCATGTTTCAAAATCCACTAAGTATAATGAAAATAATAGGACTTTAGATGATAGTGTCACTTGCCTTTTGGTAGGGAATGTTGGTTCACTCCTTGATCTTTCTAGTCTCACACTTTTCTAACTTCACTATAATCAATCAAGCAAACACAATATCAACTAGCATTCCAAACCAAATATCAATCAAACAATTTCACACACATAAAACAATGGGATCTAAGTCATGCATGTGAGCATGCAAGGGATGGTTCTATTTGCAAAGGTGGTCTCCACTAGGCTTCTAAACTTTGTAAGGTTCAAAGTGGTCATTTTTCCAAAGTGGCAAAGTCATTTGCAAAAGGGTTTTGTCCACAAACCATTTTTAAATCCAATCATCATTTTATGTGGTGAAAAATATTTTTAACAAAGCAACAACTTTAAGTGGTTCACCAAATAAGTTGTTGTTTCTCAAAACTTGGTGTTTAGGGTCAGTAGGTTTGATCCAAAACATTTTCCCAAAGTTTTTACTCCAAAATCATCTTCATAATAAACCCATAATTTTTTATTTGGCTAGAAATGGCTAAATCAAGTTTTCCATCCTAAACTTCACCAAAATCATTTTCAAAACCATGGGTTGGTTCCTAGGGTCAGTAAGTTCACTACAAACCAAGTTGCCAAGGTTTCAAACTCAAAAACAATTTTGAATCATTTTTCTAATCTAAACAAGCATACAAAAGTTTCTGCAAAAACAAACCATCTAATAGATACTATTTGCTAAACCAATGGCATGGTTGGCTAGGGTTTGTTCCACTGATTCCAATGATATCAAATTTGCAATTTTTGGACGTGTGGATCAAAAGTTATAGGGATTTCAATTTGCAACTCAAATCTGTTTTCAAATCTGTTTTAAACCAAAACTGGCCACGCGTCGCAACGCTACTGGTTGGTACCGGTTCGGCCGGATCGGCTCTGCGGTGTGTTGGATCTAAATAGATCGCACGGTTCCGAAAGCGTACCCTTTCGGCGTTTAAGTGATCTATCTAGTTTGTTCGATCCAGATCCTACGGCTATTATCGCATTTGCCGTAATGGCGGCGAGGTCGATATGCGGCGCTGGTGAAATAGGAAACGAGGGAGGAGGGGAAGGTGCTCACCGAGGTCGCAGAAGGCTGGGGAAGCTCGACGTGAAGTCGTCTGGGCAAGGGGCGCGCGAGGACAGGAGGAATTCCTCGCCGGAGTTAGGTCTGGCGACGGTTGGTTCTGTTCGCGGTCGAAGGCGACGCTGTCGATCACAAGAAGGCAAACAGAGGGTGTGGTCAGATGCAGGAGAGCACGGGGAAGACGCGAGTGTGAAGGAGAAGGCTTGGGGCGGTCTGGACTTACCGGAGGAGCTCGACGGAGGCGAGACAGACGGCGGCGAAGTCAGAGCTTGTCGAAGGTGATGCTCTGGGGCGCCCGCGGTTGTATGGGTGGTACGGGGAGATGCGCCTGGGAGTGGTGAGTGTGCTCGTGTGCTCGAGGAGGCAGGAGGTGGCGAGGCTCGGCCGGAATTGGAGAAGGAAGCTCGTCGGAGCAGCGGTGGTTTGGAGATGATTTCGAGCAGCCTGGTGGCGAGGAGGAGTTGGCGTTTGAGGGGAATGACAGAGGGAGGAGAGGCGCCTAAGTACGCATGGTCAGGGGCGAGATTAACGCGGCCATTACTCGTGAGTTTACGCGCGGATTGAATGGCAGAGAACGGCAGCGAGGTTTGGGGAGAGGGAGTCGTGCGGGTGAGGAGGATGAACAGGAGAGGTGGGGTCTAGTCGTCAGTGAGAAAAGGAGTGAGGGAAGGGTTCACCAGTCAGCGTCTGTTCGGGTTAGAAATTGTGTGCGAAACGTTTTCTTCGGGAGAGGGGAGCTAGGCTGGTTTGTTGGGCTTCTTGGGCTTGGCCAGTTGGGCTGAGTCCGAATTCTATTTTTTTCTTCCTGAATCTTTTTTTTTTCTATTTCCTATTTCTGTTTTGGAATTCAAACAAACAAACAACACTCAAAACAATTCAAACAATTACCAAACTTTGTAACTTTGGATTTGGTTCTGTTTTGTAACATAAACCAAAATTTCAAAACCAAAATAATAATTTTATTTTAGGGTCCATTATTAATTAAATAAATAGACCAATGTTATTAAATCAAATAAGCTTTGTTTTATTTAAGATCTTTATTTGAAATCTAATTATTTTCAAAACCAAAACAATAGGTTTTATTTGGAAATATAAAATACTTGGAAAACTTATTTTTAAATAAACAAATAAGTTTTGATGTTTTGGAGAATAATAAAACCTTTATTAATAAAACTTGGATATTAAATCCTTTACTATTTTATTTGAATAAACCTTTACTATCTTTATCAAAACAAAATGTTTTATTTCAAAAGCTTGGCCAAGGTTTAATTTGGCTATATAAAATAATCTTTATTTATAAATCCACCTTTTCTTTTGAAAACCAAATCCTTTTATTTAAAAGATCCAAAATAGTAATTCCAAAATATTTTTATTTTCCTTTATCAATGTTTATCTTTTTAAATCCCTTTAGGATTTTATTTGATCCAAATTGGTTTGAAGTTCCAATTGAATTCAAAAGTTTTCTTTTGGCCCTGAAAATCAAACAAAGTTTTATTTTATTCATTTATTTTTCACATTACAAGATTTGGAAAATCTTGGGATGTGACAACGGTGATCGTCTTTAATAGATCTTGCACGATATATTCTAGTGTCGGCACGTTTCTATAATCAAGATCTTCATGTTTCTCTTCAGTGGTTACCACCCTCATCATATTGAGGTATTCTACCGGATTTGTCTCGGGTTTTCCAGCAAACTTTGCTAGTAGGAGAGCTTGGATCTCAGCCAATTTACCTAGCTGAGCCTCCACGGTCTTTGTCCTTTCCTGTAGAGCATGCACATTATTTCTAATTGCAATAGCCTGGTTAGATAATTTTCCTATACTATTCTCATGGTTATCCGTGATTTTAATAAGAATATTGTTTTCCTCGGTTTGATCTTGTACAATGTTTCTAACAGTTTGTTCAAACGAGAGATTGCCATGATTTTCTCCATTATTATTATTATCATAATTGTTGTAAGGATCTCCTGCAGGATTAGGATAATGTTTTTGAGCATTAGAAGCATAATGATTTTTTCACGTGGGATTAAAAAGAGTGTGAGCTATAAAATTGACATCATTAACATCGGTAGCGGTAGCATTAACTTGGATATCTTCTTTACCTTTTACTATATTAAGCAGCTCGTCTATCTTAGATGTAAGCTCTTCATTATTTACCTCGATGATTGAACTTGCACTCTTCGAGGTTCTTTCCACATGCCATTTGGCATGGTTATTTTTCCTATCATCAAGAAGTTTCTTTGCAACACTCACTTGCTTTTACATGATCGTTACTCCTGCTGTAGTATCTAGAATAGACTTACACATTGGGTTAAGACCATTATAAAACAAATATAATATAAGCCATTCTTCCATCCATGACTAGCAAACAATCCTTAGATTTCCTCTAAGAGAGAAAGGAAACAATCTTAATTTAACACCATTTGTATCTACATCCTTAATATGCATCATGTCACAAATTTTAGTGAAAGTGTTTATGTGTGAACCTAAATCCTCACAAGATGAGCCCCCAAATTGGTTCTATTGAACCAAGCTTAAAAGTTTATTCTTAATTTCATAAGTTTCCACATCAACAGCGGGCTGAGTGATAGGTGCACGAATAAAATCATCAGTGGGAGTAGCATACTCTCCAAGTATCTTTTGAGCCATGGCAGTTATATTTTTGGTAATTTTTAAGTAATGAAAACAAATAACAAGTAACTAATTTTTTGGGTTTTCAAACAGAGATAACAAGAAAGTAAACTAATAACAAGGAATAAACTAAAAACTAATAATGAAATTAAAAACAAGGTCTCTAGTGACCTCACCAGGATAGCAAAATTGCTTCCCTAGAAACGACGCCCAAAAAAGGGTTGATACCTTCGATCTCGATTCACGGATGTAGTATAATAGATTTTTCCCTAGAATACCTAGGTTTAATCAAACCTTGGAAAGAAATGCTAAAGGGAATTAAAAAGGACACGTCTACAAGACTTTGTTTCTTTGTTTTACCTTAGTTTACCAGACCAATCTAGTTTACTTTTATAATGGGCTGAATCAATGGATGGAGATAGGCCATGCTTGAAGATCCACCTACAGTTGCACATCATATGGGATAAAGGACAATAATAAGCATACTAATGTGTAATGTTTGAATGGTGATAATCTATTGTGGGCAACACATCCTAATATACTAGAGCCCTCGTGTTGCAGCGGGCATAGCAATAGTATTTTAATCCAACCCAGTGCACACCGAAGCAACAGGCTACTGACACGTCCAATTTGCATCACCATTCTATATCATAATTTACCTCTATTCATTGATATATGTCTTATTATGAGGTATTACTTATGTATTTTCCACTATTTTTTCATGTTGGATGATTCTTGGAGGATGGACTGCCGGAGTCTGGATTCTGATGGAAAAGAAGGCCTTTTGATGCAATTTCGCGAAGATCAGAAAAATACCAGACAAATATGGGAAAATTATATTTTTCTAGAAGATAGAGGAACCCAGAAGGAGAGGCGAAGAGGGTCCATAGGGGGCCCACACCCCTAGGCGTGGGCCCACCCTGGGCCGCGCCTAGGGCAGGTGTGGCCCACCTGCCCGGCTCCTGACTCCGTCCCTTCGCCTATATCTTCATAATGGAACCCTAATACCGAGGGAGAGACCAGAGATAGATTTCCACCGCCTCTACGGGGCAGAAAACACCAAGAGAGAAAGATCTCTCCGGCAGACAGATTTCTTCCGGGGGAATTCCTTCCCGGAGAGGGGAGATCATCGCCATCAACACCATCATCAAGCTAGGCTTCACCGGGATCATCATCATCCACACCATCATCTCCACCAGCACCATCATCACCACTCCGTCCCACAATAACAATTGTGTTGGATATTGCTTTAGTTCTTAGGGGAAACTTTCACGGTGTTAATTACTATTGTAGTTAATGCTTGTGAGTGGAACTAATGGATTATTGTTTATGTTCATATTGTTATCCATTATCATATCATCTTTGATCTTCATCCATATGATGTCTTGTGAGTAGTTCGTCTAGTTCTTGAGGTCATGAGAGAAGTCATGTTATTATTAGTGGATCTGTGTTGAGTTATTATTCAATGGTTTAGTATTTAAGTTGTGGCGCTATTCTTCTAGTGGTGTCATGTGAACATCGACAACATGATACTTCACCATTTATGGGCCTAGGGGAATGCATTGTGTATTTGGATACTAATTGTGGGGTTGCCGGAGTGACAGAAACCTGAACCCCCATTAGGACACCTTTGCACAAAGGAGCGTAGGATCTCAGAGTTTAAGGCTGTGGTTAGGTTCATATCTTAAATACTTTCATGTAGTTATGGATGTTTGCAGGGGGGTTAATCACAAGTATGTATTAGTCCAAGTAAGGTCGGTACATTAGCACAGGTTCAGCCACACAACACTTACAACACAACATTAATTTAACCGAAAACACTTGACATAATTTCCGTGTGTGCTTGAGAACGTTTGGTCTTTATAAGTATTTCCACTGGCTTGTCCTTTGCTAAGAAAGGATTGGGCCACTTGCTGCGTTTGCTCTTTGTTACTTGCACTTTGTTCTGTTGCTTTATCAGAAAACCACTAAAAATCCGTTTGCTAAGTATTTACAGAGATTTCCTACTCCATACCACTAGTCAACACCTTCTGCTCCTCGTTCGGATCGACACTCCTATTTATCAAAAGTACTACGATACACCCCCTATACTTGTGGGTCATCAAGACTATTTTCTGGCGCCGTTGCCGGGGAGTGAAGAGCTATTGAAGAGTGGAACCGATAAAGGAAACTTCTACTTTGAGTATTGCTTTTTTTTACTGCTTGTTACTTTGTTTACAATATGGATAACCCACTTGGTTTTTGTTTGGAAAAACTACTACCACTGCTAGGGTAGTATATGAACCACCACCTGTTGAGATAGATCCTTTTAATATACCTACAAGTATTGTTGATCGTGTTATGTATAATTATTATTTTGGGGATGGAACTGTCCATCCTAGTGATCACTTGCTTTTTATCCATGAATTATGCGGGTTGTTTAAGTGTCCAGGTATGACAACTAAACAGGTGAAGAAGAAGTTACTCTCCATATCCTTGAAAGGGAGAGCTTAAGAATGGTATAAGATGCTGAAGAATGGACAATCCATGGAATGTGAGGAGATGGCATCTCTCTTTTATTCTAAATTTTATCCTCCCAGTGAGATTCATAAGGATAGAAATCTGATATATAACATTTGGCCTTGTGATGGAGAGAGTACAGCTCAAGCTTGGGGGAGATTGAAGTTACTAATGCTTAAATGTCCAATTCATGAACTCCATAACAATATTATTATCAATAACTTTTATGCTAGGCTTTCTCTTCATGATAAAGATTTACTAGATACTTCTTGTGCTGGATCATTCACACGTATGGAGGAAGAATCTAAATGGGATCTACTAGACCATATTCAAGAGAACACTGAAGCTTGGGAGAATGACAAAGGAAGAAAGTCAGGTATAAACTATGATTATGAATGCATTAAATCTTTTATGGGAATTGATGACTTCCGTGATATTAGCAATGATTTTGGTCTTGATTCCCAAAGTATTGCCAACTGTTTTAAGGCCTTTGCCTCTTACATAGAAATTCCCAAGAAGTGGAACAAGTACCATGCACCTTATAAAGATGTTGTTAGTCATGTTCCTGTTAGAAGTGCTAAAGTTTGTACTACTAATCATATTGTGCCTGAACCTCATGTTGAGAAAGTTCCTTTCCCAGCTAAGTTAAAGGAGTATTCTATGATTATTAGTGGAAATAATAAAGGTACAATGAAAAATGTGGAGCCTATTGAGCAATTGAATATTGAACCTGTGGTAACTATTGTGAAAGATCTTGACGCTAGAAATATAGAGGATGAGCACATTGTCTTCTGTGAAGATGCTTCTAATATTATCTCTCATCCTAGTAGGGCTAGAAAAGCTAGTGTTCCTGTGCTTTCTGTTAAAATTGGTGATCATTGCTACTATGGTTTATGTGATATTGGTGCTAGTTCTAGTGCTATTCCTTATGAGCTTTAGAGGGAAATTATGCATGAAATTGGTCCTTGTGAGCTTGAGGACATTGATGTAGTTATTCACCTTGCTAATAAGGAAACCATATGCCCTATTGGTATTGTTATATATGTGGAGGTTCTTTGTGGTAAGATTAAGTATCCTGTTGATTTTCTAGTGCTTAATTCTGAAGCTAGCAAAACTTGTCCTATCATTTTTGGTAGTACTTTCTTGAACACTTGTGGAGCTATTATAGATTGTAAGAAGGAAAAAGTTTTAACTAAGTTTTATGGAGATTCTTCTGAGTTTAACTTTTCCAAATTTTCTAAAGCTCCTTGTGAAAATAGCTTGCCTAATAAAGATTCCAGGATGGAACAACTTGCTTATATTGATCCGGTTTATGACTTTGGACCTCTTTTTGGTGACTGTAAGTATGCTCATACAGATGATAAAGTTGTTGCTAGTGACAGTTATATTGTCAACTTTATTCAAAGTGCTACTGAAAGTTATTATGAGAGAGGGAAACATGGTTTTATGCATCCCAATAATGTTAAGTTTCCCCATTTTATGTTGAAATCTTTGAAGTTGCATTTTTTTGTCTTCCTATGCTGGTGGCTTTTTGTTTCAACAATTTGTTTTCTCATGATACCCCCATGCATAGGAAGTGGGTTAGACTCTAGTGTGTTGGTTATTTGCTTCTTGATGCTCTCTTTCATTCCAGATATATATCTCCTTTGTGAGCATCTTTGAAAGTTTCAAGCCTAACTTAAAGGCATTACAGAAAAGTACTTGTTGGGAGATAACCCAAGAGTTTGGTTGAGTCTTGGAAGTTATTAGCTCGATAATAATTGCTCCTTATCCTTTTTGTTTTGGTTTTTGTGTCAAGTTCAACTAATTTTGTGAAGTAGAGGAGTTGTGAGAAGTGGCTGTGTTGGGACAGATTTTTGTGCTGCGTTGTAAAAATTCGTGAGGGAGCTCAGTACGTCGGATAGAGCTGTATTTTTCTGAGCTTGTTCTCCAAGTTGTTACCCAACTTTCATTTGTTCTGCACTTCTTGATTTCAGCAACAGAAGGTTTTCAAAAAAATCAGTCTTTACCTGCTGGTCTGTTTTGACAAATTTCTGCTATCATTTGCATTTGCCTCTTACAGAAGCCTTTGTTTTGATGGATTTCAGTTGAAGTGTGCACCTAAAAGGTTAATTGTTTTTGCATACACTAATTTTTCCATTAAAGTTTGTGTATTGCCTTGTGAGGAAAGGAAATTCCAGGAGAAGGAGAAAAGGAGTCTGCAGAGTTCGTCTTTGAATAGGTAAAATTGGTGAAAACAGAAAGTTCGTGAAACCCCAATCTTTTTATATTTTTTATGTTTTTAATACATAAGGGAAGTTATGAGACAGAACAGAGGAGGAAATAGAATCCAGGGTGGACAAACCCACCCTAGGCGCGGGCCCCATCCTGGCCGTACCTGGAGGGGGTGCGCCACCCCCGAGCTCTGACTCCGCCTCTTTTTCGTACCAGTACCTTCCTTATGCTTTGAAACTTCATAATATATAACCCCCCTAGATCCCCCGAGGTTCGTGCATCGTGTTCTCATCATGTTTTCGTTTCGATCTATTTTTTTCAGGAAAACTTCTCAAGTTTAGAGCACCATGGTCTCCGTAAACGATAAAGGCAAGAAGCTCGAGGAAGACGATCCTCGCAAACCCAAGGAGGAGGAGGAGATTTTGGTAGGATATGAAAGAGACATGGAGGAGGATAAGCAACTGGACACCCGCACTACTGTCGTAAGCATTGGAGTGGTAGAAAAACCTATCAAGCTTAAGAGGATAGCACGCATGTCTACAAGAGGGAAAACTCCACGTCATATCCTCTCTCCATGGTCACCTCCTCCTCGTACCACTTGCTCTAACCATTTAGGGAAGGAATACTCTAAGAAGGAAGAGTGGATATAGAATAACAAGGACTGGGATCCTCGGTCTGAATTGATCATGAGCTGCATTGAGCATAATTCGTAGTTGATTCGTACTCTGACCTTCGATATTGAGGATTTGAAGAAACTTATTGAAGAGCTTATCAAGAGAACACCACCACCACCGAAGGATTAATTCATCATCAGGTTTGGCGTCCCCTTGGCTTGTTCTAAGCTTGGGGGAGTGTCGCGGTATCACCACCATTATCTTTTATCTTTTACCTTTTTAGTGGATTCATATCTTTGGTAGATAAGTTATCTTATAGTTTGGTTTGCATGTGGAAGTATCTCCCCTTTAGTTGATTATCTACGTATCCCTTGGTGTGAGTGCCTTTATTGGAATATTAATGAGAAGATTCATGTTTTACTTTTTGCACTTCTTATTTTTAGTTTGCAATCTCTATTATATGATGGATCATGTTGACCAGTATTGGCATCACTTTGGGATAATCTAGTGGATCTAAATTGGTTTTGGCAAATCGAGTTCTGGTCAGTAGCAATACTTTTTGATGTTTGAAAGAAAAGAGAAAGAGCTTACAGGTATTTTGTATCATTTATTTTCTTTCTTGCTGGCTCATAAGATTAGTATTCTCTATTTAAGATCTTTTGTGTCTTCAAGGAATATTTCATGTTTGGCTTTATTACTTGTATGTTTGCTTGTTTCTTTCAACTCTCTTGCTTGCTACCCAACCTTGCTAGCCAAAAACCTGTTTTGAGAAGGCATACTTCTCATGTTTCCAGTCCCTTTGAACCAAACCCTTTGCCACTTGTGTCCACCATATCTACCTAGTAGATTTTGCTATTCCAAGCAAATTCTCAAGCTTCATATACCTTTCGAATTAAAAAGTATTTTGTTATGTGAAAACTAGTTAGTAAAGCTCTCACGAACTTGATGGCACACCTTATTTTCTTGCCCCTAATGGACTTGAACCATTGTGCCATCAAAGTTGTATATGCTTGCATCTATATGTTGGAATTAGAAGAACCATGTTGTCATGGGGAACGCTTTCAACATTGCACTTGTACTTTGTACACAGTTGATATCATGCTTTTTTGTCTATGGATGTCAACGGTGTGAAATAAAGAGGGAACTTGTAAGTCCATGGAGTCTGTATTTTGTGTTAGAGAAACACATGGGCCGCTAGCCTAAGCCATGCCTAATCATGGTGGAAACTTGTAGCATCGCCATATTGAGCTATCTATGAAGCATCCTCGATAAAAAGCTATGCACATAGTAAATAAAAAGATCGCTGAGATGCCCACTATCTACCTGCCTTGTCATTTTGGTTATGGGAAATCTCCTGTACCATGTGCAAGGGGTACCCCGTTGGCGGTTCTCTATGATACGCATGTACTTACAATGACAAGAACTTACCGGTGACCAAAGTTGAGTAGCATGAGGAGTGGCCCTCATATTCAAGGGACATGAAATTTCCAACTTATATTTCGTCAAGCATATACTCCATCTTTGTGCACTTTAACCTTAATCATATCAAGATGCCTATGATAGGGGCAATGAGGGCTCAAAGCTAGTTAGTATCATAATCTTTTGAAAGCTCTTTATGACTTGTAATCCCTACTACCCTCTATGAAGGGACCTTTGTCCTATTTTCAAGTTGAGTCAGTAAACCTACTTCCTCTCTATCTCCATCAAGCATTTCAGTTGTTGTGTTTCAAACATTCATATGGTGATTTATTCAATCATGTTCTCTATCTTCCTTGTTTGCACAAGACTCTTATATATTGAGTATTACTTTGAAAGCCTTCACTTGTGAAAAACCTTTTTGAGCAAAGAGTGCTCCTGTTATAAAACTTCTACTAAAAGTTTTTTTGTGAAACTGTTTGCCAGCTGTTCTCTGACCAGGAACAAAAGTTTGCCAATTCCAATTATGATTTATCTTTATGCCTCTCTATTGTGACTGTTGTACTTGTTACAATCTAAGTTATATAATGGTGAGTTTCTTTCTTCTATGAGTTCTGCATTGGTAAGTGTGATGCTTCTTGTCTGTATTCTTTTATCGATACTTCACTCCATAAACCTGTGGACATGTTTACTAAGATCATTTTTCGCTTGGGGACAAGCAAAGGTCTAAGCTTGTGGGAGTTGATACGTCCAATTTGCATCACCATTCTATATCATAATTTACCTCTATTCATTGATATATGTCTTATTATGAGGTATTACTTATGTATTTTCCACTGTTTTTGCATGTTGGATGATTCTTGGAGGATGGACTGCCGGAGTCTGGATTCTGATGGAAAAGAAGGCGTTTTGATGCAATTTCGCGAATATCAGAAAAATACCAGAAAAATATGGGAAAATTATATTTTTCTAGAAGATAGAGGAAGCCAGAAGGAGAGGCGAAGAGGGGCCACAGGGGGCCCACACCCCCCTAGGCATGGGCCCACCCTGGGCTACGCCTAGGGAAGGTGTGGCCCACCTGCCCGGCTCCCGACTCCGCCCCTTCGCCTATATCTTCCCTATGGAACCCTAATACTGAGGGAGCGACCACAGATAGATTTTTGCCGCCTATGCGTGGCGGAAAACACAGACAGAGAAAGATCTCTCCGGCAAACAGATTTCTGCCGAGGGAATTCCTTCCTTGAGAGGGGAGATCGTCGCCATCAACACCATCATCAAGCTAGGCTTCATCTATATCATCATCATCATCCACACCATCATCTCCACCAGCACCATCATCACCACTCTGTCTCGCTGTAACAATTGTGTTGGATATTGCTTTAGTTCTTAGGGGAAACTTTCCCGGTGTTAATTACTATTGTAGTTGATGCTTGTGAGTGGAACCATTGGATTATTATTTATGTTCAGATTGTTATCCATTATCATATTATCTTTGATCTTGATCCATATGATGTCTTGTGAGTAGTTCGTCTGGTTCTTGAGGACATGGGAGAAGTCATGTTGTTATTAGTGGATCTGTGTTGAGTTATTATTCAATGGTTTAGTATTTAAGTTGTCGTGCTATTCTTCTAATGGTGTCATGTGAATGTCGACTACATGATACTTCACCATTTATGAGCCTAGGAGAATGCATTGTGTATTTGGATACTAATTGTGGGGTTGCCGGAGTGATAGAAACCCGAACCCCCGTTAAGACACCTTTGCACAAGGGAGCGTATGATCTTAGAGTTTAAGGCTGTGGTTAGGTTTATATCTTAAATACTTTCATGTAGTTACGGATGTTTGTAGGGTGTTTGATCAAAAGTTTGTATTAGTCCAAGTAAGGTCGGTACATTAGCACAGGTTGACCCACACAACACTTACAACACCAAAGAAGAGTACTCAGCTATTTGAAGCGAAAGCACTTGACAGAATTCCCATGTGTCCTCGAGAACGTTTGGTATTTATAAGTATTTCCACCGGCTTGTCCTTTGCTAAGAAAGGATTGGGCCACTTGCTGTGTTTGTTCTTTGTTACTTGCAATTTGATTTGTTGCTTTATCAGAAAACCACTAAAAATCCGTTTCCTAAGTATTTACAGAGATTTTTTGCTCCATACCACTAGTCAACACCTTCTGCTCCTCGTTGGGATTGACCCTCCTATTTATTGAAATTACTATGATACACCCCCTATACTTCTGGGTCATCAGCTACAAACGATTATTAAGTGTAAAACATAGATCAAAGCATTAAGTGGTGATGTTGTTGTGATCCTGAATGGGTCACTAAGCGAAGACCGTACTACCCTTTCTATCATTGAGGTTCCTATGAGATCACCGCTAGCCAAGTATCTCACCTCAAGACTTTTTCAATCTATGGGATCATGGGTACCTATAAGTACACAGATTGAGACAAGAGACAAGGAAACAAAAGATACAAATGTCAAATGCAAACAATATACAATACTCGCATGATTAGATGCACATAATTTTTGTGAGGTTTCTCCCCATCCCGAGACCCATGAGGACTACTCACTCATAACGAATAGATCTAGGATAGAAAACATTGTGCAAAATACCTAGATTGAAATCGAATATTCTTACAATGGTCGTCAAATCACAAGAGATCTAAAGTACAAAGTAGAGGCTATGACTAATGGAGTGTATGGATGATGGAATGGATGAACGATGGCGTGGATCTCCTTTGGTGGTCGTGTAATAAAATCTATGAATGTTGGCCCTCTGGCTGGCGGCTGGAACCTCAAAATATATAGACGTCTTCATGAAAGTTGTAGGGTTTGATGAGACAAAGCCGCCACCGCCTGGTACGGGGGAACGGTACGGGTGGGACCTGCCCGTACCAGTGGTCATTAAGCTTACTAGCACCTGGAATTGGCTTCCCAATTACTTGGTCGTGTGGACTTCCTCAAAATCCTTCATTTTGACTCCTGATTTCGCATTAAAAGCCCCGATTTCCCGCACAACATAATTCAAATCAAGGTTTTGCATATCTTTGCAATTATTAATCATTAGTGGACAGGATTTAGAGTTTCTTGTCAATTGTTTGACTAAAAACAATGTTTAGACATGGTGGAAGATGGCAAATATTGGAGCCATCACATATCATGTCGCTTTTACATATGATTTTGTTTGCATCTTATTTATGATTATGTCTAGCTTAGAACTTGGTGGTTGCATTATAAGTTGATCCCTCCTACCGGATATCAAGATAATAATATGTTCTTCCTTAGTATGAACCATTAAGAAAATTCATCGTTTTGAAGCACCACGTGATGATCGGGTGTGATAGACTCTACCTTCGCATACAACGGGTGTAAGACAGTTTTACACACACGAGTACTAAGGTTCTTACTTGGCAAGCCTAGCATGTACAGTCATGGCCTCGTAACATTAACCAAAAGGTAAAGCACGAGTCATATAGATGATATTTTGCCCATACGATGCTCGCCATTGGAGCTGCGCCACCACTCGTAATGATCTTTCAGAAGCCTTCCCTTAGACCAAATGGACGCGTTCCAAACCTATCACCCCATACCACCTTCTGTCCATATGGCTAAGTTATTGCAACCTATATGATCCAGGCAGAGCCCATAATGCCATGTGGCTGCACTTGAAGCTTCTCAACATTTGACATCTCAAATCTCTTTGTTCCTGGGTGGCTTTCCACAAGTGGGATAAACAAGTTTTCGCCAGTTTATTGGCCCTGTGTAACCACTCAACATAAATCCATTCACACCATTCCACCTAGGTGATTCATTCACATAGTTGTTTTATTAAACAAAACACAAGTCATAGACTTAGAAATATTTCATAGCATGAATATAATCCACCCTTGTTTTCTACTCGCGAGGCTAAGCATGATAGTAGTAAAGATCTTAACTTAGGGAAAATTCTACTAAGGCATCATCTACTAGGATTTCCCAAGGCATAGCATAATTAGTAAAAAATTTCATGCAAGTCCTACTCAAAATATCACTAATGCATAGTGAAAATAATAGGACAAAATGTATGAAACACCACTTGCCATTTTGGTAGAGAAACTAGGTTCACTCCTTGATCTTGCAATTGTCACACTCTTCAAAGTTCAGTACAATTCAATCAAGCAAGTCACAAATTCAAAACTAGCATTCAAACAATTCATCACATAATAAAAACAAAGAAATGCATGCAAGCATGCAAAGGATGTTTTATTTGGAAAAGTGGTTTCTAATAGGCTATAAACATTTAGAACACCTACTGGTTATTTGTAATTGTGGCAAAACCATTTAAAAATAAGTTAGTGAAAATGGCCATTTAAATCATTTTTGTTTTGCTAGAAATAATTTTAATCAAAGTAATATTTTGTAGTGTTAGCCAAATATGTTATTAAACACAATGTTAGTGTTTAGGATAAAAGTTTTTAAAACAAAGTCATTTACAAAAGGTTTCACCCAAAAATAATTTTTAAATAATAGCAACATTTTTGTTTTACTAGAAATGTTTTTATTCAAAGGAATAATTCCTTGTGTTAACAAATATATTTCTAAACCCAAAAGTTTTTGTTTCTGGTCAGTAGGTTCAAATCAAATCATTTTCAAAATATTTTACCCAAAAATCATTTTTAGAATAACTTTTATACTCAAAATAGTCCTACAAATGTTTCTTTAAAAACACCTATTTTTCCTGAAGCAAAATACTAAACTAAGTCCACTGTTGTAAAGTTCAAATTTTCTTGATTGCAATGATATAAAATTTGTAAATTTTGGCCAAACAGATCAAAATTTATAGATTTTACAAGTTTAAACATTCAAATTCATTTCTGGAATTTTAATCAGACACACCTGGCCACGTGGAATGATTCTATTGGTTCATACATGTTCGGCTGAATCGATCAGTACAGACCGTTGGATCTAATTAGATATGTGTGGATCAGATCGAGTGACAACCCTTCGGTTAAACGATCTATCACATCCACATGATTTTCATCTAACGGCCTACAGCTACTGGCCACTAACTGGCGGCGCTAGCGACGGTGGACGGCGGCGCCGCGCTCGGGCAGAGGTGTTCCGGCAAAAACAGGAAGCAAGGAAGGAAGGGGAGATGCTCACCGGGTTCGCAGGGGTGTGCTGATGCTCAAAGTTGTTGCCATCGACGAAGGGGCGCACGGGGTCACTGGTGATTGCTCGCCGGAGAAGCTCCTGGCGTCGGCCATGCTCCGATGTCGTCGGGGACAAGGCTACGGGCCACGAGAAGACAAATCGAAGGGTGCGTTAGACGCGCGCGAGAGAGGAGAGTATGCGAGCATCATCGTGAGAGGAGGGGGCGGTCAGATATTACCGGGGAATGTTGCCAAAGTCAAGGCAGACAGCGGCGGTGCTCCGTCGTTGTCGTTGCCGATGCTCTGGGGCACGCACGCGCAAGCAGAAGGTACTGGCAGATGCGCACGTTGATGGCGAACACGCTCGTGCAAGTCAGGGCCAAGGGGATGGCCGAGGCTCACCGGAATCAGTGCTGCAGCTCGTCGGAGTCAGTGTGATTTCGAGTTGCAATTGGGGCAGCCTAGTGGCAGATAGGTGTGGGAGGTTGAGGGGAAATGGGGAGAAGAGGAGGGCGCTTAAGGTAGCATAGTCGCGGGGTGAGTTATTGGCGCAATCAACACGAATTAACGACGAGTAATCAGCGCAGGAAACGTCCGGGGAGAGAGGGGAAAGAAGTGGTCACGAGGACGATGATGATGAGGCAGTGTGGGGCCTGGTTGTCAGCGAGGTGAGGGTAGGGATGCTGGTGAGAAAACTTTTCGCGGGGGAGGGGGGGGGGAAGAGACGTGGGCTGAGCTGTTGGGCTAGCTGGGCCAAGTTGTTGAGCTGGGTTTAGTTGGGTCGTCTGTTTTCTTCTTATTATTTTTTCTCCGATTTCTTTTTATTTTTTCCTTTTCTATTTTCTGTTTTTTCAATTCAAACATTCATTTGAATTCAGATTTCTTTATCAAACTTTTTCCATACTTTCAGGAAGTTTTTATACTGTTTATTAATGTATTTTAAAGTCCATTTTAGAATAATTTATTTTATTCTCTTATGGTTTATTATTTATTTTAATTAGACATTTGGTTTTATTCAAACCAATGATTCAAGCCTCCATTTGATTTCAAATTTTCATCAAACATTTTCAATAGGTTTTATTTACTCATTAGTGTGTTTAAATAATTCAGTTTGAATTATTTCAAATATTTTAATATGATTTAATATTTATTTAAATGAGGCTTTTATCTTTATTTAAATGAATTTGTTTATGGTTCCAAACCATATAATGCTATTTAATTAATCCTTTATTCTTTTTAAGTTAATTGCATAACTTTTAATCCACTTTGGCTATTTTCAATTATTTTTCTCATGATTTAATTAATCATTTATATTAGGGATTTTGTATTTATTCAAAACAAATATGGTTCAACTCCTTATAAGTTTTTATTCAAATAATCTTCATTCCTTTATTTTATTTGGATTATTTTTATTCCATTTGCTTATGGATTTAACTCAAGGTTTAAATTTTCTTCTAAATAAATTTATTGATATTTATTATTTACTTTAGGCAATTTGTCTTTATTTTAAAAAAATTGAATATGGTTCAATTCATATAATTTTATTTAAATAACCTTTTATTACTTTTTATTATTCAATAAAATTTCATTCCATTTGTTTTTGGATTTGGCCAAGATTTAATTTGGATTCTTTTTTGTCTTATAAAATCCATATCTTTTTATTTATGGATCCAAATTTGGTGATTCCAATTTGTATAATTTTATTTAATATTTGTTTACCTTTTTATATCACTTTAGGATTGATTTGCTCACAAGTTGGTATGGATTTTAGCTAGGAGATTTATTAGCTTTGGAAATTATTTCCTTTTATCTTATTAAATTCATAAGTTTTTATCTATGGCTCCAAATTAAATGAAACCAATTTCCATGGTATTATAATATTTTTGTTTATCATTTTTTATCATTTATAAATGTTTGTTGCCAAATTTTTATATGGAACAAATCCATAGTCTTAGAGAGATCTTGGAAATGATTTCTTTTATTAGGGTTTAGGGTTTTGGTTTATCTTTTCCAAGTGTTTAAATTCAATATACATTCATTGATGAATGCATTTCAGTTGATTGAATTTTTTTTGGATTCCCTTTTCATTCAAATTTGTTCCAGAAGGGTTTTGATGTTTCCATTTAGAAGCAAAAAGTTTCTTTTCACCCTAAATTTCAACAATTATTTATTTTGTTTATTTATTTTTCACATTTCAAAATTTGGAAATTTTTGGGATGTGAGAGAATCTCCCCTTCGGGGGAGGTGGCATTGCGGAACTTTTCGTGGCTGTATGATTGGCGATCTAGGGTTTTCTCCCTGGGGGCTTCTTATAGGCAAAGGGTCAAGGCGAGGAGGCAGCCAGGGGGCCACACCCCCTGGTGGCACGACCTAGGTGGGCCTGCACCACCCTAAGGTGTGCCCACCCTGGTGCCCTACTCTGTCTCTGCTTCGATTTTCTGTATCGTTCCGGGGAAAATATGAAGATTGGCTTTTGTCCCGTCCAATTACGAGAATATTCATTTTTTTAGCTTTCCTAAAACCAAAAACAGCAGAAAATAAGCAACTGGCACTGTGGCATCTTTTCAATAGGTTAGTTCCATAAAGTGTATAAAAATACCTCAAAGTTTAGACAAAACATAAGGCAAATGATATAAAACAAGCATGGTGCATCAAAAATTATAGATACATTTACGACGTATCACGCTCACCAAGCTTAACTCCCGCTCGCCCTCGAGCAGGTAAGTGATAAAAAGAATAATTTTTGAGGTGACATGCACCATCACAATCTTGAGCAAACTATTTGCAAAGCATTGAAACCTGGGATCAAAGTACTCTAAACATGAGCATGAAAGATGAAGTTCTAACAATAAGACATAGCAACTATGTTGCAACATGAATGGATACAAACAAAGATTCATGAATAACAATGCATTGAAAGATGTTTGTTTGTTTCACATGGAGAAAACATAGCATAGTGGCATTCAGCTTGTCCCTCATGGAGTACCAAAACATAAATGCATAGGACACCTTCAAAGTTCATAAGGGTGACTAGATAAAAATAGTTCAAGAACATGCAATATCAACAATATGGATCAATCAATAAGTTTTGGGACAATGCACATAGAACTAATAATGGCAAGTATGCTCTCTCAATTAGTGCTAAAAGATAGTAGGTGGAGACTCAATATAAAAGTGGAAGAAAGGCCCTTCATAAAGGGAAGCATGGATTTCAAGTCTCATAAAGAGCTTCCAAAAATTATGGTACTTGTTAGCTTTCAGCTCTCATTGCCCCTATCATAAGCATCTTGAAGTGATTAAGGTTAACGTGAAGAAAATATGGAGTATATGCTTGACAAAGTATAAGTTGGCAATCTCATGTCCCTTGAGTACGAGGGCCGCTCCTCATGCTACTCAACTTTAGTCACTATTAAGTTCTTGTCATAGTAAGTACATGTGTATCATAGAGAACCGCCAACGGGGTACCCCTTGCCCCATGATACAGGAGCTATCCCATATCAAAATGACAAGGCAAGCAGACAATGAGCATCTCAGCAATTTTCTTATTTACCATGGGAAAATGGTGCTTTTTTCTCTCTTTCCTCTTTTCTCATCTCTTTTTTTCAATCTCTTTTTTATAAGAAGAATGCTTCATAGATTTCACACTATGGTGATGCTGCAAGTTTCCGCCATGATTAGGCATGGCTTAGGCTAGCGGCCCAGGTGTTTCTCTAATACACATACATAACTCCATGGACTTACAAGCTCCCCTTTATTTCACACCAACAACATCCATAAACAAAAGAGCATGATATCAACTGGGTAGATATTGACAAGTGTTGAAAGCATTCCCCATGACAGCACGGTTCTTCTAGTCCCAACTTATAAGTGCAAGCATATACAACATAGATGACACAATGGTTCAAGTTTATTAGGGGCAAGAAAAATAAAATGTGCCATCAAGTTTGTGAGAGATTTAATCTCTATTTTTCACATTACAAGTTTAATTTGGAAGATAGATAAAACAAGAATATACTTGGAATGGTGTAACAAAACATGCATAGGAATTCATAGTGGACACTTTGGAATAACTTGGTTTCTTGGGAGTTGGATGCATGATTATACCTTACTCAATACAAGTGGAGGCTAGCAAAATACCGGGAGCGACCAACTAAGAGAGCAATAATGTCCATAATCATGCAAATTGAGAAAACATTATTAACTAAAGCATAAAGTGATACAATGAGTCAAAAACTAAATGATCGTAGAGGCTAAGGTGACTGGTTCATAGTCATAACATGGTTTGAGCATGTGCCAAGTTAACCCAAACAAAGCATCAAAGGAGAATACCGCAACTATCCTTTTGTACGCTAAAATAACGCATGATTCTTTCAAGTAAAATTAAGCAATCCTAATTGTGTGGAACAAGTCATGCTACATCAATAATCACTAAGCAAAAGGTTAAAACAACAACTATCATGACATGATAAAGTATAAGCCACAGTCAAAATAAGATCCCTTTTGTACCACTAAAGCATGAAGCTTCATAATCTTTTTCCAACACAAATCGACTTATTTGAAACAACTCACAAAAAAATAATCAATAAAGATCAGTGAGCTTGTCTCACAAATCCACAAAGAAGAACTAAAAATTTCTAAGCTGAAAGCACAAGAAAACTAAGGCTAAGCACAGTGCTAGCAAAAGAGAACACTCACACAACAATAAGAATGAAAAATAGAGTGTTCTAGGCAATGAAAACAGAGTGTGTCTCTCTCCAAAATAAGTGTGCTGGGATCCAACCAACTTATTGCAGCAAACCAATAAACCAAAACCAAAAACAAAAAATAAGATGCTCCAAGAACAACACAATAGTGCATGAAACAATAAAAACGAAGTGTCTAGAAAGACCCGAGATTTTTATTAATGAGGAAGGGGATGCCTTGGGCATCCCCAAGCTTTGACGCTTGTACCTCTTGAATATTTATTGAGATGACGTGGGGTGTCATCCCCAAGCTTGAGCTTTTTTCCATTCTTCATCTCATTACATCATTCTTCCCTTACACCTGAAAATTTTCCTTCATACAAAACTTCACACAATCTTCATTAGCAACATTAGTGCATTCAAAAAATAATAAAACTTTGGGTTTAGTTTCAAAACAACAAAAAATTCTTTTAAAACACAAGATACTGTAGGAATTCCCTCAAAAATCTCAATTTACCAAAGAGAATCCAAAAAGAAATCAATAAAGAGGCAAATGCAAATAATGGTAGAAATCTGTCAAAATAGACCACCAGGTATAAACTGATTTTTTCAAAGACCTTCTATTGCTCAAATCAAAAAGTGTTGAACTAAAGAAAGTTAGATAACAACCTGGGGGATTTATTAAGAAAATTACAGCTAAATCCTACTTACAGATATTTTTCAATAATTTTTACAGTGAAGCACAAAAATTTGTTTTGGGATAGCAACTTCCCAAATCTTACTTCCCTCTCATTAGAGGTTATTCTTGGCACAAAAATCAAATAAAAAGGATAAGGAGAGGTTATTACAGAGGCAATAACTTCCAAGACTCAACAAAACTATTGGTTTATCTCCCAAGAAGTACTTTTCTTTAACTCCTTTAAGTTAGGCATAGAATGTTTGAGAAGATGCTCACATAAGAAATATGAATTGAAGTAAAAGAGAGCATCAAGAAGCAAATTCAAAACAAATTTAAGTCTAACCCACTTCCTATGAAAAATAATCTTGTAAAAAACAAGTGATGGAAGCACAAAGCAACAAGCTTAGGAAAGCAAAACAAGTGCAACTTCAAAAATTTCAACATAAAGACGGGAAACTTAATATTATTGAGATACATAAAACCATGTTTCCGTTTCCCATGATAACTTTCAGTAGAAACATGAATAAAATTAACAATATAACTATCACATAAAACATTCTTATCGTGAGCTACATGAATAAAATGATAATTACTCTCCACATAAGCATAGTCATTCTTATTAATTGTATTGGGAGAAAATTCAACAAAATAGCTATCATAACTATTCTCATCACCATAATCATCAAATAGGCATATTGTAATCATAATTAATTTTCTCCTCAATAGTAGGTGGACTGAAAATATCATATTCATCATTGTAATCATCATATATTGGAGGTTTGGTATCATCATAAGCAATAGAATAGCTATCTTCCAAAGCTGGGGGATCAAAAAGATCATTTTCATAAAATCTAGCTTCCGCAAGCTTAGACGTTTCCATAGCATTAGGAACAATGGTGTCCAAAGAATACATACTAATAACATTGCTATTAGCATGCAAATAAAGTTCCATAGGTTTTTAAATTTTCTCTTCAAACACTTCATGTCCTAACTCAAGATAGATACTATAAAGCTCTCTAATTTTTGTTGTTGTTTTCCATTAAGACTAACTAGTGAAAAAAATAAACAAGAAGACAAAATTGCAGAATCTAAAGGAAATAACTTTGAGCACTCACACCGGAGGATGTGAGTACCATTTACCTTACCTCCTCGGCAACGGCGCCAGAAAAGAGCTTGATGTCTGTGCACTTCTATTCTTGTAGATAGTTGTTGGGCCTCCAAGTGCAGAGGTTTGTAGAACAGCAACAAGTTTCCATTAAGTGGATTACCCAAGGTTTATCGAACTCAGGGAGGAAGTGGTCAAAGGTATCCCTCTCAAGCAATCATGCAATCAATATACAAGAAGTCTCATGTGTCTCCAACACACCCAATACACTTGTCAGGTGTATAGGTGCACTAGTTCGGCGAAGAGATAGTGAAATACAAGTGATATGGATGATTATAGGTGGTAATGGTGCTAGAAAAGAGCTTCTGACGGGGAGGATATCCCCGGCAACTTCCCTAGAAAAGACTTTGGTGGCGTGGAAGAGACTAAAGGCAAACTGAAATAAAGATGGAAGCAAGCAAAAATGTAACAGATCTATATGTAAATGGTGTTTCAATGCTTAGAAACAAGGCCTAGGGATTATACTTTCACTAGTGAACACTCTCAATAAATATATTCTCTTCATGATACTACCCTGAACTACTCTCTGGTTGGACACTCTAATCCATGGTAGGGCTACAAAAGCATACCTCAAAGTCCGCATTTCCCATCTAGATAACACAACACTGTCACCACAATTTCATAAAGACAACCAACTCGAAATATACTCATGATAAATATTTATGAACTCTAGCCTAAGTGCCACCACGGCGTGCACGCTGTCACTTTCATACACATGGGAGAGCAGAGATTTATTGAAGCACTTGAGTAGCAAAGTAGATCTACTTGATTACAAAGCTCATGATCACAATATGATCACGCATAGAGAGAGATGAACACATAGCTACCGGTAGAGCCCTTATCCTCGAGGAAGATCTACTCCCTCCTTATCATGGTAATCAGCAACGACGATGGAGATGGTGGTGGAGATGAATGGAGATGGCTCCGGGGGCACTTCCCTGTCCCAGCAGGGTGCCTAAATAGAGACTTCTGTCCCCCGAATCTCCCCTTCGGTGGCGGTGGCGGTGCAGAACTTTTCATGGCTGTATGATTGACTATCTAGGGCTTTCTCCCCGGGGGCTTATTATAGGCGAAGGGGCAATGCGAGGAGGCATCCAGGAGGGTCACACCCCATGGTGGTGCGGCCTAGGTGGGCCCGCGCCACCCTAGGGTGTGCCCACCCTAGTGCCCTACTCCATCTCTTCTTCCATTTTCCGTATCGTTTCGGGAAAAATATGAATATTGGCTTTTGTCCCGTCCAATTTCGACAATATTCATTTTTTTAGCTTTTTTGAAACCAAAAACAGCAGAAAACAGGCAAATGGCACTGTGGCATCTTGTCAATAGGTTAGTTCTAGAAAGTGTATAAAAATACCTCAAAGTGTAGACAAAACATCAGACAAATGATATAAAACAAGCATGGGGCATCAAAAATAATAGATACGTTTATTACATATCCGGTGGCAACCACGTTCTCCTCTCTGGAACGCCTCATTGGCATGATGGTGGGTTTTGGTGTCCATGGCATAGTCAATGTAATGCTTCCCTAGGATAAAAGAAGGGCGGGTTAGGTAGGCGAGAGAGAGGCATGCACGACAGTATACGTCGTAGTATTGCCGATGAGTACGCCATGGAGGTTTCCCCACAGAGCGTGTTTAGAGATGTGGGGTAAGGCGGAAGGTTGGTGGGTACGAGCTAACACAGCTTACCTAGGTTCAGATCCCATGACGGTGGCGGAATCCTACTCCTACCATAAATCACTATAATGGCAATACACCGAGTTACAGGGATTGGTTCGCTATGCGCGATATGAGTTGTGTCTTCTCTAGGTTATGCCCTAAAGGCTCCCATAGGTCCGACTTATATAATCGCTAGATCCTAGGGTTACAGGTAAAGTCCTAGCCGGATAGGTTACAGAATTCTACACGGTATACAACCAGTCTAACGTGTCTTGCATTTCAAGGCTCCGGGTACGTCGGTGACTCCTCCATAGACTTCCTTTGTTCGGCATGGGCCTCCCCTCTGGATCCATCTAACTAGGCCGCCTAGCAGGCCATAGGCCTTGCTACCAACTATGGGCCACCCGGATTATCTGGATTAGAGACATGCTATGGTGATACCCATATAGCATATCCCCAAGAGTATCCCCTAGAGAACTCCAAGATCTTGCGCCATCTTGCCTCTTCAGGTTGAATTCTTCGTCTAAATGAATGTCGGAAAATTGTCAAGCAATATCTTGTAGTCCTCCCAAGAACCTTGCAATTCTCTCCATCTTCAACTTGTAAGTCGGAGAACTGCTGTATCTTCCATCGTACTCTTCTCGTAGCCGGACTGGATCCGTCCATGCCGGAATCTTCCGATGGGATGGTTCACGTCCCTGTGTCAGCTAGAGAAATGTAGACCATAGGTCAGCGACGCCTCGTAACTCACACATGCAGAGAACACAATCATGTCCATTTTTCCCGTGTGAAGGATACAAACCGTTGGCGGCGGCAGTGGAAACATGGCGAAATTTCTGCGCACGCAGCAACCACTCGATCACTTTGCACGAATCTTGACGCTGGGGGTTATAAATTACAACCATGACAGATTTTATCTTTTCACCTCATTCTCCCCCGTGTCATCGTCTTCCTCCTGCGAACACCTTCTCGAGCTCTCCGCGCGCATGCGAAAAACCCTAGTTTCTTCCCAATCTCCTAGTCACCTTTCTCCCACTCCAATGGCGAGCAGCAGCTCCACCCCATCCATGGCGGCGACGAACGAGACTGCGGCCAAGCCGGCAGGCTCCGTCCATGTGCCTCCAGAGGGCGTGGTCCTGCCACGGGCAGCGGTGGTGGAAGCCACCGGCGAAGACCATATTCCAGAGGGGATGGAACCGCTGGAGGAGGAGGGTGACTCTCACAAGGGAGAATGGTGCGGCTCTGATATCGCCAACAACGATCTCAAAAAGCTGCTCGCCGAAGGATACCTTCCCGCGACGGAGGGGCTAGTCTGGAGGGCGGCGCTGGCCGGGGAGGTCATCCCTTCTCCCCAAGCTAGAGGGAAGGTGTACCTCAAAGCACAAATGGTACGCGGTGTCTCCCTCCCGATCTCCGACTTCTTCCTTGTTGTCCTCAACCATTACCGGGTTCAACCTCAAAACCTTTCTCCGAATAGCATCCTAGCCCTTAGCAACTATGTAGCGCTTTGCGAGGGCTACCTAGGAATTAGGCCTAGGTTAGATCTGTTCATCTATTTCTTCACCGTCAAGAGGGAAGCCGGAGCTAGCAAGGATGAGCTCAGGAATTGCGGAACAATTAGCTTCAAGATCCGGCCTAGCCGGCGGTTCCCTGACATCATAGGCCACGAGTCCTACAAGAATTGGCAGTGGACGTTCTTCTACGGCCTAGATATCAATCTGGGTAACCGAGAAGCAACATACCCGGACTTCGTCGACGGGGCCGCCACTCAAGCCCTGACATGGAGATCCTAGGCCACCCTTCCCTCCGACAACGACGCTTCCCGCGCCATAAGGAGGATCGAGTGGTTTGTAGAGATGGGTATGACAGGGTTGGACCTATCCATGTGCTGGTTCGTCAGGCGGATCCATCCTCTGTAGCACCGCACGAAGCTGATGCACCAGTACACCAAGGATAGGAAGGATAGCCTCCGCATCTCTGAGGATAACTTTTGTAGTGACTCCATCAAGCTCCGCCTCAAGGACATCGTCAAGGTGAAGGACAGGAAGCGCGGCTTCGCCATCACCTATGACATGTTCATGGAGGGAAAGTGCCCAGAGGTACCTGTTTATTTTCCGTGTATGACATATACTCCAATTCTTCCATCTAGCCATCACCATTTCACCATTTCATCTAACACTTTGGGATTTCACTTAACAGCTAAAAAGTCTAGAGGAGGATAGCATGGCTGCCCAAATCTATGACCCCAAGATGAAGGAAGTCACCGTCGTGTCCGACGATGATGTGTCGTTGGCACGTAAGCGGAAGAGCTCCACCTCTAACGCTGCCGACGAAGGCAAGAAGAAGAAGACGGAGGGTGGAGCCTCCAAGAAATCCACTGTCGCCCTAGAGGCGGAGAAAAGAAGAATCACCGGCATCCCTTTCCCAAAGACACTCATCGTTGTGTAAGCTTCTTATCCTCCGACATTGTCTCTTGCTCATCTTATTCATGTACTTATATTTTTGCACTTTTCAGGAAGAAGGCTAGTCTAAGTATGAAGAAGACCTCCAAAACATGGAGGGCTTCTAAAAACATCAAGGATATGTTGCACCAAGCGTCTCCCGCCATCGCCCCTACTATTCCGAGCGTCCAGCATGCTGCGCGCCGACAAGCTCTCCGGCTAAGGTAACGTCTGGCCCTTCCGCCATGGAAGTGGATCTAGGTGTTACCGTGGATCTTGTCATTGTCGGCGAGCGGGCGACACAAGAAAGCACCGCAGCCAAAATGGCTAAAGCTTCGGATAAGGATGTCATTGGGAGCGGTAAGGCAATAGTGGAAGGCGAAACGTCTGTCGGAGGCGGCACCACTGCACCCACGACGTCAGCAGAGCTCCCGAAGATTGTCTACCCGGTGCTCACTCCGAGTAGCTCAACTCTAGCTCCTGTTGCGGCACCAACTTCTCCGACTTGCGGCATTGAGGAGCTTCTCAAGCAAGCGGATATCCTGCGAGGAAATAGTCTTTCCTTCAGCAAGATATTTGCCGAGAGCGCCACTAACCTCAAGATCATTGCACTTGTAAGTTTCGCTTGCTTTTTGCTTTTCATAAGTAGTATCCCCCCGAGGATTTATACGGAAAACCATAGGTCTTTGCATCTGAATGCTCTAAGAGTGACTAAGCTAGAAAACTTCTCAATGTAGCCCCCATGTATTTAGTTTGCATGAATTATTCCGACTACATACTTTTAGAGTAGCATACGCAGTGTTTGTAAACTTCAATACTGTATCCCCCAAGCCTCTAGTTGAAAATGAATTAGTTCCGACTAGATGCTTAAAGAAAGATTAAGCATATGGCGGAGTTAAAAACTCTCACTTTAGCCACCAAGCCTCTAGGTGGATATTTATCTGGCTAGATGCTCCAAGAGACTAAGTAATTTTGATCTTCTTTCCATAGAACGAGAATGCTCGGAGAGGCATCGTCAACGAGAAGTTCCACAAGATGTGCGCTAAGCTGGAAGCCGAAAAGGGTAAAACTGCCTTCTTGAAGGAACAAATCATCAAGAGCAAGAGTCTGTTTTTCCTTTCAATTTCGTATTAAAACTTGGTCATGTGCCATCACTCTCTGAGTACTCATTGTGTGTTGTCTTTTCTCCGACTTGCAGAAGATATCGCCAAGGCCAAGGACATTGTCGAGCAATCCAAGCACATTGAGTTGTTGTATAGCAAGAACAAGATCATCAAGCAGGAGAGGGCTAACACTCTGAAGATGCACGAGGAATCCATGAAGGCCTTGCAGGAGTCCGCCAACACAGAGATGAACCGTCTAAAGTAGTACATTTCCATCCTCAAGTAGAAGAAGAAAGCTGTCTATGAGCAGAATCAGCGCAACCTTGAGGCTTACAAGGTTCTCTGACAAGAGTGGGACTCCATGGTGGAGACACTCTAGCAAGCGGAGGCGGGCATCTTTGGTAAGCAATCTCCGTCTTGTGTTTCTATAAGCCAGATACTCTAAACTTTTTGTGTTATTGAACTCATGTGCTTCTTTGTTTCTCGGGAATGCATCTCCTATTGGTTTGACCAATTCACCTCCTCTGACAAAGGAATGCATGGTTCTCGCTGGCAACTTCATCAGCACCATCGTCAAGCAAGCCAGAGAGATTGCCAAGCCCCTGAACTCAACATTAAGGCGGTGGACTCCGTGATGAAGTACTCGGAAATTCTGTTTCAAGACCTCGAGCGTATCGTAAGCTGGAAAGCTTCATGTACCCGGGGTGGCGCAAGAATGTCGCTATAAATGGTCAAGGCCCATTACGAGAATGCCAACATCGACGGTAACCTCAGGCCTGCCCGACATAGACGATGAAGGCCAGAAGATTGATCGCCAAGCTATCTAGGCATAGATCGTGGGTTTTGACACCAGGGTTGCCGAGTTGGTCGACCACAACGTCTTTGTGCCTCTTGAGATCATTGACGGCAACCACCAAAGCTCCTCCGAGTCCCTCAAGACCACCGCCTTTGAAGATGATCAGGATGGCTCTCCTGCTGCCGACGATGTTGCCTCAAAGTCTCCTGTGCCAGAGGAATAAAAAACACTTTGTAATATTTGTTTCCTTTGGATTTGTGTATGCGGAAAAACTACTGTGTTAACTTAAGGCGGAAAAACAATATATGTAATTTCCTGCTACTCAAGTACTAGTTCCAGCATGTAAATATTTTTAAGCAAGTGTTGGCTTATCCATTACTTTGGTTTTTTGTGCTTGACTTTTCATGAGTCGGAAGACTCTTAGTCGGAACCATGCGCTCAAGTGATGATGCCCAATGGCACCATCAAAACCTAAGAACAAAATCACCGACTTCAAGTGCCAAAAGTCACTACTCCAGAATCAACATAAAAACAATAAAGAACGTGTAGACCAGAAAACTTAAGCTAATGCCCGTAGGCGGAATTTTCACAAGTGCAAATGCAAAGCTTGCGTATAAAGGTTTTATACGATCCAAAAAATGAACACTAAAGAAGGTAAAAGACTCAGGAATATGAGTGAACTAGAGAGCTTTATTTCATTGATCATATAAGAGGTACACAATAGATAAAAAATATGTTAAGTGTAAAAAGGACGTAGTTGTGCTATGTTCCATGGCCGATCAAGCTCTGGGTATTCATCACCCGGGTCACGTCGCTTACGGTTATGATCATCGCTGGGTCTATCCTCAAGGTCACGATTATCAACGAGGTAGTAAAACCCATTGAGCAGCGCCTTGCTTATGATGAACTGTCCTTCCCATGGCTGGGATAATTTTTGTGACTTCTTCTGCTTAAGTCCGAGCACCAGATCCCCCTCTTTAAACGAGCGATGTCGAACGCGTCAACTATGGTAGCTGCATAGTTTCTGCTGGTTGATGGCGGATCTTTGGCATGCCAATACGCGCTCTTCCTCGAGAAGGTCCACATCTAGGCGCCTGGATTCTTCAGCGTCATCTTCGTCGTAGGCGTAAACTCTTGGCGGGAGGCAGGATGGCTTCTGCTCCATATACCATGAAATAAGGGGTGTAGCCGGTAGATCTATTGGGTGTAGTTCGTAAACTCCACAGCACAGATGGTAATTCCTCCACCCAGGATCCAGCTGCTCTATGTAGCGGTGCCTCAAGGCGTGGCTTGATTCCCCGTAGAATTAATCCATTGGCTCACTCAAATTGGACATTGGACTATGGATGAGCCACAGATGCTAGCTCAAGTCAGATGCCCTTCTCCCAACAATAAGCTTCCACTTCTCCGAGTGACAAGTTATTGCTGTTGTTGGTGATAATGCTATGAGGGAGACCAAATCTCACCACTATATCCCGGACAAACCTAAGGGCAGTTTCCCCATCAAGCTTTCTAATGGGTTTAGCTTCTATCCATTTAGTGAATTTATCAACTGCTACTAGAAGATGCGTAAACCCACATGGTTCCGTTTGCAACGGACCAACCATGTCTAGCCCCAGACTGCAAACGACCAAGTTATTGGTATTGTTCGCAATTCTTCAGCTGGAACATGTGGTTGTCGGGCATAATATTGGCATCCCATGCATGTCTCAACCAGCTTGTCGATGTCATGGCGTACCAAGAGAATCCTTTGGGAAGGCTTTGGAGACCAACGATCGAGGAGCGGCGTGATGCCCGCAATTTTCGAGATGGATCTCATGAAGGATTTCACTACCTTCTTGCTAGGAAACACACTTAAGGTATACACTGGTGGTGATTCTTTTATAGAGTTGTCCATTGATTATGGTATAGCTCTTTGCTCGACGTATTATTTGCCGACTTTCGACCTTGTCGATGGAAAAAGTTCCGTGTACAAGATATTCCATGAACGGTTTTGTCCAAGCCAGAGGGACCTTCGTCACTATGTGAACGAAAGAGTCAACTCTATCCAGGTTCTCGGGGTCCGCTCCCTTCACGGATGGTGTCCGTAGATGCTCCAGAAAAATGCTAGGCGGAATTTGTTTGTGACTTGACCCAAGCTTTGATATTAGATCAGCCACCTCATTTTGCTCCCTTGGGACATACTTGACTTCGTAGCCTAAGAATCTCTTGGCTATCTCGTCCACTTCGTCTCGATATGCCACCATCATAGGGTTCTGCGCGTTCCAGGTGCCAGCCACCTACTGGACAACCAAGTCGGAATCTCCACAGCAAACTATGCGCTTGATGCCAATATCCTTGGCTACGGGTAGTCCGTGAATGAGTGCTTCATACTCCACCATGTTGTTTGTAGCCTCGAAGTGGATCTGTAGAACATAGTGTAGCTTCTCCCCAGTTGGTGACTATAGCATACACCATCCTCCGAGCTGTTGAGTAACTTTGATCCGTCAAAGTGCATCACCCAGTATTCTGGCTCTGATATAGGGGTAGCATCTGTCATCTCCATCCAATCTGCGATAAAATCCTCCAAGGAATGTGATTTGATAGCGTCATGTCTCTTGTAGGTAATATCGAAGGCGGCAAGTTCAATGCCCCACTTCGTGACCCTTCCTATAGCGTCATTGTTGTTGATGATGTCGGACAATGGATTTGCTCACCACTGTTATAAGGTGCTCCTGGAAGTAGTGCCTCAGCTTCCGAGAAGCAAGGAACACTCCATAAGCTAGCTTCTAGTAGTGCGGGTAACGCTGCTTGGACTCCGTCAAGACCTCGCTTACATAGTAAACTGGTTGTTGAACTCCGTACTCATGCCCTGGTTCTTTCTGCTCTACCATGACGACGATGCTGAATACCCAGTTGGTGGCCGCCATCTAAATTAACATAGGCTCCATAGGCTCGGGTGCTTCAAGGATAGGTGCCGAGGAGAGTATCTCCTTTAGCTGCTTCAGTGCTGCATCTGCCTCGTCCGTCCATGTAAATTTGTCCGCCTTCTTCAGCAACTTGTACAGCGGCAGAGCCTTCTCTCCAAGTCGGCTGATGAACCGGCTAACTGCTGCAACGCGGCCTATGAGCCATTGTATGTCCTTTAGGCATGTCAGATGATTTATGTTTGGATGGAATTGATCTTCTCCGGGTTGACCTAGATTCCACGCTGGACAACTATGAAGCCCAACAATTTGCCGGCTGGAACCCGAAGACGCACTTCTTAGCGTTAAGCATCATGTTTTATTTCCGGAGATTATCAAAGGTTTCTTTTAAGTCGGAGATTAAGACATTTGACTTTTTAGACATCACCGCTATATTTTCCATATAGGCGTGAACGTTATGACCAATTTGATCGTGGAGGCAACGCTGCATAGTCCGCTGGTATGTAGCACCTGCGTTTTTCAGCCCAAAGGGCATCGTGACATAGCAAAACGTGTCGTAAGGTGTGGTGAACGAAGTGGCCAATTGGTCTGACTTCCTCATCTTTATCTGGTGGTATCCTGAGTATGCATCGAGAAAACACAAAATCTCCGATCCAGTCGTCGAGTCAATGACTTGGTCAATGCGAGGCAAAGCAAACAGATATTTGGGACATGCTTTGTTCAAGCCGGTGTAATCAACGCACATTCTTAATTCTTTGGTTCCCTTTTTGGGGACAAGTATAGGATTGGCCACCCGTCGGGTGTGAAGGACTTCTCAGATAAAACTAGCCTTAAGTAACTTAGCTATCTCTTTGCCTATGGCACGTCACTTCTAGTCTCTGAAGGGTCGTAGAGGTTGTTTCACCGGTTTGCATTTTGGATCAATATTCAAGCTGTGCTCGCCAAGTTCCCTAGGTACAACTTTCATGTCGGCAAGTTTCCAAGCAAAGATGTCCCTATTATCACGAAGGAACTCGACGAGCGTGCTTTCCTATTTAGGGTCCAGGTTCGTCCCAGTGGTGGTGGTCTTGGAGGCATCGCCTACCACAAGTTCCACCAGCTTGGTTTCGATGGCGGCCTTAAAGGCTGGGGCGGAGTCAGAAATCTGCTTCTTCGACGCCGGCATCTCCGTGGCATCGACCTTGCTCTGGATCTCCTTGAATTCTTCACTGTAGAGGAAAGCTTCTGCAAAGGCTTCTTCTCCAATCTCGCAGTCCCTTTCCTTGGTAAACCTTCTGGATACGATGATGATGCCGTTTGGTCCAGGTATCTTGAGTTTGTTGTAGATGAAGCATGGCTTGTCCATGAAGGCGTGGAAGATGTCGCGTCCGAAGATGACGTGGTACACGCTCTTGAAGGGGACCACCTCGAAGGTCATGCGTTCTTGGCGGTAATTATTAACATCACCAAAAGCGAGCTGAAGTGTGATGCACCCAAGGGACCGAGACTCCCAGCCAGGAACTACGCCATGGAACACGGTACTGGTCAGCCTTAGGTTGGCCTCTGTCAAGTTCATCTTGTGCAGCGTATCCAGGTACATAATGTTGATGCTGCTTCCACTGTCCACCATACACTTGGTGAACTCGTTGCTGTCAATCAAGGGGTTGATGACCATGGCGTACTGGTTCTCCGTAGGGATGAGGTCTGGGTGATCCTTCCTGTCCCAACTGATTTGAATATACGACCAGCACAGGTACTAGGGGACTGGGGGTAGGGTGGCCATCAGTATCCTCAGCGAGGTTTTCTACGCCCGGATAGTTGGGGTGCCAAGTAAAGTGTGGTAGACGGGGGCCTTCTTTTCGAAGGGGTTCTTGCCCTTGCCATCGCTCTTGGCGGCATACTTGGGGTCAAGATCCTCGTCCATGTCACTTGAATACTTGGACTCCTCTTCCTTCTTCTTCCCCTTGCCCTTGCCTCGCGGTCTGTTCTTCCGACTTCGCTTTTTGCCAGACTCTGGGTCCTCCTTGAGATCATTGACAAACTGGTAATGGCGATTGGTGTGAGTGTCTTTGCCATTGGCATCGAGGTGTACAAGGCACGAAATATCACGGTATTCCTCGTACATTTGGGGAACGCAGAGCGCTGCCGGGGTAGTTTCACTACCTCGCTGCTGCCCCACGACCAGCCCCGTCCTCGGCCACGCTGTTCGCCATCACCTTGTCCTGCAAATGTCATGGCGACCATGTCGGAGGTTGGGTTTTCTTCTAGCGGGTTCTTACGCTTTGTGCTGTTGTTCCTCTTAGCTTGAGTTGTTATGGCCGTTGCCGGCAGGGAGCCACGAGCATTGTCGTTGGCAGCCGCGAACTCACTAGCCAACTAGATCATCTGGTTGAGATATAGCCGGTGATTGTCCTGCAGGCGCTTCAACTTATGTCGGAGCAACATACCTTTGTCCAACCCGTCGATGAAGGTGGCCATGGCGGTCTGAGCGTGCACTCCTGCGCAAGAATTCTTCATATCCAGCTAGCAAGAGAGGTAGGCGCGAGATGACTGGTCTTTCTCCGCACGCCTTCAGAGATCGCCAACAAAGGCAGTGGACGCTTATCGCACCTCGAAGTTCTTGGTGAATGCTTCTTGCATGTCCAACCAGTTGCAGATGGACTTCTCTGACAAGTCATCAATCCATTGTTGGGCCATGCCCGCCAGCATCAGTGGGAGGTACTTGACAGTGATGTTGGGGTTTCCCCCGGCGATCTCTACCGTGTTGCTGTAATCCTGCAAGCACGTAGCTGGTTTGGCGGTGCCGCCATAGGGCTTGATGGTCTTGTTAATCCGGAAACCCTAGGGGTAAGTTGCGGTCCGTATTACAGGTCCAAAGCAACGTGGTCCCAAGTATTGTCCTTCCCGGGCCTCGTGAATCTTGTCCAGGCATGAACTTGCATCATTTGGCTCCGGGCTTGTTCTTTTCTTCTTGCCGCCAGGGGATGGGCTGCATGAAAGACGCGGGCCTCCTCCGCCATGGTGGCTGCTAGGGGGCGACGGAGGTGGAGGTGGCAGTGGGTTAGACTTCTTGCTGTTACCCTCCAGCGACGCCTCACACTTGTCACGGTTTCTTGTCGGACGCGGAGGGTCATGACGCGACCTACTCTTGTCTGATTGGTTGCACTCTCCATCATTACAGGGATGCTCCGTGTTGTTGCGGATGATGATGCCGCTCAGCCTTGGCAGAGGCATGTCCGTGCGATGGTGAGCCTTGGGGTCTTCGCGATGTCGGGGAGACTTGGGCGGTGGAGATGGGCGACGAGGATTAGCCTTGCCTCCATGGTCAGAGGATATGGGGATAACGTCTTTCATGTTTCGTGCATCCCCCCGTCTTTGTTCTGATGAACCCGTCTGGTACCCGACATCATGAGGAGATCGGTCCCTTGGCGGCTTAGGAATGGTAGACTGGAAAAACGCTGGGTCAGAATCAAGCCTCTGAGAGGTGGCCTTTTCCTGCTGTTTTACCGCCTTTGCCACAAGGTCATAGAATTGTTCCACAGCTACGGGTGATCTATCCTACTCCAGAAGGGTCTTGGCGATGGCTAGGTTGAGAATAGGAGTGGGCATGACTTGCCTGCCTTCGCTGTCAATGTATGGCTTTGCTTGTGGCAGCTTGGAGGCAGCACACCCTAGGTTATGCCATACACGAGGATCGTTGATGATGCGAGTCGGAGCTTTCTTAGCCTTCTACTGCTTGAGCAGAGTCTTATACTCGGCCTCCATGGCTCTAGCTTTCTCTATTGACTTCTTTGCGTTGGCCATATCTCAATCCAGCTTTGCGCCTTGCTCCGCGAGGGCCTGCGCTTCCTCCAGCAGCTGCTGGCGCTTCTCGTCAAGCTATACTACTTTTTGTATATGAGCCACGGTCATGGGCTCGACGAGAAGATTGCGGTACATCACTCTATCAGCTAGAGTGATTTTGGTGGCAGCAGACGTAGATGCTAGAGGCGGCGGGTTTGCGGTGTTGCTGTTACTCGGACCGACGTTGACTTCGTACAGCTGCTGCACTGGGTTAGGCGGAGGGGGCAAGGCCTTTGCGCGATCATTGTCGGCAGCAATAGGTGGTCCCTTCCCCTTGTCCAGCGCTTTAGGCGGATCTTGTCCGGGTTTATCTTCCTCCATCACGGTCCCAATGGCGACGAACACCTCTCGGGACATGACGGCGTTGTCGGCATGCTCGTCGCGTTGGATATCCTCTTCCATATCCTGCATAGCAAAGTCTAGCTCCTCTAGGCTGAAGTCTATCTCCTCCGAATTAGTGCTGATGTCGGTGTAGAGCGCGTCAAGAACGAAGTCGGAGGGTGACGGGGCTTCCTCGATGATAGGTGGTGGTGCAATAGCGGCGATGATGACTAGAGGCGGTGGTGCGGCCGCCGCGACAACGACCGGAGGCGGTGGTGGTGGTGGCTGAGGCGGAGGGGAGCCGGGTAGGACCGCGGGCGCTGCCTGAGCTTCTGCATCCACGGCCGCCAAGTTGTTGACGGTGTTCACTATGCCTTCGAAAGTAAGGCGTCCTGAAGCCTGCATCCGCCTTAAACTATGTCGAAGAAGTGTACCGCGGTCTAGTCGTTCCACAAAGTGATACATGGCATCATCATTGGGGTAATGCTCCAGATCGGCCCATATACGGAGCCACCTGGCTAGGTAATCGCAGGGGTTTTCACTCTCTCTTTGATCGCAACACGCTAGATCGAAGATAGTCACCACTCCGACGAACTTGGATCTCTGTTGTCCAGACGCACGGGCGAAGCCGGCGGACTTGCAGTGATCTTCCACCATTATATCCTGCACAGGGGCGGTTTGGATGGGCCTTGAATTTTTCTGATCTTTGCCGGCAAACTCTGAAGAAAGATCCAACTTCGATCCTTCCGCGAACGTATCCTGCCCATAGGCGGTCCGTGTGGGTCTTGACGCTCCTCCGACTTCCAGGGAATTAGTGCCTGAGTCGGTTTTGCCGATGAAGAGGTGGATGTCCCCGATTAGGACAATCGAGCAGCGGGCGGGGTTCGTCTTTGTCCGGATCCATAACCCGTCAGGGAGGGACGATCGAAACGTTGCCGGAGAAGAGAACACGGCCGATGGCTACGGTTTCGCCGATTCCCATGAAGAGCTTGGTAATCGCCCGTTGTAGAGCCTGAAGCACCTCTTGCCCCACGGTGGGTTCCAACTATCGTTGTATTGCCGACGAGTACGCCATGGAGGGGTCCTCACAGAGCGTGTTTAGAGACGTGGGGTAAGGCGGAATGTTGGCGGGTACGAGGTAACACAACTTACCCAGGTTCAGATCCCACGACGGTGGCGGAATCCTACTCCTGCTATAAATCACTATAATGGCAATACGTCGAGTTACAGGGATTGGTTCCCTGTGCGCGATATGAGTTGTGTCTTCTCTAGGATATGCCCTAAAGGCTCCCATAAGTCCGACTTATATAGTCGCCAGATCCTAGGGTTATAGGTAAAGTCCTAGACGGACAGGTTACAGAGTCCTATACGGTATACAACCAGTCTAACATGTCTTGCACTCCAAGGCTCCGGGTACGTCGGTGAATCCTCTGTAGCCTTACTTTATCCGGCATGGGCCTCCCTTCTGGATCCATCTAACTGGGCCGCCCAGCAGGCCATAGGCCTTGCTACCAACTGTGGTCCACCCGGGTTATCTGGATTAGAGACATGCTATGGTGATACCCATATAGCATATCCCCAACAGTATAAGAACTAGAGAGAGATAGGGCATGCAGCTGAAGCAACCTTCTCCTTTCCTCCTCAGTATCGCGGCGGTGTGGCAAGAATGGCGAGAGACAGAGAGCGGCAGGCTCTGCTTTTGCTTTTTGGGTGGTAGTGGGAGGTGCTGGGGCGGAATGGAGTAGGTGGCACGGGTGTGGGAGGCCCGGGCCTATTTAACTCAACTGAGCAAGTCCACGGTGCATTGATAGCATGTCGTGGTGGTTAGATGGTGTGGGAGCTCATGGTTGGCTAGGCTAGGCAGTGGGGAGCGACATGGCGTGGCTGCGACGTGGCCTACACCGACGGAGCCGACCGAGAGCCTCGGGAGCATGCGATGGGTTGGCCAGTGAGAGCGCGCGACATGATCGACAGATTGACGAGACATGACCATGGCTCAATCATGCCGACGTGTGGAGTGAGGCTATGCATAGGGTGGTGGGTAGGCTTAGTGGTGTTCTCCCACGTGACCACGCGGTTGTTTGATACCGAGGGTAAGGTGGGGTGAGCGCAGCGACGCCGTTCTTTTTGACGTGGATGCTGCCGGATGGGGGTCGCTAGGGTTATCGGGTGAGGGTGAGAGAGGACGGGGTGTTTCTGGGGACCTGGAACACGCAAGGCGGGGGTGTTTCTGCGCATAAATGGCAAGATTTTTCTCTCTCTATCTTTTGTATCACTCACGTGGACTGGCTTGGGAGGGTTGGTGTCGACCAGGAGGTGGTGTACCAGTGCAAGGACAAGGTGGAGCTCGGGTGAGGTAGTGGGCAAGGCCATAGCCGCTGGTTTTAGCAAAAGATGTAAGTAGGATGATCTAGGGTGGTTTTTGTTTGATGCCACCTTCTGATCAGGGTAAGTGCCTTGGGTTGTTTATTGCCAATATTAGGGTTTGGGGGATAGATGGATAGTAGGTGAACAACCTCATACCAATTAAGCTTCCTAGTTCTTCTATCTCAAGTTATGATCCTCCAAAGTTGGATAAAAACAAGGGGGTCATTTCCCTTAATCCAACATGGGTTGCAAGGTTTATTGGTAAGGTGGCTAGGGTTTGTGTTTTGTCAAACATGGGTTTAGTGTATAGCAATACTCATAACCAGGTATTAAATCATGGGTTTGCATGGCATTGTTGGATCATGATTTAGCTAAGCTATGTCCCTAAAAATAGACACTCACTAAGGTATCTTGGCTTAGCCAACTTTGATGCTTCTTTTAGGGTTTAAAATTTGGTTGACAACAAGGATCAAGATTAGAGTATTTAAATAATCATAGATGATCAAGGTCACTAAATAGACTAGATGTTACTTAAGACTATATTAGGACAATCCTAACAAACGATCATAATCAAGCATTTCACCCAAACAACCATGCAATCCAATAGGTGGGGCAGAAAATGGGATGTTATAGTGTCCACCGACATAAATGGGGGAGAGGTGGGGGCACCAGCATGGCTGGCACGCCATGGCCCTTTGGAGCCCCCCTCACCTACCAAAGGCCCCCTCGTCCTCTTCTCATCTCACTCATTCCCCATTCCTCTCATATGACCTTTGGTTGGCATCTTCCTTCCCTTGCTTGACTTGTCCATTTCCACAAGTACGGTGCTTAGGCGAAGCCCTACTGAAGATCTTCTCCATCACCACCATTACCATTCCATAGTGCTACTAGAGTTCCCAAGGATCCGCTACTTCCGTTGCCCAACATGGATCAAGGGACAGGAGTCGTCGGCACACTGTATGTGTGACCAATTATGGAGGCACTACCCTTTGTGGCGCTGATCATCTGCACGTCCTTAAGGACAGTCGTGTACAATCTACACCAACCACATTTGTTTGTAGGAACATTGTCCCGCTTAGCGGCTTACGATCTTCAAGGTTGAGTCCTTCTAAAACCAGCTTACCGGCTTACGTTACAAAGTGTCGCCTAGATTCGATCTTGGCAGTTGCAACCATAGGAATTTTTTTGTTTTCTATGCAACAAATCCCATCAAATTCATTACCTCACTAGCTACTGTACATCATGCACATATAGATTCTATTACCAATTTTATTCTTTAGTTTGCTCATGATTAAAGCAATGCCATGATTTGCTTAGCTTAAACTATGGCAATTTTTGTGAGAAATACAATGTTTGATTACTCAGAAACATGAGACATTGTGAACATGTTCTGACTCATGTCTACTGGATTTCATCTATACATGATGAAATGATCTTGCTAGTTTAATATTAGCCACTAGATGGTTCAATTGGTTATGATTCCTTTGCATTTTTTAGTTGACTTATGATTGCAACAATGTGATATTCTATCGTTGTTCCTATGGATATAATGTGAATAACAGGGCTCATACACTTTTACTTGACATTATATATGTTGCATATCTGTTTTCAAATAATCTGGCAGTTTATATGATGCATGAAGTGTATGATTGCTTCATTTTCTAGATACCTACTCTATATGGGGCACAAAGTGCTTCTATCAAAAGAATGTCTCATTCTGCTTACTTTGATCTTTCACTTCATACCAACCATACATTGTTTAAACACTTCATTGACCTTGTAATGTGCACATTGTATCATTTGCTTGTTTGTCTAGTGGATTTTCTTAGCTGCTTAGTTATATGTACAATGATACTGTTAGAAGTTGGAAATACAATATTTGCAGGCATTAAAAAACGTTTGTGCTACTTTTTGGTTGCTTCCAACTATATATTGTTTTGGCAGCAAATGACTCATCTCTTTTTTTCTCTTCTTTTTATTTAATGGCTAGAATATTAAAATATTTGAATGATCTGGCTAATAAAAATCACGGTGGTGGATATCTTGTATCTCTGAAATGATCCCGGTTGTTGTCACATCCCAAAATTCTCCTAATTTTGGAATGTGAAATAAATAAAATAAGTTTGATTGATTGTTTGACTTTGTTGAAAATTCTCAAAGAAAAGAAACTTTTTAAATTGAAAATCCTCCCAACCTTATATTCTTTTGTTATGTCCTAAGCAGCCATATAGGGAAAAACGGCAAGGATTGATTATGGATTGTAGAATTGGTGTGCAAGATTTAAAAATTCAAAATCATGAAGCATGCCTGATCATAATTGCATATAAACCCTAAGAAGCAAATAGTGTTGCCCAAAAATAAATTCAAAACCCTAAATGGGATTTTCCAATTCTAGGTGGAACCAAATAGCTATGGTTTGTCCATACTAAAATTAAGAAAATATATTCATGAATTATTTATATTGATAGAGTACATTTTTATAAAACAATAGGAAGTGGTTTGAATAATTTTGGAGCTCAAAATTAAAATAAATGAAGTAGAATCCCTATTAACGAAACTCAATTTCTATTAGTTGAAATATTCTAAATGGACAGAAAAGAGGTATATTATTCTCTAAAAATAATTCTTGCGAAATTACAAATTTTTAGAAATTTACGTTGTGCAAATTGGATACCTAAAACTAAAACTAGAAAGGAGAATAGAAAAAGAATAATAAAAAAACAAACTACTCTATCTACCGGGCTAGCCAAGCCGGCCCGTCAATCCTCTCCCGCTCGCGCAGCGCGAAGCAGCCCTCTAGCGTCTTAGCGCACGCAGCCAGCGCAACGCCGGCGAGCAGCGCGCAAGGCAACAATGCAGCCCAAGGCTGGTCCACCCGAGCAGAGCAGCAGCCCACACCCTCTCTCCCTCTCACTAACTTGTGTGTCCCTCCCACACGTCATCAACCTCCCGACGGGGACCACACCGAGCACGAACCGATCCCGAGCCCAAATCCGCGATTTTTGCATCAATTCCATTCTTTTTCTCAACCTTATCTAGGGAATCAATCCCTATAAATTATTCTGCAGTCTCCATCTTCGTTTTCTTTTCGTTTTTCGAGTCCCTATATTCATAAAATGGAGGTTCTGAATCTCGCCGCCAGCCGCCATCGGAGCTCCAGACCGAGGTTGACATCAACACTACCTAGACTCCCTCCCGCCTTTTAACCTCTTAAAATTCTTCATCCGCTTCACCCGTTTCCTTCCCATCGCCGCAGAAGCACCGGAGCAAGCGCACATCGCTGCCGGATCTTCGCCGCCCCGCACCTCTCCAGCCGCGCTTCCTCGCCATTCCAGAAAACGAGTAGCACCTTCGTTCCCACCATCGATGCACCTCTCCTCTTCTGCATCTCATGGATATCTTCACCGCCGCTGGAGACCTCCAAGAGCGCCGCCACCATCACCATTCGAGCGCCACCACCGATCACCATCGTCGTTGTCGCCACCGGCTTTCCATCATCAACAGCACCCGTTCGATCCAATTTGCACGCTCAAGATTGCTTCGGGCCTAGCCAAGCCGCTAGCCGAAGCTCTAGCCCAGCCGAGACTCAAGCCGAGCTAAAAACGTGTTGTTAATCCTGACCACCTGATCCAGATCCAGTGGCCGCGAAAGCTTCACTCGAACGAAGGGGTATGGACCAATCCAGTTACACCACATATATTCCCTATGATTTCACAAATTGTTAAAATAGACAGAAAATGCTTGAACCTAGTAAAATGCATATAAAAAGATTTGTAAGTCTAAAATTTGCAAATAATATATCATTGGATTTAGAAAAGTATGAAGAATATTTATATGATATTTTATATAACTTTTATAGTATATGTTTACTGTAGTTAATTAAATGATTTAATGGCCTATTTGGAGTAAATAAATAAAAATAAATTATTTATAGATCCTAAAAATACAAATAATATGTCTATGGAATCCTTGTTTCATATAGGACATTAATCTGGCATTCCATATAATTTTTGTCGAAGGAAATAATTTAAATAATTTAAACCCTCCTAACTAGTATTTAAATCCCAAAAAATTAACCAGAACTCCAAAATTAGTGAAACCAATTGGTACTATTTTTTATTGATAATATCTATCCAAAGAAATTTGATGCCAAATTATTTGGTACCGTTAAAATAGAAATTCTTGCATAAAGCTTTAAAACCATTGCAATAGTATTTTAATCATAAGAAAAGATCTATAACTCCTTTTTAGGTTATTCAAATTTCTACTGTTTAAAAATTGCATTACCTATCCAGTAGCATTCACTTTACAATTTAATACGACAGAAACATCAGTAGTTGAATTAAAGTGAGATAAACCATATTAAATCGATATAACTTTAGTAATAAAAGCATTAGTGCATTAAATGACTTTCCACATGCATCATGTGATCTAGTAATGTTCAGAATGCTAAATACAACAAGAGTGACCTATTAAATCATCGTGCATGCATTTGTGCATCTTTGGTTTTTTGTATTGCGCATAATTTCAATGTTTGAATGGTGTGCTTGTTGTGCCTTTGTTTTTGATTGATAGATTGCGAGCAGTGCAACTACTGTGATTGCACTTACTATGATTGCAAGTATTGTGATCGTGACGAGTGAAAACATTATATTTGTGATGATTGTGAGGATTATCTAATCGTCTACATCTACAACAAAGGCAAGTGGTGCTATTTTGGTCATAAATCTCGTATTGTCAACCTATGCATTGTAGATGTTTTTGTAGAACTGCATGCGTAGGAATTGATGTGTATATGCTATGCTTTGTCCCATATTAATTCCCTAGTATTCCTTGTTTATTAGTAATCGTATTGGTAGATTGCTTAGCTATCCTATTTAGACGAGGAAGGGAATCACACCATGAAAAGTTATATATTTTGAAAGGTTTATATTTTGCTAAATGACAAACCAACATGATTTTAATGAACCACCTAGGCGGAATGGTTGAGTGTCATCAGAGTGAAGATTTATGGTGCGGAATGCCGCCCAGGATACTGAAAAAGGATTGGCTTCTTTGTTTAGTAGATTTCGTGTGCAGCCATGTGCCAGTAAGAAATGGATGGCTGGCTGGACTTAGTAGGTTGTGATGACTCAAATCCTACATAGCCAGAGATGTAAATAGTGTAGGTTGGTTTGATGCGTGCATGGGTTTGTGAAGCTCTTCCTGAATTGTCTCGTCTTGGACTTCTCCCTATCATTACACAATCTGAGTGTGGTGGTCCGAGCTGGGTTGGCCATGTCACATAGGTAAAGTGTACAAACCCCTGCAGGGTGTAAAACTAAGTACTTAGCCGTGTCCCCAGTTATGGACAATTTGAGAGACCTGATACTGATTCTATGACATATTTCTCACTCATCCTAAATTTCAATTACTTAAAACTTGTTGGTTGAACTTAATTGGGTAGAAGCACCTGGGAGTGAACCAGAATGTCCTATTGTCGTATTGGAAAACTATTTTGTTACAAATATTAGGATAAAACTATTGCTTTATGCAAATGAGCCTGAGCTCCATCTAGCCAAATAACCATGTAGTTGATAGATCTGTTGTTAACCACTTTAGCCTACTTGTCATACATTCCATGTATTGTCCCTTCGGGGATGCTACGTTTTATGTTGCAGGTTATATCGTATCTGAGTGATCGTTCATAGGTCCTGATACTCCACTCAACAATTGTTCTCCTATGGCACATTTGAAGGATAGAGATGTACCTTGTAATTGCTTTGCGCTGTAAAATAATGTAAATTCTAGATCATATTCATTGTATTTATGCTGCACATTTATATTTGTTATCATTTTGTACTGTGTGTGCTAGTGAACTAATTCAGGGATTGACACTATACACATGAACTTATCCTTATCAGGCGAGGGTGTTACAATAGTCTATTTAAGACACACACTTGATCTATTTCTTGTTTTTTAAGGTACTATCTTAGTTCACCGATGATTAAAACAATGCCACCTTCTGTGATTGGAGGTCTAACCATAACTTCTCGACCTGCATATTGATCTGTCTAGTTGATACTATAAATCATTTTTAAATGCTATTTTTATATTATAGGTTAATGCTTGTTGTCCTCACCAGTTCTGCGCAGCTCAGGGAATCACATGCACCTCCTTTTGTTATACTTTCTATATTTCCGTTGTGAGTGATATGATTAGTTTATGAGGGAAATATTCTAATTGGTTGATTTACTACATTCATTGCCACACTAGTTTAGTTAGTCTGCATGAGACACACATGTTGATTGCTTGATTTGTTATATTGGGATAATGCTGATTTTGAAATTCTTTGACAACAAACATGGTGTTTTTCGCCAACTTCTCTGCTTTAACTTAATATGTCTTAGATTCAGCCTACAAATAATCTATAGTGTTTGTTCCATAGATCGGATGTGACACTAGAACATGCTCGCATTGGTCCAGGGCATCGAATGTTCCTATTATTCCAAAAAGAGATGTACGAGGCACATCATTGATTGTTCCTATACAATGGTGCATTAGAATTATTTTACATATAAGATGGTCGCCCGTTAGCTGGTTTGATATGCGGACTTGTTGTCTTTGTTTTAGGCTACACGTGAAGCTATGGAGGTAGAAGGGAGGACTTCTACGTTAACTATTGAGGTCATTTCACAGAGCAACGGTGTTAGTGGTTATTGCTTGCATCGGTCCACTGTGTCCACTATTTCAGTTTTTGCAGCACAAAAAGGTATTACAGCTAGACTCCAAACAATTGATTTAGTTGAACAAGAAACAGAGGAAAAAGATGCAATAATCACCACTACATGCGAACAAATATAGAAGCTTAAAGATCAACAAGATTGAACTGACTGTCTACTTGATAGTCTCTTGTGCAAATGTGATGGTAAGCCAGTTGTTACTTGTATGGCGATGTAAGCTCCGTAGCAGAAACCCTATTCCACCTCATGTTGGGCGATGTCTCTATAATACTTCATCTTGTTTATGTTGAAATTGTGGTATGTCATAAATTTAAAAAGTTTCCTGTTGTTGTAATATGGTGTTCCTCTTGCGACCATTATCAAGCTAAAATATTAACAGACCATTCAAAACAAGAATTGTGCCGTAATTGTAAAATACGTAAATATGTCGACCCATAGACGGGCTCAATGAACAGTAAAAGTCCAGAAGCGTAACAGGCTAGAACCATATTAGACTGCATAAACGAAGAAATGCCTAAAAGTGTATGGGCCTATACAGCAACATGCCCAATGATCAAATTTCCATGAAAATTTGGATAAGTAATTGTATGTCTAAGCATAAATTCTTTGCCTGGTTGATTATGCATGACAGAATAAACACAAAGGATGTTACGGAGAAGGAACTGAAAGATATAGGACACCTATGAATGTGAGCTCTGTACTGCCCACGTGAGGGAAGACCGGAAACATGTATTCTTTACATGATCTTTTAGTACCATAATTTGGATGCAGATTCATTGGAGAGATCGAGAACTATTTGACAGCTTCACTTCTGCTGCAAAATGATTTTGCGGACACTGTTTCACAGAAATTACAATTCTGGCATATTGGAATATATGGAAGCAAAGTAATGGATGGATTTTCAAGAGAATTAAGACAATATTTAGAGGATGGAAGACTGGATTCTTTTATGATATCAATCTTTTGAAACACGGGATTAAGAAATCTCACAAGGACTCTTTGTCATTATGGCTTGATAGTTTGCCCTAATCTCTGTAAATAGATTTATACATAGTTTTTTACCTTTTTATTCTCTTCCTTTTTTTGTTTGTAAGCTGGATTGTGGTTATGTTTTCTTTGTTCTTTAATAAAGGGCTGTGGGGGGCTCCCCTTCAGTAGAAAAGGTTCAAAACGTAAAAGGCAAGACCAATGAAGGCCAGAACAGTAACATACCAGAACAGTAAAAGGTCAGAACAGTAAAGGTCAGAATAGTAACGGACCTTCTCACAAAATGGTCATCAGTTTGCGAACCATGATGGGCTTTAGGAATAGTGACGGGCCTAAGGTAGGCCTTACCAGTACCGGGTTGACATGGTGCATGCCGGTAATGGTCCACACAGTGTTGGACTAAGACAGGCCTTACGTGGGCAGAAAAAGTAACGTGCATAATGTTAGCTGGCCGCAGCCGGGCAATTATGGTCCCATTTTAAATAGTGCAGGACGAAATACTAATGGGCCTTCTTATTATTGGGCTCTCCTAATGGGTTGGCCCACTTAATAATTACAAGGCCTTGGAGGGCCTGGCTTCTACCATGGTTTTTGTGCTTAATAATCGGACGTTAACGGTGTTTGCCACATGGTAGTTTGCAAGATTTCAGCAGTCAATGTGGCTGGCGAACAGATCTATGATGGCACAAGTTTTCGTGGATGAAGGGTGTGATCCTCCACAGTCGCAAAAAAACCATGGTAGATTCTTTGGTGATGGGGCATTTACCACGGATGCCATTCTTCGTAGAAGACTTTTCAACCACGGAAAAGACCTTCAACCCCGAAAATCACCTATTGTAAAAGCCATTTTTCTTATAGTGAGCATATTTCTTCTTTAAACATTAGTCCTTATCGGACCAATGATATGCTACTTCAGATTCAAAGTGTATATAAACTAGAAGACCTTGGTTGTATAATCTTTTAGTCAAAAGGCAAGTTCATACTTGCTCATGAACTTTGATTATTTTCTATCAAGTATTTTCAATATACTATTTTTATCACCTGCATTTCGAAAAGGATGATAGAAAATAGATCTATGATGGGACACGTTTTTGTGGCTAAAGGGTGGGATCCTCCACGGTCACAAAAAAATCATGGTAGATTCTTTGGTGACGGGGCATTTACCACGGATGCCATTCGTCATAGAATACATCTCAACCACGAAAATCGGGCCTTCAACCACGAAAATCGTTTGTTATAAAAGCCAATTTTTCTTTTAGTAAGTGTATTGCTTCTTTAAACATTAGTCCTTAGCGAAGAAATGATATGCTATTTCAGATTCCGAAGTGTATATCAACTAGAACACCTTGGCTGTATAATCTTCCAGTCAAAAGTCAAGTTCATACTTGCTCATGTCCTTTGATTATTTTCTATCAAGTATTTGCAATCTACTATTGTTATCACCTGTATTTTGAAAAGGATGAAAGAAAAGCTATTTTCATAATAATATGAATTATCGATTATCAACCCGTGTGGTGGTAACCTAATATGGCAGGAAAATGGAACCATGGTATGATATATTGGTTCGTGGAGGTTCCATTTGCATGGGAATGTATCATCTAGGGTTAATAACAAATGTCACGAGTGATTTTTGCACCATATATTACGCTTTAACCATGAGATCTATATGGCTCTAGGGAAGTCAGTTGGATCTTCTTCCTTTCGCATGTCAATGGACGACCTTATCATGACTCTATAGATTTTCGCTTAGGATCTAGCATATGGGTGGGACCCCCACAATACTTGGTTTCTACGAGGGTCTACAAGGGGTCTATCAAAGTTATAGTTGCTTGTAAGGGGGTATAGCGTATATAGAGATTCTTGTAGAATTGGGTGGGTATGCGGGATTATGGAGAAGGGTAGCGATTGGCTCGGGTCCTTATACCGGTACTCATACCAAGGAATTTTTAACGGGTTGGTCGCTCGGTTGTGCAACATGGATAACAATTTCTCATGGGTAAAGCAACCCACCTCTATAGAGTATATAAAAGTGTGACATGTTACTCCATGTTTCGGGAAGGAGCTGCGAACACTTTAAGAAAGGAACTCCATGAAGTTCTGGTAAACCTATGAAGGCTGATAGATATAGATCATCAAAAATAAAAGAAACCTTTAAATATTAGTTTACGAAACCTTCATAGCCTATGACCTATGGTCTATGGTTGTAGATAGTCCATCAAACAAACATATTTAATGAACTTGCTGAATATGGTGATACTAAACTGTACCTTCTTAACCCTTGCTAGATCTCAGAGAATTAGGAGGTGACCCTACAAGAAAAATGTCCTTTTAGAAAAGACGATTTTCCTGGTTCAAGTTCCATTTCGTGGTTGAAAAGCCTTCTACGACGGAAGCCCTTCATGATAGAATCCTCGTCACAAATGATTCTACCACGGAAGCCCTTCATGATAGAATCCTCGTCACAAATGATTCTACCACGGGTTTTTTGGACCGTGGCGGATCGCACCCTTCGGCCATAAAAAGTCGTTTCGCCGTAGATATGTTCGCCAGCCGTGTTGACGTCATGCAAACTGCCACATGGCGAGCATCGTTAACTTCCAGTTAACACCATTAACTATCAAGAAATCCGTGGTAGAAGACAGGCGCAGCCAAGGCCTAGTAATTATTAAGTGGGTCGGTCCATTAAGGACGCCCAATAGGATCGTGACCCATTATTTTTTCTCCATGCAATGTTACAAATGGGCCCACTGGTGCAGCCATAGGCGGCTCGTAAACTTTCTGGCCCGTTACTGTTTCCATACACACTATTTGAAATTGGCCCATTCGCATGGCCCATAAATATGCATGCCCGTTAGTGTTCTGCCCTACACTGTTCGAAATGGACCCGTTTGGCCAGCCCGCTTTGGCCCGTAACCTTTCCGGGCCATTATTATATATCCACGTACTGTTTGGACCGTCCCAGATAATTTGGACCCTACTGTTCAGGCCCGTAAATATCTGGCCCGTTACTTTTTTAACCTGGTGATTTCCTCAGCCTGTTACTGTTCCGGCCTGGTGCAAACTCGGCCTATTATTGTTCTGGCCTGCTGTGATCCTAGCCCGTTACAATTTTGCCAATTTAAGGTTCTGTCCCATTATTTTTCTAGTCCCTACTATTTCGAGAGTTACTGTTTTGGCCTGTTCTTGTTTCGGCATGTTACGGTTTCGACCTGTTATGGTTTCGGCATGTTACTGTTTTGGCGTATTACTATTTTGGCCTATTACGGTTTCGGCATGTTATTGTTTCCACATGTTACTATTTCGGCATGTCACTGTTTTGACCTGTTACTGTTCCTAATCTCTCTTGTGGGTCGGCCCTGTTACTTTTATGGTCTTTTACAGTTTATGCATTTCTCGAGCCCATTTCGGTATCATAAACGGTGTACAACGTGTGAGCATTTTTATTGTTCATCGTCGGCCTAATACAAGACAGGCAAATACAGAGCACGATAATGTATTCTAATCGACCTGGGTAGCGCAGGTACGATACCTCCTACCTCTATGTATGGACGGAATCAACTAAATGCCTACATGGCCTACGAAATTAGTCTATATAATATAACAAATGCAAACTACTTAAAATTATTACATATTATCAACTCAAGGGAAAGAAAAATAGGCATTTCAGTTGGCAATCGAGTTGATAGCAGTCATCAATTTGCCTTCTCCATCTATCACCTACATCTCCCTTTTGAGTGTGACATCTACATTGGAAAACAAAGTTGAGACATGATCTTGCAGCCCCCTCTTTGGTGGAAATAGCAATAATTGCAGTCTAAAACTAAGTAATAACAAGTTAATACGTCAAACAAGGCAAACTACTCATTTAACTGATATGGCAGGAGCTATGAACTGGAGTTTACCACTAGTCAATGGTTCAAATATATTGACCATAACGTCAAACAAACAGGATAAGCAAGCATTAAACAAGTGTGCCTATCGTGAAACGAGAAATATAACAATGTGTGTGGCTTAGAATTTCAGAAAATATAAACTAGCCAGGTCATTTCAAAAAGTATATATAGAAGAATAAACCAGACAATGGCATGCAATTACTGTCGTAGCTAAGAATGAACGAGACAAAAATTGTAACGGCATCATGCGAGAACTTGTATAGCAGGAATGCAAACCACAAATGAACTATATAGTAGAGGATAGTTATGTCGTTGCTTAGGGTGAACCAGATACAAAATATAATGGCGTCACTTGTGAACCTATAGAAGAGGAAAGGCAAACATTAGGAAAGTATGCGTACAATGAAATGATTAGTGAAACAAAGTGTTTCTTAGAATTTTAGCAAACATAAACTAGCCAGGTTATTTCAAAAATATAAATATGGGAGTAGTTGTATATCGTTGAAAGCAAAAGACATTGGTTGACCCAAAATTTGCGGTGAGCTACACAATGGGCATGCAGTTACTTTCGTAGCTATGAACCGAATAGAAATTATAATGACATCATAAGAGAACTTGTAGAGCAAGAATGCAAACCACGAATGAACTATATATAGAGGATAGCTATGTCGCTGCTTAGGACGAAACATTAGATATGAAATATAATGGAATTGCTTGTGAACTTGTAGAACAGGACAAACAAGAATTACACAAGTGTGCTTACAAATGAATTGAGCAATCAAAAGAGTGTTTGCTAGAATTTTAGCAAATATAAAGTAGCCAGGTCATTTCAACAAATATATATGAAAGCAGTAGTATATCCTGGAATGCAAGAGACATTGGTTGACTCAGAATTTGCGGTGAGCTACACAATGGGCATGCAGTTACTGTCATAGCTAGGAACCGCATAGAAATTATAAAGGCATTATAAGAGAACTTGTAGAGCAAGACCACAAACCACGAATGAACTACATAGTAGAGGATAGTTATGTTGTTGCTTAGGATGAACGAGCACCAGATTAGAAATATAATAGCGTCTCTTGCGAACTTGGAAAAGAGGACAGGCAAGCATTATACAAGTGTGCATACAATGAAATGAACAATCAACACTACTAGGAAAATGGCTATAGGTAATCCACACATTCGTGTCGCACGTGCTAGTGGTGCCCCACGAGTAAAATAGGCGTGGCGCACTTCCCACAGGTGCCCTACGGATAAATATCGTTACGCGTGGCGCACATGGGGGTGGTGCTCCACGGCTATATGTGGGCCAGGGAACAGGTGGCCACAGATCACATACCTGTAGCACACTAGGTCAAGATGCGCTATGGGTGTGAAACTTAGTAGTAGCGCACTCTGCCCTAGTGCCCTACGGGTATGTGTGCTGCAGCAGCTAGGTCAACTTAGCCGTAGGGTACTCTGCCCTAGTGCCCTACGGCTAAATGGCCTGCACCAACTCCATCCGACCCCATCCCCCCGTGGATCGGCTTTTTAGCCTTGCAAAAAATAAAAGAAAATGAAAAACACTTCAAAAAAATAAAATCCTTTCATATTTAGGTAGATAATGTGGTCTAGTTTCTACGAAAATTAACAAACAAGAATTTCGACTTTTTCTGCAAAAAAAAATTATGCCACGGTAAAACGGCCGTAACTTTTGCATACAATGCAAAAAAAAGTTTAATATACCAAAATGACGAGAACGAGCTTTTGGATCCGCTCGCAATCACCTCTGGTCATTTAGCAATTTTTTAGATTTTCAAAATTCCAAAAGAGTAAAAAGTTATGGTCAAAAGACCGTTTTTTCTAGCAGAAAAAATAGAGGGCAACTTACCCATAGCGCACCACCACCTAGTGCGCTACGAGTAAGTGGGCGGGATTCAAAATTCGAATCACCACCTCGCCCACCTACCCCTCTACTTTTCCCTCCCCCTTTTCCTTTTCCTTCTCCCTTCTCCTTCTCCCTTTTCCTTCTCCTTCTCCTTCTCCTTTTCCTTCTCCTCCTTCCCCTTCTCGTCTCTCCGGCCACCTTTCTTCGGTGTCCTTTCTCCGACCTCCTCCTCTCATTGCAGTGACGGCGATGCGACGGCGGCCTTCTCCTCCTCCTCGCAGTGATGACGAGCGACGGCGGCATCCTTCTCCTCAACGACCCCCCTTCATCCCTCTCTTCCTCCATCTCTTCCTACCTCCCTTTCTCCAACCACAACCTTCCTAACGCCTCGATGCCAGCGAGGACTAGAGCGGCGACGGCCTCCCGCACCTCCCTGTGGTGGTAGGTCATGGCCACGGCCATACTTCGGCAAGGCGACACGACGGCTGCGATGCACGAACCTGATTTCTTTTGCAATTCAAAACGAGGGTGTTTTTTGCATTTTTTTGTGTTTTGAGAAAATAGGCGTGGCGCACATGGACCCCTTCCTGTTGCGCACTAGGTGGTGCGCCACGGGTAACTTTTTAACCGAAACGCACCAGGGTAGTGCGCTACGGATGAAACTTAGCGGTAGTGCACGGCTAGTGGCGCACCGCTAGTGCGCTACAGATGTCCTTTTTAGGTGAGCCACGGATGTGTTGTTTCCTGGTAGTGCAATAAAAGTGTTTCTTAGAATTTTAGCAAATATAAACTGGCCAGATCATTTCAACAAATATATATGGAAGAAGTCGTTTTTTCTGGAATTCAAGAGTCGTTGGGTGACCAAGAATTTGCGGTGAGCTACCCAATGGGCATCCAATTACTGTCGTAGCTAGGAACCGCATAGATATTATAAAGGTATGATAAGATAACTTGTACAACAAGAATACAAACTAAGAATGAACTATATATACAGTAGAGGATAGCTATGTCACGGCCTAGGAGGAACGATTAGATATGAAATATAATGGCATTTCATGTGAACCTATAGAACAGGACAGGCAAGCATTACACAAGTGTGCATACAAATGAATTGATGAATCGGACAAAGTGTTTTCAAGAATTTCAGCAAATATAAACTAGCTAGGTCATTTCAACAAATATATATATGGAAGCAGTAGTATATCCTGAAATGTAAGAGACGTTGGATGACTTAGAATTTGCGGTGAGCTACACAATGGGCATGTAGTTACTTTTGTATCTAATAATGAACGAGACAAAAATTATATGGCATCATGCGAGAACTTATAGAGCAGGAACGCAAACCACGAATAAACTACACAGTAAAGGATAGTTATGTTGTTGCTTAGCATGAACCAGAACCAGATAAGAAAACAATGGCATCGCGCTTGTGAACCTGTAGAAGAGGCTGTGCAAACCAACATGTTCAGTGTTCCCTTCTGAGCTCTATGCAAAGAAAAAACAAATAGTCAATGTTGCATCTTTTAAAGATCTAGATAGCAACAACAAAATTATAATCGAACTAGTACAATGAGTTTAAACAGGTACTACAAGATATCAGAATGATGCTAGGGAGGAAATAATAGCAGGAACTTAGATCGGAATGAACTAGATAGATTCAGTACCTAGGGAGCAGGGCATCCAAACTAATATTTTTTACTGACATTACATTTTGCAAAAACTACACAATAGCAGGCAATTACAGTTGCAGGCAAAAACTAAGAACATGTGCATGACAAAATAACAAACATGTGCATTACATGAAATTTGTAGAGCAGTGAATGCAAACAAATATGTCCAGTGACCTTGTATTAGCACAAAGAACAGGCATGCCCAATGACTTGTATGTACTAGCACGACTACAAAAATAAAGGTCACTGCAATAGGCTTTAACCTGCTATATTGCTGAGAAAACAAAAAGGGGTTGGAGATTAGTTTACCTCGGTCGGAAAGGTGTCTAAGCATCATCGGTATCGTGCGGATGACGTGCAGTTCACCACGGGTCCTGTGCGGCTAAGTAGATCTTGGGCGGTCGAGGAAGCAGATCTTGGGCGGTCGGATAAGCAGATATTGGGCCGTCGATGTCGGCTTGAACAAGGTGGATGAGAGCGTCGTTGAGGCAGATCCGGTGCCATGAACGGAAATGCCTGTGCAACGGTGAGGCGGATCCGGTGGACACCGGTGGGCGAGTTCCATGGGATCTGGAGCGGTGTACATGGAACTCGTTGAACTAGATCCCATCCGATGGACACCGGTGAGGCGGATCCGGGACGGTTGGGTAGCATTCGGCAGCGGGGAAGCAGAGCTTCGGGGGTCGATGACGCCATCGGCATGGTGAACGAGACCGCAGCTCATGCGGTTCAGGCCGACGTCGATTTGTCGCCGGCCGGTGCAAGCGGTGGTCGTTGAGGGGACAAAGGAGCTTGGGATTTTTTGGAGGACCAGCAGGAAAAACTGCGCGATTAGGGACCATAGAGGTGAACAGAAACATACATACGATCGTGCCCCCAATCGACTGACTTTAGCATGCCCCTTTGTCGTCTTAACAAATGGTAGAACAGGAATGTTAATATCAAAAGTTTCTGAAATGGAGGGGCGCGAAATTCTTCAAGGACAGTTTGTGATATTGCTACTCGATTGAGATTTGAATTCATCTAGCGTCCATATAATAATAATAGAAAAATGGTACTACACGGTGCGAGATTTTGGCTAAATTTTTTTGAATCGGTCTGGCGAGAAATGCTTCAAGATCGGCAGTTGATTTTGCCACTCGTTTGAGAATTTGAACTTGGATAGTGTCCATCTATTAATTAAAAAGATAGTATACTGTAAACTATATACCCAGGAATTCAAGGCCGAGCGTCACATCAAATCATCTATAACCATTGAGTATTTTTGCAAAGAAAATGGATGCATTCGATTCACAAAGCGTAGACGGTAAATTTTGCCGCTTGACTGAGATTTTATATTTTCCTACCGTCCAAGTAATAATAGAAAAATGGTTGCCTTCGATGGAATATTTTGTCCCAAAATGTTTGAAATGGAGAGGCATGAAATGCTTTTGGGGCGGTGAGTGTTTTTACCAGGCGATTAGGATTGTGAATTTGGCTAGCCTCCATCTATCTACAGATAGAAAAAAGGTACTCCAATGGGAGATTTTACCTCACAATTTTTGAAACAGTGGGGCGGGAAATGCATTAAGGTTGTTGGGTGATTTTGTCACTCGATATGAGATTTTGAATTTGGCTACCGTCCATCTACTATTATAGAAAAAATATATAGTAGACCGTATGCTAACTGTCCAGGAATTTAAGGCCGATTGTCACATCCATGAGCATAATTGCGCAGAAATTGGGCACAGTACCTCTAACAGAAACATTGTGAAGAACATGAAATTGTTCCTGCCCGTTACTGTTTTGGTAAAATATATCCCATTCAATGACTGTTAAACATAATCCTGGTTTGTTGTGTTAACTACACGCCCAATTTTTCAGTCTATTATGTTTGTCAATCAGATATAAGTAACGAAAGGGACTTCAAAGAACAGTAACATAAGATACAACTAATTTAAATTATTACAAAGATCAAAAAATTACACGAAATAAAGTGCATCAATACAAATGGATCAGAGTTAAGTCGAATCATAGAAGTTATGCTTCAGGACCTTCGTTGGCCGGAAGTGTATCAAGTGAATGGCAGCCAGATATTGATAAGATATTTTCACGTAGTTGGCGTATTTTAGAGATGTTAGTATCTAATACATTTGTTTGCTTTCTAATCATGTCATTATACTCTTGGAGTGTGGCAGTTTCCTTTTTTCAGCCAAAAGTAGTTTGCAAAGAACTAGATAAAACACTGAACTGCTAAGGTCACTTCTTAGACCAGGAAAAAGATGCTGAACTGCTCTCAGGGTAAGTATTGTAATCTCTTTGCGACCTCTGCTGAATATTGCAGTAGATTCAGTTCCTTGCTTCCTTAGAATATCAATAGAATCATGGAGTTTGTCGGCTTTCTCACTTTCTATCAATAATTGATCAACAATATCCAAAATAGTGTCAACACAAGTGTCGCTACTCCCTTTGACCTCAACAGCTTTATATGTAGACTGCAAATAATAAAAAATAGGTTACAGCGACACATAGTACATCGTCGAAGAATTTGGAAAGTAGGTATTCCCTCCATTTCAAAATATAAGATGTTTTAGATTTTGAAGAAAATGTATCTAGTCTTCTTTTAGTGTGTTCATTCACTCCAAACTCGAGTGAATATACATACTAAAAATTCTAGATACATTTGGTTTAAAAAGCTAAAACATCTTATATTTTGAAACGGAGGGAGTAGACTTTTAGAACTTCATAGAATAGCCAGACATTACAAATGAATTCTAGCAACTACACAGCCAAAAGAAACACAATAGAATACTTTTCCTATAACTGTTCGAGACAAGAAGCATTTTCCGTATAAGAAAAACAAGAAATCATGTACTGCAGATAAACTAAACTAGCTAAATCATTTTGCAGTTGGAGATAAAATTAACAAAAATAGTGCCACATGTAAAAAACTAGCTTCACTATCCTACCTTTAACTGGGGTTGGCGGACTTGTTTTATTCATTGATAAACGCAAAATTAAAATAAAATAAGCCAAATTTTGAGTTGTTATGAGGCTAATATACACTATCAGTATAATGAAATGAGATATATTTTTGTGTACAATACAATGAAATTAGTAACCGGATATTGGCTGCATTTATTCAATAGAGAGGTAATATTAATGGACACACAAGTAATTTACAGATCATTTCCTACAGACTACATACATAACAAAATAAGCGATTAAAACTATGCTTGCCTCATGTATACAATCAGATTATTCTGCAGTTAGAGAAGCGGTAGTCAGAGGAATCGAGAACTAACACTCTATGGAAGCAATAACTATTGGATCTCGCAACTGCATAGTATGGAATTGATTAAATCATTTCCCAAAGAACATATCACCTTGGACCAAATTCAAGTGAACCATTATGAAGTACTAATCATGTGTGTTAGCTAGCCATGAATGAAGCAACTAAATATGTCGTGGATCGTATCAACTATATAATCAATTCAATATGGGTATGCTAGACATATAGAGTAATGGGAAATATTGTATTTTAGTAAAACTCGGATGAACAAACTAATGACCGAGCACATCAACCTAAAACGAGGGACTTACCATAGAACTTTGCGGTGTGACGCAGCAGCTCACGTTGTTTTCGGTAGGCTTGTTGAAGCAGATCGGTGCGTTTCTAATGCGGCGTCGGTGAACATTATTGTGTGCAGTGCACGGCGGCGCCGGTGAAGCAGATTCGATGCGGTGTGGGTCAGGTCGGTGCCCGAGGGAGTTGAAGCATGTCCCGTGCTGGGACGAGGGATTTGGCCCACGTCGAGGCCGAAAAAGAGCTTCTGGTTGCGCATGGCGTCTCTAGTGGTTCTGATATGCTGCGTCGACGGGGGGTGGGTGAGGGGTGGGGGTGGGGGCGTTAGAACAAGTCCAGTAGTTCCGTTTGGGAGAAGGAGGGACTAGTAGTTATTGAAAATTCTTATAATAGGGGAGATCTTTTGGGAGAGCTGCTGGAGTCGGGCAATTTTTAGGGGAGAGGGGGAGTCCAAGGTTCTAAGATATAGGGAGAAATTTTAGGAGAACTCGTGGACTCTATTGAAGTACTAGTAGTATTCTATTACCATTGATTTTATATTTTTTTGAACATTATTTCGTACCTACTATTGACAAGACGTCTTCGACATGAATGGTGGGCGATAGTGAAGATCGTTGGTTTGCGTGTAATATACTACTACACGCTATGCGCGACAGTACGTACTACACATCAGTAAATGCTACTTCTTTTCAAATTCCTAATCTTGCAGATACTGCAAATGATTTGATAATAGTTCGAACAACATGATTACAATCGCTACTAGAATGATGACAGTTCTATAGCGCGACTACCTCATGCCTTTAATGAACCCTACTACCTCATGCCTCTAATTAAACCTAACAATAATCCGAACATTGAGATTAGGACCGCGGTGAGGATAGCAATAATATTGAATGCATATTGTTGGCATATATCCTTCTCTGTAACATATGTTTTGATCTCCCTTAGCGTCAACCTATACTCATCCGATTGGATCTTGTGTCCGTGGATGATATCTATGATCTGTAGCTCCATTTGCATCTTCATTTCTTCGACTCTATGCTTCTGTTCTCCATTCCCATTCTTTTCTAACTCTAACTTTGTCATTGATTGATCCTTCTTCGTTACCTCATGGGATTTATTCTTATCGTCTCTTTTTAAGTTCGAGCGTTTGGTTACCAACATTACTCCTGAGATCAAATTACATCGGCACGATTTCGGAAAAACAAGATTGTAAATGAGTAAATAGTATGTTGAGTAGATCAGCCACGTGAGGAGTGCAATCTTCCTGAAATCAAAAGTGTACCTCGTCAGAATCTTCAAGAGACACAACAGCGTGAGATCGAGCGGACCAGAGGCTATGCCGATGAGGAAGCGGGGCAGCGGGTCTAATGGCGGCGGCGACAAGTCTAGATATCGAGCTCCCCTTTGCTCAAATGATGAGTAGCGGCCATTTAGAGGGTTGCAGATATGGAACGAGGGGAATTTAGGAATGGTGGTGTGTGTGTCCGAACGGTTAGAAAAAGAAGTCGTTGAAGAATAAATGAAGGGGTTAGATTTTGACCTAGTAACATAGTAGTAGTACTAGTAGTAGCAGTAGTAGTAGTATTAAATTAGAATAGTAAGTCGCCACGTGCCTTGCACGTGAGTATCAATGGGATCTTCATCAAACGGTTAGCAATTTTTGGATTTTTCAATCTTCTTCAAAGAGTCAAAGTTCAAAGTTATTCGTACACTATATAGTGACGAATAAGTTGCATGTGCCTTGCACACGTGAGAATCATATAATAGAAGTATGACATATCATTTTTATATATAACTATAACAGGTGATGCTCAAAAATAATTATAACGTCCATAAAGTATCGGGTGTATATTGGTTCTTGTACTTTGTATCATGTAGAAATCAACCTATTAGCTACCTAATACTCGACATATATGCTCTGGATAAATGATGAAGAAGATTCCAGAATTATTAAGAAGTGTGTTGTGAGATTTGTGCATAACGATCATTGTGGTAAAGATTTTCAATAGAGAATCTAGCTTCTAGAAGCTAGAATGGATAGAAGATCCAACAGTTTGCAAAGATGGGATTTGCTGGTCGATCTGATCCAACAGTCAAAGTTCGATCAAAACGTTATTCGTACACTATATATAGTTCTACAATTATATAATAGGTAAAGATCCCAAAATTTAAAAACTGTATAAAGTATGGTTGTATATTTGGTTCTTGTAGTTTGTATCATCTAGAAGTCAACGTTTATTATTACCTATACCTAATACTTGAAAAATCTTGGTAACATGATCTAGAGAGATGATGGAGAATATTAATTTTATAATGATAGAGAAGTGTGTTTTGAGGTTTGTGCATAGCGTTCATTGTGCTAAAGACTATCAATAGTATCGCAGAAGCTGTAATAAAATGGAAAAGAAGATCTGACGGCTGACAATGTTGGGATTCACGAGTCTTAATCCAACGCTCAATATTCAAAGCTAATCATACACTATATAGTGGTAAGATAAGATAGGAGTTTAGGGTTTGGGTTAAGTTTTTATGGAAATTTCAATAATGTTCAAGTTATATGCTTATATTCTTTGAATAGAATGGCGTTAGCGTAATTTAATGAAAGTATATCTCAAATGTTGATATGCAAGGAGATGATACCTGCTTTGTCAAGGTTGTTTAGGGGTTTTGGGTTTAGGATTTAGGGGTTTAAAGGTTTAGAGTTTAGAGGTTTAGGATTTAGGGAATTTTCAAAAATGTTCAAGATTTATGCATATATCCGTCGAATAGAATGGCGTTACCTGCGGTGACCTAGCATACCACTGCATGATGTAGTACACTATATTCGTTGACATAACACCAATGAAACACCATTCACTACTATTACATCCCTCAGAGTGGTACAACAGAAACACATCGGGTCCAATACATAGCTAAAGGTTACAACTCACTCTATACACAAGATCCAGAGAACACTCTAGGTTAAAGATGGAGAAAGAACTTCTTACAAAGAAGAATCAAAGATAAATAATGCACCAACTATTATAATTTTAAGACTACTATTTTAACTAAGGGGTTGGCATTGCTGCTGTTGCAATGCACTACAGAAATAGGTTCTTTGGCTAGAGAGTATATTCCTATTTAATCAGTAACTTCATCTTCACTTGAGTTAATGTATATGTTGACTTCCTTGTCTTTGTTGAACAGCTTTAGCTTGGGTTGAAGATTCCTGAAGCATAACTTGATGTAGACGTTGTATAAATGGCTTCAGAATCTAGCAAGGATTAAGAAGATACTTTGAGTACGTGCGTACTCAGCAAGTTCACTAGAAAAGGAGTGTTTGATACACTATAACTACAGCCACAAACCGTAGGTCATAGGCAATGCAAGTTTTTGTAAACATTTCTTTAAAGGTTGCTTTTATTCTGAAAAACTATGTCCGTCAGCCTTCATGGGTTTACCAGAACTTTCATGGAGTTCCTTTCCCTCCGCGTTCGCACCTCCTTCCCGGAACAGGGAGTAACAAGTTACAGTTCTTACACTCTGCAGAGGTGCGTTACTTTACCCATGAGAGATCAACTCTTTGTTGCACAACCGAGCAGCTTATTCCTGTCCACAATTCCATGATGTGGCAGCCAATCACTGCCCCCTCGCGACCTCGCATGCATCCTTGTTGTACACCATGCCCACATATTGAATTACAGCAATGGTATGTATAGACCGTTAGATGCCAGAATTATCGTAGGATGTTGAGGGTTCCCACCCATATGCTGCATATCCTCTATGAATTACCAATTACTATGCATGCTACGAGTGATAACAGCCACGACCTTCACATCCGGCTACATGCGAGAGGTAGAAGATACAATTGACTTCTCCGTCCCATTCCAAATCTCATGGTTAACGCATGATATACGGCGCAAGAATCACTGGCGACATTGGTTGTTAAGTCCTAGATAATATGTTCCTTTACCACGGGAACTTTCATAGTAGGTTATTACCTCATGGTAAATAAACTATAATCACATTATTATGAAAATAGTGTTTTCGGACCTTTTTCAAATGCAAGTGACGAAAACACTGGATTTGTAAAATACATTATAGAAAATAATCAAAGGACATGAGCAAGTGTGAACTTTCCTTTTGTGATTGCAAGATTATGCACTCACGGTCTTCAAGACAATTTAAAAGATCCAATATCTGAAATCAGCATCATTGGTCCGGTAAGGACTAATGTTTAAAGAAGCAATATGATCTTATGCATAAGTAATGTGATGCACTTTATAAATGTGAATCCCTGGGATAGCGTTGTTCTAGGGTTTGGATACTAGAAATGATGTCTTTGAAATGTGATGTACTTTTAGATAAGTTTTACACTTGTGCTTCTTATTAGGGCTTGTGAGTGTGTGTGAAATAGCATTTCATTACAATATCATAAAACAATGAGACAAACACAATTGTGAAATGCCACTCAAGATTGCTTATATAAGAGTTGTTGTTTGAAGTGGCAAAAAGAATAACATTTGAAGAAAAGATTTCCTTTCTAAGGTTTAAACAATCTTTGTGGTTAGTTAAGTCTGGTCGATGTTTATTTGGGCTTTCTTGAACAGTTTGGACTTGTGATGCTTTACAACTTAATTATAACAGATCAAAGTTAACTATAAGACACATAACAAAGTCTTTAGTATTATATTTAAGGTCTTGTGGACTAAAGTTAACTTTAAAAACATGGATAGATTTAAGGTGTATTGCTTATGATATTTGTACCTTGCATACTTGGTACTGTTTCCTGAAGGTTACTTAAGAATGGTTGCACTTTTATTTGGTGTAGTGGTTTCTTGATTTTATAATGGAATAGAATCATTTACCTTTTTATATATGAGTGGTTATAGTTTATAAACAAATAAATAATATTACTTAACTACATATGGACTTACTATAGTGTTGTGATGGTTTTGTAATCTGGTGGTTGAAGTAAATGGAAAATATTGGATTTAGTCACAAATTATTCTTGGATATTTTATATTGGATAAGGATCCTTTTAGAAAATAATCTACACTTAAGGTTGAAAGATAATTCAATAAAATGGTATTTATAATGTTTTGAACCATTATGACTTCATATTATTAATATTTAAGACTAATACTATTTATTAGACTTAATTGACTAATTTTAGAAATATTAGTAAATTTTATTTACCCTTATATGAATTAACATTTAAGGAAATAGGTTTAAATTCAAGTTATTGAGTTTTTTAAATTTTTATTTACCTCCAAAGTGGAATATTATATTTTTAACATGTAGGTTTTATTTTTGTGATCATTTTGGTATATTACAATTATTTTTGTGATTTGTAAATAATAAGATATGATTTTTATAAGATTTACTACTTTATAAATACATAATAAATAATAAATATTTAATTAAATGAAATAATAATGTATGCTTATAAGATTTACTACTTTTTATTTTTCTAAGATTTTTGGTATATTACTTATATTTTACACTTTTACCAATATTAAATATGAATTATTTAAGTTTTATTACTTATAAAACTTTTATTAAATAATATTGATTTAAATAATTAGAACAATAATATTTGATAATAGTTTTAAGTTGTAGATTTTGTTTTTCTGAATTTTTTTCATATATTATACATATTTTTCTAAATTACAGAATACAAGTTATTAATTAAGCAATATTTAATCATTTATTTCATTTCTGGAATATTGATATACAATTTATATTGTTTTCTCATTTTATTTAAACAGTAAATACGTTTCTTACAGAGGCTAAACCTACCCAAGGTCACTGACCAGTGGGCCTGTGGCCACATCATTAGCCACGGAAGCGAAGACTAGGTCAAACGGTGGACTGGATCAAGGGTGGCGTCGGCATGACGTTTCTACGACGTCAGCATAACCACTGCCGTCAGTGGGTGGTCACGGGCGACGATATACGGCGCCCTAGCAAAAGAAACTAGCCTAGTTCGAATCAGCGCAACATGCTGAACCCTAAAGTGGCGGCGCCGCTCGGAAATGGTCATCGGAGCCTCGACTCCGACGAGCTCCGACGGTGGCATAAGGGGTGACAACGGTTGACAATGAGATGAGGCGATTTAGAGGTACTGGAAGGTTCAGAAACTCACCCTGATTGCAGTAGCAGTGTCGGCGAGGGCAGGCGTGGTCGGAGACGAGCACACGGTCGACTTCTCCAGCGAACCCCGACGGAAAGGAATGATCAAATTTGCACCCACCCGAGCTCCCCTTGATCTATTGATGCTACTAGGGTGAAGAGGGGAACGTGACGGTTCTCCTCGACCACTCCATAGGTTCTAAGGTGGTTTCTATTGACGGTGATGCGTGGCTCCGATGAGCTAAGGTTTCAACCCTATTCGAAACAGAGAGGATAAAGATGAGTGGAGATGAGTGAGTGAGAGGATGAGGACGAGGGCTTCACCTTGGCGTTCTTATCCCTTCCCCGGCGTCGTTAGTGCGAATCTTGGCGCAGACGCAGTGGCGGACGGCATCGCCAGTGTCCAGCGAGCTGCTTCCAGCTGGAGGAGGAAGATGACGATGTCACTTTTGTGGAAAACCCCCTGGAATGATTTCAAACTCAACCCGCAGTCCCTCTTTGGTCCCACCCGTCAGCTAGAGGAAAGAACGAACTGGGCTGGCTGCTGGGCTTTTGTGGGCTACACGTGGGCGACAGATAAGGAGGGAAGTTGGGCCATGGCCAAGAAATGTTTTTTTATTTGTTTTCCTTTTCTATTTTCTGTTTTTCTTTTCAGATTTGTATTTAATCTATAATTTGAACTTTTCTAACAAAGTTTATTTGCTGAACATTTGCAGAACAATTAATATTAATTGAGATTTATTTGGTAAACCTTTATGATAATCATTTTGTATATTTCTTTATTTTCTTTATAAGAATCCCTTTTAATATTTTGTAGAAGCCTTTATTATTAATTTTATTTCTATTTTAAACCATGGCTTTGTTATATGATATTTCCTTATTTGTTTATAAAACTTAACTCTAGTTAGCTCATAGTTTGAATAGAAATTTTTATATATAATGATCCTATATCATTAGTTGATGCATGAAATACAAAGGAATTTAATATGGTTAATCTTACTCCCATTAATTTAGAAAATGTCAATGTACATATTATATTATGATAAACATAGAAGTTTAGGGTTTGAATTGTAAGTGTTTACCCAAGGGTTTAGGGTTCTTAATTTGCTTATATTCTTTTGTTGATGTGAGTAAAGATTTAATAGCTAAGCATATTGTCTTTCGTTTGTGATCTTTAATGATATCACATTTTAAAATAGGAAGTTTTTAACTAAAATTCCATATGGAAAAGAATTGATAATAATATCTCCTAAACACATATGCTTAAGACAATTGGAAATGTCAGAGATTTGCTTAGGTGATTTGTTATAGGAAATATTCCTATAAGGCTTTGTGGAAATAATATGATTTATCCAATAGAGGAGATGGATGTTAAGCTTGATCATAGATTTAGGGTTTAGTTTTTACCAAGAATTCCTATCTTCCATAATTCACAAACCTGGACTTCTAATTAAGGAATTTCTTTCCTAGATATACTACTTCTTCCTATCCATCACCATGGTTAACATGATGAGCTTCACTTCACAAGAATATTCTTATCCACCTATTATTCTTCTAAACCCATTGATAAATCCAATGAGTTTGACATTAAAGCTGTTATAGTTTTCTCATATCCATACTTGGTTATATCCACAACTCTACTGTTGATAACCTCCAATCCAACAGTAGTTCCTTCAAACTCCACTCTTACTCTTCCTTAATCATCCATCACTAATATTTCTCCAGTAGATGTATACATCAAACTACCTTTCTCTAAAGCTTACTATCCTTTAAGATGAATAACATTACTTCCATAACTCCATGCCACAGTAGCTTTAGTTTAATTATACTATCTTACATTTACTTTACTCTAATAACTCATACTCCAACCGCACATTATATTAATGTGACTTGTAATGACTACTCTAGGATAACTTATCTATACTAGGGTTTTAATCATGTTATACCCACCAATGTCACTTATACTTGATATAAGTATACAATCCTGGTGAGCAAGGCATGATCATTATAATCCTTTAATCATTTATAGCTTAGGTTTCCAGTTGGCTAATCAAGGCTTCATCAATACAACCTTACAATTGTATTGAAATTATCTTCTCAGTATCTCTAATTGGATTAAGGTTGTTATTCATGGACTATGCCCACTTGATCCAATAGAATTACTACTGGAAACTATCTTCAGGATTCCTCCTTGTAATATTCTTTACTACCATAAAATTATATAATCTAAATAACTCTTCTATTCATTCAGGAGTGATTTAACTCCATCAATTATCATATTGATTTGATTCTCTTCAATCACTCCCATCCTATAGATGTTATCTAAAACTAGCATTACTATTTACCTCTTCTTAGTTGTTTCTTTATAGGCACTTAAATGTATTCTACGATTGTAACATCCCAAATTTTAGATTTGGTCTTGCATATCATTCATATCATTGCATCATGCTTTTTCATGCAAAACCGTCGAGTGAAAAGGTTCGGCGAAACGCCATTTGCAAAACCCTATTCTATTTTGCTACGAGGCTCCTGCGGGAGGCATTAGTAGGACTAGCGTTGACCACCCTAGTAGCCTAGCGGTTTCGCCCGAACCTTGACCCTAGATTGTTCCCTCGACTGTACGAAACCGTAGGAGCAAAAATCGCTCGAATCGGGGCTCGTACGGAGAAGTTGTCGCCGTTTTAGTGAATCGTCGGAAAACGGTCCGAATTCCCGGACCGATTTCCGAGTCCGAAACCAACTCCGCGCCGTTTCAGCGTAGGACCACGAGAGGGCCCCACTTAAGGCGGACCCCGGCCTCGGGATCCGCAACCGCCCGCCGCCTTCCTGCCACCCCGCGATCGCGCCGACCCCGCCCTCGGGACGCTTGCCCGCGCCGCCGCCTCCCGCGATCGCCGCCGCCGCCGGCCGTCGCCCCTCCGCGTCAACCCCGCCGCCAGGTACCCCCGTGCGCCGCCTCTCTCCTCGCCGCCGCGCGCCACGTCGCTGCGCGCCTCTGCCGCCGCGCCGCCGCCCAGCGTGCCGAGCGCGCCACGCCACCATGCAGCCGCCTCCACCGCGCCCCTCCCCAGCGCGCGCGCCGCCGCTGCAGCCGCCGCTGCTGCGGCTGTGCTGCTTGCCGCAGCCGCTTGCGCCGCTGCGCTCCGCGCGCACTTCGCTGCCGCGCTGCTGCGCTATGCCGCCGCACGCTGCTGCGCGCCGTCTTGTGCGTGCATTGTTTTTCTTGACCCGTGCACTGATCGTCTTCCTCTCGCGCAGGTCACCGTCATCGCCGGAATCGAACGCCGGACCGTCCGGAGTCTGTTTCATCGCTTGTTTCCGGTAAGACTACAACCACCGTCAGATCTCAGATCGGCGGCTTAAATCATTCGTTGATCGGTCAGACTCAGGCGTTGACTAGTCAGACGCCCAGTCAGTGCCCAGTCAGCAGACGCCTTGACCAGTCAACAGACACAATTGACTGGTTAATTTCGTTAATCCTTTTAGTTGACAGATTTTGGTAGAATATTGTAAATTGCGTAGAAATTAAACCGCTTGGACAAAAATTGCAAATAAAATATGTGTAGATTCAGTGAGTCGTGTAGAATCTCGCTGTACCTTTGGTTCAGGCTTTTGCAGCAAGGTTTAGTACAGTTTAATCAAACTAGTTAGTGGCCTTTTTGGAGTAATAAATTCGTAGAAAAAGATCCGTAGCTCCAAAAATCGCGAATAATATGTCCCTGGATTCAGTGGAACGAGGGGAATCTCATCGTGAATTAAAAAGATAGGCTCACAGTAAAAACTTCTACAGAAACTGTCTAGTGGCTTTCTGCAGTGTTTTAATTACTCGGGGAGTTTTATAATTCCTTTTTGAGTAATTCCAGTTGGTACTGTTTCTAATCAGCGATGCCTACGCGGTAGAATTTTCCCAAGATTTTACAAACAGTATACTACCGGTAGTGAATTATTTGAGTTCTAGCTCTAGTTTTGAGCATTGCTTTTTGCGAAATAGTTTTCCTAGCGCTAAAACTATTTTCCATGCATGTAATCAGTAGTATTATGGAATAGGATGTTGTGGTGCAGCTGTAGCACCAATTCACTTGTCGTTCTTCTATTCATGCATCATACTTGTTGCATATGTTGTGGATTGTTTGTTTATGATTGCAATTGTATCGTGTAGATTGTGACGAGTGCAACGCTTGCTCGTGTGTGGATTGTTCTTCCGACCGCTACAACCAAGGCAAGTAGATGCTACTTTGTTCATGATATCGTTCTACTATTTTCAATGCATTGTCGTGTATTTTGTAGATGCATGTGTAGGATGATACTATCGCTATGCTATGACCTATTATGTGGTAGCGCTTTCCTTGTAGATGAACCACCGTTGGTAGATGTGCTTAGCCATGCTATGTTGAACGAGGGCTGGATTACATCATTGTTACTTGTTTCTAAATGAGTTGTTTTGCAAAAACTAAAACAACTTAATCAATGAATCCCCTGGGTGTGATGGTATTGATAATTTTTGGTGGTTTCATTGCGGAAAGGCACCCAGGTATTAAGAGAGAATGATTGGCTTCTTTATTGTGTAGCTTACGTGTATAACCATGTGCCAATAATGGAATGGGCGGTTGGTTGGACTTAGTAGGTTGTGGTAACTCGAACCCGCGTATCCAGAGATGTAGAATTTTGGTAGGTTGGACCGGTGCGCATCGGGATTGAGGAGCTACTTCGCGAACAGTCTCAACTTGGACTTCTCCCTATCACCACTCAAAATGAGAGTGATGGTACGAGCTGGGCTGGCCAAGTCACATGGGTAAAGTGTACTAACCTCTGCAGGGTGTATAATCTAATCGATTAGCCTTGTCCCCGGTTATGGACATCTGAGTTGCTTGATATTGATTCCATGACATGTTTCTCGCTCATTCAAATTTCATAATTGTTTTTAATATTGTTGGGTTAACTTAATTCGGATCTTTACAAAGAAAATCAAAAACTGTTTATGAAAGTAGGACAAATGTATTTGCAAATGCAAGCCAGACACAGCTCCACTTGCCAAATATGCATGTAGATGTTAGTACTATTGTCTCCATTACTAGCTCTACTTGCCATACATTCCATGTATTGACCCTTCGAGGCTGCTACGTTTCATGTTGCAGGTTATTCCGATTCTGAGTAATCGATTTAGGCCACAGTACTCCACTCGGCACTTGTTCACTTGTGGGCAATTTAAAGAATGGAGGATTTACTTTATTTATGTTGCTACCTGAATAATTTGAGCTAGCTTTGTGCTAAGCTCTCATTGTAATAATGGTACTCTGGATCTTCGTTATTTATGATACACGGATATTTCGCTATGTTATTCATCTTACTCTATTGTGGGCCAATGAACCGATCCAGGGATTGGCATGTCACATAGAGGCCACGGTCTTTTCAGAACCGGGGTGTTACTGATGGATATCGTCGAGCCCGTGTGTCGACTGTAGGATCGTGACCTAGTATTGGATTAGGAAGCCATAGATTTATTAAAGCCTATATTAACTTTGTCTTTCATCTTATGCCTTTCACCCTCGTAAATTCTTACCATATGCTATTCTCACACTTTCCTCTTTTACTTGATAGATGGGAGAAGTCAGGACTGAGTATGCCACCATGGAGTCACCAAGGCCCTTTGCAAGGCAGTTAGCTCAGCTCTCGTAGTCATTGGGATTGCCACTGCCCATGTTCAAGGGAAGAAGGCTGTACACCTATGGATATGGAGAGGATGCATGGGAGATCACTACCTTCATATTCAGAGATGCCCTTGCCAAACCCGTGCACTTGATCTACACCAAGACATACTGGCCCCGGGGACTTGGAATCAACTTGGCCATACATGAAGCCCTGTCTCTTGGTGCCATAGTGTCCGACACCTACTGCCAGATTCACCCTACCGTGACTATGGGAGGCGTGATGAAGATGGGCACATTGTGGTTACCCCGGGCGACAGGAACAACATGCCGCCCCGTCGGAGGCACATAGAGGACATGGAAAGGGAGAATGGAGCTCTAGCTGAGAAGGTGAGGATGATAAAGGAGATTGCAGATTTTGCTAGCAATGGTATGGTGGTCCAAGGACAGGAGATTGACACCCTGCATGAAGCTGTGGGAGTTCTGGAGAATTCCCTGATAGCCAGAGATGCAACCATAGCTCATCTTCATGGTACTGTGCAGGAGAACACCCAGAACATACAGCAGTTGCAAGGGACCGTCCAGGAAAGGGATCAAACTATTGAAGCTATGACAGCCCAGATTGCCGCTCTCCAGGCACAGCTGAATCCACCCTCTGATGATGACAATGGAGATGATGGCAACAATGGGGATGATGATGAAAGTGGAGACGATGATGATGATGAGGACGAGGATGATGATGATGGAGACGATGATGGTGGAGGAGATGAAGCTGTTGCAGTTGCAGCTGAGAGTGAAGAAGAAGAGGAGGATCCAGAAGAGGTGGAGTTTGAGGTTTCAAGTGATGATTCAGGAGAGGTGTACACTCCGCCGCCATGGTTGTACCGCGAGCCGAAGCGTCAACGCATGACAGCAAGGACCTACTGCAACCTCTTCAAGAAGTAGATAGAAGTCCACCAATTAGTCCTCGTTAGGCAAATTCATTAGGATTAGTCTCGATCGTTGTGAAGCTTAGTTCGTGTTAGTTTAAGAGTGATTAGTTGCTTATTTGTGTACTCCAATATCCCAGGAATTATTAGTGCGAATTTTAATGAAAGAGTTATGGCAAGTTTGGTTACTATCTGTGTTATTTTCGCTACAGTTTTTCTGCTGATACAGCAGTACTGTATGATTTTTCATATTTTTCTGGTAACTTGGAAAAATCTGAAAAAAATTGGGCTGATGTGAAACTCTCTGTACTATATGTGCTAAAATCTGCTAAATTTTCTGACGAGTTTAAGTCAGGCGGAAAAATTCGCGAACGCTGCTGGACTGTTCTGGCAGATTGCTGTTTCTGTTGTGTAGTTGATCTACTGTTTAGTTAACCATTGCCAACTCTTGTAAAACTATTTCAGTAGGTATATACTGCTAGGATAACACCTGGGATGTTGCTGGATCACTTGTTTGTTGATGTGTTGCTTGCTTGTGATTGTCTGCTATTGTTTGATGTTGTTTGATCATATGCATGGGTAGAGTCCTATTGTCGTAGTTGATTCTTTCTAAACTTACCTGTGCTAAACCGCAGATGCCTCCCCACCGTCAACCCACTGAGTTGGAGCAGCTCATGGCAGCTCAGGCACAGCTGACCCAAGTGATGACCCAGTTCATGGCAAATCAGAACAACAACAATGGAAACAATCAGCCTCAGGGAGATGCTCTCACCAGATTTCTGAGGTTAAGGCCAGCTAAGTTCTCTACTGCAACGGAACCAATGGTTGCTCTCGACTGGTTGCGTTCAGTCAACAAGGATCTGGTAACTGTTGGATTCACTGATGCTGAGAAGGTGAGGTTTGCCGCTCACCTATTGGAGGGACCAGCCGCTTCTTGGTGGGACACTTTTCAGATCACCCACCCGCTGGACACCGTGACTTGGGCAATGTTTGAGGAAGGTTTCAGGACCAACCACGTGTCTTCAGGAGTTCTGAGCCTGAAGAGGAAGGAGTTCATAACTTGCGCCAAACCAATCGCACCGTGGCGAGTACATTGAGGAGTTCAACAACCTGTCCGTTATGCACTGAGGATGTTGACACGATGCAAAAGGAGGAGAGATTTCTGGATGGCCTCGGTGATGAGCTTTCGATTACAGCTACTGGTGGTTTACTGCCCCACTTTCCAGGAGCTTATGGACAAGGCCAGGATCTTGGAAGGGAAGCACAAACAGGTGGAAAACCGCAAGAGAAAGAATAACAATCACCACTCTGGTTCACATCACAAGTCTCGCACTTCATATGATGGATACTCCAAGCATGGAGGGAGTGACCATGGGAGCCATGACCGCCACCACCATGGAGGCGATGGGCATCGTCATGACAACCATAGGAGCAACCACCACAGCCACAAGGGAGGACACTCTCACCACTCTGGAGGACACGGTGGACATGACCGCAACCGTGATCGCATCTTCGTGAAGAAGGATCTAAGTGAGGTGACATGCTTCAAGTGTAAGCAGAAGGGACACTATGCTGACAACTGTCTGGAGAGGAAAGGACTGAAGCCAACCAACAGCGAGAAGGCCACAGTGAACCACATGAATGTGGAGGAGATTCCAGATGAGCCTGACCTTGTGATTGGTAAGTTCCCAATCAACACTTACCCTGCACTTATACTTTTCGATACTGGTGCATCGCATTCATTCATATCAAGGGCGTTTGTGGATAAGTATAAGTTACCTACTGAGTCCATGAAGAGGTCTTTTAGAGTGAGTTCACCAGGAGGAGATATGATAGCTAGCGCGGGATGCCGCGATTTAACTGTGAGGATTGGAACACACAACTTCAGTGCACATTTGGTAGTGTTGGATTCACAGGGATTAGATGTTATTCTGGGTATGGATTGGATGTCTATGCATGGGGGACACATAGATTGTGCACAGCGAGCCGTTTCACTCAAAACCCCGGATGGTAAGAGGATTAGATTCAAGTCAGCTGTACGACCAGGAAGGTGTAAGTTGAATTCTCTTAAGGGGGTTAGCATGGATATTGTGCGATGATTAGGGATTACCGACGTGTTTCGGAAGAGCTGCCGGGGATGCCACGGCGAAGTAGAGTTTCTTATCGACTGATGCGAACAGGACCAATAGCAAAGAAGCCATATAAGATGGATGTGGATGAGCTGAAGGAATTGAAGAAGCGGTTGAAAGAGCAGCTGGAAAAGGGATTCATTCAGCCTAGTTAAATCGTCATGGGGAGCACATTACATTTGTGGAGAAGAAAGACAGCACCAAGAGATTAGAGGTGGACTACCGCTCGCTGAATGAAGTAACCATCAAGAACAAATACCCACTGCCGAACATAAATGATTTGTTTGATCAACTGGAAGGAGCAAAGGTGTTCAGCAAGATTGATCTGCGATCTGGCTATTTTCAATTGAAGATCCGGGAGGAGGACGTACCAAAAACCGCCTTCACCACTAGGTATGGTTTATATGAGTATACAGTTATGTCTTTTGGACTAACGAATGCCCCGGCATATTTCATGACCATGATGAACAAGGTATTTATGAAGTACTTGGACAAGTTCGTGGTGGTGTTTATTGATGACATACTGATATATTCCAAGGATAATGCTGAGCATGAGAAACATCTGCGACTGATTATGGAGGCGAGGAACACAAGCTGTATGCCAAATTCAGCAAGTGTGAATTCTGGCTTAACACCGTTGGGTTTCTTGGACACGTAGTGTCAGGAGAAGGAGTCGCTGTTGATCCAAGCAAAGTGACTGCAGTGACTGAGTGGGAAGCGCCCAAGAATGCGGGAGAGATTCGAAGCTTTTTGGGACTTGCTGGATATTACAGGAGGTTCATTGAAAACTTTTCCAAGATTGCTAAGCCGATGACTGAACTTCTGAAGAAGGAGAGAAAGTTTGAATGGTCAGACGTATGTGAATCCAGCTTTCAGGAACTAAAGCGTCGACTAGTGACTGCACCTGTTTACGGATCTTGAAGGATTTCCAAGTGTCTTGTGATGCTTCTCGGCAGGACTTGGGAGTGTGCTAATGCAAGATGGGAGTAGTGTCATATGCCTCGACAACTCAAGCACCATGGCGGAATTACCCCACACGACTTGGAGTTAGCGTCAGTGGTTCATGCGCTCAAGGTATGGAGGCATTACTTAATGGGAAAACACTGTGATGTGTACACCGACCACAAGAGCCTGAAGTACATATTTACACAGAAGGAACTGAACATGAGGCAAAGGAGATGGTTGGAACTTATCAAGGATTACGATATGAATCTGCAATACCACCCAGGAAAAGCCAATGTAGTAGCAGATGCTCTGAGCCGGAAGGTTTATGCCAATGGATTGACAATTGGGGAATTGCCTGAGGATTTGTGCAAGCAATTCAAGGACCTTAGACTGGAGGTAGTATCTGAAGGATACTTGGCAACAATGGAATTCCAACCGATGCTACAGGACAGGATCATAAAGGCTCAGGTAGGAGACAAGGAAATAGAGGAGATAAAGGAAAAGATGAAGGAGAATCGGGAAAAGGATATTCGCGAGGATGAGCATGGTACCTTGTGGTATGGAGATCGTTTGTGTGTGCCCTGACCGGAGATAAGGGAGTTGATTCTGCAGGAGGCACATAACTCGCCGTACTCCATACATCCGGGCAACACAAAAATGTATATGGATTTGAAGAGCAGATTTTGGTGGAACAACATGAAGGGAGATATCGCCAAGCATATTGCCCTATGTGATGTGTGTAGCCGAGTGAAGGCGGAACACCAGAAGCCAGCAGGACTGCTACAGCCATTGCCCGTGCCGGATTGGAAGTGGGATAGAGTGGGAATGGACTTTATCACAGGATTGCCCAGGACCAGGTCAGGATATGACTCTATTTGGGTAGTGGTCAACCATTTGACCAAGGTAGCCCACTTTATTCCGGTGAAGACAACCTACACAAGTGCAAAGTTGGCCAAGATTTACATGGACAGGATTGTGTGCCTACACGGAGTTCCCAAGAGTATAGTATGTCGATAGAGGCACCCAATTTACCTCACACTTACGGCGCCAAATTGCGAGTCACTTGGTACTAGATTGGAGTTTAGCACAGCGTTTCACCCTGATGGTGATGGAGCCGAGAGGGTGAATCAGATTTTGGAGGACATGCTGAGAGCTTGCGCCTTGGCTCATGGCTCTAGTTGGGATGAGAATTTGCCGTATGCGGAGTTTTCCTACAACAACAGCTATCAAACCAGCATCAAGACGTCACCGTTCGATGTGCTATATGGGAAACGGTGCCGAACACCATTGCTATGGGATGGAGTAGGAGAACGTCAGTTGTTTGGACCTGATTTGATCAAGGATGCTGAGGAGAAGGTCGCCTTGATTAGGGACATGCTGAAGGTAGCACAATCAAGGCAGAAGAGCTACGCTGACGCCAAGCGCAAGGAAGTGGTGTATGAGATAGGTGATAGAGCATACCTCAGAGTATCGCCACTTCGTGGAATCAAGAGATTTGGTATTAAGGGTAAGATGGAACCTCAATTTATTGGACCGTATCGGGTCTTAGCACGCAAAGGAGAGGTTGCTTATCAGTTGGAGTTGCCAGAGGCTCTGTCCGCTGTTCACAATGTGTTCCACGTATCCCAGCTGAAGAAGTGCCATCCGGAGATGATGGATACACCATTGAGAGACACCGTACCGCTAGAGGAGGTTCAGCTGGAGAATGACTTGACCTATGAGGAGAAACCGGTCAAGATTCTAGAAACAGCAGAAAGGACTACGCGTACCAAGACAATCAAGTTTTGCAAGGTATAGTGGAGCCACCACACCGAAGAGGAAGCCACTTGGGAGCGTGAAGATGACATCCGAGAGGACTACCCACACCTATTTGCTATTGCGCGAATCTCGAGGACGAGATTCATCTTAAGGGGGTTAGTCTTGTCACATCCCAAATTTTAGATTTGGTCTTGCATATCATTCATATCATTGCATCATGCTTTTTCATGCAAAACCGTCGAGTGAAAAGGTTTGGCGAAACGCCATTTGCAAAACCCTATTCTATTTTGCTACGAGGCTCCTGCGGGAGGCGTTAGTAGGACTAGCGTTGACCACCCTTGTAGCCTAGCAGTTTTGCCCGAACCTTGACCCTAGATTGTTCCCCTCGATTGTACGAAACCGTAGGAGAAAGAATCGCTCGAATCGGGGCTCGTACGGAGAAGTTGTCGCCGTTTTAGTGAATCGTCGGAAAACGGTCCGAATTCCCGGACCGATTTCCGAGTCCGAAACCAACTCCGCGCCGTTTTAGCGTAGGACCGCGAGAGGGCCCCACTTAAAGGCGGACCCCGGCCTCAGGATCCGCAACCGCCCGCCGCCTCCCTGCCACCCCGCTATCGCGCCGACCCCGCCCTCGGGACGCGTGCCCGCGCCGCCGCCTCCCGCGATCGCCGCCGCCGGCCGTCGCCCCTCCGCGTCAACCCCGCCGCCAGGTACCCCCGCGTGCCGCCTCTCTCCCCGCCGCCGCGCGCCACGTCGCCTGCGCCGCCTCCGCGCCTCGCCCGCCGCCAGCGTGCCCCCCCCCCCAGCCGCGCCCCGCCACCCCCGGCCCGCCGCCCACCGCGCCCCGCGGCGCCCAGCGCGCCCTGCTTGCCGCCGCTGCTGCTGTCTGTTGCTTACGCGGCCGCTTGCGCCAGACTTCGCTTGCCCGCTGCTGCGCTGCCGCCGCCGCGCCGCGCTTCTTGCGCGCTGCACGCTGCTCGATGCGCGCCTTCGCGCGCACACACGCACACGCACACGCATGCACGCACACACGCACGTACGCGTGTCGTCTTGCGCGCGCATTGTTTTTCCTTGACCCGTGCGCTGATCGTCTCCCTCTCGCGCAGGTCACCGTCGTCGCCGGAATCGAACGCCGCACCGTCCGGAGTCCGTTCGTCGCTTGTTTCCGGTAAGACTGCAGCCACCGTCAGATCTCAGATCGGCGGCTTAGATCGTTCGTTGACTGGTCAGACTCAGGCGTTGACTAGTCAGACGCCCAGTCAGCGCCCAGTCAGCAGACGCCTTGACCAGTCAACAGACACAATTGACTGGTTAATTTCGTTAATCCTTTTAGTTGACAAATTTTGGTAGAATCTTGTAAATTGCATAGAAATTAAACAGCTTGGCCAGAAATTGCAAATAAAATATGTGTAGATTCAGTGAGTCGTGTAGAATCTCGCTGTACCTTTGGTTCAGGCTTTTGCAGCAAGGTTTAGTACAGTTTAATCAAACTAGTTAGTGGCCTTTTCGGAGTAATAAATTCGTATAAAAAGATCCGTAGCTCCAAAAATTGCGTATGATATGTCCCTGGATTGAGTGGAACGAGGGGAATCTCATCGTGAATTAAAAAGATAGGCTTACAGTAAAAACTTCTGCAGAAACTGTCTAGTAGCTTTCTGCAGTGTTTTAATTACTCGGGGAGTTTTATAATTCCTTTTTGAGTAACTCCAGTTTGTACTGTTTCTAATCAGCGATGCCTACGTGGTAGAATTTTCCCAAGATTTTACAAACTGTATACTACTGGTAGTGAATTATTTGAGTTCTAGCTCTAGTTTTGAGCATTGCTTTTTGCGAAATAGTTTTCCTATGCATGCAATCGGTAGTATTATGGAATAGGATGTTGTGGTGCAGCTGTAGCACCAATTCACTTGTCGTTCTTGCATTCATGCATCATACTTGTTGCATATGTTGTGGATTGTCTGTTTATGATTGCAATTGTATCCTGTAGATTGTGACTAGTGCAACGCTTGCTCGTGTGTGGATTGTTCTTCTGACCGCTACAACCAAGGCAAGTAGATGCTACTTTGTTCATGATATCGTCCTACTATTTTTAATGCATTGTCGTGTATTTTGTAGATGCATGTGTAGGATGATACTATCGCTATGCTATGACCTATTATGTGGTAGCGCTTTCCTTGTAGATGAACCACCGTTGGTAGATGTGCTTAGCCATGCTATGTTGAACGAGGGCTGGGTTACATCATTGCTACTTGTTTATAAATGAGTTGTTTTGCAAAAACTAAAACAACTTAATCAATGAATCCCCTGGGTGTGATGGTATTGATAATTTTTGGTGGTTTCATTGCGGAAAGGCACCTAGGTATCAAGAGATAATGATTGGCTTCTTTATTGTGTAGCTTACGTGTACAACCATGTGCCAATAATGGAATGGGCGGTTGGTTGGACTTAGTAGGTTGTGGTAACTCGAACCCGCGTATCTAGAGATGTAGAATTTTGGTAGGTTGGACCGGTGCGCGTCGGGATTGGGGAGCTACTTCCCGAACAGTCTCAACTTGGACTTCTCCCTATCACCACTCAAAATGAGAGTGATGGTACGAGCTGGGCTGTCCAAGTCACATGGGTAAAGTGTACTAACCTCTGCAGGGTGTATAATCTAATCGATTAGCCGTGTCCCCGGTTATGGACATCTGAGTTGCTTGATATTGATTCCATGACATGTTTCTCGCTCATTCAAATTTCATAATTGTTTTTAATATTGTTGGGTTAACTTAATTGGGATCTTTACAAAGAAAATCAAAAACTGTTTATGAAAGTAGGACAAATGTATTTGCAAATGCAAGCCAGACACAGCTCCACTTGCCAAATATGCATGTAGATGTTAGTACTATTGTCTCCATTACTAGCTCTACTTGCCATACATTCCATGTATTGACCCTTCGGGGCTGCTACGTTTCATGTTGCAGGTTATTCCGATTTTGAGTAATCGATTTAGGCCACGGTACTCCACTCGGCACTTGTTCACTTGTGGGCAATTTGAAGAATGGAGGATTTACTTTATTTATGTTGCTACCTGAATAATTTGAGCTAGCTTTGTGCTAAGCTCTCATTGTAATAATGGTACTCTGGATCTTCGTTATTTATGATACACGGATATTTCGCTATGTTATTCATCTTACTCTATTGTGGGCCAATGAACCGATCCAGGGATTGGCATGTCACATAGAGGCCACGGTCTTCTCAGAACCGGGGTGTTACAATGATATGGTCAAGAGTTGATAGATTCAGAATTGGTGAATCAATAGTTGATTACTGAACATTGATGAACAACAGATATTGAGATAGGATTCCAATTGGATTGTTATGGAAAGAAAGATACATGGTGCATGATCTTGACTTGGTTTCTTTCCTACTCAATCACACTAAAGAGTTAAAGTTAGGTATTACCATGACACTAATAGTAAGAATAAATAAGAATAAGATAGGTCAGGATTAGTCTTTACATTCTTATTACTTGAGTTGTAATCTGAACTTGGTATTCATAAGTTGTTGTGAAGAATATTATGATATGATCCCTTAAGGATCAGATATCAATCATTAAGCAATGCATTAAGTTTTAAAGTTTATTATATTTGATCTGCCCTTAGATCAAATCATGTTTACCCTGATAAGGTTTTAGCAAAGGTCATATTGAAACTTATCGCAGTCAACTTGATGATCTACTTCCATTCCATCAAGTTTAGATAAGCTTCAATCACTTTGACAAGTTTTGTTTAAAAGCGCAAAAATTATTCGGATTGTCTATGTATGAATGCAATGCACACATCTGGGTTCAGCTTATTTCTAAGCTCTAATGCTGGGATGTTACAGACTCTCCCCCTTAAAATAAACTTCGTCCCCGAAGTTCGCAAACTCTCACGTTTAGGGATAAGGAATTGACTTGTAGTGGTTGCTACATTTTTCCACTTCATGGTGACATTGAATGGAAATAATTGCAGTATTCTATATCCAGATTAGGTACCCTACTCCAACTCTTTCACTTAATCATTGAGCTTTCTCACTATGTTGTATAAAGTCTAGGAAATCTCACTAAAACAGTATAAGTTTCTATTCTTTAGTGGTTGTGGTCAAAAGACTGTATTTTTTTGTTCTTGTCATAGTATAGTTGATATTGGTCTTCATTCCAAAGATTTGATTTGAATTCATTTATTTCATACCTATCGGAATTTCTTATTCTCTACACATGTTCAATTGGATGTGATCTATTCTCTCTTATGAATCACTTAAGAGTTGTTTCTTTTAGAATTTACCCACTAAAATTAATCTATTTTACTCTAGGATTCCGATAACACTACTGTTGTTTACTGTTCTACTCTCCCCCTTAGGTTTTACTAATAGTCTCTAAACTACATATATAGTAACCATTGGCTTTATAACTAGAATGTTGGTCTTTGTTCAGCTTATACTTTACCTAATTAGGGTCTTCTGAAAGATTGTATGGTGTATCCACACAATTGTGGATCTCCGAAACAAATCTTTTAGCATTATTTGTCTTACTTATTATTAGACATTTTCGCTTGGATAGGTCTGACTTTGCGAAGCATCTCGAAATACGATCTCTTAAATTTTATACTCATTTATGTTTTAATTAACTTAGGCCAGGTTTTATGCTCTTTATGCAAGTTTTAAGACGATCTGGTTAACTAAATTAACCAAATACCGTCTGCGGACAAAATACCAATTGTGGATCAGAATACCGACTATGAATCAAATACCAGTTGTGGATCATCCTAGGTTGTAGGTATTACCCCTCGGTTTCCGACATACTACTGGCATTCTCTCTGAATTGTTAGAGCTTGAATACCATTTTAGTTCCAAAACTTCTGCTTTGCACTTATTCATGATACTTTCATGAACTTGGTACAACTACTTTATTAACTTCTTAGCAATGTTATCCCCTTTGAATGAGCTTTAAGTTTATTACTTCTTGTTGCTCCATACATCTTCCACACTAAACTTCCTTATTGTATCTGGCTAATAATAACCTGAACTTGACCTATCCTTCAGACTGCGCTAATACTCATAGAAGTCCTAATCTTGGTCTTGGGAACTCGTCACTCCCTTACACGAATTCCCATTCCTATCTAGGTCTATAACATCAAGTAATAACTGGGTGTTACATCATGCATTTGCACACCTAATTAACTTCATGTATAGATCTAGCCAATCAAAAATATTCAAGGAAATCCAAAAGTCGATAAACAATAAAACATATACCATGTATTATACATAGGTTTTAAATAATTTACAAATGTACTAGATGTTCCAACGGTTTGCTCCTCACATATATTACACAACTATCTTACAAGAACTTCCTGTTATTGTGAGTATATCCTCACTTATTTCGGCAAACCTTTGAAACTAAAATACGCATTACCCTCTATGTACATTATTCAAGCACTCATCCCTTGGGATGTCGTTCCTTTCTTACTTTCATCTTCCTCTAGTACTTCCTGGAGTTCCGTCCATGACGATGTGAAGTCCTACGACTGCCTTCTGGAGCGTAAGAGCATCCAGGAGGTGCGTATTCTTGATTAGAAGTACCGAGACTGAGATTAGGCGTTGAAAAATGACTAGAGTTGGCGTAATCTTCTGCAGGATATTCCTGATTTTCCGGCAACGCTTCCTCAAAGTAAGTTGGATCCTTAGTCTTTTCTGGGATCCATTCGTACATATTGGTATAGTAGCTATCGGAATACTCTTCTAAGTTGATTGGATTGGTATCACCCCCATATGGTCCATAAGGCTCTCTATGGTTATAGTTGGTATCTTCTCCGATACCTTTATCACAAGGTATAGGATTTCCTATGGTTCCACGTTGAGATTCTACTCCCCATCCATACTTGTTTGGCTCAAGGTTAGTTGGAATAACTACAGCCCATTCCTGTTGTTCGGAGTTGTACTTGGTCCATAGATCTTCAGGTGGCTTGAATTCATTTTGGTAGTAGGCATAGTTTTCTGAGTGTGGATCATCAAAATCAGTATCCTCATACACTTCTCCTGAAGGTATGTATTTAGGATGCCTAGCTTCTATATCTAACTTCTTCCTACGTGCCACTGCCTTATCAGGATCAGTAAAATCCTCAATGACCGTATCCAGTTTCTAAACTATGATTTGGTGAGTGTTATGATAAGTGTTTAGTAAAGACCGATAACGATCCATATACTCTACGGCTAGAGTAGGTTCAGTTTGGACTAGAGTAGAGTGATCTAACTCATGCTCTGGGTTTGAGGTTTCATGGGGTATAATGGTATGAGTACTACCTTCTAGAGCTTGGGATTTCTGTTCTCGGATCATGGTTATGGTTGCTGCTACGGCAATCTGATATGCAGATGCCATGCACCTTGCCTCTCCTGATGGCATTTCTCCCTTAAGTCCTAACTTCTTGGGTAACATGATCATGACACAGTATTTAGCTAATACCTGCCATCATAGTAACTGTAAATCTTGACCAAAATTCTTGATTCACAATCCAAACTCCATAGAAGTTGTTGGAGATTATCTGTCGAATACCCTCCGTAGTCATTCAGCGTCCTGTTCATCACTTGAACATTCCGGGTAGGATATCGAGGTGCCATGTGGAACTGTAGATAAGAAATTACCATCAGTCCCATAGAGTTATAACTCTTGGGTAATGATCGGAATATCAATCATACTAAAGATTTATTGCACTAGCAACATGACAGGATTGTTCTCAAGTGAATATCCCTCATATCACTAGAGAACTCTTTATTCTTGCAGGTATAAGTCCTACGGGTTCTACCCATTTACTAGGTTTCCAACCTAAGGTCAAAGCATATGCTCTGATACCAACTACGGTGACCCAGCATACCACTGCATGATGTAGTACACTATAGTCGTTGACATAAAACCAATGAAACACCATTCACTAGTATTACATCCCTCAGAGTGGTACAACAGACACACAACGGGTCCAATACATGGATAAAGGTTACAACTCACTCTATACACAAGATCCAGAGAACACTCTAGGTTAAAGAGAGGGAAAGAACTTCTTACAAAGAAGAATCAAAGATAAATAATGCACCCCCTATTATACTTTTAAGACTAGTACTTTAACTAAGGGGTTGGCATTGCTGCTATTGCAACGCACTATAGAAATAGGTTCTTTGTCTAGAGAGTATATTCCTATTTAATTAGTAACTTCATCTTCACTTGAGTTAATGTATATGTTGACTTCCTTGTCTTTGTTGAAGAGCTTTAGCTTGGGTTGAAGATTCCTGGAGCATAACTTGATGTAGACGTCGTCTAAATTGCTTCAGAATCTAGCAAGGGTTAAGAAGATACTTTGAGTACGAGCGTACTTAGAAAGTTCACTAGAAAAGGAGTGTTTGATGCACTATAACTATAGCCACAGACCATAGGTCATAGGCAATGCAAGTTTTTGTAAACATTTCTTTAAAGGTTGCTTTTATTCTGAAAAACTATGTCCGCCAGCCTTCACGGGTTTACTAGAACTTTCATAGGGTTCCTTTCCCGCCGCATTCGCAGCTCCTTCCCGGAACAGGGAGTAACAAGTTATAGTTCTTACACTCTGCAGAGGTGCGTTACTTTACCCATGAGAGATCAACTCTTTGTTGCACAACCGACCAGCTTATTCCCGTCCACAATTCCATGATGTGGGGCCCAGAAGATGATCCAAGCCAATCACTGCCCCCTTCGCAACCTCGCATGCCTCCTTGGTGTACAGCATGCCCACATATTGAATTGCAGCAATGGTTTGTACAGACTGTTAGATGCCAGAACTATCGTGGGACGTTGAGGGTTCCCACCCATATGCTGCATATCCTCTACGAATTACCACTTAATATGCACACTACGAGTGATAACAGCCATGACCTACACATCCGGCTACATGCGAGAGGAAGAAGATACAGTTGACTTCTCCATCCCATTCCAAATCTCATGGTTAACGCGTGATATACAACGCAAGAATCACTAGAGACATTGGTTGTTGAGTCCTAGATAATATGTTCCTTTACCACTGGAACTTTCGTAGTAGGTTATTACCTCATGGTAAATAACCTATAATCACATTATTATGAAAATAGTGTTTTTGGACCTTTTTCAAATACAGGTGATGACAACACTGGATTTGTAAAATACTTTACAGAAAATAATCAAAGGACATGAGCAAGTGTGAACTTACCTTTTGTGATTGCAAGATTATGCACTCACGGTCTTCAAGACAATTTAAAAGATCTAATATCTGAAATCAGCATCATTGGTCCGGTAAGGAGTAATGTTTAAAGAAGCAATATGCTCTTATGCATAAGTAATGTGATGCACTTTATAAACGCGAATCCCTGGGATAGCGTTGTTCTAGGGTTTGGATACTAGAAATGATGTCTTTGAAATGTGTTGTACTTTTAGATAAGTTTTACACCTGTGCTTCTTATTAGGGCTTGTGAGTGTGTGTGAAATAGCATGTCATTACAATATCATAAATAATGAGACACATAATTGTGAAATGCCACTCAAGATTGCTTATATAAGAGTTGTTGTTTCAAGTGGCAAAAAGAATAACATTTGAAGAAAAGATTTCCTTTCTAATGTTTAAACAATCTTTGTGGTTAGTTAAGTCTGGTCGATGTTTATTTGTGCTTGCTTGAACAATTTGGACTTGTGATGCTTTACAACTTAATTATAACAGATCAAATTTAACTATAATACACATAACAAAGTCTTTAGTATTATATTTAAGGTCTTGTGGACTAAAGTTAACTTTAAAATCATGGATAGATTTAAGGTGTATTCTTATGATATTTGTACCTTGCATACTTGGTAATGTTTCCTGAAGGTTACTTAAGAATGGTTTCACTTTTATTTGGTGTAGTGGTTTCTTGATTTTATAATGTAATAGAATCATTTACCTTTTTATATATGAGTGGTTGAAAGATAATTCAATAAAATGGTATTTATAATGTTTTGAACCATTATGACTTCATATTATTAATATTTAAGACTAATACTATTATTAGACTTAATTGACTAATTTTAGAAATATTAGTAAATTTTATTTACCCTTATATGAATTAACATTTAAGGAAATAGGTTTAAATTCAATTTATCAAGTTGTTTAAATTTTTATTTACCTCCAAAGTGGAATATTGTATTTTTAACATGTAGGTTTTACTTTTGTGATCATTTTGGTATATTACAATTACTTTTGTGATTTGAAAATAATAAGATATGATTTTTATAATATTTACTATTTTTAACATGTAGGTTTTATAATAAATAATAAATATTTAATTAAATGAAATAATAATGTATGCTTATAATTATTTACTTAACTGTCAGTGGGTGGTCGCCGGCGACGATATACGGCGCCCTAGCAAATGAAACTAGCCTAGTTCAAATCAGCGCAACATGCTGAACCCTAAAGTGGCGGCGCCGCTCGGAAATGGTCATCGGAGCCTCGGCTCTGACAAGCTCCAACGGTGGCCAAAGGTGGCATAAGGTGTGACGACGATTGACAACGAGATGAGGCAATTTAGGGGTACTGGAAGGTTCATAAACTCACCCTGATTGCAGTTGCGGTGTACGAGGGAAGGCGTGGTCGGAGACGAGCACACGGTCGACTTCTCCGGCGAACTCCGACGGAAAGGAATGATCAAATTCGCACACACCCGATCTCCCCTTGATCTATTGATGCTACTAGCGTGAAGAGGGGAACATGGCGGTTCTCCTCGAACACTCCATAGGTTCTGAGGTGGTTTCTATCGACGGCGATGCGTGGCTCCGACGAGCTAGGGTTTCAACCCCATTCGAAACAGAGAGGATAAAGAGGAGTGGAGATGCGCGAGTGAGAGGATGAGGATGAGGGCTTAGTTGTGGCGTTCTTATCCCTTCCCCGGCGTCGGTAGTGCGAATCTTGGCGCAGACGTAGTGGAGGACGGCATTGCCGGCGTCCAGCGAGATGCTTCCAGCAGGAGGAGGAAGACGACGATGTCACTTTTGCGGAAAACCACCTGGCATGATTTCAAATTCAACCTGCAGTCCCTCTTTGGTCCCACCCATCAGCCAGAGGAAAGAACAAACTGGGCTGGCTGCTGGGCTTTTGTGGGCTGCACGTGGGCGATAGATAAGAAGGAGGAAAGTTGGGCCACGACCAGGAAATGTTTTTTTATTTGTTTTCCTTTTCTATTTTCTGTTTTTCTTTTCATATTTGTATTTAATCTATAATTTGAACTTTTCTAATAAAGTTTATTTGCTGAACATTTGCAGCATAATTAATATTAATTGAGATTTATTTGGTAAACCTTTATGATAATTATTTTGTATATTTCTTTATTTTATTTATATGAATCCCTTTTAATATTTTGTAGAAGCCTTTATTATTAATATTCTTTCTATACAAAACCATGGCTTTGTTATATGATATTTCATTATTTGTTTATAAAACTTAACTCTAGTTAGCTCATAGTTTGAATAGAAATTTTTATATATAATGATCCTATATCATTATTTGATGCATGAAAGACAAAGCAAATTAATATGGTTAATGTTACTCCCATTAATTTAGAAAATGGCAATGCACATATTCTATTATGATAAACATAGAAGTTTAGGGTTTGAATTGTAAGTGTTTACCCAAGGGTTTAGGGTTCTTAATTTACTTATATTCTTTTGTTGATGTGACAAAAGATTTAATAGCTAAGCATATTGTCTTTCGTTTGCGATCTTTAATGATATCAACTTTTAAAATAGGAAGTTATTAACTAAAATTCCTTATGGAAAAGAATTTATAATAATATCTCCTAAACACATATGGTTAAGACAATTGGAAATGTCAGAGATGTGCTTTGGTGATTTGCTATAGGAAATATTCCTATAAGGCTTTGTGGGAATAATATGATTTATCCAACAGAGGAGATGGATGTTAAGCTTGATCATAGATTTAGGGTTTAGTGTTTACCAAGAATTCCTATCTTCCATAATTCACAATCCTGGACTTCTAATTAAGCAATTTCTTTCCTAGATATACTAGTTCTTCCTATCCATCACCATGGTTAACATGATAAGATTTACTTCACAAGAATATTCTTATCCACCTATTATTCTTATAAACCCATTGATAAATCCAATGAGTTTGAAATTAAAGTTGTTATAGTTTTCTCATATCCATACTTGCTTATATCCACAACCCTACTGTTGATAACCTCCAATCCAATAGTAGTTCCTTCAAACTCCACTCTTACTCTTCCTTAATCATACATCACTAATGTTTCTCCAGTAGATGTATACATCAAACTACCTTTCTCTGAAGCTTACTATCCTTTAAGATGAATAACACTACTTCCATAACTCCATGCCACACTGGCTTTCGTTTAATCATACTATCTTACATTTACTTTACTCTAATAACTCATACTCCAACCTCACATTATATTAATGTGACTTGTATTGACTACTCTAGGATAACTTATCTATACTAGGGTTTCAATCATGTTCTACCCACCAATGTCACTTATACTTGATATCAGTATACAATCCTGGTGAGCAAGGCATGATAATTATAATCATTTAATCATTTATAGATTAGGTTTCCAGTTGGCTAATCAAGGCTTCATCAATACAACCTTACAATTGTATTGAAATTATCTTCTCAGTATCTCTAATTGGATTAAGGCTGTTATTCATGGACTATGCCCACTTGATCAAATAGAATTACTACAGGAAACTATCTTCAGGATTACTCCTTGTAATCTTCTTTACTACCATAAAATTATATAATCTAAATAACTCTTCTATTCATTCATGAGTGATTTAACTCCATCAATTATCATATTGATTTGATTCTCTTCAATCACTCCCATCCTATAGATGTTATCTCAAACTAGCATTACTATTTACCTCTTCTTAGTTATTTCTTTATAGGAACTTAAATGTATGATATGATATGGTCAAGATTTGATAGATTAAGAATTGGTGAATCAATAGTTGATTACTCAACATTGATGAACAACAAATATTGAGATAGGATTCCAATAGGATTGATATGGAAAGAAAGATACATGGTGCATGATCTTGACTTGGTTTCTTTCCTACTCAATCACACTAAAGAGTTAAAGTTAGGTATTACCATGACACTCATAGTAAGAATAGATAAGAATAAGATAGGTCAGGATTAGTCATTACATTCTTATTACTTGAGTTGTAATCTGAGCTTGGTATTCATAAGTTGTTGTGAAGAATATTATGATATGATCCCTTAAGTATTAGATATCAATCATTAAGCAATGCATTAAGTTTTAAAGTTTATTATATTTGATCTACCCTTAGATCAAATCATGTTTACCCTGATAAGGTTTTAGCAACGGTCATATTGAAACTTATCGCAGTCAACTTGATGATCTACTTCCATTCCATCAAGTTGAGAGAAGCTCCAATCACTTTGACAAGTTTTGTTTAAAAGCGCAAAAACTATTCGGATTTTCTATGTATGAATGCAATGCACACATCTTGGTTCAACTTATTTCTAAGATCTAATGCTGGGATGTTACATTACCCAGCCAATTTAATAAAAGTATCTCAAAATTTGATATATAAGTGTGCACGGTAGCTGCTTGTTGGTGAGGTTTAGGGGTTTAGTGTTTCGAGATTTAGGGTTTAGGGTTTTAGGTTTTAGGTGTTTAGGGTTTTGGCTTTCGGGTATTTTTAATAAAGTTCGAGCCTAATGCTTAAATTTGTGGAATAGAATGACTTAGGAATAATTTAATGAAATTATCTCAATTTTTTATCTATAAGTGCATGGTACCTTCTTAGTTAGGGTTTACGGGTTGAGGGTTTATGGTTTTAGGGTTTAGGGGTATATGGCTGGGAGTTTAGGTTTTGGAGGGATTAGGGTTATGGGAATTTTCAATAATGTTCGATTTGTATGACTATTTTCATGAAATAGAATGGCGTTACCCAATTTAGTAAAAGTATGTCAAAATTTGATATATATATATATATATATAAGTGTGCATATGGCAGCCGTTTGTTGGTCTAGGTTTAGGGGTATAGTGTTCTGGTTTTAATTTTATTGTTCAGGGCTTAGGTTTTAGGGGTTTAGGGTTTAGGTTTTATGGCATTGTCAATAATGTTCAAGCTATATGCTTATATTCGTGGAATAGAATGGCGTTAGCATAATTTAATGAAAGTATATCTCAAATGTTGATATGCGAGGAGCTGATACCTGCTTTGTTAAGGTCATTTAGGGGTTTATGGTTTAGGATTTAGGGGTTTTAAGGTTTAGAGTTTAGAGGTTTAGGATTTAGGGAATTTTCAAAAATGTTCAAGATTTATGCATATATCCGTCGAATAGAATGGCGTTACCCAGCCAGTTTAATAAAAGTATCTCAAAATTTGATCTATAAGTGTGCATCATAGTTGCTTGTTGGTTAGGTTTAGTGGTTTAGTGTTTTGAGATTTAGGGTTTAGGGTTTTAGGTTTTAGGTGATTAGGGTTTTGGGTTTCGGGTATTTTCAATAAAGTTCGAGCCTGATGCTTAAATTTTTGGAATGGAATGACTTAGGAAAAATTTAATGAAAGTATCTCAATTTCTAATCTATAAGTGCATGGTACATTCTTGGTTAGGGTTTACGGGTTGAGGGTTTATGGTTTTTAGGGTTTAGGGTTATAGGGCTTAGAGTTTACATTTTGAAGGGGTTATGGTTAAGGGAATTTTCAATAATGTTCGATTTTTATGCCTATTTTCATGAAATAGAATGGTGTTACCCAATTTAGTAAAAGTATCTCAAAATTTGATATATAAGTTGTAGGGTTCGCAGCATAGAAAACAAAAAATTCCTACGATGGGAACAACTATGTACCAAGATATATCTACTAGATACAAACAACGGGCGGATGTATATTCATAGAGAACGTACCCTTGAAGACCGACAAAGCTTAACGAGTTAAACTCGTGGTTGATGTAGACGATCTCTTGTCGATCTCAATATCGAGAGGAAGTCCTAGCGCCGTAAATCAGCAGCGCATCCGTGCTCGCACACACGTCCGAGGCACCGAACAACCTCTGCCTCCTAGCTCCAGCGATGCAGCGGAAGCACAACTCTTTCTTGCCAAATCGCCACCGGGAACATGTATCTCGCTATTCCGAGACCATGGGGGATAAATTCTAGAGGGGGAGAGATATCCTTAATGAGGAGGTGTGAGTGAGAAGTGAGGAGGGGGTGCCTTTTATAGGAGAGGGGGGAACCCCAAGGGGGTGGCCGGCGCATGGGGTCTGCCCCTTGCCCTCCCCTCTTCATGTGGGTGGACACTCCACTCACAAAATTCCTTTAAATTCCCTCCACTCAAAATCCCACTCAAACTTGCTATTAAATTTCTACCAAATTTAATGCAAACTCTCATTAAATAAAACTCTTTTTGCCTATTCAGAATTTTGTCAATTACTTTAATGACAAACATTCACATATAACCCCTTGCTAGAATTCTATTTCACATGCAAAAAACACTTTCTGCAATTTCACCCAAAAACCTGTTTCGGTATCTAGTGAAATAAATTCCTGCGCTTGTTATTCTTTCCAGCATGAAACTTTTGCTCCAATTGGATGTTGGTGTCTCTTAAGAGTGTCACCCTATGGTTCGTGAATAATGAAGACATGATCGAGACCCTTCTCGGATCAATAATCAGAAGCGGGATCTAGAGACCCATACTGACTCCCACACATTCAATGATGACTTTCTTGTGATCGTCAGAACCTTTTTACGCTAGTATCTTAATCCCTTTGTTTCACAATATATTACATGTCCGATATACGATCATCGGTATCTCCATACCTAGTTTTATCTCGTTACTGACATGCACTCTTTTCTCGTTCCCGTGATATAACATTCTAGTGATCAAATCACTTGCTTGCAAGCTAACCAATGTGATATCACCGAGAGGGCCCAGAGTATATCTATTCGTCATCAGGATGAAAAAATTCCACTCTCGATCCATGGGCCTCAACATAACACTTTATTAGTTCTGAACCCATCTTTATAATCACCCTGTTACGGTGCGACGTTTGATGTTATCAAGAAACTCTTTCGGTATTAGTGATTGCCATGATCTCATGGTCTAAGGATTAGGATCACTTCATAAATTGTTATAGCAATATAAACTCAATGACTTTGATCGTAATTCTATACTTCAGATGAATGTTCATCACACCATTACACTAATGTTGTGATCTCGTAATTAACAACATCCAATGTCCATGATCAGGAAACCTTGATCAACTTGTTAATCAATGAGCTAGTTTATGAGAGAGGCATAACTAGGAACTTTTTGTTTGTTTATTAAACACACATGTATTAATGTTTCCGTATTAATACAATTATGGCATGCAAAATAAATATCTATCATATAATTGGAATACACATAATAAACACTTTATTATTGCCTCTCAGGGCATATTCCCTCCAGTCTCCCACTTGCACTAGAGACAATAATCTAGTTACATTGTGATGAATCTAACACCCATGGAGTTCTGGTGTTGATCATGTTTTGCTCTAGGGAGAGTTTTAGTCAATGGATCTGCTACATTGAGATCCGTGTGTACTTTACAAATCTTTATATCTCCATCCTTGACATGATCGCGGATGGAGTGAGACCTTGGTTCTTTGGCATTGGCAATGGCACCATTGTTGTCACAATATATCACCATTGGGTCCAACGCGCTTGTGTAACATCCCAAAAATACTAAACATGGATCATCAAACTCTAATCATCAAAATTAGGGTTAACAAAAACTTTTCCAACTAAAAGTATGAAAGCATTCATATGTGTGTGTATTAAAATTTGGATTCTTTTGAATTGCCATGGTTATGTGTTTCTTTGCTTGTAAAATGATTCTTAGGTTAAATAAACATCATCTAAACAATCCCCAAACTTTCCCAAAGACAAACAACTCAAAATAAACAAATGAAGTGAATGGTCATTTTTGCCAAATTAACTCTCATGCCTATTTGGCTATCTCTAGTTTTGAAAACTCAACAGAAACATTTGTGGATCTTTGCACCCCTTGTTAGTACTCATAATAAGTTACCAAGGCCCACTTTGTGATCATCCAAAAACATTCAAATACTAAGTTTAAATGACAGTTTAAATTTGAATCTATCTCATATGGGAAGATCCCACTAATTCAAAAACCACTCAAACAAGCTCAATTTTCAAAACCCAAGCACCCACAGAATCCTCAACACATGCCTAGCACACCCACCAAAAATCTTTTCAAAATTTAAAACTCAAGTTCTTGCGGCCATTTCATCAAACAGCTTGCAGATTCAAATCAACCAAATCACAAACACTATAGTGTGCAGTGATTTTGGCCTAACCTGTTCCCTCTCTGGTTGCAACTAGCCTTAATAGATCATCTAGCTCCTTTAACTAACTTCTAGCACCGCTGTAAGCTTGCCATTGCCATCAATGGTGAGCAGGCCGAGCCTCACCATGTCACCCCAGTGTGGACAGCAAGCTAGAGGAAGAACTAGCTGTGCCAACCTTGTCTGGGAGGTAGCCCATGCCTCACCGCCCCCTCTCGACCAGCCCTAGCTCAAGGACAGAGGCAAGAACCTCCAAGAAAACCGTGCCCGCACCACTGTCGACCATGCCGACGAGCACCACCGTGCATGCACCGTTCCCATTCAACTCGACCACCTCGAGCCCTTGCCGCCCGCCAGCATGCACCCCACCGTCCCAGGAGACCACTAGACATAATCGTTTCATTGCCCATATCCCGTAGCCACCGCACACCGCAGAGTTCGCCGCCTCTGCCTCGCAGAGCATCCCACGTTCCCGACCGATTGCCACCGCCCCTAAGCTCGCATTCAATTCTTAGATCATTGCCAGGAGACCGCCCGTCGACCACTATGGGGAAAGGTCCTGTCTTGGTGAAAATCAAGTCTTGTGGGGAAAGTGCACCACCTCTGTAGATGGAAGAAACTAAGTACTTAGTCGTGTCCCCGGTAATGGACAACTTGAGCATCAAGACATGGAAGCTATAAATAATCTCCTCATCCCAATTTTCTAAGTTAAAACTTGTGGTTGAACAAGGGTGAAGGTTCACCAATTTCTATTGGTGGTTCCTTGGGAAAGTTTTTGCCAGACAAGAACTTAGTTTTTTCAACTGGTAGGCAAAACCTATTTTGAGCAAAGCAAGCCTAAGCTACACTTAGCCAAATTCATGTAGTAACTAGATTCTAATATTTTACTAAGGTATCACTAGCCAATACTATTCCAATGTATTGACCCACTGTGGCTGTAACGTGTGATGTTGCAGGTTACTCTGATGATGATTAGGGGTTATGAGTCTAACTCAACATGCTTGCCTGTGGCACATGAAGATGAAGACTTCTTTTTTATATTGTTAAGTTAAACTCTTGTACTAGCCTATGGCTATGGAATTGTAAAAGACTATGTTATCTCTGGAATGACGATGTAATAATGACCTTTGTTTCTATGTACTTCATCTTAAACTGTGGATGCTAGCAATTGATCCAGGGACTAGCATTGCAATCATAGGGATCTTTACCTTTATAAAGGTGGGATCTTACAAAGAACCGCCAGGAACGCTGTTCCCGCACCACTGTCGACCATGCTGACGCGCACCACCGTGCACGCACCATTCCCACTCAACCCGACCACCTCGAGCCCTTGACGCCCGCCAGCATGCACCCCACCGTCCCAGGAGACCACTAGACATGATCGTGTCATCGCCCGTACCCCGTAGCTACCGCACACCGCGGAGTTCGCCGCCTCTGCCTTGTAGATCACCGCACGTTCCCGGCCGATTGCCACTGCCCCTAAGGTCGCATTCAATTCTTATAGCATCACCAGGAGACTGCCCGCCGATCGCCAACCTCACCCATGCCTCTAGCCGTGTCGCGACCGTCGCCTGCCCATCCCTCTCGGTCTCGCTGTCTAGCCTATAAAAGGAGGCGACCCCCTGCCGATTGAAGCACACCATTCCACTCCCCTCACGTCACTGATCATTCCACCCTCTCGCCGGAGCACGAGGAGCAGCAGCTCACCGGAATTGCGCCGGAGCAGGCCGCCTCTGGAGAAGAAGGGAGCCGTTGATTTCGACCACCCCCGGAGCTGCCTCGACCGTCCCTGAGCTCGCCGTCGACCACTCATTCATTTGCCCGCCTCGCCGTCGTCGCTGGAGCCCTGGTATGCCCCCTATTAACCCCCACTGAGCCTCTAGGGTTAGAGCTCGCCGGTGACATGTTCATCATCGACGACGAGCCTCAGCCGTTGATCGCCCTTCTAATCCAACGAACCACACCGCCCTGTACCGCTTTGCGTGTTATGAGCCACTGACTAGTGGAACCCCCTGTCAGCTGAGCCCCGCGCTGCGGATTCACACTGGGCCGGCCCATTAACCTTTCCCACGCAGCCCAATCGTTTGAATTTAGATTTTTCTATTTTAATTCAAACTCAGTCTTGTACCTAGTTTCAAAAATCAACCAAGCCAATGAACCAAATTGCATGAAACCAATTTTGTTAGAAAGGTACTGAAATGCTAAATCCAAGCCCGTTGGATTCAAATCATTTGGATCTGTAGATTAACCTTGGTAAAAATATCAAGTCAGAAGCTTTTCAGCATTCAAACATTTTTCAAAATTCAACCATAATAGCTTTTGAGTTGATTCCAACTCTCAAAAATCACATTTGATCATACCTTTCAGAATATATAGAAACATATGGGTTTACTTACAGAAATAATGTTCAAGTAATAAAAGAATGCCACATAGGCATTTCTAGTCACTTTAATTATTTAAAATAAAAAAGGTTAAACGTTATTAAATTGTGACACCACTTTAAATCACATTCTCATGTACTGAAATATGTGGTGATGACATGTGTCAACATGATCCCATGTTTGAGTTGGAGAATATTAAATCTTAAGTAGTTTTTCAATGAGTAGAAATTACTTTTCTAAAAATAAAATAAATAAGACCAAAACTTTAATCTTGTAATGTTAGTGATGATACTAGATCATCTATAGTACCCCTTTGTGTGATGATTGAAAATAGTTAAGTATTGTTTGGTGATTGTGTACCTCGTATTTATTTATAGACGCTAGTACCAACCAAGGATACGAGGAGGAAGGAGGATACTACGAGGAAGAAGCCGAGCAGAACTTCATCCACTACTCTGCACAAGGCAAGCTAACACTTTCAACTTAGCAAGTTTATACCACTATCTTAGCAAGCCAAACCATGCAAGTTTTACTTGCAAGCTTATACCACTTGATAAACCCTCCTAGTTTTACTTGCAAGTTTTATACTTTATTTCTTTATCAAAGCTTTCTCTTAGAGTTTACTTAAGTGACTTGTAGATTCTAGGAATATAATTGAAGGTTGCATAAAGAGAATTAAATTTCGCCTAAGCTAGATAATCTTGATGTCATCCTAAGACATGAGATTGAACTCAATTAATCTCCACTTCTTTACCACCCCTCATTAGTACTTACCACCATTTGTAGATGCTAGTGCTAAGCCTAAAACTTGATCCACTTTAGATGGGAATACTTGGTTAAAATGGTTATGAAAACCTTAGAATGATGAGTCATTCTACTGAGATGTTTTGACATGTGTTTCAGAACACCAGATGATTTTGATGATGAAAATGTTGAGGCATGAGCCTTAGCCCCTTTATAAAACTGATGGTTGTCTAGATGCGATACCATTCCAATTTTACCGTACAACCACAATACCCGAAAATTGGGTAGGGCTTGACTGGAAATTTATATACCTTAGTATGGGTTCCCTCATGGCCAAGGTCTGAGCTGAGGCTACCTTGTGAAGATTGTCCACCTGTGCAGTACCCAAGATGACAGTTGATCATGGTTGGGAGGCATACTCATAGGAGAGGTGCCTATACTAGGGCGTGTAATTTAAAGGTTAGGATTGATTATCTGCATACTGAGTATGGTGAATTCAGGATTTGTTATTGACGGATGTATCGAATGTTGTGGTGAAAGTGTACAATCTCTGCAGAGCGTCAAACTATTCGAATATCCACGTCCGTAGTTATGGACAGTTGGAGTGGCCATATTGTTCCCCCGTCATATGTTTTCAAAATGAATTGTGAAATGAATTGAGACTTTGACTTGACCACAACAGAGTTGTGATATGAAATTCAAGCTCCCACTTAGGTGTTATAAAACTTCAACTCGTTTTCTTGCTTCTGAACTTAGTAGAGGTAATTCTGGCCTTTTGCAAAACAACCCTAGAGCTTAGTATCCTACTACTAAAAAATAGCTTAACTTGTTAGTATTAGTTTGCGAGTACTTAAAGAGTACTCATGGCTTTGTCCCTGGCTATTCCCGTGGCCAGACTATGAAGAAGAGTACCAGGATGATGGACTGCAGGAAGGTTACGACAACTAGGATCATCTCCCATCGTCAGCATTGCCTGTGACCCCAAAGATGGAGCTTCGCCTACGCTACCTTTATTATTACGTTATTCCGCTGCTTGAGTTGTATTAAGAACTGGATCATGAGATCCTTATTTGTGTAAGACCTTATGTTTGGTTTGTAATGGATGATGTACTGTGATATCCAAATCTGTTATGTCTCGCAAAAATGGTAATCCTAGGATTGCAATGTATGGCATAACAGGCATCTGGGATTAAAAATCCGGGTGTTGACAAGTTGGTATCAGAGCCATCCTGACCATAGGAGACCCTAGTTAGACTGGACGTTTGAATCAAAAACATAGTTTCAAAACCAAAGGAAGCAAATATTTACAAAAACTTATTCCCATTCTTATCACTTTGATTCTTTCATGAAAATTCATGTTCCTCAAAAACTCTTGCAAAATACATAAAATTGGACACACTTGATCACTCTACTAACTTACTCATCCTATACTCTTATAGATGGACGTGAAGTACAACAAGTTTTATCAGCTGGGGAATGGAGGAGACCTCATCTTTGAGCGGAATTTGGACCAGCTTTCGGAACTTCTGGAGCATCCACACCTTGAGTTCTTCGGAGCTCAGCTCAATGATCAGGAATGAGAAGATCGGCAATGGCTAGTTGTTGCATGTCTCCGAGGAAAGATGGAACCTCCCACTGCCGAGGGAATTCAGTTCACCTTAAGAGAGAACAACTGGCTCGATGGACTTGCCAGGGCCATGCAAGAATCTCTTGCCCGTCTGTGTGGGCAGAGTATCAACCAGATCAAGGGTACCCGCTTTGAGTTTTGTCCAAGGCATGATGCTATGGGACAGCCACTGGAAGCCCCATACCACCATGAGCTGAAGACTCAGTTGGACCACCTTAGCTTCATGATGTACGATCGTCATCAAGAACTCGACAATGCCCATGACTACTCCAACCACAAGTCCGCCATCATCCGGACAAAGGATCAGACCATCGCCATGCTAGCGATGGATCGCAAGTCTCGCCGCCGTCAGCTCGACAAGAAGGAGCGCATCATTGCTCGTCTTCGCCACCGTATCTCGGATTTAGAGGAGACCATCCACGAGAGAGACATGCAGTTGGAGGAAAGAGAGAATGCCGGAGAAGACCTTCCTGGAGACCCCTTCTCCTATCTCAGCGATGATGATGATTTTCTGGAGGACCAGGCCATGGACTTCTTCACCGATGAGGAGGATTTCTCCTTCATCGATGACGATGAGGATTATGAGGATGACGATTACACCGACTCCGAGGAGTAGTAGCACTTGAGCACTAGCGTAGTGAGTTGTATTCGGTCCCACTGTATCATAGTTTCCAGAATGGTTCTTAAAACCATCTGTTTTTCCTTTGTTGTGGTGTGTGCAGTATCGTGTGCTATTAATGAATGAATGAAAAGCAAGTTGCAAGAAAATCTAAGTCAAACTTCAAAAAAAAAACTTTTCAAAGTCCCTGAACCTTAGAAATTTCCCTCTTTTCTCATGATCGATCCCAATCTTCAGATGCCTCACGGAGGAAGTGGTTCATCCCAGACCCGATGTTGCAGATCCTGCAAATGTTGGTTTCTGACCGCGAAGCTGAAAGAGCCGAGCATCAAGCCAACTTAGCCACCCTTCAGCAGATAGCTCAGCTGGCCCACAACAATCAAGGCCAAGGAAATCAGGTCAACCATGGATCTAAGATCAAGAATTTCCAGAATACCAACCCACCTGTTTTCACTAAGTCGGAAGAGCCCTTAGACGCAGATGATTGGCTGCAAACCATGGAGAACAACCTGGAAGTCACCGGAGTGGAAGCTAACGAGAAAGTTCTATTCGCCACCCACTATCTAGCCGGAGATGCAAGAGCATGGTGGAACAGCGTTCGTGCAATGACCGGAGGGCAGATGATGACCTGGGAGGAATTCAAGGTCAAGTTCAGCAGAACCCACGTGCCACCGAGTTTGATCAAGAGGATGAGAGATGAATTCAGAGAACTGAAGCAAGGAAGGATGACCGTAGTGGAATACCGTGACAAGTTATTGTCATTAGCTAGGTATGCCCCGGATGACATCGACACCGAAGCCAAGAAGAAAGAAAGATTCCTGAATGGTCTGCACGATGAGATGCAGACGGTGTTGGTCAATATCCCCTTTGTAGATATTGAAGTCCTTGTCGACTCTGCCATCCAGATGGAAGGAAAGATCAACCAAGCCAATGAGAACCGCAAGCGCCGCATGATGCATCAGCCAGGAACCCATCATACCCCAAAGTATCGCCCCAACCCATCTCCAGGATTTACCCCGAGAACCAACCGTGGAAACCCAAGGCCCGGAGGAAATCACAACAACCCCGGTAACCCTAACAATTTCAACCGTGCACCACCCAAGTTCAACAACAACAATGCTGCCGCCAACACCAACACTGCCCCGAGGACTGGAAACAATGTTCTGCCTGTTGCAGCAACGGAAAAGTCGCAAGTGACTTGTTATGACTATGGAAATAAGGGTCACTACTCCAACGGGTTCCCCAAGAAGAATGCCGCAGCCCCCAATGCAAATGCCCCAGCTCAGCAACAGCGTCGTGTTCAGCCTGGAAGAAGGGTTGCCCTAGGGAAGTCGCTCAACCGCAATGGCTGTCTTTTTCTCATGCATGCTGAAGAAGCCCAGGAAGCACCAGATGTCGTGCTGGGTATGTTTTCTATTAATTCAATACTTGCTAGAGTGTTGTTTAATTCTGGTGCATCGCACTTATTTGTCACCGAAGAATTTGCATGCACTAGTAAGATTCAACCAACCAAACTGAAGCATGTTATGATTGTTCAAATTCCCGGTTCAACCACCAAAGGTAGGCAAATTTGCAAAGCCGTCCCTATCTGAATCCATGGCATAGATTTTTATGCTAATCTGATAGTACTCGGAACTAAAGGTTTGGAAGTAATACTAGGAATGGATTGGATGTCCAAACATAAAGGATTAATTGACTGTGCCAAGAAAGCCATAACCATGACCAGTACATCCGGAATATCAGTCGAGCATGTATCTGAAACCTTACCTCGTCGATTCAAGTGCAACAAGAGTATAGCCCAACCTACCATTGACCAAGTCCGGATAGTCTATGAATACCCTGATGTATTTCCAGATGTTTTGCCCGGTATGCCCCCAGATCGGGATATCGAGTTTATCATTGAACTAATCCCCGGAACAGGACCCATAGCCCAGAGACCATATAGTATGAACCCGTCTGAACTAGCAGAACTGAAGAAGCAACTAGATGCCATGTTGGAAATTGGATTGATTCAACCAAGTGCGTCACCATGGAGATCACCTGTCTTGTTTGTGGATAAGAAGGATGGAGGTAACCGTTTGTGTACAGATTATCGGAAGTTGAATGATGTCACTATCAAGAACAAATACTCGTTGCCCAAGATAAAAGATTTGTTTGATCAGTTGACCGGTGCCAAAGTGTTTTCTAAGCTTGATCTTAGAACTGGCTATCATCAACTCAAGATTCACGCAGAGGATATTCCCAAGACTGCCTTTACCACCAGATATGGATTATACGAGTATACTGTCATGTCTTTTGGATTAACCAATGCCCGCGCTTATTTCATGAATCTCATGAATAAGATTTTTATGGACTTTCTGGATAAGTTTGTCATTGTTTTCATCGATGACATTATGATTTATTCCAAATCAGAAGAAGAACATGAGCTACACCTAAGGACCATTCTTGGAACCCTTAGAGAGCATCAGTTGTATGCCAAGTTTAGCAAATGTGAATTCTGGTTACAGGAGGTAGGATTCCTTGGTCACATTGTATCAGCCGGAGGAATTGCCGTTGCCCCGCAAAGGTGAAATATGTCAAAGATTGGCAAGCCCCAACCACTCAAACCCAAGTTCGTGCATTTCTCGGATTGGCGGGATACTACCGCAAGTTTGTAGAAGGATTCTCGAGTATCGCCAGACCCATGACCCAATTGCTGAAGAAGGACAAGAAGTTTGAATGGACGGACAAATGTGAAGCGAGTTTTCAAGAACTCAAGAGAAGATTGATTTTAGCCCCAATCTTAATCATGCCGGATATCACGAAGCCCTTTGACGTGTATTGTGACGCATCCAAGATCGGTCTCGGATGTGTGCTAATGCAAGAAGGCAAAGTTATATCTTATCTATCTCAACAACTAAAACAACATGAGCAGAACTATCCAACCCATGACCTCGAGCTCGCAGCCGTAGTTCTAGCCCTGAAGACATGGAGGCACTATCTGATGGGAAACCGTTGTGAGATCTATTCGGATCACAAGATCCTGAAGTATATATTCACTCAGAAGGAGCTGAATATGAGACAGAGAAGATGGATTGAGCTAATCAAGGATTACGACCTGGGCATTCACTATCAATCCGGTTAATCCAATGTGGTAGCAGATGCCCTTAGAAGATTCCCGTGCCGCTTGAACTCCATGATTTTGAAGGAGCAACCGAGCTTGCACAAAGAGATGGAAGATTTCCGAATGGAATTAGTGAGTGAAGGATTTTTGGCTAGTATAGAACTTGAACCCACTTTGATCAGCCAGATCAAGGAGGCGCAGAAAGGAAATGCTAGCATCGACGGAATCCAGCGTCGTATCGGTACAGGCAAAGTACCCGGATTTACCGAAGACGAAGAAGGAGTTCTGTGGTACAAAGGACGCCTTTGTGTACCAGCAGATTCTGAATTGAAAGAAGTTATTCTGAAGGAATGTCATGATACTCTTTATTCTATCCACCCCAGAGGAACGAAGATGTATCAAGATTTGAAAGAGCAATTTTGGTGGCATAAGATGAAGAGAGAAATCGGAAGCTATATCGCCAAGTGTGATATATGTCAGAGAGTCAAGGCGGGACATCAAAGACCCGCAGGATTGTTGCAACCCATGTAGATTCCGGAATGGAAATGGGATTCCGTTGGAATGGACTTTATCACCAGATTGCCTACTTCTAGTAGGGGAAATGACTCTATCTAGGTCATAGTGGACAGATTGTCCAAAGTCGCCCATTACTTACCAGTCAAGACCACATATCAGAGTTCGAAGCTAGCGGAGTTATACATCTCTAGAATCGTCAGTTTGCACGGAGTCCCCAAGAACATTGTATCGGATCGAGGAACTCAGTTTACCTCGAGATTCTGGAAGAAAGTCCAAGAAGGATTAGGAACTCGACTAGATTTCACCACAGCTTATCACCCTCAGACCGACGGACAAATGGAGCGAGTAAATCAAATACTCGAAGACATGTTGAGAGCCTGTGTGTTAGAGTATGGATCTAAATGGGAAGACTGTCTGCCGTTCGCAGAATTTTCATACAATAATAGTTATCAAGCTAGTTTGCAAATGGCCCCATTTGAATTCATGTATGGAAGGAAGTGTCTCACCCCTTTGAACTGGTCGGAAGTAGGAGAGAGTCAGAGTTTCGGACCCGACATCCTACGAGAAGCAGAAGAGAAGGTTCACAAGATTCGTGAGCACCTCAAGACCGCCCAGTCAAGACAGAAGAGTTACACCGACAAGAGACGTCGAGACCTCCCCTTCAACATCGGAGATTTTATGTATCTGAAAGTGTCGCTGTTAAAGCGAATGCAGCGTTTCCAACTAAAGGGAAAGTTAGCCCCTAGATATATCGGACCCTTCAAGATTCTGAACCGTCGAGGAGAAGTGTCTTATCAATTGGAACTACCTGAAGAAATGTCAGCCGTGCACAATGTGTTCCATATCTCATTACTTCGCAAGTTCCTCGAAGTTCTGGAGAAGACTGAAGTGTTCAAGGACATTGATCACCAGACCATAGAAATCAACGATGACCTGACCTATCCCGAAGTACCCATCCGTATTTTGGAAGAAGCTTTCAGAACTACCAAAACCCGAAGCATCAAGTTTCTCAAGATTCAATGGAGCAACCACACAGAAGAAGAAGCTACCTGGGAGTGTGAACATCACATCAGGACAGAGTTTCCCGATCTCTTCAAATCCTAGGTAATCTTTTTCATCCATTTTCAAATCTCGGGACGAGATTTTGTTTAAGGGGGGAAGGTTTGTAACATCCCAAAAATACTAAACATGGATCATCAAACTCTAATCATCAAAATTAGGGTTAACAAAAACTTTTCCAACTAAAAGTATGAAAGCATTCATATGTGTGTGTATTAAAATTTGGATTCTTTTGAATTGCCATGGTTCTGTGTTTCTTTGCTTGTAAAATGATTCTTAGGTGAAATAAACATCATCTAAATAATCCCCAAACTTTTCCCAAAGACAAACAACTCAAAATAAACAAATGAAGTGAATGGTCATTTTTGCCAAATTAACTCTCATGCCTACTTTGGCTATCTCTACTTTTCAAAACTCAACTGAAACATTTGTGGATCTTTGCACCCCTTGTTAGTACTCATAATAAGGTACCAAAGCCCACTTTGTGATCATCCAAAAACATTCAAATACTAAGTTTAAATGACAGTTTAAATTTGAATCTATCTCATATGGGAAGATCCCACTAATTCAAAAACCACTTAAACAAGCTCAATTTTCAAAACCCAAGCACCCACAGAATCCTCAACACATTCCTAGCACACCCACCAAAAATCTTTTCAAAATTCAAAACTCATGTTCTTGCGGCCATTTCATTAAACAGCTTGCAGATTCAAATCAACCAAATCAAAAACACTATAGTGTGCAGTGATTTTGGCCTAACTTGTTCCCTCTCTGGTTGCAACTAGCCTTAGTAGATCATCTTGCTCCTTTAACTAACCTATAGCACCACTGTAAGCTTGCCATTGCCATCAATGCTGAGCGGGCAGAGCCTCGCCATGTCACCCCAGTGTGGACAGCAAGCTAGAGGAAGAACTAGCTGTGCCAACCTTGTCTGGGAGGTAGCCCATGCCTCACCGCCCCCTCTCGACCAGCCCTAGCTAAAGTACAGAGGCAATAATGTAACATCCCTAAAATCATATTTTCAAAGTTTGCACATCATTCATGCATTCATACTCATTTTAGGATCATTTCCTCAAAAATCAGAAACTTGTGATCTATCATTTTATGTAAAGCAAGGCATTAGCCTTATTGCTACCTTATAAGAAGGAAAACCTTGTTTTGATCAGTAGAGAATTGATCCTAACATTTATTTATAACAAGAATCAAAAGTTTAAAACCATTTGTATGCCTATTACAAATAATCATTTAAGGCATGGTTTTAATTCTATTTTAATGGACCAAAGTGTTTGTGATCAAACAACAATGTTTTATACACAAATATATGCTTGAATCATTCTACAAAAATCTAGAGGAAGTTTGAATTCAAACTCATTCAAAAAGCATTTGAAAATGATTTTAGAAAATCAAATAAGAAATAGAAAAGGAGAAAAGAAATGGAAAAGGGCCGGCGCCACCATTCCATCCCAACAGCAGAAACAGCCCAAAGCTACCACCCGGTTACCCTTTCTTCTCTCTCACCCTTCGCCTCTCTGCACCGACGACCGCCATCGGCCTAAGCCAGTTCAGCATCTTCTTCCCCACCCCTGCGCGCGCAGACTCCATCGCCACCGCCGTTTCCTCCAGAAACGCCGCGTTGATTTCACGCTTAATTGGCATTGAACCACTGCGTAATTTTCTCGCCCCTCCTGGCTACTTAAACACGTCACCGCCGCGGTCATTTCCCCCACACAACACACTCTCCTCGCCACCAGGCTGCCAGTATTTCGAGTCACACCGCCGCTGCCCGACGAACTCCGGCGTGCGATTACGGTGAGCTCTGACCGCCCCTCTGCCTCTAGTTCAAACGAGCGTGACCCTCGTGTCCTTGTGCATATGATGACACCTCTGGCATGCTTGCCTGTGGCACATGAAGTCTACACTCAACATGCTTGCCTGTGGCACATGAAGATGAAGACTTCTATTTTATATTGTTAAGTTAAACTCTTGTACTAGCCTATGGCTATGGAGTAGTAAAAGACTATGTTATCTTTGGAATGACGATGTAATAATGACCTTTTTTTTGTGTACTTCATCTTAAAATATTGTAGTGACCTCGGATCAAGTAAGATCCTAAGTCCCTGTGAATAACATGCTAGTCCCTGGATCAATAGCTAGCACTCACAATCGATGAAATATCATGTAAAACACAAGTCTTTATTACATGAATCGAATAATCCAGAGTTTACATTATTACAAGTTTTATATAAATACAACTTGGAGTCCCATCAATGCCACAGGCAGGTTGAGTGAAGACCCGCGATCCTAGCGCACCTTTCAAAGATCTCCAAAATTCTGCACATGAAACGTGCAGCCAACAAGTTGGGTCAATACTTTGAATGTATTGGCAAATTACACCAAGGAAGGAAATACTAACTCTACATGCAAGGCTAGTTTAGGCTTTGGAGTTCATTTGCATAAAGCTAGTTTTCTTAAGTAGAGAGAAGAGAAGATTGTCCTACTTTGTAAATATTTGCTTAGATAAAATAAGGTCGAGTGGCACACGAGGATATTACGCACCAAGTGTCCAAACCACTAAACACTTGGATAATACGCACCAAGCGTCACTTGGATATTACACACCAAGTTCCCAAATTCCCACCCATTAGCGATATTACGCACGCCATGGGGTTTCAAAACTTTGTTTTAGAAAAGAGAGAGGAAGATCCTTCAGAGGCTCCATCCTTCAGATGCTCAATGTTGTTACATTTCCGTGAACACTACCGATCGATCAGATTGCAATACTCTCAAGAGTTTGTGCACTTTACCCACAATCCACGATCAAGTCCTTTAACAGACAAGACCATGGCGAGGCTTTCCCTTAGTAGCCCCTCTACCTTCCGGATCCAACCGTGCCAAGAACCTCCAAATGTTGGTACCCAGGTGAGGTTTTCCACTAAGTACTAGGCCAAGACAGAGCCCATAATGTATCGTGGTTGCACTGGAAGCTTCTGACTTCTGAAACATGGCAGAATTCTTTGATTCCTGGGTGGCCGTCCTCCACCAAAATATCACTCGTTGACCCGACAACCATTCCTCCCAGAAGAAAACTTAGTTTTATTTTGAAGTGGATTTGAGAAGAAAAGTTTGCTCTAGAGAGCCTTTATACTTAGAAAAATTCTTTGTCTTTCGAACCCCCCAACGGTACTTTGTATATATAGCATAGCAAGCAATACTTAGCAAAAACAGGGGTAACCTATTAGGAGGAAGAATCCTAAGTATAGAGCTACTCATGGCATACTACAAAATCATCGCACTTGCAAAATAATACTAAGGAAAAATTCTACTAGAACATCCTACACATGCATACTACAGAATTTTGAAGATCATATGCATAGAATCAAAACTGGGACAAAAGTTATGAACAAGTGGTGTAACTTGCCTTATGTTGATAATATGGGTGTTAGATTGTATTTCTGCGCAGCATTCGCACTCTCCGAACAATCTAATACGAGGACAAAGTAGTTCCAATCAAAACAATTGCAAACATAGCAAACACAACAAGGATGATCAAAAAGTGCATGATGGTTTAATAAGTCATAATGGTTGTAATTAGTTTTCTGAACAATACTACAACACATGATGCATGCAGGAGATCATTTAATGCAATAGGATATCTATTATTAATACTTGATTGCCAATCTAGGGGTTTTAATAGTTCTGTTGAACTTCTGTACTAATTGCCGTATTAAATTTGTATCTAAAGTGCACTGGATAGAGGGCATTAATACGAACCAGTAGCAATTGGATTCAACTTAATCAGAGTTATAAATCTTTTCTTATGATTTAAATAGTGTTTAATGGAGTTTAAATCATTTAAACAATTTCTGTTGTCTAAAATTCAAACTAAATACAGATCTGTAATCTACATGATAATGTGATTCCAGAGACATATTATTCATATTTTTCTGAGTTATAAATTATTTACTATGAATTTAATACTCTAAAAGTCCATTAAAACTATTTAAATCACTACAGAAATTTTACACTACAAAATTTGGATCTAACAGCATATTAATGTTTTATGTGAAATTATGAATCCATAGACACTTTATTTGTATTTTTAGGATCTACAGATAATTTACTATGATTTATTATGTCTAAAAAGCTCATTAAACCATTTAATTTATTACAGTAAATATGTACTGTAAAAGTTATATCTAATCTTGTATTATTGTTCTACACAATTTTATGAAACCAACCATATATTATTTATAATTTTTGGACATGTATTCAATTTTATATGAATTTTACAAGATTGGACATAATTCTGGCTATTTTAAATATTAAAATCAAATAACTCGCGCTGACTGGGCTCTGACCTGCTGACCTAGCAGATGACGAAGCGATGACGCAGCACGCTGACGAGGCGTGTGCCATGCGGCGCGATCCTAGTGGACGATACCTCTTCTTGGCTGGATCTAATCTAGACCACCAGATGGGAATCTGATGGTCCTGGATCGAAGCTCCCTGGGACTCACCGGAGATGACGTCACCGGCGGCGGAGCGTCTCGGAGGTGATGGCTGGCGACGTCCCCGTGGTCTTTGGTGATGGGAAAAAGGTCGACGAAGCCTCTGTGCTCTGTACTCCTCCTACCTCGGTGTAGATCGGTTCCCAGGCGTGGTCCCCGAGAGCTTGGGTGGGGCGCGACTTCGGTCCCGTGTGGGTCCCAGCTTGGGGTGGGAGGGGCGCGACAGTGAGACTCCGACGAGCAATTTCGGTAGCTCCGGTGTTCCTGCGAGAGGGAAAAGTGGGTGATAAAGTGTGGTACTACACGGGTATTAAATCCATAGGACAAAGGAGGGAAGGGGGCGACAGGGACATCGACCTCAAGCTCGGCCTCGAGCTTCGGTAATGGCGATGGCGTCGGGGTTCAAAATTGTCGTAGGTGGCTAGGGTTTCGAGAATTTTTCAAAGGAGAAAAGAGACGGCGGGGTCAGGGGATTTAAATAGACGGTTTGCGTGCGAGAGGGTCCGCGGGGTTCAACGATCCCGTCGCGAATTTGGGGGAGATTGGTTCTGGGAGTTCTTCCCGTTCACGACACGAGGAGGAAGATGACGGGCGGGCCCTGCATGTCAGAGAGAGAGGCGGGGGAAACGGGCTGGCTGGCGCGGCACTAACTAGGCAGTCATTGCTACTGCGCTGCTTCACATGGAGAGAAGGAGAGGGAGGAGAGAGTTGGTGGGTTGGGCTTGGCCCGGCAGGGGGCAAGATGAAAGAGGAAGGAGGGGGGCAAAGGGCTGGGGCAATTTAGTTGTTAGTTTCTCTTTTTTTGTATTTCTTTTTTATTGTTTTTTTCATTTCTGGTAATTCTTTTGTAGTTTTAGTTTTATAGCTCTAAATTGAGCAAACTCAAAATCTGTAGTTTTCTAAAATCAAACCGCACTCAATAAACCTAATAAAGATTGTTTTTGATCTAAATAAGAATATCACTATGCCATTATGCATATAAGTCATTATGTGACCATTTTGGAAAATGCAAAATAGGTTTAGGTTTTAAACTAAATGGAATGATTCCACTTTGATTTTAGGACACAGGGAAGGATATTTGTATCCACTCTATTACAAGAATATATTTTTCAATTAATATCTTAAAGCTTGATTTGAGGATAGGGTTATTAACTTTAGAAGGAGTTTTGAATTCTTGGTTTTCTTTGATATACCATGGTGTAATGCAACACAATGTTTTTGTTTTATACAAAAGCCTCAAAACACTTGGATAGTCATGCTAATCTTTTCTCATTTTTCTGTGTGACTTAGGAAAGTTTGATCAATCCTAAAATTTTCTTTTCATTTAAAGATTTTAACAAGATGAAACAATTCAAACACTTGCTAATTAATTTTTTTTTATTTTAACATTCCAAAAATTAGGATAATTTTGGGATGTTACAGACTACCACTCTTAAAAGAAATCTCGTCCCGAGATTAGGGAAGGCTAGAAAGAAAGAAAGGTTCGGGATCCATTAGGATGCTACCACCCTTAAAAGAAAATTGACTAGGTCACTTCTCGAGGATTCACTTAGCTCAGATTGGTTCTCCTTTAGTCTTTTATTGGCACAATGTCTCTAGCACATTCTAAACATCATGATTGATAGTTTCCGAGAAAGCACTTCTTAAACTAGCAAAACTCTCATGGTGTGCAAATAGGGAATGTTTACTTCATGGTGCCCATAATTCACGGTTGGGATTCATCCTTACCGTACATCCTATGCTTAGCAATGGATGCTTTTAGAAGGGTGTAACAATATACCATTCTAGGGTTTAGGCTCAACGTCGACTCTTTGCTAAGGTTGAAAAGGGCACTCAAGATTCACAAAGTCAATAGTACAAGAGCGAATAATAAGAGTAGTAGGAATGGTGATCAATCCATCCTGCACCCAATTCATTACCCTGTATGAGGATAGGTGAATCACGTTTTTCTATCACTCGGGCATTCTTACTTTCCTTGAAGAATGTTTCCATGGGCACGAACTAATTCTCTATGTATACTCCCATGTATTCAATCAACAAAGCTACTACTAAAACTAAGCTATTGATACTTCAACTTTCAGGTTGGGTAATCTACTACATAACATCATGTGCAACACTTCATACTTCCACATCCTTTTTTTCTATTAGGTGGAGCATTCCCTTCCTAAATTCATTGCGTTGTCAAACCTTCCACTTAACACATCATTATATCTCCAAGGGTTCAAGATAGGAAAGGATAGATTCTATAGGAAAGAAACGACTAAGAAAATAATCCTACCCATAACTATATGAAGCAATCAATGTCACAAACAAGGAAACAATCATAAGAACTCAACACACAAGCAAGCACCTATATAATAACATTACATGTGTATAAACTTAGTAGTATATAACCACAAAATAGTTTGAAAGCATTGGGAACAATACTAGAGTAAAATAGCGCAACATATACGCAATAAACAAAATCTGTCAAAACGGTATAGCAGACTTCACGAATTTTTTTGACCGACTTAACTCGTCATGAATTTTAGCCAATTTTTGTGCATGTACTACAGGTAATTACGCTCCAGATCCTAATTTTGTAGATTTTTCTGAGTTACCAATAAAATATGTAGAATCGCGCCGTACAACAGGTCAGGCAGAAAACTGCAGCAGTAATCCACGAATTTCAATCAATTCACACCATTAAAATAATTTTAAAACCACATGAAAGTTCCAGCAACTTTAGAGTTTCAAAACAACAGATCCTAAACAAGGCATCACACGATATGATTCAGTACAAACCAGCAAGCAACCTATATTGTCATACCACATAAGTTGGTAAAAACAATATGCTAACACGATAGCGATGATATCCTAAAGAGATAAAATATGGTGGTCCAGACCTAACCAAACTTGATGAGATGTTTATACTATTTGTTCTTTTACTTAGCTAACTCTCATATAGGTATCATAAGAATGGACAACTACAAATTTGAACAAGAAGAGGTTATAGAAAAGATAGACAAGAAATATAAGAACATCTAATAAGTATAAAATATGATAGTTCTCCTAATAGAGGTCTTCTATTGCTATTATCATCATTGTTTTTATCCTTTCCAGCTACATTCACATGTTTTGGACAATTATCAGCATAATGCCCAGGATTGTGACACTGGAAGCATAGGACTTTTGCTTAGATCCTTCCTCCTTTTTGGCAAGGACATCCCGTCTTGTGGTTCTTCATGCTCTACCTCAACATTTGGAAGCCTTGATCGTTTCCTTGAGCCAGTTTGGGGAAAATGGGCATTCCTTTCATATGTCGAGTATTGCGAAGTGGTGACTTTGGGTGCGGTGTCTAGAGCCTTGAATCCATCCCTTGTATTTGTCGTGTCCTCGCGGAGCTTCATGAGGTCTTGGCGCATTCCGTCTCTGACTTGTTGATTCAGTTGATGTACCACCGGGTAGAGGTGCATTGAGCAGGGTTGTGATTGGTCCCTTCGCACAGGAAGAATGTAACTTGAGAGGTGGGACATTCTTCTGATGGGTGCCTTCCTTCACAGTAGGGGCGCTGATCATGATGCTCCTTGGTGATATGCCCTATTTCTCCATAGATCGTGCAAGCTAAATGTTTTGGGACTTCAACATCTTGGATTTTTGGTATATGAGACGAGATTGAAGTAGAACCACTTTAAATTCTTCCTAAGATATCACCCCTTGATGATCATCAATGGTGTGTTGCATCTCCCACCAAGTTGGACCGTCGTCCTTTAGGAATTGGGTGGCATAATGAAGCATTCTGTTGACTTCAATGTTGGCATCCTTCATTCTTTCTTCAACCTGGAGCATCCACTTCTTTGCATCGGCGTGGCTCTTACGCTTGGTGGAGTTGAGTTCCTTGTCCTCCTTATTGATATGGTCCATCCGTTGAGTTGACCAAGGTTTAGAGTAGGGACGAATGGAGTATGTAAGAAGAAGAATAACCCATACAAGAAATTTTATTTAGAAAACAAGTTTTCATTAGCTAAGGTAATAAACCATACAAGATAGCAAACAATTTGTCGCACCTATATTTAGCGAAATCTTATTCGGGTTTGGTTCCTAATAGGTCACTTGGAATCTTCGAGGCTTCGAGTCTCCAAAAGTCCTCGTGCTCTTGATAGTCTTCATGTTCTTCATAATCTTCAATCTTTTGAGTTCTTTAGTTAATAATATTGACTTAAGGCCTTTGAAGTCTTTAATCTCGTAGCTTCAGTCTTGGAAAATCTTTCATGGAGGTCTTCAAGTCCCGACTTAATCGAAACATTGAGGTGATCTTCTTTGAAAAGGTAATCTTGAGAAAAGTTTCTTCTTGAAGTGTGTAGTGGTCATTTTCTAATGTTGAAAAGAAGAGACTTAAATTTTAAAACCCCAAAGGTAGATGATGAGAAGAATGAGAGTTTTATGAAATAACTTAGAAAATATTTGTCCTAAGGTTTTTCCATGTCTAGGGTTACGATCTACAGTCAACTTATGCTCTGATACCATCTATAGTGACCTCGGATCAAGTAAGATCCTAAGTCCCTGTGAATAACATGCTAGTCCCTGGATCAATAGCTAGCACTCACAGTCGATGAAATATCATGTAAAACACAAGTCTTTATTACATGAATCGAATAATCCAGAGTTTACATTATTACAACAGAAGCGATATAAATACAACTTGGAGTCCCATCAATGCCACAGGCAGGTTGAGTGAAGACCCGCGATCCTAGCACACATTTCAAAGATCTCCGAAATTCTGCACATGAAACGTGCAGCCAACAAGTTGATTCAATACTTTGAATGTATTGGCAAATTACACCAAGGAAGGAAAGACTAACTCTACATGCAAGGCTAGTTTAGGCTTTGGAGTTCATTTGCATAAAGCTAGTTTTCTTAAGCAGAGAGAAGAGAAGATTGTCCTACTTTGTAAACATTTGCTTAGATAAAATAAGGTCGAGTGGCACACGAGGATATTACGCACCAAGTGTCCAAACCACCAAACACTTGGATATTACGCACCAAGCGTCACTCGGATATTACACACCAAGTTCCCAAATTCCCACCCATTAGCGATATTACGCACGCCATGGGGTTTCAAAACTTTGTTTTAGAAAAGAGAGAGGAAGATCCTTCAGAGGCTCCATCCTTCAGATGCTCAATGTTGTTCTGTTTCCGTGAACACGGCTGATCGATCAGATTGCAATACTCTCAAGAGTTTGTGCACTTTACCCACAATCCACGATCAAGTCCTTTAACACACAATACCATGGCGAGGCTTTCCCTTAGTAGCCCCTCTACCTTCCGGATCCAACCGTGCCAATAACCTCCAAATGTTGGTACCCAGGTGAGGTTTCCCACTAAGTACTAGGCCAAGACAGAGCCCATAATGTATCGTGGTTGCACTGGAAGCTTCTGAATTCTGAAACATGGCAGACTTCCTTGATTCCTGGGCGGCCGTCCTCCACCAAAATCTCACTCGTTGACCCGACAACCATTCCGCCCAGAAGAAAACTTAGTTTTATTTTGAAGTGGATTTGAGAAGAAAAGTTTGCTCTAGAGAGCCTTTATACTTAGAAAAATTCTTTGTCTTTCTAACCCCCCAACGGTACTTTGTATATATAGCATAGCAAGCAATACTTAGCAAAAACAGGGGTAACCTATTAGGAGGAAGAATCCTAAGTATAGAGCTACTCATGGCATACTACAAAATCATCGCACTTGCAAAATAATACTAAGGAAAAATTCTACTAGAACATCCTACACATGCATACTATAGAATTTTGAAGATCACATGCATAGAATCAAAACTGGGACAAAAGTTATGAACAAGTGGTGTAACTTGCCTTATGTTGATAATATGGGTGTTAGATTGTATTTCTCCGCAGCATTCGCACTCTCCGAACAATCTAATACGAGGACAAATTAGTTCCAATCAAAACAATGCAAACATAGCAAACACAACAAGGATGATCAAAAACATGCATGATGGTTTAATAAGTCATAATGGTTGTAATTAATTCTCTGAACAATACTACAACACATGATGCATGCAGGAGATCATTTAATGCAATAGGATATCTATTATTAATACTTGATTGCCAATCTAGGGGTTTTAATAGTTCTGTTGAACTTCTGTACTAATTACCGTCTTAAATTTGTATCTAAAGTGTACTGGATAGAGGGCATTAATACGAACCAGTAGCAATTGGATTCAACTTAATCGGAGTTATAAATATTTTCTTATGATTTAAATAGTGTTTAATGGAGTTTAAATCATTTAAAAAATTTCTGTTGTCTAACATTCAAACTAAATACAGATCTGTAATCGACATGATAATGTGATTCCAGAGACATATTATTCATATTTTTCTGAGTTATAAATTATTTACTATGAATTTAATACTCTAAAAGTCCATTAAAACTATTTAAATCACTACAGCAATTTTACACTACAAAATTTGGATCTAATATCATATTAATGTTTTATGTGAAATTATGAATCCATAGACATTTTATTTGTATTTTTAGGATCTACAGATAATTTACTATGATTTATTATGTCTAAAAAGCTCATTAAACCATTTAATTTATTACAGTAAATATGTACTGTAAAAGTTATATCTAATCTTGTATTATTGTTCTACACAATTTTATGAAACCAACCATATATTATTTATAATTTTTGGACATGTATTCAATTTTATATGAATTTTACAAGATTGGACATAATTCTGGCTATTTTAAATATTAAAATCAAATAACTTCTATGTTGGGCTCGACCTGTGACTGGCAGATGATGAGCGATGACGCAGACTGACGAGGCGTGTGACGCAGCGATCCTAGTGGGCGATACCTCTTCGTGGCTGGATCTAATCTAGACCACCAGATGGGAATCCGATGGTCTGGATCGAAGCTCACAGGACTCACGGAGATGACGTCACCGGCGGGCGTCTCGGAGATGATGGTGGCGGCGTATGGGCCACGGCGGCGTCCGTGGTCTTTGGTGATGGGAAAAAGGTTGACGAGAAGCGCATGCTCTCTGTGGTACTCCTCCTACCCTCGGTGTAGATCGGTTCCCCCTGGCGTGGTCGTAGAGCTCGGCTAGAGCAGCGCGACTTCGGTGAGACTCCGACGAGCAATTTCGGCAGCTTGGGTGTTCCTGCGAGAGGGAAAAGTGGGTGAGAAAGTGCGGTACTGCACGGGTATTAAATACATAGGACAAAGGAGGGAAGGGGGCGACAGGGACGTCGACCTCAAGCTTCGGTAATGGCGATGGCGTCGGGGTTCAAAATCGTCGTAGGTGGCTAGGGTTTCGAGAATTTTTCAAAGGAGAAAAGAGACGGCGGGGTCAGGGGATTTAAATAGGCGTTTTGTGTGTGAGAGGGTCCGCGGGGTTCAACGATCCCGTCGCGAATTTGGGGGAGATTGGTTCTGGGAGTTCTTCCCGTTCACGACACGAGGAGGAAGATGACGGGCGGGCCCTGCATGTCAGAGAGAGAGGCGGGGGAAACGGGCTGGCTGGCGCGGCACTAACTGGGCAGCATTTACCTGCTGTCATGTGAATAGAAGGAGAGGGAGGAGAGAGTTGGTGGGTTGGGCTTGGCCGGGCGCCGCTGAAGGGGAAGGAGGGGGAGCAAAGGGCGCTGGTTAGGTTTAGTTGTTCTCTTTTTTTTTATTTCTTTTTTATTCTTTTTTTCATTTCTGGTAATTCTTTTGTAGTTTTAGTTTTATAGCTCTAAATTGAGCAAACTCAAAATCTGTATTTTTCTAAAATCAAACTGCACTCAATAAACCTAATAAAGATTGTTTTTGATCTAAATAAGAATATCACTATGCCATTATGCATATAAGTCATTATGTGACCATTTTGGAAAATGCAAAATAGGTTTAGGTTTTAAACTAAATGGAATGATTCCACTTTGATTTTAGGACACAGGGAAGGATATTTTTATCCACTCTATTACAAGAATATATTTTTCAATTAATATCTTAAAGCTTGATTTGAGGATAGGGTTATTAACTTTAGAAGGAGTTTTGAATTCTTGGTTTTCTTTGATATACCATGGTGTAATGCAACACAATGTTTTTGTTTTATACAAAAGCCTCAAACCACTTGGATAGTCATGCTAATCTTTTCTCATTTTTCTGTGTGACTTAGGAAAGTTTAATCAATCCTAAAATTTTCTTTTCATTTAAAGATTTTAACAAGATGAAACAATTCAAACACTTGCTAATTTTTATTTATTTATTTTAGCATTCCAAAAATTAGGATAATTTTGGGATTATACAGACTACCACCCTTAAAAGAAATCTCGTCCCGAGATATGGGAAGGCTAGAAAGAAAGAAAGGTTCGGGATCCATTAGGATGCTACCACCCTTAAAAGAAAATTGACTAGGTCACTTCTCGAGGATTCACTTAGCTCAGATTGGTTCTCCTTTAGACTTTTATTGGCACAATGTCTCTAGCACATTCTAAACATCATGATTGATAGTTTCCGAGAAAGCACTTCTTAAACTAGCAAAACTCTCATGGTGGGCAAATAGGGAATGTTTACTTCACGGTGCCAATAATTCACGGTTGGGATTCATCCTTACCGTACATCCTATGCTTAGCAATGGATGCTTTTAGAAGGGTGTAACAATATACCATTCTAGGGTTTAGGCTCAACGTCGACTCTCTGCTAAGGTTGAAAAGGGCACTCAAGATTCGCAAAGCCAACAGTACAAGAGCGAATAATAAGAGTAGTAGGAATGGTGATCAATCCATCCTGCACCCAATTCATTACCCTGTATGAGGATAGGTGACTCACGTTTTTCTATCACTCGGGCATTCTTACTTGCCTTGAAGAATGTTTCCATGGGCACGAACTAATGCTCTATGTATACTCCCATGTATTCAATCAACAAAGCTACTACTAAAACTAAGCTATCGATACTTCAACTTTCAGGTTGGGTAATCTACTACATAACATCATGTGCAACACTTCATACTTCCACATCCTTTTTTTTCTATTAGGTGGAGCATTCCCTTCCTAAATTCATTGTGTTGTCAAACCTTCCACTTAACACATCATTATATCTCCAAGGGTTCAAGATAGGAAAGGATAGATTCTATAGGAAAGAAACGACTAAGAAAATAATCCTACCCATAACTATATGAAGCAATCAATGTCACAAACAAGGAAACAATCATAAGAACTCAACACACAAGCAAGCACCTATATAATAACATTACATGTGTATAAACTTAGTAGTATATAACCACAAAATAGTTTGAAAGCATTGGGAACAATACTAGAGTAAAATAGAGCAACATATACGCAATAAACAAAATCTGTCAAAACGGTACAGCAGACTTCACGAATTTTTCTGACCGATTTAAACTCGTCACGAATTTTAGCCAATTTTTGTGCATGTACTACAGGTAATTATGCTCCAGATCCTATTTTTGTAGATTTTTCTGATTTACCAATAAAATATGTAAAATCTCGCGGTACAACAGGTCAGGCAGAAAACTGCAGCAGTAATCCACGAATTTCAATCAATTCACACCATTAAAATAATTTTAAAACCACACGAAAGTTCCAGCACCTTTAGAGTTTCAAAACAACAGATCCTAAACAAGGCATCACACGATATGATTCAGTACAAACCAGCAAGCAACCTATATTGTCATACCACATAAGTTGGTAAAAACAATATGCTAACACGATAGCGATGATATCCTAAAGAGATAAAATATGGTGGTCCAGACCTAACCAAACTTGATGAGATGTTTATACTATTTGTTCTTTTACTTAGCTAACTCTCATATAGGTATCATAAGAATGGACAACTACAAATTTGAACAAGAAGAGGTTATAGAAAAGATAGACAAGAAATATAAGAACATCTAATAAGTATAAAATATGATAGTTCTCCTAATAGAGGTCTTCTATTGCTATTATCATCATTGTTTTTATCCTTTCCAGCTACATTCACATGTTTTGGACGATTATCAGCATAATGCCCAGGATTGTGACACTGGAAGCATAGGACTTTTGCTTAGATCCTTCCTCCTTTTTGGCAAGGACATCCCGTCTTGTGGTTCTTCATGCTCTACCTCAACATTTGGAAGCCTTGATCGTTTCCTTGAGCCAGTTTGGGGAAAATGGGCATTCCATTCATATGTCGAGTATTGCAAAGTGATGACTTTGGGTGTGGTGTCTAGAGCCTTGAATCCATCCCTTGTATTTGTCGTGTCCTCACGGAGCTTCATGAGGTCTTGGCGCATTCCGTCTCTGACTTGTTGATTCAGTTGATGTACCACCGGGTAGAGGTGCATTGAGCGGGGTTGTGATTGGTCCCTTCGCACAGGAAGAATGTAACTTGAGAGGTGGGACATTCTTCTGATGGGTGCCTTCCTTCACAGTAGGGGCGCTGATCATGATGCTCCTTGGTGATATGCCCTATTTCTCCATAGATTGTGCAAGCTAAATGTTTTGGGACTTCAACATCTTGGATTTTTGGTATATGAGACGAGATTGAAGTAGAACCACTTTAAATTCTTCCTAAGATATCACCCCTTGATGATCATCAATGGTGTGTTGCATCTCCCACCAAGTTGGACCGTCGTCCTTTAGGAATTGGGTGGCATAATGAAGCATTCTGTTGACTTCAATGTTGGCATCCTTCATTCTTTCTTCAACCTGGAGCATCCACTTCTTTGCATCGGCGTGGCTCTTACGCTTGGTGGAGTTGAGTTCCTTGTCCTCCTTATTGATATGGTCCATCCGTCGAGTTGACCAAGGTTTAGAGTAGGAACGAATGGAGTATGTAAGAAGAAGAATAACCCATACATGAAATTTTATTTAGAAAACAGGTTTTCATTAGCTAATGTAATAAACCATACAAGATAGCAAACAATTTGTCGCACCTATATTTAGCGAAATCTTATTCGGGTTTGGTTCCTAATAGGTCACTTGGAATCTTCGAGGCTTCGAGTCTCCAAAAGTCCTCGTGCTCTTGATAGTCTTCATGTTCTTCATAATCTTCAATCTTTTGAGTTCTTTAGTTAATAATATTGACTTAAGGCCTTTGAAGTCTTTAATCTCATAGCTTCAGTCTTGGAAAATCTTTCATGGAGGTCTTCAAGTCCCGACTTAATCGAAACATTGAGATGATCTTCTTTGAAAAGGTAATCTTGAGAAAAGTTTGTTCTTGAAGTGTGTAGTGGTCATTTTCTAATGTTGAAAAGAAGAGACTTAAATTTTAAAACCCCAAAGGTAGATGATGAGAAGTATGAGAGTTTTCTGAAATAACTTAAAAAATATTTGTCCTAAGGTTTTTCCATGTCTAGGGTCACGATCTACAGTCAACTTATGCTCTGATACCATCTATAGTGACCTCGGATCAAGTAAGATCCTAAGTCCCTGTGAATAACATGCTAGTCCCTGGATCAATAGCTAGCACTCACAGTCGATGAAATATCATGTAAAACACAAGTATTTATTACATGAATCGAATAATCCAGAGTTTACATTATTACAACAGAAGCGATATAAATACAACTTGGAGTCCCATCAATGCCACAGGCAGGTTGAGTGAAGACCCGCGATCCTAGCACACATTTCAAAGATCTCCGAAATTCTGCACATGAAACGTGCAGCCAACAAGTTGGTTCAATACTTTGAATGTATTGGCAAATTACACCAAGGAAGGAAAGACTAACTCTACATGCAAGGCTAGTTTAGGCTTTGGACTTCATTTGCATAAAGCTAGTTTTCTTAAGCAGAGAGAAGAGAAGATTGTCCTACTTTGTAAACATTTGCTTAGATAAAATAAGGTCGAGTGGCACACGAGGATATTACGCACCAAGTGTCCAAACCACTAAACACTTGGATATTATGCACCAATCGTCACTTGGATATTACACACCAAGTTCCCAAATTCCCACCCATTAGCGATATTACGCACGCCATGGGGTTTCAAAACTTTGTTTTAGAAAAGAGAGAGGAAGATCCTTCAGAGTCTCCATCCTTCAGATGCTCAATGTTGTTCTGTTTCCGTGAACACGGCTGATCGATCAGATTGCAATACTCTCAAGAGTTTGTGCACTTTACCCACAATCCACGATCAAGTCCTTTAACACACAATACCATGGCGAGGCTTTCCCTTAGTAGCCCCTCTACCTTCCGGATCCAACCGTGCCAATAACCTCCAAATGTTGGTACCCAGCTGAGGTTTCCCACTAAGTACTAGGCCAAGACAGAGCCCATAATGTATCGTGGTTGCACTGGAAGCTTCTGAATTCTGAAACATGGCAGACTTCCTTGATTCTGGTAGTCCTCCACCAAAATCTCACTCGTTGACCCGACAACCATTCATGAGAAGAAAACTTAGTTTTATTTTGAAGTGGATTTGAGAAGAAAAGTTTGCTCTAGAGAGCCTTTATACTTAGAAAAATTCTTTGTCTTTCTAACCCCCCAACGGTACTTTGTATATATAGCATAGCAAGCAATACTTAGCAAAAACAGGGGTAACCTATTAGGAGGAAGAATCCTAAGTATAGAGCTACTCATGGCATACTACAAAATCATCGCACTTGCAAAATAATACTAAGGAAAAATTCTACTAGAACATCCTACACATGCATACTATAGAATTTTGAAGATCACATGCATAGAATCAAAACTGGGACAAAAGTTATGAACAAGTGGTGTAACTTGCCTTATGTTGATAATATGGGTGTTAGATTGTATTTCTCCGCAGCATTCGCACTCTCCGAACAATCTAATACGAGGACAAATTAGTTCCAATCAAAACAATGCAAACATAGCAAACACAACAAGGATGATCAAAAACATGCATGATGGTTTAATAAGTCATAATGGTTGTAATTAATTCTCTGAACAATACTACAACACATGATGCATGCAGGAGATCATTTAATGCAATAGGATATCTATTATTAATACTTGATTGCCAATCTAGGGGTTTTAATAGTTCTGTTGAACTTCTGTACTAATTACCGTCTTAAATTTGTATCTAAAGTGTACTGGATAGAGGGCATTAATACGAACCAGTAGCAATTGGATTCAACTTAATCGGAGTTATAAATATTTTCTTATGATTTAAATAGTGTTTAATGGAGTTTAAATCATTTGAACAATTTCTGTTGTCTAAAATTCAAACTAAATACAGATCTGTAATCTACATGATAATGTGATTTCAGAGACATATTATTCATATTTTTCTGAGTTATAAATTATTTACTATGAATTTAATACTCTAAAAGTCCATTAAAACTATTTAAATCACTACAGCAATTTTACACTGCAAAATTTGGATCTAACAGCATATTAATGTTTTATGTGAAATTATGAATCCATAGACACTTTATTTGTATTTTTAGGATCTACAGATAATTAACTATGATTTATTATGTCTAAAAAGCTCATTAAACCATTTAATTTATTACAGTAAATATGTACTGTAAAAGTTATATCTAATCTTGTATTATTGTTCTACACAATTTTATGAAACCAACCATATATTATTTATAATTTTTGGACATGTATTCAATTTTATATGAATTTTACAAGATTGGACATAATTCTGGCTATTTTAAATATTAAAATCAAATAACTCGCGCTGACTGGGCTCTGACCTGCTGACCTGGCAGATGACGAAGCGATGACGCAGCACGCTTACGAGGCGTGTGCCATGCGGCGCGATCCTAGTGGACGATACCTCATCGTGGCTGGATCTAATCTAGACCACCAGATGGGAATCCGATGGTCTTGGATTGAAGCTCCCTGGGACTCACCGGAGATGACGTCACCGGCGGCGGAGCGTCTCGGAGGTGATGGCTGGCGACGTCCCCGTGGTCTTTGGTGATGGGAAAAAGGTCGACGAGAAGCGCACTCTCTCTGTGGTACTCCTCCTACCCTCGGTGTAGATTGGTTCCCCCTGGCGTGGTCGCAGAGCTCAGCTGGAGCGGCGCGACTTCGATGAGACTCCGACGAGCAATTTCGGCAGCTCGGGTGTTCCTGCGAGAGGGAAAAGTGGGTGAGAAAGTGCGGTACTGCACGGGTATTAAATCCATAGGACAAAGGAGGGAAGGGGGCGACAGGGACGTCGACCTCAAGCTCGGCCTCGAGCTTCGGTAATGGCGATGGCGTCGGGGTTCAAAATCGTCGTAGGTGGCTAGGGTTTCGAGAATTTTTCAAAGGAGAAAAGAGACGGCGGGGTCAGGGGATTTAAATAGGCGTTTTGCGTGCGAGAGGGTCCGCGGGGTTCAACGATCCCGTCGCGAATATGGGGGAGATTGGTTCTGGGAGTTCTTCCCGTTCACGACACGAGTAGGAAGATGACGGGCGGGCCCTGCATGTCAGAGAGAGAGGGGGAACGGGCTGGTGCGGCACTAACTGGGCCGGCTGTTGTTGCTGGCAAGGCTGCTTGTATGGAGAGAAGGAGAGGGAGTAGAGAGTTGGTGGGTTGGGCCAAGCCTTGGCAGCGTAAATGGCGAGGAAGGAGGGGAGCAGGCTGGGCCGCTGGTTAGGTTTAGTTGTTCTCTTTTTTTTGTATTTCTTTTTATTCTTTTTTCATTTCTGGTAATTCTTTTGTAGTTTTAGTTCTATAGCTCTAAATTGAGCAAACTCAAAATCTGTATTTTTCTAAAACCAAACCGCACTCAATAAACCTAATAAAGATTGTTTTTGATCTAAATAAGAATATCACTATGCCATTATGCATATAAGTCATTATGTGACCATTTTGGAAAATGCAAAATAGGTTTAGGTTTTAAACTAAATGGAATGATTCCACTTTGATTTTAGGACACAAGGAAGGATATTTGTATCCACTCTATTACAAGAATATATTTTTCAATTAATATCTTAAAGCTTGATTTGAGGATAGGGTTATTAACTTTAGAAGGAGTTTTGAATTCTTGGTTTTCTTTGATATACCATGGTGTAATGCAACACAATGTTTTTGTTTTATACAAAAGCCTCAAACCACTTGGATAGTCATGCTAATCTTTTCTCATTTTTCTGTGTGACTTAGGAAAGTTTGATCAATCCTAAAATTTTCTTTTCATTTAAAGATTTTAACAAGATGAAACAATTCAAACACTTGCTTATTATTATTTTTTATTTTAACATTCCAAAAATTAGGATAATTTTGGGATGTTACAAATATGGATGCTAGCAATTGATCCAGGGACTAGCATTGCAATCATAGGGATCTTTACCTTTATAAAGGTGGGATCTTACAGATGGTATCAGAGCACTGTGTTTCCTGTAGGATTATGACCCTAGGATTGGATTAGAAACCACTAAGGAAAAAAATTCAACCATTTCCACACTTGTCTTTTTCTTCTCGTAAACTTTTCTAATCTTCTTTCTCATCTCTATTTGTAGGTGAACTCCATCAACGAAGCCGTGAGGAAGGGATCCCTCTTGACCATGACCTTGGAGTGTGAGACAGAATTCCCCAAGGCCCTCAAGGACCTCATGGTTGCCATGGGGATACATGTTGCAGCTGTGTACAAAGGATTCCCCGTGATGGATGAAGGAGTAGAGTACTGGTGGGTGCAACTTCACTTGTACAAAAACAAGGAAGACAACCACAAGGAATTAGGATTCTGCATGGTCACCAACTCAGTAATGCACACGACATTCTCTGACTCTGCAAGAAATGCAGCATGGAATGCTATCAGGGAACTTGGTGATAGACTTAAGTGCAGAATGCTCAACACTCAAAATGACCTTAGGGATGAAAAGAAGCATACCCAAGAGTTAGAGGCTACCAACCAACGTTTAAGAGAGTACATCATAGACTTAGCAATGGAGTCATGTGATCAAGATCGATAGATTGCCTCTAGGGATGCCCTGTTAGCCAACTTGGCAAGTGAGATGGGATTGTAATGTACTTCATTAGTTGGACCACCACACTTACCGTTTTATTTCCAAAAAATTTATCTAAGTTATGTTGAACCTTTGATGCTTGTAATGGATTTGTGTATGCCATGACTTGTGTGATTGTTGCCAAACATATGCTTGTGATACTTTGTCTTGTGATTTTTCCCTATTGATGTTGATTCTAAATTTTCTCTATCTTATAAAAAAATAGATGCCTGCTGTTATTATCAACACGACCGAAGAGTTCAAGGTAAATCGTTTTGGCACTTGTCTCATTGAGCTCACTAGCGTGCTCAACCTTCCGCTCCCTAGCATCATGAAGCTTCCCCTCACCAAGTTTGAGAGGAAGGACCTTTGGGGCTTCAGAGTCACTCATCCCGGACGCCAGATAGAGCCGACCACGGAGACCATCACCTTCAAGTTGATGCATGACGACAAGGAGAAGGGCTTAGATATAGTTATGCAAGAGTTACTTGGGTGTCTGGTAGGGAGACACTCCAGAGAGCTTAGAGGTCTTTACTTTTAGCCCTTCAGGAGACGCGACGAGGAGGGAGATGCTATTGAGTTCGAGGATGCTGCTAGAGAGACGGTGGAGCCGATTCATCTGTACCTTCAGGATCTAGAGGTTCTTATTAGGCACTTAGATACTGATAGGACCAACGTCATGCTTAGTAATGACGAGCTCCAGGTGCAGCTTCGTGAGAAGGACAAGCTCTTCGCGGAGCAAGACGAGATAGTCAAGGAAATGGAGGCCAGGTTTGAGAGCCAGGACAGGAAATTCAAGAGTCGGGAGAAGAGAATCCAAGACCGAAAAAAGAAGATCTGGGAGATGAAGGAAGAGCTGGAGGCCAAGGACTTCGAGCTCGAGCATCAGCAGGGAGTTATTGAGAGACTTTGCTCACAGAAGAGGGCTCTTAGGGCCAAGATAGAGGCCTTGACTACCAATGTCGAGGAATACAAGACCGCTATGGCGAATGCAGGTCTTACACTTGTTGATGTGGAGGTTGATGCAGAGGAGTAGTGATGACTACTCATTTATCTTTCATTTACCATACTTATGACTATTGAGTCGCAATGTGTCGGGGATATAACCCCAGGTACCCAGAGCTAGTGAGTCAAGTACATCAATAGAGCATTGATTTATTCAATTAGATACAAAAAGCATAAATAGAATAATTAAAAGAAGAAGGAAAACCGAAAATGGGCCGACTGAAGGCTAACTTGGCCCAGTTTAGGTTCCCCCAGGCCGAATTATTAGATAGTAGAGGAGGTAACCCGCAAATTCGGCCCAGGTCCCGAACTAAACAACACACAACAAGAAAGCTTCCCGGGTGGGCCGAAATGACTTTATTCGGCCCACCACAGGCCGATGAACCACGCCGCCAACCCCGCTTCATCGCACCAGGACTCCCGCCATCGTCCTCCACTTGCCGAGCGATCGCCAGCTCCAGTTCCTCGCTCCCTCGACCAACTCCCCCGGGTGGGCTAGATTCGGCCCACCGCGGGGAATCATCACCTTGGAACCAACGCACCTCGTCACCATCAACACGGGTGGGCTGGCACCACGGCCCACCACAGCACTGCTTCGTCGAGCATCACTTGGGCCGAAGCTGGGAGGCTCTGACCGGGCAGTCTACTTGCCGCTAGGGCTAGGCTGCAACTACTCTGGCTGGGCCCCGTCTGGGCCGAATCAGCAACTAACCCGGCTGGGCTTCACCATGCCGAATCACAAGATAAGCTCGGCTGGGCCCTTTTGACTCGGCCCAGGCCGGGCCCAATCAATCCACCAACAGGCCGAATCACACTACCTAAGGCCGAATTACATTGTTCTATACAAGATCTTATTCATTTCCAGATGTACCTTCAATATCCACGTCGACACGCCATCAATCCCGGAGAAGCACCACAAGAATCCTGTCAGTCTTGGGCACGTGCAATAGAGAATATGCCTTTGGCATCCAAGAATATGCTAAAGAATATGTCGTGGCATCTCCAAAGATGCCAAGGCATATGCTGAGCATCTAACAAGATGCTAGGAATATGCTGTCTGGATACCAATCGTGGGGAACAAGTTTTGTCCCCTAGGCTCCCCTTTATAAGGAGCACCAGGGGGATCGTTCTCAGGGAGGCCCCCGAAGGGCTCTTCCCCTCTCTGCTCAATAGGAGATCTTCTTCTTCCTCCTCCAATCTCACAGAGAGATCTAAATAGAGGCATAGGAGATACAGCTCAAGGAGCACGATTGTAGCCACAAGTATGGCAAGATTATAAGAGATTAGATGTAGAGAATGAGGTGTTATCTCCACTTGAGAGCCTCAATCCTATATGCATTGTATTTCTCTTTGTTAATACGAGTGCGGTCTTCATTGCATGATCCCTTCCCGGATTCCTCCACGTCCATCGGCCCCAACTTTAGCCTACCCATGGCATATGCCGTGATACCACCACGACATTTGGCGCCCACCGTGGGGCCCTTTAGTGGCATTGGTTCGGTTTCCATCCGGACGGGAGCATCTTCATCATCCTCGTCTTCATAGAGAACCTTTAGCTCCTCCAGGCGAACAGAGAACATAGAGAGCACCTTCAGCTCCTCCAGGCGAATAGAGAACAGAGAGGTAAGCGCAGGGGTCTCCAAGTCTGACTCAGCAAGGCAGGTAAGACTCAGCAAGAATGACTCAAACTATTCTCCAAGCTTACTATAAGTAACAGATAACTCAGCCACCAACATTCGACCCTTCACCCCGGGGAGAAAATAACTCAACCCGGGGACTAGCCAACGTATCCCTACAATCACCTTTAGATGGAGAAAAACTTATATAGGTTTGGGTATGTATTTGACTAGCTTATTGATGATTCTGATAGAAATTGAGTCAGTTTAGTTATGCTTTGGACTGACCTTTAACTCAGCTCACAAGCCAGCTTATTGATGATTCGGATAGAATTTGAGTCAGTATGTTTATGCTTTGGATTAACCTTTAACTCAGCTCGTCAGCTAGCTTATTGATGATTCGGATAGAATTTGAGTCAGCTTATTTATAATTTGGATAGAATTTGAGTCAGCTTATTTATAATTCAGATAGAATTTGAGTCAGCTTATTTATAATTCGGATAGAATTTGAGTCAGCTTATTTATGATTCGGATAGAAATTGAGTCAGTTTATTTATGCTTTGTATTAACCTTTAACTCAGCTCACCAGCCAGCTTATTGATGATTCGGATAGAAATTGAGTCAGTTTATTTATGCTGTGTATCAACCTTTAACTCAACTCACCAGCCAGCTTATTGATGATTCAGATATAATTTGAGTCAGTTTATTTATGCCTCGGATTAACCTTTAACTCAGCTCAGTAGCTTATCTCTAATTCGGACTAATATTTGATTCAGCTTGCCAGGGTATATTATAATTCGGATTTGTATTCTAGTTCAGCCTACTAGCTTATCTCAGATTTGGACTAAAGTTTGAATCAGCTCACCAGATGGCCAGGTTATGTTATGACTCAGATTGATATTGGATTATCTTGCCAGGTTATCCCATATCTCGGATGACTATTTGGCAGCATATCATATCTTGAATCTATATCTTAGATCTACATCTCGACTCACATATCTCAGTGATTAGCCCTATTATCATATCCCAAATCTTTATCTCGGATTCATATCTCAGATCCATATCAAAGGCAAGTTACCATCTTCTCATCATATCAAATTGTATCTTAGGAAACAGATGACTCGGATTTGAGTCAGATGACTCAGACTTAAGACATAAGTCAATTTTGAGTAAAGTAACTCGGATTTGAGTCATATACCTCGGATTTGAGTCATAAACCTCGGATTTGAGTCAGATGACTCAGACTTAAGTCATAAGTCAATTTTCAGTAAAGTAACTTGGATTTGAGTCATATACCTTGGATTTGAGTCATATACCTCGGATTTGAGTCATAAACCTCGGATTTGAGTCAGATGACTCAGACTGAAGACATAAGTCAATTTTGAGTAAAGTAACTCGGATTTGAGTCATATACCTCGGATTTGAGTCATAAACCTCGGATTTGAGTCAGATGACTCAGACTTAAGACATAAGTCAATTTTGAGTAAAGTAACTCGGATTTGAGTCATATACCTCGGATTTGAGTCATAAACCTCGGATTTGAGTCAGATGACTCAGACTTAAGACATAAGTCTATTTTGAGTAAAGTAACTCGGATTTGGAATCAGATGACTCGGATTTGAGTCACATCACTCGGATTTTGAGCCAGATAACTCAGATTCGAGACATAAGTCAAATATGAGTAAAGTAACTCGGATTTCAGTAATATAACTCTGATTTTGAGCTAGATAACTCAGATTCGAGACATAAGTGAAATATGAGTAAAGTAACTCGGATTTGGAATCAGATGACTCGGATTTGAGTCATATAACTCGTATTTTGAGCCAAATAACTCAGATTCAAAACATAAATCAAATATGACTAAAGTAACTCGGATTTGAGTCATATAACTCGGATTTTGAGCCAGATAACTCAGATTCGAGACATAAGTCAAATATGAGTAAAGTAGCTCGGATTTGGAATCAGATGACTCGGATTTGAGTCATATAACTCGTATTTTGAGCCAGATAACTCAGATTCGAAACATAAATCAAATATGAGTAAAGTAACTCGGATTTGAGTCATATAACTTGGATTTTGAGCCAGATAACATAGATTCGAGACAGAAGTCAAATATGAGTCAAGTAACTCGGATTTGGAATCAGATGACTCGGATTTGAGTCATATAACTCGGATTTTGAGCCAGATAACTTAGATTCGAAACATAAGTCAAATATGAGTAAAGTAACTCGGATTTGAGTCATATAACTCGGATTTTGAGCCAGATAACTCAGATTCGAGACATAAGTCAGATATGAGTAAAATAACTCGGATTTGGAAACAGATGACTCGGATTGAAACTTACCAAAAGAGGTTAAGAGACCAGTGCCCAAGAAGGCTAGAAGTCAAAAAACTTGCCCAAAAGGGTTATGACCAGTGCCCAAGAAGGCCAGAAGACAAAAACTTATTCAAAAGGGTTATGACCAATGCCCAAGAAGGCCAGAAGTCAAAAACTTACCCAAAAGGGTTATGACCAGTGCCCAAGAAGGCCAGAAGTCAAAAACTTACCCAAAAGGGTTATGACCAGTGCCCAAGAAGGCCAGAAGTCAAAAAACTTACTCAAAAGGGTTATGACCAGTGCCCGAGAGGCCAAAAGTCAAAAAACTTACTCAAAAGAGTTATGACCAGTGTCCAAGAAGGCCAGAAGTCAAAAACTTACCCAAAAGGGAAGGCCAGAAGTCAAAAAACTTAATCAAAAGGGTTATGACCAGTGCCCAAGAAGGCCAGAAGTCAAAAAACTTACTCAAAAGGGTTAAGACCAATGCCCAAGAAGGTCGGAAGTCAAAAACTTGCCCAAAAAGGTTATAAGACCAGTGCCCATGAAGGCCAGAAGTCATGTCTTACCAAAAAGGGTTAAAAGACCAGTGCATGTAAAGCCTAGGTATCACGAACTTACCCAAAGGAGATATGAGACAAAGAAATATATGACGAGGAAATACAACTCTAGGAATATTTTAATATAAAGTCTATGAGCGACTCTACGAATCCCACATAGACTCGGGGACTAATGTGGGGGATATAACCCCCAGGTACCCCAGAGTTAGTGAGTCAAGTACATTAATAGAGCATTGAGTTATTCAATTAGATCCAAAATGCATAAATAGAATAAGTAAAAGAAGAAGGAAACTCGAAACTGGGCCGACTGAAGGCTAAATCGGCCCAGTTTAGGTTCCCCCAGGCCGAATTATTAGATAGTAGAAGAGGTAACCTGCAAATTCGCCTCAGGTCCCGAACTAAACAGCACACAGCAAGCAAGCTTCCCGGGTGGGCCGAAATGACTTTATTCGGCCCACCACAGGGCGACGAACCACGCCGCCAAACCCGCTTCATCGCGCCAGGACTCCCGCCATCGTCCTCCACTTGCCCAGCGATCACCAGCTCCAGTTCCTCGCTCCCTCGACCAACTCCCCCGGGTGGGCTAGATTCGGCCCACCGCGGGGAATCATCACCTCGGAACCAACGCACCTCGTCACCATCAACCCGGGTGGGCTGGCACCACGGCCCACCGCAGCACTGCTTCGTCGAGCATCACTTGGGCCGAAGCTGGGAGGCTCTGACCGGGCAGTCTACTTGCCGCCAAGGCTAGGTCAAGAATAACAACCGGCTGGGCTTCACCATGCCGAATCACAAGATAAGCTCGGCTGGGCCCTTTTGACTCTGCCCTAGGCCGGGCCCAATCAATCCACCACCAGGCCGAATCACACTACCTAAGGCCGAATTACATTGTTCTATACAAGATCTTATTCATTTCCAGATGTACCTTCAATATCCACCTCTCCACGCCATCAAGCCCGGAGAAGCACCACAAGAATCATGTCAGTCTTGGGCACATGCAATAGCGAATATGCCTTTGGAATCCAAGAATATGCTAAAGAATATGCCATGGCATCTCCAAAGATGCCAAGGCATATGCTGAGCATCTAACAAGATGCTAGGAATATGCTGTCTGGATACCAATCGTGGGGAACAAGTTTTGTCCCCTGGGCTCCCCTTTATAAGGAGCACCATGGGGATCGTTCTCGGGGAGGCTCCCGAAGGGATCTTCCCCTCTCTGCTCAATAGGAGCTCTTCTTCTTCCTCCTCCAATCTCATAGAGAGATCTAAATAGAGGCATAGGAGATACAGCTCAAGGAGCACGATTGTAGCCACAAGTATGGCAAGATTATAAGAGATTAGATGTAGAGAATGATGTGTTATCTCCACTTGAGAGCCTCAATCCTATATACATTGTATTTCTCTTTGTTCATACGAGTGTGGTCTTCACTGCATCATCCCTCCCTGGATTCCTCCACGTCCATCGGCCCCAACTTTATCCTACCCATGGCATATGTCGTGATACCACCACGACACAATGACCATCCAACATGTGGTTGGCTTGCTATGGCGTGTTTATTTTTACAAACTTCTTGTTTACATCGTTTGAACTTTAAGTTATTTTGATGCTTGTTTTGGTGATTGTCTATGTGATGTATTGTGCATGTTAAGCATCTATGGGTATCTAATTCTTATCCTTATGAAAACCACAGATGCCTCCTCGACGTGCCAACCCCAACCCAAACAACAATGTCACCCCCGAGATGCAGCAGCTGATGATAGCACATGCACAACTGATCCAGATGATGACCACTTTTATGCAGAATCAGAATAACAACAACAACAATAAAAACAACAACAACAACAATCCAAACAATCGACCATGATTTGACATGCTCACCAGATTCCTAAGACTGAGGCCTGCAAAGTTCTCAGGAACTACTGATCCCATGGTGGCCAATGATTGGCTACATTCGGTGAACAAGGATTTGGTAACTGTCGGCTGCACCGACAAGGAGAAGGTCAGGTTGCAACACATCTGTTGGAAGGACCAGCAGCTACTTGGTGGGATAATTTCCAGATCACCACTCCCATTGATTATGTAACTTGGGCTATCTTTGAGGATGGTTTCCGCATAGCTCACATCTCATCCAAAGTGATGAGTTTGAAGAAGAAGGAGATCCATAACCTGAAACAACGTCACCGCAGCGTGGCTGAATATATGGAGGAGTTCAACAATCTGGCGCATTATGCACCGGATGAAGTTGATACCGATGCCAAGAGGAAGGAGAAATTCCTGGAAGGACTGAATGATGAACTGAATTTGCAGCTATCGGTTGCCTATGTCCCAACCTACCAATCACTTTGTGACAAGGCTACCATCTTGGAGAACAAGATGAAACAGGTTGATAGCAGAAAGAGGAAGCACAACTCTGACAAGCACAGCTCGGGATCGTCTCACAAGCGTTCCCATCATGATGATAGTGGGAGTTCTGGATCCCACAAACATGGAAAATACAACAACCACCACAGCCACAACCGCCATCATGACAACAATCATCACCGTAGTCATGATAATGACAAGTACAAGAAACACAAGAGTGGACACAAGAGTCACCACAGTGGAGGTGGAAGTGGAAGTGGCAGTCAGCCTGCAAAGAGAGATATCAGTAAGGTTGAATGATTCAAGTGTAAGAAGCTAGGGCATTATGCAAATGAGTGCCCAGAGAAGAAAGTTGAAGGAGCCACCAAGCCCAACCCTTTACAGAAGGTACAAGTAAACCACATCAATGTGGAAGAAATTTATGAGGAACCTGATGCTGTGGCTGGTAAGTTCAAACTCAATTCTGTTCCAGCACTTGTTCTTTTTGATACTGGCGCATCGCATTCATTCATATCAAGAGCATTTGTTGGTAGAAATTAACTTTCAGTTGAAACTATTGGGTGTCCTATAAAAGTAAGTTCTCCTGGTGGAGAAATGATAGTGAACTCAGGATGTCATGACCTAGTCATAGAGTTTGGGAAGTATAAGTTTCCCGTTAACTTGATAATTCTAAATTCCCATGGATTTGATGTCATTTTGGGAATGGACTGGATGACTAAGTACAAGGGAGTGCTAGATTGTGCCAATCATACTGTCACACTCACAACCCTGGATAATAAAAGGATTAGATTCAAGATTAACTTTGAATCAAAAGGGAGTAAGCTAAATTCTCTTAAGGGGGTTAGCATAGACAGTGTACCAATTGTGAGTGAATATCCGGATGTGTTTCTGGAAGAATTGCCGGGAATGTCACCAGATAGAGATGTGGAGTTTCTGATTGACTTGATGCCAGGATCAGGACCAATAGCAAAGAGACCTTACAAGATGTCAGTTGATGAGTTGAAGGAACTCAAGAAACAACTTGGAGAACAGTTGCAGAAAGGATTTATTCAACCAAGTTCTTCATCTTGGGGAGCACCAGTCTTGTTTGTAGAAAAGAAAGATAGAAGTCAAAGGTTATGCATCGATTATCGTTCACTCAATGAGGTGACTATCAAGAACAAATATCCTTTGCCCAGAATCAATGACTTGTTTGATCAGTTAGAAGGAGCCTATGTGTTCTCAAAGATTGATCTCCGGTCAGGTTATTTTCAGCTTAAGATAAGAGAGCAAGACATACCTAAGACAACTTTCACCACTAGGTATGGATTGTATGAGTACACAGTGATGCCATTTGGTTTGACCACTTCACCAGCTTACTTTATGAATATGATGAACAAGGTGTTCATGGAGTTCCTTGACAAGTTTGTTGTTGTTTTCATCAATGAAATTTTGATCTACTCCAAGAGCAAAGAAGATCATGAAGGACATTTGCGACTGATACTTGAGAAGCTTAGAGAGCATAAGCTGTATGCCAAATTCAGCAAGTGTGAATTCTGGTTGAATGAAGTTGGATTTCTTGGACACGTTGTGTCAGGAGATGGTGTAGCAGTTGATCCGCAAAAGTGTCAGCTGTAACTGAATGGGAATCTCCTAAGTCGGTGAAGGAAGTTCGTAGTTTCCTTGGCTTGGCAGGATACTACAGAAGGTTCATTGAGAATTTCTCCAAGGTAGCTAAGCCAATGACGGAGTTACTAAAGAAAGACAAGAAATTTGCTTGGACTGAAGTATGTGAACTCAGTTTCCAAGAATTGAAGAAGAGACTAGTGACAGCACCAGTCTTATGTCTGCCAGATTTGGAGAAAGATTTCCAAGTTTATTGTGATGCATCTCATCATGGATTAGGTGCAGTTCTGATGCAAGAAGGGAAAGTTGTGGCTTATGCCTCGAGACAACTCAAAACTCATGAAGTAAATTACCCTACTCATGATTTGGAGTTAGCCTCTTGTTGTCCATGCACTTAAAACATGGAGACATTATCTTTTGGGAAAGCGATGTGAAGTGTTCATAGATCACAAAAGTTTGAAGTATATCTTCACTCAGAAAGAAATCAACATGACAAAGAAGATGTCTAGAACTCATCAAGGACTATGACTTGAGTTTGCAATACCATCCCGGTAAAGCAAATGTTGTAGCGGATGCACTAAAACGTAAGGTATTTGTGAATGGCCTTACTAAGGGAGAATTGCCAGATGATCTGTGTGCCCAATTTAGAGACCTCAGATTAGAGATTGTGCCTGAAGTACATCTCATGTCATTGGATGTTCAACCCACCTTGTTATGGAAATAGAAGACAGATCATCTTCCATATAGAAGAGATAAAGGAAGCCCAAAAGACGGACAAAATCAAGGAAGCCCAAAAGACGGACAAGGAAATAGAAGAGATAAAGGAAAAGATTGGTAAGGGAAAAGCAAAAGGATTCCATGAAGACGAACAGGGTACTTTATGGTATGGAAAACGTATCTGCGTTCCGCAAGATCCGGAGCTTTGGAAACTGATTCTACAGGAAGCACACAACTCACCATATTCCATTCATCCAGGTAACACCAAAATGTACATGGATATGAAGGAAAGATTTTGGTGGAATAATCTCAAGAAGGACATCGCCGAACATATTGCTTTGTGTGATGTATGTAGTAGAGTGAAAGCGGAACATCAGAAACCAGCAGGATTGTTACAACCACTACCTATTCCTGATTGGAAGTGGGACAAGATTGGCATGGATTTCATCACTGGATTGCCAAGGACCAGGTTAGGATATGATTCTATTTGGGTAGTAGTGGATCGCCTAACTAAAGTGGCTCATTTCATACCCGTGAAGACAACCTATACAAGTGCTAAGTTGGCCAAGATCTATATGAATAGGATTGTGTGTCTACATGAAGTACCCAAGAGTATTGTGTCTGATAGGGGAACTCAATTCACTTCTCATTTTTGGAGGCAACTGCATGAATCATTGGGAACGAGATTCGAATTCAGTACCGCTTTTCATCCCCAGACTGATGGACAGACAGAAAGGACCAACCAGATTTTAGAGGATATGTTGAGGGCATGTACCCTAGACTATGGAGATAGTTGGGATGAAAGTCTGCCTTACATAGAATTATCTTATAACAACAGCTATCAAGCTAGTATTGATATGGCACCTTTTGAGTTTCTCTATGGGAGAAAGTGTACTACCCCATTACTATGGAATGGTGTAGGAGAAAGAAATTTTTTTGGGCCAGAACTAATCAAAGAGGCTGAAGAGAAAGTCAAGCTAGTAAAGGACAGATTGAAGATAGCACAGTACCGACAGAAGAGCAACACATATCCTAAGCATAGAGAAGTCACCTATGAGGTGGTGATAGGGCTTATCTTAGAGTGTCACCACTTCGTGGAGTGAAGAGATTCAGAGTCAAAGTAAAATTGGCCCCAAGATATGTTGGACCATTCAAGATTCTGAGTCGTAAAGGAGAAGTAGCTTATGAGATTGAATTTCCAGAATCATTGTCTGCCATTCACAATGTGTTTCATGTGAGTCAGCTAAAGAAATGCCATCCAGAGATGGAAGAGACTTCTTTGAAGGATACCATACCTTTGGAGGAGGTCCAATTGGAAAGTGATCTCACTTATGAGGAGAAACCTATCAAGATTCTTGAGACTGCAGAAAGGGTTACACGGACAAAGACTATCAAATTTTGCAAACTTCAGTGGAACCATCATTCCGAAGAAGAGGCAACATGGGAAAGAGAAGATGACCTTCGGAAAGACCACCCTCACCTATTTGCTAGCCAATCCGAATCTCGAGGGCGAGATTCACCTTAAGGGGGTTAGATTTGTAACATCCCTAAAATCATATTTTCAAAGTTTGCACATCATTCATGCATTCATACTCATTTTAGGATCATTTCCTCAAAAATTAGAAACTTAAGTTTGCACATCATTCATGCATTCATACTCAATTTAGGATCATTTCCTCAAAAATTAGAAACTTGTGATCTATCATTTTATGTAAAGCAAGGCATTAGCCTTATTGCACCTTATAAGAAGGAAAACCTTGTTTTGATCAGTAGAGAATTGATTCTAAGATTTATTGATATTTTCTAAATCTTGTTCAAAGTTTCAAACAAGAATCAAAAGTTTAAAACCATTTGTATGCCTATAACAAATAATCATTTAAGGCATGGTTTTAATTCTATTTTAATGGACCAAAGTGTTTGTGATCAAACAACAATGTTTTATACACAAATATATGCTTGAATCATTCTACAAAAATCCATAGGAAGTTTGAATTCAAAGTCATTCATGTAACATCCCAAAAATCATGTTTCAAAACTCATGCATATCAATGATCATGTAGGGTTTCATTTCAAAAAATCAATTCAAAAACAGGAGCATATGAGCTCATTAGTTTATGTGATCAGCATTAAATCAAATGCTACTCTCCAATGAGAGATTGTTGTTCATGAATCAAACCTTGATACTCTCAGATTGTTTTGTTTGCTTGCTATTTGCTTAAACCAAAAATTTGCAAAACAAAAGTGAATTTAAAACCATTTCCAAAACTTAATCAAATCTAGTGCCATATCACTATTTATTTTGTTTGATCAATAGGACCAAGCTAATACAGAGATTCCATATGTATTTACACTCAGAATTATGATTGTTACACTCTGCAAAAAACCCAGAACAAATTTGAATTCATTTGGCATTTGAATTTGTTTGAAAATGGTTTCGGAAAATCAAAACATAAATAGAAAATGAATTAAGAAAAGGAAAAAGGCCGGCGCCAGTTATTTAGCCCAACAGAGAAACCAGCCCACTAAGCCCACCCGGGTTTCCCCTTCTCTCTCTCACTCGCAGACAAACCAACTGAGTCACTGACCGCTTGGGCCCATTCCCCCTTTCTTTCTCTCGCTGGCAAGTCTACCCTGCGACCACGTCATCGTCGTCCCCAATCAACGCGCGGCCGAGGCGCTCCGCCGTTACCTCGCCGCAGTCACTGCCTGCGTAATTGCCATTGATGCAGCGCGTAATCGCCGCCCCCCTCCTGGATATTTAACCCCCTCTACACCGCGAGCATTTCCCCTCACTCAATTTCCTCTCCACGCCACCAGGCTGCCCGTAGTCTTGCCCACACCGCCGCTCCGCGACCTCGTGCGATTCCGGTAAGACCCCGTCGCCCCTTGCCGTCTAAGTTTGCCAGACTGATCACAGCATCCATGCGCATCTTCTCATCCTATTGGTGCATGCTAGGACCGTCTGAAGACTCGCCAACGACGATGACCGCAAGTTCTCGATGCTTTCTTCCTCTCCGGTGATCGATTGTGGTAAGCACTGAGCGCCCCTTGACCCCTCTCGCATACGATCAGGTTCTCCTTGTCCTTGCACAACTACTGATGCCTCTGGTTGGTACTAGGAAGGCCCAGAGCGTTGGCAACCACTTCGTCTGCAACCACCCGACGCCGTGCACGACTCCGACGAGCTCCAGCGACCGCCTCTGCGCGCCCCTTCACCAACGAAACCCACCTTGAGCATCAGCAGCACACGACGAGCACGGTAAGCCCCTTCTCCCTCTTCCGCGCGACCTAGAACGCCGGCAGCAACTCTGACAGAGACGCCGCCGCCAGTCGCCGCTGCTAGCGCCGCCAGAGTTTGGTCGCTTGATCGCGAACCATTGGATCTAGATCCGACGGGCTAGATAGATCACTTAAGCGAAGGGGTACGAATAGATCTGGGCCGTGCAGATTAAGTTAGATCTAACGGCTCATGTGTGTGATCCTGAGTGAAGCGGTATCAACCAATAGGAGCACGCCGCGTGGCTAGGATTTGAATTTAAAAAACTGGATTAGATCTATTAGATATTAAAACTTGTTTAATTCATAACTTTTGATTCCCACGTCCAAATTTGATGAATTTTATATCAATGGAATCAGGAGAGAAAGCCCTTTCCATATATGCAATGTGTTTAATGTTTTGTTTCTGTTAAAATGGTTATTTTTACAGAAACATGTGTAGGCCTATTTGGTGTATATTAATTATTTGAGAAATGTATTAGTGTTCAAATAAAGATTGTTTGGCAAGTTTTGAACTTGATTATGAACTAGTATTGTGCACTTGTCTTGCTGAGTTTAGAAAATCATCATATATCATATTTCATGCATCCATATATTTTTGGTTGTATTTATTTTGTATGTGATTTGGTGCTATCATTTTATGTGTAGATTTTGGTGCAAATAGTGATTGTGATTGTGAGGATTGTAGCTACTCTCCAAACTACCAAGGAAAGTGGTGCTTCATGATTTTATCCTATGTTTTTCAAATATGCATTAGAAATATTTTGCTAGACTTGCATAGATAAATTTTGGTCTTTATATGCTATGCTTGGGAAATCCTAGTAGATGTAGAATTGCTAGAAATTTCTAAGTTAAGATGTTTATCTATGCCATGCTTAGCCTAGATAATAGCAACCAAGGGTGGTGAAATATTCATGCTATGATAAAATATTTCTAAGTATTTGGACTATGTTTTTGCTTAATAAAACAACTAAGTGAATGAATCACCTGGGTGGAATGGTTATGAATGGTTTATGTTGAGTGGTTACATAAGGCCCATTTCTATGGTTTACCTTGTGTATCTCACTTGTGGAAAGCCACCCAGGAACAAAGGGATTTGAGAGGCCAAATGTTAAGAAGCTTCTAGTGCAGCCACTTGGCAATATGGGCTCTGCCTGGATCACATAGGTTGCAATAACTTAGCCATTTGGACAGTTGGTGGTAGTGAGATGATAGGTTGGAACGCGTCCATTTTTTCTAAGGGAAGGCTTCTGAAAGGTACTGTCTTGGTGAAAATCAAGTCTTGTGGGGAAAATGCACAACCTATGCAGATGGAAGAATCTAAGTACTTAGCCATGTCCCTGGTATTGGACAACTTGAGCATCAAGACATGGAAGCTATCAAGAATCTCCTCATCCCAATTTCTAAGTAAAACTTGTGGTTGAACAAGGGTGAAGGACCCCAATGTCTATTGGTGGTTCCTTGGGAAAAGTTTTTGACAAAGAAAAACTTAGTGTTTTCAACTGATAGGCAAAACCTATTTTGAGCAAAGCAAGCGTAAGCTACACTTAGCCAAAATGCATATAGTATATAGTCCACCAATATTCTACTAAGGTATCACTTGCCGATACTATTCCAATGTATTGACCCACTGTGGCTGTAACTTGTGATGTTGCAGGTTATTCTGATGATGATTAGGAGTCATGAGTCTACACTCAACATGCTTTCCTGTGGCACATTAAGATGAAGACTTATTTATCTTATTACTTATTTAAAACTCTTGTACTAGGCCTGTGGCCATGGAGTTGTAAAAGACTATGTTTGTCTCTGGAATGACTGTAGTAATGACCTTTGTTTATGTGTACTTCATCTTAAACTGTGGATGCTAGCATTGATCCAGGGACTAGCATTACAATCACAGAGATCCTTTTCCTTTATAAAGGAGGGATCTTACAATTCAAAAAGCATTTGAAAATGATTTCAGAAAATCAAATAAGAAATAGAAAAGGAGAAAAGAAATGGAAAAGGGCCTGCGCCACCATTCCAGCCCAACAGCAGAAACAGCCCAAAAGCCAGCCCACCCGGGTTCCCCTCTTTTCTCTCTCTCACCCGCACCCACTCTGCCCACTGACACTGCCACTGGGCCCAAGCCAGGTCAGCATCTTCTTCCCCACCCCCACGCGCGCAGACTCCGTCGCCACCGCCGTTTCCTCCAGAAACGCCGTGTTGATTTCGTGCTTAATTGGCATTGAACCACTGCGTAATTCTCTCGCCCCTCCTGGGTTCTTAAACACCTCGCCGCCGCGGTCATTTCCCCCCACACAGCACACTCTCCTCGCCACCAGGCTGCCAGTATTTTGAGTCACACCGTCGCTGCCCGACGAACTCCGGCGTGCGATTACGGTGAGCTCCGACCGCCCCTCTGCCTCTAGTTCAAACGAGCTTGACCCTCGTGTCCTTGTGCATCTACTGACACCTATGGTTTGCCTGCTTGTGACCCAGGTCATCATCCCTGTTCACGCCCACAAACGCCAGAGCCGCCGCTCGACTCCGACGAACGATTTAGGTAAAATCCGAGCTCCCCTTGCCTTCTCCTTGATATTGTCGTGTTCGCCATAATCTTGCGCACCTCCTAACATATCTGGTTCGTTCTATTGCGATCCAGAGCCTCGGCAACAACCCCGCCTGCAAGAACTTGACGCCGCCAACAACTCCGACGAGCTCCAGCGACCTCTGCAGCACGCCCCCGCCCACGCCAATGACACCTTGAGCACCGTCGTGTTCATGCGAGTATGGTAAGCCACTACCTAGCCCCTAGCCCCCTCTGGAATCACCGGAGCATCGTCGGCAGAAATGTCGCCGCCGCTAGCACCCATTGGCACCGCCAGTCTTTGGTCGTTTGCGTCGTAGCCGTTAGATCTAGATCTGATGCTCAGGATTAGATCACTTAAGTGAACCGGTATGCGTAGATCTGGCCGTGCGCTACCACTTAAATCCAATGGCTCTTGTTGATCGATCCACATGAAACGGTATCGGCAAATCAGAAAGCGCCGCGTGTCTGTGTTTTAAATTTTAAATCTGGAATTAGATCTATTAGTTGTTCAAACTTGCAAAATTCATAACTTTCGATCCACACGTTCAAATTTTGCAAATTTTATATCATTGGAATCAGGAGAAAGAATTCTATCCAATTATGCACTTTGTTTAATAAATTGCATCTATAAAATGGGTTGTTTTGTAGAGACATTTCTAAGATTATTTTGTATATAAAAATGGTTTGGAAAATGTTCTAAGGGCCAAATTAATTTTATTTAGTGTATAATTGTTTTTTGTATGATTCAGCACTGTTTCACTTGTCTTGTTTGATTTAGAAAAATCATCACATGGCATTTGCATGCATTCATATATTTTTGCCTGTATATTTTTGATATGTGAATTTGGTGCTATCATTTTATGTGTAGATTTTGGTGCTAATAGTGATTGTGGTTGTGAAGATTGTTGCTACTCCCCCAACTACCAAGGAAAGTGGTTCTTCATATTTTGTCCCAATATTTTGACTATGCATTAGAAATATTTTGTATAGGTCTTGCATGAGTATTTTTTGCTAAGTATCTATATGACATGTTTAGGAAACCCTAGTAGTTGTAGAATTGTTAGAATTTTCTCTAAGTTAAGATACTTTCTATTGCCATGCTTAGCCTAGCTAGTAGCAACCAAGGGTGGATTATATATACATGGTATGTAAAAATATTGCTAAGTCTTTGACTTATGGTTTTGCTTAATAAAACAACTAAGTGAATGAAACACCTAGGTGGAATGGTAATTGCTTGGTGGTTTTTGGTTGAGTGGTTACACAAGGCCCATTTCTATGGTTTACCTTGTGTATCTCACTTATGGATTGCCACCCAGGAACAAAATGATCTGAGATGCAAAATGTTAAGAAGCTTCTAGTGCAGCCACATGGCATTATGGGCTCTGTCTGGATCATATAGGTTGCAATAACTTAGCCATTTGGACAGTTGGTGGTAGTGGGATGATAGGTTGGAACGCGTCCATTTGGTCTAAGGGAAGGCTTCTGAAAGGTCCTGTCTTGATGAAAATCAAGTCTTGTGTGGAAAGTGCACCACCTCTGCAGATGGAAGAAACTAAGTACTTAGTCGTGTCCCCGGTAATGGACAACTTGAGCATCAAGACATGGAAGCTATAAAGAATCTCCTCATCCCAATTTTCTAAGTTAAAACTTGTGGTTAAACAAGGGTGAAGGTTCACCAATTTCTATTGGTGGTTCCTTGGGAAAGTTTTTGCCAAACAAAAACTTAGTGTTTTCAACTGATAGGCAAAACCTATTTTCAGCAAAGCAAGCCTAAGCTACACTTAGCCAAATTCATGTAGTAACTAGATGCTAATATTTTACTAAGGGATCACTTGCTAATACTATTCCAATGTATTGACCCATTGTGGCTGTAACTTGTGATGTTGCAGGTTACTCTGATGATGATTAGGGGTTATGAGTCTACACTCAACATGCTTGCCTGTGGCACATGAAGATGAAGACTTCTATTTTATATTGTTAAGTTAAACTCTTGTACTAGACTATGGCTATGGAGTTGTAAAAGACTATGTTATCTCTGGAATGACGATGTAATAATGACCTTTGTTTCTGTGTACTTCATCTTAAACTGTGGATGCTAGCAATTGATCCAGGGACTAGCATTGAAATCATAGGGATCTTTACCTTTATAAAGGTGGGATCTTACAAAGAACCGCCAGGAGCGCCGTGCCCGCACCACTGTCGACCATGCCGACGCGCACCACCGTGCACGCACCTTTCCCACTCAACCCGACCACCTCGAGTCCTTGCCGCCCGCCAGCATGCACCCCACCATCCCAGGAGACCACTAGACATGATCGTTTCATCGCCCGTACCCTGTAGCCACCACACACCGTGGAGTTCGCCGCCTTTGCCACGCAGAGCACCGCACGTTCCCGACCGATTGCCACCGCCCCTAAGCTCGCATTCAATTCTTATAGCATCGCCAGGAGACCGCCCGTCGATCGCCAACCTCAGCCATGCCTCTAGCCGCCCGTAGCCGTGTCGCCATCGTCGCCTACCCATCCCTTTCGGTCTCGCCGTCGAGCCTATAAAATGAGGCGACCCCCAGCCGATTGAAGCACACCATTCCACTCCCCTCACCTCACTGATCATTCCACCCTCTCGCCGGAGCACGAGGAGCAGAAACTCGCCGGAGTTGCGCCGGAGCAGGCCGCCTCTGGAGAAGAAGGGAGCCGTTGATTTCGACCACCCCTGGAGCTGCCTCGACCGTCCCTGAGCTCGCTGTCGACCACTCGTTCGTTTGCCCGCCTCGCCATCATCGCTGGAGCCCTGGTATGCCCCCTATGCACCCCCACTAAGCCGCTAGGGTTCGAGCTCGCCGGTGACATGTTCATCGTCGACGACGACCCTCAGCCGTTGATCGTCCTTTTAATCCAACGAACCACACCGCCCCGTACCGCTTCGCGTGTTATGAGCCACTGACTAGTGGAACCCCCCTATCAGCTGAGCCCCGCGCTGCGGAGTCACACTAGGCCAGCCCATTAACCTTTCCCGTGCAGCCCAATCGTTTGAATTTAGATTTTTCTATTTTAATTCAAACTCAGTCATGTACCTAGTTTCAAAAATCAACCCAGCTCGAGTTAATGAACCAAATTGCATTAAGCCAATTTTGTTAGAAAGGTACTGAAATGCTTAATCCAAGACCGTTGGATTCAAATCATTTGGATCTGTAGATCAACCTTGGTAAAAATATCAAGTCAGAATCTTTTCGGCATTCAAACATTTTTCAAAATTCAACCATAATAGCTTTTGAGTTGATTCCAACTCTCAAAATCCACATTTGATCATACCTTTCAGAATATATAAAAACATATGGATTTACTTACAGAAATAATGTTCAAGTAATGATAGAATGCCACATAGGCATTTCTAGTCACTTTAATTATTTAAAATAAAAAAGATTAAACCTTATTAAATTGTGACACCACTTTAAATCACATTATCATGTACTGAAATTTGTGGTGATGACATGTGTCAACATGATCCCATGTTTGGTTTGGAGAATATTAAATCTTAAGTAGTTTTTCAATGAGTAGAAATTACTTTTCTAAAAATAAAATAAATAATACCAAAGCTTTAATCTTGTAATGCTAGTGATGATACTAGATCATCTATAGTACCCCTTTGTGTGATGATTGAAAATAGTTAAGTATTGTTTGGTGATTGTGTACCTCGTATTTATTTATAGACGCTAGTACTGACCAAGGATACAAGGAGGAAGGAGGATACTACGAGGAAGAAGCCGAGGAGAACTTCAATCACTGCTCTGCACAAGGCAAGCTAACACTTGCAACTTAGCGAGTTTATACCGCTATCTTAGCAAGCCAAACCATGCAAGTTTTACTTGCAAGCTTATACCACTTGATAAACCCTCCTAGTTTTACTTGCAAGCTTTATACTTTATTTCTTTATCAAAGCTTTCCCTTAGAGTTTACTTAAGTGACTTGTAGATTCTAGGAAGATAATTGAAGGTTGCATAAAGAGCATTAAATTTGGCCTAAGCTAGATAATCTTGATGTCATCCTAAGGCATGAGATTGAACTCAATTAATCTCCACTTCTTTACCACCCCTCATTAGTACTTACCACCATTTGTAGATGCTAGTTCTAAGCATAAAACTTGATCAACTTTAGATGGGAATACTTGGTGAAAATGGCTATGAAAACCTTAGAATGATGTTTTGACATGTGTTTCCGAACACCAGATGATTTTGATGATGAAAATGTTGAGGCATGGGCCTTAGCCCCTTTATAAAACTGAGGGTTGTCTGGATGCGATACCATTCCAATTTTACCGTACAACCACAATACCCGAAAATTGGGTAGGGCTTGACTGGAAATTTATATACCTTAGTATGGGTTCCCTCACGGCCAGGGTCTGAGCTGAGCCTACCATGTGAAGATTGTCCACCTGTGCAGTACCCAAGATGACAGTTGATCATGGTTGGGAGGCCACACTCACAGGAGAGGTGCCTATACTAGGGCGTGTAATTGAAAGGTTAGGATTGATTATCCGCATACTGAGTATGGTGAATTCAGGATTTGTTCTTGACGGATGTATCGAATGTTATGGTGAAAGTGTACAATCGCTGCAGAGTGTCAAACTATTCGAATAGCCGCGTCCGCGGTTATGGACAGTTGGAGTGGCCATACTGTTCCCCCGTCATATGTTTTCAAAATGACTTGTGAAATGAATGGAGACTTTGACTTGACCACAACAGAGTTGTGATATGAAATTCATGCTCCCACTTAGGTGTTATAAAACTTCAACTAGTTTTCTTCCTTCTGAACTTAGTAGAGGTAAATCTGGCTTTTTGCAAAACAACCCTAGAGCTTAGTATCCTACTACTAAAAAACCCCTGAACTTGTTAGTATTAGTTTGCGAGTACTTAAAGAGTACTCATGGATTTGTCCCTGGCTATTGCCGTGGACAGACTATGAAGAAGAGTACCAAGATGATGGACCGCACGAAGTTAACGACAACTAGGATCATCTCCCATCGTCAGCATTGCCTGTGACCCCGAAGATGGAGCTTCGCCTACACTACCTTTATTATTACGTTATTCCGCTGCTTGAGTTGTATTAAGAACTGTATCATGAGATCCTTATTTGTGTAAGACCTTATGTATGGTTTGTAATGGATTATGTACTGTGATATCCAAATCTGTTATGTCTCGCAAAAATGGTAATCCTGGGATTGCGATGTATGGCATAACAGGCATCTAGGATTAAAAATCCGGGTGTTGACAGCTTGCAACCACACCTAGTTCGGATATGAACTCCTTCATCCAAACCACTTCCTGAGCCGCTTCCGAAGCAGCAATATATTCAGCCTCCGTTGTTGATCCCGCCACCACAGGTTGTGTGGAACTCCTCCAACTAACCGCTCCGCCATTCATGAGAAATACGTATCCGGATTGAGACTTAGAGTCATCCGGGTCGGTGTCAAAGCTTGCGTGCACATAACACTTAGCGACAAGCTCTTCTTCACCTCCGTACACAAGAAACATATCCTTAGTTCTTCGTAAGTACTTAAGGATATTCGTGACCGCTATCCAGTGTTCCGAACCTGGATCCGATTGGTACCTACTAGTCAAACTAATAGCATGTGACACCCCCGGTCTTGTACATAGCATGGCGTATATTATAGAGCCTATGGTTGAAGCATAGGGGACTTTGTCCATTATCTCTCTTTCTTCCGCCGTAGCCGGACTTTGAGTCTTACTCAATGTCTTGCCTTGCAACATAGGTAAGAACCCCTTCTTACTTCCATCCATTTTAAACTTCTTTAAAATCTTATCAAGGTATGTACTTTGCGATAGCCCTATTAGGCTCCTAGATCTATCTCTATAGATCTTTATGCCTAATATGTATGACGCTTCACCTAGGTCCTTCATTGAAAATTTGCTATTTAGATAACTTTTAACACTGTTTAAAAGATATATATATATGTCACATCCCAAGATTTTCCAAATCTTGTAATGTGAAAAATAAATAAACAAATATATAATTGTTGAAATTTAGGGTGAGAAGAAACTTTTTGATTCCAATTGGAAATATCAAAATCTATTTTGATCAAATAAAATCCTAAAGGGATTTAAAAAGATAATAAACAATAAAGTTAAAATAGTTGGAATCACTATTTTTTGGATCTTTAAATAAAAAGATATGGTTTTATAAAGCAAAGGTAGAATTATAAATAAGGATTATTTTATAGATCCAAATTAAATCTTGGCCAAGCTTTTGAAATAAAATATTTCTATTTGATAAAAAGAGTAAAGGTTTATTGAAATAAAATAATGAGGATTTATTAATATCCATTTTTATTAAAGTAAAGGTTTTTCCATTTTAAATAAACACTAAAACTTGTTAATTTATTTTAATTAAGATTTCCAAGTGTTTTAGTTTTCAAATGAAACCTACTGAAATGATTTTGATATTATTTAGATTTCAAAAAGAGTTTTAAAATAAATTAAAACCTATTTGAATTAAAAACTAGGTCTATTTATTTAATTATTAATAGATCCTAAAAGAATAAAAGTATTATTCTATTTTGGACTTTGAAATATGTTGATAAATAGAATAAAAATTCACCCAAAGTTTAGTGGTGATTTGAATTCAAATGGAGATTGAAAAATATTATCAAATCTTATTTAATTAATACTAGAGCCTATTTTAAATAATTAAAATACCCTAAAAAGAATAAATAAATTATTCTAAATTTGACTTTGGAATGTGTTATTAATCAGTATATGAATCTACACAAATTTTGGTTGAGGTTTAAATTGATTTGTTGCTTGAATTATTTGTTTGAAAATCAAATCAGAATATTCAAACAGAAAAAGGAAAAACATTTGGTATAAAAAAAATGGAAGGAACAGCCCAGTTAAGCTTAAGAAGGAGCCCAAAGAGCCCAACTAACCCCTCTCCCCTGAAACGTTTTCCTCACCGAAGACAGAACCCGCTCAGTCACCGACGCGTAGGCCCCATTCCTTCACTCTCTCTCTCGCTGACGTCTTGACCCCACGCCACATCATCAGCTTCCTCACCCCGCTGACCCCGCCCTCACTCCGCCGGCCGTTGCAGTCGATTAAAGCTCGGCTTAATTCACGTTAACGCCGCAGTAAAACCACCCCGCGACCATGCCTTCTTAGTAGCCTGCGTCCCCTCTCTCTTTCCCCCCAGTCGTCGCCCCACCGAAGCCCCCAGACTGTCCCCAATCCCCCCTGCACCGCCCTCTGCTAAGTCGGACTCCGACGTCAATTCCGTCCATTCGCCATCTCCCCTCTCCCCCTCGACCACACACGCATGCTCCACGGACCCTGGCGCACCTCCCAGTGGCCTCAGCTCGGCCGCGCTCGCCCCAGAGCATCGGCAAGGACGATCACTGCCCGCCGCCGTTGTCTGCTACCTCTCCGGCGAGTCCTCCTGGTAAAAATAGACCGCCCCTTTCCCCCTCTTGGATGCTCACATGATCGCGACTTCCATACGAACCTAACGGTGCCCTTTATCTGCCTTAGTATGCCGTATATCGTCGCCCCCGTCGACGAACAGACGAGCCCGAGGTGCAGCTCAACTTCGGCGAGGAATCCACGCCACCACCGTGCGCCCCTTGCCTTCTCGCGAGCACGACGAGCATCAGCGACACCACACGAACCTGGTGAGCCATTCCCCTACCTCCCTTGCTTCCTGTAATCACCGCGACGCCGTAGCCAGAGCCAGCGCCGCCACTCGTTGGAAAGCGTGCTGTACACCGTTCGATCACGATCTAGTGGCTAGGAAAAAACTAACCCGAAGGGGTAAGCAGTGCCTCTGAGCCGTGCGATTTCACTTAGATCCAACGGCTCGCATCTGTCGATCCGAGCGAAATGGTACCGACGAATAGAATCGTGACGCGTGGCCTGTGTTTGTTTTAAAAACCAGAAACTTCTCTATTAGACGTTCCAATTTGAAAAATCTATAACTTTCAAACCACACGTCCAAAATTTGCAAATTTTATATCAATGAAATCATCAAGACAAGTACTTTATGAACATGCACTTTGTTTAGTAAAATGCTTCTGTTAAATTGATTGTTTTTGCAGAAACTTGTGCATGCATGTTTAGAATATAAAAATTGTTCTAAAATGATTTTTGAGATAAAACCTTTGGCAAATGGTTTGTTTTGAACCTACTGACCATATAAATCAATAGGTGGTTTCAAAAATGTATTTGGTGAAGCAAAGGAATAATTCCTTGATTTAAACCATTTCTAGTCAAATAAAAATGTTGATTATGGTTTAAAAATGATTTTGGAGGAAAACCTTTGAGAAATGTTTTGATTTAAACTCTCTGACCCTAAACACCAAGTTTTATGGTTTGAAAGTGTGTTTGGTGAACTATATAAAGATTATTACTTTGCTAAAAGCATTTTCAACCACATAAAATAATGATTTGGTTTAAAAATGGATTATAGGTAAAATCTTTTGCAAATAGTTTTGCCACTTTATGAAATGACCAATAAGTGTTTTAGAATGTTTATAACCTATTATAAACCACTTTTGTAAATAAAACAAAGTTTGTCATGCTTGCATGCAATGTTTTGATTCTATTATTTTATGTGATGTTTGCTTGAATGGTAGATTGATATTGTGCCTTGCTTGATTGAATTGTAGTGATTTGAAGAGTGTGATCATTGCAAAGACAAGGAGTGAACTATTATTCTCTACCAAAAAGGCAAGTGATGCTTCATACTTTGTCCCATTATTTTCACTATGCATTAGTGATATTTCCAATGTAGGACTTGCATGGAATTTTTGCTAAGCATAAACTATGCCATGGGAAATCCTAGTAGATGAAACCTTAGTGGAAATTTCCTCAGTTAAGATTCCTACTACTATCATGCTTAGCTTAGCTAGTAGAAAACAAGGGTGGATTATATTTCATGCTATAGAATATTTCTAAGTCAAGGACTTGTGTTTTGTTTAATAAAACAACTAAGTGAATGAATCACCTGGGTGGAATGGAAGGAATGGTTTGTGTTGAGTGGTTCAAAAGTCCCATTTCTATGGTTTACCTTGTGTATCTCACTTGTGGATGGCCACCCAGGAACAAAGAGATTTGAGATGTCAAATGTTGAGAAGCTTCAAGTGCAGTCACTTGGCATTATGGGCTCTACCTGGATCATATAGGTTGCAATAACTTAGACAAATGGACAGTTGGTGGTAGGGGAATGATAGGTTGGAACGCGTCCATTCTGGTCTAATGGAAGGCTTCTGAAAGATCTTGTCTTGGTAAAACCAAGTCTTGTGGGGAAAGTGCACCACCTTTGCAGAGTGTAAAATCTAAGTACTTAGCCATGTCCCTGGCAAAGGACAATTTGAGCATCAAGACATGGAAGCTATCAAGAATCTCCTCATCCCAATTTCTCAGTTAAAAACTTGTGGTTGAACAAGGGTTGAAGGATCACCAATTTTTATTGGAAGATGCCTTGGGTATTTTTGTCAAGCAAAAACTTAGTGTTTTCAAATGATAAGGGAAAACTATTTTTGAGCAAAGCAAGCCTAAGCTCCACTTAGCCAAATGCATATAGATGATAGACTCCACTATACTACCATAGTATCACTTGCCAATACAATTCAAGTGTATTGACCCTTGTGGCTGTAACTTATTATGTTGCAGGTTTGTTTGATGTTAGAGAAGTTTATTGATTTAGGATTACAAGTCCTCAACCAGCATGTGTGCCTATGGCACTTTGAAGATGAAGGACCCCATGGTATTGTTATATTCTGCTGCATTGTAATGAGATATCCAAATGAGCTATGTAAGATGTAATAAATTATTTTATTCCTGGTTATAAAGTTGTATTATGACCTTTGTTTCTTGATATTACATCTTAACTGTGGATGCTAGCTATTGATCCAGGGACTAGCATTGTAAACATAGGGATATCTACCTTATTAAAGGTTGGGAACCTTACAGATGGTATCAGAGCATTGTGTTGCCTGTAGGATTGTAACCCTAGGATTGGACAAAAACTCCTTAGAAAATAGGAGTTGTATTTGTTCCAAAACTTATTTACAAACAATCTTGTAAACTCTTTCCTCAACCATTTTGGTTTTGATTCTACATCTCTTCTATTTCAAACTTGATGGACAAAGCCTACCCCATGGCCAAAGACTTCACCATGTGCAAAGGACTTCATCAACTCTAATGACTTCAACATCTTCAAGTGATTTCAACCTTATTCTCAACAAGGACTTCAACCTTGGATATCAGTAAGGACTACAAGTGAGACAAGAAATGTTGCTCAAGACTTGAAGACTAAGGGAATACAACTTATAAGGAACCATCATCACTTTGAAGTTTTGTGACCAAGATTCAAGAAATTCTCCAAGGGTACAAAGATCTTGTTCATGAAGAATCAACTAAGAAGGATGGAAAGATCTCAAGTGGACCATATAGTTGGACCACCATATTTAGATCAAACCAAATTCACCAACTTATGTGGTGTAACAGAATATTTTATTGCTTAAAGATGTGCTTGAAACTTGTTTTTTGAGTGGAATGTTTGTTTGTGATTGCTTGCACATTGCTTGAGTGAATTGTGATGTGTGTGATTAGAATTATTCCCTTAGAAATATTTTGACATTCTAATCCCAATCCAACCCAAACAGATGACTTCTCCAAGAAACTCCAACATCAAGGTTAGTGACATCAACAACCAAGAGATGCACATGAGAGAACAACTACTAGCAAACCAAACCCAGTTGAACCAAGTGACAACTCAGTTTTTAGCCAACAACAATGGATTAAACCCAACCATACAAAAGTTTTTGGAAATTCAACATGGGAGACAACCTTTCCCAAGGATTTTGTGACAACAAGGATGTCAAGGATGATAATTTAGAAGGAACCCAGGCTTGCAATGTTTGTGGAAACAAGGATCACACTTCCAAGGAGCATGAAGATCAATGCCCCAATTGTGAAGAGAAACATCCAACCAATCAATTCCTCACATCTCAAGCTACTTGTTTCCTATGTGAAGGATATAATCATGTCCCTATCCAATGCCCCATCTATTCCATAGTTCAACAAAGGAAACAAGGTGGAGTGCATCAACAGTTTGTAAACCCTCATGAAGGAACAACTTCTACCAAGAAGGATGAAGGCAAAGTCAAAACTATACACCATAAGGCCAAATCCAAAATGATCACAAAGTGTTGCTACTCTTGTGAAGAAGAAGGTCATATCTCTAGTAACTGCCCCAAGAAGAGAGAAAGATTTCCCACCTTTGTGGTGAAGTATGAAGAGCATGAACTAGAAGAACTCCTAGCTTTGGAGAGACCCAAGAAGAAGAAGAAATGCCCCAACCCTAGCAAGAAGGATATTACCCAAGCGCAATGTTACACTTGTAAAGAGATGGGACACTATGCCAATGAATGCCCAGAAAAGAAGAAGAACCAAGCAAATAAACAAGAGGCAATGGTACCAAAGGAAAAGAAAGATATCAGCCAAGTGATGTGTTTCAATTGCAAAGAACCAGGACATTATGCAAGCAATTGTCCAGAAAAGATGAAGCACAAGATAAACAAGCCTATGAAGGATCTAAGCCTGGTCACATGTTTCAAGTGTGGAAACAAAGGACACAATGCAGATGTTTGCCCAGAGAGGTTTCAACAAGATTCCAAGCAAGCCAAGAAGTAATCTAGGTGGAAAATTTTTAAGGGTGGTAGTACCCTAGTTGCTTTGAGCCAACTTGTAACCATAGCCTTCCCAAATCTCGGGACGAGATTTATTTTAAGGGTGGCAGCCTGTCACATCCCAAGATTTTCCAAATCTTGTAATGTGAAAAATAAATAAACAAAATATATAATTGTTGAAATGTAGGGTGAGAAGAAACTTTTTGATTCCAATTGGAAATATCAAAACCTATTTTGATCAAATAAAATCCTAAAGGGATTTAAAAAGATAAATAAATAATAAAGTTAAAATAGTTGGAATCACTATTTTTTGGATCTTTAAATAAAAAGATATGGTTTTATAAAGCAAAGGTAGAATTATAAATAAGGATTATTTTATAGAGCCAAATTAAATCTTGGCCAAGCTTTTGAAATAAAATATTTCTATTTGACAAAAAGAGTAAAGGTTTATTTAAATAAAATAATGAGGATTTATTAATATCCATTTTTATTAAAGTAAAGGTTTTTCCATTTTAAATAAACACTAAAACTTGTTAATTTATTTTAATTAAGATTTCCAAGTGTTTTAGTTTTCAAATGAAACCTACTGAAATGATTTTGATATTATTTAGATTTCAAAAAGAGTTTTAAAATAAATTAAAACCTATTTGAATTAAAAACTATGGTCTATTTATTTAATTATTAATACATCCTAAAAGAATAAAAGTATTATTCTATTTTGGACTTTGAAATATGTTGATAAACAGAATAAAAATTCACCCAAAGTTTAGTGGTGATTTGAATTCAAATGGAGATTGAAAAATATTATCAAATCTTATTTAATTAATACTAGAGCCTATTTTAAATAATTAAAATACCCTAAAAAGAATAAATAAATTATTCTAAATTTGACTTTGGAATGTGTTATTAATCAGTATATGAATCTACACAAATTTTGGTTGAGGTTTAAATTGATTTGTTGCTTGAATTATTTGTTTGAAAATCAAATCAGAATATTCAAACAGAAAAAGGAAAAACATTTGGTATAAAAAAATGAAAGGAACAGCCCAGCCCAGCAGCCCAACTAACCCCTCTCCCCCGAAACGTTTTCCTCACCGAAGACAGAACCCGCTCAGTTACCGACGCGTAGGCCCTAATCCTTCACTCTCTCTCTCGCTGACGTCTCGACCCCACGCCACATCATCATCTTCCTCACCCTGCTGACCCCGCCCCTCACTCCGCCGGCCGTTGCAGTCGATTAAAGCTCGGCTTAATTCGCGTTAATGCCGCAGTAAAACCACCCCGCGACCATGCCTTCTTAGTCGCTTGCGTCCCCTCTCTCTTTCCCCCTAGTCGTCGCCCCACCGGAGCCCCCAGGCTGTCCCCAATTCCCCTAGCACCGCCCTCTGCTCCGTCGGACTCCGACGTTAATTCCGGCCACTTGCCATCGCCCCTCGCCCCCTCGACCACACACGCGTGCTCCACGGACCCTGGCGCACCTCCCAGTGGCCTCAGCTCAGCCGCGCTCGCCCCAGAGCGTCGGCAAGGACGATCACTGCCCGCCTCCATCGTTTGCTACCTCTCCGGCGAGTCCTCCTGGTAAAAATAGACCGCCCCTTTCCCCCTCTTGGATGCTCACATGATCGCGACTTCCATACGAACCTAACGGTGCCCTTTATCTGCCTTAGCATGCCGTATATCGTCGCCCCCATCGACGAACAGACGAGCCCGAGGTGCAACTCAACTCCGGCAAGGAATCCACGCCACCACCATGCGACCCTTGCCTTCTCGCGAGCACGATGGGCATCAGCAACACCACGCGAACCTGGTGAGCCATTCCCCTATCTCCCTTGCTTCCCAATCACCATGACGCACGTAGGCCAAGAGGCTTGCCGCCTTGGCCGCCGCCGCCGCTCTTTGCAAGCGTCTTTGCATACCGTTCGATCACGATCTAGTGGCTAGGAAAGAAACTAACCCGAAGGGGTAAGCAGTGCCTCCGAGCCATGCGATGTCACTTAGATCCAACGGCTCGCATCTATCGATCCGAGCGAAACGGTGCCGACAAATAGAATCGTGACGCGTGGCCTGTGTTTGTTTTAAAAACTAGAAACTTGTCTATTAGATGTTCCAATTTGAAAAATCCATAACTTTCAAACCACACGTCCAAATTTTGCAAATTTTATATCAATGAAATCAGCAAGACAAGTACTTTCTGACCATGCACTTTGTTTAGTAAAATGCTTCTATTAAATTTATTGTTTTTGCAGAAACTTGTGTATGCATGTTTAGAATATAAAAATTGTTCTAAAATGATTTTTGAGATAAAACCTTTGGAAAATGGTTTGTTTTGAACCTACTGACCATATAAATCAATAGGTGGTTTCAAAAATGTATTTCGTGAAGCAAAGGAATAATTCCTTGATTTAAACCATTTCTAGTCAAATAAAAATGTTGATTATGGTTTAAAAATGATTTTGGAGGAAAATCTTTGAGAAATGTTTTGATTTAAACTCTCTGACCCTAAACACCAATTTTTATGGTTTGAAAGTGTGTTTGGTGAACTCTATAAAGATTATTACTTTGCAAAAAGCATTTTCAACCACATAAAATAATGATTTGGTTTAAAAATGGATTATAGGTAAAATCTTTTGCAAATAGTTTTGCCACTTTATAAAATGACTAATAAGTGTTTTAGAATGTTTATAACCTATTATAAACCACTTTTGTAAATAAAACAAAGTTTGTCATGCTTGCATGCAATGTTTTGATTCTATTATTTTATGTGATGTTTGCTTGAATGGTAGATTGAGATTGTGCCTTGCTTGATTGAATTGTAGTGATTTGAAGAGTGTGATCATTGCAAAGACAAGGAGTGAACTATTATTCTCTACCAAAAAGGCAAGTGATGCTTCATACTTTGTCCCATTATTTTCACTATGCATTAGTGATATTTCCAAAGTAGGACTTGCATGGAATTTTTGCTAAGCATAAACTATGCCATGGGAAATCCTAGTAGATGAAACCTTAGTGGAAATTTCCTCAGTTAAGATTCCTACTACTATCATGCTTAGCTTAGCTAGTAGAAAACAAGGGTGGATTATATTTCATGCTATAGAATATTTCTAAGTCAAGGACTTGTGTTTTGTTTAATAAAACAACTAAGTGAATGAATCACCTGGGTGGAATGGAAGGAATGGTTTGTGTTGAGTGATTCACAAGGCCCATTTCTATAGTTTACCTTGTGTATCTCACTTGTGGATGGCCACCCATGAACAAAGAGATTTGAGATGTCAAATGTCGAGAAGCTTCAAGTGCAGCCACTTGGCATTATGGGGTCTGCCTAGATCATATAGGTTGCAATAACTTAGCCAAATGGACAGTTGGTGGTAGGGGAATGATAGGTTGGAACGCGTCCATTATGGTCTAAGGGAAGGCTTCTGAAAGATCTTGTCTTGGTGAAACCAAGTCTTGTGGGGAAAGTGCACCACCTCTGCAGAGTGTAAAATCTAAGTACTTAGCCATGTGCCTGGCAAAGGACAATTTGAGCATCAAGACATGGAAGCTATCAAGAATCTCCTCATCCCAATTTCTATGTTAAAAACTTGTGGTTGAACAAGGGTTGAAGTATCACCAATTTCTATTGAAGATGCCTTGGGTATTTTTGTCAAGCAAAAACTTAGTGTTTTCAAATGATAAGGGAAAACTATTTTTGAGCAAAGCAAGCCTAAGATCCACTTAGCCAAATGCATATAGATGATAGACTCCACTATACTACCATAGTATCACTTGCCAATACAATTCAAATGTATTTACCCTTGTGGCTGTAACTTATTATGTTGTAGGTTTTTTGATGTTAGAGAAGTTTATTGATTTAGGACTACAAGTCTACAACCAACATGTCTGCATGTGGCACTTTGAAGATGAAGGACCCCATGCTATTGTTATATTCTGCTGCATTGTAATGAGATAGCCAAATGAGCTATGTAAGATGTAATAAATTATTTTATTCCTGGTTATAAAGTTGTATTATGACCTTTGTTTCTTGATATTACATCTTAACTGTGGATGCTAGCTATTGATCCATGGACTAGCATTTTAAACACAGGGATCTCTACCTTATTAAAGGTTGGGAACCTTACAATATATAATTTCCAATCAATAATATGCCATCCACATATAATATCAGAAATGCCACATTGCTCCCACTCACTTTCTTGTAAATACAAGCTTCTCCATAAGTTTGGACAAATCCAAACTCTTTGATCACCTCATCAAAGCGGAGATTCCAACTTCGTGATGCTTGCTTCCATCCATAGATGGATCGTTGAATCTTGCACACCTTGTTAGCATCCTTAGGATCGAAAAAACCCTTTGGTTTTATCATATACAACTCTTCTTCAATATTACCATTGAGAAACGCGGTTTTGACATCCATCTGCCATATCTCATAATCGAAATATGCAGCAATTGCTAACATAATCCTAACTGACTTTAGCATCGCTACGGGAGAGAATGTCTCATCGTAGTCAGCTCCTTGAATTTGTCGAAACCCCTTTGCGACAAGTCGAGGTTTATAGACGGTCACATTACCATCAACATTAGTTTTCCTTTTGAAAGTCCATTTGTTCTCCACGGCCTTTCGGTCGTGAGGTAATTCCACCAAGTTCCAAACTTGATTTTCATACATGGATTCCATCTCGGATTTCATGGCTTCTAACCATTTGTTGGAATCCGGGCTCATCATCGCTTCTTCATATGTCGCAGGGTCATCAATTTCATCAACCATGAAATTCATAACAGGGTTTCTGTACAGCTTGGGAGCTGCACGCGCCTTGCTAGACCTGCGAGGTTTGGTAGTACTCTCTGTTGGAGTTTCATGATCATTATCATTAGTTCCCTCTTCAACTGGTGAAGCCAACTCCGGAACAACTTTCGGTGCTACGCTACTCGCCATACTTTGAAGAGAAGGTTCAATAACCTCTTCGAGTTCTACCTTCCGACTACTCACACCTTTCGCGAGAAACTCTTTCACTAGAAAGGATCCATTCTTGGTAAAAAAACCTTACCGTCGGATCTGTGATAGAAGGAATACCCAATTGTTTCCTTAGGGTATCCTATGAAGATGCATTTTTCCGCTTTGGGTTTGATTTTATCCGATTGAAGTTTCTTCACATAAACATCGCATCCCCAAACTTTAAGAAATGATACTTAGGTTTGTTTCCAAACCACAATTCATACGGTGTCTTTTCAACGGATTTAGATGGTGCCCGATTTAAAGTGAATGCAGCAGTTTCTAGTGCATAACCCCAAAATGACAATGGCAAGTCCGTCAGAGACATCATAGATCGAACCATATCCAATAAAGTACGATTATGACGTTCAGACACACCATTTCTTTGTGGTGTTCTGGCGGGTGTGAGTTGTGAAACAATTCTACACTCTTTCATGTGAGTGCTAGACTCGTAACTTAGATACTCACTTCCACGATCGGACCGTAGAAATTTGATCTTTCTATTACGATGATTTTCCACTTCATTTTGAAATTCCTTGAACTTTTCAAAGGTTTCAGACTTGTGTTTCATCAAGTAGATATAACCATATCTACTCAAATCATCCGTGAAAGTAACAAAATAACGATATCCACCTCGCGCCAACACACTCATTGGACCACATACATCAAAATGTATAATTTCCAATAAATCTGTCACCCGTTCCATTGAACCATTAAACGGCGTTCTAGTCATCTTGCCCATAAGGCATGGCTCACATGTATCAAATGATTCAAAATCAAGTGATTCCAAAAGTCCATCCGAATGGAGCTTCTTCATGCGTTTAACGCCAATATGACCTAGACGGCAGTGCCACATATATGCGGATATATCATCATTAAGTTTAATCCTTTTAGCATCAACATTATGAATATGTGTAACATTATTATCGAGATCCAATAGAAATAAACCATTCATCATCGGTGCATGACCATAAAAGATTTCATTCATACAAATAGAACAACCATTGTTCTCAGATTTAAATGAATAACCACTTCGCATCAAACACGATCCAGATACAATGTTCATGCTTAGTGCTGGCACCAGATAGCAATTATTCAAGTTTATTACTAATCCCGACGGCAAGTGGAGAGGTAGCGTACCAACGGCGATCACATCAACGCTTGATCCATTGCCGACATGCATCTTGACCTCACCCCTTGCTAGCGGTCGCTTGTTTCGCAACCCCTGATTCGAGATACAAATATTATTAACTGAACCGGTATCAAATACCCAGGTGCTACTACGAGCACTACTAAAGTACACATCAATAACATGTATATCATATATACCTTTGTTTGCCTTGCCGGCCTTCTTGTCTGCCAAATACATGGGGCAGTTGCGCTTCCAGTGGCCAGTCCCCTTAAAATAGTAGTACTCGGTATTAGACTTAGGGACAACTCGGGGTTTCTTTTCAGGCACGGCAACTGGCTTGCCGCCCTTAGTTCCCTTCTGGTTCCCTTTCTTGTGTTTCTTGAAACCAATGTTCCCATTGATCATCAACACTTGACGTTCCTTTTTGATCTCCACTTCTGCAGTTTTAAGCATTGAAAGAAGCTCGGGAAGAGACTTCTTCATGCCTTGCATATTATAGTTCATCACAAAGCTCTTATAGCTATGTGGCAGAGACTGCAGAACACGATGGATGCCTAAGTCAATGGGAATCGATATTCCCAAGGACACAAGATTATCGGCGTAACCCGACATCTTGAGTACATGCTCACTTATGGAGCTGTGCTCTTCCATCATGCAGCTAAAGAACTTTTCTAAAGAATTGTAGCTCTATACAACAGCATGTGTGTCGAAAATCATTTTCAACTCACCCATTGTATCAAATGCATTGCCGTTTTCGAAACGCTTTCGAAGTTCCGGCTCTAGCCCATACAATATGCCACAATGAACTAAGTTGTGGTCCTCCTGACGAGTCTGATAGACATTCTTCTCTTCGTCAGGGGCATCCTCAAAAGGTGGGGGGCCTAGCGGCGCTTCTAGCACATATTGCTTTTGTGCAGCAGAGAGGAGAATCCTCAAATTCATGGCCCATTCGGTAAAGTTTCTACCGTTCGTTGCAAGTTTCTCTTTCTCCATGAACACATTAAAATTAAAAGCAGGTGGTGCCATCTAAAACAAAATTTGTAAAGTTTAGACGAAGTTTATGATAGATTGAGTTCAACTAATCCACATTACGAATGAACTCCCACTCAAAAACGACATCCCTTGTGTCTTTTTGGTGATTACATGAACCAAATCCACTACACCAAGTCCGATCATCACTTGAGTCGGTGTAGCTTTAAAGGCGAGCATCAAATGGGCATCATATCTACTATATAACTCATGCTTAACCTTTCGGTCCGTGTTCCGAGGCCATGTCTTTACATGCTAGGCTCGCCAAGTAAGAACCTTAGTATTCATGTGTGTAACTGTCTTACACCCGAAATATGCTCGTGGATCCAAGAACAACCGATCATCACGTGATGTCTTGGAGTGATGAAAACATAATCGATGCATACTAAAGGAATAACACATTCTTATCTTGATATTTAAATGAGGGATCATCTTATTATGCTAATAAAATGCCAAACAAGCAATATAAGATGCTATCAAACATCACATGTTTATTAGTGGAATGATATGGTTCCCGCATATGATCTCTATCATGTGCATCGTGGTATGATTGCTATCATACCTTTATGTGTAAGGGCAAGGTCTAAGGAACTTACACGTTACGTGTGTTGTAAGAGTATCATCTCATACTTATACTTACAACATCACCATATCATAACACGAGCCCAGCAACAATCTAAACTAGACGCCTCTAATTTATCCATTGCAAGTTTTACGTGGCTTAGGGATTTCGAGATAGAACCGTTCTTACCTACGAACATGAACCACGAGGATAACCAAATTGTTGACAACTCGTTGAAAAATAGATATTAACTATAGTAGGAGATATAGACACTCGCTATCCACTTATGGAAACTAGTTGCATGTCAAGCGTGGAACAGGTCTCATGTGCGAGGACATGTAAAGTTTGTCCGGGCCGCTTCATCCCACTATGCCACCAATATCCAAAATTACAACTAAGGAGCAACAACATGATCATCATCGCCCACATACTCATATGTGTACTACCCGTATAAAGCATCTACACATAGATCCGGCTCTGATACCACTATAGGGTTCGCTGCATAGAAAACAAAAAATTTCCTACGATGGGAACAACTATGTACCAAGATCTATCTACTAGATACAAACAACGGGCGGATGTATATCCGTAGAGAACATACCCTTGAAGACCGACAAATCTTAACGAGTTAAACTCGTCGTTGATGTAGACGATCTCTTGCCGATCTCAAGATCGAGAGGAAGTCCTAACGCCACAAATCAGCAGCGCATACGTGCTCGCACACACGTCCGAGGCACCGAGCAACCTCTGCCTCCTCGCTCCAGCGATGCAGCAGAAGCACAACTCTTTATTGCTGAATAGCTACCGGGAACATGTATCTCGCTAGTCCGAGACCATGGGGGATAAATTCTAGAGGGGGAGAGAGATCCTTCACGAGGAGGTGTGAGTGAGAAGTGAGGAGGGGGTGCCTTTTATAGGATAGGGGGAACCCCAAGGGGGCGGCCGACGCATGGGGGCTGCCCCCTTGCCCTCCCCTCTTCATGTGGGTGGACACTCCACTCACAAAATTCCTTTAAATTCCCTCCACTCAAAATCCCACTCAAACTTGCTATTAAATTTCCACCAAATTTAATGCAAACTCTCATTAAATAAAACTATTTTATTTTATTCAGAATTTTGTCAATTACTTTAATCACAAACATTCACATATAACCCCTTGCTAGAATTCTATTTCACATGCAAAAAATACTTTCTGCAATTTCACCTGAAAACCTATTTCGGTATCTAGTGAAATAAATTCCTGCGCTTGTTATTCTTTTCGGCATGAAACTTTTGCTCCAATTGGATGTCGATGTATCTTAAGTGTGTCACCCTACGGTTCGTGAATAATGCGAACATGATCGAGACCCTTCTCGGATCAATAATCAAAAGCGGGATCTGGAGACCCATACAGACTCCCACACATTCAACGATGACTTTCTTGTGATCGTCGGAACATTTTTACGCTAGTATCTTAATCCCTTTGTTTCACGATATATTACATGTCCGAGATTCGATCATCGGTATCTCCATACCTAGTTTGATCTCGTTACTGACATGCACTCTTTTCTCGTTCCCGTGATATAACATTCTAGTGATCAAATCACTTGCTTGCAAGCTAACCAATGTGATATCACCGAGAGGGCCTAGAGTATCTCTATATGTCATCGGGATGAACAAATTCCACTCTCAATCCATGGGCCTCAACATAAAACTTTATTAGTTCTAAACCCATCTTTATAATCACCCTGTTACAGTGTGACGTTTGATGTTATCAAGGAACTCTTCCGGTGTTAGTAATTGACATGATCTCATGGTCTAAGGATTAGGATCACTTCGTAAGTTTTTATAGCAATATAAACTCAATGACTTCGATCGTAATTCTATACTTCAGATGAATGTTCATCACACCATTACACTAATGTTGTGATCCCGTTATTAACAACATCCAATGTCCATGATCAGGAAACCTTGATCATCTTGTTAATCAACGAGCTAGTTTATGAGAGAGGCATAACTAGGAACTTTCTGTTTGTTTATTAAACACACATGTATCAACGTTTCCGTAGTAATACAATTATAGCATGCAAAATAAACATCTATCATATACTTGGAATACACATAATAAACACTTTATTATTACCTCTCAGGCATATTCCCTTCATAAGTGTGCATATGACAGCCCTTTTTTGGTCAGGATTTAGGGGTTTAGTTTTCCAGTTTTAATTTTAGTGTTCAGGGCTTAGGTTTTAGGAGTTTAGGGTTTAGTATTTATGGCATTTTCAATAAAGTTCAAGCTATATGCTTATATTCGTGGAATAGAATGGCGTTAGCTTAATTTAATGAAAGTATATCTCTAATGTTGATATGCGAGTAGATGATACCTGCTTTGTCAAGGTCGTTTAGGGGTTTAGGGTTTAGGATTTAAGGGTTTTAAGGTTTAGAGTTTTGAGGTTTAGGATTTAGGGAATTTTCAAAAAAATCAAGATTTATGCATATATCTCTCAAATAGAATGGCGTTACCCATCCAATTTAATAAAAGTATCTACAAATTTGATCTATAAGTGTGCATGATAGCTTCTTGTTGGTGAGGTTTAGGGGTTTAGTGTTTCGAGATTTAGGGTTTAGGGTTTTAGGTTTTATGTGTTTAGGGTTTTGGGTTTCGGGTATTTTCAATAAAGTTCGAGCCTGATGCTTAAATTTGTGGAATAGAAGGACTTAGGAACAATTTAATGAAAGTATCTCAATTTTTGATCTATAAGTGCATGGTACCTTCTTGGTTAGGGTTTACGGGTTGAGGGTTTATGGTTTTTAGGGTTTAGGGGTATAGGTCTTGAAGTTTAGGTTTTGGAGGGGTTAGTGTTAAGGGAATTTTCAATAATGTTCAATTTGTATGCCTATTTTCATGAAATAGAATGGCGTTACCCAAATTAGTAAAAGTATCTCAAAATTTGATATATAAGTTTGCATTTGCCAGCCGTATGTCGGTCAGGGTTCGTGGGTTTAGTGTTCCGGGTTTAATTTTAGTGTTCATGGCTTAGGTTTTAGGGGTTTAGGGTTTAGGTTTTATGGCATTTTCAATAATGTTCAAGCTATATGCTTATATTTATGGAATAGAATGGCGTTAGCATAATTTAATGAAAGTATATCTGAAATGTTGATATGCAAGGAGATGATACCTGCTTTGTCATGGTCGTTTAGGGGTTTAGGGTTTTAGATTTAGGGGTTTTACGGTTTAGAGTTTAGAGGTTTAGGGTTTAGGGAAATTTCAATAATGTTCAAGTTTTATGCTTATATTCATGGAACAGAATGGCGTTACCGCAATTTACTGAAAGTATCTCAAATTTGGATGTATAAGTGCATGATACCTACTTGGTTATTGTTTAATTATGGGTTGAGGGGCTGAGGGTTAGGGTTTAGGGTTTAGTATTTAGGGATTTAGGGCTTGTTTGATTCAAAGGATTTGTGAAGGATTTTGTCCCTTAGAAAATATACAAATGTTGGTCGTTTGGTTCAAAGTACTACAATCCGTAGTGATTCCTTCAAAGGATTCCTTTGCTCTCTATTTTGTAGGGAAATTTCCTTTTACCCTAACCTCATGTTTGAATTCATTTTCTTTACCTATGATTAAAAGACGTACTTGATCCAAATTCATGTATTTTTCTATTCTTATAGATTCAAGAGGTCATTCCACTTCAATCCTTTGGTTTTCCTACTCCTATGTTCTAGGAATCCTGCAAATCAAACAAGACCGTAGGATTTATGTTTTAGGGGTTGTTTAGCGTTTAGGAAAATTTCAATAATGATCAAGCTTCATGCTTATATTCATCGAATAGAATGGTGTTCCAAAAATTAATGGAAGTATCTGAAATTTTATCTATAAGTGCATGATACCCTAGTTGGTTAGGGTTTAACGATTTATCTCGGTTTAGCGAAAAATATTCGAATTTTGAACTACAAACGATGGGAATCTCTACTTCCCATAATTCTAGTTCATTGACAAGCGGGGCACTTGCATTGTTGGTCCATAAAATTAGTGTAAGGACGGAGGCGGCAGGTAAATACGCTTATTTAAGAAGGGCAGGGAACCAGTTCGATGGGGTGATGCACGTGGGGGAACGCAAAATTACCACCTATATCCCTCTATTGTTCCATTGCTCATCGGGTTCTTGTTTCTGAAGTAGGGATAGAAGAGGAATTTCATTCTAAAAAAGGTGAAGTATGTTGAGGATAGATGTTTGAATGGATGGGCGCGATATTTCGAGGCTCTCTCGAAATTTTGAAGCTGAAGCTTAAGGTATGCTACTCCCACTACCACTTGGGGGATGATGTCCTCGTCAGATAGACCTAGACGCATGTACGCTTTCGAGCATTTAATGAGTTGATAGACATTTTCCGTCTTTCAAACAAGATGACAAAGGTCACATTCGTACTTGCTTTTTTTACTTGCACAGCCATAGTTGCTGGTACCGTGTCCATGTCTTGTTATCCATACATTGGATGCATCTTGGCCAATCAAGCTTTGCTTACAAAGGTAAAATCCAATTTTATTTTTCCAAGTGACAACATTGCTTTTGGTTGTGAAGCAACTTCAAGGTTATGGCTCAATATGACATCATGCCAATTGTCACACAAACTAACACGTTTAATGGATAAACCAATTAAATCTTACTGGCTAAATTCTTGCAACAAATTGACAACATGCCAATTTACTAAACCATGTCAATTTCTTTTGCATGGACATATGCTCATCTCTGTCCACGCGATGTACATACAAAGAGAATAAAATGTAGGCAGGGAAGAGGTTAGCAGCGAAGAGAGAAGAGGAGTTGAAGGCGGTTCGATGTGAGAGCAAAGTTTATTATGATGGGTTCTTGACACGAGGTACTCCTGCCGCCTTACACTGTACACTCTACTAGTAGTAAATTTCAGAACCCCGGCATGCAAAAAACGTGTGTTTTCTCTCTCCTTCGGTTCCTCTCATCTCTCTACGCCTCTGCCCTCGCGCACCGGCCCGGCTGATCTCTCCCTCGTCCACTGTGTGGCGCTGCGCACATGTGCCTCGGTACAGCAGCTCAATTTCTTTCTTTTTTTGAGGGGGCTCTGTTTCTCTAGCGTGTTCGGCAGCCGCATTGGTGACTTGGTGTGGAGTAGGAATAGTACATAGGAGGTAAACGACTTTGGTCCTTGGCGGTAAAAAAATTCAAAATTTTCCAATTATGAAATTTTCACTTGCTTCCCAAACATCTACAGGGAAAGTTATTCAAAAGATCGGTATTCACGGTAGCAATTATTATCTTATCTTTATCTTGTCTTATCTCTTGCAATACCATAGCACTACAAGTGTATGATACACGTGCCTGGTCAGGGTCGTTTAGGGGTTTAGGAAATATTCAATAATGCTCAAGCTTTATGCTTATAATCGTGTAATATAATGGCATTACCTCAATTTAATGAAAGTATCTCAAATTTGGATCTATAAGTGCATGATACCCTACTTGGTTAGGGTTTAATTATGGGTTTAAGGGTTTAGGGTTTTAGTATTTAGGGGTTTATGGTTTATTTATTAGGGTTTATGTAATTTTCAACAATGTTCAGCTTTATGCTTATATTCGTCGAATATAACAGGGTTTCCCAATTTAATGCAAGTATCTCAAATTTGATCTAAAAGTCCATGATACTTGTTTGGTTGGGTTTTAGGGGTTTAGGGTTTTATGGTTTGTAGAATTTTCAATAATTTTCAAGCTTCTTTATGCTTTTAACAGTGGAATAGAATGGTGTTACCACAATTTAATGAAAGTATCTCAAATTTGAATCTATAAGTGCAGGATACCCTGCTTGGTTAGGGTTTAATTATGTGTTGAAGGGTTTAGGGTTTTAGTATTTATTGGTTTAGGGTTTAGGTAATTTTCAACAATGTTCAAGCTTTATGCTTGTATTCGAGAATATAATGGTGTTGCCCAATTTAATGCAAGTATCTCAATGTTGATCTAAAAGTGCATGTTACTTGTTTGGTCAGGGTTTAAGGGTTTAGTGTTTAGGGTTCTATGGTTTCTATAATTTTAAATAATGTTCAAGCTGCTCTATGTTATTACTCGTGCAATAGAATGGTGTTACCATAATTTAATGAAAGTATCTCAAATTTGAATCTATAAGTGCATGATACCTGCTTGGTTAGGGTTTGTTTATGGGTTGAGGGGTTTAGGGTTTAGGGAATTTTTAATAATAATGTTCAAGCTTTATGCTTATATTCATGGAATATAATAACTCTACCGCAATTTAATGAAAGCATCTCAAATTTTGATCTATAAGTGCATGATACATGCTTGGTTAGGGTGTATGTTGGTTGAGGGTTAGAGTCTTATTATTATTTATGGGTTCAGGGTTTAAGTTTTAGGGGCTGTTTAGGGTCGAGAGTTTAGGGAATTTTTAATAATGTTTAAACTGTATGCCTATATTCGTCGAATAGAATGGTTTTACCATAAATAATAAAAGTATCTACAAATTAATTTGTTCTATAAGTGTGCATGACAACTGCTCGACCAAGGTTTTGGTGTTTAATGTTTCGGGTTTTAGGGTGTAGGAGTTTAGTGTTTCAAGTTTTAGGGTTTACTAGGGTTTTATAGTATTGATGGTTTAGAGTTTTGGTTTTTTAGGGGTAGTTTAGGGTTTAGGGTTTAGGAATTTTTCAATAATATGTCTGATCTTAGGGTTAGGGGTTTAGGGTTTTTAGGGGTATATATAGGGGGCTTATCGATTAGGGTACTTTAGGGAATTTTCAATAATGTTCGAGCTTTCGTGAATTAGAATAACGTTAGTGCAATTTAATGAAAGTATCTCAAATTTTGATCTATAAGTGCATGATACCTGCTTGTTCAGGGTTTATCTAGGGTTATATGGTTAAATGTTTAGGTTTTAGGGCATTTTCAATAATGTTCAAGCCTGATGCTTAGATTCGTGGAATGGAATGGCGTTAGCATAATTTAATGAAAGTATATCTCATATGTTGATCTATAAGTCGATGATATATATATACCTGCTCCTTAGTCAGGGTCGTTTAGAGGTTTTGGGTCTAGGGAACATAATGGTGTTACCGCAATTTAATGAAAGTATTTCAAATTTGGATCTATAACTGCATGATACCTACTTGGTTACGGTTTAATTATGGGTTTAGGGGTTTAGGGTTTAGGGACTTTTCAATAATGTTCAAACTTTATTGTTATATTCGTGGAATAGAATGGTGTTACCGCAGTGTAATGAAAGTATCTCAAATTTGGATATATATATAATTGTAGGATAAACCTGCTTGGTTAGGGTTTAATTATGGGTCGAGGGGTTAAGGGTTTAGCTTTTTAGTATTTAGAGGTTTAGGGTTTAGGTTTTATGTGTTGTTTAGGTTTTAGGAAATTTTCAACAATGATCTGGCATCGTGGTTATATTCATCGAATAGAATGTTGTTGCCCAATTTAATAAAAGTATCTCAAACTTTAATATATAAGTGTGCAAGAGAACTGCTTAATTTGTCAAGGTTTAGGAGTTTAGTGTTTATGGTTTTAGGGTTTAGGTTTTATGGGTTTAGTTTTTCTGGTTTTAGGGCTAGGGGTTTAGGATTTTAGGAATTTTCAATGAAGTTCGAGCTTTATGCTTATATTCGTGGAATAGAATGACTTAGCAACAATTTAATGAAATTATAACTCAATCTTTGATCTATAAGTGCATGATATATACCTACCTGGTCAGGGTTAGGGTTTAGGGGTATATAGCTTAGGGTTTAGGGGGTTAGGGTTTAGGGAATTTTCATTAATGTTCAAGTCATATGGATATATTCAAACTAATGAATGGCGTTAGCGCAATTTAATGAAAGTATCGATCTCAAATTTTTATCTAGAATTGCATGATATATGCTTGGTGAGGGTTTAGAGTTGAGGGATTTAAGGTTTAGGTTTTACGGCAATTTCAATAATGTTCAAGCTTTATGCTTATTTTTTTGAAGCTTTATGCTTATATTCGTGGGATGGAATGGCGTTAGCGTATTTTAATGAAAGTGACAACAATGTTTTTGTGTGAAGCAAATATAAGGTTGTATATGGATGAAATGCCACAGGTGTAGCCTATTTAATTGATAATACCAGGTTGCATAAATTTTCAAGATTTGTAGATATATATCCGTGCAATAATTTGGCTTTACGGCAATTTTCTCAAAGTATCTCAAGAGTGGAACTACAGGTGTGTTATAGCTAGGTCATGTGCGTTTTAAACCATTTGAAGCCTTCTATTTTGCAAGATTCAACATCTCGATCTGAAAGCCTATTGTAGTAAAAATTTGGTGTAACATCCCAAAATTCATGAATTACAAAAGCAATTGCATTCCTATTATAATATCTTATTTTTCTTGCACAAAAAGTTTCAAATCAAAAATCCAAATAAAACCATTAATATGCCCATTTTATTAATTATATGTGGCCTCGTTTTATTTTATTTTCAAAGGGTCAAGGTGAATTTGAGTGGACAAGTATGTTTGTCACACTTTAGAGTGCAAGTTTCACTGTATAAAAACCTAGAGAAAATTTGAATTCAAACAAACTTGAAAATGGTTTCAAAACCATTCCTGAAAAATCAAATTGAAAAAGAAAAAGAGAAAGGAAAATAAATAGAACACTGCGCTGCACTTTTGGCCCAGCAGCAGATCCAGCCCAGCAAGCCCACCCGGCCGTTTCCCCCTCTCCCCTCTCTCTCACCCGCAGCTGCCTTACCCCGCACCCACTGACAGTGGCCCCCGTCCAGCTCAGCATCGTCTCCCCCAAATCCCATGCCCAGACCCCGTCGCCGTTACCATTCACTGCCGTTGATGTCGCAGCTTAATTGCCATTGATACGGCGAGTAATTCTCGCGCCTGCCCCTGCCTACTTAAACTCCTCCCCATCGTGAATATTTCCCCTCACTCACCACCCCCTTTCCGCCACCAGGCTATTCGTATTTCAACTCGAAATCTCGCTGCCAAACAAACTTCGACGAGGTATTCCGGTGAGCATCGTCCGCCTCGTGCCTTCTAATCCATACTGTCGTGCTTCCCTTGACCTTACGATTATTCTAACACCTTTGGTTCGCCCTGTACTGCCCCAGGTCGTGGACTCCGTCGAGCACCGCAAACACTCGACGCCGTCCTCAACTCCGGTGATCAATAGCGGTACAAATCGAACGCCCCTTGACCTCAGGTTCAAACCATGTTGAGCGCCTCGTCCTTGTGCACGCACTGTGCCTCAGGGAGACCTAGAACGTCGCCGTCGTCTCCGCCAACCCGTGATCGACGCCAGCAAGGTTACTGATGAGCTCTCACAGCTACTACAGCACGCCCCCACCCACGCTAGCGACACCTTGAGCATCCTCATGTTCTCGCTATTCTGATAAGCCACTACACAGCCCCTAGCCCCCTCTGGAATCACCGGAGCATCACTAGAAGAAGCGCCGCTGCCGCCAGCACCCATTAGCGCCACCAGTCTTTGGTCGCATGTGCTAGCACCGTCAGATCTATATCCTAGGGCTGAGATTAGATCATAGCGCAAAGCGGTATCGTTGGATCTGAGCCACTAGATTTGACTTAGATCCAACGGTCCACGCGCTTGATCCACGTGAAGCGGTACTGACCAATCAGGAGCGCCCACGTGACTGGATTTTAGATTTCAATCTGTTTTTTAACCTATTAGGAATTTAAACTTAATTCATATCTTGAGTTCTGATTATCCAAAAAATGCAAATAATATATCATTGGATTCAGAAAAACAAATCATACACTAGTGTGGGCTTGAATTTGTATTTTTCTTCTGAATTTTTTTTGGTTTATTTGCAGAATGAAATATAGGCTTATTTTGGCTATATAAATTATTTACAAAATGATTTTAAAGCAAATTTAAGTTTATTTAGACTATAATTAGATAGTTTTGTGTTCAGTACTGTTTGGTTTGAATAGTTTAGTGTATAAAATTCATTCCATTGCATTTGCATGCATTCATATATATTTTTTCTTGATTATTTGAATGTGAATTTGGTGCTATTATTTTATGTGTAGAATTTGCTGCTAGTGGTGATTGTGATTGTGAGGATTGTTGCTACTCCCCCAAATACCAAGGCAAGTGGTGCTTCATGTATTTTGTCCTATTATTTTGACTATGCACTAGTGATATTTTGAGTAGGGCTTGCATGAAATTTTACTAAGTATCTATATGCTATGCTTGCGAAATCCTATTAGTTGTAGTCTTAGTAGATTTTTCTCTAAGTTAAGATACGTGTTATGTTATCATGCTTAGCCTAGCTAGTAGCAAACAAGGGTGGATTATAATGATGCTATGGGAATTTAGCTACACTTAGCCAAATTCATATAGATGTTAGATACTACTATTCTACTATGGTATCACTTTCCAATACAATTCCAAATGTATTGACCCACTGTGGCTGTAACTTATGATGTTGTAGGTTACATTGATGAGGATTACGGTTATGAGTCTACACTCAACATGCTTGCCTATGGCACATGAAGATGACTACTTTACTTTATTTACTTATGATTTGAACTCTTGTACTAGCCTTTGGCTATTGAGTAAAGACTATGTTTACCTCTGGATTGATGATGTAATAAAGACCTTCGTATCTATGTACTTCATATTAAACTGTGTATGCTAGCATTTGATCGAGGGACTAGCAATGCAATCACAGGGGCCTTTACCTTTATAAAGGTGGGGTCTTACATTTGGCCCCTTCTCAAAAAAATTGGGACGAAATTAGCTATTGTGGTGTACGATGTATGAACATTCATGGATTTCAGACGAGACCAGAAAAGTTTGAATTCTACTGAAAGTTTCCTCCAGGGCCCAAATTGGTTCCTTCATGTACAACAACGTAGATGACAAGCACACTAGAGTCATAGTGCAGCCGTACCAAGTAACACATGCACAACACAGCAACTAGCTGTGGACGACGGAGAGATCAGCCAGCCTATGCGCGCGGGGTCGCTAAGGAGGGATGGATGTTGATAAAAAAACTCCTTCTAGTACTAGAGTGTTTACGCTGTAAAAGTTGTAGTACTACTAGTACCTCATGTCAGAAATGCATCATCATGGAGTGCTCTGATATCGCACCGCCTTCAACTCTTCCTCGCTGCTGCCCTCTTATTCTTCGGTTTCCCCCTCCACTCCGAGACATATTCTTTGTTGTATGACTAATCCCTCTATATATCCCAAACTAGAACGCCTATAGGAGTAGTAATTATTTGTCAAATTCAAGAAATCCATGGCTTTATCAAACTTATAGTGAAAAATTACCAAAGTCTACAATATCTAATGCGCACCATATGAACGTATATTTCATAATAGTTCTAACCATACTGATTAGGGATTAGAAACTTAAACACATTTTTCTATGTAGTTGGCCAAATTTTAAAAAGTGCGACTTTGAGGAAAAACTTGCTTCCCAAACATCGGGAGGGAAGGTTAGTCAAAAGATCGGCCATTCATAGTAGTAAGGGCCTGTTCGATTCAAAGGATTTGACTATGGGTTGAGATGTTTAGGGTTTAGAGAATTTTCAATAATGTTCAAGCTTTATGCTTATATTCATGGAATATAATAGCATTACCACAAATTTAATGAAAGCATATCAAATTTTGATCTATAAGGGCACGATACATGCTTGGTTAGGGTGTATGTGGGTTGAGGGTTTAGGGTTTTAGTATTTATGGGTTTATGGACTAAGTTTTAGGTGTTGTTTATGGTCGAGGGTTTAGAGAATTTTCAATGATGTTCAAGCTTTATGCCTATATTCATCGACTATAATGGTGTTACCCTAATTAATAAAAGTATCTAAAAATTAATTTGATCTATAAGTGTGCATGAGAGCTACTCGATCAAGGTTTAGTGGTTTTGTGTTTTTGGTTTTAGGGTGTAGGGATTTAGTATTTCGGGTGTTAGGGTTTACTAGGTCTTTATAGTATTGATGGTTTAGGGTTTTGGTTTTTTAGCGGTAGTTTAGGGTTTAGGAATTTTTTGGGTTGAGGGTTTGGGGTTTTAGGGGTATATATATTGGGCTTATGGTTTAGGATTTATTAGGGGATTAGGGTACTTTAGGGAATTTTCAATAATGTTCGAGCTTTCATGAATTAGAATGACATTAGCGCAATTTAATGGAAGTATCTCAAAATTTGATCTATAAGTGCATGATACCTGGATGGTTAGGGTTTAGGGTTATAAGGTTAAAGGTTTAGGTTTTAGGGAATTTTCAATAATGTTGAAGCTTTTATGCTTAGATTCGTGGAATGGAATGGTGTTAGCGTAATGTCATGAAATTATATCTCAAATGTTGATATATAAGTGGATGATATGCCTGCTGCTTAGTTATGGCCATTTAGGAGTTTAGGGTTTATGGGTTTAGGGTTTAGGTAAATTTCAATAATTTTCAAGATTTATGCTTATATGTGTGGAACAGCACCACAATTTAATGAAAGTATTTGAAATTTGGATCTATAAGTGCATGACACCCTGCTTGGTTAGGGTTTAATTATGGGTTGAGGGTTTAGGGTTTTAGTATTTAGTATTTAGTATTTAGGGGTTTAGGTTTTAGGGGTTGTTTAGGGTTTTTGGTTTTTGGATTTTTCAATAATGTTCGAGATTTACGCTTATATTCGTCAAATAGAATGGAGTTACCCAATTTATATTAATAAAAGTATCTCGAATTTTTTCTATTAGTGCATGATACGTGCTTGGTCACGTTATATAGGGTAATGTTTAGGGTTTTCGGCTTTCAGGGTTTAGGGTGTAGGTTCTTAGGATTTAGCGGTTTAGGGTTTCAGGATTTTTCAATAATGTTCAAACTTTATGGTTATACCTATGGATAGAATGGCGTTACCGCAATTTACTAAAAGTATCTCAAATTTGGATCTATAACTGCATGATACCTACTTGGTTAGGGTTTAATTATGGGTTGAGGGTTTAGGGTTTACGGTTTAGTATTCAGGGGTTTAGGGACTGTTTGATTCAAAGGAATTTTAAAGGATTTTTTCTGTTAGAAAATATACAAATGTTGGTCGTTTGATTCAAATGATTACAATCCGTAGTGATTCCTTCAAAGGATTCCTTTGCTCTCTATTTTGTAGGAAAATTTCGATTCACCCTAACCTCATGTTTGAATTCCTTTTATTTACCTATGATATAAAGACATACTTGATCCAAATCCATGTAATTTTCTATTCTTATAGGATTCAGGAGGTCATGCCACTCCAATCCTATGGTTTTCCTATTCCTGTGTTCTAGGAATCCAGCAAATCAAACAATACCTTAGGATTTATGTTTTAGGGGTTGTTTAGCGTTTAGGGAAATTTCAATAATGATCAAGCTTCATGCTTATATTCATCGAATAGAATGGTGTTGCCCAATTTAATGAAAGTATCTCAAATTTTATCTATAAGTGCATGATACCTGCTTGGCTAGGGTTTAACGAGTTTATCTCGGTTTAGCGTTTTAGGGGTTGTTTAGCGTTTAATGAAAGTATCTCAAATTTTATCTATAAGTGCATGAACTACAAATTATGGGAATCTCTACTTCCCATAATTATGGGTCACTAACAAGTGGGGAACTTGCATTCTGGGTCCATAAAATCAGTGTAAGGCTAGAGGGGGGAGGTAAATATGCTTATTGAAGAAGGGCAGGGAACCAGGTCGATGGCGTGATGCATGTGGGGGAATGCAAAATTACCACATATAACCCTTTATTGTTGCATTGCTCATCGGGTTCTTGTTTCCAAAGTAGGGACATAAGAGGAATTTTCATTCTAAAAAAAGAAGAAGTATGTTTGGGGCTGGATGTTTGAATGGATGGGCATGATATTTCGTAGTTCTCTTAAAATTTTGAAGCTGAAGCTTACGGTACACTACTCCCACTCCCACTCCCACTTGGGGGATGCTGTCCACGTCAGATAGACCCAGACGCATGTACGCTTTCGAGCATTTAATGAGTTGATAGACATCTGCCATCTTTCAAACAAGATGACAAGGTCATAGCCGTAGTTGCTTTTTTTACCTGCACAACCATAGTTGCTGCTACCGTGTCCATGTATTTTACTCCGTACATTGGATGCATCTTGGCCAATCAAGCTTTGCTTACAAAGGGAAAATCCAATTTTATTTTTCCAAGTGACAACATTGTTTTTGGTTGTGAAGCAACTTCAAAGGTTATGGCTAAATATGACATCATGCCAATTGTCACACAAACAAACATGTTTAATGGATAAACCAATTCAATCTTACTGGCTAAATTCTTGCAATAAATTTACAACATGGCAATTTACTAAACCATGTCAATTTCTTTTGCTTAGACATATGCTCATCTCTGTCCACGCGATGTACATGCAGTGAGAATAAAACGTAGGTACGGGAAGAGGGCAGTAGCGAAGAGAGAAGAGCAGTTGAAGGCGATTCGATGTTAGAGAAAAGTTTATTATGATGGATTCCTGACACGAGGTAATCCTGCTGCCTTATAGTGTACACTCTACTAGTACTAAATTTCAGGACCCATGCAGGCAAAAAAATAATGTGTGTTTTCTCTCTCCTTCACTTCCTCTCATCTCTCCACCCCTCTCCCCTCGCGCACTGGCCCGGATGATCTCTCCCTCATCCACAGCGTGACACTGCGCACGTGTGCCTCGGTATGACTCCTCTATTTCTTTCTTTCTTTTTGAGGGGCGGATCTGTTTCTCTGCCGTGTTCGGAAGCTGCGTTGGTGAGTTGATGTGGAGTAGGAGTAGTACATAGGAAGGAAATCACTTTGATCCTTGGCGGCAAAAAAATTCAAACTTTTCCAATTATGAAATTTTCACTTGCTTCCCAAACATCTAGAGGGAAAGTTATTCAAAATATCGGCCATTCACGATAGTAATTCTTATCTTATATTTATCTTGTCTTATCTCTTACAATACCATAGCACTACAAGTGGATGATACTCATGTCTGGTCAGGGTCGTTTAGGGGTTTAGGAAAATTTGAATAATGCTCAATCTTTATGCTTATATTCGTGTAATATAATGGAGTTACCTCAATTTAATGAAAGTATCTCAAATTTGGATCTATAAGTGCATGATACCCTGCTTGGTTAGGGTTTAATTATGGGTTGAAGGTTTTAGGGTTTTAGTATTTAGGGGTTTAGGGTTTATTTATTATAGTTTAGGTAATTTTCAACAATGTTCAGTTTTATGCTTATATTCATCGAATATAATGGCGTTGACCAATTTAATGCAAGTATCTCAAATTTCATCTAAAAGTCCATGATACCTTTTTGGTCGGGTTTTACAGGTTTAGTGTTTAGGGTTTTATGGTTTCTAGAATTTTCAATAATGTTCAAGCTTCTTTATGCTTTTAACCGTGGAATAGAATGGTGTTACCACAAATTTAATGAAAGTATCTCAAATTTGAATCTATAAGTGCATGATACCCTGCTTGGTTAGGGTTTAATTATGGGTTGAAGGGTTTATGGTTTTAGTATTTATGGGTTTATGGTTTAGGTAATTTTCAACAATATTCAAGCTTTATGCTTGTATTCGCGAATATTATGGTGTTGCCCAATTTAATGCAAGTATCTCAATTTTGATCTAAAAGTGCATGATACTTGTTTGGTCAGGGTTTAGGGTATAGTGTTTAGGGTTTTATGGTTTCTATAATTTTCAATAATGTTCAAGCTGCTTTATGTTATTAATCATGGAATAGATTGGCGTTACTGTAATTTAATGAAAGTATCTCAAATTGGAATCTATAAGTGCATGATACATGCTTGGCTAGGGTTTATTTATAGGTTGAGGGATTTAGGGTTTAGGGATTATGGAATTTTAATAATAATGTTCAAGCTTTTTGCTTATATTCATGGAATATAATAGCGCTACCGCAATTTAATGAAAGCATCTCAAATTTTGATTTATAAGTGCATGATACATGCTTTGTTAGGGTGTATGTGGGTTGAGGGTTAGGGTTTTTGTATTATTTATGGGTTTAGGATTTAAGTTTTAGGGGTTGTTTAGGGTCAGGAGTTTAGGAAATTTTTAATAATGTTCAAGCTTTATGCCTATATTCGTCGAATAGAATGGTGTTACCTTAAATAATAAAAGTATCTGCAAATTAATTTGATCTATAAGTGTGCATGACAGCTACTCAGTCAAGGTTTAGTGGTTTAGTGTTTCGGGTTTGGGGGTTTACTATGGTTTTATAGTATTAATGATTTAGGGTTTTGGTTTTTTAGGGCTAGTTTAGGGTTTAGGGTTTAGGGTTTAGGAATTTTTCAATAATATGTCTGAGCTTAGGGTTAGGGATTGAGGGTTTAGGGTTTTTAGGGTTATATATAGGGGGCTTATGATTTAGGCTTTATTAGGGGATTAGGGTACTTTAGGGAAATTTCAATAATGTTCGAGCTTTCATGAATTAAAATGACATTAGCGCAATTTAAAGGAAGTATCTCAAAATTTGATCTATAAGTGCATGATACCTGCTTGGTTAGGGTTTAGCTACGGTTATATGGTTATATTCGTGGAATGGAATGACGTTAGCGTAATTTAATCAAAGTGACAACAATGTTTTTGTGTGAAGCAACCTATAAGGTAGTATATGCTAAAATGCCACTAGTGTAGCCTATTTAATTGATATTACTAGGTTCCATAAATTTTCAAGATTTGTAGCTATATATTCGTGCAATGATCTGGCTTTATGGAAATTTGCTCAATGTATCTCAAGAGTGGAACTACAAGTGTGTTATAGCTAGGTCATGTGCATTTCAAACCATTTTAAGCTTCCTGTATTGCAAGATTCAACATCTCGATCCGAAATCCTATTGTAGTCAAAATTTGACCCCTTTTCGAAAAATTTAGGGACGAAATTAGCTATTATGGTGTACGATGTATGAACATTCATGGATTTCACACGAGACCAGAAAAGTTTGAATTTTACTGAAATTTTCTCCCAGGGCCCAAAGTGGTTCCTTCTTGTGTACAACAACGAAGATGACGAGCGCACCAGAGTCACAGTGCAGCCATACCAAGGCACACGTGCACAGAAAAACACCTGGCTATGGACGAGGGAGAGATCAGCCGGCTGGTGCACGCGGGGTCACTAAGGAGAGATGGATGGTGAGAGAAAAAATTTGTTTTGAAAATTTATTACTCCTAGTAGTAGAGTGTTTACACTCTAAAAGATGTAGTACTACTAGTACCTCATGTCAGAAACCCATCATCATGGAGTGCTCTGATATCGCACTGCCTTCAACTCCTCCTCGCTACTGCCCTCTTGCTCTTCGGTTTCCCCCCTCCACTCTAGGACATATTATTTGTTGTAGTATTACTCTCTCTATATATCCCAAACTAGAACGCATATAGGAGTAGTAATTATTTTTCAAAGTCAACAAATCGAAAATTTGATCAAATATATTGAGAAAAATTACCAACGTCTACAATATCTAATGCGCACCATATGAACATATATTTCATAATAGTTCTAACAATACTGATTAGGTATTATAAACCTAAACACATTTTTCTATGTAGTTGGCCAAATTTTAAAAATTGTGACTTTGAGCAAAAACTTGCTTCCCAAACATCAGGAGGGAAGGTTATTCAAAAGATCGGCCATTCGCAGTAGTAAGGGCATGTTTGATTCAAAGTTTTTGCATAGGAACTTTGTAGGATTAAATCCTATGGTAAATTTTACTATGATGGTCATTTGATTTGTAGGATTGATTCCAGTAGGAATTTTTCCTAAGGATTACTGCTAGATTTCATAGGAAATCAAACATGCACTCCTACCTCTTTTTCAGAATCCTTCATTTTTCCTACGGTGGAGTCCAACGTACTTTGGTTCATAGTAATTCCTGTAGGATTGGATCGAGTGGTCATGACATTGAAATCCTCCATTTTTCCTATTCCTACATTTTTATCCTACGAATCAAATATGCCCTAATTCTTATGTTATGTTTATCTTGTATTATATCTTATAATACACCATACCACTAGAGCAACTGGATGATACACCTGCCTAGTCATGATCATCTAGGGTTTTAGGGAATTTTCAATAATGTTTAAGCTTTATGCTTATAATTGTGGAATATAATGGCGTTACCGCAATTTAAATAAAGTATCTCAAATTTGGATCTATAAATGCATGATACCCTTCTTGGTTAGGGATTAATTATGAGTTGAAGGGTTTATGGTTTTAGTATTTAGGGGTTTAGGTTTTATTAATTAGGGTTTAGGGTTTAGGTAATTTTCAATAATGTTCAAGCTTTATGCTTATATTCGTCTAATATAATGGCGTTGCCCAATTTAATGTAAGTATCTCAAATTTGATCTAAAAGTGCATGATACTTGTTTGGTTAGAGTTTAGGGGTTTAGCGTTTAGGATTTTTTGGTTTCATGAAATTTTAGGGTTTAGAACGGCATTACCGTAATTTAATGGAAGTATCTCAAAATTGAATCAACAAGTGCATGATACATGCTAAGTTAGGGTTTGACTATGGGTTGAGGGGTTTAGGGTTTAGGGAATTTTTAATAATGTCCAAGCTTTATGCTTATATTCATGGAATATAATAGCGTTACCACAAATTTAATGAAAGCATCTCAAATTTTGATCTATAAGTGCATGATACATGCTTGGTTAGGGTGTATGTGGGTTGAGGGTTTAGGGTTTTAGTATTTATGGGTTTATGGTTTAAGTTTTAGGGGTTGTTTATGGTCGAGGGTTTAGGGAATTTTCAATGATGTTCAAGATTTATGCCTATATTTATCGACTAGAATGGTGGTACCCTAATTAATAAAAGTATCTGAAAATTGATTTGATCTATAAGTGTGCATGAGAGCTACTCAATCAAGGTTTAGTGGTTTAGTGTTTCGGGTTTTAGGGTTTAGGGGTTTAGTATTTTAGGTTTTAAGGTTTAGTTGTTTAGGGGTTTAGGGTTTCGACAATTTTCAATAAATTTCAAGCTTTATGCATATATTCATGGAATAGAATGACTTAGAAACAATTTAATAATGAAAACATCTCAAATTTGATCAATAAGTGCATGATACCTCCTTGGTTAGGGTTGTTTATGGGTTGAGGGTTTTATTGTTGAGGGTTTAGGTTTTTGGTTTTTTAGGGGTAGTTTAGGTTTTAGGGTATAGGATTTTTTCAACAATATGTCTGAGCTTTGGGTTAGGGGTTGAGGGTTTAGGGTTTTAAGGGGTATAGGGCTTAGGGTTTAGGATTTAGGGTATTAGGGAACTTCAGGAAATTTTCAATAATGTTTGAGATTTCGTGAATTAGAATAATGGCGCTAGAGCAATTTAATGGAAGTATCTCAAATTTTGATCTATAAGTGCATGATACTTGCTTGGCGAGGGTTTATAGTTATAGGGTTTAGGTTTAGGTTTTATGGAATTTTCAATAATTCCCAAGCTTTATGCTTAGATTCATGGAATGGAATGGCGTTAGCATAATTTAATGAAAGTATAACTCAAATGTTGATCTATAAGTGGATGATATACATGTTGCTTAGTCAGGGTCATTTAGGGGTTTAGGGTTTAGGGAATTTTCAATAATGTTCAAGGTTTATGCATATATTCATCGAATATAATGGTGTTGCCAAATTTAATGAAAGTACCTTAAATATGATCTACAAGTGCATAATAAAAAACGGAATACTGTAGTAGTAGCATGCGCATGGATATGGTGTTGTAATGCAATTTGATAGCGGAGATCATGCATGAGTCCATAGTCTAGACCCACGTGTCCACACCCACACATGTCTACTCAAGGGAAACTAACTTTCCCCTCATATATAAACTACCTTGGACTCCTTCATCTCTTCCAAGAGCGTCGACTTCTCCCCCCAATCTGTCTAGTCAAAAAAACCTAGCCACACCTGCCGCAAGAGCTCCTTCCGCAGCACCACCTTCCCCACTTCCTTTGCTGCACCATGAAGGGAACCCATGGAGATAAGCTAGAGGTGAAGCCAGCTGGAGGTGCAGCACATGGCTCTGCGGTCATTGCCGCCATGGTGGGCCCGGCTTCTCCGGGCACACATGCGTCTCGTTGTCGGGCCATCACTATTTCTGGACCCGTACATCCGGTCGCTGTTGTCGTCGAGGAGCAGGTGAACGAGAACGTCGTGGTGCCAGCGGCATGCCTTGATGAGGGGCATGCAGGCGGAGGAGATAGCTTCTTTATCCCAGAGCAAGACGAGAACTACACCCATGCCATCATTGATCCCTTCATCGAAGCAGTCAAGGAGAGGGATGGCTTCGAGGAGGAGGTCTCCGTTGAGGAAACCGAGGTACTACTCTGCTTCACTATTCTCAGATTTTACTGTTCATACGTTGTAGAGGTCCCAACCTGATAAGGTAGAGATCCCTATGTTTACAATGCTAGTCCCTGGATCAATAGCTAGAATCCATAGTTTAAGATGTAATATCAAGAAACAAAGGTCATAGTACAACTTTATAACCAGGAATAAAATAATTCATTACATCTTACATAGCTCATTTGGCCATCTCATTACAATGCAGCAGAAATAACTATATAGCATGGAGTCCTTCATCTTCAAAGTGCCACATGCAATCATGTTGGTTGTAGACTTGTAATCCTAATCAACACACTTCATTAACATTAAACAAATCTGCAACATATTAAGTAACAGCCACAAGGGTCAATACATTTGAATTGTATTGGCAAGTGATACTATGGTAGAGTAGTGGTATCTATCATCTATATGCATTTGGCTAAGTGGAGCTTAGGCTTGCTTTGCTAAAAATAAGGTTTTCCTTATAAGTTGAAAACACTAAGTTTTTGTTTGTCAAAATCACCCAAGACATCTACTAATCAAAGATTGAAGACCCTTTAACCCTTGTTCAACCACAAGCTTTTAGATAAGAAATTGGGATGAGGAGATCCTTTATAGCTTCCATGCATTGATTCTCAAATTTTCCATTGCCGGGGACACGGCTAAGTACTTAGATTTTACTCTCTCGAGAGGTGGTGCACTTTCCCCACAAGACTCGACATGCATCGAGACAAGATCTTTCAGAAGCCGTCCCTTATACCAGATGGACGCGCTCCATCCTATCACCCCCTACCACCAACTGTCCATTTGGCTAAGTTATTGCAACCTATATGATCCAGGCAGAGCCCATATTGCCAGGTGGCTGCACTAGAAGTTTCTCAACATTTGACATCTCAAATCTCTTTGTTCCTGGGTGGCTTTCCACAAGTGTGATAAACAAGTTTTCGCCAGTTTACTGGCCCTGTGTAACCACTCAACATAAATCCATTCTCACCATTCCACCCAAGTGTTTCATTCACATAGTTGTTTTATTAAACAAAACATAAGTCATTGACTTAGAAATATTTCATAGCATGAATATAATCCACCCTTGTTTGCTACTAGCTAGGCTAAGCATGATAGTAGTTGGAATCTTAACCTAGGGAAAATTCTACTAAGGCATCATCTACTAGGATTTCCCATGGCATAGTTAACACATAGAAAATTTAATGCAAGTCCTACTTAGAAATATCACTAATGCATAGTCAAAATATTAGGACAAAATGTATGAAGCACCACTTGCCCTTTTAGTAGAGAAACTAGGTTCACTCCTTGATCTTGAAATTGTCACACTCTTCAAAGTTCACTACAATTCAATCAAGCAAGCACATATTCAATTCTAGAATTCAAACAATTCACCACATATAATAAAGAAAACAAAAAAATGCATGCAAGCATGCAAAAGATTGTTTTATTTGGAAAGGTGGTTTATAATAGGTTATAAACATTTTAAAACACCTATTGGTCATTTATAAAAGTGGCAAAACCATTTAAAATAAAGTTAATGAAAATGGGCCATTTAAATCATTTTTGTTTTGCTAGAATGATTTAAATCAAAGTAATAATTTCTAGTGTTAGCCAAATTTGTTTTTTTAACACAAATGTTAGTGTTTATAGTCAAAGTGTATAAAACAAATCCATTTTTTAAAGGTTTCACTCAAAAATCATTTTTAAATCAAAGTAACATTTTTATTTACTAGAAATGCTTTTATTTAAAGGAATAATCCCGTAGTGTCACAAAAAATACTTTTAAATTCAAAAGATGGTTTTTATGGCCAGTAGGTTCAAAAAAAACTAATTGCAAAAGATTTTACCTTAAAAACATTTTTAGAATAATTTTTATACTCAAAATAGGCTTAAACATGTTTCTGTAAAAACAGCTAATTTTCCAGAAGAAAAATTATAAAGTGAGGGCATGGTTGCAAAGGTTTCTTTTTCCCGATTCCAATGATATAAAATTTGCAAATTTTGGACATGTAGATCTAAAGTTATGAATTTTTCAAATCTAAACATCTAATAGAGATGTTTCTGTTTTTAAAACAAAGGACATGCCACGTGTCTTGATCTAACTGGTGCATACCGGTTCGGCTGGATCAAGCAGCTACAGCGGTTGGATCTAAGTTTGATTGCACGGATCAGATCGATTCATAACTATTCATTTAGTGATTCTATCGTGTCCTCACGATCAACATCTAACGACTCAGATCCACTGATCACTAACTGGCGGTTCTAGCGACGATGGACGATGGCGGCGTGCTCGGGAAGGGGTGTTCTGGTGAAAACAGGAAACAAGGGAGAGGGGGAGATGCTCACTGGGTTTGTCGTGACGTGCAGATGCTCGAGGAGGTCGTGGGGAGGCCAGGGGTGCTCGGACGTGATAGAAATTCCTCGCCGGAGCTGCTACTGGCGTCGGTGTGCACGGAGCATCGTCGTTGGTGAAGCTACAGACCATAAGAACACAAATGGAAGGGGGCGTTAGAAGTGCGTGAGAACAGAGAATATCTGAGCGTCATCGCGAGGGAGAGGGGAGTTCAGAATCTACCAGGGGGCATCAGCGGAGTTGGAGTAGGAGGCGGTGGCGCTCAGACGTCGACGTTGCCGAGCCTCTGGGGGGCGCGCGGGCTAGCTATGGGTGCTGGCAGATGCGTAAGGACATGGGGAGCATGCTAGTGGAAACTAGGGGCAGTGGGAAGGTAGGATGTCGCCGGAATCGGCCGGGAATGGTCGTCGGAGCAGTGGTGGTGCGAAGGGCAATTCGCACAGCCTGGTGGCGGAGGGGAAGGGGAGAGTGAGGGGAAAGCGAGAGGGGATGTGGGCGATTATGAGGGTGTCGTCGCAGTGAGGGATTAATCGTCCATTAACGCGAATTGAAGGTGCGCAATCAACGGCAGAAACAGCTGCGAGGGGGAAGAACAGGTCGTGGGTGGGTGAGGGAGACGATGCGCACGTGGCGTCGGACCGGGTGTCAGCGAGTTTGAGGGTGCGGGAGTGAGTGAGAAAACGTTTCGTGCGGGGAGGGGAGAAAGTGGGCTCTGCTGGGCTAGCTGGGCTGGACTGGGCCTGGTTTGCTGGGCTGGTCTGTTTTCTAATTTTTTTCTTTCCTGATTCTTTTTCTTTTTCCTTTTCTGATTTTCTGTTTTCAAATTCAAACTCTCATTTGAATCCAGATTTCTTTTTCAAATCTATTCCAAATATTCAGTATGTTTTAATATTGTTTAACTATGTATTTTAAATTCCATTTTAGAATAATTTCTTTTATTTTTTTATGGTTTATTATTTATTTAAAATAGGCACTTGTCTTTATTTAAATAATATTTTAAATATTTTTTAAAACTTTTATTTGAATTCCAATTTTTTACCAAACCTTTTTCAGTAGGTTTTATTTATTCATTAGTGCAAATAATTCACTTTGAATTATTTAAAATATTTTAATATGATTTAATGTTTATTTAAATTGGGCATTTGTCTTTACTTAAATAAAATCAAATATGGTTTTAAACCCATATAAATTTTATTCAAATAATTCTTTTTAAGTTAATTAGATAACTTTTAATCCACTTTGGCAAAATCCAATTTATTATTTTCTCATGATTTAATTAATCATTTATATTGGGGATTTTGTCCTTACTCAAAATAATTATGGTTCAAGTCCATATAAGTTTTTATTCAAATAATATTTATTCCTTTATTTTATTTGTATTATTTTTATTCTATTTACTTATGGATTTAACTCAAGGTTCAAATTGTCTTCTAAATAATTTCCTTGTGATTTATTATTTAGTTTAGGTAATTTGTGTTTATTTAAATAAAATTGGATATTGATTAATCCTTATGATTTGATTTAAATAATCTTTTACTGCTTTTTATTATTCAATAATCTTTCATTCTATTTGTTTATGGATTTGGCCAAGATTTAATTTGGCTTTTAAATATTCCTTATTTATTTATTTATTTCTTTGCTTATAAAATCCGTATCTTTTTATTTATAGATCCAAATTTGGTAATTCCAGTTTGTATGATTTTATTTATTATTTGTTTATCATTTTAAATCCTTTTAGGATTAATTTGCTCACAATTTTGTATAGATTTAGTTAGGAGCTTTATTAGCCTTGAAATTATTCCCTTTTTATCTTATTAAAATCATAAGTTTTTATCTATGGCTCCAAATTAAAGGAAATCAATTACTATGGTTTTATAATATTTTTGTTTATCATTTTAAAATGATTGTTTCTGAATTTTTATATGGATCGAATCCATGGTATTTGAGAGATCTTGGAAATGATTTATTCCATTAGGGTTTTAGGGTTTTGGTTTAACTTTTCCAAGTGTTTAAAATCCAAGATACATTCAGTGATGATAGTTCCTTCTAGGTTGTGTTTCCTTAGTCTTCAAGTCTTGATTTACATTCTTGTCTCACTTGTAGTCCTTAGTGATGTACAAGTTGAAGTCCTTGGTGAAACTAAGGTTGAAGTCATTTGTAATGCTGGACTCTTTGCTCATGGCGGTGTCTTTGTCCATGAATTTTGAAAAGGAAGAGATGTAGAATCAAAACCAAAAAGGTTGAGGAAAGAGTTTACAAGATTGTTTGTAAATAAGTTTGAACAAAATACAAATCCTATTTTCCTAAGGTTTTTTTTCCAATCCTAGGGTTACAATCCTACAGGAAACACAGTGCTCTGATACCATCTATAGAGGTCCCAACCTAATAAGATAGAGATCCCTGTGTTTATAATGCTAGTCCCTAGATCAATAGCTAGCATCCATAGTTTAAGATGTAATATCAAGAAACAAAGGTCATAGTACAACTTTATAACCAGGAATAAAATCATTCATTACATCTTACATAGCTCATTTGGCTATCTCATTACAATGCAGCAGAAATAACTATATAGCATGGAATCCTTCATCTTCAAAGTGCCACAGGCAATCATGTTGGTTCTAGACTTGTAATCCTAATCAACACACTTCACTAACATCAAACTAACCTGCAACATAATAAGTTACAGCCACAAGGGTCAATACATTTGAATTGTATTGGCAAGTAATACTATGGTAGAGTAGTGGTATCTATCATCTATATGATTTGGCTAAGTGGAGCTTAGGCTTGCTTTGCTCAAATAAGGTTTTCCTTATAAGTTGAAAACACTAAGTTTTTGTTTGTCAAAATCAGCCAAGGCATCTAACAATCAAAGATTGAAGATCCTTTAAACCTTTTTCAACCACAACAGAAATTGGGATGAGGAGATCCTTGATAGCTTCCATGTCTTGATGCTCAGATTTTCCATTGTCAGGGCACGGCTAAGTACTTAGATTTTACTCTCTCGAGAGGTGGTGCACTTTCCCCACAAGACTCGACATGCATCTAGACAAGATCTTTTAGAAACCTTCCCTTATACTAGATGGACACGCTCCATCCTATCACCCCCTACCACCAACTGTCCATTTGGCTAAGTTATTGCAACCTATATGATCCAGGCAGAGCCCATATTGCCATGTGGCTGCACTAGAAGTTTCTCAACATTTGACATCTCAAATCTCTTTGTTCCTAGGTGGCTTTTCACAAGTGTGATAAACAAGTTTTCGCCAGTTTACTGGCCCTGTGTAACCACTCAACATAAATCCATTCTCACCATTCTACCCAGGTGTCTCATTCACATAGTTGTTTTATTAAACAAAACATAAGTCATTGACTTAGAAATATTACATAGCATTAATATAATCCACCCTTGTTTGATACTAGCTAGGCTAAGCATGATAGTAGTTGGAATCTTAACTTAGGGAAAATTCTACCAAGGCATCATCTACTAGGATTTCCCATGGCATAGTTAACACATAGAAAATTTAATGCAAGTCCTACTTAGAAATATCACTAATGCATAGTCAAAATATTAGGAAAAAATGAATGAAGCACCACTTCCCTTTTTATTAGAGAAACTAGGTTCACTCCTTGATCTTGAAATTGTCACACTCTTCAAAGTTCACTACAATTCAATCAAGCAAGCACATATTCAATTCTAGCTTTCAAACAATTCACCACATAAAATAAAGAAAACAAAAAAATGCATGCAAGCATGCAAAAGATTGTTTTATTTGGAAAGGTGGTTTCTAATAGGTTATAAACATTTTAAAACACCTATTGGTCATTTATAAAAGTGGCAAAACCATTTACAAAATAAAGTTAATGAAAATGGGCCATTTAAATCATTTTTGTTTTGCTAGAATGATTTAAATCAAAGTAATAATTTCTAGTGTTAGCCAAATTTGTTTTTTTAACACAAATGTTAGTGTTTATGGTCAATGTGTTTAAAACAAATCCATTTTCAAAAGTTTTCACTCAAAAATCATTTTTAAATCAAAGTAACATTTTTATTTACTAGAAATGCTTTTATTTAAAGGAATAATCCCGTAGTTTATAAAATATACTTTTAAATTAAAAAGTTGTTTTTTTATGGTTAGTAGGTTCAAAAAAATTATTTGCAAAAGATTTTACCTTAAAAACATTGTTAGAATAATTTTTATACTCAAAATAGGCTTAAACATGTTTCTGTAAAAACACCTAATTTCTGAGAAGCAAAATACTAAAGTGAGGGCATGGTTGCAAAAGTTTCTTTTTACTGATTCCAATGATATAAAATTTGCAAATTTTGGACATGTAGATCTAATGTTGTGAATTTTTCAAATCTAAACATCTAATAGAGATGTTCCTGTTTTTAAAACAAAGGACAGTCCACATGTCTTGATCCAACTGGTGCATACAGGTTCGGCTGGATCGAGCAGCTACAGCTGTTGGATCTAAGTGAGATTTCACGGATCAGATCGATGCATACCTCTTCGTTTAGTGATTCTATCGTTTCCTCACGATCAACATCTAACGGCTCAGATCCACTAGTCACTAACTGGCGGTGCTAGCGACGGTGGACGGCGGCGGCGCACTCGGGAAGGGGTGTTCCGATGAAAACATGAAGCAAGGGAGAGGGGGAGATGCTCACTGGGTTCGCCGCGATGTGCTGATGCTCGAGGAGGTCGTGGGGAGGCCAGGGGTGCTCGGACATGACAACAATTCCTTGCCGGAGCTGCTATTGGCGTCGGCGTGCACGGGGCATCAGCATTGGCGAAGCTACGGACCACGAGAAGACAAATGGAAGGGGCGTTATAAGAGCGTGAGAACAAAGAATATTTGAGCGTCATCGCGAGGGAGAGGGGAGGTCAGAATCTACCAGGGGGCATCCCCGGAGTTGGAACAGGAGGCGATGGCGCTGAGACGTCGATGTTGCTGAGCCTCTAGGGCGCGGTCAGGCGAGTTGTGGGTGCTGGAGGATGCGTAAGGAGATGGGGAGCATGCTAGTGGAAACCAGGGGTAGTGGGGAGGTCGAGTGTCACCGGAATCGGCCGGGAATGGTCATCGGAGGAGTGGTGGTGCGAAGGGAAATTCGCACAGCCTGGTGGCGGAGAGGAAGGGAGAGTGAGGGGAAAGTGAGAGGGCACGTGGGCGATTATCAGGGCGTCGTCGCAGCGAGGGATTAATCGGCCATTAACACGAATTGAAGGCGTGCAATCAATGGCAAAAACAGCAGCGAGAGGGAAGAACAGGTCGCGGGCGGGTGAGGGTGACGATGCCCACGTGGCGTGGGACCGAGGTGTCAGCAAGTTTGAGGGTGCGGGAGTGAGTGAGAAAACGTTTCGTGAAGGGAGGGGAGAGAGTGGGTTGCGCTGGGCTGGACTGGGCATGGTTTGCTAGGCTGGTCTTTTTTCTATTTTTTTCTTTCCTGATTCTTTTTATTTTTCTGATTTTCTGTTTTCAAATTCAAACTCTCATTTGAATCCAAATTTCTTTTTCAAATCTTTTTCCAAATATGCAGTATGTTTTAATACTGTTTAACAACGTATTTTAAATTCCATTTTAGAATAATTTCTTTTATTCTTTTATGGTTTATTATTTATTTAAAATAGGCACTTGTCTTTATTTAAATAAGATTTTAAATAGTTTTACAAAGTTCTATTTGAATTCCAATTTTTACCAAACCTTTTTCAATAGGTTTTATTTATTTATTAGTGCAAATAATTCACTTTGAATTATTTAAAATATTTTAATATGATTTAATGGTCATTTAAATTGGGCATTTTTCTTTATTCAAATAAAATAAAATATGGTTTTAAACCCATATAAATTTTATTCAAATAATTCTTTTTAAGTTAATTAGATAACTTCTAATCCACTTTGGCAAAATCCAATTTATTATTTTCACATGATTTAATTAATCATTTATATTGGGGATTTTCTCTTTATTCAAAACAATTATGGTTCAAGTCCATATAATTTTTTATTCAAATAATATTAATTCCTTTATTTTATTTGGATTATTTTTATTCTATTTACTTATGGATTTAACTCAAGGTTCAAATTGTCTTCTAAATAATTTTCTTGTGATTTATTATTTAGTTTAGGTAATTTGTCTTTATTTAAATAAAATTGAATATTGATTAATCTATCAACACCCGGACTTTTAATCCCAGATGCCTGTTATGCCATACATCGCAATCCCAGGATTACCATTTTTGCGAGACATAACATATTTGGATATCACGGTACATCATCCATTACAAACCATACATATGGTCTTACACAAATAAGGATCTCATGATCCAGTTCTTAATACAACTCAAGCAGCGGAATAACGTAATAGTAACGATAGCGTAGGCGAAGCTCCATCTTCGGGGTCACAGGCAATGCTGACGATGGGAGATGACCCTAGTTGTCGTAACCTTCCTGCGGCCCGTCATCCTGATACTCCTCTTCATAGTCTGGCCACGGGAATAGCCAGGGACAAAGCCATGAGTACTCTTTAAGTACTCGCAAACTAATACTAACAAGTTAAGGGGGGTTTTGTAGTAGGATACTAAGCTCTAGGGTTGTTTTGCCAAAAAAGCCAGATTTACGTCTACTAAGTTCAGAAGCAAAGAAAACTAGTTGAAAGTTTTATACACCTAAGCGGGAATTTGAATTTCATATCACAACTCTGTTGTGGTCAAGTCAAAGTCACAATTCATTTCACAAGTCATTTTGAAAACAATCTGACGGGGCAACAGTATAGCCACTCCAACTGTCCATAACCGCGGACGCGGCTATTTGAGTAGTTTGACACTCTGAAGAGATTGTAAACTTTCACCACAACATTCGATACATCCGTCAGGAACAAATCCTGAATTCACCATACTCAGTATGCGGATAATCAATCCTAACCTTTCAGTTACACGACCTAGTATAGGCACCTCTCCTGTGAGTTTGGCCTCCCAACGATGAACAACTATTATCTTGGGTACTGCACAGGTGGACAATCTTCACAAGGTAGCCTCAGCTCAGACCTTGGCCGCGAGGGAACCCATACTAAGGTATATAAATTTCCAGTCAAGCCCTATGCAAATTTCGGGTATTGTGGTTGTACGATTAAATTGGAATGGTATTGCATCCAGACAACCATTAGTTTTATAAAGGGCTAAGGCTCATGCCTCAACATTTTCATCATCCAAAATCATCTGGTGTTCGGAAACACATGTCAAAACATTTCAGTAGAATGACTCCTCATTCTAAGGTTTTCATAACCATTTTCACCAAGTATTCCCATCTAAAGTTGATCAAGTTTTATACTTAGCACTAGCATCTACAAGTGGTGGTAAATACTAATGAGGGGTGGTACACAAGTGGAGATTTGCTAAGTTCAATCTCATGCCTTAGGATGCATCACGATTATCTAACTTAGGCCAAATTTTATGCTCTTTATGCTAGCTTCCAATATCCTTCTAGTATCTACAATTCACTATGTAAACTCTAAGATAATGCTTTGATAAAGAAATAAAGTATAAAGCTTGCAAGTAAAACTAGGATTGGGTTATCAAGTGGATATGATCACATATGCTTAAGGCATATAGTGGTCATGGGAACAAGCAAGTATTAGCTTGCATAAGTCAACTTGTGTAGTAATGCTTGCATAAGTAGGGTATCTTGCAAGTGTTAGCTTGCCTTGTGCAGAGCAGTGGTTGAAGTTCTCCTCGGCTTCCTCCTTGTAGTATCCTCCTTCCTCCTCGTATCCTTGGTCAGTACTAGCGTCTATAAATAAATACGAGGTACACAATCACCAAACAATACTTAAATATTTTCAATCATCACTCAAAGATGCACTCTAGATGATCTAGCATCATCACTAGCATCACAAGGATTAGAGCATTTGTAATATTTATTTTAATTTGAGAAAATTAATTTCTACTCATTAAAAAACTACTTAAGATTTAATATTCTCCAACTCAAACATGGGATCATGTTGACACATGTCATCACCACATATTTCAGTACATGGGAATGTGATTTAAAGTTGTGTCACAATTTAATAAGGTTTAACCTTTTTATTTTAATTAAATAAAAATGACTATAAATGCCTATGTGACATTCTTTTATTGTTTGAACATTATTTCTACAAGTAAACACATATGTTTTTATATATTCTAAAAGGTAGGATCAAACGTGATTTTTGAGAGTTGGAATCAACTCAAAAGCTTTTATGGTTGAATTTTGAAAAATGTTTGAATGCAGAAAAGCTTCTGCCTTGTTATTTTTACCATGGTACATCCACAGATCCAAATGATTTGAATCCGACGGGCTTGGACTAAGCATTGCAGTACCTTTCTAGCAAAGTTGTTTCATGCATTTTGGTTCATTGAATCGAGTTGGGTTGATTTTTGAATATAGGTACAGAACTGTGTTTGAAATTAAAAGAATAAAGTTTAATTTGAATTGTTGGGTTGCGTGGGATGTTTTACTGGGCCGGCCCATTACACACAGCGCATACGCGAGCTGGTTAAGTGATTGTCCCACGCGTCAGTGAGGCGGAGAGGGGCGAAGTGGTACGGGGTGATCTAGGACGCACGATCTAAATCTAATCGAACGGCAACACTTCATCGTCCAAGTTGGGCAGCGCCGGTGAGACAGAACCCTAACGCGGTAGGTGGGGGTCATGGGAGGCTCACCGGGGCTTAGGAGAGGGTCGGCGACGGGGGCGAACGACGAAGTCGACGATGGCGGTTCTCCTGGTACCGGCAGCTCCTCCTGGGGCGGCTCCAATCGACGGCTCCCTTCTTCTCCAGTAGCGGCGGGCTCCGGCCAAATTCCGGCGATGCGCTACTCGCCTTGCTCCGGGAGTGAGGTGGGGTGGTTCTGGGTGAGAGGGGAGTGAACTGGTGTGGCGAAAACAAGCGGTGGAGGCCTCTATTTATAGTGGCAGAGGGGACCGACGGGCGCGGGCTGAGCTCGTCGTTGTCGACAGCACAGACAGTTATCGGCCTGGGCGACGGTACGGGGCGGTGTTATGTTCCCTGGCGAAGCTCAACAGTGCAATGGCGAGGCGTGGGGCGGTGCTGTTCGGTCGGAATGCTTCGACGCTCTGGGCGGGTTTGACAAAGGTTTTGATGGCGCACAGCACGCGTGGTCAATGGCGAAGGGCATGTCTGAGGGGTGGCGATCATCCACGAAGCGGCGAGGGCGGTGCTGCCGTGGGTGTTGGTCGAGCGTGGCGCACGAGCACGCTCTTGGCATGGTCACAGAGAGGTTTGACATGGGCGTATCGTGTGGTCCAGCGGCTAGTATTGCTCGGGGCTGGGACAGAGAATGGCGGTGGGCGGTGCTGCATGTCCCATACAAGGTTGGCGAGGCTAGTGTGGCCGCTTGCTCGTTGGCGACAATGGGGAGGCAAGTTTGCTCTCGGCATGCTCACCATTGATGGCTAGGCTTTCTTACAGTGGTGCTAAAGATAGTTAAAGGGGCTAGATAATCTACTAAGGGCTAGTTGCAACCAGAGAGGGAACAAGTTATGCCAATTTTACTGCCCTATAGTGTTTGTTGTTTGTTTGATTTGAATCTGCAAGGTGTTTGATGAAATGGCCGTGTTAACACCCGGTTTTTTCAATCCTAGATGCCTGTTATGCCATACATCGCAATCCCAGGATTACCATTTTTGCGAGACATAACAGAATTGGACACCATAGGACATCATCCATTACAAACGATACATAAGTTCTTACACAAATAGGGATCTCACGATCCAGTTCTTAATACAACTTCAAGCAGCGGAATACGTAATAATAACGGTAGCGTAGGCGAAGCTCCATCTTTGGGGTCATAGGCAATGCTGACGATGGGAGATGATCCTAGTTGTCGTAACCTCCCTGGGGTCCATCCTCCAGGTACTCCTCTTCATAGTCTGGCCATGGGAATAGCCAGGGACAAAGCCATGAGTACTCTTTAAGTACTCGCAAGCTAATACTAACAGGTAAAGGGGTTTTTGGATAATAGGACACTAGGCTCTAGGGTTGTTTTGCAAAAGCCAGATTTATATCTACTAAGTTCTAAAGCTACTCACAATTTTATAACTCCTAGGTGGGATCTTGTAACTCAGGTCACAACTCTGTTGTGGTCAAGTCAAAGTCTCAATTCATTTCACAAGTCATTTTGAAAAGTCTGACGGGGAACAGTATGGCCACTCCAACTGTCCATAACCATGGACGCGGCTATTCGAATAGTTTGACACTCTGCAGAGATTGTACACTTCCACCACAACATTCGATACATCCGTCAGGAACAAATCCTGAATTCACCATACTCAGTATGCGGATAATCAATCCTAACCTTTTAATTACACGCCCTAGTATAAGCACCTCTCCTATGAGTTTGGCCTCCCAACCATGACCAACTATCATCTTGCATCTGCATGTGGACAATCTTCACAAGGTAGCCTCAGCTCAGACCTTGGCCGTGAGGGAACTAATACTAAGGTATATAAGTTTCCAATCAAGCCCTACCCAATATTCGGGTATTGTGGTTGTACGATAAAATTGGAATGGTATCGCATCCAGAAAACCATCAGTTTTATAAAGGGCTAAGGCTCATGCCTCAATGTTTTCATCACCAAAATCATCAAGTGTTCGGAAACACATGTCCAAAACATTTCAATAGAATGATCCATCATTCCAAGGTTTTCATAAATATTTTTCCACCAAGTAAACCCATCTAAAGTTGATCAAGTTTTATGCTTAGCACTAGCATCTACAGGTGGGGATAGTACTAATGAGGGGTGGTGAACTAGTGGAGTTTCAACTAAGTACAACCTTATATCTTAGGATGATATCAAGGTTTCTAACTTAGGCCAAATTTTATGCTCTTTATGCAACCTTCAGAATCTTTCTAGTATCTACAAGTCACTTAAGTCAACTCTAAGTTAAAGCTTTGATAAATAAATAAAGTAAGAAGCTTGCAAATAATACTAGGATTGGTTTATCAAGTGGGTATGATCACATATGCTTAAGGCATATAGTAGGCATAGTAACAAGCAGGTATTTGCTTGCACAAAATGAGTATAAGCTTGCTAAATTGCAAGTGTTAGCTTGCATAGGCCAACTTGATTAGTAAGTCTTGCCTTGGGTAGAGAAGTGGTTGAAGTTCTCCCCGGCTTATTCTTTGTAGTATCCTTCTTCCTCCTCGTATCCTTGGTCGGTACTAGCGTCTATGAATAAATACAAGGTACATAATCACCAAACAATACTTAACTACTTGCAATCATCACACACAAGGGTCCTATAGATGATCTAGCATCATCTCTAACATTACAAGGTTAAGGCTCGATTTAATTCCTTTTATTTTTAGAAAAGTAATTTCTACTCATTGAAAAACTACTTAAGATTTAATATTCTCCAAACCAAACATGGGATTATGTTGACACATGTCATCACCACATATTGTAGTCCATGGGAATGTGATTTAAAGTGGTGTCACAATTTAATAAGGTTTTACCCTTTTATTCTAATTAATTAAAGTGGCTAGAAATGCCTATGTAGCATTCTTTTACTACTTGAACCATATTTCTGCAAGTAAACCTATATATTTTTATATATTCTGAAAGGTATGGTTAAATGTGATTTTTGAGAGTTGGAATCAACTCAGAAGCTATTACGGTTTAAATTTGAAAAATGTTTGAATGCAGAAAAGCTTCTGCCTTGTTATTTTTACTAAGGATGATCTACAGATCCAAATGACTTGAATCCAACGGGCTTGGATTCAACATTCACAGGCATTCCCAACAAAATTGGTTTCATTCAAATTGGTGCACTGAACCGATCTGGGTTGATTTTTGAAGTTGGGTATAGAAGTGTGTTTGAATTAAAATAGAAAAGATTTAATTCAAATCACTAGGCTGCGCGGGAAAAGTTAACGGGCCGGCCTGCTAAGCGCGGTGCTCCCACGGGCTGCTTAAGTGAGTGTCCCCACTCGTCAGTGACACGGGGCTGGGCGAAGCGGTATGGGGCAACATGGGTCGTTCGATCTGATTCTAATCCAACGGCTGGGAGTCATCGTCGACGTGAGACAACGCCGGCGAGAATGAAACCTAGCGCGGCAAGTGGGGGTTGCTGGGGGCTCACCGGGGTACTGGCGAGGGTCGGCGAGGCGGGCGAACAACAAAGTTGACGACGGCAAACTCGGGGATGCTCGCGGCAGCTGCTGGGGTGGACGAAATCGATGGCTCCCTTCTTCTCCAGAGGCGGCGGGCTTAGGTGAAATTCCGGCGGGGTGGTGCTCGCCTTGCTCTGAGAACGGTGTGGCACGATCAGTGAGGAGAGGGGAGTGAGATGGTGTGAAGAAATCAAACGGGGGTGGCCTCTATTTATAGTCGAGCGAGGGGACCGTCGGGGCGCACGGTGAGCTCATCGGGGGCGATGTTACAGGCGGCTATTGGCATGGGCAAGGGTAGGGGACGGTGTGGTGTCTCCTGGCGATGCTCAATGACATGGTTTTGAGGCATGGGGCGGTGCGGCTTGGTCTGGAACGGGCGATGCTCTGCGTGGCAGAGGCGGCGTCTTTGATGGAGAGTGGTGGCTATGCGTCACGGGGCGGCGAACGGGGATGTCTGGCGGTCTCCTGGGTCGGTGGGGATTGTGTATGCATGCGGCGAGGGCGACGCGCGGTCTGTGGGTGCTGGTCAATGATGGTGCTCTAGCGCACACTCGGCATGGTCTCTGGCGGTCTGGGCGTGGTTCGTGCGCGTGGTCCAGGGCTTGGCAAGGCTCGAGCAGTGTACAGGGAGTGGCGGTGGACGGTGGGCTGCCTCCCAGACATGCTACCTAGGCTTGCTGCTGCTCCTAGCTTGCTGTCGACTATGGGGTGGCAAGGGTGTGCTCTGCTGTTCACCATTGATGGCAATGGCAAGCTCACAGTGGTGATAGTGCTTGGTTAATCTTGCTAGATGATCTACTGAGCTGGTTGTGAGCTAAATGGGGAACAAGTTAGGCAAGAATCACTTCTCACAATAGTGTTTGATGTTTGTTTGATTTGTGTCTGCAACCTGTTTGCTGAAATGGCCGCATGAAATCAAGTTTTGAATTTTGAAAAGATTTTTGGTGGGTTTCCTAGATTGGTGTTGGTGAGTCTGTAGATGCTTGGGTTTTGAAAGTTGAGCTTGTTTGAGTGGTTTGTGAAAAAGTGGGATCTTCCCATATGATAAAGATTCAATTTTGAATTGTCATTTAAACTATGCATTTGAAAGTTTCTGGATGATCACAAAGTGGGCCTTGATACCTTGTTATGAGTACATTCAAGGGGTGCAAAGATCTAGAAAAGTTTCCATTAGGTTCTGAAAGTTTGAGACAGCCAAAGTAGGCATGGGAGTTAAATTGGTCAAAATGACCATTCCTTTATTTTATTGGTTTTGATTTATTTGTCCTTAGGAAAAGTTTGGGAAATGTTTATATGATGTTTATTTCACCTAAGAAACATTTTACAAGCAAGGAAACACACAAACAAGGTGGTTCAAAAGAATTTCAAATTAAATGCATACACATATGCATGCCTTCATAATTTTAATTAGAAAAGTTTTTTTAACCCTAAATTTGATGATTAGAGTTTGATGATTTAAGTTTAGTATTTTTGGGATGTTACAAACCTTCCCCCCTTAAACAAAATCTCTTCCCGAGATTTGAAAAAGGACGAAAAGATTACCTAGGATTTGAAGAGATGAGGAAACTCCGTCCTGATGTGATCTTCGCGCTCCCAGGTAGCTTCCTCTTCTGTGTGGTTGCTCCACTGAATCTTGAGAAACTTGATGCTTCGGGTTCGGGTAGTTCAAAAAGCTTCTTCCAAAATGCGGATGGGTACTTCAGGATAGGTCAGTTCATCGTTGATTTCTATGGTCCGATGGTCGATATTCTTGAATACTTCGGTATTCTCTGGGACTTCGAGACACTTGCGAAGTAACGAGATATGGAACACATTGTGCACGGCTGATATCTCTTCAGGTAGCTCCAATTGGTACGATACTTCTCCTCGATGGTTCAGAATTTTGAAAGGTCCGATATATCTGGGGCTAAGTTTCCCTTAAATGGCGACACTTTCAGATAAACAAAATCTCATATGTTGAAGGCGAGATCTCTACGTCTCTTGTCGGCTTAACTCTTCTATCGGGATTGGGCGGTCTTGAGGTGCTCACGAATCTTGTGAACCTTCTCTTCTGCTTCTCGTAGGATGTCGGGTCCAAAAATATGTCTCTCTCCTACTTCCGACCAGTTCAAAGGGGTGCGACACTTTATTCCGTACATGAATTCAAAGGGGGCCATTTGCAAACTGTCTTGATAACTGTTGTTGTATGAAAATTCTGCAAACGGCAGACAGTCTTCCCACTTGGATCCATATTCTAACACACAGGCTCTCAGCATATCTTCGAGTATTTGGTTTACTCGCTCCGTTTGTCCATCGGTCTGAGGGTGATACGCGGTGCTGAAATCTAGACGGGTTCCTAAACCTTCCTGGACTTTCTTCCAGAATCTCGAGGTAAACTGAGTTCCTTGATCCGATACTATGTTCTTAGGGACTCAGTGCAAACTGACGATTCTAGCGATGTACAACTCCGCTAGTTTCGAACTCTGATATGTGGTTTTGACGGGCAAGAAATGGGCGACTTTGGACAATCTGTCCACTATGACCCAGATAGAGTCATTTCCCCTACTAGAAGTAGGTAGTCCAGTGATAAAGTCCATTCCTGCAGAATTCCATTTCCATTCCGGAATCTGCAAAGGTTGCAACAATACAGGGGGTCTTTGATGTCCTGCCTTGACTCGCTGACATATATCACACTTGGCGATATATCTTCCGATTTCTCTCTTCATCTTATGCCACCAAAATTGCTCTTTTAAATCTTGATACATCTTAGTTCCTCCGGGATGGATAGAATAAAGAGTATCATGAGCCTCCTTCAAAATAACTTCTTTCAATTCAGAATCTGCTGGTACACAATGGCGTCCTTTGTACCACAACACTCCTTCTTCGTCCTCGGTGAATCCGGGTACTTTGCGTGTACCGATACGACGCTTGATTCCGTTGATACTAGCATTTTCCTTCTGCGCCTCCTTAATCTGACTGATCAAAGTGGGCTGGAGTTCTATGCTAGCCAAAAATCCTTCACTTACTAATTCCATTCGAAAATCTTCCATCTCCTTGTGCAAACTTGGTTGCTCCTTCAAAATCATGGAGTTCAAGCGGCACAGCAATCTGCTAAGGGCATCGGCTACCACGTTGGCTTTACCAGGGTGATAGTGAATGTCCAGGTCATAATACTTGATTAGCTCAATCCATCTAATCTGCCTCATATTCAGCTCCTTCTGAGTGAATATATACTTTAGGCTCTTGTGATCCGAATAAATCTCACAACGGTTTCCCATCAGGTAATGTCTCCATGTCTTCAGGGCTAGAACTACGGCTGCGAGTTCGAGGTCATGGGTTGGGTAGTTTTGCTCATGTTGCTTCAATTGTCGAGATAGGTAAGATATAACTTTGCGTTCTTGCATTATCACACATCCGAGACCAATCTTGGATGCGTCACAATACACATCGAAGGGCTTCGTGATATCCGGCATGATCAAGATTGGGGCTGAAATCAATCTCCTTTTGAGTTCTTGAAAACTCGCTTCACATTTGTCGGTCCATTCAAACTTCTTGTCCTTCTTCAGCAATTGGGTCATCGGTCTGGCGATACTAGAGAATCCTTCTACGAATTTGCGGTAATATCCCGCCAATCCGAGAAATGCACGAACTTGGGTTTGAGTGGTTGGGGCTTGCCAATCTTCTACATCTTTCACTTTGGCAGGGTCAACGGCAATTCCTCCGGCTGATACAATGTGACCGAGGAATCCTACTTCCTGTAAACAGAATTCACATTTGCTAAACTTTGCATACAGCCGATGCTCTCTAAGGGTTCCAAGAATGGTCCTTAGGTGTAGCTCATGTTCTTCTTCTGATTTGGAATAAATCAGAATGTCATCGATGAAAACAACGACAAACTTATCCTGGAAGTCCATAAAAATCTTATTCATGAGGTTCATGAAATAAGCGGGGGCATTGGTTAATCCGAAAGACATGACTGTATACTCATACAATCCATATCTGGTTGTAAAGGCAGTCTTTGGAATATCCTCTGCACGAATCTTGAGTTGATGATAGCTAGTTCTAAGATCAATCTTATAAAACACATTGGCACCGGTCAACTGATCAAACAAATCTTCTATCTTGGGCAAGGGGTACTTGTTCTTGATGGTGACATCATTCAACTTCCGATAATCCGTACACAAACGGTTACCGACATTCTTCTTGTCCACGAACAAGACAGGTGATCTCCATGGGGACACACTTGGTTGAATCAATCCAAATTCTAGCATGGAATCCAGTTGCTTCTTTAGTTATGCGAGCTCTGACGGGTTCATACTATAGGGTCTCTGGGCTATGGGTCCGGTTCCGGGGATTAGTTCAATGATAAACTTGATATCCCGATCTGGGGGCATACCGGGCAAAACATCTGGAAATACATCGGGGTATTCACAGACTATCCGGGCTTGGTCAATGGTAGGTTGGGCTATACTCTTGTTGCATTTGAATTGGCGAGGTAAGGTTTCAGATATATGTTCGACTGATATTCCGATGGTACTGGTCATGGTGATGGCTTTCTTGGCACAATCAATCAATCCTTTATGTTTGGACATCCAATCCATTCCTAGTACTACTTCCAAACCTTTAGTTCCGAGTACTATCAGATTAGCATAAAAATCTATGCCATGGATTCGGATAGGGACGGATTTGCAAATTTGCCTAGCCTTGGTGGTTGATCCGGGAATTTGAACAATCATATGCTTCAGTTTGGTTGGTTGAATTTTACTAGTGCATGCAAATTCTTTGGTGACAAATGAATGCGATGCACCAGAATCAAACAACACTCTTGCAAGTACTGAATTAACAGAAAACATACCTAGCACGACATCTGGCGCTTCCTGAGCTTCTTCAGCATGCATGAGAAAAAGACGGCCGTTGCAGTTGAGCGAATTCCCTGGGGAAAATCTTCTTCCTGGCTGAACACGACGCTACTGCTGAGCTGGGACAGTGGTATTGGGGGCTGTAGCATTCTTCTTGTTGGGGCACTCATTGGAATAGTGGCCTTTATTTCCACAGTCATAACAGGTCACTTGCGACTTGTCCTTGGCTGCTACAGGCACAACATTGCTTCCAGTCCTCGGGGCAGTGTTGGTGTTGGCGGTAGCATTGTTGTTGAACTTGGGTGGGGCACGATTGAAATTGCTAGCATTGCCGGGGTTGTTGTGATTTCCTCCGGGTCTAGGGTTTCCACGGTTGGGGTAGGTCAGACGGTTCATCGGGGGTCTGTTGGTTCTTGGGGCAAATCCTGGAGATGGGTTGGGGCGATACTTTGGGGTATGATGGGTTCCTGGCTGATGCATCATACGACGCTTGCGGTTCACATTGGCTTGGTTGATCTTTCCTTCCATCTGGATGGCAGAGTCGACAAGGGCTTAAATATCCGCAAAGGGAATATTGACTAACACCGTCTGCATCTCGTCATGCAGACCATTCAGGAACCTCTCCTTCTTCTTGGCTTCCGTGTCTATCTCGTCTGGGGCATACCTAGCTAATGACAAAAAATTGTCACGGTATTCCACTACAGTCATCCTTCCTTGCTTCAGCTCTCTGAACTCGTCTCTCATTCTCTTGATCAAACCAGGTGGCACATGGGTTCTGCTGAACTTGACCTTGAATTCCTCCCAGGTCATCATCTGGCATCCGGTCATTGCGCGAACGCTGTTCCACCATGCCCTGGCATCTCTGGCTAGATAATGGGTGGCAAACAGAACTTTCTCGTTGGCTTCCACTCCGTCGACTTCTAGGTTATTTTCCATGGTTTGCAGCCAATCATCAGCGTCTAGGGGTTCTTCTGACTTAGTGAAAACAGGTGGGTTGGTATTCTGGAAATTCTTGAGCTTAGATCCATGGTTGTCCTAATTTCCATGGCCTTGGTTGTTGTGGGCTAGCTGAGCTATATGTTGCAGAGTGGCTAGGTTAGCTTGACGTTTCGCTCTTTCAGATTCGCGGTCAGAAGTCAACATTTGCAGGAGCTGCAACATCGGGTCCGGGGCTGAACCACTTCCTCCACGTGGCATCTGAAGATTTAGGTAGATCATGAGAAAAGAGGGAGATTTCTAAGGTTTCGGGGACTTTGAAAAGTTTTGAAGGTTTGACTCAGATTTTTCTAGCAACTTGCTTTTTCATTCAGTCATTCATAGCACACAGTACAACACACACCACAACAAAGAAAAACAGATGGTTTTAAGAACCATTCTGAGAACTACGATACAGTGGGACCGAATACTTCTCACTACGCTAGTGCTCAAGTGCTACTACTCCTTGGAGTCTGTGGCTTCATCATCTTCATCATCATCGATGAAGGCGAAATCATCCTCATCGGTGAAGAAGTCCATGGCCTGATCCTCCAAAAAATCATCGTCATCGCTGAGATAGGAGTAAGGTTCTCCACGAAGATCCTCTCCGGCATTCTCCCTTTCCTCCAACTGCATGTCTCTCTCGTGGATGGTCTCCTCCAAAGATGAGATGCGGTGGCGAAGACGGGCAATAATGCGCTCCTTCTTGTCGAGCTGATGGCGGCGAGACTTGCGATCCCTTGCTAGCATGGCGATGGTCTGATCCTTTGTCTTGATGATGGCAGACTTGTGGTTGCAGTAGTCTTGTCCAACTCCTGCTGACGATCGTACATCATGAAGCTAAGGTGGTCCAATTGAGTCTTCAGCTCGGGGTGGTATGGGGCTTCCAGTGGTTGTCCATTTGCATCACGCCTTGGGCAAAACTCAAAGCGAGTACCCTTGATCTGATTGATGCTCTGCCCACACAGACGGGAAAAAGCTTCCTGCATTGCTCTGGCAAGTCCATCGAGCCAGTTGTTTTCCCTCAAGGTAAACTGAATTCCTTCCGCAGTGGGAGGTTCAATCTTTCCTCGGAGACTTGCAACAATTAGCCACTGCAGATCTTCTCCTCCTTGATCATTGAGCTGAGCTCCGAAGAACTCGGGGTGCGGACGCTCCAGAAGTTCCGAAAGCTGGTCCAAATCCCTCTCAAAGATAAGGTCTCCTCCATTCCCAAGTTGGTAAAACTTGCTGTACTTCACGTCCATCTATAAGAATAGAGGATGAGTAGATTAGAAGGGTGATCAAGTGTGTCAAAATTTTATGTATTTTGCAAGAGTTTTTGAGGAACATGAATTTTTATGAAAGAATAAAAGGGATAAGAATTAGAATAAGTTTTTGTAAATATTTGTTTTCTTTGGTTTTGAAACTAAGTTTTTGGTTCAAACGTCCAGTCTATCTAGGGTCTCCTATGGTCAGGATGGCTCTGATACCAACTTGTCAACACCCGGATTTTTCAATCCTAGATGCCTGTTATGCCATACATCGCAATCCCAGGATTACCATTTTTGCGAGACATAACAGAATTGGATACCATAGTACATCATCCATTACAAACGATACATAAGTTCTTACACAAATAGGGATCTCACGATCTAGTTCTTAATACAACTTCAAGCAGCGGAATACGTAATAATAATGGTAGCATAGGCGAAGCTCCATCTTCGAGGTCACAGGCAATGCTGACGATGGGAGATGATCCTAATTGTCGTAACCTAGGCTCTAGGGTTGTTTTGCAAAATCCAGATTTATCTCCTAGGTGGGATCTTGTAACTCCTAGGTGGGATCTTGTAACTCAGGTCACAACTCTGTTGTGGTCAAGTCAAAGTCTCAATTACATTCACAAGTCATTTTGAAAAGTCTGACGGGGGAACAGTATGGCCACTCCAACTGTCCATAATCGCGGACGCGGCTATTCGAATAGTTTGACACTCTGCAGAGATTGTACACTTTCACCACAACATTCGATACATCCGTCAGGAACAAATCCTGAATTCACCATACTTAGTATGCGGATAATCAATCCTAACCTTTCAATTACACGCCCTAGTATAAGCAACTCTCCTATGAGTTTGGCCTCCCAACCATGACCAACTGTCATCTTGGGTACTGCACAGGTGGACAATCTTCACAAGGTAGCCTCAGCTCAGACCTTGGCCGTGAGGGAACTAATACTAAGGTATATAAGTTTCCAGTCAAGCCCTACCCAATATTCGGGTATTGTGGTTGTACGATAAAATTGGAATGGTATCGCATCCAGACAACCATCAGTTTTATAAAGGGCTAAGGCTCATGCCTCAACGTTTTCATCACCAAAATCATCAAGTGTTCGGAAACACATGTCCAAAACATTTCAATAGAATGATCCATCATTCCAAGGTTTTCATAACCATTTTTCCACCAAGTAAACCCATCGAAAGTTGATCAAGTTTTATGTTTAGCACTAGCATCTACAGGTGGGGGTAGTACTAATGAGGGGTGGTGACTAGTGGAGTTTCAACTAAGTACAACCTTATATCTTAGGATGATATCAAGGTTTCTAACTTAGGCCAAATTTTATGCTCTTTATGCAACCTTCAGAATCATTCTAGTATCTACAAGTCACTTAAGTCAACTCTAAGTTAAAGCTTTGATAAAGAAATAAAGTAAGAAGCTTGCAAATAAAACTAGGATTGGTTTATCAAGTGGGTATGATCACATATGCTTAAGGCATATAGTAGGCATAGTAACAAGGAAGTATTTGCTTGCACAAAATCAGTATAAGCTTGCTAAATTGCAAGTGTTAGCTTGCATAGGTCAACTTGATTAGTAAGGCTTGCCTTGGGCAGAGCAGTGGTTGAAGTTCTCCTCGGCTTCTTCTTCGTAGTATCCTTCTTCCTCCTCGTATCCTTGGTCGATACTAGCGTCTATGAATAAATACGAGGTACACAATCACCAAACAATACTTAACTACTTGCAATCATCACACACAAGGGTCCTACAGATGATCTAGCATCATCTCTAACATTACAAGGTTAAGGCTTGATTTAATTCCTTTTATTTTTAGAAAAGTAATTTCTACTCATTGAAAAAACTACTTAAGATTTAATATTCTCCAAACCAAACATGGGATCATATTGACACATGTAATCACCACATATTGTAGTCCATGGGAATGTGATTTAAAGTGGTGTCACAATTTAATAAGGTTTTACCCTTTTATTCTAATTAATTAAAGTGGCTAGAAATGCCTATGTAGCATTCTTTTATTACTTGAACATTATTTCTGCAAGTAAACCTATATATTTTTATTTATTCTGAAAGGTATGGTTAAATGTGATTTTTAAGAGTTAGAATCAACTCAAAAGCTATTATGGTTTAAATTTGAAAAATGTTTGAATGCAAAAAAGCTTCTGCATTGTTATTTTTACTAAGGATGATCTACAGATCCAAATAACTTGAATCCAACGGGCTTGGATTCAGCATTCACAGACCTTTCCAACAAAATTGGTTTCATTCAAATTGGTGCACTGAACCGATCTGGGTTGATTTTTGAAGTTGGGTACAGAAGTGTGTTTGAATTAAAATAGAAAAGATTTAATTCAAATCACTGGGCTGCGCGGGAAAAGTTAACGGGCTGGCCTGCTAAGCGCGGTTCTCCCGCGGGCTGCTTAAGTGAGTGTCCCCACTCGTCAGTGACACGGGGCTGGGCGAAGCAGTATGGGGCAACGTGGGTCGTTCGATCTGATTCTAATCCAACGGCTAGGAGTCATCGTCGACGTGAGACAACGCCGGCGAGAACGAAACCTAGCGCGGCAAGTGGGGGTTGCTGGGGGCTCACCGGGGTACTGGCGAGGGTCAGCGAGGCGGGCGAACAAAGAAGTTGACGACGGCGAACTCGGGGATGGTCGCGGCAGCTGCTGGGGTGGACGAAATCGATGGCTCCCTTCTTCTCCAGAGGCGGCGGGCTTCGGTGAAATTCGGCGGGGTGGTGCTCGCCTTGCTCTAAGAACGGTGTGGCACGATCAGTGAGGAGAGGGGAGTGAGATGGTGTGAACAAATCAAACGGGGGTGGCCTCTATTTATATTCGAGCGAGGGGACCGTCGGGGCGCACGGTGAGCTCATCAGGGGCGATGTTACAGGCGGCTATTGGCATGGGCAAGGGTAGGGGACGGTGTGGTGTCTCCTGGCGATGCTCAACGACATGGTTTTGGGGCATGGGGCAGTGCGGCTTGGTCTGGAATGGGCGATGCTCTGCGTGGCAGAGGCGGCGTCTTTGACGGCGAGTGGTGGCTATGCCTCACGGGGCGGCGAACGGGGATGTCTGGCGGTCTCCTGGGTCGGTGGGGATTGTGTATGCACGCGGCGAGGGCGGCGTGCGGTCTGTGGGCGCTGGTCAAGGATGGTGCTCTAGTGCACACTCGGCATGGTCTCTGGCGGTCTGGGCGCGGTTCGTGCGCGTGGTCCAGGGCTTGGCAAGGCTCGAGCAGTGGACAGGGAGTGGCGATGGACGGTGGGCTGCCTCCCAGACATGCTAGCTAGGCTTGCTGCTGCTCCTAGCTTGCTGTCGACTATGGGGTGGAAAGGGTGTGCTCTGTTGTTCACCATTGATGGCAATGGCAAGCTCACAGTGGTGCTAGTGCTTGGTTAATCTTGCTAGATGATCTACTGAGCTGGTTGTGAGCTAAATGGGGAACCAGTTAGGCAAGAATCACTGCTCACAATAGTGTTTGATGTTTGTTTGATTTGTGTCTTCAACCTGTTTGCTGAAATGGCCGCATGAAATGAAGTTTTGAATTTTGAAAAGATTTTTGGTGGGTTTGCTAGATTGGTGCTGGTGAGTCTGCAGATGCTTGGGTTTTGAAAGTTGAGCTTGTTTGAGTGGTTTTTGAAAAAGTGGGATCTTCCCATATGATAAAAATTCAATTTTGAATTGTCATTTAAACTATGCATTGGAAAGTTTCTGGATGATCACAAAGTGGGCCTTGATACCTTGTTATGAGTACATTCAAGGGGTGCAAAGATCTAGAAAAGTTTCCATTAGGTTCTGAAAGTTTGAGACAGCCAAAGTAGGCATGGGAGTTAAATTGGTCAAAATGACCATTCCTTTATTTTATTGGTTTTGATTTATTTGTCCTTAGGAAAAGTTTGGGAAATGTTTAGATGATGTTTATTTCACCTAAGAAACATTTTACAAGAAAGGAAACACACAAACAAGGTGGTTCAAAAGAATTTCAAATTAAATGCATACACATATGCATGCCTTCATAATTTTAATTAGAAAAGTTTTTGTTAACCCTAAATTTGATGATTAGAGTTTGATGATTTAAGTTTAGTATTTTTGGGATGTTACAGGCCGCAAGAACTTTAAATTTGAATTTTGAATTCAAACTTTCTGGGTTTGCTAGGCACATGCTAGGGAATGTCTGGTTAGTTGGATTAGTCAAGGGGCACTGGTTTGGTTGGGTTTTGAAACTGGATGATCTTCACATATAAATAACATTGAATTTTGAACTGGGATTTAAATGGGGTTGCCAAATGGTTCTGCAAGTTTGAAAGGTGGGCCTTGATTCACTTTTACTAGTTTTATCAAGGGGTGAAAAGAATTGGGAAAGTTTCTGTTTGAAATCTTGGACTAGAAACACTCAAAGTGACCTAGCGAACAAGATTGGCAAAAATGACCATTTGCTTTATTTGGTTTGTTTTTGATTTCTCTTTATCTATTTGGAAATGTTCTATATGATGTTATAATTGTCTTTAAACCATTTCTTGCTAATTAGATTAATCACACAAGTCCATTCATGCAATTGTCAAATCATTTCATTCACACATGCATTCATATGATTTTAATTAATCAAAGTTTTTGTTAACCCTAATTTTAGTAATTAGAGTTTGATGATCCTTGTTTTATATTTTTGGAATGTTACAAACCTTCCCCCTTAAACAAAATCTTGTCCCGAGATTTAAAAAAGGACGAAAAAGATTACCTAGGATTTAAAGAGATCGGGAAACTCCGTCATGATGTGAACTTCGTGCTCTGAGGTAGCTTCTTCTTTAGTGTGGTTGCTCCACTGAATTTTGAGAAACTTGATGCTTCAGGTCCTGGTGGTCCTAAAAGCTACTTACAAAATACGGATGGGTACTTCAGGATAGGTCAGGTCATCGTTGATCTCTATGGTCCGGTGATCAATATTCTTGAAAACTTCAGTCTTCTCCGGAACTTCAAGGCACTTGCGAAGTAACGATATATGGAACACATTGTGCACGGCTGGCATTTCTTCTGGCAGTTCCAATTGATATGGTACTTCTCCTTGATGATTCAGAATCTTGAAGGGTCCGTTATATCTGGGGGCTAACTTTCCTTTCATCTGAAAACGCTGCATTCCTTTCAATGGCGACACTTTAAGATACACAAAATCTCTGATATTGAAAGCAAGGTCTCGACGTCTCTTGTCGGTGTAACTCTTCTGTCTTGACTGGGCGGTCTTGAGGTGCTCACGAATCTTGTGAACTTTCTCTTCTGCTTCTCGTAGGATATCGGGTCCGAAAATCTAACTCTCTCCTACTTCCGACCAATTAAAAGGGCTGCGACATTTCCTTCCATACATAAACTCAAATGGGGCCATTTGCATACTTGCTTGATAACTGTTGTTGTAAGAAAATTCTGCGAAAGGCACACAGTCTTCCCATTTAGATCCATACTCTAGCACACATGCTCTCAACATATCTTTGAGTATTTTATTTACTCTCTCCGTTTGTCCATCAGTCTGAGGGTGATACGTTGTGCTGAAATCTAGTCGGGTTCCCAAACCTTCTTGGACTTTCTTCCAGAATCTCGAGGTAAACTGGGTTCCTCGATCCGATACGATGTTCTTGGGGACTCCGTGCAAACTGACAATTCTAGCGATGTATAACTCCACTAGCTGCAAACTCTGGTATGTGGTCTTGACTGGTAGGAAATGGGCGACTTTGGACAATCTGTCAACTATGACCCAGATAGAGTCATTTCCCCTACTAGAAGTAGGTAATCCGGTGATAAAGTCCATTCCAACTGAATCCCATTTCCATTCCAGAATCTGTAGAGGTTGCAACAGTCCAGTGGGTCTTTGATGTCCCGCCTTGACTCTCTGACATATATCACACTTGGCGATATAGCTTCCGATTTCTCTCTTCATCTTATGCCATCAAAATTGTTCCTTCAAGTCCTGATACATCTTCATTCCTCCGGGGTGGATAGAATAAAGAGTATCATGGGCCTCTTTCAAAATCACTTCTTTCAATTCTGAATCTGCTGGTACACAAAGGCGTCCTTTGTACCACAGAACTCCTTCTTCGTCTTCGGTGAATCCGGGCAACTTGCTTGTACCGATACGACGCTTGAGTCTGTCGATACTAGCATTTCCTTTCTGAGCCTCTTTGATCTGACTGATCAAAGTGGGTTGAAGTTCTATGCTAGCCAAAAATCCTTCACTCACTAATTCTATTCGGAAATCTTCCATCTCTTTCTGCAAACTTGGTTGCTTCTTCAAAATCATGGAATTCAAGCGGCACGGCAATCTGCTCAGGGCAACTGCTACCACATTGGCTTTACCGGGGTGATAGTGAATGTCCAGTTCATAATCTTTGATTAGCTCAATCCATCTTATCTGTCTCATATTCAGCTCCTTCTGAGTGAATATATACTTCAGGCTCTTGTGATCCGAGTAAATCTCACAACGGTTTCCCATCAGGTAATGCCTCCATGTCTTCAGGGCTAGAACTACGGCTGCGAGTTCGAGGTCATGGGTTAGGTAGTTCTGTTCATGCTACTTCAGTTGGCGAGATAGATACGATATAACTTTTCCTTCTTACATTAGCACACATCCTAGACCGATCTTGGATGCATCACAATACACGTCGAAGGGCTTCATGATATCCGGCATGATCAAGATGGGGGCTGAAATCAATCTCCTCTTGAGTTCTTGAAAACTCGCTTCACATTTTTCCGTCCATTCAAACTTCTTGTCCTTCTTCAGCAATTGGGTCATAGGTCTGGCGATACTTGAGAATCCTTCTACGAACTTGCGGTAGTATCCCGCTAATCCGAGAAAAGCACGAACTTGGGTTTGAGTGGTTGGGGCTTACCAATCTTCGACATCTTTCACCTTTGCAGGGTCAACGGCAATTCCTCCGGCTGATACGATATGTCCGAGGAATCCTACCTCCTGTAACCAGAATTCACATTTGCTAAACTTGGCATACAACTGATGCTCTCTAAGGGTTCCAAGAATGGTCCTTAGGTGTAGCTCATGTTCTTCTTCTAATTTGGAATAAATCAGAATGTCATCGATGAAAACAACGACAAACTTATCTAGGAAATCCATAAAAATCTTATTCATGAGATTCATGAAATAAGCGGGGGCATTGGTTAATCCAAAAGACATGACAGTACACTCGTATAATCCATATCTGGTGGTAAAGGCAGTCTTGGGAATATCCTCTGCGTGAATCTTGAGTTGATGATAGCCAGTTCTAAGATCAATCTTAGAAAACACTTTGGCACCAGTCAACTGGTTAAACAAATCTTCTATCATTGGCAACGGGTATTTGTTTTTGATAGTGACATCATTCAACTTTCGGTAATCCATACACAAACGGTTACCTCCATCTTTCTTGTCCACAAACAAGACAGGTGATCTCCATGGTGACGCAATTGGTTGAATCAATGCAATTTATAGCATGGCATCCAGTTGCTTCTTCAGTTCTGCTATTTCAGACGGGTTCATACTATATGGTCTCTAGGCGATGGGTCCGGTTCCTGGGATTAGTTCAATGATAAACTCGATATCCCGATCGGGGGGCATACCAGGCAAAACATCTGGAAATACATCGGGGTATTCACAGACTATCCGGACTTGGTCAATGGTAGGTTGGGCTATACTCTTGTTGCACTTGAATTGACGAGGCAAGGTTTCATATACATGCTCGACTAATACTCCGGCTGTACTAGTCATGGTTATGGCTTTCTTGGCACAGTCAATTAATCCTTTATGTTTGGACATCCAATCCATTCCTAGTACTACTTCCAAACCTTTAGTTCCGAGTACTATTAGATTAGCATAAAAATATACTATTAGATTAGTTCCGAGTACTTTATGTTTGGACATCCAATCCATTCCTAGTACTACTTCCAAACCTTTAGTTCCGAGTACTATTAGATTAGCATAAAAATATATGCCATGGATTTCGGATAGGGACGGCTTTGCAAATTTTCCTAGCTTTGGTGGTTGAACCGGGGATTTGAACAATCATAACATGCTTCAATTTGGTTGGTTGAATCTTACTAGTGCATGCAAATTCTTCGGTGACAAATGAGTGCGATGCTCCAGAATCAAACAACACTTTTGCAAGTACTGAGTTAACGGAAAACATACCCAGCACGACGTCTGGCGCTTCCTGGGCTTCTTCAGCATGCATGAGAAAGAGACGGCCGTTGCGGTTGAGAGAATTCCCTAGGGCAAACCTTCTTCCGGGCTGAACACGACGCTGCTGCTGAGCTGGGGCATTTGCATTAGGGGTTGCGGCATTCTTCTTGGGGCACTCATTGGAGTAGTGACCCTTGGTTCCGTATTCATAACAAGTCACTTGCGACTTGTCATTTGCTTCAACAGGCACAACATTGCTTCCAGTCCCTGGGGCAGTGTTGGTGTTGGTGGTGGAATTGTTGTTGTTGAACTTGGGTGGTGCACGGTTGAAATTGCTAGAGTTGTCGGGGTTGTTGTGGTTTCCTCTGGGCCTTGGGTTTCCACGGTTGGGATAGGTCAGATGGTTCATCGGGGGTCTGTTGGTTCTCGGGGCAAATCCTAGAGATGGGTTGGGAAGATACTTCGGGGTATGATGGGTTCCGGGCTGATGCATCATGCGGCACTTGCGGTTCTCATTGGCTTGGTTGCTCTTTCCTTCCATTTGAATGGCAGAGTCGACTAGGGCTTCAATATCATCAAAGGGGATATTGACTAACACCGTCTGCATCTCATCGTGCAGACCGTTCAGGAATCTCTCTTTCTTCTTGGTTTTAGTGTCGATCTCATCCGGGGCATACCTAGCTAATGAAGAAAATTTGTCACAGTATTCCACTACGGTCATCCTTCCTTGCTTTAGTTCTCTGAACTCATCTCTCATCCTATTGATTAAACCCGGTGGCACATGTGTTCTGCTGAACTTGACCTTGAATTCCTACCAAGTCATCATCTGACCTCCGGTCATTGCACGAACGTTGTTCCACCATGCTCTTGCATCTCCGGCTAGATAGTGGGTGGCAAACAGAACCTTCTCGTTAGCTTCCACTCCTGCGACTTCCAGATTGTTCTCCATTGTTTGCAGCTAATCATCTACATCTAGGGGTTCCTCTGACTTAGTGAAAACAGGTGGATTGGTGTTCTGGAAATTCTTGAGCTTAGATCCATGGTTGTCCTGATTTCCTTGGCCTTGATTGTTGTTGGCCATTTGAGCTATGTGTTGAAGTGTGGCTAGGTTGGATTGACGTTCGGCTCTTTCAGCTTCCGGTCAGAAACCAAGATTTGCAAGATCTGCAACATCGGGGTCGGGGATGAACCGCTTCCTCCGCGAGGCATCTGAAGATTGAGATTGATCATGAGAAAAGAGGGAAATTTCTAAGGTTCAGAGGTCGTTGAAAAGTTTTTAAAGTTTGACTCAGATTTTTTTTTGCAACTTGCTTTTCATTCATAGCACACGATACAACACACACCACAACAAAGAAAAATAGATGGTTTTAAGAACCATTCTGGAATCTACGATATAGTGGGACCGAATACAATTCACTAACGCTAGTGCTGAAGTGCTACTACTCCTCGGAGTCAGTGTACTCATCATCCTCATCATCATCATCGTCATCGATGAAGGCGAAAGCATCCTCATCGGTGAAGAAGTCCAGGCCTGATCCTCCAGAAAGTCATCATCATCGCTGAGATAGGAGTAGGGGTCTCCATGAAGGTCTTCTCCGGCATTCTCCCTTTCTTCCAACTGCATGTCTCTCTCGTGGATGGTTTCGTCCAAATCCGTGATTCGGTGGCGAAGACGGGCAATGATGCGCTCCTTCTTGTCGAGATGACATCGACAAGACTTGCGATCCTTCACTAACATGGTGAGGGTCTGATCCTTCTTCTTGGCGATGGCGTACTTGTGGTTGGCGTAGGCATGGGCATTCTCCAACTCCTTCTGACGATCGTACATCATGAAGCTGAGGTGGTCCACTTGAATCTTCAGCTTGGGATGATGTGGGGCCTCTAGTGGCTGTCCCATAACATAACGCCCTGGGTAGAACTCAAAACGGGTACCCTTGATCTGGTTGATACTCTGCCCACACAAACGGGCAAGAGCTTCCTGCATTGCCCTGGCCAGTCCATCGAGCCAGTTGTTCTCTCTTAAGGTGAACTGAATTCCCTCCGCAGTGGGAGGTTCAATCTTTCCTCGGAGACTTGCAACAACTAAACACTGCAGCTCTTCTCCTTCCTGATCATTGAGCTGAGCTCCGAAGAACTCGGGGTGCAGATGCTCCAGAAGTTCCGAAAGCTGGTCCAAGTCACGCTCAAAGATGAGGTCTTGTGCATTCCCAAACTGATAAAACTTGCTATACTTCACGTCCATCTATGAGAATATAGGATGAGTAAGTTAGTAGAGTGATCAAGTGTGTCAAATTTTATGTATTTTGCAAGAATTTTTTTTTGAGGAACATGAATTTTCATGAAACAATCCAAGTGATAAGAATGAGAATAAGTTTTTTGTAAATACTCATTTCCTTTGGTTTTGAAACTAAGTTTTTGATTCAAACGTCCATTCTAACTAGGGTCTCCTATGGTCAGGATGGCTCTGATACCAACTTTTCAACACCTAGATTTTTAATCCCAGATGCCTGTTATGCCATACATCGCAATCCCAGGATTACCATTTTTGCGAGACATAAGAGATTTGGATATCACAGTACATCATCCATTACAAACCATACATAAGGTCTTACAAAAATAAGGATCTCATGATCCAGTTCTTAATCCAACTCGAGCGGCGGAATAACATAATAGTAACGATAGCGTAGGCGAAGCTCCATCTTCGGGGTCACAGGCAATGCTGATGATGGGAGATGATCCTAGTTGCCGTAACCTTCCTGCGGTCCGTCATCCTTATACTCCTCTTCATAGTCTGGCCACGGGAATAGCCAGGGACAAAGCCATGAGTACTCTTTAAGTACTCGCAAACTACTACTAACAAGTTAAGGGGGTTTTTGTAGTAGGATACTAAGCTCTAGGGTTGTTTTTCCAAAAAGCCATATTTACCTCTACTAAGTTCAGAAGCAAAGAAAACTAGTTGAAAGCTTTATACACCTAAGTGGGAATTTGAATTTCAGATCACAACTCTGTTGTGGTCAAGAAAAAGTCACAATTCATTTCACAAGTCATTTTGAAAACAATCTGACGGGGGAACAGTATGGCCACTCCAACTGTCCATAACCGCGGACGCGGATATTCGAATAGTTTGACACTCTGCAGAGATTGTACTCTTTCACCACAACATTTGATACATCCGTCAGGAACAAATCCTGAATTCACCATACTCAGTATGCGGGTAATCAATCCTAACCTTTCAGTTACACGCGTGAGTATAGGCACCTCTCCTGTGAGTTTGGCCTCCCAACCATGACCAGCTGTCATCTTGGGTACTACACAGGTGGACAATCTTCACAAGGTAGCCTCAGCTCAGACCTTGGCCGCGAGGGAACCCATACTAAGGTATATAAATTTCCAGTCAAGCACTACCCAAATTTCCGGTATTGTGGTTGTACGATGAAATTGGAACGGTATCGCATCTAGACAACCATCAGTTTTATAAAAGGCTAAGGCTCATGCCTCAACATTTTCATCATCCAATATCACCTGGTGTTCGGAAACACATGTCAAAACATTTCAGTAGAATGACTCCTCATTCTAAGGTTTTCATAACCATTTTCACCAAGTATTCCCATCTAAAGTTGATCAAGTTTTACACTTAGCACTAGTGTAAGAGGTCCCAACCTTTAATAAGGTAGAGATCCCTGTGTTTACAATGCTAGTCCCTGGATCAATAGCTAGCATCCACAGTTAAGATGTAATATCAAGAAACAAAGGTCATAATACAACTTTATAACCAGGAATAAAATAATTTATTACATCTTACATAGCTCATTTGGCTATCTCATTACAATGCAGCAGAATATAACAATAGTATGGGGGTCCTTCATCTTCAAAGTTCCATAGGCAAACATGTTGGTTGTAGACTTGTAATCCTAATCAACATACTTCACTAACATCAAACAAACCTGCAACATAGTAAGTTACATCCACAAGGGTCAATACATTTGAATTGTATTGGCAAGTGATACTATGGTAGTATAGTGGAGTCTATCATCCATATGCATTTGGCTAAGTGGAGCTTAGGCTTGCATTGCTCAAAATAGATTTTCCTTATCATTTGAAAACACTAAGTTTTTGCTTGACAAAAACACCCAAGGCATCTCCCAATAGAAATTGGTGATCCTTCAACCCTTGTTCAACCACAAAGTTTTAACATGGAAATATGGATGAGGAGATTCTTGATAGCTTCCATGTTTTGATTCTCAAATTGTCCTTTACCAGGGACATGGCTAAGTACTTAGATTTTACACTCTGCAGAGGTGGTGCACTTTCCCCACAAGACTTGGTTTCACCAAGACAAGATCTTTCAAAAGCCTTCCCTTAGACCAGAATGGACGCGCTCCAACCTATCATCCCACTACCACAAACTGTCCAAATGGCTAAGTTATTGCAACCTATATGATCCAGGAAGAGCCCATAATGCCATGTGGCTGCACTAGAAGCTTCTTAACATTTGGCATCTCAAATATCTTTCTTCCTGGGTGGCCATCCACAAGTGAGATACACAAGGTAAACCATAGAAATGGGCCTTGTGTAACCACTCAACACAAACTATTACTTCCATTCCACCCAGGTAATTCATTCACTTAGTTGATTTATTAAACAAAACTCAAGTCCTTGACTTAGAAATATTCCATAGTATGAATATATTCCACCCTTGTTTTCTACTAGCTAAGCTAAGCATGGTAGTAGTAGGATTCTTAACTTAGGAAATTTCTACTAAGGATTCATCTACTAGTATTTCCCATGGCATAGTTTATACTTAGCAAAAATTCCATGCAAGTCCTACTTAGAAATATCACTAATGCATAGTGAAAATAATGGGACAAAAGTATGAAGCATCACTTGCCTTTTTGGTAGAGAATATAAGTTCACTCCTTGTCTTTGCAATGATCACACTCTTCAAATCACTACAATTCAATCAAGCAAGGCGCAATTTCAATCTACCATTCAAGCAAACATCACATAAAATAATAGAAGCAAAGCAATGCATGCAAGCATGCCAAAGATTGTTTTATTTGCAAAAGTGATTTCTAATGGGTTATAATCATTCTAAAACACCTATTGGTCATTTTATAAAAGTGGAAAAATCATTTGCAAAAGATTTTTACTTTATAAACCATTTTCAAACCAAATCAATATTTTATGTGGTTAGAAAATGCCCTTAGTAAAGAAATAATCTTCATAGGGTTCACCAAATATATTTTTAAATCATAAAACTTGGTGTTTGGGGTTAGAGAGTTTAAATCAAAACATTTCCCAAAGGGTTTTCCTCTAAAAGCATTTTTAATAAATAAACATTATTTTTATTTGACTAGAAATGTTTTAAATCAAAGATTTATTCCTTTGCTTCACCAAATATATTTTTGAAACCACAAATTGATTTCTATGGTCAGTAGGTTCAAAACAAACCATTTGCCAAAGATTTTATCCCCAAAATAATTTTACAAAGAATTTTATACTCAAAATATGCCTACACAAGTTTCTGCAAAAACAATCAATTTATTAGAAACAATTTACTAAACAAAGTGCATGGTTCGGTAGGATTTGTCTTGCTGATTCCCTTGATATAAAGTTTGCAAAATTTGGACGTGTGGTTTGAAAGTTTATGAATTTTACAAAACCAAACAACCAATAGATAAGTTTCTGTTTTAAAAACAAACTTCAGGCCACGTGTCTGATTCTTATTGGGCGATAACGGTTCGTGCGGATCGACCTATCTGGTGCGTTGGATCTAAGTTTAATTGCGCGGCTCAGGTTCACCCATACCCTTTCGAGTTAGTTCTAATCATACGCGTCTGATTCAGATTCAACAGTTGCTACGCGTTTGACCTAAAGCGAGCGGCGCTGGCGGCCAGCTGCGCAACAACAGCGAGTTGCCGGCGATTTAGCAAGCGCGAGAGAGGGAGATGATGCTCACTGGGTTCGTCTCGTCGTGCTGAAGCTCAACGTGGTTGTCGTTGCTGAAGGGGCGCATAGAGCTGCTGGTGATTCCTCGCCGGAGTTCGTGTCTGCGTCGGGCTCCTCTGGCTGTCGTCGTGGGCGACGTTTTAGACCGCGCTAAGACAAGATGAGGGCTGCATTAAGTGTGCATGATGCTGGGGATCACACACGTATCAAACAAAGGGAGAGGGGAAGCTGGGGCTTACGGGGGATGGTCGCCGGAGTTCGAGCAGACGGTGGCGGAGCTCAGTCGAAGTCGTTGCCGAGGATACAGGGCACACGCGAGCGAGTTGAGGCCACTGGGAGATGCGTATGGAAGAGGGGAGCAGTCTCGCGTGGTCTAGGAGGCGAGGCGCGGCAGGGTCTGGCCGATGGAAGTACTCACCGGAGACAGTGGCGGTGCAAGGAAAATTAGAGGCAGCCGGGTGGCTCCCTGGCAGCGGGGTTTGAGGGGAAAGGGAGAGAAGAGGAAGGTGATTTATCGGGCGTGATCGCGAGGATTAATCGTTGATCCATTACCGTGAATTTACTCCGAGGAGTTAACGGCAGAAAACGGCTGGGAGGGTGTGGTCTCCGCAGTGAGTGAGGAAGAAGACTGGGAAGTGGGGTCTTGGTGTCAGTGACTGAGAGAGAGGAGTGGGGCCTGGTTGTCATTCACCATGCGGGTTGTTTTGTCAGTGAGAGAAAATGCTTCGGGGAAGAGAAACGAGGTGGCTGCTAGGCCTGGACTGGGCTTTGCCGAGTTGGGCTGGTTAGTTTCATTTTTTTTGTACTAATTGTTTTTCTTTTTCCATTTGATTTTCTGTTTTGATTTTGTTTACTCAATTCAAACATTCATTTGAATTCAAACTTCTCTCAAACTTTGTGTGTAATCAAATAATGTTTAATAACACATTCTAAAGTCAAATTTAGAATAATATATTTATTCTTTTTAGGGGATATTAATTAATTAAAATAAGCCTTTGTATTAATTCAAATAAGATTTAATAATGTTTTTCAAACTCCATTTGAAATCTAAATCTTTCCAAATAATTTCAGTAGTTTTAAATTATTTATTAAGGTGTCAAATAATTCATCTTGAATTATTTGGGATATTTTTAATATGATTTATTAATCATTTTAATTTGGGTACCTGTCTTTATTCTAATGAAATCAAATATGGTTTTAATTCCATATAACTTTATTTAAATGGTTCTTTTATTTCATTTAATTCTATTAAACAACTTTTATTCCCTTTGGGTAAATTCAATTTACTTTCCCTGATTTAATTTATCTCTTCCAATAGGGATTTTTTTCTTTAATCAAATAGGGATATAATTTGGTTAATGCCCTTTCAATTTATTTGAAAACTATTTATCCATTAATTTATTTGGACTTGGATTACATTCATTCCATTTTCTTATGGATTAGGTCAAGAGTTAATTTGTCCTTTAAATATCTCTCATTAAATAATTCTTTCTTTATCTTATAAAATCCATATCTTTTTATTTATTGATCCAAACTTGGTGATTCCAATTGGTATAATCTTATTTAATATTTTTTTATCCCTTTTAAATGTCTTTAGGATTATTTGCTCACCATTTGGTATGGATTTATAGATAGATACTTTATTAGCTTTGGAAATTCAATTTCCTTATCTTATTAAATTCATAAGATTTTATCTATGGCTCCAAATTAAGTGCATCCAATTCATATGGTTTTATAATATTTATAATAGTCATTCTTGATAATTTTTGAAATGTTTGTTTGACCAATTTTTATATGGATCAAATCCATAGTATTAGAGATAACTTGAAAATGATTTCCTTCCATTAGGGTTTTAGAGTTTTGGTTTATCTCCAAGTGTTTAAATTTCAAGATGCATTTTATGAGGAATGCATTCCACTTGATTTGAATTTAGTTAGATTCAAACATTAACCAATGTTCAAGATGGGATTTTAAGTTTCCATTTAGAAACATAAGTTTCTTTTCACCCTAAATTTCAACAATTTTTTTTTTCACATTACAAGATTTGGAAAATCTTGGGATGTGACAACTAGCATCTACAAGTGGTGGTAAATACTAATGAGGGGTGGTACACAAGTGGAAATTTCCTAAGTTCAATCTCATTCCTTAGGATGACATCACGATTATCTAACTTAGGCCAAATTTTATGCGCTTTATGCTACCTTCCAATATCCTTCTAGTATCTACAATTCACTATGTAAACTCTAAGAGAAAGCTTTGATAAAGAAATAAAGTATAAAGCTTGCAAGTAAAACTAGGATTGGGTTATCAAGTGGATATGATCACATATGCTTAAGGCATATAGTGGTCATGGCAACAAGCAAGTATTAGCTTGCATAAGTCAACTTGTGTAGTAATGCTTGCATAAGTAGGGTATCTTGCAAGTGTTAGCTTGTCTTGTGTAGAACAGTGGTTGAAGTTCTCCTCGGCTTCCACCTCGTAGTATCCTCCTTCCTCCTCGTATCCTTGGTTGGTACTAGCGTCTATAAATAAATACGAGGTACACAATCACCAAACAATACTTAACTATTTTCAAGCATCACACAAAGATGCACTATAGATGATCTAGCATCATCACTAGCATCGCAAGGATTAGAGCATTTGTCCTATTTATTTTAATTTGATAAAAGTAATTTCCACTCATTGAAAAACTACTTAAGATTTAATATTCTCCAACTTAAACATGGGATCATGTTGACGCATGTCATCACCACATACTTCGGTACATGGGAATGTGATTTAAAGTGGTGTCACAATTTAATAAGGTTTAACCTTTTTATTTTAATTAAATAAAATGACTAGAAATGCCTATGTGGCATTCTTTTATTACTTGAACATTATTTCTGCAAGTAAACCCATATGTTTTTATATATTCTGAAAGGTAGGATCAAATGTGATTTTTGAGAGTTGGAATCAACTCAAAAGCTTTTATGGTTGAATTTTGAAAAATGTTTGAATACAGAAAATCTTCTGCCATGTTATTTTTACAATGGTTGATCCACAGATCAAAATGATTTGAATCCGATGGGCTTGGATTAAGCATTGCAGTACCTTTCTAGCAAAATTTGTTACATGCATTTTGGTTCAGTTAATGGAGCTGGGTTGATTTTTGAATATAGGTACAGAACTGTGTTTGAAATTAAAAGAATAAAGTTTAATTTGAATTGTTGGGTTGCGCGGGATATTTTACTGGTCCGGCCCATTACACATAGCGCGTACGCGGGCTGGTTAAGTGGCTGTCCCCATGCGTCAGTGAGACGGGGAGGGGCGAAGCGGTATGGGGTGATCTAGGTCGCACGATCTAAATCTAATCGAACGGCTACGGTTGATCGTCCACGTCGGGCAGCGCCGGCGAGATAGAACCCTAACGCGGCAGGTGGGGGTCATGGGAGGTTCACCGGGGCTCAGGCGAGGGTCGGCGACGGGTGCGAATGACGAAGTCGACAACGGCGGTTCTCCAATCGACGGCTCCCCTCTTCTCCAGCAACGGCGGGCTCTGGCCAAATTCTGGCGATGTGCTGCTCGCCTTGCTCTAGGACTGAGGTGGGGTGGTTTTGGTTGAGAGGGGAGTGAACCGGTGTGGCGAAAACGAGCGGTGGAGGCCTCTATTTATAGTGGTGAGAGGAGACCGACGGGCGCGGGCTGAGCTCGTCGTGGTCGACGGCACAGGCAGGTATCGGCATGGGCGATGGTAGGGGCGATGGTATGTTCCCTGGCGAAGCTCAATAGTGTAGTGGCGAGGCGTGGGGTGGTGCTGATCTATCAGAATGCTTCGACGCTCTGGGCGGGTCCGACGGAGGTTTTGATGGTGCACAGCGCGCGTGGTCCACGCGGCGACGAAGGGCATGTCTGGCGGGGTGCTAGGGTGCTGGCGATCATCCCTGCAAGCAGCGAGGGCGGCGCGCGGTCTGTCGGTGTTGGTCGAGCGTGGCGCACGAGCGCGCTCTCGGCATGGTCACAGAGAGGTTTGGCATGGGCGTGTTGTGTGTTCCAGTTGCTGGTATTGCTCGGGGCTGGGACAGAGAGTGGAGTGGGCGGTGCTGCATGTCCCAGACAAGGTTGGCGAGGCTAGTGTGGCCGCTAGCTCGCTGGCGACAATGGGGTGGCAAGTTTGCTCTCGGCATGCTCACCATTGATGGCTAGGCTTGCTTATAGTGGTGCTAAAGATAGTTAAAGGTGCTAGATAATCTACTAAGGGCTAGTTGCAACCAGAGAGGGAACAAGTTATGCCAATTTTACTGCACACTATATTGTTTGTTTAATTTGAATCTGCAAGGTGTTTGATGAAATGGCCGCAAGAACTTTAAATTTGAATTTTGAATTCAAACTTTCTGGGTTTGCTAGGCACTTTCTAGGGAGTGTCTGGTTAGTTGGATTAGTCAAGGGGCACTGGTTTGGTTTGGTTTTGAAACTGGATGATCTTCACATATGAATAACATTCAATTTTGAATTATGATTTAAATGGGGTTGCCAAATGGTTCTGCGAGTTTGAAAGGTGGGCCTTGATTCACTTTTACTAGTTCTATCAAGGGGTGAAAAGAATTGGGAAAGTTTCTGTTTGAAATCTTGGACTAGAAACACTCAAAGTGACCTAGCGAACAAGATTGGCAAAAATGACCATTTGCTTTATTTGGTTTGTTTTTTATTTTCTCTTTATTTGTTTCTGTTTGGAAATGTTCTAGACGATGTTATAATTGTGTTTAAACCATTTCTTGCTAATTAGATTAATCACACAAGTCCATTCATGAAATTGTCAAATCATTTCATTCACAGATGCATTCATATGATTTTAATTAATCAAAGTTTTTGTTAACCCTAATTTTAGTGATTAGAGTTTGATGATCCTTGTTTTATATTTTTGGGATGTTACATAATCCTTATGATTTTATTTAAATAATCTTTTACTCCTTTTTATTATTCAATAATATTTCATTCTATTTGTTTATGGATTTGGCCAAGATTTAATTTGGCTTTTAAATATTCCTTATTTATTTATTTCTTTCTTTGCTTATAAAATCCATATTTTTTATTTATAGATCCAAATTTGGTGATTCCAGTTTGTATGATTTTATTTATTATATGTTTATCATTTTAAAACCTTTTAGGATTAATTTGCTTACAATTTCGTATAGATTTAGTTAGGAGCTTTATGAGCTTCAAATTATTCCCTTTTTATCTTATTAAAATCATAAGTTTTTATCTATGGCTCAAAATTAAATGAAACCAATTTCTATAGTTTTATAATATTTTTGTTTATCATTTTAAAATGACTGTTGCTGAATTTTTATATGGATAAAATCCATAGTCTTTGGGAGATCTTGGAAATGATTTATTCCATTAGGGTTTTAGGGTTTTCGTTTAACTTTTCCAAGTGTTTCTATTCCAAGATACATTCATTGATGAATGCATTTCACTTGATTGAAATTTGTTGGATGCCCTTTTATTCAAATTTGTTCAAGAAGGGTTTTGATGTTTCCATTTAGAGGCAAAAAAGTTTCTTTTTACCCTAAATTTCAACAATTATTTATTTTTCACATTACAAAATTTGGAAAATTTTGGGATGTGACATACGTAGGTTTTTCTCGATCTGTATATTATTTTGATCTGCCGCCTTCTTGCTGTAGACATATCATATTCTCCGGTTCGAAGGGCCGATCCTTTTGCAGATTTGATTTGATCTGCTGATCTGCCATCTAGCATTTTTACATCTGTTTGTTATTGTTCATACAATCTTCTTCTGTTGTAGATTTGATTGATCTGTCACATAATTGTTGTAAGCATGTTTCATTTTAAGGGTTTTAGGGATTGCTGTTACTGGATTGTAGATTGATGTCACATAAATTTCTGTCATTAAAATGTACATGAATATTGTTCGATTCTATAGTCAAAAAAGATTGTTCCATTCTTGTTATTATTCTTGGTACAAACTTTAGGAAACACATGATTACAGTGTATAGTCTAGCGATGATACGTGAACTAAATATCAACTGTGAAAATTATATGTTGTCATTCATATTCATAAATGCCAATGCTTGAATTCTCTTTCAATTACATCTTTTAGGTCATGTTTGATTCAAAGGATATGTGTAGGATATTGAAGGATTAAATCCTATAAGAAAATTTCCTATGATGGTTGTTTAATTTGCAGGATATATAGAATCCTTTATTTTTCTTATCCTACGAATCAAACAGGCCCTTATATGAGTTCTTATTTACTTAAAAATCCACAGGAAGAATCTGACGACATGGACGAAGACAAGGACTCCAGGGACAGAAAGAGCTACTACGTACTTAGGTAGTTGCAGTGTGTTCAAATTCCCTTCCACTGTAATGCGAAGTTGTTTTACCGTTATGTGGCAAAGTCATCAACAAGGACATCGAAAGCATGATCCAGCACTCGGTGGGCATCGACCGTGGCCATGGATGTAAGCACAAGGAGAAGCCATTGGCAAAGCATGCAGCATATGGAAAATTCCTCCTAGAATATGTCAAGACTGGCCTGTTTCCCCTCTAGTAGGTGTTGTGAAGATGGGAGGCTCAACATTATCTCGGTTGGATTGCTTGATGGAGATAGCCTATACTGTGCATTTCCAAATCTGCTCAAGTACCCATGTCCAAATACAACCAGGATAATGTTTCATGTTCATGTTAAGCTTTCTGCTGCTCATGTTAATGCATTGCAGAAAGAGGATGCGTTGAAAGAGACTTGCACACATATTATGCCCAACAGTAATATTAAACACGGTCCATTTTTGTGAAATTTAGGGTTATTACATTCTAGGCCATATTCTTCGCATTGCCATCACTCAAAATATTTATTTCTTTTAGAAAACTACATTTTTTCATACAATAAGTTAGAATCTCGCATGGTTTACCATGCCAATATATAACCATATCTATCAAATATGGGCACATTTTACTAGAATCCATGATGTGGAGAGGACCAGAATTATCATACTCTACATGGCAATCCATATCACAAGGCATGTTTTTAACAAGTTGTCCAAAAATGATGTCTACATGTTTTTCATGTTGAGAGGGTTGACTGGGACATAATATGTTCTCATGCACCTGAGAACTAGCAAATCCGTTTATTAAACTGAACTGAGTTTACCTATCAGGAAAAAAACTCAATTTACCCTTTATTGTTCTTCATTAGAACCATCTTCCTTGTGTGTGCTCCATCGTGCTCCCAACCGAATAGCTGCCACCTGTACTAAAAATCTGGTTAAAACTTGATGGTGACATGACGTGGGCCCTAGCTTTCTGGACATCGCTGCACGACGTCACATTGCACGGAAGCTTACAAGAGAAGGAAGAGAGATGCTATGCGTAGAAGAGCTGAATGGGTGCCTTTGATGAGGAGAGATCATCATCGATGATGCCAGCGAGGAGATTTTGCGTGCCCTGCATATCAGAAGTCAATTTTTTTTGAGAGAGTTAGAAGTCAAAGGACTCACATATAAGAGCTACCCTCTCATAGTCTTGGGATTACAATTTGTTTTCTATTGCTATGTGTACTAGATATCAATATTTTAATGCTTATGGACTACCCATAATCTTAAGGGTGACCCCTTAATAAGGTTTTTAGCTTGTGCTTTATTCAACGAGTACTGCACTAGTTCCCCTATCCCTCTCCTCCTCTCCACTTTCCTCTATCCCCACTCTGACTCGCCCTCCATGCCGCCTAGTTTCCAGAGTCTGTGTTCTTCATCTCGTCCCTCTTTTCTAGAGCCCAACCAACGAATCCCAACCACCATTGCCACAGCAGGTGCATTGAGATGGCTGGATCTAGCAAGGACAGTGAGGATGATTCTCGACTGTTTTAGGAGCTATTTACCGAAGGCCCCCTTAAAGAACTCACAGCTAGATGCGACGTCATCACGGCTCCAGCCCCATCGTTTCGTCCAAATTTCATCCTGACTCAGCAAAATATAGTGCAACTCTGCTGGTTTCTCAGCCGTTCGGACTCGCATGTGTTCTTCATTCTCACCAAACTAAGATACCGTGGGATTACATGTTAGATGGAGAGAGCCTCCTCTATAAGCTATCGCGACTGGACAGGTTCTCCTCAGATGCTGTCATCCCATATGGCAGGAATAAACAGTGGGCAGGCACCAATGGTGATGGGATCGCCACGGTTGGCCTCCAATACAGCTGGGAACTTGTCAACATGTACACTCGTCGCAAGATTCTTCTCCCAATAGTGTCGTTTGAATCCACTAATCACCTAGATACTTTCTTGGATCATGGCCATCGTATGATACTGCAGAAGATAGCTATTTGCCAAGTTACCACATTTTCTGGGAGATATCAATATTACACTCGTGTTGCCCTTTTTGATGGCTCAGTTCTCGTTCATCATGGCCATCAAGATGTATGGACAGTTCTTCTAAATGAGCCCCTGACCTATTTCAGTTACACCAATGTAATTATCCATAGAAGACTAGTGTTCGCCATAACTGAGATTGGCAGTTTTTATGCATGGATTCCTTATTATCCTGGTAATTACACCTCCATATATAGCGCTCTAGCATCATATTCATGGATGTATGCTTATTTTACAAAGCTGTCATATGGCATTGTTTCATATTCTATGCTTTTTACCCTCTTTGTCTAAAAGGATTTCCTTATGAGTTTAGAGCATTTATATCTATAGGATTGTTCATAAGGATTGCTTTGTATATTAGTAGTATTACATTCGGCAGGGTTGCTTCGTGAACGAATCCATAATATTCACATATTTATTCACACATATTTTCTTCCTTCTTTCGCATGGTTCAACCAGATTGATTCTATTATAGATTCTTGTGATTATGATTCCAATACGATTTATTATATCATGCTAGATTATTGTATTTTCCTATTCCTTAATTTTTTTAAATCTTGCGAACCAAACATTTTTTTAATGAACTGCATTTTTCTTTTCCAGCTCCTGCGCTGCACATGATGCCACCAGTCGTGGTTAACTGGGTGGATGAACTTGAAGGCGCTCTGGGCCACAAGCATGAATGATTATGGTATGTGGTGGTTAGCCAGTTCTTCAGATGGTTCCAGCCTTCTACTCGTCTTTACTTGGGGCATTGCCAGTGAGAAAGATGTTCAATATCTGATTTGTGCTAATACGGCTCGTCCTAATGTTGTTAGTGGTCGTCGCACTGTTCACACATATTCTTCTGGATTTGGCTGCCTAGTGTTCTCGAAAGACCCTGATGTGTTGCTACATCGAGGTAAGCCATGGACAAGGGTTACTGACCTTGGAACATACTCTCTTTTCCTTGGAGTGAACTATCCGATCAGCTTGCTAGTAGTCGGCGCCGATGTTGCCAAAGGATATCTAACGAGAAGAAACTGTGTCTACACGTCGCACTATGCAATATGCCTTTACGAGCCACTACATCCTGAAATATGCCACTTCAGTCTGAATGGTATAGACGCCTCTGTTGGTTTATCAACAAACACTGCCTTCTCATCAGATAATATGCTAAATGAACGCATTGACCCTACATTTGTGATGACTCCGCTTTGGTTCATCCCAAGTTTCGCTAACACCCTGGATTGGAACCAGTATGGTTGTGTATTTCAAAAAGGGAAAAAGGCCATGTGTCTAATGTATTTGCTAATAAAATATTGTACAGTACTACCGGAGTAGCAATCCGTATGTAATGGGAGTAGATCCCAATTGGTCATCGAACTATTTCTTCTGTAGTATTCCATATGGAGTAGTATGATTTGTAAAGCTAGTTTTATGGCCTTGTATCTTTAATTGATTAAACATAATTTTGTACACAATCTCTGTTTAATATTCCATAAGTTGAATCACGTCTGACTAGCATACTGCATGCAGCGAACAATATGATGAGTGTCCCCAGTCTCCAGGTCATAGCACAAGTTGTACTGTAAGTAGTCTTTTCCATCCCATATATGTATACGAGTATAGAGTGGAGTACTTACTAGAGTAATAGTACTAACAAATAGAAACTGGTCAAACTGATACGACTAGACACTAACTGCAGCAGCAGCCGCCCACAAGTTCCCAAGCATCGCCAGAGCAAACGCGCACCCCAAACCCCCACCCCCACCCCCATTACTCCACCCTCGGCTCTCTCTCTTCTCTCTCTCTCTCTCTCTCTCTCTCTCTCTCTCTCTCTCTCTCTCTCCACCGACATTGCTATGAAGCACCCTTCTTCTTTCAGCTGCATATTAGGAATTGAGGCAGAATGGATCTTCTAAAGATTCGGCAGGCAAGCCGACTGGATGTTCCACGTGCTGGATAATCTTAACGAGCCCAAGGTCCACTGTATTATAGACTGCCACATCGTCTTACAGCATGGAGATCGCGGTGGACACTCGATGAAGAAGACATGTACATGCTAGTCATCCCCAGCCAGTTAAAGAAGCGCCTGAAGGGGATTGCCAGGCATGTCATGCTGAATACTTGCCCTGAGTGCGGCTCATATGTGCACATCGAGCGCGATAAGAACAGTGATATGCTAGTCTTCAATGAAGGTTGGTTATGTTTTGTAGATGGACACGAACTGCAGGTTGATGATATCATGGTGTTTAAGGTAATAGATGATTCCACGTTTAAGGTGGATATGTATGACCATAACACCTCCACCAAGAGATTGATCATTTGTGTTGTGGTAAGTAGCAATAAGCTCAAATTTAGTATTGATCATTCCATGACCGATGATGATTTGTGAAGTCATTGGCCATGTTTTACTTGGGTGGTCTATACGCGGACAATGATTTTTGTTGTTTGCTTGATTAATCTCTTTACTGGAAGATTATGGTTTTGTTACATGTCTTTGTTTAGGTATTATTTTGGAATTAGATCTGCAGTATCTTGAGACATTCCCTAATTGAGGCCAAATTTTCTGCAGTGTTCAAGCCAGAAGCTCAAGGTTGGATAGAACTCACTATGGAAGAAGACAAAAGAGAACTCTGCTGCCATCCTGATACAGAGGCCACTGAAGCAGGCTGGGTACGCCCATTGGGAGAAGACCATCGATAGCTTCTACAACATGATGAGTGAATCCGGGTTAAATATGCTTGCCATCCCTAGTTTATTTTTGCCTTGTTTTGAGGGCGAGTGTCCTCCGACCATCAAGTTGAAGACCTCCACTGCTTGCATCTGGGATGTCCACCTTAAGGAGGAAGATGGCAACATACTCATGGACGCAGGATGGCTAGAGTTTGTCAACGCACATGCTTTGAAGAAAGGACAGCTCCTGGTATTCAAGAAGCTTACCAGCATATCCTTGAAAGTAATTTTATTTGATAAACATTGATGTCTGGGATGTCCACCCAAAGGAGGAAGATGGCAACATACTCATGGACGCAGGATGGCCAGAGTTTGCTAATGCACATGCTTTGAAGAAAGGATAGCTCCTAGTATTCAAGAAGCTTACCAGTAGATCCTTGAAAGTAATTTTATTTGCTAAAAATTTCTGCCAGAAGGTGATCAGATGTGTAGGTTATCACCCATGACCCATCACTGGAGGAAAAATATGAATCACAGATGTATTAAGTTGGTGCCTATTCGGTTCAAATCGCAACTATTCTGTATAGAGGCGGTCTAAGTATACCCCTTTCTCTGACATACTCGATCTTATAAATATGTGTGTGGCCTAATTATTTGAGAGTATAATATGGTCTCTCTTTTCTTTCTAATCATGGCCTTGCTACATCTATTGAATTTTGATATCTGCATTGCTCAATCTGCTAATTATTTTGGTCCATTGTCTATGTACTGCTGAATCGGTCACTTTGAAATGTTGTTAAATATGTCAAGTGTTGATGATTATGAACTGGAAACCTATCGATATTTCTATCTTATTATGTACTGTTGAATCTTTTGAATGCTACTAAATCTATCAAATGTTCTGTCCTTGCTATTACTAAAATATTTTGTAGGGCTAAAACAAGAATTTAATTCTCTATGTACTGCTATTTAATTTCAGGTCTCTTTTTCTGAATCGGTCACTTTGAAATGATGTTGAATCTTCTTCTGAATATGAACTAGGAATCTGTCGATATTTTTTTATCTTATTCTGTACTTCTGAATCATTCAAATACTACTAAATCAGTCAAAAGTTGCATTGTTGCTGCCTGGCTATTTGCCATAGAGCATTTGCCTTTCTGTCATCAGAATCATTGGATGTGTTTTGAATAGAGATGAGAGGGGTAAAGATACAGCGTGATTTGTCATTTGGATATTAGTCTAGTTTTGTCCCGGGCGGAGTGCGTGTCCCTCGTTCTTTAGGTTTTTCACATGAATATATCTGTCAAAGAATTATCCCTTTTTTCCTCATCCCATATTCTTTCTCGCCCACCATTGTTTTTTTTTGAGAATATTTTTCCCTCCCTTGGTGAGGTCTTTGTTTCGAGTCCTGCCTTAGCAGATGAGATGAAAGGTAGCCCATTCAGCCCCTGTTTAGCCCAGAACATTTTAATTCGCCCTTTAGGGGTCAGGAGAATGTTGAGCACTACCTAGTGAAATTAAATAAAGGCCAATGCAGCATAGCCCTGAACATTTTAATTCGGCCTTTTAGGGGTCACTACTGAGAACAACACAGTGAAATTCGAGAAAGGAGCCCATGTAGTATAGCGCATGTAGAATAGCCGAACTCTTTTTAGTTTAAATTTAGAATAAAAAACTCTGCCTACCCATATTTTTAAGAAACTACTCCATCATGTGGAATTTTATAAATTGAGATGCCAGGAGCGATGTCCTTATATATTTTAAAGTAGATATACATGGACACAAAATATTTTTAAGAAGACTAATACATAAGGTGTAGTACTAATAAACGTTTAATGTTATCGTTTCTACAATTATCTTTAGGGTAGCGGTAACGCACTAAGTTTATGTCAATATAATTTGATGAATGTCTTTAGTTTGAATCCCTGGTGTATACATATATATATATATATCTTTGGTTTACATTTTCTACTTCTAGAAATTCGTATTACAGAGAGGCTGACATCGCGGACCCACCAACTACAGAGTCCATCAAATTTAACGGAAAGGTTTGAAAAAAAGGTAAATACCTATACAGAGAGGCTGGCAATGGGGCCCAGCAGCAAGACCATACACGACTGCCGCATCAAGGTCAAAACAGCGGAGGCGGCCGAAAAAAAGGTCCATCATACACACATTTCATTTACAAAGAAACTGACACGTGGGACCCACGACGAGACCTTATAAAGCTGATCCATCTAGCAACGTTGCCAAGTTCAAAATAGGGAGGCGCGAGCGAGAAAAAAGTCCAACATGCACACATTTCTTCTAATGAGAGGCTGTCAGGCCCAATGGCGTGACCAAACGGCAGATTTATCAAGCAATGTCTAGTTCATCAACATCCTCTGAGTTTAAATCCTAGGTAATTTATGTTATTATAGAATCACGTTTTTTGTACTCTAAGGCTGACATTTGGACCTAGATAAATTGCTGCTGCATCTAGCACGGACTCGACCCGAAAAATCAGTCCAACTATACTTTCAAATAGAGTCTGACATGTGGGACCCAGCATAGACACGCTTCCTACACAGAGAAGGATGGCATGTGGGACCCAGCATAGACACGCTTTCTATACAGAGAAGGCTGACATGTGGGACCCAACAACGTACCAAGGTAAAAATAGTGGTCGTGACAATTTCTATTATTATAGACTAATGCTGACATGTGGGACCCAGCAACAAATATTGAGTAACATTTTTTTAAGAAAGGTTGATACCTGGGACCTAGATAAACTGCTTCTGCATCTAGCAATGTTGCCAAGGTAACATACACACGTTTCTTTCAAATAGAGGCTCACATCTGGGATCCAGCCTAGACACTTGTCCTGCGCAGAGCAGGTTGACATCTGGGACCCATCAACGGACCAAGGTTAGAACAACGGAGACGGCCAAAAAAATTCCATCATAGCACGTTTCATTTATAGAGAGGCTAACACGTGGGACCCACCAGCGAGACCTTATACAGATGCTGCATCGAGCAACATTGCCAAGTTCGAAACAGGAAAGTGCGAGCGAAAAAAAGTCCAACATGCACACGTTTCTTCTAATGAGATGCTGACATAAGGGACCCACCAGCCTAAATAAACAGAAGATTCACCGAGCAACGCTATCAAGTTAATGAGATGCTGACATGTGGGACCCAGAAGCATGACGAAACGGCAGATTCGTCGAGCAACGCTATCTAGTTAGGAACCGGGTAGCGCTAGAGAAGAAAAAATTCAATCATATACACACGATTCTTCTAATGAGATGCTGACATATGGGACCCACCATCCAGAATGAACGGTAGATTGGTCGAGCTACACTATCAGGTTAACACGGAGGTGCGACCGAGGACAAAAAATTAATCATACACACGTTTTTTCTAATGAGAGGATGACATGTGGCCCCAGCTATGTGATTAAACTGTAGATGCAAGAAGCGCAATCCAGTTCAGAACAGGGTAGTGGAAGCGAAGGAAAAAAAATCCATTATACACACGATTCTTCTAATGAGAGGCTGGCATGTGGGACCGAGCAGCACGATTAACGGCAGACCAAGAAAAAAATTATCATGCACAGGTTTCTTCTAATGTGAGGATGACATGTGGGGCCCAGCTGCGTGATTAAACTGTAGATGCATCTAGAAGCGCTATCAAGTTCAGAACAGGGTAGCGGGAGAGAAGGAAACAAATTCCATCATACACACGATTCTTGTAATGAGGGGCTGGCATGTGGGACCCAGTGTCGTGATTAACGACAGATAGATCGTGCAACATTATCAAGTTCATATCAGGGAGGCTGTAAGATCCCTCCCTATATAAAGGTAAGGATCCCTGTGATTGCAATGCTAGTCCCTAGATCAATGCTAGCATCCACAGTTTAAGATGAAGTACACAGAAACAAAGGTCATTATTACATATCATACCAGAGACAAACATAGTCTTTTACAAACTCCATGGCCACAGGCCTAATACAAGAGTTCAAATATATAATAAGATAAATAAGTCTTCATCTTCATGTGCCACAGGCAAGCATGTTGAGTGTAGACTCATAACCCCTAATCATCATCAGAATGAACTACAACATCACAAGTTACAGCCATAGTGGGTCAATACATTGAAATAGTATTGGCAAGTGATACCTTAGTAGAATAATAGGAGTTTAGATACTATATGCATTTTTGGCTAAGTGTAGCTTAGGCTTTCTTTGCTCAAAATAGGTTTTACCTATTAGTTGAAAACACTAAGTTTTTCTTTGACAAAACTTTCCCAAGGAAACACCAATAGAAATTGGTGTTCCTTCACCCTTGTTCGTCCACAAGTTTTTACTTAGAAATTGGGATGAGGAGATTCTTGATAGCTTCCATGTCTTGATGCTCAAGTTGTCCAATACCAGGGACATGACTAAGTACTTAGATTCTTCCATCTACACAGGTTGTGCACTTTCCCCACAAGACTTGATTTTCACCAAGACAGGACCTTTCAGAAGCCTTCCCTTAGACCAAATGGACGCGTTCCAACCTATCATCCCACTACCACCAACTATTCAAATGGCTAAGTTATTGCAACCTATGTGATCCAGGCAGAGCCCATAATGCCATGTGGCTGCACTAGAAGATTCTTAACATTTGGCATCTCAAATCCCTTTGTTCCTGCGTGGCTTTCCACAAGTGAGATACACAAGGTAAACCATAGATATGGGCCTTGTGTAACCACTCAACACAAACCATTCTTTCCATTCCACCCAGGTGTTTCATTCACTTAGTTGTTTTATTAAGCAAAAACACAAGTCCAAAGACTTAGAAATATTTTCCATAGCATGAATATATATAACCACCCTTGGTTGCTACTAGCTATGCTAAGCATGGCATTGATAAGCATCTTAACTTAGAAATTTCTAGCAATTCTACAACTACTAGGATTTCCCAAGCATAGCATATAGATCAAAATATTCATGCAAGTCTAGCAAAATATTTCTAGTGCATAGTTGAAAAACATAGGAATAATCATGAAGCACCACTTGCCTTGGTAGTTTGGGGAGTAGCAACAATCCTCACAATCACAATCACAATCACTATTTGCACCAAAATCTACACATAAAATAATGGCACCAAAATCACATACCAAATATATTCAAACAAAAATATATGAATGCATGCAAATGCCATGTGATGATTTCATACACCAAACAAGACAAGTATACAGTACTGAATCATAAACAAGTTTAAAACATGCCAAATAAACTTTATTTGAACATCCAAACATTTTTCAAATAATTACTATACACAAATTATGCCTACAAATGATTCTGTAAAAACAACCATTTTTACAGAGGCAAAACATTAAACACATTGCATAAATGGAAAGGATTTTCTCTCCTGGTTCCAATGATATAAAATTTGTCAAATTTGAACGTGTGGATCAAAAGTTATGAATTTTTCAAGTTTAAACATCTAATAGATCTAAATTCAGATTTCAAATCAAACCTACAGACAAGCGGCGTGTTCTGATTCGTCGATACCGTTTCGTGTGGATCGATCAACGAGGGCCGTTAGATTTAAGTGGCAGCGAACGGTCAGATCTACGTGTAACGGTTCGAGTAAGTGATCTAATCCTGAGCCTCAATTCCAGATCTAACGGCTGCAAAGCTTGCGACCAAAGACTGGCGGCGCTAGCGGCGGCGAGTGGCGGCGGCGGCTCTATCAGAGACGTTGCCGACGATTTAGGTCATGCGAGAGAGGGTGAAGTGGCTTACCGAGTTCGCCATGTGCTGCTGATGATCAAGATAGGCTTCGTTGGCGAAGGGGCACACCATGGATGTCGCTGGAGCTCGTCGGAGTCGTGCACGGCGTCGGATGCTTGCAGACGACGATGTTGCCGAGGTTCTGCATCGCCCTAGCACAAGTCAGTGGCATTAGGGGGTGCATAAGGTCATGATGAGCAAGATGGTTTCAAGGAGAAGACAAGGGGCGCTCGATTCTTAACGCTATTGCTCGTCGGAGTTGATCGGCGGTTCTGGTGGTTGCGGCCGTGAACGAAGACGACGACCTGGAGCGATATAGAGAAAACAGAAAGTGTGAGAATATGTGCACGGGCAAGACAGACAAGCTCGTATGAACGAGAGGTGAAGGGGAGCACGGGGTTCACCGGAATAGGTCGCCGGAGTGCGTCGGGCAGCGGAGTTGCAGCTTGAATTGCCGGCAGCCTGGTGGCGGAGTGGGGGTGCTGAGTGCGGGGAAAGACTCGCGGTGCAGGGGGGTTTCAGTAGGCAGGGGCTCGACAGGAAACGCCTGCGGAATCATTGGCAATTACGCCGCGTAATCAATGCCAGCAACGGCTAGCGGCGACGTGTTCTTCGCGAGATTTGGGGAAGACGATGGTGACGTGGATGGGCCCAGTGGTCAGCGTGAGGGGGTGTGTGCGGGTGCGGTGAGAAACAGAGGGGAAAGGGGGAACCCGGGTGGGCTGTTTTGCTTGCTGGGCTGGAATGCTGGCGCCAGGCCCAGTTGGGTTTTCTATTTCCTTTTCTTTTTCTTTTTCTGAGTTGATTTTCAGGAATCATTTTCAAATAAGTTCAAAAGCAATGGAATTCAAATCTTTTTTGGATTTTTGTCAAGTGTAACCTTCATACTTTTGTGCATAAAATCATGTTGTCTCTCTGTACTTGCTTGGTCTCTTTGAGTAAACAAATAAACAGTGCCATAGTTCAAGATTTGAATAGGTTTTGCAAATGGTTTAAAACCATATTTGTTTTGGTAAATTTTTGTCCAAGCCTTGACACACAACCAAACCAACTTAAGAGCAAACTAATCTTAGTTTAAAACAAATATTCCCTCACTTGAGAGTGGGATTAGATCAATGCATGCTCACATAAAATAATAGCACTTAGTGCTTCTATTTTCTTGAAATGAGTTTGATATTTGATCCCTAAATGATATGCATGCATGGATGATATGCAATCTTTGAAAACATGATTTTAGGAATGTTACAAATCTAACCCCCTTAAGATGAATCTCGCCCTCGAGATTCGGGTTGGCTAGCAAATAGGTGAGGGTGGACTTTCCGAAGACCATCTTCTCTTTCCCATGTGGCTTCCTCTTCGGAATGATGGTTCCATTGAACTTTGCAGAATTTGATAGTCTTAGTCCGAGTAACTCTTTCTACAGTCTCAAGAATCTTGATAGGTTTCTTTCGTAAGTGAGATCACTTTCCAATTGGACCTCCACCAAAGGTATGGTATCCTTCAAAGAAGTCTCTTCCATCTCTGGATGGCATTTCTTAAGCTGACTCACATGAAATACATTGTGAACGGCAGACAATGATTCTGGCAATTCAATCTCATAAGCTACTTCTCCTTTAGGATTCAGAATCTTGAATGGTCCAACATATCTTGGGCCAACTTTCCTTTGACTCCAGATCTCTTCACTCCACGAAGTGGTGACACTCTAAGATAAGCTCTATCACCCACTTCATAGGTGACTTCTCTACGCTTAGGATCTGTGTAGCTCTTTTGTCAGGACTGTGCTATCTTCAGTCTGTCCTTAACTAATTTGACTTTCTCTTCAGCTTCTTTGATTAGTTCTGGCCCGAACAAACTTCTTTCTCCCACGCCATTCCATAGCAATGGGGTGGTACACTTTCTCCCATAGAGAAACTCAAATGGTGCCATCTCAATACTGGCTTGATAGCTGTTATTGTAAGAGAATTCTGCGTATGGCAAACTTTCATCCCAACTAGCACCATAGTCTAGGGCACATGCCCTCAACATATCTTCAAGAATCTGGTTGGTCCTTTCTGTCTGTCCATCAGTCTAAGGATGAAAAGAAGTGCTGAATTCCAACCTCGTTCCCAATGACTCATGTAGTTGTCTCCAAAAATGGGAAGTGAATTGAGTTCCCCTATCAGACACAATACTCTTGGGTACTCCATGTAGACATACAATTCTACTCATATAGATCTTGGCTAACTTAGCACTTGTGTAGGTTGTCTCCACGGGTATGAAATGAGCCACTTTAGTTAAGCGATCCACTACTACCCAAATAGAATCATATCCTGACCTGGTCCTTGGCAATCCGGTGATGAAATCCATGCCAATCTTGTCCCACTTCCAATCAGGAATAGGTAGTGGTTGTAACAATCCTGCTGGTTTCTGATGTTCCGCTTTCACTCTACTACATATATCACACAAAGCAATATGTTCGGCGATGTCCTTCTTGAGATTATTCCACCAAAATATTTCTTTCATATCCATGTACATTTTGGTGTTACCCGGATGAATGGAATACGGTGAGTTGTGTGCTTCTTGTAAAACCAGTTTCCGAAGCTCCGGATCTTGCAGAACGCAGATACGTTTTCCATACCATAAAGTACCCTGTTCATCTTCATGGAATCCTTTGTCTTTTCCCTTGCCAATCTTTTCCTTAATCTCTTCAATTTCCTTATCTGTCTTTTGGGCTTCTTTGATTTTTTCCAACAAAGTGGGTTGAACATCCAATGACATGAGATGTCCTTCAGGCACAATCTCCAATCTGAGATCTCTAAATTAGGCACACAGATCATCTAGCAATTCTCCCTTAGTAAGGCCATTCACAAAAACTTTACGGCTTACAGCATCTGCTACAACATTTGCCTTACCGGGGTGGTATTGCAAACTCAAGTCATAGTCCTTGATGAGTTCTAGCCATCTTCTTTGTCTCATGTTAATTTCTTTCTGGGTGAAGATATACTTCAAACTTTTGTGATCTGTGAACACTTCACATCACTTTCCCAAAGGTAATATCTCCATGTTTTGAGTGCATGGACAATAGAGGCTAACTCTAAATCATGAGTAGGGTAATTTACCTCATGAGTTTTGAGTTGTCTCGAGGCATAAGCCACAATTTTCCCTTCTTGCATAAGTACTGCACCTAATCCATGATGAGATGCATCACAATACACTTGGAAATCCTTCTCCAAATTTGGTAGACATAAGACTGGTGCTGTTACTAGTCTCTTCTTCAATTCTTGGAAACTGAGTTCACATCCTTCAGACCAAGGAAATTTCTTGTCTTTCTTTAGTAACTCTGTCATTGGCTTAGCTATCTTGGAGAAATTCTCAATGAACCTTCTAGTATCCCAAGCCAAGGAAACTACGAACCTCTTTCACCGACTTAGGAGATTCCCATTCGATTCTGACTGAAACTTTAGCAGGATCAACTGCTACACCATCTCCTGACACAACGTGTCCAAGAAATCCAACTTCATTCAACCAAAACTCACACTTGCTGAATTTGGCATACAGCTTATGCTCCCTAATCTTCTCAAGTATCAAACGCAAATGTTCTTCATGCTCTTCTTTGTTCTTGGAGTAGACCAAAATGTCATCGATGAAAACGACAACAAACTTATCAAGGAACTCCATGAACACCTTGTTCATCATATTCATGAAATAAGCTAGTGCATTGGTCAAACCAAATGGCATCACGGTGTACTCATACAATCCATACCTAGTGGTGAAAGTTGTCTTAGGTATGTCTTGTTCCCTTATCTTGAGCTGGAAATAACCTGATCGAAGATCAATCTTTGAGAACACACATGCTCCTTCTAACTGATCAAACAAGTCATTGATTCTAGGCAGTGGGTATTTGTTCTTGATGGTCACCTCATTGAGTGAACGATAATCTATGCATAACCTTTGAATTCTATCCTTCTTTTCCACAAACAAGACTGGTACTCCCCAGGATGAAGAACTTGGTTGAATAAATCCTTTCTGCAACTGTTCTCCAAGTTGTTTCTTCAGTTCTTTCAACTCATCAACTGACATCTTATATGGTCTATTTGCTATTGGTCCCGATCCTGGTAGAAAATCAATCAGAAACTCCACATCTCTATCTGGTGGCATTCCTGGTAATTCTTCCGGAAACACATCCGGATATTCACACAATTGGCACACTGTCTATGCTAACCCCTTAAGAGAATTTAGCTTATTCCCTTTTGATTCAAAGTTGGTCTTAAATCTGATCCTTTTGTTTTCTGGAGTTGTGAGTGAGATAGTATGGTTGGCATAATCTAGCACTCCCTTGTGCTTAGTCATCCGGTCCATGCCCAAATGACATCCAATCCTTGGGAGTTTAGGATTATCAGATTAATGGGAAACTTATACTTCCCAAACTCTATGACTAGATCGTGACATCCTGAGTTCACTATCATTTCTCCGCCAGGAGAACTTACTTTTATACGACACCCAATAGTTTCTACCGGTAGTTCATTTCTTTCAAAAAATGCTCTTGATATGAATGAATGAGATGCACCAGTATCAAAGAGAACAAATGCTGGAACAGAATTGAGTTTGAACTTACCAGCAACAGCATCAGGTTCCTCATAGATTTCTTCCACATTGATGTGGTTCACCTGTCCCTTTTGGAAAGGGTTGGGCTTGTTGGGTCCTTCAACTTTCTTTTCTGGGCATTCATTTGCATAATGCCCCATCTTCTTGCACTTGAAACATTCAACCTGACTAAGATCCTTCTTGACAGGATGGCTTCCACTACCACTTTCACTTCCATTGTGGTGGTTCTTATACCCAGTCTTGTGATTCTTGTACTTGTCATTGTCATGACTACGGTAATGCTTGTTGTCATGATGATGGTTGTGGTTGTGGTGTTTGTTGTACTTTTCATGCTTGTGGGATCCAGAATTCCCACTATCATCATAATGGGAATGTTTGTGAGATGATCCCGAGCTGTGCTTGTCAGAGCGCTTCCTCTTCCTGCTTTCAACTTGTTTCATCTTGCTCTCCAAGATGGCAGCCTTGTCACATAGAAACTGATATGTGGGTACATAGGCCACAGCTAACTGTAGGTTCAATTCATAGTTCAATCCTTCAAGGAACTTCTCTTTCCTCTTAGCATCAGTGTCAACTTCATCCGGTGCATAACACGCCAGATTGTTGAACTCCTCAATATATTCAGCCACGCTGCGGTGGCGCTGATTCAAGTTATGAAATTCCTTCTTTTCAAACTCATCACTCCGGATGAGATGTGAGCAGTACGGAAACCATCTTCAAAGATAGACCATGTCACATCCTCAATGGGAGTGGTGATCTGGAAGTTATCCCACCAAGTAGCTGCTGGTCCTTCCAACAAGTGTGCTGCGAACCTGACTTTCTCTTCATCAGTACAGCCAACAGTTACCAAGTCCTTGTTCACTGAGCATAGTCAATCATTGGCCACCATGGGATCAGTAGTTCCTGAGAACTTTGCTGGCCTCAGTCTTAAGAATCTGGTAAGCATGTCAAAACCCGGTGGGTTGTTCTGATTATTGTTGTTGTCTTATGATTGTTGTTGTTGTTCTGATTCTGTATGAATGTGGTCAACATCTGCATCAGCTGCGTCTGAGCTGTCATCATCTGCTGCATCTCAGGGGTGATATTGTTGTTGTTAGGGTTGGGATTGGCACGTCGGGGAGGCATCTGTGGTTTTCAATAAGGATAAGAATGAGATACCCATAGATGCTAACATGCACAATACATCACATAAACAATCACCAATCATGCATCATGGTAGTAAAAGTTCAACAACATAGACAACAAGTTTTCAAAAGTAAACACACCAATAACAAGCCATCCACATGTTGGATGGTCATTGTGACTCAATAATCAAAAGCATGGTAAATAAAAGGTAAATGAGTAGTCATCACTACTCCTCTGCATCAACCTCCTCATCAACAAGTGTAAGACCTGCATTCTCCATAGTTGTCTTGTATTCCTCGACATTGGTGGTCAAGATCTCTACTTTGGCTTTGAGAGCCCTCTTCTGTGAATAAAGTCTCTCAATCACCACCTGCTGATGCTCGAGCTCAAAATCCTTGGCCTCTAGTTCTGCAGTCATGTCTCGAATCCTCTTGTTCCTATCTTGGACTCTCTTCTCTTGACTCTTGAACTTTCTATCCTAACTCTCAAACTTGGCCTCCATTTCCTTGACTATCTCATCTTGCTCCACGAAGAGCTTGTCCTTCTCACAAAGCTGCACCTAGAGTTCGTCATTTCTAAGCATGACGTTGGTCCTATCAGTATCTAGGTGCCTAAGAAGAACCTCTAAGTCCTGGAGGTATAGACGAATCGGCTCTGCCGTCTCTCTAGTAGTATCCTCGAAGTCAATTGCCTCACCATCCTCATCACGTCTACCGAAGGCGTGGAAGTGAGTACCTCTAATCTCCGGAGAGTGTCTCCCTAACAAGCGTCCAAGCAAATCGTGCATGACTACCTCTAGGCCTCTCTCCTTGTCATCATGCATGAGCTTGAAGGTGATGGCCTTCGTGGCTGGCTCAGTCTGGCGTCCTGGCTGAGTAAACTTGAAGCCCCAAAGGTCCTTCCTCTCGAACTTGGTGAGGGGAAGCATCATGATGGTAGGAAGTGGGAGATTGAGCAAACTAGTGAGCTCAATAAGACGAGTGCCAAAACGAGTTCCCTTGAACTCTTCAGCCGTGCTGATAGTAACATTAGGCATCTATTTTATAAGATCGAAGAAGTTAGATTCAACACAATTTAAGATAAATCACAAGACAAGGCATCACATGCATATCTTTGGAAATCAAGACACACAAGTCATGGCATACATAAATCCATTACAACATCCAAGGTTCAACTTATTTTAAACAACATTTGGAAAATAAAATGATAAGTGTGGTGGTACAACTAATGAAGTACGTTACAATCCCATCTCACTTGCCAAGTTGGCCAACAGGGCATCCCTAGAGGCAATCTGTCGATCCTGATCACATGACTCCATTGCTAAGTCTATGATGTCCTCTCTTAAACGTTGGTTGATAGCCTCTAACTCTTGGGTATGCTTCTTTTCTTCCCTAAGGTCATTTTGGGTGTTGAGCATTCTGCACTTGATTCTATCACCAAGCTCTTTTATGGCCTTCCAAGCTGCATCCCTTGCTAAATCAAAGAATGTGGTGTGCATCACTGAGTTGGTGACCATGCAGAATCCTGATTCCTTGTGGTTGTCTTCCTTGTTTTTATACAATTGAAGTTGCACCCACTAGTATTCAACTCCTTCATCCATCACAGGAAAACCTTTGTACACAGCTGCACCATGTATTCCCATGGCAACCATGAGGTCCTTGAGAGCCTTGGGGAATTCTGTCTCACATTCCAATGTCATAGTCATGATTGGTCCCTTACTCATGGCTTCGTTGATGGAGTTCATCTACAAATAGAGATGAGAAAGAAGATTAGAAAAGTTTACGAGAAGAAAAGACAAGTGTGGAAGTTGTTGAAATTTTTTTCCTTAGTGGTTTCCAATCCTAGGGTCATAATCCTACATGCAACACAGTGCTCTGATACCATCTATAAGATCCCTCCCTATATAAAGGTAAGGATCCCTGTGATTGCAATGCTAGTCCCTGGATCAATGCTAGCATCCACAGTTTAAGATGAAGTACACAGAAACAAAGGTCATTATTACATATCATTCCAGAGACAAACATAGTCTTTTACAAACTCCATGTCCACATGCCTAATACAAGAGTTCAAATATATAATAAGATAAATATGTCTTCATCTTCATGTGCCACAGGCAAGCATGTTGAGTGTAGACTCATAACCCTTAATCATCATCAGAATAACCTGCAACATCACAAGTTACAGCCATAGTGGGTCAATACATTGGAATAGTATTGGCAAGTGATACCTTAGTAGAATATTAGGAGTTTAGATACTATATGCATTTTTTGGCTAACTGTAGCTTAGGCTTGCTTTTCTCAAAATAGGTTTTACCTATCAGTTGAAAACACTAAATTTTTCTTTGACAAAACTTTCCCAAGGAAACACCAATAGAAATTGGTGTTCCTTCACCCTTGTTCATCCACAAGTTTTTACTTAGAAATTGGGATGAGGAGATTCTTGATAGCTTCCATGTCTTGATGCTCAAGTTGTCCAATACCAGGGACATGGCTAAGTACTTAGATTCTTCCATCTACAGAGGTTGTGCACTTTCCCCACAAGACTTGATTTTCACCAAGACAGGACCTTTCAGAAGCCTTCCCTTAGACCAAATGGACGCGTTCCAACCTATCATCCCACTACCACCAACTGTCCAAATGGCTAAGTTATTGCAACCTATGTGATCCAGGCAGAGCCCATAATGCCATGTGGCTGCACTAGAAGCTTCTTAACATTTGGCATCTCAAATCCCTTTGTTCCTAGGTGGCTTTCCACAAGTGAGATACACAAGGTAAACCATAGACATGGGCCTTGTGTAACCACTCAACACAAACCATTCTTTCCATTCCACCCAGGTGTTTCATTCACTTAGTTGTTTTATTAAGCAAAAACACAAGTCCAAAGACTTAGAAATATTTTCCATAGCATGAATATATATAACCACCCTTGGTTGCTACTAGCTAGGCTAAGCATGGCATTGATAAGCATCTTAACTTAGAAATTTCTAGCAATTCTACAACTACTAGGATTTCCCAAGCATAACATATAGATCAAAATAGTCATGCAAGTCTAGCAAAATATTTCTAGTGCATAGTTGAAAAACATAGGAATAAAATCATGAATCACCACTTTCCTTGGTAGTTTGGGGAGTAGCAACAATCCTCACAATCACAATCACTATTTGCACCAAAATCTACACATAAAATAATGGCACCAAAATCACATACCAAATATATTCAAACAAAAATATATGAATGCATGCAAATGCCATGTGATGATTTCATACACCAAACAAGACAAGTATACAGTACTGAATCATAAACAAGTTTAAAACATGCCAAATAAACTTTATTTGAACATCAAAACATTTTTCAAATAATTACTATAGACAAATTATGCCTACAAATGATTATGTAAAAACAACCATTTTATAGAGGCAAAACATTAAAGACATTGCATAAATGGAAAGGATTTTCTCTCCTGATTCCAATGATATAAAATTTGTCTAATTTGAACGTGTGGATCAAAAGTTATGAATTTTTCAAGTTTAAACATCTAATATATCTAAATTCAGATTTTAAATCAAACCTACAGACAGGCGGCGTGTTCTGATTCGTCGATACCGTTTCGTGTGGATCAAAATCAACGAGGGCCGTTAGATTTCAGTGGCAGCGCACGGTCAGATCTGCGCGTAACGGTTCAAGTAAGTGATCTAATCCTGAGCCTCAATTCCAGATCTAACGGTTTCGAAGCTTGCGACCAAAGACTGGCGGCGCTAGCGGCGGCGGCTCTGTCAGAGATGTTGCCGATGATTTAGGTCGCGCGAGAGAGGGTGAAGTGACTTACCGAGTTTGCCATGTGCTGCTGATGCTCAAGGTAGGTTTCGTTGGCGAAGGGGCGCACCGTGGATGTCGCTGGAGCTCGTAGGAGTCATGCACGGCATCGGATGCTTGCAGACGACGATGTTACCGAGGTTCTGCGTCACCCTAGCACGAGTCAGTGGAATTAGGGGGTGCGTAAGGTCACGGTGAGCAAGATGGTTTCAAGGAGAAGACAAGGGGCGCTCGATTCTTACCGCTATTGCTCGTCGGAGTTGAGCGGCAGCTCTGGTGGTTGCGGCCGTGAACGAAGACGATGACCTGGAGCGATATAGAGCAAACAGAAAGTGTGAGAAGATGCACACGGGAAAGATAGACAAGCTCGTATGAACAAGAGGTGAAGGGGAGCATGGGGTTCACCGGAATAGGTCGCCGGAGTGCGTCGGGCAGCGGAGTTGGAGCTCGAATTGCCGGCAGCCTGGTGGCGGAGTGGGGGTGCTGAGTGAGGGGAAAGACTCACGGTGCAGGGTGGTTTAAGTAGGCAGGGGCTCGAAAGGAAACGCCTGTGGAATCAAGGGCAATTACGCTGTGCGATCAACGCCAGCAACGGCCAGCGGCGACGTGTTCTTCACGAGATTTGGGGAAGACGATGGTGACGTGGACGGGCCCAGTGGTCAGCGTGAGGGGGTCTGTGCGGGTGCGGTGAGAAACAGAGGAGAAAGGGGGAACCCGGGTGGGCTATTTTGCTTGCTGGGATGGAATGCTGGCGCCAGGCCCAGTTGGGTTTTCTATTTGTTTTTCTTTTCCTGAGTTGATTTTCAGGAATCATTTTCAAATAAGTTCAAAAGAAATTGAATTCAAATCTTTTCTAGATTTTTGTAAATTGTAACCTTCATACTTTTGTGCATAAAATCATGTTGTCTCTCTGTACTTGCTTGGTCTCTTTGAGTAAACAAATAAACAGTGCCATAGTTCAAGATTTGAATAGGTTTTGCAAATGGTTTAAAACCATATTTGTTTTGGTAAAAAAATTTCCAAGCCTTGACACACAACCAAACCAACTTAAGTGCGAACTAATCTTGGTTTAAAACAAATATTCCCTCACTTGAGAGTGGCATTATATCAATGCATGCTCACATAAAATAATAGCACTTAGTGCTTCTGTTTTCTTGAAATGAGTTTGATATTTGATCCCTAAATGATATGCATGCATGGATGATATGCAATCTTTGAAAACATGATTTTAGGGATGTTACAGAGGCATGAGCCAAGGAAAAAATCCATCATGCACACGTTTCTTCTAGTGTGAGGATGACACGTGGGACCCAGCAGCCTGGTTAAACGGCATATGTAACGAGCGACTCTATAAAGTTCGGAACAGGCAAGGAAAAAATTCCATCGTACACATGATTCCTCTAATGTGAGGCAGACATGTGGGACCCAGCATCCTGACTAAACGGAAGAGGCATCGAACAACGTTATCGAGTTCCAATCAGGGAGGCGCGACCGAAAAGTTTGGTCCGCTAGAGTCACTGACGTCCGGGACCCACACATAAAAAAAATACTTCGGCGAGTCAACATCTCGCGAGGAAGCGGAAATCTTACTTCTGCCACGCGCCCGTCGAGCTTCCTCCATGTTTTTAGAGGTTTCATCGTAGTAGAGGGGCGTGAAACCAGAAAAAAAAGTTTTGCATCGGCCACAGTCGAGCTGAGATTTTCGTAGCGGAAGAGGCGCCTTCTACGACGACTGACGGGCCTAGTCATTGCGGAAGGAAACATTTCTTGTAGTGTGAGCTACTTTGAGTAACAGAAGATATCCGATAGAATTAATGGAGTCGATGACTACATTAGTGGCTATGGAAATGAAGCTAAAGAGTATTCACTAGAAGATGCTAGAACCTACTTCTGAGAGCTTTGCTATAGAAGCAATCGCAAGCGAAATAAATAATAGTAATAGACTTAGCAATAGAATAGTCTTCGATTTGCTATTTATGGCTTTCCTTTTGTAAATTTATCTTCCTCAAAGTGCTAAGGAGGTTCTCTGATTATTTTGTAGTGTACTATGTTGTAATCTATAGTCATGCCTTGGACCTACGATGTTTCTGTTGTACCACTCTAAGGGATGTAATACTGATGAAACGGTGTTCTATTATTGTTATGTCAACGACTTGCATATTACAACATGCAACGGTATGCTGGGTCACCGTATTGATGTAGATGTTTCCTTGGTAAATTCTTTAGTAGTAATTAAGTAGGTGTATTAATTCTTCATGATTTACATGTTCATGTATTATTCTTGTATTATTGTACTGTCATTTCTCCACTGATAGAGATCTTGCTTAAGGTATTTTTGTTAAACATTGATCATGATTCACTGATACTTGTAATAATTTAGGTTTTACTAGTTGTATTTTTGGTAATATCATCTTATATTGGTGTATTACTGATATATTATCTTGGTGTTAATCTCTTCCTCTAGTTGTAATGTCTACTAGAAGATAACTCAATAGACTTTCTCCTGAGTGGAGATTATGGTTGGATAAAAAGTATTAGTTTACATAGCTTAATATATTATCTCACATTACTTCTTATGGTTCTAATTACTAGTCATATGGGTTGTGCATAGGTGCTATCATGACGTGTTCATGATGTGCTGCATCTTAATTGATTATGCCTGGATGATTGATCATGCTCATGTGTTTGTTCTTTATTCCTAGCAATAGGAACACGTTGATCATGTTCTACTAGTACTTTTAACTTGTGATAATCTAGTGGATCATTATCCTATTCTCTCTTTTCTCTTTTTGTTGCTAAATATTCAATTATAAGCCTTTGTAGAGTAGCTCTTCTTCTTCTTCCTTCCTATTGATGTTCTTCAGTGTTATTCATCATTGCCTTCTTCTCCTAGCTTTGTCTTGCTCTCATATATCTCTCTCACACAAATATATAGTGTGTGTTTATCGTCTGAGTTATACCAATGAGTTGTGAGCTCTGGGGTGAATTCGGGTGGATATTTATACTGCTCCTTGAGCTCTATTGCGCTGACATCTCACGGCTCTGCATGAGTGAGTGAGCATCTTGGGTATCTATGAAATTTTCTGTGTGTCTTGTCTTCTTGCCTAGGCGCAAGGTTTTTGGTGGTCAATTAAAACTTGTGTTGTTTCTAGTGATTTTACCATTTCTGACATGTGGGTCGGTTAACTAGTTTCTTGTCACGTGCCCATTTTGTACAGCGACAAGTGAACTTTAAATTCAATTTTTTATTCTATTAAGTTACACTTAAGTTTATTCGTTTATTATGTAAGCTTTCTTGCTATCATTGAGAAAATTTGTTTTACCTAATATTTAGAAGTAAGATGATTGAGTGAATCGTCTAGTGTTCAACATAATCATCTCATATTTTGGTTGTTTTAAAGGAGTCCAGAGCCTAAGGTATGTTTCCCTTCGTTAAGTTTCTTAGTTATATTCCTTGGTGGTTCCTTCAAGTAGGTTTTGTGGTTTCAATCTTTATTGTATAATCTTTATATTATTACTACACTATTGGTAGACACCAGATCATGATCTACTACTTATTTTGTTGTCTTCTTTCCTTGTTGATACAATGGTCATACTTGATACTCTTGTTGTCATTTCTATTTTCCTAAATATCTCAGGCTGAAGGATTCAGGTGTAGTTACTAGATCTTTTGATATGGGTTCCCTTATGGGATTGACCCTAGGGTGGCCCGATCTTCATGGATTTGAGGCGGGGAGTGAGGGGAAACCTGATGAACACGATGAACACAACACAAATGTGAGGTAAAGATACAAACGCACGCAAACACAACCCGATTCGATTTGCTCCCGTTGGTTCGAACAACCAATCCAATAGAATCCTTGGCGAGAGACCGTTAGGTAGAATCACCAAAGGAGAGATCAGCAAGCGGATGATAGAATCCAAATCAAAGGAGAGAGTAGCAACCAAGTAGAATCCCAAAGGGGAGAGACCTAGAACTACTAGAATCCTTGATGAGGGACCAAACACTTGAGGAGGGTCTTGATGACTTGGAGACAAACACCGAACTCCAAGGCCTTCTACAACTCATAGATTAACTATAGAGAGGGGTTCCCATCTAGGGTTAGGCACGAGCCTTCATTCATCATCAACTCCAACTAGATCTGAGCCACAAGGGGGCTATTTATAGTACTAAGGGCGAAAGGGGTAGGTGGGAGGGAATATTCGGGGCATCAAACCCGTTATGGCACGCAGACTGGGTATTCTGGCGATAACTCCAGCGATGCCGGAGTTGGCACTGACATTTCCGGTGGTGACCGGTTTTCTCGGTCGGCTACTGGAAGGGCTCACAGTATGCGGTTTCGGCGGGGAGGTCAGTTCGCCGGTTGTGTCACCGGGAATTCCGGCGGTGGTTCCGGTTCGCCAGGCTGGGCGCCAGAAGTTCCGGCGGGGATTCCTGTGGCGCCAGAAGTCTTCTTCCGCCTTCTCTTCCACGCCTCTTGCTTGGGGGTATTGGTTCCTGGGGTATGCTTGCCGTCTCCTCTTGGTGTCTTGGTCATGGGCATATTCATAGTATTGGCACTTTTCTCAAGTAGGATCCCATTCACATGATAACCAAAGGAGGGCGATGTATGGGACGAATTCACCATTATGGGTATGGTTGATGTAGCATGATTTGGACCAATGGTGAATGCCATGTGTTGGGTTGCATCATCTCCCCCCACCCCGCTTGAAAACGAGTCTTCCTTGACGAAGTTCCATCAGCACAAAGGGAGAGAGGTGTAGCCATGGCCTTGAACTTGTATGCGGTTGGATCTCCGGTGTCATAGCCTTGTTCAAATTGGTTGAAGATCTTGAAGTTTATCTTGGCATCAAGGCATGGTTGGAGATCTTGTAGCGTGTTCCTTGTAGGTGGTGGGTGAGTTTGTGTACCCTACAAAACCGACAACAAAGAGAGAGAGAGAGAGAGTTATATGATAAATTGTTAGTATGGGTCACACTCAAATCACTCTTCTCACGTTTGGTGGCATGCGACATGGCACTCATGATTTTTCCACTCATTTGAGGCTTATGGCACTCACTCACGTGTTGGTGGGTCACTCTCTCACCACTCATCTCACAAGGATCCTTAGATTTCTTAATCTTGGTCAACGACGTCATGTTAGAAGCGATAATTTGGCTTGGCCTCATAGGTTGGAGCACAAACGTCTTGTCATTCCACTTAAAGGAGTATTGGTTGGAGGTACCATCATGTAGTGCGCCCTTGTCGTATTGACATGGTCTTCCAAGGAGCATGTGACACACGGTCATATGCACGATATCACATTCGACGATGTCTTGATATGGACCAATCTTGAAGGAGACGTTGACCTTGTTTGTGATTTGAATGGTGCCATTGTCATCAAGCCACTTGACATGATATGGGTGAGGGTGATCCATGTATGGTAACTTGAGTTTCTCACAAAGATCGATGCTCGTAAGGTTGTGACAACTTCCTCCATTAATGATATGGACTTGCCATCAATTCAGGCTCGGGTTTAGAAGATGTTGAGGCGTTGGTCTTCTATAGGGATGGAGTTGGTCGTCAAGACTTGGGTGATGACAAGTGAGGGGCTTGGATCATGTTCACATATAAGTGTGTCCTCATCTTGCATTGCGGCATCCTTTGTGATAGCGGCTTGAGTCAAAGCTTCATATTCATCTTCGCTCACGGAGTATGTTGCGCCGTTCTCATCCGTTAGCATGACTCTTGTGTTGATCCACTCATATGACTTGTGGCCCTTTCCTCCACACTTGTAGAAAACTACTTGATGATCCGTTGTTGTGTTGGAGGAGGATGCCATAGGTGTCTTGGGTTGCTTGGAGGAGCTTGTTGCTTGGTTTGTTGGATTGGAGGGGGTATTCGAGTTGATTGAAGCGAAGTATGCCCTTTGCTTCTCATAAGCATGTTCCTTTTGCAAGTGGCGCTCGGCCTTGGTTGCTTGGTGAAGAAGGTTGATGAGAGTCTTGTAAGGTTGGAAATCGACTATTTTGCGTTTTGGGAAGTTCAAACCATTGAGGAACTATGCTATCGTTTGCTCCTCGAGCTCCTTCACATCGGCTCTCATCATAGTCATCTCCATCTCCTTGTATAACTCTTTAATTGTTTTTGTACCTTGCTTCAAGTTTTGTAGCTTGTCGAAGAGGTTTTGGCGATAGTGCTCGAGGACAAATCTTGCATACATCACGTTCTTCATCTCGGTCCAAGTGGTGACCGGTGGTTCTTCTAGCTTCTCACTATTGGCTTGGTAGTCTTCCCACCAAACATTGGCGTAGTCATCAAACTCAAGAGATGCCATTGCGACCTTCTTCTCTTCGGAAAAGTTGTGGACATGGAAGATCTTGTCAACTTTGAGCTCCCATTCAAGATATGCATCGGCATTTTCTTCTCCTTTGAACTTGGGCATAACGAACTTGAGTTTCCCAAACTTTCCGTCATCATGCTCATGGTGGTTGTTGCAATGTTCATGGTGCATACTTGCGTCACTTGGAGGGCGTGGAGGCAGAGGAGGAGGCTCTTGATTGCCTTGAGCTTGTTGTGGAGGATGATCTTGATGATGCTCGAAGTCTCTTCTTCTCCTTTGCTCGACATCATTGACATTCATCGCTTGTCGGTGTTGGTGGTGGTGTTGTGTATGCCAGTTGTTGCGTTGATCTTGGCGTGCATCCTTATCATCATTTCTTGTATCCCATGACGGTGCTTGATTGTATTGAAGTTGCACCTGGTGGTCATGAGGGGGATGGCGACGCCTATCATTGTGGTTCACTTCATCATGGCGTTCCCGAGGTTGTTGCACGTCGATGATTGCTTGGTCTGGTGCTGTACCATGCTCTTGGCGTTGTTGTTGAGGAGCCTTTAGGTCCACCGCTTGAGCATGACGATGACAAGCTTGTTGGTCCCTATTATGGTGGAGGGGTTCTCCATGGCGGGAGTTTGACCTTGAAGACTCGCCATGTCGACTTGAGGAGTGCGTGCGGGAGGAACTTGACAAGCTTGAACGATGACCATGTCGGTTGCCAAGGTTGGCAATAGATTGGTGAAGAGCTTGGAATTGCGCGTGGTGCTCCTCTTGATGTTGCTGCTCACGGTACTCAAATTCTTGAAAAGTATCATCGAGACGGTGCTCAAGTCACTCAAATTGAGTATTGAATTCTTAGCGTTGCGCCCATAAGTTGTCGCGCGTGGCAAAGCCATCTTGGTTGTTGAAGTTACTATCTCCACCAGCTCCACTTGCCCTAGAAATGGTTCACAAAAGACACTTGATAGATAGGGTGAGATTGGTGGAATGGTAATTGCTACCTTGTCTCACCGGAGTCAAAGATTGGAAGATTGTTCTTGCCGAGAGCAAAGTGAATAGCGAGTACACAAGACACACACACACACAAAGGCCTATGGTGTTAGGTTAGAAAGGTGGATAGCAAATGTAACAACCAAACGAAAAGGTTATTGCCAAAAGTGGTAATGGACCAAAGATCAAAAGCAAAAAGGATACGATCTACAAAAACACGGGGAAAACACACACGTGGAGAAAAATGGGGTTAGCACGACTATGAAAATGAGCAAAAAATGTCCTAATGACGACTAAGCTCGGTGCCATGCCAACACAAGGAGAGACCATAGCTCGTTTGCAACAAGATTGAGAAGCAACGGATTTGCACGCTTGCCTTGCTCTAACTCGCACTCTTGCTTAGAAGCTTTGGACTCTCTTTTGTATTGGTATCTTTCTTTTTATTTTTATTTTTTTGAGATCTCTTTTCTTTTTATGCTATGGAGTCACCTTTTTTTATTGCCTATGCACTATCACTTTGCAAGAGCAAGCGCAAAATGCTTCGGCAAACACAAAATGAGCCACTCTCTATAGGTTAGGTATCGCACAAAGAAAGAAGGGATATACAAGGGTGGTGCAAGTTATACCTTTGGTATTGTTTGATGACTTGCAACCGGTGTTGGGAAGATGTTTGGATGTCGCGGTGTCGAAGAGTGCGGTATGTATAGATGTTGCAGAAGCTTGAAGTTAGTTTTGGCGACACGCACGCGAAACATGAACAAAACTCAAAAGGAAACGGTCAAAATTTGGGGTCTGATAGTTTTTTGGCAAAACAGCCGGCGGACCGGTGCTGGCTTCGGAAATTCTGGTCATGATTTCAGCGTCGCCGGAATTCTCGCCGGAATTTTCGGTGACAGAACCGGTTCGCCGGGGTTCTCGCCGAAATTTGTTCATGACGAACTTCCAAAAGTCAAATTGAGAAATTTGTCAAAAATTAGTGGAATTTGGGCTGGGGGATAGGGAAATGAAGGTAGATCAACACTCAAAGCAACAGATCTATAGACCAAAACCACGAAGAACTCAGCAAATCGAGAGATTGATCCAAAAGCAATTTGGGCAAAAAAATTGGTATTTTCTAATTGATGGTGGATATGGGGAAACAAAGTCAAATCCGTGGCAACCAAAAGCTAATGATACCAGTTGATATGGGTTCCCTTATGGTATTGACCCTACGGTGGCCCGATCTTCACGGATTTGAGGCGGGGAGTGAGGGGAAACCCGATGAACACGATAACACAACACAAACATGAGGTAAAGATACAAATGCACACAAACACAACCTGACTCGATTTGCTCCCGTTGGTTCGAACAACCAATCCAATAGAATCCTCGGTGAGAGACCGTTAGGTAGAATCACCAAAGGAGAGATCAACAAGCAGATGATAGAATCCAAATCAAAGGAGAGAGTAGCAACCAAATAGATTCCCAAAGGGGAGAGACCTAGCACTACTAGAATCCTTGATGAGGAGAGACCAAACACTTGAGGAGGGTCTTGACGACTTGGAGACTAACACCGAACTCCAAGGCCTTGTACAACTCATATATTAACTATAGAGAGGGGTTCCCATCTAGGGTTAGGCACGAGCCTTCATTCATCATCAACTCTAACTAGATCTGAGCCACAAGGGGGATATTTATAGTACTAAGGGCGAAAGGGGTAGGTGGGAGGGAATATTCTGGGCATCAAACCCGTTACAACACGCAGACTGGGTATTCCGGTGGTAAGTCCGGCGACGCCGCAGTTAGCACCGACATTTCCAGCGGTGACCGGTTTTCTCGGTCGGCTGCCGAAGGGCTTACAGTACGTGGTTTCGGCGGGGAGGTCGGTTCGTCGGTTGTGTAGCTGGGAGTTTCGGCAGTGGTTCCGGTTCGCTGGGCTGGGCGCCGGCAGTTCGGCGGGGATTACGGTGGCGCTGGACCTGGCGCCAGAAGTCTTCTTCCGCCTTCTCTTCCATGCCTCTTTCTTGGGGGTCTTGGTTCCTAGGATCTTCTTTTCGTCTCCTCTTGGTGTCTTGGTCATGGGCCTGTTCATAGCATTGGCACTTGTCTCAAGTAGAATCCCATTCACATGATAACCAAAGGAGGGCGATGTATGGACGAAATCACCTTTGTGGCTATGGTTGATGTAGCATGATGTGGAGCATTGGTGAATGCCATGTTTTGGGATGCGTCATCTTTGGTTTGGATTCAAAATCAAATGGTCTCACCACTAGTGGGACCGACATTTTAACCAAAACAATTTGTTTTCCATGTTGTTGTGTTTTGTAGGGTTTGAAGAAAATATGAGGGTATCCAAATTGAAGATAAGAAGAATAGTAGATAGGTTTAGATGGGAATTTCTCTTTTTGGTAGTTTGTATTAGGTTTTTATATTCATGTAATTTCCTTTTCCTTTTCTTCTTGTAATAAATTACTTACCCACTTTATAATGAATAAATATTTAATTCTGATCATTCTCATGTATTCTTTGTATTATTCTGAATGCTATTTATTTATTTTTAGATGTTTGAAATTGAAATCAAGTTTGACTATTTCAAACTTCAATCTTTAAATTCAATTCAATGTTTTTTCTAGTTCATTTTAAATCTAGTGTGGATCTGTATGGTGTTACATAATTTTATCCGAGTCATCAGACTCTTTTGTTGTCTTGTTCAAATTGAACCCTTAAAATTTAAATTTCATAATAGTTCATGTTAAAATTTAGGTCAATTCCCAATGTTTTCTTAAACACTGGACTAAATTTTAACACTTTAATCATTTAAAATCCAAAAGCGAAAAATGCCCCTCAATTTTAGATGCATATTATGCAAAGCACGTTATATATCTACCCTTCCTTGTGTCCTATTCTTCAAGATGTTAAACTTGTGATTGTGAAGCTAAAGTGGTGGGGGCGGATCAGACAACAAACAAGTGAGAATATCTAGGATTTTCAGTCCACCTTTACCAGCCCATTTAACCAGATTCGTGGGCGCGCCACGTCCATTGGATTGCCTCAAGTCTCTCTGTCCTAAGTCCAACATGGACAAGGGGGGCATTCAACAAAGGAAGGAATGATGACATCCTGACCATCGACCAACTTCTAGGGGAGGGGCAATATAAGAACTCACATCGTCAATGCCTGGACCACCCGAGGTGGACCGTGTAGGGGTAGTCAGCATGTCGTTGGGTGAAAACTAGCACCACATACTCCCGTGATGCGCCAGCCTCCTTTTCTGCCCTAAGATCGAGGCTAGAGAGTGAGCACCATAGCCTCGTGTGAGGGTAGTGATCCCTAGGTACACTTTGCAAAAGCCAAAAATAAGTATATCTCCATAATACATGTTGGGATAACATGGTGTGGCTCAATGTGCTATAATTCCAACACCCACTTAAAGAAGGTGATCATCGGAACAGAGAGCCCACACTCGAGGAAGGTTGAGAGAAGGGCACAACCATGCGCCTTCGGGGCCAGCTTGGCTTCTAAGCCTAGCGTTCGCCATGCACATTCCTGGTGCCATGACATAATGAAAAATTGAACAAGGCCCTCAAGTTCCCTATTCGTTGTCGTAGCGCCTCCATAGTCGTCTGACATTGCCGACTCAACGGGAGCTTGATATCCACAAGTGTACAGGATCAATTGTAGTATCTTTCAAATAGAAAAGGTTGTTGAACCAACGAGGAGTTAAAGGTAGTGGTCAAAAAATTCAACAAGTAAACAATAAATATGCAAAGATTTGTGTTTTCAGGATTATGGATTATTTGGATTTAAGTGACTAATGCATCAAAATTCAAGGGTCATAGAAAAATGCAAGTGAAGTGAATGCTCTTTTCAAAGAAAGTCCAATCCTCTATTTAGCAAGAGGACAAGTGATGACCCACAAGTGTAGGGGATCGCAATAGTCTTCGCGGGTAGTATTACCCAATTTATTGATTCGACACAAGGGGAGCCAAAGAATACTTGCAAGCCTTAGCAACAGAGTTGTCAATTCAGCTGCACCTGGATATAGTTCTTGCTCACAGAAGTTTATCAGTAGCAACAGTTTGTAGTAGCAACAACAGCAGTAAAACAGGAGCAATAGTAACAGTAATAGTAAACAGCAGGATTCGAGTGCGGTAGGCATAGGGATGGATGGACGGGCATTGCATGGACGAGTCTAAACATGTAACTTCAAGATCTAGGGCATTGCAGATAAATAAGAACAAGCATCCAAGTACTAAACAATCATAGGCATATTCTCCATATATAGTCATGAGTACTCGCAATGAGAACTTGCACAACATCTTCTGTCCAGCCAGCCCGTGGCAGCGGGACCTCTAGAGAACTACTGGCAATTAAGGTGCTCCTTTTAATAGAGCATCGGAGCAAAGCATTAACACTCCGTGAACACATGTGATCCTCACACCACAGCCATCCCCTTCGGTTGTCCCATTTTTTGTCACTTCGGGGCCTTTGGATCCGGACAATTATATGTGTACACAACTTGCAGATAAGATCACAAACAATACTATCATAATGATTCAATAATAAGTTCAGATCTGAGATCATGGCACTCGGGCCCTAGTGACAAGCATTAATCACAACAAGTTACAACAAAGTCAAATAGCATTAATAGAGATACTAGGCACTATGCCCTAACAATCTTATTTGATTACAAGATAGAACTCATCCAATCCCTACCATCCCCATAGACTACAGCGGGGGATTACTCACTCATAGATGAGGGAAACATTGATGGTTGATGGAGAGGCGTTGGTGATGATGATGGCGATGATCCTCTCCAAATTCCCCGTCCCGGCAGGGTACCAGAACGGAGTTTCTGGATCCGAATCTTGGTTTCTGATGGTGGCGGCGCAACGGAACTCTTTCTAGAAAAACGTCGAACCCCCCCCCCCCCCCCCGTTTTTTAGGTCAAGGGGTAACTTATAGGCGCAGAGGGAGCCCGAGGGTATGCATGGGGTGATCGCACCCCCTAGGCGCGGGCTGGGCCCACCCGCGCCTGGCAGGGGTGTGGACCCCCAGGCCTCCACTCTATTTCGTCTTCTGGCTCCATGGATCTTCTGGCAAAATATAGTTTTTGGCATATTTTTCGGGATTTTTCCTGATAGTTGACTTTCTGTGCAAAAAATAGACACTAAGGTAATTCTGCTGAAAACAGCGTCAGTCCGTGTTAGTTGTATCCAAATCACACAAGTTTAGAGGAGAAACAATAGCAAAAGTAGGAAAGTATATACGTTTTGGACGTATCAACTCCCCCCAAGCTTAGCTTATTGCTTGTCCTCAAGCAATTTAGTTGAAAACTGAGTGCGATAAAAGAACTTTCACGAACACATTTGCTTCATATGATGTATATATTCTCATCACAGGAGTAGATACTTAAACCATTCATAATAAGAAGCATGCAGCCAAGTCTACTCAATAGTCATTGCAAGCTATGGAGAGAAACCAACTCAATAATAATAAGTAGAATGGAACATAAACATAAGCAACATTGCAATGCTCATAGTAAGGTATGATAGAGTGGTATCTCGCTTGCCTTTGTTTGTAGAGCATAATATAAATGTCAAGGCACCTCTGAAGTTCAAGTGAAGACTAGAGGTAAAAATATCAGAGATACAAGCATCAAAGTCATGACATAATTAACCAAGTTTTGAGACAAACACAAGAATGACAACTATGCTCTCAAGAAGGTGCTCAAAGAATAAGTGGTGACTCAACCAGGAGGTGAAAGAAAAAAGGTTTTGAAAAGTTTGGAAAGGCTTCCAAATGCTGAAAGGAAGGTACTCACTAGCTTTGAGCTCTCATTGCCCCTATCATAAGCATCTTCATATGGTTAAGGTGAAAGTGAGGTCCAATATGAGTTATATGCTTGACAGACCATAAACTGGAAATCCCAAGTCCCTTCAGTACGAGGGCCACTCCGCATGCTACTCAACTTTGGTTACCTACAAGTTCTTGTCATTGTACATACATGCATATCATAGAGAACCGCCAATGGGGTACCCCTTGCACATGATACAAGAGCTATCCCGTGATCAAAATGATAGGGCAAGCAGACAATGAGCATCTCAGCAATCTTTTTATTTACTATGTGCATAGATTTTTATTGAGGATGCTTCATAAAATTCTCATTATGGTGATGCTGCAAGTTTCCACCATGATTAGACATGGCTTAGGCTAGCGGCTCAGGCGTTTCTCTAACACATATATATACTCCATGAACACACAAGCTCCCCTTTTATTTCACACCGTCAACATCCGCAAACAAAAGAGCAAGATATCAACTGGATAAAATATCCAAAAACTGTTGAAAATGTTTCCCGTGACAACACGGTTCTGCTAACTCCCAGCATATAATTTGCAAGCATATAACTTTCATGGACATGTCACAATGGTTTAGGATTATTAAGTGCAAGGAATAAAGTGTGCCATCAAGTTCGTGATAGCTTTACTAACTAACTTTCTCAAAACAGACAAACATTTTATTTGGAAGAAAACAAGGCATAAAGAATATGCACTGAAATAGCAAATGATGCTAATAGGTAGGTATGGTGGACACTGTTGGCAATATTGGTTTTGGGGAGTTGGAAGCACAAGTAGAGCTCATACTCAGTGCAAGTGAAGGCTAGCAATAGAGAGGGAGCGACAGACGAGAGAGCAATAATTGTCATAATCATGCTTGCAACAAAACAGGACTAATTATGGCATGAAAGTGATACAAGAACTCTAAGGCAAAATAAATCATCGAGGCTTACTGACTATTGTTTTGTCATATGAATGCGTGAGCATGTGCCAAGTCGATTCACATGAAACATTTAGAGGAGGATACCACAATATCATACCAAAATATGAATAAAACAATGCAATCAAACATTCATATGACATGCTACAAACTATTAGCAAGCTAGAGCTAATCAAAGACAAGCAAGAACTACTAAGCATCCATCAATAACATACTCCTTGCATGAACAGACTAAGCATGCTCACAATGATGAGTATATGTACAAAAATGAAAACAAATAGAGTTCGTACCGGCCTCTTACCACACCTCAAGTTGTCTTAATCTTCATTATTGCCCTTCACTTGTGTGACTTGAATAATAACATGAAACCAAAATCCACTGAGGACGGCTGAACCCTGCAAACAACTCACAAAACTAAAGAAGAACAACAAATATTTTTGGTGTTTTTGATTTTTTTTAAACAAGCAAACAAAGTGAAAACAAACAAAGCAAAAACAAAACCAAGCAAAGCAAAATCTTTTTGGATATTTATTTAAGGCAAACCAAAGCTAAAAAGCAAAGAAACAAACCAAGAGAAACAACAAAAATATTTTTGGTATTTTTCTGTTTTGAGAAAGCAGAAACAAAAACCAAAAAGAAAGCAAACAATGGATATACAAAGAATCGACCGAACATGATATAAAGATGAGTGTGATGTCGGTACCTCCCCCCAAGCTTAGGCTTTTGGCCTAAGTGGGGCTCAATAGTGCGGGTAATAAATCCAAGCTGGTGGGTCATCATAGGAATGATCAAAGTCCGGCGCTTGCAAAGAAGAAGACGCGCCCCAATCAAATGAGGGATGCTGGTACGAAGACTCTCCCATGTTGGAGAGCTGAACCGAATCATCTTCAGCATCCTCTCCAACATTCTCCACTTGCTGGGTGAGATCCGCCACATATGTGTCAAACTCCTCCTCAGTGAGCGACCATCCTTGCCTATTATCAAAATTAAACAAAGCAGGTGCAGGCAAATAAACTATTTTCTCAGTCTTACCCTTTCTCCAACCTTGATGGGCAAAAGATAATTCATACGGTAAACTTCTCACAGTGCCCCCCAAGGAAACAAAACCATGCTGAATCATGGATTCAAGATCAAGCCTCTCTATGGGGAACAGATAATCTGAATGGTGAGGCTCTAAACCATGGAAGGCTAGCAACCTAGAAGCAATGAGACCTCCACAAATTCCACCCTTCTCGCGGTTGGTGGTGAGATGGTAAGCTATCAAAGCACCCAGGTTATAAGATCTATTCCTATTCAAAGCAGCTACGATAAAAGCTAGATCAAAAGAAGATAACTTTGTAGCAATCTTTCTAGCAAGAACACACTTGGTAATGAAGTAGGCAAAATATCTAATGGCGGGGAACTGAATGTTCCGAATTTTACCACTTTCCTTGGAGAATTCGAAACCTTGGCAAATCTCATCATATAAATCCATAAGTGACTTGGCTCTATCCTTGATCTTCTCACAAGATCCCCACTAAGGTACTCTAATTGCTGCACAGAAATCAACAAACGGCAGGTCGACAACTATATTGTATATTTTATAATGGACCATTGGATTAGATGAAGACCAAGTAAACCGGAAGTCCTGCACAATAGCCATGGTTAGCTTAACATACTAAGAGGGTTCACCATCAATAAAGTGTTCCAACCCTGCATTGGTAATCATAGTTTGGAAATCCTAGAGGATTCCCGCAGTTCTCATAAATTCATGGCATAGATATATGGAAGGAAAGACTCCTTCCTCACGATGAACTTTCATTGGCTAAGGCACCATCAAGTCATATTTATTCAGTGGGTATGCACTCATCTTCTTTTCTTAAATTTTTTAGACAAACCTCAAGCCAAGTGATTTCCACATTGATAAATGATGAGAAACTACTATAGGAACTTGCTAGAGGGCTACACATGCATCAAAATGAAATCTCTAAGCACAGAACAAGCACGCAAGATCACACAACCTGTCACCTATAGCAGCAAAATACTCAAAATACAATCTATCAATCACAAATCTAATTGGACAAGTGGAGGAGGCACATACCAAGGAGCAATCCCTCCAAAAATCAACAGCAAAGAGGGGCTGAGCAAGGAGATCGAAAATCGCGATCAAGAACAACAGGAACTCAAGCTTGAGCAAATTTTCCGGTGTTTTTCGGGAGAGAGAAAGAAGATGGCTGGGAGGAGACACTTTGGAGGGGCCCATGTGGGCCACAACCCACCCAGCCGCCACTTGTAGGTAGGCCGCGCCCACCATGGGTGTGGGTGCCTGGGGTGGCCCCCTGGGTCACTCCAGGTGTCCCTCTGCCCCTTTTTTCGAGGAAAAAATTATTTTGAATTTTCTAGGATTTTTCGGGAAACTTTATTTTTGGCCAATTTTCAGGGTATGAAAATTGATTTTCTCGCAGAAACAGTTTTTTTTATAAGAAGCAAAAACAAACCAAAAGCCAAACTATAGAAGCTCTAAGACACTCTAACAAGCAAACAACTAACAAAACCAAAGCTAGCAAAAGAAAAGGCAAAGACTAGGAAGGAGAAAAAGTAAAAGAGAGCAAGTATAACCACAGTGAAAACATTATTTTGTTCATTAAAATCCTTTTGTTAACAAGGTTGATCAAGTCTTGTTACCAAAACAATCCTATATGAAACAAAACTTTGCATTCCACAAGGTGATTATGTCACCTCATACTTGATAGCAATGGTCCCAATCATAATAGTTTCAAAATTTTCTTGTGGAATGGGACAATATATTTCTCCAACCTTGATGCTCTCAATATTTTCAATGGAATTCAAGCAATAGCTCTTAACAACCTTATTGTGGAAATAGACAATTGCTCTTTGTCATTAATATTGAATGTTACTTTCCTTGATTGCAATTAATAATAGCACTTGTAGTATTAAGAAAAGATCTCCCAAGAATAATAGACATATTATCATCTTCAGGCATTTCAAGCACAACAAAATCCGTTAAAACCAAGCAATTATGAGCCACTTGAACAGGAACATCCTCACATATACCAACAGGAATAGTAGTTGACTTATCAGCCATTTGCAAAGATATATCAGTTGGTATCAACTTTTCTAGTTGGAGTCTCTTGTAGAGAGAAAAAGGCATAACACTAACTCCATCTCCCAAATCACATAAAGCAGTTGTAACATAATTATTCTTAATAGAGCAAGGAATAGTTGGTATACCTGGATCACCAAGTTTCTTTGGAACCTTACCATTGAAGGAATAATTAGCAAGCAAAGTAGAAATCTCCTCATTAGGAATCTTCCTTTTATTAGAGACAATATCCTTCATATACTTTGCATAAGGAGGCAAATTAATAGCATCATTCAAAGGAATTTGCAAAAATAAAGGCTTCATCCACTCACAAAACTTGTTGTAGTGTTATTCCTCCTTTGACTTGTGTTTCTTTCCTGGAAAAGGCATAGGTCTCTGCACCCAAGGTTCTCTCTCACTACCATGTTTCTTAGAAATAAAATCTTCCTTAGTGTACCTAGTATTCTTAGTGTGCTTCTCAGGTTCTTCCTCACCTTCCTCCTTATCAGGAGCATCATTATTACCATTACCACTCTCAGCTTCAGCATTAGAGATAGATATAATATTAGGATCTACAGCGGGTTCAAGTGGTTCCTCAACTACCTTATGTTTCTTTTTCTTTCTCTTATGAGGACTATCACTACTTTCACCTTGTTGAGAATCCTTCTCAATTCTTTTAGGGTGTCCTTCAGGATATAAAGGATCTTGAGTAGCTATACCACTCCTAGTTCTAATTCCATAAGCATGTTTATCTCCTGAGGCATTAACTAGCATATATTTTTGTACCTTAGCAAGTTGATCAAGTTGGGTTTGAACCATTTGAAAGTGTTTACAAAGCATTTTAATATCATTAGAAGTTATTTCTACAATATCTTTCAACTCATTAATAGCTCTAGATTTTTCCAATAAATGATTCTGAACTTGTTTATTAAAATTACCTTCTTTAACAATAAATGTGTCAAGTTCCTCTAAGCATTGATCAAGAGGCTTACCGTAGGGAATATCACCTTCATTAAAGTGGAGAGAGTGTACCTCAATAGTATATAAGTGGGGAATTGGCTTACATAATTCTTCTATAGGAAGCAGCATCTCCAGCTCTAATACCTTTCTCTTTTAGACACTTCTTAGCCTCCTTCATCACTTCATCATTTAATGCAATAACTCCTCTCTTCTTTGGTGTTGGTGTTAGAACTGGTGCTAGCACAACTGATTCAGAACTAATAGGCTCAGGTGTATTTAGCTTAGTTGAAGTCCAATCATCATAATTCTTGCTTATTTTAGCCATTAATTCTTCAGCATCTGTAGGAGTTCTTTTCCTGAAAACACAATTAGCAAAGCTATATTGGTATGTCCTAGAATCATCAGTTAGTCCATTATAATAAATATCAAGAAGCTCATTTTTAGGTAATGGACATCTAGGATGTGCATGAATCAAGGCACAGAACCTTTTCCATGACTCAGGCAATTTCTCTTCTTCTCCCTGTTTAAAATCAAAAAGTCTCTGCAAGGCAGCATGTCTAGCACTGGGAGGAAAATATTTCTGGAATAAAGATGCAATCAATCAATCAGGGATATCAATGGAACCAGGAGGTAATCTATTAAACCAAGCCCTAGTTTCTCCTTTTAGTGAAAAATGGAAGATCTTAGTAACAAAGTACTTACGCATCTTAAAATCATCAGAGAATAAAGCACTCATAGTAGAAATCTCATTCATATGAGCCACATCACTCTCATTTTCAGTCCCACAAAAAGATTCCTTCACAACAATGTCCAAATAGGATAAATCAAGAGAGAAATCATAATCTTTATCTTTGATAGGGAGAGGTGGCAAACTTAGGATCAGAGGACAACTTAGGAATAATAGTACGTCTTGCAAGGAGACTCTTAATGGCACTAGTACCATGTGTGTTTCGACACTCTTCAACAAATTCATCAGTGAACTCAATGTAACCATCATTAATATCATAACTCTCTCTAGACTCAGGTGAGCTAACAGGTGTAACAGTGTCTTCACTAGGAGTTTTGGTATTTCCTAGACTAGCCATAGTAGCATCTAGGAAAGGACCTAATGAACCACTCGCATCAAGCATAGTAGAAGTAACATCATGAGCATCAAAAACAGTTTTAGATTCAGCAGTAGTAGCAGTGTGTGTAGCATGAGTATGTGGTGGTGGTGTAACAAGCTTACTTATAATAGACAGTTAATCAAGAGCAACAGAGGTGTTCAGGACCGTACCTCTTCTTGTAGTGGATGGTAAAATAGGAAACTTGCCATCACGAGACTTCCCCATGATGAAAGGAGTCATAGTGAACAATAATAGATCCAAGTGAACTTACAAATAAAGCTATGCTCCCCGGCAACGGCACCAGAAAATAGTCTTGATGACCCACAAGTATAGGGGATCGCAACAGTCTTCGCGGGTAGTATTACCCAATTTATTGATTCGACACAAGGGGAGCCAAAGAATACTTGCAAGCCTTAACAAATGAGTTGTCAATTCAGCTGCACCTGGAAATAGTTCTTGCTCACAGAAGTTTATTAGTAGCAACAGCAAGGCAACAGCAGCAGTAAAACAGGAGCGATAGTAATAGTAACAGTAAACAATAGGATTCGAGTGTGGTAGGCATAGGGATGGATGGACAGGTGTTGCATGGACGAGTCTAAACATGTAACTTCAATATCTAGGGCATTGCAGATAAATAAGAACAAGCATCCAAGTACTAAACAATCATAGGCATGTGCTCCATATATAGTCATGTGTGCTCGCAATGAGAACTTGCACAACATCTTCTGTCCAACCAGCCCGTGGCAGCGGGGCCGCTAGGGGACTACTGGCAATTAAGGTTCTCCTTTTAATAGAGCACATGAGAAAAGCATTAACACTCCTTGAACACATGTGATCCTCACACCATAGCCATCCCCTCCGGTTGTCCCAATTTCTATAACTTCGGGGCCTTTGGATCCGGACAATGATATGTTTACACAACTTGCAGATAAGATCACAAACAATATTATCATAATGATTCAATAATAAGTTCAGATCTAAGATCATGGCACTCGGGCCCTAGTGACAAGCATTAAGCACAACAAGTTGCAACAAAGTCAAATAGCACTAATAGAGATACTAGGCACTATGCCCTAACAATCTTATTCGATTACAAGATAGAACTCATCCTTATCATCCCCATAGCCTACAGCAGGGGATTACTCACTCATAGATGAGGGAAACATTGACGGTTGATGGAGAGGCGTTGGTGATGACGATGGTGATGATCCTCTCAAAATTCCCCGTCCCGGCAGGGTGCCAGAACGGAGTTTCTGGATCCAAATCTTGTTTTTTGATGGTGGTGGCGCAGCGAAACTCTTTCTGGAAAATCATCAACCCCGGGTTTTTAGGTCAAGGGTTGACTTATAGGCGCAGAGGGAGCCCGAGGGGGTGCCTAGGGTGGCCGCACCCTCCCTAGGGGCAGGCTGGGCACACCCGCTCCTGGAAGGGATGTTGGCCCCCCAAGCCTCCACTCTGTTTCGTCTTCTGGATCCATGGATCTTCTAGCGAAATATATTTTTTGGCATATTTTCTGGGATTTTTTTTTTATAGTTGATTTTCTGCGCAAAAACTAGACACCAAGGTAATTCTGCTAAAAACAGCATCAGTCTGTGTTAGTTGTATCCAAATCACACAAGTTTAGAGGAGAAATGTCACATCCCAAGATTTTACAAATCTTGTTATGTGAAAAATAAATGAATAAAATAAAACTTTGTTGATTTTCAGGGTGAGAAGAAACTTTTTATTCCAATTGGAAACCTTAAAACCTATTTGATCAAACAAATCCTAAAGGGATTTGAAAAGATAAACAATTATTAAAGAAAATATTAAATATGTGAAAATACTATTTTTGGATCTTTTAATAAAAAGATTTGGATTTTTATAAAGCAAAGGTAGATTTATAAATAAGGATTATTTTATAGAGCCAAATTAAACCTTGGCCAAGTTTTTGAAGTAAAATATTTTGTTTTGATTAAAGGAGTAAAGGGTTATTTAAATAAAATAATGAGGATTTATTAATATCAAATTTTTATTAAAATAAAGGGTTTTACTATTTTAATTAAAACATCAAAACTTGTTAAATTATTTTAAACAAGTTTTCCAAATATTTTGTATTTTCAAATAAAACCTACTGATTTGGTTTTGATAATATTTAGATTTCAAAAGGAGATTTTAAATAAAACAAATCCTATTTTAACGATTAAGATCTATTTTATTTAATTATTAAATAGATCTTAAAAAGAATAAAATTATTATTTTATTTTGGATTTTGGTTTTGTGTTGTTAAACAGAACCAAACTCAAATGCAAAGTGTAGTGGAAGTTTGATTGTTTTGAATGTTTGAATTGTTTGATTGAAATTCAAAACAGAAAATCAAATGGAAAATAGGAAAAAGTTTCAGTACAAAAAAAATGAAGCAACAGCAGCCTAGCAAACAGACCCAGGAAGGCCCAACTCGCAGCCCATCTTTCTTTCCCCACTGCAAATCGTTTTCACTCGAATTCACACCCACACAGACGCAGACATGTGGACCCCAACTCCCCTCTCTCACTCCGCTGACGAAACAGCCCCACACCTGAGCTTTCTTCCTCACCCGCCGCGACTTCTTCTCCCCCAACCTCGTCGCCATTTCTGCCAATTAACTGCACGCTTGATTCCTCATAACCACGTGTTGATTCGGCCCCGTGACCGCGCGCATTTAAGCACCCCTCTCCCCTCTCTGATCTCCCTCACTCGCCAGACCTTCCTTGCCCCTAGGCTGCCACGATTTTTGCTGGCACTCCCTCTGTTCCGACGAGCCGCAACCAAAATTCTGGCGAACCCAGTCATTCCCTGGCCCCCTAGCCCACACTAGCTTGCTCGCCTTAGCCGTGAGCACCTGCCAGTATCACCATCTTGCTCGTGCGCACCCCAGAATGCCGACGCCGTCTTTGTCCGAGCGCCACCACGAACTACTCTGACTCCGGCGACCTCTCCCTGTAAGTCCTGACCGCACCTCTCCCCCTTGTTGACACTCGTGTAATCAGCATTCACCTGCGCGTCTAACAAACCCTTCACCTTGCCTTTCCGAGCCTTGTAGCCTCGTCTCCGTCGATGACAGAGCATGCCCGAGATGAAGCGCAACTCCGGCGAGCGATTCAGGACGAACCCGCGCGCCCCTGTCCCTGTGGCGACCACGTCGAGAATCAGTGCAGCCCCGCGAACACGGTGAGCATATTCCCTTGCTTCCTCGCTTCCTGCATCGCCAGCTTCGCCGCCGTCTGACCGCGCCGCCGCCAGCCACCGTCGCTTGCGCCGCCCGTTCTTGACCAGCTACTGCGCATCGTTAGATTTGGATCGTAGGGCCTGGATAGATTCACTTAAACGTCGAAGAGGTACGAACCTGTGCTGCTCGATCTGACTTGATCCAACGCACCAGAGAGTGTGATCCGAGCGAAGCGGTATCTGCGAATAGAAATAGGACACGTGTCGCTGTGATTTGTTTTAAAACAGATTTGAATCTATTAGATATGTGAATTTGTAAAATCCATAACTTTTATTCCACACGTCCAAAAATTGCAAATTTTATATCAATGGATTCAGAAAAGCAAGACCTAGCCAACCATGCCATTTGTTTAGTAAAAAGTTTCTGTTAAATTGTTTGCTTTTGCAGAAACTTGTGTATGCTTTTTTAGGATGTAAAAATTGTTCAAAAATGATTTTGAGGATAAAATCTTTGGAAAATGTGTGTTTTGAACCTACTGACACTAGGAATCACTTTGTGGTTTCAAAAATGTATTTGGAGAAACAAAAGAATGAATCTTTGATTTAAATCAATTCTAGTCAAATAAAAATATGGTTTATTTATTAAAAATGGTTTTGAAGGAAAACCTTTGGGAAATGTCCTGTTTTAAACTCTATGACCCTAAACACAAAGATTTAAGGTTTGAAAACATATTTTGTGAACCCTATAGTTTAATTCTTTAGTAAAAACATTTTTACAATACATAAAATGATACCTTGTTTTAAAAAAAATGGTTTATAAAGTGAAACCTTTTGCAAATGACTTTGCCACTTTATAAAATCACCATTGGGTGTTTTCAAAAGTTTATGACCCATTAGGAACCACTTTTTCAAATAAAACAAAGCTTGGCATGTTTGCATGCATTACTTTGACTTTATCATTTTATGTGATGTTTTGCTTGATTGTTAGATTGAGATTGTGCCTTGCTTGATTGAATTGTAGTGACTTGAAGAGTGTGATTGTTGCAAAGATCAAGAAGTGAACTTATACCATCTACCAAAAAGTAAAGTGATGCTTCATACTTTGTCCCATTATTTTCACTATGCATTAGTGATATTTCTAAGTATAGGACTTGCATGGAATTTTGCTAAGTATAAACTATGCTATGGGAAAACCTAGTAGATGAAACCTTAGTAAAATATCCTAAGTTAAGACTCCTACTACTATCATGCTTAGCTTAGATAATAGAAAACAAGGGTGGAAATATATTCACACTATGGTAAAATTTCTAAGTTTGAGGACTTGTGTTTTGTTTAATAAAACAACTAAGTGAATGAATCACCTAGGTGGAAAGGGACTTGCTTGGTGGTTTTTGGTTGAGTGGTTACACAAGGCCCATTTTTATGGTTTACCTTGTGTATCACACTTGTGGATTGCCACCCAGGAACAAAGAGATTTGAGATGTCAAATGTTGAGAAGCTTCAAGTGCAACCACTTGGCATTATGGGCTCTGCCTGGATCATATAGGTTGCTAGAACTTAGCCATCTGGATAGTTGGTGGTAGTGGGAATGATAGGTTGGAGCGCGTCCATTTGGTCTAAGGGAAGGCTTCTGAAAGATCTTGTCTTGGGAAACCAAGTCTTGTGGGGAAAGTGCACCACCTCTGCAGAGTGTAAAATCTAAGTACTTAGCCATGTCCCTGGTAAAGGACAATTTGAGCATCAAGACATGGAAGCTATCAAGAATCTCATCATCCAAATTTCTAAGTTAAAAACTTGTGGTTGAACAAGGGTTAAAGGATCTTCAATCTTTGATTGGTAGATGCCTTGGGTGATTTTTGTCAAGCAAAACTTAGTGGTTTCAAATGATAAGGAAAAATCTATTTTTGAGCAATGCAAGCCTCAACTCCACTTTGCCAAATGCATATAGATGATAGACTCCACTATACTACCATAGTATCACTTGCCAATACAATTCAAATGTATTGACCCTTGTGGCTGTAACTTGTATGTTGCAGGTTTGATTGATGTTAGTAAAGTTTGATGATTAGGATTACAAAGTCTACAACCAACATGTCTGCCTGTGTCACTTTGAAGACGAAGGACCCCATGCTTATAGATATTCTGCTGCAATGTATTGTAATAGCCAAATGAGCTATGAAATATGTAATAAATTATTTTATTCCTGGTTATAAATTTGTGTTATCACCTTTGTTTCTTGATATTACATCTTAACTGTGGATGCTAGCTATTGATCCAGGGACTAGCATTGCAATCACAGGGATCCTTTTCCTTTACAAAGGAGGGATCTTACAGATGGTATCAGAGCATTGTGTTGCCTGTAGGATTTGTAAACCTAGGATTGGACAAAAACCCTTAGAAAAATAGGAGTTGTATTTGTTCCAAAATTTATTTACAAACAAACTTGTAAACTCTTTCCTCAATCATTTTGGTTTTGATTCTACATCTCTTCTATTTCAACTTGATGGATAAAGCCTACCCCATGGCCAAAGACTTCACCATGATCTAAGGACTTCATCAGCTCTAATGACTTCAACATCTTCAACTCTAATGACTTCAACATCTTCAGCATTTTCACCAAAGACCTCAACCTTGGATAACACTAAGAACTACAAGTGAGACAAGTAATCTTGCTCAAGGATTTGGAGACTAAGGAAACACAAATTAGAAGGAGCCATCATCACCTTTGAAGTTTTGTGACCAAGAGTTTTCCCAAGGAAACCATGATCTCATGCAAGAAGAATCAACCAAGAAGGATGGAAAGATCACAAGTGAACCATATAGATGGACCACCATATTTAGTTTAAGACAAACCCACCAACTTATGTAGTGTAACAAAAATATTTTTGGTTGTCTAAAAATGTGCTTGAAACTTTGTTGTTTGAGTGGAATGTTTGTTTGTGATTGCTTGCACATTGCTTGTGTGAATTGTGATGTGTGTGATTAGAATTATTTCCTTAGAAAATCTTTTGCCTATTCTAATCCCTACCCAACCCAAACAGATGACTTCTCCAAGAGACTCCAACATCAAGGATGGTGACAACAACAACAACCAAGAGGACAACATGAGAGAACTCATAGCAACCCAAAACCAGTTGAACCAAATGACAGCTCAATTCATAGCCAACACCAGTGGGGAAGATCCAACCCTGCAAGGACTTTTGGAAAACCAAGCCCAAATGTTGCATAAGGTGACAGATCAAATGCTCAACATAGAAAGCAACTTTTCCAAAGGAGTATATGACAACAAGGATGACAAAGATGTTATTCTAAAAGTAACCAAAGCTTGCAATATTTGTGGAGACAAGGGTCACACTTCCAAGGAGCATAGAGATCAATGCCCCAACTGTGAAGAGAAACATCCATTTGGCCAATGTCCCACATCTCAAGCTACTTGTTACTTATGTGAAGGAAACAACCATGTCCCTATCCAATGCCCCATCTATTCCATAGTTGAACAAAGGAAACAAGGTGGAGTGCAACAAATGATTGCAAACCATCAAGAGGGATCCAAATTTACCAAGAAGAATGAGGACAAAGGAAAATCTCCACTTATACCACCATGCAATACAACCTAGTTTAAAGGACCAAAGAAGAGGCATATGAATTATCCAAGGAGCAATAGAAGGTCCAAGAAACAAGTAGACATTCCTACCTATAAGATAACATATGAACAACATGAACTAGATGCACTCCTAGCTTTGGAGAAACCCAAGAAAAAGAAGGACAAAAGCCATGTTCAATGTTACACTTGCAAAGAAATGGGACACTATGCCAATGAATGTCTAGAAAAGAAGAAGAAAGATAATAGCCAAGTGATGTGTTTCAAATACAAAGAACCAGGACATTATGCAAGCAACTGTCCAGAAAAGATGAAGCACAAGATAAACCAGCCTATGAAGGATCTCAGCCTTGTCACATGTTTCAAGTGTGAAAACAAAGGACACTATGCAGATGTTTGTCCAGAAAAGTTACATCAAGATCCCAAGCAAGCCAAGATGTAATTTAGTTGGAAAATATTTTAAGGGTGGTAGTACCCTAGATGCTTTTGAACCAACTTGTAACCCTAGCCTTCCCAAATCTCGGGACAAGATTTATTTTAAGGGTGGTACCCTGTCACATCCCAAGATTTTCCAAATCTTGTTATGTGAAAAATAAATGAATAAAATAAAACTTTGTTGATTTTCAGGGTGAGAAGAAACTTTTGATTCCAATTGGAAACCTTCAAACCTATTTGATCAAACAAATCCTAAAGGGATTTGAAAAGATAAACAATTATTAAAGAAAATATTAAATATGTGAAAATACTATTTTTGGATCTTTTAATAAAAAGATTTGGATTTTTATAAAGCAAAGGTAGATTTATAAATAAGGATTATTTTATAGAGCCAAATTATACCTTGGACAAGTTTTTGAAGTAAAATATTTTGTTTTGATTAAAGGAGTAAAGGGTTATTTAAATAAAATAATGAGGATTTATTAATATCAAATTTTTATTAAAATAAAGGGTTTTACCATTTTAATTAAAACATCAAAACTTGTTAAATTATTTTAAACAAGTTTTCCAAATATTTTGTATTTTCAAATAAAACCTACTGATTTGGTTTTGATAATATTTAGATTTCAAAAGGAGATTTTAAATAAAACAAATCCTATTTTAATGATTAAGATCTATTTTATTTAATTATTAAATAGATCTTGAAAAGAATAAAATTATTATTTTATTTTGGATTTTGGTTTTGTGTTATTAAACAGAACCAAACTCAAATGCAAAGTGTAGTGGAAGTTTGATTGTTTTGAATGTTTGAATTGTTTGATTGAAATTCAAAACAGAAAATCAAATGGAAAATAGGAAAAAGTTTCAGTACAAAAAAAATGAAACAACAGCAGCCCAGCAAACAGACCCAGGAAGGCCCAACTCGCAGCCCATCTTTCTTTCCCCACTGCAAATCGTTTTCACTCGAATTCACACCCACACAGACGCAGACATGTGGACCCCAACTCCCCTCTCTCACTCCACTGACGAAACGGCCCAACACCCGAGCTTTCTTCCTTACCCGCCGCGACTTCTTCTCCCCCAACCTCGTCGCCGTTTCTGCCAATTAACTGCACTCTTGATTCCTCATAACCACACGTTGATTCGGCCCCGTGACCGCGCGCATTTAAGCACCCCTCTCCCCTCTCTTATCTCCCTCACTCGCCAGACCTTCCTTGCCCCCAGGCTGCCACGATTTGAGCTGGCACTCCCTCTGTTCCGACGAGCCGCAACCAAAATTCCGGCAAACCCAGTCATTGCCCGGCCCCCTATCCCGCACTAGCTTGCTCGCCTTAGACGTGAGCACCTGCCAGTATCACCATCTTGCTCGCGCGCACCCCAGAATGCCGACGCCGTCTTTGTCCGAGCGCCACCACGAACTACTCTGACTCCGGCGACCTCTCCCTGTAAGTGCTGACCGCACCTCTCCCCCTTGTTAACACTCGTGTAATCAGAGTTCACCTGCGCGTCTAACAAACCCTTCACCTTGCCTTTCTGAGCCTTGTAGCCTCGTCTCCGTCCACGACAGAGCATGCCCGAGGTGAAGCGCAACTCCGGCGAGCGATTCAGGAAGAACCCACGCGCCCCTGTCCCTGTGGCGACCACGTCGAGAATCAGTGCAGCCCCGCGAACACGGTGAGCATATTCCCTTGCTTCCTCGCTTCCTGCTTCGCTGCCGTCTGACCGCGCCGCCGCCAGCCACCGTCGCTTGCGCCGCCCGTTCTTGACCAGCTACTGCGCATCGTTAGATTTGGATCGTAGGGCCTGGATAGATTCACTTAAACGTCAAAGAGGTACGAACCTGTGCCGCTCGATCTGACTTGATCCAACGCACCAGAGAGTGTGATCCGTGCGAAGCGGTATCTGCGAATAGGAATAGGACATGTGTCGCTGTGATTTGTTTTAAAACAGATTTGAATCTATTAGATATGTGAATTTGTAAAATCCATAACTTTTATTCCACACGTCCAAAAATTGCAAATTTTATATCAATGGATTCATAAAAGCAAGACCTAGCCAACCATGCCATTTGTTTAGTAAAAAGTTTCTGTTAAATTGTTTGCTTTTGCAGAAACTTGTGTATGCTTGTTTAGGATGTAAAAATTGTTCAAAAATGATTTTGAGGATAAAATCTTTGCAAAATGTGTGTTTTGAACCTACTGACCCTAGGAATCACTTTTTGGTTTCAAAATTGTATTTGGAGAAACAAAAGAATGAATCTTTGATTTAAATCAATTCTAGTCAAATAAAAATATGGTTTATTTATTAAAATTGGTTTTGAAGGAAAACCTTTGGGAAATGTCCTGTTTTAAACTCTCTGACCCTAAACACAAAGATTTAAGGTTTGAAAACATATTTTGTGAACCCTATAGATTAATGCCTTAGTAAAAACATTTTTACACCACATAAAATGATACCTTGTTTTAAAAAAATGGTTTATAAAGTGAAACCTTTTGCAAATGACTTTGCCACTTTATAAAATGACTATTGGGTGTTTTCAAAATTTTATGACCTATTAGGAACCACTTTTTCAAATAAAACAAAGCTTGGCATGTTTGCATGCATTACTTTGACTTTATCATTTTATGTGATGTTTTGCTTGATTGTTAGATTGAGATTGTGCCTTGCTTGATTGAATTGTAGTGACTTGAAGAGTGTGATTGTTGCAAAGATCAAGAAGTGAACTTATACCCTCTACCAAAAAGGCAAGTGATGCTTCATACTTTGTCCCATTATTTTCACTATGCATTAGTGATATTTCTAAGTATTTCTAAGTATAAACTATGCTATGGGAAAACCTAGTAGATGAAACCTTAGTAAAATTTCCTTAGTTAAGACTCATACTACTATCATGCTTAGCTTAGCTAATAGAAAACAAGGGTGGAAATATATTCACACTATGGTAAAATTTCTAAGTGTGAGGACTTGTGTTTTGTTTAATAAAACAACTAAGTGAATGAATCACCTGGGTGGAAAGGGACTTGCTTGGTGGTTTTTGGTTGAGTGGTTACACAAGGCCCATTTTTATGGTTTACCTTGTGTATCACACTTGTGGATTGCCACCCAGGAACAAAGAGATTTGAGATGTCAAATGTTGAGAAGCTTCAAGTGAAACCACTTGGCATTATGGGCTCTGCCTGGATCATATAGGTTGCTAGAACTTAGCCATCTGGACAGTTGGTGGTAGTGGGAATGATAGGTTGGAGCGCGTCCATTTGGTCTAAGGGAAGGGTTCTGAATGATCTTGTCTTGGGAAACCAAGTCTTGTGGGGAAAGTGCACCACCTCTACAGAGTGTAAAATCTAAGTACTTAGCCATGTCCCTGGTAAAGGACAATTTGAGCATCAAGACATGGAAGCTATCAAGAATCTCATCATCCAAATTTCTAAGTTAAAAACTTGTGGTTGAACAAGGGTTAAAGGATCTTCAATCTTTGATTGGTAGATGCCTTGGGTGATTTTTGTCAAGCAAAACTTAGTGTTTTCAAATGATAAGGAAAAATCTATTTTTGAGCAATGCAAGCCTCAACTCCACTTTGCCAAATGCATATAGATGATAGACTCCACTATACTACCATAGTATCACTTGCCAATACAATTCAAATGTATTGACCCTTGTGGCTGTAACTTGTATGTTGCAGGTTTGATTGATGTTAGTAAAGTTTGATGATTAGGATTACAAAGTCTACAACCAACATGTCTGTCTGTGGCACTTTGAAGACGAAGGACCCCATGCTTATAGATATTATGCTGCAATGTATTGTAATAGCCAAATGAGCTAGGAAAGATGTAATAAATTATTTTATTCCTGGTTATAAAGTTGTGTTATGACCTTTGTTTCTTGATATTACATCTTAACTGTGGATGCTAGCTATTGATCCAGGGACTAGCATTGTAAACACAGGGGACTCTACCTTATAAGAAGGATGGGAACCTTACAAGAAATAATAGCAAAGTGTTCGGGAAAGTAGATACGTTTTGGACATATCAACAAGCTTGAGGTGTTTCCTTGTATGAGACAAGTCTTGTCGAGGGCGGCACATATTTCATGGCATAAAATATTTCTATAAAAGCATGGTAAGAATGTTGTCAAATTTTATTCTCCTTGGACGGAGCCTAAATATGTGTAGCCATATACATGAAAAAATACACCCATAATGGATGGTCCTAGGGCCATGTACATGATAAAAAGGGAGTCATTAAGACATAAATCTCCAACCATTACCTTAAGTTTATTAGTCTCCGATCATATAAACCCCCTAATGCAATTCTAAATATTAGGTCAAGGTTTTCATCATTACTGCTATACCTAATCCCTTGATTAAATTATAGTGCATACCTATGAACTCATATAGGTGAAGTAACATACAGTTGACGGTCGTATATTACCATCATAGAAACACATCAAATCATGAAAATTAACCAAATACTCATAGCATAATATATAAAAATCATAGCCAATCCATAATATTCCCTCAGGAACATGGGGAACTACTCAAAATAGTGGAACATGATAATTATTAGTGGCATATGGTAAACAACACAATCTAAAAATATAACTTCCCCACCAAATAGCAAAGAGTTATAGATCATAAGCATGCACACAACACTACGGACTTATTTAAGGTGCTTATCCATCACAAACTATGAGGGGATGAAGTGGATCTTAAGATGCTGGAGATGGTGCTGATGTTAGAGATGATGGAGATGGTTATGGAGGCACTCCCACCTTGCCCCAAGGAGGATTTGGTGATGATGATGGTGGCGATTTACCCTCGTTGAGGCCTTGGAGTAGCAAGATCTTCCCTCTCTCGGAGTAGAAAAATTTCCCCTCCGTTTTCACCTCTATAAATCTCGGGAAAAATATGGCATACATTTTTCATCGATACGAAGCTCCTGGTAAAAATACAGAGGCAAGAGGCACATTAGATCCATATGGGCCCCCATGGCGTAGCAGGGGTATCAGGCCACGCCATAGGGGCATATGGGTCCTCGTGGCCTCCATCGTTGACTTATGGTGCCCATGGTCTTCTTTACAATAAAAACTTCCGTTGTATTTTTGCCTAAATTAATTGAGTACCTATAGGTTCCTCAAACATAAAAATACTAAAAGGAGGTTTTCTGCCTATTGGGAATTAACTACCAAAACAAGGGACTTTATAGGAGAGTCCCATAAATCATCCGAACAAGTGAAACTAATGTAAATTCAATGCAAACAACAATATAAACTATCAGTATATGATGATATAAAATGCATGTATGATCTGCCCCAAGCTTAGTACTTTGTCGTAGTCAAGCAAATAAGTGTATGAATCATGTGTAATAGCTTATGGTTGATAAAATAAATACATGCAGTATATTATCATCATTTTAGAATCATTAAAAGAAGTTACAAAGTAACAGCCATCCAAATGATGAACATTCGTAGTGATTCTAACAAAGACCCTTTACTTAGAGTTGAAACTAACTATTGCATTTTGGAAAATTGAATCATACCTATATTTCTTTTCATGTAATTTCTATTTTATTCTCTTAATTGGAGATGATTATGGTTCACTTTATAAGAATCATAAACTTACATATGACATGCTACAATGAAGATGGTTTACACAAGATAGGCATAAGTTTAACATGTGTATCTAGTTAGATAGTCAAACGATTTCACCACAAAACAAGGTATCATTTGATGGTCTAATTATCAATACTCACAATTTCACGCATGTTACTCAAGGATCTTGTAATAGACCTTTTCATTTTGATACTTTTCTTTTGCTTTCACTATCTTTGTCTCTTTGCTTTCTTTTTGAAGCTCTATTGCAAGATCCGTAAATAACTTCGTTGACCAATTGTGGTTAACAATGAATTAGAGTATCTCATGCCCCCTTGATAACATCTCTTCCTAGTATCTTTTCATAGATATCTCCCATAAAGCTAGGTGGAACAATTCATAACTAGGCACTTTTTGTTACTTTTGTTATTTTAGATTGATTCATTGCATGTCCAACATGCTCAAGTTAATTAATTCAAAGAAAAGTGTGATTGAAACCACTACCATGGTGTGACCCTTTGCATGAGTGTTCACCATAAATTCCAAAATAATGGAAACATGGATAACATCATACTCATATTTCGTTAAAAACCACTCGCAAACACGTACATAGATAGTAATGCTTAGAGAGAAAAGAATAAACTAAAAATATGAAAAAATCTGGATGATAAGAGACGATTAGATGCAAGATAATAAACTGAAAAACACAAGCAACTAGATAAAACTCCCCCAATCTTGAGTTTTTGCCTAAGATGTTCATGCAACCTTCTTCGGTGATGGGGTATCATAATGTTTCTTGATATTTGTAAGGTTGTTCATCATGAGGTTGTATGCTTGCTGGAATTCCTTGGTAGTTTGATCCAGGTCTCCCCAAAGGGTTTCCCAAACTTTTTATTATTGGGTTTCCACTTGGAGCTTGATCCCCTTTGCTTTTCATTGGGGAGATGCCTATCCCACTCTCTCGGAAGATCCTTCCTTGGTACATGCATGTAATCCCTGCAATTACGATTAGAAATATGATTTCTAGTCGCGAGGTTAAGTTTTGGAACTCCTCCACTAGTGCTAATGTGTGTGGTCTTCCTCTTTGATGGCTCGGGATCCACCACCCTTAATTTTGCAAGAGGGACTAGGGTCGCCCTTATATTTCTATTTTATTTTGCATTCGTGACATTTTGTTGATCCTATTCTTCCTCCTCATCTTATTCTTCTTCTTCCAAAGTATCTTTTGCTTACTCTTCTTTATTCTTCATCAGAGAAATATTTCATGTTCCTTTTGGTCCTCCATGGTGAGTTGGGGTTGTGCCCATTGGTGTCCTCATCATTGTCTTGCTACAATGAATTTTCGTAGTAATCTCCGAGAGACATATTGAAAACTCAAAGAGGAAACCTGAAAGACAGAACTCGAAAACAATGTTCGTACCAAAATGGCTTGATGCAAGATTAGATTTCCAGAGAGCAGTATATATAAAAGGTTTTAGGTAAGTATCGGTGTCTGGGAACGAATAGGGGCGAAAAAAAATCCAGAGGGGGACACCAGGTAGAACGGCATAGGTATCTGGCCACGACACGTGGTATTTCTCCTCCGTCCTGGCTCCATTTTGTCGAATCCTTTTTCTACATGACGTATTTTCATAAAAAATGACCTTCCATAAGCTTCAGGGCTTCCCAAGATAATTAGGTACTGAAAGGTTACCTATTATTAATTTTGGAGTTTTTGGCAGGTTATGTTTTTTTACAATTAACTTTTCAGGACTCTAGCGATGCAACTCTTTCACTAAACCAATGAATTTTTGACCTGCAATATAATGTTTTCGAGACTTTTCCAATAAACAAAGGTTTATCTCTCATATTTCATTGGATTCAAATGGTTCTAGAGTGACAAATCTCTAGTATAACTAGTGGGCCTTCCATTTTTGACTTCAACTTTCCTGCAGAAAACTTGAAACGAGAGTTGAACAATACATGATTTCCTACTTTAAACTCTCTCTTAATGATATTCTTTGCATGCAAAATTTAACCATTTCTTTAAACAATCTAGTACATTCATAAGCTTTGTTTATCCATTCATCTAGCAAGTTAATGTCTAGAATTATATTTTCATCGGTAGTTTTAAAATCAAGTTAATTGTTTTACTTCCCAACGAGATTTGTGTTCTAACTCTACTAAAAGATGGCAAGATTTTCCAAAAACCATTCTGTATGGATACAAGCCCATAGGAATGTTAAAAGCAGCTCTATATGCCCATGGGGGGCGGATAATCCCCCCCATAAGGAATTCACCAAAGGGATCCAAGGTGCGGCGTACTGCATGTGGGGCGGAAAATCCCCTGGATTGTCTGGCCAGGGCCAGAGTTTTTGCCCGGGCCGGATAATCCGCCCCTAGGGGGCCGTATAATTCGCCTCCCTCGAGGAGTTTTGTGAAGGCAATCAAGGCACTGCGTATTGTATGGGGGTGGAAAATCCCCTGGGTTTTCCGGCTCCGGGGCAGATTTTTCCCCGGGGCGGATAATCCGGCCCCCAAAATCTCCAATGGCTAGTTTTGGCAGGGGTATTTAATCCCCATCACCCCTCCTGCCAGAACTCTTGATTCATTCCAAAAAATTCTAGACGTGTTCTTAAAGATCCAACACGAGATATCCATATTCATCCACCCAAAGGCTTCGATCTTTGGGGAATCGAAGGAGGAGGCCTCGATCTTCATCAACAGCAATCAAGCGCTTCACTTCCCCTCCATTCACTTGGAGGATTCTCGATCTAGTATTTCTTGCAAATAACTGGATCCTTGTTTCTATTATTTGATAATCCTTGTTCTTGTGTCAGCTTGTTGTCATCACGGGAGCCTCCAATTTAGTTGTGGATGTGTTCCCCGCTAGCTTTGTAAAGGCACCGGTTCCTGCCTCGAAGGGTACCAATAGTGGAAAGGTGGATCAGGCCTTTGGTAGCGAGATCCATCGAAGAATAGGGTGAGGCATATTGTGGCATGGTGGTCTTAGAATAGTCCATCCCTCCAACGCATATGTACTTCCCTTAACAAGGAAGGAACTGCGGTCAAACAAATCCCTGTGTCTCCATGTGCTCCAATACGGTTTCTCGCTCCTCTATACACGCTTAGTAGTTAGGTTTACATATAGGGAAATCCTCGTAATTTCATAACTATAGAATTTACTTTATGTCAAGCCTAAAATTGAAAAAGAACTAAAATTTAGAGTAGCACTTATTCACCCCCCCCCCCCTCTAGGTGCACGTACGATCAATTTCAATTGGTATCAGAGCCCTGGCTCTTTATTCGGTCTTAACCGCCTAACAGAAGTATGGGTACCAAGGGAGATGGGAGTGAGGCTGCATACATGGTCACCATGAATGATCTCAAGTCGTTGGAAACAACCTTGATTAGTTCAATCGAGACTAAGATGGAATACATGCGTCAAATGTTATGCGTCTCTCCGTTCCCACAGCCCCACCTCCATCTGCCTCCGAGGGCGCCACACCGCAATCTAAGGAAAAGGGTAACACTGAATCCAAAGAATACGATATGGTAGGTGATACGTTGTAAACGTATCTATAATTTTTTATGTTTCATGCCTGTTTAGTATCTACTTTTCTTTGCTTTGTCCACACTTTGAGGAATTTTTACATGTTTTCTGGGACTAACCTATTAACAATATGCCAGAGTGCCAGTTGCCTGTTTTCTTCTGTTTTGGTTCCAGAAAAGGCAGAAAATCAATATTCTAGGAATTGGACGGGACAAAAGCCAAAGTCAATATTTTACCGTGGGGAACATAGAGCCAGAATACGAGACGGAGGGGAGCCACCAGGGGGCCACACCCCCTGGCCGCGCAGCCAGGCCTGGCCCGCGCCTAGGGGTGCGGTCACCCTGGGTACCCCCCCTGCCTCGCCTCTTCGCCTATAAGAAGCCCCCGATACCAAAACCCTAAGTACCCGATCAATCTTCCACGAAACAGTCTATAGCCGCCGCCACCATTGTCCCTAGATCGGGGGGATCTGGAGCTCTTCCCGTCACCCTGCCGGAGGGGATATCATCCCGGAGGCCTTCTTCATCATCATGCCAACCTCCGGTATGAAACGTGGGTAGTTCCACCCTGGACTACAGGTCCATGTAGTAGCTAGATGGTTGTCTCTCCTCCTTTGTGCTACCATGTTTAGATCTTGTGAGCTCCGTTCATGATCAAGATCATCTATTTGTAGTCATGCATGTTGTGTTTGCGGGGATCCTATGGATATTGAGATTACTATGTCAGATTGATTAATAGTTCTATCTTATTGATTCTGTCATGTCTGTGTTGTTTGTGATCTTGCATGCTCTCTGTTTCTAGTAGCTATCTTGGCCAAGTAGATGCTAGTGACTCCAAGAGGGAGTATTTATGCTCGATAGTGGGTTCATGCCTCTATTTAATCTGGGGAAGTGACAGAAATATCTAAGGTTGTAGATGTGTTGTTGCTACTAGGGGGAAAACAACGATCTCTTGTTCATGGAACAAGTGGATTTTTTACCTTACACACTTTGCTTAAAGCAGTTATCTATTGATTGCAAATTAATACTGGAGGGGGTTCGGATGATAACCTGAAGGTGGATTACTAGTCATATATGCAATATGATGAAGGTCTATGTATCTTGTTATATTGCCCAATCAAATCTCATAGGATCATGAATGTCTAGTATTGCATTGTTATGCCTTTCTCTGTCCTGTCAATTGCCCTGCTGTAATTTGTTTACCAAGCATGTTATGTTTGTTTATATTAAGGAGAACACCTCTAGTGAACTATGGACCCCGGTCCAATCTTTACCATTGATACATCTTCCACTGTTATTGTTTACTTTCTGCAAACCACCATTAGCTTCCACACCATATAGTTAATCCTTTGTTTTCAGCAAACCGGTGAGATTGACAACCTCACTGTTTGTTGGGGCAAAGTCTTGAGTTTGTGTTGTGCAGGTTTCCAAGTTGCTAGCAACACCTTTGGGTTGTTTCCGTCCTCCTACTGGTTTGATAACCTTGGTTTCTTTCTAAGGGAAGACTTGTTGTTGTGCTCATCATACCTTCCTCTTGGGGTCTCCAAACGAAGTTGTACAGTGATCTGAGCGTATCAGTAGGTGATGGCACTAGTAAGAGCTCCTCCTCAAAAAAGGGAAGTGTAAGTAGGAATATAGTGAGGTTCCTCATGTATATTTACCTGATCCACCTATCCCTCACCCTCATATAAAGAATAGGGGTGATCCACCCATGCTTTCTGCGTCTCCTTTTAATCAATGGCAATTTTTAATGAAGTCTCATGTGTGCAGCTCGTCCATTGAGTTATGGAAAATCATCGAGAATGGTCTTCATGTTGGAGATCCAAACAACCTAACAAGAAGATAGTTTGTGGACAACCAACTCAATGCAATGGCTCTACACATGATATAGCTTGGTGTGGGTTCCAAGGACATGACCCACATAGAACATCTCAGCACCGCAAAGGAATCTTGGGATGCCCTCACCGAGCTATTCATTGGAAATGAAAGCATGAGAAGGAATAGGTATGATGCTTTGAGTAACCAAGCTAAAGGTTTTTATATGATGGAGGGCGATGATCACGAGGATATGTATAGAAGACTCAAGTCAATAGCCACCACATTTAGAAATGATGGTGCTTCCCATATTGATGACGCGTGGATTAAGATAAAGTATGTTAGTGCTCTTGTGCCCTTTGAGCCTATATATTTGAAGAGCCTCCAAGGTAGACACAATTACCACCAAATGACTTCCAATGAGGTCATTCAAGAAATGGCAGCCTTCAAGGTGGCCGCCAAGAATGTCGAATATGCTCGTGCTCGAGCCATTGGAATGCAGAAGGGGGTCAATGTGGCCTTTAAGGTAAGCATTGTTGAACAAGACGATGATGACTTTGAAGCTATGAACTGTCCCGAGGATGTCAAGAGGGATCATGGTGAGTACATGGACTTCTATGCCAGAAACTTTTGGAAGGACCCCGCAAAAGCCAAATCTGAACTTGAACGCAATAGTGGGTCAAATGGAAGAAGGGAAAATGGTCCTAAGTTGAGAAAATGTTTTAACCGTGGAGACTGGCTACACTTTGTAGTTGAGTGTCCATATCAAAGTAGAGAAGATAATGGAGTAAGGCTCGTCCTCAAAGAAAATTCAAAGGCTCCACGGAAGAAGCAATTTGTGAAGAATAATGCTCCATACAAAAAGCAACCAAAGATTGTCTTGGTGGCTCAAGAGGAGTATTCATCTGCAAGCGAAGATGAAGAAGATGATGATAGCTCACGAGAAGTGGCTACCATAGCCACCATGTCAACACCGGAATCACTCTCCTACTCACCTAATGAAAACATCATCAACAAGAATGTCACTTTCCTCATGGCAAGAGGTTCTGAGGTATCATCTTCCACCACTCCTTTCATAAGACTATGATTTACATGGATGATTATACTAGTCTTAAGGTTAAGGAATAAGTTATTGCTTTGTACTATTTTATCACTAACTTGCAAGGTGAGCACAAAATGCATTTTGACGCTCTCATGGACCAGCTTGCTCAAAACGAAGTGCTCCTTGAAGAAAAGGGAAGAACTGAAAGGGGGGATGCAATTGAAATTGCATCCCTAAAAAATGCTCTAGATGAAGAAGAAGAAGAAGAAGAAGAAGAAGAGGCTTGAGTCTCTCTAGAAGAGAGACTTGAGTCAATTGAGGAGTCACATGAATAATTTGTGACCAAGCTAGCAAAATAATGTGACAATGCAGTAGCCAAAGCAAAGAAATTAAAGAAGGATAAAATTGAATTTGGGGCTGCTCATGTTAGACTCTCCAAGAAATTGGAGAAGCTTGACATTGCTCACAAAGCTTTGGAAAGTGAATACTCTATTCTCAATCAGCTCCAAACTCGACTGAGCAAGTATGATATTCCTGGCACTTCTACATCAACATGTGCACACGAAGAAGTTCATGAAGAGAATGCTAGGTTGAAGGATGAGCTTGCTAAGGCGTCTACTTCCAAAGGTAAGGAAGTTCTTGATGAGATCCTTGGCAAGCAAAGGTTGAACTATGGAAAAGAGGGACTTGGTTATGTCTCTAAGTCCAAGAAGAAGAAGAACAAGAAAAGGAAGACCAAGAAGGCCAAGAAGGTTCAAGCTAAGACAAGCACCATATAAAAGAACATCACAAAGGTCTATTTGGGTCCCAAAGACGCTGTTACTAACATGAGAGGACCCATTGAAAAATGGGTACCTAAAACCAAGAAGTAACTTTCTTGCAGGGCTATGCTTCCAGTGGATCTAAATGGGTGATTGATAGTGCATGCACTAGTCATATGACCGGAATAAAAGAGATCATCACCGAGATGAGGCCTAATCACGATCATATAACCCTCTCCTATGGTGATAAGTCAAAATATGAGGTATTGGGTCATGGCAAGGTTGTCATTGCCCATGATATCTCTCTCGTGGACATGCTTGTTGAGACCCTCGGTTACAATTTACTTCTTGGTAAGATGGGTTTTGATGTTTTTATTGATGGTGATTTAGTGGTACTCTTGTGGAGCAAGTCTCTAAAGGTCGCTTTTGTTGGGTATGTCGAAAATGACCTGTATGTGGTGTACTTTTAGGGGAAAACCACTATGGGTCCGATGTGATTATTTGGAAAGGCCAACGCGGGCTGGTTATGGCATCCCCGTCTAGCCCACATCAACAAGAGAACTTTGCAAAGTCTACACAAGGGTGGCCACATCCTTGGACTAAAAGAAAATGTCTCCTTTTCCAAAGATCGTGTTTGCAGGTCTTGTGTTGAAGGAAAGATGCATGACTCTCCCCACAAGAGAAAGACTATTATATCATCAAAGAGGATTTTGGAGCTACTTCATGTGGATCTCTTTGGTCCTCCGTCTCATGCAAGCCTTGGTGGGACGAAGTATTGCCTGGTCATAGTTGATGATTATTCAAGATACACATGGGTCTATTTTTTCAAGCTAAAAAGTGAGACTCAACAAACTATCATTGACTTTGCCAATGAGGTTCAGCGTCAACACAATGTCCCAATATTGGCAATAAGAAATGACAACGTCTCTGAGTTCAAGAACTACACCCTGAATGAATTTCTAAGTGAAGAGGGGATAAGACATCAATATTTCGATGCATACACCCCTCAACAAAATGGTGTAGCCGAGAGGAAAAACCGGACTCTAATGGATATGGCAAGGTCTATGTTGGCTGAATTCAAGTCACCATACAACTTTTGGGCTGAAGCTATTTCCATCGCATGTCACTCATCAAACCGGCTTTACCTCCACAAAATCTTGTAAAAGACTCCATATGAGATACTTACCGGTAACAAGCCCAACATATCATATTTCTGGGTGTTCGGTCGTAAGTGTTTCTTTCTCATTAAAGGAGTTCATTTGTCTAAATTTGAGTCTAAGGCTTCAGAAGGTATTTTTTTTGGTTATGGTGCCAAATCCCACACTTAAAGAGTCTACAATAAGCTCTCCGGAACTTTTGTAGAATCTTGTAGTGTGGTGTTCGAGCAAAATTATGGCTCCCATTGGGGCAAGTTGATGTTTTTGATGCGGATGCTGAAATATCCCAAGTTGCCATAATAAGAATGGGCGTGGGATTTTTATGCCCCATTGAGGAACCCCTTGTGGCGAATCGGGAAGGACAATACTCTATTCAAGTAGAGCCCTCATCTACACAAGCTCCACATGCTGGAGAAACCACTACACCAACACCACAACCCTCTGAAGATCAGCCATCATCTGAAGCATCTGGAAGCTCCAGGCCGGATTTTCCAGGTGAGGCTAGATTTTTCGGCCCTACCTCATCTGACGCTAGGAACGAATAGGAAGATCAGGATCATGCAGAAACTCCCACGCCGGATTATCCGGCCCCTCCATCGGCCGGATTATCCGGCCCAGAAGCTTCAGAACAGCAGCAGCCTCCTGTTACAGCTATTGATCAAAATCAATGGCAAGGTTCTTCGTGTCCTGTCCGCACTGAACAAGTTGTTGATAAAGGGAAAGCTAATGGTCAAGACGAGGACTCAAATAATGAAACAATCCCTCCAAGAAACAATAAAGGGATTGAAACTCGTCGTAAATCTCATGCTGAAAGGACCTCGCATTAAGAGTTCATACACTTGACAAAGTTGTAGGTGATCTAAGAAGAAGGGTGTCCACAAAAAGGGAGCTAGCAAGCTTCAGTGATCATCAAGCTCATATATCTATGGTGGAACCCAAGAATTTGAAGCTCTTGAAGATCTAGATTGGGTTGTTTCAATGCATGCATAACTGAATAATTTCGAGCGCAACAAAGTCTAGAAGATAGTAGAGAAGCCCAAAGATTGCCGCAGTGTTATCGTGATGATATGAATTGTTGTAAGGAACAAGGCAAGATTGGTGGCACAAGGTTTCTCTCAAGTGGAAGGCATTGACTTTGGCGAAACATATGCTCTAGTGGCTCGCCTTGAGTCCATTTGTATCCTCCTTGCTTATGCTTCTCATCATAATTTTAAAATTACAGCAAATGGACGTTAAGAGTGATTTTCTTAATGGTCCTCTACATGAGTTGGTATACGTCAAGCAACCCCCTGGTTTAGAGGATCCCAATTTTTTGAACCATGTCTACAAACTCAATAAGGCGCTCTATGGCCTTAAACAAGCCCCACGTGCATGGTATGAGCACCTTAAAGAGCTTTTGTTCTACCATGGCTTCGAGGTTGGGCAAATCGATCCCACTCTTTTTACTAAGAAGGTTAAGGGGGAGCTTTTTGTATGCCAACTATATGTAGATGACATTATCTGTTCTACTAATCAAGCTTTTAATGATGAATTTTCAAAGCTTATGACAAACAGGTTTGAGATGTCTATGATGGGAGAATTAAGGTTTTTTCTAGGATTTGAGATCAAGCAACTAAGAGAAGGAACCTTCGTTAATCAAGCAAAATACATCCAAGACATGCTCAAGAGGTTCAAGATGCGGATCTTAATGGCGTTGCTACACCAATGCAAACTAAATGCCATCTTGAGCTTAATCCCAAGGGTAAAGATGTGTACCAAAAGTTATACCGATCCATGATCTTCTCTCTCCTTTACCTTTGTGCATCTAGACCCGATATTGTGTTGAGTGTAGGAGTGTGTGCAAGGTATCAAGCTGCTCCTAAAGAAGTACACCTAGTAGCAGTCAAGAGAATCTTCCGATATTTGGTTCATTCCCCAAACTTTGGTCTATGGTATCCCAAGGGCTCTAATTTCTCTCTATGTGGATATACGGACTTAGATTGGGCTAGTGACAAGGATGGTAGAAAATCAACTTCTGGTGCATGTCAATTCTTGGATAGGTCTCTAGTATGTTGGTCTTTGAATAAACAAAATTGTATATCTCTCTCCACCGCCGAAGCTGAAAATGTGGCTGCTGCAAGTACTTGTACACAATTATTATGGATGACGCAAACTTTAAAGGAATATAGTGTTAATTATGACAAAGTGCCTCTTTTATGCGATAATGAAAGTGCTATTAAAATTGCTTACAATCCGGTGTAGCACACAAGGACAAAGAATATTGAGATTTGCAATCATTTTATTCGGGATCATGTTGCTCGTGGTGATATTGCCTTATCCTTTGTGAGAACGAAGAACCAACTTGCTGATATTTTCACGAAGCCACTTGATGAAGCATGGTTTTGTTACTCGAGGAATGAGCTAAATATCGTGGATTCAAGGAGCTTGGCTTGACTACTCTTGCATACTCACTTATATCTCTTTCTTTATTTGATTTATATGCAGGCATAGACATAGGGGAGTGTGGTCCTAATTGATTGGGATAACCCTCCCCCCATAATGCTAAAAGCAAGAAAACTCATTTCCCTAAATATCATTTTGTGATATGTGGGTTATTGATGAGCATTGGTTTTGAACTCAAGATACATCTTCACGGTGTCATGCCATTCGCTCCAACATTGTGGCTTCAGCCACCGCCCTCTTATTTTTATAAGAGTTGGTTTCTTATGGATCTTTATGGATTTTATTGGATATTTTGTGTTCTTAAGGAAAACACACCCAATCGTGGCTTTTATTCGATTTATTTTTGCAATGTTGGGCGTGTAGTACCATCTCAGTATGGTGGTCTAAACCCAAGCCTTTTCTCATCTCGGGCCATCTATTCTAGCACACAAGTCCATTGATACCTTGCGAGGGTTTTTGTTTGGGATGCGCTGGCCTGATGTTGTGTATAATAGAAAGTTTAGAGAGGGCTGGATTATCCGCCCCTATTGAGGGCCGGATTATTTGCCCCTAGAGGTTTTGTCTTTTAAGACTAGGGATCGGAGGAAGGTCTCAAACAGAGCAGAACTTCCTTCCCAACCCCGTGTCTCCTTCCCAGCCGTCGCCAGACGTTCCGCCCCTCCCCAGAGTCGATTTGACCGCCGGATTCTACGGGCCCTCCTCGGATTTTCTTCCCAGTGCCTCTGGGTACCCTCTCCTCTGAGCTCTTCCTCCAATGAGCGAGGGTAACTCCCCCATTCATATCTTTTGTATGGAAGTTTTTGTTGTGGTGGAAACTCGGTTTAGAGGATACTATTTTATTCATATGCATGTTAGGAACCATAGTATAGCAACCCTAGTGCCCGATCTACTTCAGTACTTTGAATCTATGGAGCATCTGACAATTTTTCCAGGGCCAGATTATCCGCCCCTCCCCTTTTCAGAATTTCCATAGCTTATAGTATCGTGTGTATTTGGCCTATGGATTGCTTTACTACTATTTTTACCATTCCTCCTAGACTTGTGTGTGCGCTTATACCCTTGCTAATTATCTTATTCACTTCACAGGTGGTTCGAGTGCTCCCAATACCTACAAGCGTCATCCCCGTGCCGATTACTTCTAGCCAAATGAAGAAGGTGTTCTCGTGGATGAGGTTGAACACAGAAGACAACAAAGAGAGGCTAATAAGATGGCTGAACATTCTAGGGCTATGAAAAGTACCACTCGGAGAAAGGGAAAGGGCAAGCAGGCCCGGGTCAATTACAAGAATATGGATATCATTGAGTTTTCTGCCATTTGCCATAGTGACTTGTATGATGAGGCTGATAGTGATGAGCCACAAGAGGACAATCTGTTTTGGTGTTCCCACTTCAGGTATATTCATGATGACATCTATGCCTCTCTCAAGATTCTCCCCATGCGCCCTCTTGATATGATAGAGGCAAAGATAGAGCCAAGACTTGTTGAGGCTTTGGCTGTGACTAAGAGGATGGGGCCGCACCAACTCATGACTCTGCAATGCAAATATGATTTTCCTATGGTGAAGCAATTCTTTTATACTCTTATGATCTGTGGAGATGAGATCCACACTATGAAGTGGATGGCTGGGAGCACACTTATTCAGTCTGATTTCCACACCTTTCATTAGGTTCTTGGTTACTCCTTTCATGGTCGCGATAGTCCTTCTGGCTATCGCATTGTCACTCCGATCAAGCCTAGCAAGGACACTTCTCCCTCCATGCCTAGCTACAAATGGCATGGTTGGTACTCTCTCCGGTCTCTCACCGTTGTATGCAGTGCTTGTTGGACTTTTCTGGGACAGCATTGCTCCGAGTGGGGGCAACAATGATAAGATTCGTGGTCATCTTGTGTAGCTGCTTGCTTTCTCTCATGAATGTGCCACAAATGCAAATGCGTCAGTGGGATACATGATAGATGTCATGGATTTCATTTACCATGACATGACTGATGACATGTTCAACAGGCTCTCCATTCCTTATCCTCCATATATCATGATGCTTATCAAGCATATGCTTCCCTATGAGGAGTTCGGCAGTAATCTGGATGGTTTTCACAGGGCCAAGGAGCTTTACGACAAGTCTCAAAAGACCTCCCATCCCTCTTCAGCCCCACAGTCCTTCATGAGAGATGCTCGGGCTAGTGGGCGTAGCCCCCAGTACCTTCTATGGCCCATGAGTCAAGCAGATGAACTGGTTCCAGAGGAACATATTATGCATGGGAGTTGATACCCATAAGGGCCAATACGAGGCATACAAGCAGCGCCATGATATGGACTACACCCATCTGCTGATTCTTCATCATGTGTCAGGGGTGTCAGGACACCCTCCACCTCCTATTGCTCCAGCTCCTTATGCTCAGTGGAACACCTCCGGTCTCAACTATGGAGAGCTTGAGCATCACCTGTTTCCTTCCCCGGCAAGGGAGCCTACACCTCCTGCTGATGATAATGATGAAGAGTATGATGATGAGGAAGCGAAAGGGGACGAGGACAAGGACGATAATGAGGAGGACTACGAGGAGCGATCTCTTAAGGAGTTAGCATTGCTCTTCTTCCTTTTTGGTGTTTCAATGCCAAAGAGGGAGAAGTAGTTCTATTTAGGTCTCCATGGATTTGCATGGGTCGGGCGCAAGCACTTGCCTTTTTATCGTTTTCTTATTGCATTCCTTGTGCCCATTTAGCGTTAAACTTCTATTTGTGATCATTTTTGTATGAGACTATGTGGTTCGTGTGGTACTATAGTTCATGTGTGGATTTGTCATTGGAATTATCGGTGTGGATTTATTTATTGTCTTATGGAATTCTGGTATATCTATTATTGCTCATTGGAATTATCAATGTGGGTTTATCTATGGTCTTATGGTTCATGTGTGGATTTCTCATTGGAATTAGTGGTGTGATGTTTCAAGTCCTAATATTATTTTTTATCATATTGGCTAGTTCATCTCCCGGTGGTATGATATTCTGTTCTAACTCATCATTTGTATGTAGCCTTCAATCAAATTAAATAGGATTATACCTTCTTGTGTGCATTTGTATTCAAATGAAAATTATCTATATGCACACATTTAGGGGGAGCCTCTTTCACTTTCGGAATGATGTGTTAGTAGGGATTTATTGTCATCTAACACCAAAACGTGGGATACTGAAAGAACATTTCATGATCTCTAGTGTTTTGTGTGTTAGATAACAATGCCAAGGATTATTTAATGTGTTTTCAAGTGCTGCAAATCTTGGCATATTCAAAATAAGAAAAAATATGTATTTGGGGGTGGATTATCCGCCCCTGCCAAGGGCCGGATAATCTAGCCCAGCCCCAAACCCAAGCGTAGACAAGGCGCGCCGTACTGCATGGGGGCGGATTTTCCCCCGAATTGTCCGGCTAGGCCAGATAATCCGCCCCTCAGTGGGCGGATAATCCGCCACCCCAAGGAATTAACCAAAGGGTGCCAAGGCGCGGCGTACTGCATGGGGGCGGAAAATCCCCCAGATTTCCGGCCAGAGCTGGAGTTTTTGCTCGACTGGATAATCCGCCCCTAGGGGGGCCAGATAATCCGTGCCCCTCGAGGAGTTTTGAGAAGGCAATAAAGGCGCGGCGTACTGTATGGGGGCGGAAAATCCCTCGGTTTTTTTGGCTAAAGAATTTTCCCCGGGGCGGATAATTCGGCCCCCACTAGGGCCGGATAATCCGGTCCCCAAAATCTCCAATGGCCAGTTTTGGCAGGGGTATTTAATCCCCATCACCCCCTCCTGCCAGAAATCTTGATTTATTTTGAAAAAGTCCATACCTATTCTTCAAGCTCCAACATGAGTTATCCATCTTCATCTACCCAAAGGCTTCGATCTTTGGGTAATCGAAGGAGGAGGACTCGATCTTCATCAACAGCAATCAACCGCTTCACTTCCTCTCTGTTCACATGGAAGATAATCGATCTAGGATTTCTTGCAAATATCTAGATCCTTGTTTCGATTATTTGATAATCCTTGTTCTTGTGGCAGCTTGTTGTCATCACGGGAGCCTCCAATTCAGTTGTGGATGTGTGCACGATGGTTGTGAAATATAGCCATCCACATCCACATTAAACTAGATATTATTCATAATTTTGATGAAATATCTCTCTAAATCCTTCCACTAATGCCTAATGATCAAAGGGTTATGCAATCATGTCCTTCCATTTTTGTCTATGCAGGAAATGATGTTTGATGATGGGAATCACAACATTAAAGTCAAAGATACGAGATTTCCAACAACCCAAAGAAACCAGGGGGTCGTGAAGAGGAAACAGGGGCTTGTTGATGGCGCTTCGTTGATATGGGAGCGCTTCGTCGGGAAACCCCAAGAGCAAGGTGTGAAGCAGCACAGCATCAAGTTTTCCCTCAGTAAGAAACCGAGGTTATCGAACCAGTAGGAGGAAGGAAACGTCTCAAAGGTGTTGCAAGCAACTTGGAAACCTACACAACACAAACTCAAGACTTTTCCCCAACAAACAGTGAGGTTGTCAATCTCACCGGTTGCTGTAACAAAGGATTAACTATATGGTGTGGAAGGTGATAGTGGTTTGCAGCAAGTAAACAGTAACAGTGGAGGATGTATCAATGGAAAAGATTGGACCGGGGTCCATAGTTCACTAGAGGTGTTCTCCTTATATAAACAAACATGGCATGCTGGGTAAACAAATTACAGCAGGGCAATTGACAGCACTGAGAAAGGCATAACAATGCAATACTAGACATCATGATCCGATGAGATTCGATTGGGCAATACAACAAGATACATAGACCGCCATCCAACTGCATCGATGACTGGAATTCCACCTTTGGGTTATCATCCGAACCCCCTCCAGTATTAAGTTTCAAGCAACAGACAACTTCTTTAAGCAAAGTGTGTAAGGTAAACAATCCACTTGTTCCATGAACAAGAGACCATTGTTTTCTCCCTAGTAGCAACAGCACATCTACAACCTTAGAGATTTCTGTCACTGCCCTTAGATTAAATAGAGGCATGAACCCACTATCGAGCATAAATACCCCCTCTTGGAGTCACTAGCAACTACTTGCCCAAGATAGCTACTAACAACGGAGAGCATGCAAGATCACAAACATGATAGAATCAAATAGACTAAACTATTAATCAATCTGACATAGTAATCTCAATATCCATTGAATCCCCGCAAACACAACATGCATGATTACAAATAGATGAGATCTTGATCATGAACGGAGCTCACAAGATCTAGACATGAAAGCACAAAGGAGGAGATACAACCATTTAGCTACTACATGGACCCCTAGTCCAAGGTGGAACTACTCACGCTTCATATCGAAGGCTGGCATGATGAAGAAGAACGCCTTCGGGATGATCTCCCCTCTGGAAGGGTGCTGGGAAGAGCTTCAGATCCCCCCCCCCGATCTAGGGAGGATGGTGGCGGTGGCTACACATGGTTTCGTGGCATATTGAGCGGGTACTTAGGGTTTAGGCATCGGGGGCTTCTTATAGGCGAAGAGGCGAGGCAGGAGGGTTGCCAGGGGGACCACACCCTGCCCAGGCATGGCCTAGGGTCGGCCCACGCCTGGGGGGTGCAGCCGCCCTGTGGCTCCCCTTCGTCTCTCCTCTGGACTCAGTGTTCTCCTCGATGAAATATTTACTTTGGCTTTTGTCCCGTCCAATTCCGAGAATATTTCCTTACTAGCTTTTATGGAACCAAAAACGGCAGAAAATAGGCAACTGGCATTGTGGCAACTTGTTAATAGGTTACTACCATAAAACATATAAAAACACCTCAAAGTGTGGACAAAGCAAAGCAAACAAGATACTTAACAAGCATGGAATATCAAAAATTATAGATATGTTTCTGACGTATCAGGGCTTTAACGACCAACTATACGGCGGGAATATTTTCCGGCCATATAGTTCCAGCCATATATTTTCCACCAACACCTCAATGTCAAACAGAACAACTTTCATGAAGGGACCCCTATATAAAGATAGCTCTCGCGATGATAAACGGGAGGAGAACACGAAAACACAACACCGAAGAGCCGCCGGAGGAATAGATCTATATCCAATCTCACAAACCCTTCTCCACCACCATAGCCATAGTCCACCACTTGTAATAGTAGATCTCATCTCCAATTGGCGACATTGTAAGACTATTACCATCAATCTCATGATTTCCAATACAATGTTTATGATTGTTGATCTCATCTCTATGTTTGAGTAATTCTCCTTGGGATAAGGGCTTCGGCCTAGCCACGTAGTTTGTGCATGATATTTATCATAGATGGTATCGTGTATTAGTTTGTATGACATGATGATTATTGTATCCTATCTTGCCTCAATATAAAGGACTTCTCACGTACCCAAGACCCTGATGACTGATCCAGGTATAGGGAGTATGAGTAATGACTAATCTGCAGGATGGGAACCACAGAGATAGAAAGGGTAGTATGGTTGTATGTGAGTGATTTACTTGTGATTAACGGTGATGTCACTCGCATATAATAAGTTCTCTTTCTTATATGGATGAGACTAATAGGATATTTCTATAAGCGATTGCGGAGGCGATAGCAGTTATGCATGCACTGCCCACATGTAATTATCTTTCTCTAACAATTACATGCGTACTTTATTATTATCTTTTATTCCCATTAGATGTTTTGCACAGCTACAGGTGAAACTGAACACCCCGGGACCTCTCTCTCCATCATCGACAACAACAAAAGATTGCAAACTCTTGGTCCGATAAAACACTAAAAGAATTCTAAAAATACCGAAGGTCCGTTAAAGTAACTTCACCAAGCTTTCTGCTTCCCGAGGATTCGATAACCTAGGTCTACTAGTGAAAAGAGTTATACTACATCTGTAATCTAGATCGAAGGTATCAACCCTTTTTCTTGCGCCGTTGCCGGGGAAGCAATAGCTACCCTGGTAAGGTTATTAGGAACCTTGCTAGTTTTAATTCTTGTTTTTAATTTTGTTAGTTTGCTTTCAATCTTTATTTGAAAAACCATAAAAATTAGTTATTCTTTAAATTCTTGTTTTTACTACCATAAGTTTTTTGTTTAAGAAAACCCAAAAACATAGGTACTATGGCTGAAAAGAAACTTGGGGAGTTTGCAACTCCCAACAATGATTATTTGCATACTCCTATTACCCAGCCAGCAATTACTGTTGAGGATTATGAAATTAAGCCCCACTATTTAAGTTTGGTTCAACAGAACCAATTTGGAGGCTCTGCTTCTGAGGACACAGGTATGCACTTGAACACTTTCACTTAAATATGTGATATGATGCGCATTAAATATGTTAACCCCGATGCGGTGAAGTTGCGCTTATTTCCATTCTCTCTTAGAGGAGGAGCAAAAGAATGGTTGCTATCTTTTCCTAAAATACTATTGCATCATGGGTGGAATGTACTTCTTTATTCATGACTAAATTTTTCCCACCTGCAAAGACTATGCAACTAAGATCTAATATTACTGGTTTTAGACAGGAAGAGCGTGAGCCACTAGCACTTGTATGGGAGAGAATGAAAGAATGCATGAGAAACTGTCCCAGCCATGGGATGGAAGATTGGTTAATTCTCCATTTATTTTATAATGCTCTTAACCCTATGTATAAGTCTATGCTTGATACTGCAGCTAGAGGAACATTTATGGGCAAACAAATTTCCAAAGTGAAGCAGATGCTAGACAATATGCAAGACAACCATGCCCAATGGCATGTGGAAAGATCAAACACAAAGAAGGTGAACTCCGTCACACCGTAGAAAAATGAAGAACTCACTACTAAGCTAGATGAGCTCATGTTATCCATCAAGGGTAAGGAAACCTAGGTAAGAGCTGTCCCAGAATCAAATATTGAAGAAATAGACTTCATAACTCATAATAATTATAACCCTGCTTGGAAGGAGAACTATAATCCAAATTTCCAAAAACATTATTCTAGCCCTGCAAGCAACTCTAATAATAATATTGGGTCAAGTAATGGTAGTCTCCAAGAATCACTTAAGTCCTTTATGGACTCGCAAACTGAGAAAAATAATATCCTTGTTAAGATAACGGAGAAGCATGATGATATGCTTGGAAAATTGTCTAACCAATCTATGAGTTTGAGGAATGATTTATAGGCCTCCAAGAAAGAACAAGGATTGTTGAGGCACAGCTAGGTAAGATAACTGAGAGTCGAACTCTCATTCTAGCTAAATTTGCAGGTAAAGCTGAGCCCAATCCGGTTGAAGAACTCAAGATGATAAGAATCCAAAAGGAGGACCCTGAAGAACTTGACTATAGCAATGTCCCTTCACCAAATTACACGTTTGAAGATCTTGTAAAAAGAATCAATATCAAGATTCTCATAAGTGAAGGAAATGATGAAGCTATGTATCAACATTTCATTAATCAGGTAGCAATAAAGGTACGTGAGCTTGAGGATGAATATAAGAAAATTGCTGAAAAACTACATGTTAAGCTTGATGATATATTTGAGCCTACTATTAAAACTAAAATTGGGGCTAATGAGATAGCTGCACTTTGTGATTTAGGTGCAAGTGTTTCAACCATTCGAAAAAGTTTTTTTGATAAGTTAAAACTTGGCTCTTTTGAAATCACTGAGTTAAAATTACATTTAGCAGATTCTACCTACAAACAAGCTATAGGAATTAAATAGAATACTTTAGTATGCATTAAAGGTTGTCCTGCTCTTATTGATTTTGTTATTGTTGACCTGCCTGAAGATGCTACTGCTTCTATCATATTAGGTCGTCCATTCTTAAGAACTATTATGGCTTTGATTAATCTACATGAAGGGAACATAAAGCTTCAATTGCCTTCGTGGGATCCTTTTGTTGTTCATTTTCCCAGGAAGAAGAAATCCAAGCATGATGAGAAGGAGGCCATCACTTTGAAGGACAACTATTTTGGAGTGGGTGTTCGACTCACTTTTCCTAAGTGAGCAACATCAGGGTCAAGATATTGAACATAAAAGAGCGCTTCATGGGAAGCAAACCATGTAAAATAAAGGTTCAAGTAAATTTTTTAAGTTTCAATTTAAGTTTCATGATGAATAAAGAGTGCTAGAAAACTCTAGTTGAGGAGGAGAAGTTCGGTGGTACTGAAATACCTGTCTTATACATGTTGTTGTTGGTCAAAAATTTAAGCTATCATTTTTCTATCAAAACATGGTGTTTTACTAAGTTTTAGGTAAATAAAGAACTCTCAAAGAAATAGGTAAATTTTGGTGGCACCAGAAGGTTTAACGACCAACTATATGGCGGGAATAAAATTCCAGCAGTATAGTTCCGGTTGTATAGTTGTTTCTACATCACCCCTTATGTTTTCAAATTTTACCATAAATTTAATGACCAAGAATACAGCAGGAATAAAAATTTCGGCCGTATAGTTGCAGTCGTATAGATATTAATGCCTTCGTCAAATTTCTTTTTCAGGGTACCGCAAATAAAAATCCCGGCCGTATAGTTCCGGCCATATAGTTTGCGCCTCCAGGAGGAAACCCTACAAAAAATTAAAGAAACCCTAAAATATTACCGTCAGACCAAGTATACGGCAGGAATAAATATTCCAGACGTATAGTTTTCATCGTATAGTTCATGTGACCATAAAAACTCCAGGGAAGATACCCCTGACACCAAAATTTCAATCTTTTTTCTCTCTTCTACCTCCAAACTCTCTCGACAACTCAAGAGATCTTTATCTGTACTCAATTTCGTCGGATTTCAGCTCACACAAGTGATCTGCGATATGTTTCTCCTTCGATCATCTAGTTACTTTTTGCAAATACATCTCCAATCTGTTTTCATTATCAATCTATGGTGAGACCTATTTTGAACTAATTGCCATGTTTCTCTTGCCTAAATTATTATTTTGAGGACATTCTTTAGTGTGCTATGATGAGGAATATGTTGTGTTTACTACTATTGGATCAAAATGTTTTATTTTTGCCTTTCTTATTATTTTAGATGATGAACACAAGGAGCCAATCGCGTGCGCGTGCCACCATGAGTTCTTCTCGGGCTGCCGCTGCAGCTCAGCACCGCATGGGGATACGGTTTAGCGATGAGCTCCAACGTGATCGCTTCAACAAGATCAAGAACCGAGAAGTGAAGACAACCAAGTGGGCTTGTCCCATTATATTGAATCAACTCGGTATGTCTAATGACTTCAATTTAATTTGCAATAGAGTTGGCCTGCAAAATTTTGTATTCCAAGATGCGCCTACTTATCGCCGGTTAAATCTTGAACTTTTAAGTTCTTTGAAAAGCACCGTTAAAACACGGCAAAGAGAGGACATGATTTCTTTCCGACTTACGAACATCAATTATACATTATCACTTGATGAATGGTGTAATTATTTTAATTTACCAAACAATTATGTTAATGCTTTACGTGCATCTTTTTCTGGCATGCGCCCTTCCCCAGATTATTATTATTATAGAATGAGTTTCACCTGTAGAGTCAACAAGGGGAAGAATATTTAGCATCATGTTATTCGCTATTTGTTCTATGTTATTTCTATCTTGGTCCTCGCAAAATCTACTTTCAACAACAACAACTTGTCACTCAACTTGGGCGTAATTCTTGTGCGCTACTTGTAGCACCAATCCTCCCAAAGCCAAGGGCCAATCACATGTGGAGGCGTCATCACCGTGCTTGCCATTGCCTTGGGCGTCAACCTAGGTAAGTTCAAACCATTTCTAGGTGACAAACGTGTTGCTTTCTCTACTTTAAATGCTTGTAGAATGCTCACTAGGAGTGGTGATGGTTATTACTTGCATATTGCTGGAGCTAGGCGTCTCTACCCCGCTCCTTTTCCTCATGGTCTTTTCTCTATCGAGGAAGGACGTTTGCTATATGATTTGCAGTTTGAACAACACCAACCCGAGGAGGAGATTCCGGATGAGGATGAAGACCAAGAAGAGGATCAAGAAGTTCATGATCAAGAGGAGCAGCCACCAAACCGGTTCGCTACATATCAAGTTTTCCAAGAACTTGGAGGAATTGTGGAGGGGATGCAAAATCTTGACCTGAACCTCCGAGAAACCACTAGTAATTTATCAACTCAATTTGCAAACTGGAACCACAACTTTTTCCCTCCACCACAATGATTTGAAGGGCTTGCAAAAGTCTAAGCTTGGGGAAGTCTCCCCATTATCTTTATTTGGCGTTTGTTTTGAAATATTTTTAGGAATGCTTTTATTTTGAGTTTGTAAGCACTCGTGTTGGTTTCCGCAAAACTTTATCCTTAGTCATTTTTATTTGTTTTCGAGATTTCTAGCCGAGCTTTGTCGCCAATTTTCTATTCTTTAAATCCCTCTCTTAAAAAACAACAAAAAGAGTTTTCCATTTATCTATATTTTCCCTCTTCCTTTTTATATTCTCCTTGTGGTTCTCGCATATTTGCAGGAGAGTGATCGACTTCGAGTTTCCAAAAAACGAATAAAAGGGGAAGAGATAAGTGGAACAAATCATGAGAGGTATGCCTTATGACTCCCCACTTTTGAAGTCTGAGAAACCCGTGCTAGTTAGTAGTAAATGTTAAGATATTATATTGGTGGAGTGAGTCTTTATATTGGAGTAAAATTTTGTTTGCATGGGTATTTAGTTGAGTATGTTTTGTTCCAGCTCTTGTAGTTAACCAAGTCTTGCCTAAAAATTTGCTAAACAATTGTAATAAGAAGAAGTCTCACAATTGAAGGCTTGGATGTTGTAGTGTTTAGTCTTGAAAGATTATTCCTAGAGACACTCAACACCATGGAAAATAATGATTGACTTGATAGCTCTCTTTGAAAGGATTTGTTCAATAGAATTAATGTTTAGCGATTTTTTGAGCATGCCAAAGTTTGACTTGTGAATCATAAGAATTATATAGCTTTATGCATGTCTGTAGTGACCTCGGATCGGTAAGGATCCTAAGTCCTTGTGATTAACATGCTAGTCCCTGGATCAATAGCTAGCACTCACAGTCGATGAAATATCATGTAAAACACAAGTCTTTATTACATGAATCGAATAATCCAGAGTTTACATTATTACAACAGAAGCGATATAACACAACTTGGAGTCCCATCAATGCCACAGGCAGGTTGAGTGAAGACCCGCGATCCTAGCGCACCTTTCAACGATCTCCAAAATTCTGCACATGAAACGTGCAGCCAACAAGTTGGATCAGTACTTTGAATGTATTGGCAAATTACACCAAGGAAGGAAAGACTAACTCTACATGCAAGGTTAGTTTAGGCTTTGGAGTTCATTTGCATAAAGCTAGCTTTCTTAAGTAGAAAGAAGAAGAGAAGATTTTTCCCTACTTTGTAAACATTTGCTTAGGTAAAATAAGGTCGAATGGCACACGAGGATATTACTCACCAAGTGTCCAAACAACCAAACACTTGGATATTACGCACCAATTGACACTTGGATATTACACACGAAGTTCCCAAAATCCCACCCATTGGCGATATTACGCACGCCATGGGTTTTCAAAACTTTGTTTTAGAAAAGAGATAGGAAGATCCCTCAGAGGCTCCATCCTTCAGATGCTCAATGTTGTTCTGTTTCCGTGAACACCGCTGATCGATCAGATTGCAATACTCTCGAGAGTTTGTGCACTTTACCCACAATCCACGATCAAGTCCTTTTTACAGACATGACCATGGCGAGGCTTTCCCTTAGTAGCCCCTCTACCTTCCGGATCCAACCGTGCCAAGAACCTCCAAATGTTGGTACCCAGGTGAGGTTTCCCACTAAGTACTAGGACAAGACAGAGCCCATAATGTATTGTGGTTGCACTGGAAGCTTCTGAATTCTGAAACATGGCAGACTTCTTTGATTCCTGGGCGGCCGTCCTCCACCAAAATCTCACTCGTTGTCCCGACAACCATTCCGCCCAGAAGAAAACTTAGTTTTATTTTGAAGTGGATTTGAGAAGAAAAGTTTGCTCAAGAGAGCCTTTATACTTAGAAAAATTCATTGTATTTCGAACCCCCCAATGGTACTTTTCATATATATAGAATAGCAAGCAATACTTAGCAAAATAGGGGAACCTATTAGGAGGGAAAATCCTAAGTTTAGAGCTACTCATGGCATACTACAAAATCATCGCACTTGCAAAATAATACTAAGGAAAAATTCTACTAGAACATCCTACACATGCATACTACAGAATTTTGAAGATCACATGCATAGAATGAAAACTAGGACATTATATGAACAGGAGGTGTAACTTGCCTTATGTTGATAATATGGGTGATGATTGTATTTCTCCGCATCAATCGCACTCTCCGAACAATCTAATACGAGGACAAGGTAGTTCCAATCAAAACAATTGCAAACATAGCAAACACAACAAGGATGATCAAAAACATGCATGATGGTTTAATATGTTACAGTGCTTATATTTAGTTCTCTGAGCATTAATAGATCATATGATGCATGTATGAGTTCATTTAATGCAATAGGGTATTTATCATTAAATGTTGATTTCTATAATGGGGTTTTAATAGTTTGGTTGTAACTTCTATCCTAACTATCAAATTAAATTTGATTCCTAGCATTAATGGATATAGGATATTGATACAAACTAGTAGGAATTGGATTCATCCTGATCGGAGTTGTAAATCTTTTTCTACGACTTAATTACTATTTAATGGAGTTTAATTCATTTAAAATATTACTTTGTCAAAAATTATGTCTAAGGCCATATTTGTATTCTACAAGAAATTGTGAATCCATACATATATTATTTATATTTTTCTGATCTATAAATAATTTATTATGAATTTAATAATTTAAATAGCCATTAGAAGTAATTAAATTAATACAGCAATTTTTATATTTCAAAAATTGTATCTAACAGTATATTAATGTCGTATATGAAATTATGAATCCATATATACTTTATTTGTATTTTTTGGATCTACAAATAATTTATTATGATTTATTTAGTCCAAATTGTCGATTAAACTATTTAATTTGTTACAGTAAATATGTACTGTAAAAGTTAGATCTAATCTCTTAATAATGTTCTACACAATTTTATGAATCCAACGATATATTATTTATAATTTTTGGACATGTATTCGATTTTATATGAATTTTACAAGATTGCCCAATATTCTGCCTATTTAAATCAATTTCAATTTAACCGGGAATATGCTTTGCTACGTGGACAGTGACTGGGCGCTGACCTGCTGACTGGCATCGACGTGGCTGCTGACCCGGGCAATGACGCATGCGCTGATGAGGCAGAGTGACGAGGATGGTCACGTGGCGTAACTAGGTTGGTCGGTACACCTTCTCTGGTTCGATCTAATCCTGGCCATCAAAGAGGGATCTGACGGCTGCGAATTGGTGGTTGTCAACGGCAAGGTGGAGGGTGGCTTTGGCAGCGGCGGCTCCAGATGATGGTGGCTGATGGCTGACGGTGGTCTCTGGCGTCACTCCGGTGGTCAACGATGACGGAGATTAACACCACGGGACAGAGGAGAGGTCGGGGAGGCGAACGGCATAGTCGACCTCTTCCTTCTCTTCCTGTAGCGACGACTGCGAGCGGACAGAGGTCAGCAGCGATGGTGGAGCTCCGGCGGCGTGTTCTGTGCGCTCCGGCGACCTGGGGTAGAGGAGAAGGGGTCAGATAGAGTCGGTGCTCAAAGGGAAAGAGGACCAGAGGGAAAAAGAAGGCTCGGGAAAAATGGGATCGAGCTCACCCTCGAGCTCCTGAGAGCGGTAATGGCGGCGGCGGCGCCGAGATCCGAATTGGCTAGGGATAGGGTTTTCGGGCTATTTTCGAAAGGGGAAAAAACTACGGGGTTAGGGTATAAGTATGTCGTGGAAACGTGGGCGAGGGGGCACGAAATCGACGGAATCGGTCGCGATTTTCTCGGGTAGTTCGGCATCGTGAAGAACACGGTCACCTGGCGAGAGGTTGAAGGAGGCGAGGGTGGGTCCCGCGTGTCAGTGACAGAGAGAGGAGCAGGCTAGGTGCTCCGATTCTTTCTTGGCGGAGCCCGGCTATGTCTGGCCTGCAGCCACGGTAGATAGGAGAGAGAAGGGTTGGGCAGAGCGATGCTGGGTCTGCTCAAGCTGGGCTGCGTGATGCTCGTGTGCAGGAGAGAAGGGGAGGAGGGATAGATGGGCTAGGCTGACTCGGGCCGGGGCAGTTTAGTTAGGTTAGGTTTTTTTTATTCTTTTCATTTTCTTTTCTATTTTCTGTTTTTGTATTTCTTTTATAACTTCTTCATAGTAACTCCAAAAGGAGTAATTTTATTTCCAAAACTTTGTAAATTCAAAATACACCTTTTAGTGTGTATAGGGAATTTTTGTGTGCAAGTTTTTAAAATGTCAAAAATGCCATTTGCATATATTGTATTGTTTGGAAAGTTTGGAGTATTTAAAATAGGGTTTGGGGTTTTATAATTTCTAAAATATTTTTGGGGCATCTCAAGAACAATATTAATTTCCTTAAGATATTCAAAATGTATTTCTCTTATAGGAACCTTCATGAGTGATTCTGGGGATTTAATGTGGGTTTTTGACACGAGATTTCTTTTTGAATGAGGGTTTGCATGTGATGCCATGATGCAATGCAACACAATGATTTTTTCTGGACTTTTACCAATCAATTTACTTTGAATGTGGAATATGAAAGTTTGAACAATCCCTAAAAGTTTATTTTAAAACAAATTTCAAAAAGGTCAACCATTCAATCAACTTATTAATTTTTTATTTTAACATTCCAAAATTAGGATAATTTTGGGATGTTACAGACTACCACCCTTAAAAGGAATCTCGTCCTCGAGATTCGAGAAAGCTAGCAAGAAATAGGTTTGGTTCACACTAGGGTACTACCATCCTTAAAAGATTGTATTGTTAGGTTCTTCTGATGGGTCCGGTGTGGATTGTTGATTTGTAAGATCCATTCACACTAACATATTTCATCTTGATCGACGGATTGGGCTTCTTTCCTTTGGCATTTCCTTTGCCACAACCATTCTTCCTTTTCCGAGGACAATCTAACGTGTAATGCACTGTTTCACCATACTTATAGCATGTCACCTGGCTAGAATCTTTCTTGAGCTTATTCACGCTACTACCTCTATTACTATTACCATCGTCGTTTTTATCCTTTCTAGCTACATTCACATGTTTTGGACAATTATCAGCATAATGCCCAGGATTGTGACACTGGAAGCATAGGACTTTTCTTATATCCTTCCTCCTTTTTGGAAAGGACATCCCGTCTTGTGGTACTTCATGCTCTACCTCAACATTTGGAAGCCTTAATCGTTTCCTTGAGCCAGTTTGGGGAAAATGGGCATTCCTTTCATATGTCGAGTATTGCGAAGTGATGACTTTGGGTGCGGTGTCTAGAGTCTTGAATCCATCCCTTGTCTTTGTCGTGTCCTCGCAGAGCTTCATGAGGTCTTAACGCATTCCGTCTCTCTCTTGCTGATTCAGTTGATGTACCACTGGGTAGAGGTCCATTGAGCGGGGTTGTGATTGGTCCCTTCGCACAGGAAGCATGTAACTTGAGAGGTGGGACATTCTTCTGATGGGTGCCTTTCTTCACAGTAGGGGCGCTGATCATGATGCTCCTTGGTGATATGTCCTATTTCTCCACAGATCGTGCAAGCTAAATGTTTTGGGACTTCAACTTCTTGGATTTTTGGTATACGAGACGAGATTGAAGTAGAACCACTTTAAATTTTTCCTAAGATATCACCCCTTGTTGATCATCAATGGTGTGTTGCATCTCCCACCAGGTTACAGCGTCGTCCTTTAGGAATTGGGTGGCATAATGAACCATTATGTTGACTTCAATGTTGGCATCCTTCATTCTTTCTTCAACCTAGAGCATCCACTCCTTTGCATCGGCGTGGCTCTTACGCTTGGTGGAGTTGAGTTCCTTGTCCTCCTTATTGATATGGTCCATCCGTCGAGTTGACCAAGGTTTAGAGTAGGAACGAATGGACTATGGAAAGAAGAAGAATAACCCATTCAAGAAATTTTATTTTGAAAATAGGTTTTCATTAGCTAAGGTAATAAACCATACAAGATAGCAAACAATTTGTCGCCTCTATATTTAGCGAAATCTTATTCGGGTTTGGTTCCTAATAGGTCACTTGGAATCTTTGAGGCTTCGAGTCTCCAAAAGTATTCGTGCTCTTGATAGTCTTCATGTTCTTCATAATCTTCAATCTTTCGAGTTCTTTAGTTAATAACATTAACTTAAGGCCTTTGAAGTCTTTAATCTCGTAGCTTCAGTCTTGGAACATCTTTCATGGAGGTCTTCAAGTCCTAACTTAATCGAAACATTGAGATGATCTTCTTTCAAAAGGTAATCTTGAGAAAAGTTTCTTCTTGAAGTGTGTAGTGGTCATTTTCTAATGTTGAAAAGAAGAGACTGAAGAAAATTTAAAACCCCAAAGGTAGATGATGAGAAGTACGAGAGTTTTCTAAAATAACTTAGAAAATATTTGTCCTAAGTTTTTCCATGTCTAGGGTCACGATCTACAGTCAACTTATGCTCTGATACCATCTGTAGTGACCTCGGATCGGTAAGGATCCTAAGTCCTTGTGATTAACATGATAGTCCCTGGATCAATAGCTAGCACTCACAGTCGATGAAATATCATGTAAAACACAAGTCTTTATTACATGAATCGAATAATCCAGAGTTTACATTATTACAACAGAAGCGATATAAATACAACTTGGAGTCCCATCAATGCCATAGGCAGGTTGAGTGAAGACCCGCGATCCTAGCGCACCTTTCAACGATCTCCAAAATTCTGCACATGAAATGTGCAGCCAACAAGTTGGGTCAATACTTTGAATGTATTGGAAAATTACACCAAGGAAGGAAAGACTAACTCTACATGCAAGGCTAGTTTAGGCTTTGGAGTTCATTTGCATAAAGCTAGCTTTCTTAAGTAGAAAGAAGAAGAGAAGATTTTTCCCTACTTTGTAAACATTTGCTTAGGTAAAATAAGGTCGAATGGCACACGAGGATATTACTCACCAAGTGTCCAAACAACCAAACACTTGGATATTATGCACCAAGTGACGCTTGGATATTACACACCAAGTTCCCAAAATCCCACCCATTGGCGATATTACGCACGCCATGGGTTTTCAAAACTTTGTTTTAGAAAAGAGAGAGGAAGATCCTTCAGGGGAAGCGGTGGTGGTCAACGGCAAGGTGGAGGGTGGCTTCGGCGGCGGTGGTCAACGCCATGGGTCTTTGACGACCAACTGTACGGCAGGAATATTTTCTGGCTGTATAGTTTCCACCGATACTACAATGTCAAACATAACAACTTTCGTGAATGGAACCCTATATATAAAGACCTCTCGTGACGAGAAATGGGAGAAGAACACGAAAACATAACACCGAAGATCCGCCAGAGGAATAGATCTATATCCAATCTCAAAAACCCTTCTCCACCACCATAGCCATAGTCCACCACTTGTAATAGTAGATCTCATCTCCAATTGGCAACATTGTAAGACTATTACTATCGATCTCATGATTTCCAATATAATGTTTATGATTGTTGATCTCATCTCTATGTGTGAGTAATTCTCCTTGGACTAAGGGTTCGGCCTAGCCATGTAGTTTTTGCATGATATTTATCATAGATGGGATCGTGTATTATTTTGTATGACATGATGATTATTGTATCCTCTCTTTCCTCAATCTAAAGGACTTGTCAGGTACCCAAGACCCCGAGGATTGATCCAGGTATAGGGAGTATGAGTAATGACTAATCTGCAGGATGGGAACCCTAGTGAGAAAAAGGGTAGTACGGTTGTATGTGAGGTATTTACTTGGAATTAACGGAGATTTCACTGCGCATATCATTAGTTCTATTTCTTCTATGGATGAGACTGATAGGCTATTGCTATAAGTTCTTGCAAAGGCGATAGAAGTTATGGATGCACCGCCCACATATAATTATCTTGCTCTAACGATTACATTCGTACTTTATTATTATCTTTTGTTCCCATCAGATGTTTCACAGCTACATGTGAAACCGAACTCCCCAGGCCCTCTCTCTCCATCGACAACAATAAAAGATCGCAAACACTTGGTCCGGTAAACACCAAAATAATTATAAAACTCCCGAAGGTCTGTTAAAGTAACTTCACTAAGCTTTCTGCTTTCCAAGGATTCGATAACCTAGGTCTACTAGGGAAAAGAGCTATACTACATATGTAATCCGGATCGTAGGTATCAATGCCCCGCTAGCGTTGTAAAGGCACCGCTTCCCACCTTGAAGGGTACCAATAGTGGAAAGATGGATCGGGCCTTTGGTGGCGAGATCCACCGGAGAATAGGGTGAGGCATATTGTGGCATGGTGGTCTGAGGACTGCCCACCCCTCCAACGCATGCGTACTTCCCTTACCAAGGAAGGAACTACAGTCAAACAAATCCCTGTGTCTCCACGTGCTCCACTACGGTTTCCTCGCTCCTGTTAATACGCTTAGTAGTTAGGTTTGCATATAGGGAAATTCTCGTAATGGCATATCTATAGAATTTAATTTGTGTCAAGCCTAAAATTGAAAAGAATTAAATTTGGAGAAGAACCTATTCACCCCCCCCCCTCTAGGTGCACATACGATCCACTTTAGGTCCCAGTCACATAAACCCCCTAATGAAACTTTAAGATCAGGACAAGGTTTCTGTCATTCCTGCTATCCTTACTCCCTTCATTACATTAAGGTGCACCCCTATGAGCCCATATAGGTTAAGTAACACATAGTCGATGTTTGTATGTTACCATCATAGAACCACATCAAAGCATAAAACTTAACCAAATACTCATAGCATACTATATAGTAATCATAGGCAATCCATCATATGACCTTAGGAACATGGGGAACTACTCACAAGGTGGAACATGATAATGATAAATGGCATATGGTATATAATATAATATGAAAATATAACTTCCCACCAATTAGCAACAAGTTACCGAGCACAAGCATGCACACAACACTAGAGACTTATTTAGGGTTCTGATCTATCACAAACTATTAGGGGTGAAGTGGATCTTGAGATGGATATGGTGCTCATGTTGGATCTCGTGGAGATGGTCATGAGGCAGTCCCCCTATGCCAAATAGGAGTTGGTGATGATGATGGCGGTCATTTCCTCTCGACGGAAGACTTGGACTAGCAAGTGACATGGTTATACCCCACAGGTACACAACATTGGCATATCTAGTCCAGCTCAAGGAAGGCCCATGACAAGATATGCGGCCTGTGGAGATTTCGGGTGGCCCAAGCCCATGACGCCTTCGGATCCTTGGAGAACAAGACTAGAGTAGATAGAATTTCAAAGGGGACAAACCCTAATCTGTAACCGACTCTACCTGCGCTCGGGACCTTCCTATCTATATAAAGGCTAGGAAGGCACGGCGAGGAGGACAATACTCACCTCATATACACCTCATGCCAGATCGCATATGCGCACCCTTGTAACCTTCGGTTCCACCGTAATCAAGAGCAGACAAGTAGGAGTAGGGTTTTCTCTCCGGGGGCCTAAACTTGGGTAAACCTTGTGTCCCCGTGTTGCTTGTCTGTTAACCGCTCTGCGATCAACAGCATCCCCATCTTCTCCAAAACCCAAGTCCATAACAATGGGCATTGACGAGATCGAACTTCGTCAATTGGCACCGTTGGTGGGAACTGGGGACGCTGATTGTGTGATCGTGACGGTCCCATCCTGAGCGATCTACAACTCATCGGCGACAGAGAATCACCTACTCTTCGTCACTTTCGACTTCACCGCCCACTCGCCAGCCACCCCGAGGGATTTCGAGTCCGTCGGCGACGGACTCGAGATGCTGTTCGAGAGCTTCTACTTCCAGGTGGGGCAGACCGGTACCCTCTGCCTCCCAGAGCGGGTGCCAGCACCGTCCATCAGGCCCTCTTTATGGGTCCCACCCATCGGCGTGTTGCGCACGTTGACGCTGATAGATGAGTCATATGACAGCAGTAGCTACAACTCAAATTTGTGCGGTCCTCCCGCAAACGAAGGATCCTTCGGTTCCAGATCTGAAAGCTGCGGTAGCAAGGATCCAACTCGCGGATGCTACCTATTCTCCATGGTCATCCAAAGCAAAGTAGAACCGCCGCCAGGTTTGAGTGCACCTAACCCACCTCCAAACCCACAAGGTGAGAACGGAGGAAACGGGGGAGGTCCATCGCCCAGGCCCAACGAAGGCGATGCCAATGCCTACTAGAAGATCAACCTCAGCGAGGAAGGGTGGCGCCAAGCACGCGAGGCCGTGGCAGGAAACATCATCCTACCTATGAATGCTTCACGGGATCTGCCGATGGCTTACCACCTCCTCCTCATCAGTGAGCATAACCGGCAGGTGAAACTGCAGGAGGATCTCAACAAACACAAGCAAGCGGCTTCGGAGTCTAGTGCGCGGCGAGCTGCGCTCTCCGCCGCTGGCGACTCCATCTTGCACGGTAATAACGCCAACAAGCATCACTCCCGCATGGAGCGCATGGACCCCGCCGCGCGCCGCGACGTCACCAGAGCCCTCAACACGTCCTTCATGACGATGGACGTGAACGGCAACGTCATGCCGAAAACACCGCAGGCTGCGATCATGGCGACCACTACATACCTCACGTCCTACCCACCTCCGGTGGGTGACCCGAAGAGTGCCATGCACAAATCTGCGCTGGCCGGTCTCGGACTCGTCGGAGCTGCGCTCCACGATGAGGCTCCTGCAGAGCCGAAGAATAAAGATGCGGTCAAATTCACCTGCAACCCTACACCCTCATCCGACGAGGACAACCATGACCTGCCTCGACGTCGAAAGAGCCCACGGCACCGCAGCAGAGACTACGATGCCCAAAATGATCTCACCAGCACAAGATCTACAAGGCACGCACTAAACGCGCGTGTTCAACCGAATCCGACGAGGATGTCGACGGAGAGCTATGCGGAGCCAGATGCTTCAGCGGATCCGTTCGGCAGACGCGGATGCCGAAAATTTTCAAGCTCCCTTCGGACACTCCGAAGTTCGACGGCACGCAGGACCCGAAAGCCTGGCTCAGCGACCACCTCTCATTCGTCAAGCTGCACGGAGGAAACACGAACACCGCCCTACAGTGCCTTCAGCTGCAGCTGACAGTGTATCCCGGATCTGGCTCAGCAGCCTGTCCTCAGGTTCCATCCGATGCTGGGAGGAGCTGGCATACAGCTTCATCCGCAACTTCAAGGGCACCAGCAAAAGGCCAGCCTCGATTGAAGAACTCCGGGCCTGCACCCAACGTACGGGTGAGTCCATTTGCTCGTACATCCTACGCTGGTCACACGTCAAGAACTCCGCCGCGCACATCTCTGAGGAAAGGACAATCGACGCCTTCAAGGATGGTGTCAAGCACCCAGACTTCAAGGAAGAACTTGGGCGCGTCAAGCCCAAGATGCTCGACCACCTCATGGATATCACCAACCGATGGGCAGATGGCGAGGACTCCCTCCACCGAATGCATTCGGATGATGAGGACGAGTACGGCCACAGGCGAGAGCGCCACAGCAAACAAAGATCGCGCGTCTACGACGATCGCGACGGAGTCGACATGGTTGCGGCTGGCTACGCCGACCGACGCAACGACGGCAACCGTAGCAGCGGATACCGTGGAGGCAACTTCCGCGACGAAGGGAGACCCACACAAACATGGCAACATCGTAGCCGTGATGATGATCCCTCAGCATACGAAAAAATTTCTGGTCCTTGCACCATCCACTTCTACATCGATAAGCAGGATGGCAAGAAGAAGGCTAGCCACATGCTAAAAGACTGCCGTGAGTTCCAAAAGCTTAGCCGAGGGTCTCACCCAAATACGACGCCGGATCGTGAACCCTGGATTTGGGCCCGCACCTGCACCAGGTGACATCGCCCACGGAGCTCCTCCACCACCACCCGTTGGACCGTCGAATCCAGCGATCAGCGTCCCCGAAGATGCCAGGACCCAGGGGAGTCATCACCATCCAAGGAAGCTTCACCCGATCTGATCACTGCGACAGAGACTTCAACATAATCTTCCAGTCGTTCGGTATGCAGGAGGAGCACACGAGGCTCCGAGATGTGACAGACAACAGGGCACCTCCAGTCTCCAGGCAAAACGCACCTGATATGTCGTTCAACTCCATAGTTGTCACATCCCAAGATTTCCAAATCTTGTAATGTGAAAAATAAATGAATAAAATAAAACTTTGTTTGATTTTCAGGGCCAGAAGAAACTTTTTGAATTCAAATGGAACTTCAAACCTATTTGGATTGAATAAAATCCTAAAGGGATTTAAAAAGATAAACATTTTAAACAAAGGGAAAATAAAATATTTTAGTATTACTATTTGGATCTTTTAAATAAAAGGATTTGGTTTTCAAAAGAAAAGGTGGATTTATAAATAAAGGTTATTTTATAAAGCCAAATTAAACCACTCCAAGCTTTTGAAATAAAAACATTTTGTTTTGATAAAAATAGCAAAGGTTTATTTAAATAAAATAATAAGGATTTATTATCCAATTTTATTTAAGTAAAGGTTTTTCCCATTTTAAATAAACACTAAAACTTATTTTCTTTTTAATAAGTTTTCTAGGTATTTTATTTTCTTAAATAAAACCTACTGAAGTGTTTTGGTTTTATTTTAGATTTCAAAATAAAGTTTTTAATAAAACAAATCCTATTTGAATTAAATGAATAAGTCTATTCATTTAATTATTATTGGACCCTAAAATAAAAAGGTTATTTTGTTTTAAACAAGTTTCCAAGTAAGCTGTTATTTTCAAATAAAACCTACTGATTTGGTTTTGAAAGTATTTAGAATTCAAATAGAGATTTCATTAAATAAATCAAACCCTATTTGATTAAATAACTATGGTCTATTTTATTTAATTATTAAATAGATCCTAAAATGAATAAAAATATTATTATTTTTTGAGATTTGGTTTATGTTGTTAAACAGAACCAAAAACTCATTACAAGTATGGTGATTGCTTGAATTGTTTGAATGTTTGAATAGTTGATTGAAATTCAAAACAGCAAATAGAAATAGAAAAGGATAAATCAATCAGACAGAAAAAATAGAACAAAACGACCGAGCCCGGCTAAAGCCCACCCCAGCCCAGTCCAGCCCACCTGTCCCCTCGCTCCGAGCCATTTTGTTTTCACCGCAGAAGCAACCCGCGAGGACGCTGACTGGTGGACCTCCCCCTCACTCTTTTTCCCACTGACGCAACGGTCCCACTTCGCTAGCCATCGTCTTCACCACGACCCGTTCTTCCTCAGACAGCGTCGCCGTTCTCTATTAATCAATCCCCGATTTAATTCACTTAACTGCCGCGTTGATTCAGTCCAGCAACCGTGCTGTGATAAACACCAACGTCTCCCCTCTGGTTCCCCTCTGTCGCCCCTCCTCGACACGCCCCCAGGCTGACAAATTTTGCTCAACCACCCCTCTGACTCCGGCGAGCTCCGCGGGAAATTCCGGCCACGCCTCGCCGCCCCTCAACTCCCTCTGCACGCGAGCTTGTTCTACATCGCCTGGCGTACCTCCCCGCGTCAACTGCTTGGCCGCGGACACTCCAGACGCTCGGCTTTTCCAAACATCTGAGCACCACCGACGATGCGACTACTCCGGCGGAACCTCTCTGGTAAACCAGACTACCCCGACCCCTCTCGTTCACGCACCCACCTTCGACGTGTCCTTACGCGCCTGAATGTGTGTTTCGTTTGTCTCCGGGTGATCCATAGCGCCGTCCTCGACGACGACTGAGCTTGGCCGAGGCGCAGCCCCACTCCGGCGAGGAATTATCACTACCCTCGTGCGCCCCCTGCTTCCCCAAGAGCACGTTGAGTATCAGCAACGTTCAGCGAACCAGGTGAGCACCCTCTCCCTTCTTCTCGCTTCCTGCAACGCCGGCGACGACACTGACAAGCCGCCGCCGCCGCGCATCAGAGTCCAGCGCCGCCCGTTTCGGGTCGAGGCACTGTGAGCCGTTAGATCAAGATCGGAGCGATAGGATAGTTCACTTAAACGAAAGGGTATGCGTTGATCTGAGCCGCACCTGCCCCTTTTAATCCTATGGTCTGTATCACTCGATCCACACGAATTGGTACCGCCCAATAAGAAACAGCCACGTGGCCTTTAGTTGATTTAAAAGACAGATTTGATCTATTAGATTTCCAATTTTGTAAATTGCACAACTTTTAAACCACACGTCCAAATTTTACAAATTTTATATCAATGGATTCAGTGGAACAAGCCCTAGCCAACCATGCCCTTTTTTTAGCAAAAAGCTTCTGGAAAATGGTTGTTTTTGCAGAAAACAATTGTATGCTTGTTAAGGATGTGAAAATTGTTTAAAAATGAATTTGGGGATGAAATCTTGGGAAAATGGTGTGATTTAAACCTACTAACATTGGGAACCACTTTGTGGATTCAAAAATGAATTTGGTGAAACAAAATAATGATTCTTTGATTTAAAACCATTTCTAGTCAAATAGAAATGTGGTTTATTTATTAAAAATGGTTTTGGAAGAAAACCTTTGGAAAATGTTTTGTTTTAAACTCACTGACCCCAAACCCCAAGTTTTGTGATTTGAAAACATATTTGGTGAACCCTATAGGTTAATGCCTTAGTAAAAATATTTCTACACCACATAAAATGATACTTTGTTTTGAAAATGGCTTATGAAGTGAAACCTTTTTGCAAATGACTTTGCCACCTTACAAAATGACCAATAGGTGTTTTCAAATGTTTATGACTCATTAGGAACCACTTTTTCAAACAAAACAAAGCTTGGCATGTTTGCATGCATTACTTTGACTTTATGATTTTATGTGTGTTGTTTTGCTTGATTGGTAGATTGAGTTTGTGCCTTGCTTGATTGAATTGTAGTGACTTGAAGAGTGTGATTGTTGCAAGGACAAGGAGTGAACCTATACCCTCTACCAAAAAGGCAAGTGATGCTTCATACTTTTTCCCCATTACTTTCACTATGCATTAGTGATTTCTCTAAGTAAAACTTGCATGGATTTTATTGCTAAGTATAAACCTTGCTATAGGAAAACCTAGTAGATGGAACCTTAGAAGAAAATTCCTAAGTTAAGAATTCCTACTACTGTCAAGCTTAGCCTAGCTAATAGAAAACATGGGTGGACTATATATTCACACTATGGAAAAATTCCTAAGTCTGAGGACGTGTGTTTTGTTTAATAAAACAACTAAGTTAATGAATCACCTGGGTGGAATGGAAGGAATGGTTTGTGTTGAGTGGTTACACAAGGCCAGAGGACTGGTGAACCTTGTGTATCTCACTTGTGGATGGCCACCCAGGAACAAAGAGATTTGAGATGTCAAATGTTGAGAAGCTTCAAGTGCAGCCACTTGGCATTATGGGCTCTGCCATGATCATATAGGTTGCAAGAACTTAGCCATATGGACAGTGGGTGGTAGTTTTTGATAGGTTGGAACGCGTCCATTTTGGTCTAAGGGAAAGCTTCTGAAAGATCTTGTCTTGGGAAACCAAGTCTTGTGGGGAAAGTGCACCACCTCTGCAGAGTGTAAAATCTAAGTACTTAGCCATGTCCCTGGTAAAGGACAATTTGAGCATCAAGACATGGAAGCAATCAAGAATCTCATCATTCAAATTTCTAAGATAAAAACTTGTGGTTTGAACAAGGGTTAAAGAATTTTCAATCTTTGATTGGGAGATGCCTTAGAAAAGTTTTGTCAAAACAAAAACTTAGTATTTTCAAATGATAAGGAAAATCTATTTTGAGCAATGCAAGCCTCAACTCCACTTAGCCAAATGCATATAGATAATAGACTCCACTATACTACCATAGTATCACTTGCCAATACAATTCAAGTGTATTGACCCTTTATGGCTGTAACTTGTGATGTTGTAGGTTTGATTGATTTAGTGGAGTGTGTTGATTAGGATTACAAAGTCTACAACCAACATGCCTGCCTGTGGCACTTTGAAGATGAAGGACCCCATGCTTATAGATATTCTGCTGCAATGTAATGTAATAGCCAAATGAGCTATGTAAAGATGTAATAAAATTATGTTATTCCTGGTTATAAAGTTATATTATGACCTTTGTTTCTTGATATTACATCTTAACTGTGGATGCTAGCTATTGATCCAGAGACTAGCATTGTAAACACAGGGGACACCACCTTATGTTAATAAAGGTTGGGACACTCCCTCTACAATAGTCAACACGAAAAAGGTGCAGGTCCACCCAACGGATGCCTCCAAGACGGCGCTGATCGCCAATGACCTCAGCCCCGCATAGGAAAGCACGCTCATCGAATTCCTCCGTGAGCGCTGGGAAATCTTTGCCTAGTGTCCTACGGACATGCCAGGAGTTCCCAGGGAATTCGTCGAGCACGCACTCAATGTGTTCCCCGATGCAAAGCCAGTCAAGCAGTCGATCTGACGACTGTCTGAACCAAGAGCTGAAGCCATTGGAATCGAAGTCAATAGACTGCTCGATGCCAACTTTATGCGAGAAATTAAAGAGAGCGAGTGGTTGGACAATACTGTGCTCGTCCCCAAGAAGGACACGGACATCCTGCGGATGTGCGTGGATTTTACATCGCTCAACAAATATTGTCCCAAGTATCACTTCCCTCTACCGCGGATCGATCAGATCATCGATTCGACTATAGGATGCGAGAAACTCTCCTTCCTCGATGCCTACTCAGGCTACAACCAGTTTCGGCTAAAGGTCGAAGATCAGGAGAAAACGGCGTTCATCACACCGTTCGGAGCGTTCTACTACAACACCATGCCCTTCGGGCTGAAGAACGCAGGTGCCACGTACCAGAGGTGCATGCAGGCATGCCTAAAAAACCAGATCGATCGCAACATCCAAGTCTATGTCGACGACATAGTAATCAAGACCAAAGAGGCCAAGACATTGATCGATGATCTCCGCGAGACGTTTGATAACCTTGATCACTACAAGATCAATCTAAACCCAGAAAAGTGCGCCTTCGGTATCCCATCTGGCCAACTACTCGGCTACGTCATCTTCCAACAAGGAATTGAGGCGAATTTGAATAAAATTAGGGCCATACTGTCTATGGAGAAGCCGAAGAAACTCAAAGGTGTCCAGCAGCTAGCCGGGCGCATCGCAGCACTAAGAAGATTCATCAGTCGCATGGGTGAGAAGGCCTTCCCCTTTTACCAGCTGTTGCGCAAGGCTGACAAGTTCGAGTGGACACCCGAAGAGGATGACGCATTCGAGGACCTCAAGTGGCTGCTCTCCACCTCGCCTGTCCTGGTCACACCAAAGGAGCGAGAGCCTCTGCTGCTATACATCACAGCTACGCACCAGGTGGTAAGTACCATACTCGTGGTCGAATGACCCGAAAATGGCAAGACCCATGGGGTCCAGCGCCCAATATACTACCTCAGTGAGGTACTGACACCAACAAAACAGAGGTACCCTCACTACTAGAAGCTCGTCAATGAGGCGCCACTGTCCAACATCCTGAACAACCCCGAAGCCACGGGACGCGTAACCATGTGGGGCATCGAGCTGTCTCCTCTAGACATAGTCTACGAGCGGTGCAAGGCCATCAAATCATAGGTCCTCCCTGACTTCCTCGTCCACTGGATGGAACTCCAGCTGCCAGACACTTCAGACATGACGCAATCATGGACGATGCACTTCGACGGCTCCAAGCGTGAGGCTGGAGCAGGAGCTGGCGTCATACTGACGTCCCCTCAAGGCGACAAGATGAAATACGTCCTTCGGATGAAATTTCGTGCCTTCAACAATGAAGCCGAATACGAGGCCCTCATCCATGGAATGCGGATGGCCAAGATGTCCGGTGCAACGCGCCTAGTCATCTACGGTGACTCAATCCTTGTCGTCCAGCAGACGATGAACGAGTGTGACGCTCACAGCGCCAACATGATCGCGTACCGCGCGCTCTACAACTCACTCGAAGGAGACTTTGACGGTTGCATGCTTCGGCATGTCGGAAGGGAAAGCAATGAAGAAGCCGATAGGCTCGCTAACATCGGCTCCACCTGTGCACGGGTGCCACCAGGTTTGTTCCTCGAACAAATCTATGTACCCTTTATCAAAAGGAAATTCCCCAAAGAATCACTCGAAGAAGCAGAGCACTCGGGGGCTGCGCTACCCGAAGGACAGGAAGGACCCGAAAAGCTCGACACCGAGGCCAAACTTGTCAGCCCGATGCAGGTCATGGTAGTCAAAGAGACATGGACACAGCCGTACCTTCGGTACCTGATAAACAAGGAACTGCCCGATGACCCGACAGATGCCCGGCGCATATCTCGCCGGTCCAAAGCCTTCACCATCCACAATAGCGAGTTGTACAAGTGCAGTATTTCGGGGGTGTGCTCCAAAGGTGCGTCACCATCGGTGACGGCAAAACCATCCTCCAAGACATCCGCGAGGGCATCTGCGGTCATCATGCAGGCAGCCACGCCCTCGTCGCCAAAGCTCTACGAGCTGGATTCTACTGGCCAACGGCCATGAACGATGCTAAGGACATCGTCCGAAGGTGCAACGCCTGTCATAGGTAAGCGGACAAGCCGCACACACCAGGATCAGAGCTAAGGTCCATACCACTGGCCTGGCCCTTCGCCCGATGGGGCCTCGACATGATCGGCAAACTGCCCAAATCCTCAAAAGGAGGCCACGTCTACCTCCTGGTCGCAGTCGACAAGTTCACCAAGTGGATCGAGGCCATGCCCGTCAACAACCAAAGCGGCAAAACTGTCGTCAAGTTCTTTGAGACCATAGTCTACAGGTTCGGTCTACCACACAGCATCATCACGGACAATGGCTCGAATTTCATCTCAAAGGAGTTCCAAGACTTCTGCGAGGGCCTTGGCATCAACATATTGTATGCCTCTGTGGCGCACCCGCAGACCAACGGGCAGGTCGAAAAGGCCAACAGCCTCATAGGCAACAGCATCAAGAAACGCCTGCTATGCCCACTCGAATGGCTTGCAGGAGCCTGGGAAGAGGAGCTACCCTTCGTCCTATGGAGCCTGTGTACAACGCCGAATAGCTCAACTGGCTTCACACCTTTCTTCATGGTGCACAGAGCTGAAGCCGTACTACATGCCGAGGTACGCCACAAGGCCCCACGGGTTGTCGCGTATAGCGAAGCCGAATCAACGGCCGCACTCGAAGACGTCGTCGACACACTCGACGAGGCATGCAACATTGTCTACCAGCAGAGCCTCCGTAATTACCACAGCAGTCGGCTGTGCCCAAGGTCCTTCATCAAAGGAGACCTCATCCTACGACTCAAGCAAGAGCAGCCGAAGAAGCTCGAGTCACCCTGGGAAGGACCCTACATCGTCACAGAAGACATCCCAGGTGGAGCCTACCGCTTCATGGACATCGCATCAGGGGTTGAATACTCCAACCCATGGAATGTTGCACATCTGCGATGCTTCTACCCATAGCTACCTCTTTACTTTCGATAAGGCTACTCAGCCGAACAATGTACCTCCTCGTTACGCTATGAATAAAAGCTAAATCCCTTGGCCGAAATTTCTTTTTGTTTGCATTACTTTTTCGCTATAACACGCTCGGGGGCTACGCCTCACCTCACGACCTCGTCGACTGAGAACAACACATACAACCTGAGTAGCTGACCACGTCAGGCTAACAAAAAGGACATGCACATAACAAAGCACCACGTTCCACTATATACAAACCTTACAAAGCGCACTATGACCCCGCTCGAAAAAATACAAGTTTTTACATCAAGTTTTCTTTACAGGAACTACCTATTCTAGAGAATCACATTTTCCCACTGCTCGGACAAATCTACTATCTCCTCAGCATGTTGCGCCACAACTGCATAATGCGGGCGCATATCCCAAAGGGTGCCATCAGTCCAAAGGGGTGGCCCAGTCGCCACCTCCGCAAGGTTGAAATCACGACGATGAGACGAACAAGCGACAATGCAGCCTTCACCCCAGCGACCAGCTGACGCTGCACCAAGTCCTTCACGTGGCCCACGTTCCGAAATTTCGCCAGCAGACCCCAAAGGGTGGAAGGTGCCTCATCCAAGGGGAACATGACGGCCCAAGTGGACGCCAGAGAAATCCTTGCCTGCTTCAGCGCCCGAGAAACCTGGTGCACGCGATCTTGCACCATCGCAAGGACGATGGCCCGGTCGCGGTCCATCCAGAAGAGGCCACCAGCCTCCAGGTCCTGTTGCGTCAGGAAATTCATCCGAACAGTGACGTGCTCATTCTCTTCCTTCGGAACGAAATTCACACCTACAGAACGCACACAATGAGCAAACATGCAGCGATTCACCTGAAAGAACAGCATCTCGCAAAGACTCATATTGCAGTTACTCGCTCATCAGCCGCAACTCCCCCATCAAGAAATCCTCCCTGGAAGTGGCTCGCTCAGCCTTCGACTTCCACACATCATCTCTAACATCCCAGCATTAGAGCTTAGAAATAAGATGAACCCAAATGTGTGCATTGCATTCATGCATAGAAAATCCGAATAATTTTCACACTTTTAAATAAAAACTTGTCAAAGTGATTGAAGCTTCTCTTAACTTGATGGAATTGAAGTGGATCATCAAGTTGACGGCGATAAGTTTCAATATGACCTTTGCTAAAACCTTATTTTGGGTAAGGGAGATTTGATCTAAGGGTAGATCCAATGTAATAAAAATTAAACCCTAATACATTGCTTAATGATTAATATTTGATCCTTAGGTGATTATCTTAGTATTCATTACCCAACTCATGAATACCAAGTTATAAATATAACTTAATTAATAGGAATGTAACAACTAAATCTTGATCTATCTTAATCTTATCTATTATACCATGAGTATCATGGTACTACCTAACCTTAATTCTTTAGTGATATTAAGTAGGAAGGAAACTAAGTCAAGATTATTCACCACATATCTTTCTTTCCATATCAATCTTTATCATCTCTACTGAATCTTATCTTAATATATGTTGTTCATCAATGTTGAGTAATCAACTATTGATTCACCCATTCTTAACCCATTAATTATTAATCTATCAATTTTTGATCTTTTAACTCTTATCCTTATCATAGCATTCATTTAAAGTCCTTTAGAAAAAGAAGTAGGAAGAGGTAGATGGTAATGCTAGTTATAAATATCATCTATAGGATGGGAGTGTTGGAAGAAAATAAGATCATTGTGATAATTGATGGAGTTAACTCACTTCTGAAATGATAGAAGAGTTATTTGGAATATATAATTATATGGTAATAAAGAAGATTACAAGCATGAATCATGAAGATAGTTACCAGGAGTAGTCCTATTGGATCAAGTAGGTATAGTCACTGAATTATATCTCTTAATCCAATAGAGATAAATAGAAGATAATTATAATACAACTGTAATGTTGTATTGATGAAATCTTGATTAGCCAACTGGAAACCTAAACCATATAGGATCAAAGGATTATAATGATCATGCCTTACTCACCAAGATTGAATGCTTATATCATGTATAAGTGACATTGGTGGATAAAACATGATTGAAACCTAGTATAGATATGTTATCCTAGGTTAGCCATGACAAGTCATATTAATATAATGTGAGGTTGGAGTATTAGATACTGGAGTCAAGTAGAGACAAGATAGTATGATTAAGATGATGTTAGAGCAACATTTGATTAAATAAGTAGTATTTTCCTCTTTGGAAATACTAAGCACTTGAGGTGAAGTAGAATTTGATGTATACATCTATTGAAGTGATATTAGTGAAGGATGATTAAGGAAGAGTATGAATGGAGTTAAAAGTAACTACTTGTTAGATTGGAGGTTATCAGCAGTAGAGTAGTTGATATAACCAAGTATAGATATAAAAAGATTATGAAAGCTTTAGTGTCAAGCTCATTGGATTTTAAATGGATTTAGAAGAATCATAGGTGGATAAGAATATTCTTGTGAAGTAAAGCTCATCATGTTAATACATGATGATGGATAAAGAGAAGTAGTATATATAGGAAAGGAATTCCTTAATTAGAAGTCCAGGATTGTGAATTATGGAAGATAGGAATTCCTGGTAAACACTAAACCCTAAATCTATAATCAAGCTTAACATCCATCTCATATGTTGGATAAATCATTTTATTTCCACAATGGCTTGTGGGAATACTTCTCTATAGCAAATCACTTAAGCAAATCTTTGTCACTTTCAAACATTAAAATCATATGTGTTTAGAAACTATAGTTATCAATTATTTCTCATAATTCATTCTAAAAGGATAGCCCCACTATTTTAAAAAGGTGATATCATTCCTGATCATAAACATATGGGCAATATGTCTTAATTCATAGTGTTCATCCACATTCATAAAATGATACAAGTATTTTGAATCTCTTAAAATCATGGTAAATATTTATAATTCAAAACCCTAACTCCTATTTCAATCCTAAATATCACTGTATATTTAATGTCATATCAAAAAGTATTAAAACATTATTTCCCTATTAGTGGAATTAGAATAATAGAAATTATCATTTTAAGAACTTTAATAATCAAATCATCTTATCTAATGGTTGCTATATAAGAATAAATATGGATATATTTTATGCATATCCTTAGCTATCTTAAACCATTACCATTACATTTATCATGTGGAAATAAAAATAATTTTATAAGATCTTATTATATATTTAAAAAAATCTCTAAAAACCTAAGTGATAAATTGTTTCAATCAATAAAGATGCTTTCCAAATAGTTTAATCTTTGAAAATAATAAATGAATATTGGAACAATTAGTTTCATAAGTTCCTGTAGTAATTTTGTTATTTTATAAAGTTTCTGAATATTTGAATCATTGTAGAAATTCAAACTGAAAAATAAAAGAGGAAACAGAATTAGAAAAGAAAAAGTAAAAGTAATAACCCAGCCTAGTTTTGGCCGAGGCCCATTTCTCCTCATTGCTATCTGACACTCGCGTGCAACAGTAGCAGGTCTCTGCTCACTTCACCACGGCCCAACAAAAGCCCAGCCCAGGTACCGTTTTGTCAAACAATCCGTCGTCTTCCTCCTCTCGTCAAGAAGCTCGCTGGAGGGGCCGGCGACCACTTGATGCTGCTCCGTCGCCGCGACGCCGCCACCGGGGTCTCTGCGAGGATAAGAACACCACGACGGTTCCCTCATCCTCATCCTAAACATTCCTCTCGCTCTCTCTCTGTTCCTCCTGATTTCTTCCCCTCTCACTGAAACCCTAGCTCAGGGTCACCGTCGATTGCCGCCGCTGTAAGCTCTCCCGTTCTCCATTAATCAAGCACACGACTTCGCCTGGTTCCCTTGAGCCTCCTGGTCAAAAGAATTGAAGAGGGGCGCCGTGAATCGACGCCACGAGGTCATCTTCCCGAGCTCCGGTCGTGCTCCGTCACGGTAGACGCCGGCGACTCCGACCTTCCCTGGCCACACAAACCTCCTCTACGCGTTCCGGGTGAGCTACTGAATGCGCCGCTGCCCTCCTTTACTTTGTTCGCTTCCTATACCGAGCCACCGTCATGCGTCACCGTGCATAGCCGCCAGTCGCCACTGTGCACCACTCTCCAGTGACTAAAACCCAGCGGTGCCACCACTCATTTGTTCGCCTCGCTGTACTGCATCGAAACCCCCTAGCACGTGTTCACTCATGTACCCTCTATCGCCGCTCTGGACGCAATTCCGGTAAGGCTCCAACGAGCACATGTGGAAGTCGATGTGGCCACAGTCCCACCTGTTCGTGTCTCTGGCTAGATTAACTAAGAGTGTAAAAAGGATTTTGGGTCCGTGTTGTGGTCATCGTGACGTCACGCCTGCGTCATTCTTGACCAGGTCCACTGTTGACTAATCCTTGCTCGTGTGGCATCTGATGTGGCGTTGGTCCCATCTGTCATTAGTTGTGGGTAGAAATAGTGCCGGTAAACAAGTGTATTCACTAACCTGAGTGATGATGTGGCCACTGGCCCACTAGTCAGTTACTAGGGTAGGTGTAGCTTCGGTATAAAAAGTATTTCTGTTTAGGAAATAGATAAAACATTATAAGATCAGAGATAAATATTTCCTAAAATGTAATAAAATGATTAAATCTTGTAAATTAAATAAATTTTGTTTTATAATTCAGAAAAATATGTTTAATATATGTAGAATTTTAGAAAAATAAAATCTATAACATTAAACCATTATCAAACATTATTATGAACACAATTTAAATGATTATTATTTAATAAATATTTTATAAGTAATAACACTTTGATAATTCATATTTTAATATTGGTAAATGATAAAAATATAAATAAAATACCAAACATCTTAGAAAATAAGAACTATAATTTAAAAACTATAAGCATGCATTATTATTTCACTTAATTAAATATTTGTTATTTATTATGTATTTATAAAGTAATTAATCTTATAAAAATCATATCTTATTATTTATAGATCACAAAAATAATACCTACATGTTAAAATATAATATTCCACTTTTGAGTTAAATAAAAAAATTAAATACTTTAATAACTTGAATTTAAACCTATTTCCTTAGTTAATAAATCATTTAAGGGTAAATAAAAATTGCTAATATTTCTAAAATTAGCCAATTGAGTCAAATAAATAGTATCAGTCTTCAATATTGATAATATGAAGTCAATATGGTTCAACACATCTTAAATGCAATTTTATTGAATTATCATTCATCCATAAGTGTAGATTATTTCTTAAAAATATTCTTACCCAATATAAAATCTTCAAGAATAATTTGTTACTAAATAAAACCTTTTCCCTTACTTCAACCACAATTTATAAACATACCAAAACACTATATTGAATCCATAAGTAGTTAAGTAATATTACTTCCTTGTTTACAAACTATAACCACTCATCTATAAATAGGAAAATGATTCTATTCCATTATAATGTTAGGAAACCAATACTCAAATAGAAGTAATGCCATGCTTACATAACTTTAAGTAAACATTATGAAGAGAACAAAATACAAATATCATAAGCCTTACATCCTAAGCCCATCTATGTCTTTAAAGTTAACTTTAGTCTACAAAACTTTAAGTATAATGCTAAAGACCTTATTTTGTGTTTTATAGTTAACTTTGGTCTATTATAATTAAGTCGTAAAGCATCTCAAGTCCAAACTATTCAAGCAAGCACAAACAACATCGACCACATCTGATTAACCACAAAGATTTTAGACCTTAGAAAAAAAATCTTTTCTTCAAATGTTATTTTTTTGCCACTTCAGTCAACATATGACAATTAATCATAATCACATCATTTTATGCTTTATTTATATACTTAGGATTTTTAACCCTTAAGTTCTTTATAAGTGAAATTACTTGTAAAGTAAAAAAATTGAAAATGAACAATTATAGTATAAGCAATCTTGAGTAGCATTTCACATTTGTGTATATCTCATTGTTTTAAGATATTATAGTTACAGATTGTTTCACACACACTCACAAGCCTTAATAAGAAGCACAAGTATGAAACTTATCTAAAAGGACAACACATTCAAAAGTAACCATTTCTAGTATCCAAACCCTAGAAAAACGTTATCCCCGGGATTCGAGTTTACGAAAATGCATTACATTACTTATGCATAATAGCATCTTGCATCTTTAAACATTAGTCCTTACCTGACCAATGATGCTGATTTCAGATATTGGATCTTTTATATTGTCTCGAAGACCGTGAGCGCATAATCTTGCAATCACAAAAGGCAAGTTCACACTTGCTCATGTCCTTTGATTATTTTCTGTAAAGTATTTTGCAAATCCAGTGTTGTCATCACCTGCATTTTAAAATGGTCATAAAACACTATTTTCATAATAATATGATTATAGGTTATTTACCATGAGGTAATAACCTACTATGAAAGTTCTGGTGGTAAAGGAACATATTATCTTGGACCTAACAACCAATGTCGCCAGTGATTCTTGCGCCGTATATTACGCGTTGACCATGAGATTTGGAATGGGACGGAGAAGTCAGCTGTATCCTTTTCCTCTCGTATGGAGGCAAGACGACCTTAACGTGACGTTGTGATTCCTTGTGTGGATCCAACATATGGGTGGGCACCCTTACACCCCACACTTTTGGTGTCTAGATTATCTATGAATGGTGTTTAGGGATATAGTCCATTTAAATGGTACTCGTCCGGGCATCACCAGGTCATAGAGTCTTTGGGAACTCATCAGGGTTTTAGCCTGCCCGAAAGGGGGCTTAACAGAGCTGAGCCGGCCCCGAAGGATCGTTCCGGTGAACCAGCATACCACTGCATGTGTAGTACACTATAGTCGTTGACATGACACCCACAGAACACCGTTCCGTAAATATCACGTCCCTCAGAGTGGTACAACAGAAACATTGCGGGTCCATATTACAAACATTCACACATTATTATTATTACAATACCAGAAATTCAAGACTTCAAAAGGTTTCAACTTACAAACCAAAATATAAAGTGTTTCAGTGGAATTAATAAATAGCAACTCCAACTAGGAGTTGATCTCAGCAGCTTATTCTATAGAGTTCATGCTGCTCGGCTCCACTAGTTACTACTAACTAGGATACTTAGTTGGATTAGTTATCGTCAACACCATCGTGGATTGCGTAATCCACTCCTTCAACTCCTCCTGACAGGTCAGGATCCTCGTAGAACACATCTTCTTGACATTCAGCTTGCATACATTGGCACGTCTTCGGGATCCTCATAGTCTAAGCAAGGGATCAAAGTAAAGGATGAGTAACAGCGTTACCCAACAAGTTCATTATATGCAAGGTGGGAAATTTGATGCTCTAACTACCACCTCGGACTATAAGTCCTTGGTACTATGCAGTTTTTGTAAATCTTTCTTCAAAGATTGATTTTATTATGAAAATCTATGACCATCAGCCTTCACAGATTGACCAGAACTTTCATGGAGTTCCTTTCCTACCGCGTTTGTAGCTCCTTCCCGGAACAGGGAGTAACAAGTTACAATTCTTACACTCTACAAAGGTGCATTACTTTACCCATGAGAGATCAACTCCTTGTTGCACAACCGGGCGTACTTTCCCATCCACAATTCCATGATGTGGGGCCCAGTAGTTGGTCCAAGCCAGTCACTGCCCCCTTCGCGACCTTGCATGCCTCCTTGGTGTACACCATGCCCACATAATGAATTATTGAAATGGTTTGTACAAACCGTTAGATGCCAGAACTATCGTGGGATGATGAGGGTTCCCACCCATATGATGCATATCCTCTACGAATTACCAATTAATATGCACGCTACGAGGATAACAGCCATGACCTGCACATCCGGCTTCATGCGAGAGGAAGAAGATACAACTGACTTCTCTGTCCCATTCCAAATCTCATGGCTAACGCGTAATATACGGTGCTAGAATCACTGATGTCAGGGGTTATTAAGTCCCTAATTGATCATTATTATTGCAATTAGAACCCTAAGTTCATTGCTCCATTATATCATCACTTAGGATGATATCTAAGATTTATTTATTTGTGAAAATAATATTTTCTTTGTATAGAGTATATATGATAACACACCATTTGCAAATACTTTGATAAAGACTCTTCAAAGGATATGAGCAAGTGATGAACTTGCCTTGTGATGGCAAGGTAGTGAAGTCTGATGCTTGCACTGGACCTTGAGCTTCTATGTCTACAAAAACATCATTATTTCTCGGTAAGGACAATATTTAAAGAAGCAAAATGATTATGCAAAGTAATGTAATGCATCATTTAACTTGATATGCATTCTCCCCATTATTAGAAAAATTCTTTTTAATAATAAAGGATTTATAAATATTAATTTTTAATAGTTATAATAGAATATTGTATTCTTGTATTTTATTTCCTTTTTATTTGAATTTTATTGATTTAATAATTCCTTTAAGAATTATTACTTAAATATCAAAAATTGTTATTAAATATTTGTTTAGTATTTTTCTATAATATTAAAATATTAATATATAATGAAAGCAATTTTTATTTATTTTTATCATCTTTCAATAATTGTGTAAAATTCCATAAAGAATATATAATTTACAAAGTTCTTAATAAAATTTATATGTCTAAAATCTTATCTCTTAATTTATTTAGATAGTTTGGATTATTGTGAATCCAAAAATATTTTATTTATAATTTTTGGACTTTTATTTTATTTTCTAGAATTTAATTAATTTCAGGGGTATTTTGGTCTTTTCCTATTTATTAAAACAGACTCTAAATGACTTGGGCTGGCCATTTTGGTTTATTGGGCCCTTGTGGCCCAGTAGGGTAAGGTCAAAACAGCACCCCGAAGGGTTTTTGGCCAACCCAGCCCAGCTCACTCGTTGTCTTCTCTCTCGAGCTCACCGCTCTCCTTCTCCTTCCCCGACCCCGTGGTCAGTGGTGTCGCCGCCAGCGATTCCCACCGTCGTGGACCGCCCTGGCCACCGCCGTGGTGCAGGAAGAGGTTATCGACCCTGCTCTTCCCTCCTGTCCAACTGGATTTGGACTTGGAGCCATCCGACGACTAGATCGATGTCGTCCTGAACCCTAGGGTTTGGGGTTGGCGTCGATCCTGGAGCCGCCGCTGCTATCGTGTGCCGTGGTGATCGACCTTGCCCCTAGGCGTGGCTATGGTCGCCGCCGTGGCGCCGTATGGGTCGCAGCGCCCCCTTGGGGGTGCTCCCTGTGCCTCCATGGTCATCGTATGTCGCTGCTTCCTCTTCTAATCTACAGCGATGACCATTGGTGAGTGCTTCCTCTCTTCTCGTGCTCTCTGTGCTAGGCAATCCTCTACTAGATGTTGGTAGTGACCTTCCTGGTGATTGTCTGGTCCTGATTAGGGTTCTTGGTTCTGTTTAGGGTTCATACCCTACTGTTGATTAGATACTGATGAATTGGATCATGTGTTGATGATGTCTGAATATGTTAAGTGGTGACTAGCTGTGACTTACTGCTGATGATTAGCTGTGGTGATGCTAGTGGTTTACTGCTAATGATTCCATGGTTAAATTTCATATGATTCAGATGATACAGTTGCTCTAGAACAATACTTGGTAAATCTAGTGGTTTTGATAACTTACCACTGTCAGTACTTGGTTAATGACAGTGAGTATGGTGTGATGATGTCACTGTCTTAGTACTATTGGCTTAAGAATTCATGTGTAGTTTTAGATCCAAATGGTCTTTTACAGTGATGACATATATATATATATGAATATCCTGTTTATGATTCCTGTGTTTTTAGAACAGGAAAATGATTTATAATTGGTTGATTGTATCTGTGAAGATTTGATGCTTAACCTGCTTAGTTTAGAACTATTCTTGTGACACCATCCTTGAATGGCACACAAATCTAGATTCTTTTACTTTGTGTGGTTTTATTCAAGCTTAAGTTTTGGCTAGGCATGATAGATAAGTGAAATTCTCTTTCCTTATATCCCTAGAAGCAATGATGTTGATCTGAGGTTTAGGGATTTAGACCTCTATCTTGTTGATTCACATGGATTGGTTCTGGTAGTGATACCAGCTACTATTGCTTGAATCAAAGTTGGCGAAAAATGCTTGTAAGCTTGATAACTTATATAGATCCATAGGATTAAATTCTAAGGTGCTACTCTTGTCTTAGAGATGTGCCTAGAAGTTTAAATCTTAGCTATGTTCATTCTTGAATTGGAATATAGCTTGATAGCTAAAACAATGGTGTTGTTCTGAGATTTAGTTGGATCCTTGTACTTTCCTGTTTGCTTTTAGAGTTTAAAACCTTAGTGATGGATTCACCCCACTTGGGTGCTTTCTGAGAGTTTGAATAAGAGATAGATCGTGTATGCTTGTCTAATCTTAGACAGATAGATCATTTGATGGTTTATTTACTCACCACTGTCATTTGATGTTGTGGTTGCTAGTGGTGGATATTGTGGTAGCTTGATCTGGTGCTTCCCTGGTATTTCCAGCTCCTGGCTTGTCCTTGATATAGCCCATCATCTCCTGATCCTGATGGCTTGATCTTGGTCTTGATATCCACCTGATCTACCCCCTCCTTATGTCACCATCTTGGTGATGTGATCCTGGCTTTGGTTGGTTTGATCTAGCTTGGCTTTGGCTTTGGTTTAGCTGCTGGCTGTTGTGCTTGGTGTGTAAGAGCAATGGAATGGTGTGGGAATTGGTTTCCCACGGTTGTGTTGATAGTTTTGTTTGGTTGTGCTGCAGTTGTGGTGTTGACAGCACACACCATGCAATTTAGTGTGTGTGCTGCTTGTGTGCCAGCTGCACAGATGCGGATATGTTCGGAATTTTTGAAAGTTACTTTCATCTGATTACTTCTACTTGGCTGGTGATACTTGCCCCTCCTTGCTGTAATTTGTCTTTTGGCTTAAAATTATGAAAGATACATTCTTTCATATTGGTGAAGCTTGCCCCTTATAAACTCAATGATGAAAAAGTGAACAGTGCACTTCACTGTCAACTTCTGAGAGTAAAAAATAATTATAATCCTAACCTTCTTTTTCTTTTAAGTTTATTTTTATTTTGTAGGGACCAGATTTGAAGTTCAAGACTTTAGTTTAGAATTTTTATTTTACTTTATAGATTAGTCACTTGTAATAACTCTCATATTCAATTGTAATCTTTAATTTATTCTTTTGTACTCTTTATTTTATTCTTTTGTAATAAAGATTGTACTATCATCAATAAAGAAATATTATTCTTTATTCATTTTCTATTGTATAGATTTTGGATTATTCTCATAAGTTACATTTTTGTAACTTATTTATTGAATAAAATATGAAATTGATATTCATATTCTTGATTGCTTTCTTTATCTAAAGTTTGAGTTATTATTAGTTAACTCTTTATTAAATCAAAGATTCAAATATCATTCAGAAATCCTTTTGAATTATAATTCAAACACTCAAGTTTTAAATTCAAATTTCATTTCCCAAAACACATAAGTCGACAAAGATCATATCAAAGTCTACAACGATCATCCTTCAAGACTATACCTAATCTCAAAGTATGAAAGAAACCTTGATCACTTTAGGTTTTTATTTGGCGAAAAATTTACCCACATTTTCACAGATGAATGCATGCAACATTTCAAATTCCTAAATCTACCCTTCGTTAGTTTCTAAATCCTGGGATGTTACAGACTTCCCCTCTTAAATTAAACTTTGTCCCGAAGTTTGCTGAGGTGTACCTAAATAGTTTTGGATAGGCTTTTCTTGAATCCTCTTCTTTCTCCTAAGTGGCTTCCCTTTCAGGGTGATGTTCCTACTGTACTTTGCAGTACTTGATTTCTCTATTCATCAACCTTTTATAGTTTTCTTACAAAATTTTACAGGGCTTTTCAACATAGGTCAAGTCTGCTTGTAGTTCTATCTCCTGATGTGTGATTGCATTATCCGGAACTTTCAAACATTTACGAAGTTGTGACACATGGAAAACATTGTGTACTTGAGCCAATCTTGATGGTAACTCTAAAGCATAAGCTATAGTTTTGTTCTGACCCAATATCTTGAATGGTCCAATGTATCTTGGACTCAATTTTCCTTTAACTTCGAACCTTTTCACCCCTTTCATTGGACTTACTTTCAAGTGTACCATGTCTCCTACTTATGGATGCCAAGACCTTCGACTTTAATCAGCATAACTTTTCTGCCTACTCTGGGCTATTTTTAGTCTATCCCTGATCTTATCAATGATATCTTGTCTTTCCTTGATATAGTCTGGCGCAAATTCTTTGCTGCTTCCAAGCTCATACCAACATATTGGTGATCTACACTTCCTTCCATACAGAACCTGATATGGAGCTGCCTTCAGACTACTCTGATAGCTATTATTGTAGGAAAATTCTGCCAATGGTAGATGATCTTCCCATGTACCTCCAAAATCTAATGCACAAGCTCTCAACATGTCTTCTAGTATCTGATTTGTTCTTCTTTGTCCTGTCTCTGGATGATAGGTTATGCTAAAATCTAATTTGGAACCAAGTGCTTCATGCAATTGCTTCCAAAATTCTAAAGTAAACACTGATCCCTTATCAGTTACGACCTTTTTGGGCACTCCATGCTTACTTACTACCTCTTTGATGTAAACTTCTACTAACTTCTCGGCAGTATCTTTCTGATTTACCGGAATAAAATGTGCACTCTTAGTGAGTCCGTCCAAAATTACCCATATCATATCCTTCCGTTTAGGTGTCATGGGCAATCCTGTGATAAAGTCCATACCAATGGTAGATGATCTTCCCATGTACCTCCAAAATCTAATGCACAAGCTCTTAACATATCTTCTAGTATTTGATTTGTTCTCTCTGTTTGACCTCCTGTCTCAGGATGATAGGTTGTGCTGAAATCTAACTTTGAACCAAGTGCTTCATGCAATTGCTTCCAAAATGCTGAAGTAAACACTGATCCCCTATCAGTTGCGATCTTTTTGGGTAATCCATGCTTACTAACTATCTCTTTGACATAAACTTCTACTAACTTCTTGGCATTATCTTTCTGATTTACCGGAATAAAATGTGCACTTTTAGTGAGTCTGTCCACAATAACCCATATCATATCCTTCCGTTTAGGTGTCATGGGCAATCCTGTGATGAAGTCCATACCTATTTCCTCCCACTTCCACTCGGGAATTTCTAAAGGTTGTAATGGTCCTGCTGGACTTTGATGTTCAGCCTTCACCCTTTGGCAAGTATGGCATTCTGATACATATTAGCAATATCCCTTTTCATGTTATTCCACCAGAATAGTTCTTTTAAATCCATATACATTTTAGTACTTCCTGGATAGACAGAATATGGTGTTTCATGTGCTTCTCGGAGTATGACATCACGAATGTCAGTCACATCTGGAACACATAGACGGTCTTGAAACCATAAAGACTCATAATCTCCAAGGCGAAAAACTGATTTTTGCCCTTGAGATATCCTCCGAATTTCCTCAGCAATAAAAGGATCTTCTGCTTGATGTTTAAAAATCTCGTGTTTAAGATCACTGTCTTGCTCTGCAACTACTTGCATAGTAGCTAATCCTCCAAGAACCTCTATTCTGATGAATTGAAGTTCTAATCTTTCCAAGTCCATTTGTAACTCTTTTGGTAGCTCCCTATTGCTAGGCTGAATATCTGCACTCTTTCTGCTTAAAGCATCAGCTACAACATTTGCTTTCCCTAGAGTATAGTTGATTGTTAAATCATAATCTTTGATTAGTTCCAACCAACGCTTCTGTCTCATATTCAGTTCCTTTTGGGTGAAGAAATATTTGAGACTCTTATGGTCAGTGTATAACTCACATCTGGCTCCATAAAGAAAATGCCTCCATCCTTTCAGCGCAAAAACCACTGCTGCTAACTCTAAATCATGAGTTGGATAATTGACTTCATGTGGTTTCAGTTGTCTTGAACCATAAGCAATGACTTTCTGATCTTGCATTAATACACAACCCAAACCTTCTTTAGATGCATCACAGTATACTGTGAAGTCCTTCCATGTTTCAGGAACTGCTAAGATTGGAGCTGTGGTTAACCTAGTCTTTAACTCCTGAAAACTCGCTTCACACTTCTCATCCCAATTGAATGGTGTATTCTTTCTTAGCAATTTGGTCATTGGTCCAGCTATTTTGGAGAAACCTTCAATGAATCTCCGATAATAACCAGCCATTCCTAAGAAACCTCAAATTTGCTTCACATTGGTTGGTGCAGTCCACTCTAATACTGACTGAACTTTAGATGGATTTACAGCAATCCCATCTTTATTGATCACATGACCGAGGAATTCTACCTCATCTAGCCAAAATTCACACTTACTAAACTTAGCATAAAGTTTGTGTTCCCTTAGAGTCTGCAATGCTATTCTCAAATGATCAGCATGCTCTTCCTTATCCTTGGAATATATCAGAATGTCATCAATAAAGACTATGAAAAACTTGTCCAAATATGGCATGAAGATTTTGTTCATTAAATTCATGAATATTGTTGGTGCATTGGTCAAACCAAATGGTACTACCAGATACTCATGGTGTCCATATCTTGAGACAAATGTTGTCTTTGTCACATCTTCCGGTTTGATTTTTATTTAATGGTATGCAGATCTTAAGTCGATCTTTGAAAATACTCCGGCTCCTTTCACTTGATCAAACAAATCTTGAATCCTTGGTAAAGGATACTTATTCTTGATAGTAACATTGTTCAGATTTCTATAATCACCACACATCCTTCTTCCACCATCCCTCTTATCCACAAAGATTACTGGTGTTCCCCATGGAGATACACTTTCCTGGATAAATCCTTTTCTGGCTAACTCATCAATTTGCTCTTTGAGTTCTTGTAACTCTTTGGGTCCCATCTTGTATGGTGCTTGAGCTATTGGTGTTGTACCAGGAATTAGATCAATAGTGAACTCTATCTCCCGATATGGTGGCATTCCCGGTAGCTCTGCTGGAAAAACATCTTGAAATTCATTTACTATAGGAATATCTTCCAATTTGACCTCTTTCATTGAGTTCAACTGCAGATCCACCATAATATGACTGTGCTTATCTGCTTGGTAAACTATCCTTGCTCCACTTGGAGTTTTAATTGAGACAGTTTTCTCCTCACAATTTATCTGAGCCCCATGCTCCATCATCCAGTCCATCCCTAGCACTACTGCAATTCCCTTCAAAGGAATCACATAAAGGTCTGCAAAGTATGTACAACCACAGATCGAGATAACCTGATATTGTTTTATGTGGCGTACAATCACATTTCCCCTTGCCGTAACTATGGTCATAGGGCTTTCTAACGTTGCCCTTCTAATCCCGAACTTATCACAAAATTCTTCAGAAATGAATGAAGTAGTTGCACCAGTATCAAATAGAACTTTTCCGGGATTGGTAAGGATATTTAGCGTACCTATCACTGCATGCTCCGAATTATCCACCTCCTCGAGGGTTGCACAATTCAGTTTCCCGGTAGGTTTGTTCCTCTTGCCATTATTTCCTTCTTTATTGGGCTGTCCATTTCCTCCACTGGTTTGTCATTCTCCCTTGGTAGGCCAACCTCCTGGTGGTTTGCTCGGACAATCGGGCTTGATATGCCCCTTCTGACCACAACCATAACAGATCACTATAGGCTTTTTGCATTCTCTCTGGAAATGCCCTGGAATTCCACAGTTGTTAAAAATAACATTCCTTCTCGGATTGGATTGATTTCCACCACTGCCCTTGTTATTTTTATTGTTATTGTTATTGTTGCCATAGTTCTTGTTCCGGGGTTTGAACTCTAGATTGGGTTTAGGTTTACTTGCTTGAATTCTCTTGGTTTCCTTCTTGGCTCTCTTCCTCCTATCCTCTTGGACATTCTTGTAGTCATCTTCGAAAGTAATGGCTGTATCCAGCAACTACTGATAAGTTTGCTTATTAGCTAACCTTATCTGCATTTTCACAAATGGGTTTAACCCACGCAGGAAACGTTTCTTCCGCTTCTCTTCTGTGTTAACATCCTCCTCGGCATAACGAGACAGTTGACTAAACTCCCGGATATACTTCATGACACTAGTATATCCCTGCTGAAGCTCCTCAAATTCTCTCTGCTTCAAGTTCATAACACTCTCCGGAACATAATATTCACGGAATCTCTGCTTAAACTCCTCCCAGGTGAACTCCCTTCCTGGTTGTTGCATGGCCAACTGATTCTCCCACCATGATGTTGCAGGTCTAGTCAGAAGATGAGTTGCATACCTCAATTTCTCCTCGTCATAGCAACCTACGGTCTTCAGCTTTCTTTCTGTATCTGCTAGCCAATCTTCTGCATCCATTGGTTCAGGGGTGGATGCAAAAGGTAACGGCCTTGCATTCTGGAAGTCGAAAACAATTACTCCTCCACCTTCAGGTGCCCTCTGATTTGCTCATCCCAACAGCTCTTCCATGAACTTGTTTTGGGTCTCTTGCATCATTTGCATACACTGCATAAAATTCTGCTCCATCAACAGCCTCATTAGTGGTGGTGGTGGCAATGCTCCCTGATTTGCTGCATCTGCATCGGCCTTCTCCTTGGCCTCTCGTTCCATCCGCTGCTGCTCAGTTTCGATTTCTACACCCGTATCCATGACCCTCTAGTCCTGCAACATAAAGCGAATACTCATAATTACATCATGCACATGTGTTCCGAGCTCGATTTTACGCACAGAACCAGTCACACAATGAAGATCCAAAGAAAATCCAAATATTCATTTCACATATTATACATAATATCATAATAATACAAAGTCATTACAACATATACCATATAGGTATAATTACAACACTACCTTATTTATCTAGTTGTCTTATTTCGTAGAGTACAATACACGATACTTGATACCTCTACATAGTTGCCTAATTCTAGTAGTAACTACGCTCATCATACATGCCTGATGTCCAACCGTGATGACGTGTCATTCGTCACATAGTTTGTGGAACAAATGGCCTTCCAGAAGGAACATACTCAGTATCTGAAGTGTTAGTACTTGAGTCATTACTCAACCTGAGCGCATTGACTCCCTCCAGCTCAGTTGAAAAGTCTTCAGAAACATATTCAACATTATCTCCCGCTTGCATCTCCTAAGCTTCATTCCTTGAGTTGTCAACAGGATACGCAGATCCTGCTGTTTCCCAGGTGCTCCTTTGGGCAAGATAGTTAAACACTGGATAATGTATATTCTCTGGTTTTTGAGAAGATGTTGATGATTCAAACACTCTCTCCTCAGGATCTTCTTCTTCATCCTAATTATCTATCGACATGGCATTTCTACTACTGTTACTAGGGTTAATTCTTGCACCCATCCAACTAGATTGTCCAACATTTCTGTCAGAACCATCTATGGACATCTCATATTCATGAGATCCTTCATATGATCCCCTTCTCCAACCATCAGAATTCTCAATAGGAAGTTCTGAGTCAAAACCATCCTCTGAACCCTGTGGTACTGCATACCTCATATCCATAGTAGGATCATATATAGGTTCAGGATTTGTTGAGTAAGGATATGGTACAGAAGATTCAGGATCTATGGGTATATCCTTAAAGATAGGTATTGCACTACTACTGCTTGCTTCCTTTTCCAACTGGAATGCTAACTGCTTCCTCCTTTCCGGATCAGTTAGATCCTCTAACATGTCATTTTTATATTTGACAATCACTTGATGTGTCTTATAAAAAGACGCAATGAGTGTTCGATATCTATCCATAAACTTGGAAGCTAACTTAGGATGCTTCTTAACCAAAGTAAGATGATCCGGTATAGGCTCCGAGTCTATAGAACCATGAAGTATCACAGAGAATGTGCTACCTTCTAACTCCTTAGCTTTATGCTCCCGGATATTAGCTATCGCTTCCACAACAGCAAGATGATATGCTGCTAAGTGACTCCTACCTTCACCTATAGGTAGATCATGATATAATCCAAGCTCCTCTGGAAGTTGGATACTCACACGATACTTGGATAATATCCGGCCATCATAGTAGGTTATAGTATTCACTGGAATTATAGTTGGACAACTAAAGATTTTTAAAAGTTGACGAAGTTGGTCTGTGAATGATCCTTGATAATCATCAAGAGTCTCCTCTTTCCTTACCATAGTCTCTTTTGGAAACTTTGGTGCCATAGCTCTGTATATCAGAAAAATAATTCTGATTAGTAACCAATAATATATTGCATCATAACAAAGAATTATCGTACTAAAACATATAATGGAATATTCTCATTTGAATACCCATTATATTATGTTTAGAGAATTCTTTATCGTTGCTACACTCTCATACACGTAATACCCTTTACTAGGTTTCCAACCTAAGGTCAAAGCAATTCGCTCTGATACCAACTGCGGTGACCCAGCATACCACTGCATGTGTAGTACACTATAGTCGTTGACATGATGTAACACCCTCAGAATCGGCCCTATGCAAGTTTCAGCGCTTTCCGCCAAACCCGCATAGAAACGATTCAAAGGTGTCCACCAGGCACTTGCGTGCGGGTGGAAAACGAAGTAATATCATTACACAATAGTCCTCGATGGAACCCACAAAACAGATATATACAACAACGACTCCATGAGTCAAGAATACAGATATACAATACAAAGATCCAAATCACCTTTAAAATGATACAGCGTCCAAGTACGGACAAGATGCAAATTGAGCTAAGAGCCCTGAAGAATAACCAATGGCGTCCATAACCCTGCCCAGGCCAAGCCGGAAGGGTAACCCTGCTAACAACGTCAATCTCAAAACCTGCTTAAACAAAAGGGGTGCCGACAAAGGGCAAAGGAAAAAGAGAGCGGTCAAGATCTGCGGCGACTGCAGCGAGACTAGAATTCGGCGGTCCTCGCCTACATAGGTATGGTGGACTGAAGCGGCAGCGCAGCATGCACTAAACAACCTATAGAGACTTGATACAACTGTTGGCTATCAGAGAGGGATAAGAAAGACCTATTCGAAACCATTCTGATACTACCACCAAACATGACCGTCCTGGTATTTCCCCCTCGAGACCAAACGAGGAAGTCAACCGAGGAACTCACACAGTTGGAAGTTTTATTTGTTCAGTTATCGTTGCAGCAATTACTAGTCAGGTATAGATAGTCATCCTGATATAATAAGCAGTGGGAACTTTTAGTTAACCATTCCGTTGTAGTTGCAACACTTACTAGTCAGGTACAATTAGCATGAGACATCCCAAACCCAGCAGTTGTTGGTACTTTTATTTAGCCATTCCGTTGTAGTGAAGCTGATTACTAGTCATATCAGATACAAGTCAAATTATAACAGTAAACTTTAGTTATAGTTGTCTATGATCGAGAACTGTGCTCCAAGTCGTCCATAACCGCGGACACGGCTTATCGAAAAGATTTAACCTAGGGTGCACCAAAGTTTCCACACGCACCTACAACCTTGTTGTCAGATCAGGTAGGTACAAGATCACAAAACATACACCCAACGGTATGTCGACGGGGTTTCGGACACGACGTTTCCCAGACCCAAAGCAAGCACATGGGGGCCACCCCACTAAGCTACCCGTAACGAAGTCGGCCGGTCTCCGAGATGGACCCAGGGTTTGTGACGACGGCTGTAAACGACTGGGAACCCGAAAGTGTGACTGGGCTTGTCGATACCGCGAAAACGTGGCACGGGGTTCCAAAACAGTACAAGCGCTCCACGCGCAATAGTAAATAAAGCGATGAAGTCATGGCATAAGTACAGGATAGTAATAAAGCCCCAAACTACTTTGTGGCCCCCGGTACAGTACTTTGAAATCAGGTACTAATCGATGGGGGTGCCCACACACCCCACCTGTGGTTAGCGTGCTTGGTCTCGGAACAGGTGTCAAGAACTCGGGGTCCTACGGGACACCAGTGAGCGGTTAAAAACCAAATATTGTCTATTACCCACCGGTGCCCACTACTAGGAAAATGGCCTTTAGTGGCGCACCTAGAAACATCATCCGTGGCGCACAAAGGCGCCACGGGCCTGCGCCACGGCTTATTCAGCTGGCGCATCGCCTAGTGCGGGTTGTGTAGAGACAGCGCGCAAGCACTGCTAGTGCGCCATGAGTTTGGGCTGGTGCGCTACCCCTGGGATCTTCTGTGGCGCACTACCTAGTGCGCCACTAAGCTTCCATAGTGCGCTTTAGGTGTAGTGCGCCACAGAAGGTAGACCATGTGCGCCACAGATGTATTTTTTATTTATTTTTTAATTTCCGAGCCAGATTATATGCAATACAGATTATATACAATATTACAGCAGATATACACACACAGATACAAGATATACAATTGTATATATAAATACTCAATATGAAAAACAAGATTGAAACAAATACATATAGATAAGTCTCATACATGAATACATAGTCTAAGTTACATTGTTTCGATCATGTTACAAAGTAGTAGTTGGTGACATGCGAATACATGTGTCTATCGAACAAGTTAGAGCTCGGAAGCTCGCCTAGACATCTAAACTAGCTAGCTAGACACAAACGTGGGATAAATAACCAAAGAAGATAAGCATGATCACCGCCGCGACGAAGGTGTAGGTCTTCATCCGGTTCCTTGTCCTAACTCCCGCTAGATAGCGCGTGTATCTAGCTTCCGCCTCCGCCATAGTGTTGTACCCTTTGTAGCTATTGGCGCTGAAACGGTGCACCTGTCTCCGGCAGTCTTCCCAATCATCGTAGACTCCGGGAACCCGTCCCTTGTACACGACGTACCACGTCATCTATAAGTTGACAATAATAATTAACCGATTATTGAAAAAAACATATATAATTAAAGTCGCATATGAAGATACACTTATAGAAAGTACTCCTAAATCAAAAAGACCAAACTCAGAAAGCATGCCTCATATATAACTAGGTTGTTCGACACAGGAATATGCTACGATGGAACTGTTCGCCAAGTAGGATGCACAACACCTGGACCTGTGCATAGCACAAGGTGAACAATCCCATCGCAGCACATTCAAATATACTGTGCCACGACATTTCAATCATCGGCATTATTCTCGAAAAAGACCAAAGTAACTCAAAAAGCATGCCTCATATATATACATAGGTCGTTGGACACAGGAATATGCTACGATGGAACCGTTCGCCAAGTAGGATGCACAACACCTGGACCTGTGCATAGCACAAGACGAACAATCCCATCGTAGCACATTCACATATATAGTGTGCCACGACATTTCAATCATCGGCACTATTCTCGAAGAAGACCAAAGTAGCTCGAAAAGAATGCCTCATATATAACTAGCTAGGTCGTTGGACACAGGAATATGCTATGATGGAACTGTACGCCAAGTAGGATGCACAACACCTGGACTTGTGCATAGCACAAGGCGTACAATCCCATCGTAGCACATTCACATATATAGTGTGCCACGACATTTCAGTCATCGGCATTATTCTCAAAAAAGACCAAAGTAGCTCGAAAAGAATGCCTCATATATAACTAGCTAGGTCGTTGGACACAGGAATATGCTATGATGGAACTGTGAGCCAAGTAGGATGCATAAGACCTGGACTTGTGCATATCACAAGGCTCACAATCCCATCATAGCACATTCACATATACATTGTGCCACGACATTTCAATCATCGGCATTATTCTCGAAAAAGACAAAAATAACTCAAAAAGAATGCCTCATATATATACATAGGTCGTTGGATTACAGAATTTGCTACGATCGAACGGTGAGCCAAGTAGGATGCACAAGACCTGGACTTGTGCATATCACAAGGCTCACAGTCCCATCGTAGCACATTCACATATATAGTGTGCCACGACATTTCAATCATCAGCATTATTCTCAAAAAAAAGAGTAAGGAAAAAAAGAAGGACCAAATTGAGCAAAGGACCAAAGAGTAAGCAAAAAAACCAAGCATTGATTGATATATAATAATAATAAGCAAAATAAGTAAGCGATGATTCATAAACCTAATAAGATAAGTACACTTGTCCACACACACACAAAGGTCATCTATAGTTTGTAACTACAACTAGGCCAACATCAAGCCTTCCGCTCGGCTTAGGGAACGGAGGACGCCTGTCTCCATGAACTTCCTATAGTCACCCCGCATCTCTAGGCGATCTTCTATGTCACGGTTATTCGGGATATTTCCTCCGTAGAAGATCCCCTAAGTCATGACATCACGAAGATGATTGCCCCAAATCTGCTGGATGCGATACATCTCTTGTCTAATATCCGAATCATTGATCTTGGCCTTTGCTTCGCCCACTGCTTGAGATGATCCGCAGCAGAGAATTTTGCTGGTCAAGTAGGAACGCCCTCATGTGATGGAGTGCGTAGTAGGCTTCCTTCTTACTGTTTTCCGGCTGCTTCATGCAGGGGAACTCCGTTACGTGGTTGAAGACGTGCCTGCCGAACTTGACCTTCGTACGCACGAATGTGGTGCCTTCCGTCGAGGCAAAGCCAGTGAGAGCATCATCCAGAACTTCCTTGATCTTGTCGTAGTTTTTCTTCTTTTCTAGACTCCCCGAGTCGAAATACATGGCGTGGGAATGCTTCGGCGATAAGGAGATGAGCGTGCAGTGTTCATCTCTGCGCAAAAAATTCAAATGGAATGTGTTGGAAAAAGAATGATGATGATCTAATAAAGCCAATCGACGGTGGTGAGTGAATAACGACTTACTCGAGAAAGTAAGGCACGAGAATGTATTCCTTTCTCCTGTTCGCCACGAGGATTATTTTTAGGTACGAGGCCACGATACGTCGTTCGGCGGGGGAACCCAAGTAGCCGTCACGCATGTAGTAGGGGTCCACTATAGCGATGCCCGGTGTGTTCTCTCTAATGATCTGCATGGCCAGGCTGAGAGAAAACAGACGGACCATGGTATAGTGCAGCGGGTATAGGTGGAACATATTGAAGATGTCGTCGAACCGCAGGAAGAACAGATCCGCAGGGGCATTGTCGACGAAGCCCAAGCCTGGTGGCACCTTAACCACGAATACTGGGTGCGAGGGATCTTTCTCCGATAGAAGGCGCCTCTCTATCGTCAGCACGTCGTCATGCACACTCTGCAGTTCTGAACTGGCGAGCTTCCGCAAATTCTTAGGTAGCATGGGCTCACCCGCCACATGAATCCTCCACATAATTCCCTCGGGTCTTGGTGGCCCGTCCCGAAACCTGATCGGATTCGCAGTTGTTGACGCCACCGGCTGGCTCGAGATGCTAGATTTTCTTTTCCTGCCCTTTTTTCCTTTTGGAGAGCGGGCAGGCACCGCAATCTGAGCACCGGCCGCCCTATGTAGTGTGTCAGGGCTTAGAATAAAGGGCCGGTTGGTTGTATCAGCTGGCTCTGTAAAGGTGCAAGCTGGAGGCGTCTCCTGATAACCAAACAGACGCTTGGTGATAGTGGCTTTCTCTGTGGGGCCACCAGCTAGGTCTTCTTCGTTGCCAAACTGAGTGCTGAAGAAGTGATCATTCCAGTCTTCGTCGTCCTCGGCCGGATCCTGCGCCATGTGCATATCATCAACATGATCATCTGACCCACCGCGTGGAGGTGACAGCGAGGGCGGTAAGGGGGCCTTGCCACTGCTTGTCGCTGGCACGACAAGCGGTGCTGTTGTCTGTGGCGTGATGGCCCCCGCCGTCCCCAAACGGATCATGCTCTTTGGCCATAGCAAGAATAAGCCGAAGCAACTTCTGAGGACAGACGGCTCTTCTTCATCCGCCTCGGGGTTGAATGGGAGGTTCAGTCGTCGCAGCCCCTTAGCACCCGACTAATTTTAACCCTGTGCACGCTATCTGGCATCGGCTTTGAGTGGAACGTGCACTGCAAGGGTTGAACGATGGTACCCTTGGCAACATCCCTCAGCTCGTTGTTCACGTAGCATAAGAGAGTGCAAGGAACATCCGTCTGCGGAAAACATGTACGGCGTCGTCAGAGCGAGATGCCATAAGAGTAATAGATGGCATGAAAGGCGGTAATTAAAGCAATTTGTTTACAGTGATGGCGTCGAGATCGGCTAATGTCGACGCACCGCATACGGCAAGCCGGAAGGGTAACCCTGCTAACAACGTCAATCTCAAAACCTGCTTAAACAAAAGGGGTGCCGACAAAGGGCAAAGGAAAAAGAGAGCGGTCAGTACTGAGGCCAGTACACGGCGAGACTAGAATCCGGCGGTCCTCGCCTACATAGGTATGGTGGACTGAAGCGGCAGCGCAGCATGCACTAAACAACCTATAGAGACTCGATACAACTGTCGGCTATCAGAGAGGGATAAGAAAGACCTATTCAAAACCATTCTAATACTACCACCAGACATACCCGTCCTGGTATTTCCCCCTCGAGACCAAACGAGGAAGTCAACCGAGGAACTCACACAGTTGGCAGTTTTATTTGTTTAGTTATCGTTGCAGCAATTACTAGTCAGGTATAGATAGTCATCCTGATATAATAAGCAGTGGGAACTTTTAGTTAACCATTCCGTTGTAGTTGCAACACTTACTAGTCAGGTACAATTAGCATGAGACATCCCAAACCCAGCAGTTGTTGGTACTTTTATTTAGCCATTCCGTTGTAGTGAAGCTGATTACTAGTCATATCGGATACAAGTCAAATTATAACAGTAAACTTTAGTTATAGTTGTCTATGATCGAGATGCTCCAAGTCGTCCATAACCGCGGACACGGCTTCTCGAAAATATTTAACCCTGCAGGGGTGCACCAAAGTTTCCACACGCACCTACACCCTTGTTTTCAGATCTGGTAGGTACAAGATCACAAAACATACACCCAACGGTATGTCGACGGGGTTTCGGACACGACGTTTCCCAGACCCAAAGCAAGCACATGGGGGCCACCCCACTAAGCTACCCGTAACGAAGTCGGCCGGTCTCCGAGACGGACCCAGGGTTTGTGACGACGGCTGTAAACGACTGGGAACCCGAAAGTGTGACTGGGCTTGTCGATACCGCGAAAACATGGCATAGGGTTCCAAAATAGTACAAGCGCTCCACGCGCAATAGTAAATAAAGCAGTAAGTCATGGCATAAGTACAGGATAGTAATAAAGCCCCAAACTACTTTGTGGCCCCCGGTACAGTACTTTGAAATCAGGTACTAATCGATGGGGGTGCCCACACACCCCACCTGTGGTTAGCGCGCTCGATCTCGGAACAGGTGTCAAGAACTCGGGGTCCTACGGGACACCAGTGAGCGGTTAAAAACCAAATATTGTCTATTACCCACCGGTGCCTCTGCATTTACCTACTTCAATTTTAGTTATTAAACGATAATTAAAGCCATGATCATCTCCAACATAAAGCATATGGTAGCCTTCCAACAACTGTGGTACTTGACGACACGCAACGACACTTGAGCAAGCAACTACGACACGCAAGTCCATCTATCTACCAAACAACAGGTAATAGGATGTGTCCAAGGCAATATAAGGCTGCAAGGGATACCATGGGTACGAAAACTAGAGCATCGCAACACAGATAGCAATAGATCAACAGGAGGAAATAAAGACTAGGAATGTAAAATAGGTAGAACGGGGGAGAATGCTTGCCTAGAAAACATTGCCGAAGGTTCATCCGAAGATCGGGTCGATACTCGAATCAACTCATCGGCCTAATCCGTGAAGAAGCAAAGCACTAGAGGAAACACCGGATGCACTATTTAATACTACGACAAAAGATCGGGCATGATGCATGTATGATGTATGACATGGCAAAGATGCGATGCAATTAGGCAATATTAAGTGGAACCAGAGCCCCGACAATTGATTAATAGGTTAATGTTGTTTAGGTACCCCGCATTTTAATTGTTGTCTTAACATGGCAAAACATAGTATCGGTTCGCTACACAAATTTAAATAAAGACAAAATAAGCCTAGAAACGCCCGCATATGGTGTCCATATTTAATTTAGGTGGACCGTCAAAATACCCCCAAACACCCACAATATGTATGCGAGTATGAATGATTATATGCAACAAGTATATACATAGCAATTTATAAAAATAGAGGCTCGGGAAGGTTCACACATCGGGGTTTGGCGAACTTGGTTCTGAGGGTTCGGGTTCGGGTTCGGTCTCCACCTCTGTCAACAGGGGTCTTCGGTTTTTCGGCATCCTCGATGCATCCGTGTCGAAGGCATCAGGGTTTCCGTGAAGGAGATCTTGGTGTTCCTAACGTTGGCGGCACGGAGCAACAGAGGAGACCCACACTGCTTGATCGATGTGCACACGCAAGAACTGCCAGGTCGTGTTATGCTTCTGAACCAGCAACAGCGCAGGCAATGCTTGGTTTCAGCCTTCTAAGCAGAGGACGGCAGGTGGTGGAAAGAAGCAAGGGGTCGGACAGAACTGGGCGGCATGCGCGGCGAGGTCTCGACAGAGGACACGCGACAGCGCAGCACAGCGAGGAGCGGCCGAAGATGCGGGACAGAGAGGATGCGTAGGGAGGAGTGGGTGGTCGGTGACGAAGTGTGGTCCAGGGAGGGAGACGGACGAGCGGACGATGGGGTGCAGAGATGGGCCGCGACGGAGGAGTCCTGGCGGAACACGGGTGCAGCAAGGGCGACAGCCGGTGCGCAGACGCGGCGGCGGGCAAGCTCAGAAGGCACGGCGAGATGGGGCGAGCAAAGACCGAAGCTCAGCGAGGCCCTGGCAAAGCGGCAAGGAAGGCTTGCAGGGGCTCACGGGGAGGCGCGGGCGAACACGGTCGAGCTCGGGGAGACGGTTGCGGCATCGGCGGGTGATGGAGGGCGCCACAGGGTCAGGGAGGTGAGCGGCGGCGGCAGTTCGAGGACAGGAAGGCGCGCGCAGAGGCGGCCGGTGCTGGTCGAGGCGAGGCTGGGCGATGCAGCAGCACCACCGAGCCGAGGGAAGCCAAGCGGAGGCGGGCCAGGAAGCAGGACTAGGGCGTCCTTGGCGGCGGGGCTCTGAACAAGGGAGGAAGAAGGGGTCGCGGGGGAGGGGGAAACGATGCGAGTCGGAGAGAGGCGAGCGCAGCAAGGGGACGCGGTCGACGGGGGGTGGGGCCACGCACGACAGGGAGCATCAACGTGACGGGTGGGGTGGGGTTCGATCAGAAGTGGCGGCAGCTGCTGGGGAGTATGGGGATGGATTAGGTAGGGTTAGGGTTTGCAAGGTGGGGTGGTAGGTGGTCTGTCTAGCTGGGCCTTTGGGCCTGACTGGATGGACTGCCTTCCCCTAACAAAATATTTATTTTATTTATTTTCTTTTCTTTTAAAATAAAACATTTGCAAAAAAGGTTTTAGACAAATAAAAGATCCGAACGGATCTAGGGTTTCGATTTGAATAAAGAGGGGAAATCTCTAGGAAACAAAATAGGCTTTTGGGAAATTGTTTTAGACAAATAAATGCATGATGATGTCATGATGATGCAAATAATAAAAATAACAGCGGTTTTCTAGTTGGGGATTTCCCAGGATGCTACAATTCGACACCACTAACAATGGATCTCGCCCTCGAGATCTGCCTCCTAGTACGGGGAAGAAAGCCGATGACCTGAATCTTCTCGCTTCGTGTAGATCCTTGCGACACCACTAACGAGGGTTCCTTCTTCATCTTGAAATTGGCGACACCACCAACAAGGGTCGGGGCTCACGTCCATTGAGAGAACACTCCGAAGAAACACGAAGGTAGAGGTATCAAAAGATAAGCGACCTCTAACTTCCATGGAAGGAGTAAAATTGCATCGATCCGCCATTCAATGTACAACAGCGAATGATAAGAGTAGTCGGATGGTGATCAGTCCATCGCGCACCCAAAGCATTACTCTACACATAAATAGGAGGATTATGCAACCAACTCACAGAATCAGACTGAAGATCTCGACAAGCGAGGTTCGGAAACAAAATACGGATGGAGATTCTCATCAGATCTAATTTAGATGATTTTGTCGTATCAGAAAACACCGGAGGATAAAAAAAAGAAAAAAAAATAGTGAATTTTTGGTCCACTAAGAGTTACAACAAACGAAAGATTCATCAGATGGTATGAATGACGAATGTTGAAGCACTGTTACAAGAGGATGGGAGCGAAATCCTAAAGGTACGACGGAAAACCCAACCACGAGAAATCCTGGACTCGAAGAAAAGGTAAGAGAGCAGATTCAAAACACGCGGAGGTGAGAGGAGAATAGCAGAGGGGTAAGGAGTAAAAACAGACCTAATCAGATCTATCCAACCGATTTTCCAAAATGGTTTTGACACTCTACAACGTCCGTTAGCTAGGTTATCCTACAGGCTGGAACAGTGGGGTATCGCAACTGCTGAGCTCTGATACCACTCTGTAACACCCTCAGAATCGGCCCTATGCAAGTTTCGGCGCTTCCCGGCAAACCCGCATAGAAATGATTCAAAGGTGCCCACCAGGCACTTGCGTGCGGGTGGAAAACGAAGTAATATCATTACACAATAGTCCTCGATGGAACCCACAAAACAGATATATACAACAACGACTCCATGAGTCAAGAATACAGATATACAATACAAAGATCCAAATCACCTTTAAAATGATACAGCGTCCAAGTACGGACAAGATGCAAATTGAGCTAAGAGCCCTGAAGAATAACCAATGGCGTCCATAACCTGCCTGAGCCAAGGCGGAAGGGTAACCTCGCTAACAACGCCAATCTCAAAACCTGCTTAAACAAAAGGGTGCCGACAAAGGGCAAAGGAAAAGAGAGCGGTCAAGATTGAGTCCAAGACACGAGACTAGAATTCAGCGGTCCTCGCCTACATAGGTATGGTGGACTGAAGCGGCAGCGCAGCATGCACTAAACAACCTATGGAGACTCGATACAACTGTTGGCTATCAGAGAGGGATAAGAAAGACCTATTCAAAACCATTCTGATACTACCACCAAACATACCTGTCCTGGTATTTCCCCCTCGAGACCAAACGAGGAAGTCAACCGAGGAACTCACACAGTTGGCAGTTTTATTTGTTCAGTTATCGCTGCAGCAATTACTAGTCAGGTATAGATAGTCATCCTGATATAATAAGCAGTGGGAACTTTTAGTTAACCATTCCGTTGTAGTTGCAACACTTACTAGTCAGGTACAATTAGCATGAGACATCCCAAACCCAGCAGTTGTTGGTACTTTTATTTAGCCATTCCGTTGTAGTGAAGCTGATTACTAGTCATATCGGATACAAGTCAAATTATAACAGTAAACTTTAGTTATAGTTGTCTATGATCGAGAACTGTGCTCCAAGTCATCCATAACCGCGGACACGGCTTCTCGAAAATATTTAACCCTGCAGGGGTGCACCAAAGTTTCCACACGCACCTACACCCTTGTTGTCAGATCTGGTAGGTACAAGATCACAAAACATACACCCAACGGTATGTCGACGGGGTTTCGGACACTACGTTTCCCAGACCCAAAGCAAGCACATGGGGGCCACCCCACTAAGCTACCCGTAACGAAGTCGGCCGGTCTCCGAGACGGACCGAGGGTTTGTGACGACGGTTGTAAACGACTGGGAACCCGAAAGTGTGACTGGGCTTGTCGATACCGCGAAAATGTGGCACAGGGTTCCAAAATAGTACAAGCGCTCCACGCGCAATAGTAAATAAAGCAGTAAGTCATGGCATAAGTACAGGATAGTAATAAAGCCCCAAACTACTTTGTGGCCCCAGACAAGATACTTTGAAATCAGGTACTAATCGATGGGGTGCCCACACACCCACCGTGGTTAGCGCTCGGTCTCGGAACAGGTGTCAAGAACTCGGGGTCCTACGGGACACCAGTGAGCGGTTAAAAACCAAATATTGTCTATTACCCACTGGTGCCTCTGCATTTACCTACTTCAATTTTAGTTATTAAACGATAATTAAAGCCATGATCATCTCCAACATAAAGCATATGGCAGCCTTCCAACAACTGTGGTACTTGACGACACGCAACGACACTTGAGCAAGCAACTACGACACGCAAGTCCATCTATCTACCAAACAACAGGTAATAGGATGTGTCCAAGGCAATATAAGGCTGCAAGGGATACCATGGGTACGAAAACTAGAGCATCGCAACACAGATAGCAATAGATCAACAGGAGGAAATAAAGACTAGGAATGTAAAATAGGTAGAACGGGGGAGAATGCTCGCCTGGAAAACATTGCCGAAGGTTCATCCGAAGATCGGGTCGATACTCGAATCAACTCATCGGCCTAATCCGTGAAGAAGCAAAGCACTAGAGGAAACACCGGATGCACTATTTAATACTACGGCAAAAGATCGGGCATGATGCATGTATGATGTATGACATGGCAAAGATGCGATGCAATTAGGCAATATTAAGCGGAACCAGAGCCCCGACAATTGATTAATAGGTTAATGTTGTTTAGGTACCCCGCATTTTAATTGTTGTCTTAACATGGCAAAACATAGTATCGGTTCGCTACACAAATTTAAATAAAGACAAAATAAGCCTAGAAACGCCCGCATATGGTCTCCATATTTAATTTAGGTGGACCGTCAAAATACCCCCAAACACCCACAATATGTTTGTGAGTATGAATGATTATATGCAACAAGTATATACATAGCAATTTATAAAAATAGAGGCTCGGGAAGGTTCACACATCGGGGTTTGGCGAACTTGGTTCCGAGGGTTCGGGTTCGGTCTCCACCTCCGGCAACAGGGGTCTTCGGTTTTTCGGCATCCTTGATGCATCCGTGTCGAAGGCATCGGGGTTTCCGTGAAGGAGATCTTGGTGTTCCTAATGTTGGCGGCACGGAGCAACAGAGGAGACCCACACTGCTTGATCGATGTGCACACGTAAGAACTGCCAGGTCGTGTTATGCTTCTGAACCAGTAACAGCGCAGGCAACGCTTGGTTTCAGCCTTGACCAAAACACGGGTGCAGAGGACGCTGCAGGGTGGACCGAGCGGCACGGGCTCGGACAGAACAGGGCGGCATGCGCGGCGAGGTCCCGACAGAGGACACGCGACAGCGCAGCACAGTGAGGAGCGGCCGAAGATGCGGGACAGAGAGGATGCGTAGGGAGGAGTGGGTGGTCGGTGAAGTGTGGTCTGAGCAGGAGACGGACGAGCGGACGACGGGGTGCAGAGATGGGCCGCGACGGAGGAGTCCTGGCGGAACACGGGTGCAGCAAGGGCGACAGCCGGTGCGCAGACGCGGCGACGGGCAAGCTCAGAAGGCACGGCGCAGGATGGACGGCGAGCAGCACTGAGCGCGGCTCCGGCGAGGCCCCTGGCCGCAAGGCGGCAAGGAAGGCTTGCAGGGGCTCACGGGGAGGCGCGGGCGAACGCGGTCGAGCTCGGGGAGACGGTTGCGGCATCGGCGGGTGATGGAGGGCGCCGCAGGGTCAGGGAGGTGAGCGGCGGCGGCAGTTCGAGGACAGGAAGGCGCGCGCAGAGGCGGCCGGTGGTGGTCAAGGCAAGGCCGGGAGATGCAGCAGCGCCACCGATCCGAGGGAAGCCAAGCGGAGGCGGGCTAGGAAGCAGGACTAGGGCGTCCTTGGCGGCGGGGCTCTGAACGAGGGAGGAAGAAGGGGTCGTGGGGGAGGGGGAAACGATGCGAGTCGGAGAGAGGCGAGCGCAGCAAGGGGACGCGGTCGACGGGGGGTGGGGCCACGCACGACAGGGAGCGTCAACGTGATGGGTGGGGTGGGGTTCGATCAGAAGTGGCGGCAGCTGCTGGGGAGTATGGGGATGGATTAGGTAGGGTTAGGGTTTGCAAGGTGGGGTGGTAGGTGGTCTGTCCAGTTGGGCCTTTGGGCCTGACTGGATGGACTGCCTTCCCCTAACAAAATATTCATATTATTTATTTTCTTTTCTTTTAAAATAAAACATTTGCAAAAAAGGTTTTAGACAAATAAAAGATCCGAACGGATCTAGGGTTTCGATTTGAATAAAGAGGGGAAATCTCTAGGAAACAAAATAGGCTTTTGGGAAATTGTTTTAGACAAATAAATGCATGATGATGTCATGATGATGCACATAATAAAAATAACAGCGGTTTTCTAGTTGGGGATTTCCCAGGATGCTACACATGACACCCACAGAACATCGTTCCTTAAATATCACATCCCTCAGAGTGGTACAACAGAAACATTGTGGGTCCATATTACAAACATTCACACATTATTATTATTACAATACCAGAAATTCAAGACTTCAAAAGGTTTCAACTTACAAACCAAAATATAAAGTGTCTCAGCGGAATTTAAAAATAGCAACTCCGACTAGGAGTTGAGCTCAGTAGCTTATTCTATAGAGTTCATTCTTCTCGACTCCACTGGTTACTACTAACTAGGATACTTAGTTGGATTCGTTATCATCAACACCATAGCGGATTTCGTAATCCACTCCTTCAACTCCTCCTGACAGGTCAGGCTCCTCGTAGAACACATCTTCTTGACATTCAACTGCATACATTGGCACGTCTTCGGGATCCTCAGAGTCTAAGCAAGGGATCAAAGGAAAGGATGAGTAACAGCGTTACCCAACAAGTTCATTATATGCAAGGTGGGAAGTTTGATGCTCTAACTACCACCTCGGACTATAAGTCCTTGGTACTATTCAGTTTTTTGTAAATCTTTCTTCAAAGATTGATTTTATTATGAAAACCAATGACCATCAGCCTTCACAGGTTGACCAGAACTTTAATATAGTTCCTTTCCTGCCGCGTTCGTAGATCCTTCCCGGAACAGGGAGTAACAAGTTACAATTCTTACACTCTGCAGAGGTGCGTTACTTTACCCATGAGAGATCAACTCCTTGTTGCACAACCGGGCGTACTTTCCCGTCCACAATTCCATGATGTGGGGCCCAGTAGTTGGTCCAAGCCAATCACTGCCCCCTTTTAATTTTTAATAGTTATAATAGAATATTGTATTCTTGTATTTTATTTCCCTTTTATTTGAATTTTATTGATTTAATAATTCCTTTAAGAATTATTACTTAAATATCAAAAATTGTTATTAAATATTTGTTTAGTATTTTTCTATAATACTAAAATATTAATATATAGTGAAAGTGATTTTTATTTATTTTTATCATCTTTCAATAATTTTGTAAAATTCCATAAAGAACATATAAATTACAAAATTCTTAATAAAATTTATATGTCTAAAATCTTATATCTTAATTTATTTGGATAGTTTGGATTATTGTGAATCCAAAAATATTTTATTTATAATTTTTGGACTTTTATTTTATTTTCCAGAATTTAATTAAGTTCAGGGGTATTTTGGTCTTTTCCTATTTATTAAAACAGACTCTAAATGACTTGGGCTGGCCATTTGGTTTTATTGGGCCCTTGTGGCCCAGTAGGGTAAGGTCAAAACAGCACCCCGAAGGGTTTTCGGCCCACCCAGCCCAACTCACTCGCTGTCTTCTCTCTCGAGCTCACCCCTCTCCTTCTCCTTCCTCGACCCCGTGGTCAGTGGTGTCGCCGCTGGTGATTCCCGCCGTCGTGGACCGCCCTGGCCGCCGCCGTGCTGCAGGAAGAGGTTGTCGACCCCGCTCTTCCCTCCTGTCCAACTGGATTTGGACTTGGAGCCCTCATGCGACCAGATCAATGCTGTCCCGACCCCTAGAGTTTGGGGTTGGTGTTGATCCTAGCGCCGCCACTGCTGTCGTGTGCCGGGGTGATCGACCTTGCCCCTAGGTGTGGCTATGGTCGCCTCTGTGGTGCCGTATGGGTCGCAGCGCCCCCTTGGGGGTGCTCCCCGTGCCTCCATGGTCATCAGATGTCGCTGCTTCCTCTTCTAATCTACAGCGAGGACCATTGGTGAGTGCTTCCTCTCTTCTCGTGCTCTCTTTGCTAGGCAATCCTCTACTAGATGTTGGTAGTAACCTTCCTGGTGATTGTCTGGTCCTGATTAGGGTTCTTGGTTCTGTTTAGGGTTCATACCCTACTGTTGATTAGATACTGATGAATTGGATCATGTATTGATGATGTCTGAATATGTTAAGTGGTGACTAGTTGTGACTTACTGCTGATGATTAGCTGTGGTGATGCTAGTGGTTTACTGCTGATGATTCCATGGTTAAATTTCATATGATTCAGATGATACAGTTGCTCTGGAACAATACTTGGTAAAGCTTGTGGTTTTGATAACTTACCACTGTCAGTACTTGGTTAATGACAGTGAGTATGGTGTGATGATGTCACTGTCTTAGTACTATTGGCTTAAGAATTCATGTGTAGTTTGAGATCCAAATGGTCTTTTACAGTGATGACATATATATATGAATAGCCTGTTTATGATTCCTGTGTTTTTAGAACAGGAAAATGATTTATAATTGGTTGACTGTATCTGTGAAGATTTGATGCTTAACCTGCTTAGTTTAGAACTATTCTTGTGACACCATCCTTGTATGGCACACAAGTCTAGATTCTTTTACTTGGTGTGGTTTTATTCAAGATTAAGTTTTGGCTTGGCATGATAGATAAGTGAAATCCTCTTTCCTTATATCCCAAGAAGCAATGATGTTGGTCTGAGGTTTAGGGATTTAGACCTCTATCTTGTTGATTCACATGGATTGGTTCTGGTAGTGATACCAGCTACTATTTCTTGAATCATAGTTGGGGAAAATGCTTGTGAGCTTGATAACTTATATAGATCCATAGGATTAAATTCTAAGGTGCTACTCTTGTCTTAGAGATGTGCCTAGAAGTTTAAATCTTAGCTATGTTCATTCTTGAATTGGAATATAGCTTGATATCTAAATCAATGATGTTGTTCTGAGATTTAGTTGGATCCTTGTACTTTTATGTTTGCTTTTAGAGTTTAAAACCTCGGTGATGGATTCACCCCACTTGGGTGCTTTCTGAAAGTTCGAATAAGAGATAGATCATGTATGCTTGTCTAATATTAGACAGATAGATCATTTGATGGTCTATTTACTCGCCACTGTCACTTGATGTTGTGGTTGCTAGTGGTGGATATTGTGGTAGCTTGATCTGGTGCTCCCCTGGTATTTCCAGCTCCTGTCTTATCCTTGATCTAGCCCATCATCTCATGATCCTGATGGCTTGATCTTGGTCTTGCTATCCACCTGATCTACCCCCTCCTTATGTCACCATCTTGGTGATGTGATCCTGGCTTTGGTTGGTTTGATCTAGCTTGGATTTGCCTTTGGTTTAGCTGCTGGCTGCTGTGCTTGGTGTGTAAGAGCAATGGAATGGTGTGGGAATTGGTTTACCACGGCTGTGTTGATAGTTTTGTTTTGTTGTGCTGCTGTTGTGGTGTTGACAGCACACACCATGCAATTTGGTGTGTGTGTTGCTTGTGTGCCTGCTGCACAGATGTGGATATGTTCAGAATTTTTGGAAGTTACTTTCATCTGATTACTTCTACTTGGCTTGTGAAACTTTCCCCTCCTTGCTGTAATTTATCTTTTGGCTTAAAATCATGAAAGATACATTCTTTCATATTGGTGAAACTTGCCCCTTATAAACTCAATGATGAAAAAGTGAACAGTGCACTTCACTGTCAACTTCTGAGAGTAAAAAATAATTCTAATCCTAACCTTCTTTTTATTTTAAGTTTATTTTTATTTTGCAGGGACCAGATTTGAAGATCAAGACTTTAGTTTAGGATTTTTATTTTACTTTATAGATTAGTCACTTGTAGTAACTCTCATATTCAATTGTAATATTTAATTTATTCTTTTGTACTCTTTATTTTATTATTTTGTAATAAAGATTGTACTATCATCAATAAAGAAATATATTCTTTATTCATTTGCTATTGTAAAGATTGTGGATGATTCTCATAAGTTACATTTTTGTAACTTACTTATTGAATAAAATATGAAATTGATATTCATATTCTTGATTGCTTTCTTTATCTAAAGTTTGAGTTATTATTAGTTAACTCTTAATTAAATCAAAGATTCAAATATCATTCCGAAATCCTATTGAATTATAATTCAAACACTCAAGTTTTAAATTCAAATTTCATTTCCCAAAACACATAAGTCCACAAATATCATATCAAAGTCTATAACAATCATCCTTCAAGACTATACCTAATCTCAAAGTATGAAAGAAACCTTGATCACTTTAGGTTTTTATTTGGCGAAAAATTTACCCACATTTTCACAGATGAATGCATGCAACATTTCAAATTCCTAAATCTACCCTTCGTTAGTTCCTAAATCCTAGGATGTTACAATTGTGCAGACATATGAGGTCGCGGACAGGGCAGTGATTGGCTTGGATCTTAGTCTGGGCCTCACACCAAGGAAGTGTGAACGAAACTTCAATTCGGATGTGCAACAAAGCTAAGATCTCTCATGGGAAAAGTAACGCACCTCTGCAGAGTGTAAGAACTATAACTTGTTACTCCCTGTTCCAGGAAGGAGCTGCGAATGCGGCGGGAAAGGAACTCCATGAAAGTTCTGGTAAACCCGTGAAGGCTAACGGACATAGCTTTTCAGAATAAAAGCAACCTTTGAAGAAATGTTTATGAAAACCTGCATTGCCTACGACCTATGGTCTATGGTTGTAGATATAGTGCATCAAACACTCCTTTTCTAGTGAAATTGCTGAGTACGCTCGTACTCAAAGTATCTCCTTAACCCTTGCTAGGATCTAAAGCCAGTACAGATGATGTCTACATCAAGTCATGCTCCAGGAATCATCATCAAAAGCTAAAGCTCTTTAATGAAGTCAAGAAGGTCAACATATACACCAACTCAAGTGAATACGAAGTTACTGATTAGATAGGAATATAATCTCTAGCCATCGAACCCATTTCTATAGCATATTGCAATAGCAGCAATGCCAGACCATTAGTTAAAATACTAGTCTTAATAGTATGATAGTTTTTGAGTTTTTTATTTCTGATTCTTCTTTGTAAGATGTTTCTTTCTCTCTCTCTATTTAACCTAGAGTGTTCTCTGGATCTTGTGTAAAGAGTTGAGTTGTAACCTATAGTCATGTCTTGGACCTGCTGTGTTTCTGTTGTACCACTCTGAGGGATCTAATACTAGTGAACGGTATTTCATTGGTGTTATGTCAATGACTATAGTGTACTACATCATGCAGTGGTATGCTGGGTCACCGTAGTTGGTATCAGAGCATATGATTTAACCTTAGGATTAAAACCCTGTTAGGAAGATCTGTAGGTTGGATAGTGACTATAGGAGCCATCTTATCTAAACCAAATATTCTTATGACTTGTGATGAGTATTCCCTTGAGGATAACCTTGTCACACCTAAGTTAGATGCTTAAGTCATTCTTTCTTAGGAGTAATTATTTTATCTTTTCTCAGTATAGTGTTATTTGGTGTCTTCCGAAGGAGACATAAACCACCAAAATATAGTAGGAAAGCAAATTGTTCACCGTAGATTAGGATCAAGTTTAAGATATCAGTTGGAGTAGTTTAAATGGTATAGCCTAACCATAGAATTCAAGAAGAGCAGTAAAATATTATTATTAAGTGATAAGCAGAGATAATATGATGAATATCATCAGGATAAATATTGTTGTATTGAGTAGTAATCATTTGGGATTTACTTGAGGATTCTACGTGATGAAGTAAAATTATAATAAGATTAAAGTGAAACAAAGTCATCATAGTTAGATTAGCTCCTGAATCATGTAAATAGGTAAAACATAACAAGATCATGGTGAGATTAGCTCCGAAACCATGATGAGAGTATAATTATGACAAGAAATTAGTAAATTAGCCTGAGGTAGAAGTAAGAAAATAACATGGTAGAACTATGATAGAACTCATAAGTGCTAGAAAATTCTAATAATCTTTGGTTTAGGTTAGTAATAGAATCTGGTTAGTCTTTTTGAGAGATCATGTGAGGATAGTTACTAAATAAATAAGATTGGTTATAATTAATCATTCTAAAAGTGAGACAGAAGTTTAGTCAAAACCAAATTGAGACCACTTTGCTTAAATTTATCTTGTTGCAATTGAGCAATTAGGGTAAATATTGAGACAAATTATAGTTTGACCCTAAGTGCTAAGTATCATGATATAAACCTATATGAGGAGGTGTCATATACTACACAACTAAGCCTGAATTCTAGAGATGATATACTCAACTACTATATTCCGGGCTTAGAATATTGTGTGTTATATGTACCACATTTGGATTTATTTGTTTTTCTTGGATCTTCTTGATTGATTAGATCTGTACATGAAGTTTGACTTGGTGTGCAAATGCATGTTGCAACATCCAGTTACTACTTGATGTTATAGACCTAGATAGGAATGGGAATTCGTGTAAGGGAGTGACGATTTTCAAAGACTAAGATGAAGACTTACATGAAGAATGAAGCAAAGTATAAGGAGTATCAACGCAAATTGAAGGATGGATCAAGTTCAGATCATTACTAATCAGCAATAAGAAGGAAGATTAGTGTAGAAGATGTATGGAGCAACAAGAAGTAATGAACTTAAGTTCACCCAAAATAAGTGATGTTGCTAGAAGTTAATCGAGTAGTAGTACCAAGTTCATGGAAGTATCATGAATAAGTACAAAGAAGTAGCTTTGGAACCCAAAATGGTATTCAAGCTCTGACAGTTCAGAGAGAATGCCATAAGGATGTTGGAAACCGTAGGGTAATACCTACAACCTAGGATGATCCGCAGCTGGTATTTGATCCATAGTCGGTATTCTGATCCATAGTTGGTATCTTGTCCGCGGCTGGTGTTGGTTGTCATACTTAACCAGATCATCTTAATGGTTGCATAAAGAGCATACAACTTTTCCTAAGTTAATTAAGACATAAATGAGTATAAAATTTAAGCGATCGTCTTTCGAGATGCTTCGCGAAGTCAGACCTATCAAAGCGAAAATGTACAAATAGTAAGTAAGACAAATAATGCTGAAAGATTCACTTCGGAGATCCACAATTGTGTGGATACACCGTACCATCTTTCATACGACCTTAACTAGGTAGAGTATAAGCTAGATAGAGACCAATATTCTAATTATGAAGCCAATAAATACTAATTAGACAGTTTGAATACTATTAGTAAACCCTAAGGGGGAGTAAACAGTAAACGAAAGTACTGTTATCCAAATTCCAAGTAAAGGTTGGAGAATAAATACTAACCTATGAAAACTTAAGCCTTATTTTCATAAGGTTAAAAGGAGTCATTATTATTGAGGTATTTTCCGAAGTATCTTTAGATGAAAGTTGAAGAAGTACTTAAGGTGATAATAAAAATATTATCTAAAGCTTGCTAAGACAAAAGCTTAGGGGTGATAAAATAGATTAATCGTAATAGACTGATTCTAAAGGAAAAAACTCTTAAATGATACTTAAGAGGGAACAAAGCACATCCAATTGGACAAGTATAGAGGAACAACAAATTCCAATTGGTATGAACTAAATGAGTTCAAATCCAATCTTGGAAGGATCACCAGTACAACTCATATAGTGATAAATCAAAGATTAGTCTTTAGCCTCAACTATTGTCTAATAAAATTTAAAAATCATGTTTTAGTGAGACTTTCTAGACCTTACATAGTATAGTAAGAAAGTTTGATGATTAAATAAAAGGAGTTGGATTAGGATACCTAATTAGGAAAAGGAACTAAAGAAGAGACCCCGGATTAAGGAGTTTATAATAAGGACATATCCTTAGAGGTGGATAGTAAAAGGAACCTTGGAGTATTGAAGACAACAAGTTGGAGAATTCCAAGTATAATGAGAATACAAGAAAACGATCTGGATATGGAATACTACAATTATTTCCATTTGAGGTTACCATGGAGTTGAGACATATCGTAATCAACACAAGTCAATTCCTTACTCCGAAACGTGAGAGTTTACGAACTTCAGGGACGAAGTTTATTTTAAGGGGGAGAGTCTGTAACATCCCAGCATTAGAGCTTAGAAATAAGCTGAACCCAGATGTGTGCATTGCATTCATGCATAGAAAATCCGAATAATTTTCGCGCTTTTAAATAAAAACTTGTCAAAGTGATTGAAGCTTCTCTTAACTTGATGGAATCGAAGTGGATCATCAATTTGACTGCAATAAGTTTCAATATGACCTTTTCTAAAACCTTATTTTGGGTAAGGGAGATTTGATCTAAGGGTAGATCCAATGTAATAAAAATTAAACCCTAATACATTGCTTAATGATTAATATTTGATCCTTACGTGATTATCTTAGTATTCATTACCCAACTCATGAATACCAAGTTATAAATATAACTTAAGTAATAGGAATGTAACAACTAAATCTTGATCTATCTTAATCTTATCTATTATACCATGAGTATCATGGTAATACCTAACCTTAATTCTTTAGTGATGTTGAGTAGGAAGGAAACTAAGTCAAGATTATTCACCACATATCTTTCTTTCCATATCAATCTTATCATCTCTACTGAATCTTATCTTAATATCTGTTGTTCATCAATGTTGAGTAATAAACTATTTATTAACCCATTCTTAACCCATTAATTATTAATCTATCAATTTTTTTTCTTTTAACTCTTATCCTTATCATAGCATTCATTTAAAGTCCTTTAGAAAAAGAAGTAGGAAGAGGTAGATGGTAATGCTAGTTATAAATATCATCTATAGTATGGGAGTGTTGGAAGAAAATAAGATCATTGTGATAATTGATGGAGTTAACTCACTTCTGAAATGATAGAAGAGTTATTGGAATATATAATTATATGGTAATAAAGAAGATTACAAGCATGAATCCTGAAGATAGTTACCAGGAGTAGTCCTATTGGATCAAGTAGGTATAGTCAATGAATTATATCTCTTAATCCAATAGAGATAAACAGAAGATAATCATAATACAACTGTAATGTTGTATTGATGAAATCTTGATTAGCCAACTGGAAACCTAAACCATATAGGATCAAAGGATTATAGTGATCATGCCTTACTCACCAATATTGAATGCTTATATCATGTATAAGTGACATTGGTGGATAAAACATGATTGAAACCTAGTATAGATATGTTATCGTAGGTTAGCCATGACAAGTCATATTAGTATTAGATACTGGAGTCAAGTAGAGACAAGATGGTATGATTAAGATGATGTTAGAGCAACATTGGATTGAAGAAGTAGTATTTTCCTCTTTGGAAATACTAAGCACTTGAGGTGAAGTAGGATTTGATGTATACATCTATTGAAGTGATATTAGTGAAGGATGATTAAGGAAGAGTATGAATGGAGTTAAAAGTAACTACTTGTTAGATTGGAGGTTATCAGCAGTAGAGTAGTTGATATAATTAAGTATGGATATAAAAAGATTATAAAAGCTTTAGTGTCAAGCTCATTGGATTTATAAATGGATTTAGAAGAATCATAGGTGGATAAGAATATTCTTGTGAAGTAAAGCTCATCATGTTAATACATGATGATGGATAAAGAGAAGTAGTATATCTAGGAAAGGAATTCCTTAATTATAAGTCTAGGATTGTGAATTATGGAAGATAGGAATTCCTTGTAAACACTAAACCCTAAATCTATAATCAAGCTTAACATCCATCTCATATGTTGGATAAATCATTTTATTTCCACAATGGCTTGTGGGAATACTTCTCTATAGCAAATCACTTAAGCAAATCTTTGTCACTTTCAAACATTAAAATCACATGTGCTTAGAAACTATAGTTATCAATTATTTCTCATAATTCATTCTAAAAGGATAACCCCACTATTTTAAAAAGGTGATATCATTCCTGATCATAAACATATGGGCAATATGTCTTCATTCATAGTGTTCATCCACATTCATAAAATGATACAAGTATTTTGAATATCTTAAAAATCATGGTAAATATTTATAATTCAAAACCCTAACTCCTATTTCAATCCTAAATATCACTGTATATATTTAATGTCATATCAAAAAGTATTAAAACATTATTTCCCTATTAGTGGAATTAGAATAATAGAAATTATCATTTTAAGAACTTTAATAATCAAATCATCTTATCTAATGATTGCTATATAAGAATAAATAAGGATATATTTTATGCCTATCCTTAGGTATCTTAAACCATTACCATTACATTTATCATGTGGAAATCAAAATCATTTTATAAGATCTTATTATATATAAAAAAATCTCTAAAAACCTAAGTAATAAATTGTTTCAATCAATAAAGATGCTTTCCAAATAGTTTAATCTTTGAAAATAATAAATGAATATTGGAACAATTAGTTTCATAAGTTCCTGCAGTAATTTTGTTATTTTATAAATTTTCTGAATATTTGAATCATTGTATAAATTCAAACTAAAAAAGAAAAGAGGAAACAGAATTAGAAAATAAAAAGTAAAAGGAATAACCCAGCCTAGTTTTGGCCGAGGCCCATTTCTCCTCATTGCCATCTGACACTCGCGTGAAACACCAGCCGTTCTATGCTCACTTCACCATGGCCCAACAGAAGCCCGGCCCAGGTACCGTTTTGTCAAACAATCTGTCGTCTTCCTCCTCTCGTCAAGCAGCTCGCTGGATGGGCCGGCGACCACCCGATGCTGCTCTGTCGCCGTGACGCCGCAACTGGGGTCTCTGCGAGGATAAGAACGCCACGACGATTCCCTCATCCTCATCCTAAACATTCCTCTCGCTCTCTCTCTGTTCCTCCATATTTCTTCCCCTCTCACTGAAACCCTAGCTCAGGGTCACCGTCGATTGCCGCCGCTGTAAGCTCTCCCGTTCTCCATTAATCAAGCACACGACTTCGCCTGGTTCCCTTGAGCCTCCTGGTTAAAAGAATTGAAGAGGGGCGTCATGAATCGATGCCACGAGGTCATCTTCCCAAGATCCGGTCGTGCTCCATCACGGTAGACGCCGGCGACTCTGACCTTCCCTGGCCACACAAACCTCCTCTACGCGTTCCGGGTGAGCTACTAAACGTGTCGCTACCCTCCTTTACTTTGTTCGCTTCGCAGCCACCGTCAGCCACCGTGCAAGTACCGCGGCCGCCGCTTGCGGCACCACTCTCCAGTGACCAAAACCCAGCGGCACCACCACTCGTTTGTTCGCCTCGTTGTACTACATCGAAACCCCCTAGCACGCGCTCACTCCCGTACCCTCGGTCGCCGCTCTAGACGCAATTCCGGTAAGGCTCCGGCGAGCACATGTGGCAATCGATGTGGCCATGGTCCCACTTGTTCGTGTCTCTGGCTAGATTAACTAAGAGTGTAAAAAGGATTTTGGGTCCGTGCTGTGGTCATCGTGACGTCACGCCTGCGTCATTCTTGACCAGGTCCACTGTTGACTAATCCTTGCCCCTGTGGCATTTGACGTGGTGTTGGTCCCATATGTCATTGGCTGTGGGTCGAAATAGGGTCGATAAACAAGTGTATTTACTAACCTGAGGGATGATGTGGCCACTGGCCCACTAGTCAGTGACTAGGGTAGGTGTAGCTTCGGTATAAAAAGTATTTCTGCTTAGGAAATAGATAAAACATTATAAGATCAAATATAAATATTTCCTAAAATGTAATAAAATGATTAAATCTTGTAAATTCAATAACATTTGTTTTATAATTCAGAAAAATATGTTTAATATATGAAGAATTTCAGAAAAATAAAATCTATAACATTAGACCATTATCAAACATTATTATGACCACAATTTAAATGATTATTATTTAATAAAGATTTTATAAGTAATAACAATTTGATAATTCATATTTTAATATTGGTAAATGATAAAAATATAAATAAAATACCAAACATCTTAGAAAAATAAGAACTATAATTTAAAAACTATAAGAATGCATTATTATTTCACTTAATTAAATATTTGTTATTTATTAGGTATTTATAAAGTAATAAATCTTATAAAAATCATATTTTATTATTTATAAATCACAAAAATAATACCTACATGTTAAAAAATATAATATTCCAATTTTGAATTAAATAAAAAATTAAATACTTTAATAAATTGAATTTAAAAATATAAATCACAAAAATAATACCTACATGTTAAAAATATAATATTCCAATTTTGAGTTAAATAAAAAAATTAAATACTTTAATAACTTGAATTTAAACGTATTTCCTTAGTTAATAATTCATATAAGGGTAAATAAAAATTGCTAATATTTCTAAAATTAGCCAATTGAGTCTAATAAATAGTATTAGTCTTCAATATTGATAATATGAAGTCAAAATGGTTCAACACATCTTAAATGCAATTTTATTCAATTATCATTCATCCATAAGTGTAGATTATTTCTTAAAAATATTCTTACCCAATATAAAATCTTCAAGAATAATTTGTGACTAAATAAAACCTTTTCCCTTACTTCAACCACAAGTTATAAACATACCAAAACACTATATTGCATCCATAAGTAGTTAAGTAATATTACTTCCTTGTTTGCAAACTATAATCACTCATCTATAAAAAGGAAAATGATTCTATTCCAATTATAATGTTAGGAAACCACTACTCATATAGAAGTAATGCCATGCTTACATAACTTTAAGGAAACATTATGAAGAGAACAAAATACAAATATCATAAGCCTTACACCCTAAGTCCATCTATGTCTTTAAAGTTAACTTTAGTCTACAAAACTTTAAGTATAATGCTAAAGACCTTATTTTGTGTTTTATAGTTAACTTTGGTCTATTATAATTAAGTCATAAAGCATCTCAAGTCCAAACTATTCAAGCAAGCACAAACAACATTGACCACATCTGATTAACCACAAAGATTGTTTAGACCTTAAAAAGAAATATTTTCTTCAAATGTTATTCTTTTTGCCACTTCAGTCAACATATGACAATTTATCATAATCACATCACTTTATGCTTTACTTATATACTTAGGATTGTTAACCCTTAAGTTCTTTATAAGTGGCATTACTTGTAAAGTAAAAAAATTGAAAATGAACAATTATAGTATAAGCAATCTTGAGTAGCACATTTGTGTATATCTCATTGTTTTATGATATTATAGTTACATATTGTTTCACACACACTCACAAGACTTAATAAGAAGCACAAGTATGAAACTTATCTAAAAGGACAACACATTCTAAAGTAACCATTTCTAGTATCCAAACCTAGAACAACGTTATCCCTGAGATTCGAGTTTACGAAAATGCATCACATTACTTATGCATAATAGCATCTTGCATCTTTAAACATTAGTCCTTACCGGACCAATGATGCTGATTTCCGATATTGGATCTTTTATATTGTCTTGAAGACCGTGAGTGCATAATCTTGCAATCATAAAAGGCAAGTTCACACTTGCTCATGTCCTTTGATTATTTTTTGTAAAGTATTTTGAAAATCCAGTGTTGTCATCACCTGCATTTGAAAAAGGTCATAAAACACTATTTTCATAATAATATGATTATAGGATATTTACCATGAGGTAATAACCTACGATGAAAGTTCGGGTGGTAAAGGAACATATTATCTAGGACCTAACAACCAATGTCGCCAGTGATTCTTGCGCCGTATATTACGCGTTAACCATGAGATTTGGAATGGGACGGAGAAGTCAGTTGTATCCTTTTCCTCTCGTATGGAGGCAAGACGACCTTAACGTGACGTTGTGATTCCTTGTGTGGATCCAACATATGGGTGGGCACCCTTACGCCCCACAATTTTGATGTCTAGATTATCTATGAATGGTGTTTAGGGATATAGTCCATTTAAATGGTACTCGTCCGGGCATCACCAGGTCATAGAGTCTTCGGGAACTCATCAGGGTTTTAGCCTGCCGAAAGGGGGATTAACGGAGGTGAGCCGGTCCCGAAGGATCGTGCAGACATATGAGGTCGCAGAGAGGGCAATGATTGGCTTGGATCTTAGTCTGGGCATCACACCAAGGAAGTGTGAACGAAACTTCAATTCAGATGTACATCAAAGCTAAGATCTCTCATGGGAAAAGTAACGCACCTCTGCAGAGTGTAAGAACTATAACTTGTTACTCCCTGTTCCAGGAAGGAGCTGCGAACGCGGAGGGAAAGGAACTCCATGAAAGTTCTGGTAAACCCGTGAAGGCTAACGGACATAGCTTTTCAGAATAAAAGCAACCTTTGAAGAAATGTTTATGAAAACCTGCATTGCCTACGACCTATGGTCTATGGTTGTAGATATAGTGCATCAAACACTCCTTTTCTAGTGAAATTGCTGAGTACGCTCGTACTCAAAGTATCTCCTTAACCCTTGCTAGGATCTAAAGCCAGTACAGATGATGTCTACATCAAGTCATGCTCCAGGAATCATCATCAAAAGCTAAAGCTCTTTAATGAAGTCAAGAAGGTCAACATATACACCAACTCAAGTGAAGACGAAGTTACTGATTAGATAGGAATATAATCTCTAGCCATAGAACCCATTTCTGTAGCATATTGCAATAGCAGCAATGCCAGACCATTAGTTAAAATACTAGTCTTAATAGTATGATAGTTTTTGAGTTTTTTATTTCTGATTCTTCTTTGTAAGAAGTTTCTTTCTCTCTCTCTATTTAACCTAGAGTGTTCTCTGGATCTTGTGTAAATAGTTGAGTTGTAACCTATAGTAATGTCTTGGACCTGATGTGTTTATGCTGTACCACTCTGAGGGATGTAATACTAGTGAACGGTGTTTTATTGGTGTTATGTCAACGACTGTACTACATCATGTAGTGGTATGATGGGTCACCGCATCAGCGTGGCCTCGAATGCCAAGGATATCCTTCTCCAAGCTGCGGACGCGGTCGTGAAGAAAAGCCAGCTGCAACACATCATCTAGAGATGGTCGTGGCTCAGGAGCAGTCGAAGTAACAACGGGAGTCTCACCCGAAGGCCCTAAAGGGAAAAAAGTCAAGACATGAACATCACAAACATCTCTGGCAACACCTCGAAACATAATTTATATACATTAAGGCCACCTCGTGGCATAAGTTGGGTCTGTCCACCAGCAAAAGGTTACAGCAGGAAAACAAAGAAGAAAACTACAACGACTACAACACAAGGTCCTAAGCACCCGCATCCAGAGTGGCCTCGGAGCCAAACTGCCTGCTCTTGGCCTCCTCCTGCTGCTTTGCGGCATACTCAGCCAGAAGATCTATAACCTTAGGCCCATAGCGCTTATAGCGAGAGGCAAAGAGGGCGAACGCTACCTCTGAGCCATATGCAGCTGTTGGCATCTGGGACGTCATGTGCGGCAGGTCTAGCTCCGCTCCGGACGCCATTGCCATCGCCAACCCCATGGTGGCTCTGATGCCCTTCTGCTTGCGCTTATACGCCGCTGGCGCATCCTCTGACAAAGCATCTGCAAGGGCGTCGACATCCTCAAGGGCAACGCCCTTGGGGATGACCTCCCTGTAGAAGCGCCTGAGAACTTCCTTGGCCTTCACCAAGGAGCCAGCAGCAGTGCCGCAGCGATCCTCGACCGTCGTGGTGGCATCGTCCAGAACATCTCCATGCTCCAGCACACCACGATCAAATGTGATGTATGAAGCATCTGAAACGAAGAAGAAAAGATACCGCATAAGAGCAAGACAAGGCACAGTCGAAAAAGTGCAAGACCCAAACAAGTAAAAGAAGACTCACTAGAGAAAGCTTTGGCTGCAGCCATCAGCCTATCCGCCATCTCCTTCTCGCGAGCAGCCGCCGCAACAGCGAGCTGCTCCTTGTGATCGGCAGCCTCCTTCTAAAGGCGCTCCTTGGCTTCGGTAGCATCAACAACCTCCTTCTAAAGGCGCTCCTTGGCCTCCGTAGCATCTACGGCCTTCTTCTCCGCTCGACCAAGGCTCTTCTCGAGAGCGTCCAGCCGACGGAGAGCCACATTGTTTTCATTTGCAACACCAAGAACCACCTGATCAATACAAGCAAAATCCACGGGACAGACGAACTACAAAAGGTTGAGTACATTATGCACCTTGAAGTTGTTGCATGCTAGCCTCCAACGCCAAGTGTTGTTGGCGTTGTGCACAAAGGGCTGCAACAGAAATAAAAACAATTATAAAAGGCTCGGGGCCTGCGCCCCGCAAGATCAAACACGATCAACATGTCGCCCGAAAGGGCTCGGGGCTACCCCCAAAGGATAAAAAACTTACGTGTTTAGGCGTGGACTCCGAAGTTCCGCGTGCAGTCTTCTGAGTTACGACTGCCCGAGCCTCTCGCTTGGAGAAGTTTGGGTCGTCATCCCCAGAGTCGGCCACCACCTGAGGGGGGGGAGATGTCGGCTTTGACTCCCCCATAGCCTCCTGAGTGCCCTCACTAAGAGGCTCCTCCGAAGAATGGCTGCAAGAAAGAAAATTTGATCAAGACAACAACCCACATTAACCAAGAAGGTGACAGTAAACAATTCAGGTGAAGTCACTTATGAATCAATATCCAACAAGTTGAAGATGGGCGCCACCTTCTCCTTCTTCTTCTTGGCCGGTGGCTGCGGTGCCATCGTTCGAATGGGCACGGCAGGGATAGGTGCAGACGAAGCACCATCATCATCTCCATGGCTCTCAAGGAAGGACGGACCCCTTGGAGTTGGCGGGGTAGACGCATCCAAAGACTCGCTCCGGGGCGCTTTCGGGTCTACCCATCACTCGCATTAGGAGCATACGCAGTAGGCGACTGAGCTGGAGGATGCTAAGACTCGGAGTCCACCTCCTCATTGTCTGGCGCCTCCCTAAACTTCTCAAGCAGAGGAGTCATAGACCCCGTAACCTGGAGGCGCTGCAAGCAAAAAGGAAAAGAGAAACAACATAAGTAACTGCAGCAAACAGCCTGCAAAAGCGCAATGCGCACAAATAGGCATCACCTGAGAAAACCCTTTATTGACGCTAAGAGGGGGGTCAACGATTTCCCCGGAAGGTCCTCACCGGCCTTGAACTTCAGCAGGGGACGAAGGGCCCTATCGATGTCACCCAAAGATAACTCTTCGGATGAAACCCTCGTCGGATCGCTGGAGCCGGCGTAGAGAAACATCGGGTGTGCCCTAGCCTGGAGCGGCTGCACCCGGCGCTTAAGGAAGGTGCAAATGATGTCGACACCGTTGACCTCCTTTCCTGGCACCAGCTGAAGGGCCTCCACTCGCTAGTAGAGCCTCTCCACCTCCGCAGCTTCACCCTCCAAGATGTGGTTCTTCCACGATCTCTTCGGGACGATCTTCTGCTCGGAGTCGAAGGGGGCAAGCCCATATTGCTGACCGTCCATCTTAGCATCGCGGATGTAAAACTACTTCCGGTGCCACTGCTGGACAGACTCGCAAATAGAAAAGGAGAAGAATTGGACGAAAGGATGGACGGAGATGATGCAGCCGCCAAGCGGATAGACTCCGCCAGTGCCGGACTGCCTCTTCATGGAATAGAGCTTCCGGAAGAGGCCAAAGTGTGGCTCGGCACCGAGCCAGCACTCACAAAGGGTTATGAAACAAGCAACATGGAGAAGAGAATTGGGAGACAGATGGTGTATCTGAATCCCATAGAAGAAAAGGAGTCCACGAAGAAAATTGTGGACAGGAAGCGAAAGACCGCGAAGAACAAAGGCAACGAACATCACCCGAAACCCTACGGGTGGGCGGGGATTACCTCATCGCTAGGAAGCCTGACGTCCTCCTTGTTCTACGGGATTAACCCCGCGTCGTGCAGCTTGCGCAGATCGGTATCGCGCACCTCCGTGCGCCTCCACCTGCCGTCGGAGATATGAGCGGTAGCAGCAACCTTCTTGCTGCCGGCGGCAGCGCTCGAGCCAGCTCCTGTGGTGGTATTCTTTGTCTTGCCCATCACTTGGCGTCGGGAGCGGTGGTGAGCACGAAGAAAAGAGAAAGGAAAATAGCGAAGAACTTCTAGTGCGCAAGACAGAAAAGTTGTGCTCGTGGAAATGGAGGCAATGGCAAGAAGCAAATGGCAAAGAGTAAAACGAAATCATTGTTTACCTATGGTATAAAAGTAGAAACAAGATGAACATGAGCCATTGATTCAGAAGCCCTAGCGCGCACGCAAGATCCATCCCTACACATGTCAGCTTAGCAACAAACTATTGCTAGCACGCCGTCCACTACGCACGGAAACTGAGGAGACATCGTAATTCTCGCCACGTTCGCGCATGACTAGTCAACTTCAAGTCAGACAATGGGACCCACAGTCGTTCCATCGCAACATCTCTGCCGCCGCAGACGGTTGAGATCACCAATCGTCAGCACTGACGTTATCAAGACTAAAGCCAGTAACGGCTAGAACTTTTCGACTGATCAATCAAGTACTTACCCAAATCTATAACGAGCAACTGCTTGAGGGCTACTCCTAACAGGAGCCCCGGCCGCGCACCTGAGATATGATCAAGGTACTACGCCTCGCAACTATCTTTGAGTCCTACGTCGAGTCTACGACTCCACTAAGGACTCGGGGGCTACTCCCATAGAGAGGACGGGTTCAGCATCCGAAAAATTTGTGTCCTTTGGCCCTGAGCTGAAAATAATTGAACTGAAGTCTCTGCTTGAGTCTACGACTCGAACATACACTCGGGGGCTACTCCCATAGGGAGCGCTTGCCGCGCACCCTATGAACTCTTCAATTGCGGCCCTTCGGATCAAATACGACAAAATCTTTTTGGCAACTTTGCCCAAACCAATGCTAAGTGAGAAGCATTCTCCTTGGCCACCCGAAACACCTCCGCGGTGATTACATTTCGGATGTTGTGTCTGCAACGCACAGATAACCCTACAGATATCGTTTGATGGCCTGGTAACGCACCTGATTGCGCTCTGCCAGTAAAATCCCGTGTCAACAGGCACGATGAAAAATCCTGACGGACGCATTGGGTACATCACTTCAAAACCACTAGGATTCGACTCCTATAAGACCTCAACGGCCTGAGTCGAATTACGCCAGCATTCGTTCCGGATTCGAGTCTAGGGACTCGAGTTTGAAGAAGATCGTGTTGTTTTGTCCTATGACAGTTAACTGTCCATGATCCGTTGGGAGAGTCAGGCACACGCATCAACGATCCCTACAAACTAAAACATTTTCTCTTAAAAATAGGTCCAACTGCACCCGAAATATTGTAGAGTCCTCAACCGAATTTACGATTCGACTGAACACTCGGGGGCTACTAACATGGTTATACCCCACGGGTACACAACATTGGCATACCTAGTCCAGCCCAAGGAAGGCCCACGACAAGATACGCGGCCTATGGAGATTTCGGGTGGCCCAAGCCCATGACGCCTTCGGATCCTTGGAGAACAAGACTACAGTAGATAGAATTTCAAAGGGGACAAACCCTAATTTGTAACCGACTCGACCTGCGCTCGGGACCTGCCTATCTATATAAAGGTTAGGAAGGCATGGCGAGAAGGACAATACTCACCTCATATACACCTCACGTCAGATCGCATCTGTGCACCCTTGTAACCTTCGGTTCCGCCGTAATCAAGAGCAGACAAGCAGGAGTAGGGTTTTCCCTCTGGAGTCCTGAACCTGGGTAAACCTCGTGTCCCCGTGTTGCTTGTCTGTTAACCGTTCCGCGATCTCCAGCATCCCCATCTTCTCCAAAACCCAAGTCCATAACAATGGGCATTGACGAGATCGAACCTCGTCAGCAAGATCTCCCGTCTCTCAGAGTAGGAGAAGACTTTCTCCTTCATCGTCTCCTTTGTAATTCTCGAGAAAAAAGATGGCATACATTTTTCGTCGAGATAGAGCTCTTGGTAAAACACGGAGGCGGGGGGATACACGAGGTACAGATGCCCCCCCTCCCCCTTGACGCGGTAGGGGTATCTGGTCGTGCCATGGGTCAAATATGGGGCCTCGTTGACTTCTGGTGCCCATGGTATTCTTTTTTATAAAAAAATCCATGGTACTTTTCCCGAATTAATCGAGTACCTATAGGTTTATGAAACATAAAAATACGAAAGGAGGTTTTCTACCTCCTAGGAATTAAATACAAAAACAAGGGACTATGTAGTAAAGTCCCATAAATCATCTAAGTAAGTAAAAATATTGTAAAGTCAGTGCAAATAACAATATAAACTATCACTATGTGATGTAAATATTATGATATAAAATGCATGTATCAGGGCTTGAGATAGTCGTGGGGGGCCGTGGTGAAGAAAAGGAGGAAGAGCACGATGACATTAAGGGATACAGGTAGGCTACACCAGCGCAAATTAAAATTTTCTAACGAGTAAACCAAAAATATTGCAGTTATATATCACGGAATTACCATTAGATGTGCAATTGTGGAACTCAATGAAGAACGTTGGGGAAGTGTACATGACCTACTTCCTTGCCCTCATCGCATTATCCCATGAATGAATGCTCTCATGTGGTTTGTTCAAGTGCTACAGATGCAACACCTCCAAGGTATCGGCTTGTATAGAGTGGAAGCATCACACACCGAATTGCTAGGTCTACCCGTGCAACCGAGTAATAAGAGGTGTGACAGATGTGTGGTGGATCAACCCTAATCATCTCACCCACCCTCTCTTATATAGGCAATGGTGATGCGCTTCTATATTAGAGCCCATTAGTATTCCTAAGCCTACTATAATTCTGAGCTGAATTAGGTTTCCAACCCTTAAGTATACACGTATAGATATTACCTGAGTACTCATACTCGCATAATAGTTGGTAGAGTCCTCTAGCAAGACATGTCAACTCCTTCACATGGACAAAGATCATATCAGACGGACCATCACAACATTACGTACATGCTATTTGGTCTAACTCCCAGCTGACCTCTCTTCTCGATCATGTTCTTCTGAATACCTTACTAGGTTAACTCTTAACCTTAAGTAGCACGACCATGAATTTCTGGATCCGATCACTAGATATCTCTCTTTCATGAAGAGAGAGGCAAATCCCATCTTGATTGACCATACCTCGCATCATGCTTCATGACAAAACCGAAAGCTACATTTATAACTACCCTGATACAGTGGTGTTAGATAGCCCCTAAATAGTTCAATTTACATCTCGGTTATATATAGCAATCTTAGGTCTAAGGACAAAGCGTACATGTTGTGTAGAGAGGGAGCTATAAGCAATATGGCTATGTCTCCATGTCCATGACTTGTGAAATATAGTCATTAACCAATATTTGTGCTAGTATAATATTTACGGATGTCCTCACTTGAACCTCCGACTAGGGATAGTTTTAGAATAATCATACAAGTAAAAAGTTTTACAAATAATTCACGTAATTTTCAATGTATACGAGTTGTATTAATGGATATTCAAGGAATATATAATAAATCATAGATACATGAAAATATAATCATCTATATGATTGCCTTTAGGATATATTTCTTACATGGCACATGTCAGCGAGTGCGAACAAGGACCAAAGCAGCACGAAGGAGGTGAGGGATGACAGAATCCCACTCCCATTTCCCTCGACAGTAGTTATAAAGGCTCCGGCATGGGTCTAACATGACCTTCACGAGTGCCACGCCATGATGCCCCGGATGTCTAGGAAACCACTCCATCGCCACATTCACTAACCCACTATAGAGGATCCCAGCACGTTCCTAGGTGATCCATCATCATTTCCTGGCAACTCGTCGTCACGACGCCCTTGCGCACCGTAAGGAGAACCTATGATAAGTCGTCCTATACTCGACCAATTGTTTTCCTTTCTGGGTCAAATGACAGAAACCTAGGAAGATCGGTCTGAGCCTTCAAGAGGTTGATCGATGATCCTTCCTAGGCTAGGACATATAAGTCGGCCTGCCTACACCACATCTTATCCCGGAAGTCTGGTCAGTGATTGTGGAGACGAAGGCACCCTCAAAGATCTGTCGCACATGCCTCTCCTTCACGTGATGGGATGTGTCCCGACCCAATCACATGCGGACTGTGGGGCAAGATGCCCCCCCTAAGGGGGATGAGCTCTTGCCTCTCCCCTCAAGCAGATCCGGACACGCCCTATAAACACCTCTCCCCATGACAAAGGGGAGAGACTCCACTCTCTCGACACTCACATGCTACCACCGATACACCATAGTCGTCTCCCTCCTCCGGGGAAGGGGACAGTACGCCGGTCGGCTCCAAGCAAGCTAGCACCCCTTTATGAACACTGAGCACAAGGACGCAAGATTATTAATCGGATATCTCCTGCAGGCTGAACCTATAGAAATTCTTTTGTAGTTACGGACAATTAAAGTAAATAGGATTCTACTTTTATACTCCTATTTCCTCCTTCTCGATATAGATGTCATAAATTTTGTCTAAATCTAGATGTATCTAGCCACTCATACATTCATATTTGAACAAATTTACAACATGTATTTCGTCTCGATGTAGATATCATAAATTTGTCTAAATCTAGATGTATCTAGCTACTACATACATTTATATTTAAACAAATTTATAACATGTATTTTGAGACGGAGGGAGTAGTATAACTCTAGAGTAGGTGGGATAAGTTGTAAACGTGCTATTTGTCAAATCCCACTTAGCCACTTAGCTTAGAGTTAGACTGACCACACCCCTCCTGTGTATAAATTCACTCGTCAGGAATCAAACCCCTGACACCCTGCAACTGCGTTCTTTTATCGGAGGAAATGAATTTATGATTCCCAGGTTCCCAGACTCAACGAAATACTAGTCCAATTGAACACATATGTATTTAATGGAGTGGTTTCTCACACCACTACAGTCAGATGCAGCCCTACTTTTTTTGTTTTTGTTTTTTTGCAAGAAAGTTTGGCAAAATAAGAAACAAACGACGACGCTACAAATTTCACAGAGAAAAATGTATTCTCCACTGAGCATCTTGTGACTTGAGATGATAAAATGAGCTGGCTAATATTCTGCAAACATGTAGGTAATCAGATGCAATCTAATCGTACACCAATTAGATTTGAGAATCTTTGGCTCTTTGCTCTGTGCAGAAGAGAACTGATTCCTGCAGTCCATCAGCGATTCTTTTCTGCAAACTTTGCAATGCCAACTTTGTATAGTCTATAACCAACCAACTTCAGATGGTCCATGAGCGGCTTCGCGTCTCCTGCATTTTGCCGCAAGAAGCCGACAAGTTCAGGAGATTCCCAGCTTGGTCGGCTTCAAGATGGGGCATGTCGAAACAGAAAAGGGGAAAATGCAAAATACACTCTGAGGCAACGTCACTTTCCTTTTTTTTCACATCTGAGGAAGCATCACTTTATTCCCAGCACTTAATAGCCGATTCCAAACAAAAACTTTTGGAAAAGGGCATCCCTTTGATCCTATAACCAAAGATATGCCAGATCACAATGTCCGACTGATATGATCAAACAATACGTATATAAATATCCTAAAATACTTTGGTGGTTTATAATAGTGACACCGGATTTTATGTGATGGTATCCACGTTGTAGAAGTTCCGTTTCTAATGCCCACTTTGATAGAATCTCTAAATTTACTCTTATTGAAGAAGAGGATGACACTAGAAGTTGGGGCAATTTTTTGATTTTATTTCTCACATAAACTCACACAAATGTCATGCCAATCTGAGGGATTGGGATATATATTTATAGGCTGCTAACCAGCCAAGCATATGCGAGATGCTAGTCTAAAATGCTATCCTAAAACAGTAGTCAAGGATGCTATCCTAACGGTCAGTGCTTGATGCTCTATCCTAACTGCCAGTCCTTGACATAAGGACCATATGTGCTGCAACCCCACAAAGACCAACAGTACATAGACTTATCCATCATTCTCCTCCTAAGTCTTGTGCCTTGTCTTGTGGGAAGGTTGGACCATCCCAATCCTAGAGCAGAGTCTAAGGAACGTGATCCGTTCAAGAGGCTTGGTGAGCAGGTCCGCAAGCTGATCCTTGGTGTTGATGTAGATCGCCGTGATGCTCCCTTCATCCAAACAACGTCGGATGAAGTGGTACCTCACCTGGATGTGCTTGCTCCGTTCGTGGAACACGGGGTTCTTCGTCAGGGCCAGAGCAGACTTGCTGTCCACCATGAGTTGCACTGTGCTGGTGTCTCGGCCGAGGAGATCACCAAGCAATCGAGCAAGCCAGAGAGCCTGAGTGCAGGCAGTGGAGGCCGCTATGTACTCGGCCTCGCAGCTGGACATGGCCACCACCTGCTGCTTGACCAACTGCCATCTCACGAGGCACTTTCCGAGGAAGAAGAGGATCCCGCTTGTGCTCTTGCTGGTGTCGATGTCGTCGGCATGGTTGTTGTCGTTGTACCCGACGAAGTGTGCCGTCCCAGGGAACCTAGGGTAGTAGAGGCCATGGTCGAGAGTCCTCGCAGCATAGCGGACGATCCTCTTCACAGCCTGCTGGTGCTCCATCGTCGGTCGCTGCATGAACCGACTAACGTAGCCGACGGAGAATGCCAAGTCTGGCCGTGTGTGGGCGAGGTAGTGAAGGCTCCCCACAAGTCGTCGGTACTGTGTAGCATCCACCTCCCCTGTCGTGCTATCACGGCTCAGCTTCAGCCTCTCCTCCATCGGAGTAAGAGATGGGTTGCAATCGGTGAGCCCGGCTAGCTCGGCGACGCGCTTGGCGTAGGCGGTCTGTCAAAGCGTGATGCCAGAGTGGTCCTGGTGCACCTCGATCCCTAGGTAGAAGGATAGGAGCCCCAGATCACTCATCTGGAAGGCGGCCTTAATCTCTTCCTTGAACACCGCCAACTCTGCATCCTTGGTGCCGGTGATGACCAAGTCGTCGACGTAGACACCTACCAATAGGGCATTTCCTCCATTGCCCCGTCGGTAGACGGCCGCCTCGTGTCGGCTTTGACCCAAGCCCATCATCTTGAGCATGGAATCCATCTTGGCATTCCATGCCCTTGGTGTCTGCCACAAGCCATAGAGAGCCTTGCGCAGACGAAGTACCTTGCCCTCCTGGCCAGCAATCGCAAATCCTGACGGCTGTTGCACGTAGACCTTCTCCTTCAAGTCGCCATTGAGAAAGTCAGACTTGACATCCATGTGATGGACGCGCCAGCCTTCCTGGGCGGCTAGCGCAAGGATGAGTCACACGGACTCCATCTGTGCCACAGGAGTGAAGGCATTGTCGAAGTCGACCCCCTCTTGCTGCAAGAAACCTCGGGCCACCAAGCGAGCCTTGTGCTTGACGATGACGTCGGCTTCATCCCTCTTCAGCTTGAACACCCACTTAAGGGTGATCGCCCGGTGACCACGAGGGAGGTCAGCGAGCTCCCAGGTGCGGTTCTTCTCGACCGCATCCATCTCCAACTGCATCGCGGCGTGCCATTCCGCGTCTCGCTCGGCTTCTGCCAAGGACCGAGGCTCGCCGTCATCACACGCAAGTTGGAGTTGCGCCTCTAGGTCGCGTGGCACCAGTCCTAGCACCTACTGGTCACCGAGTAGGTTCTACATCGTACAGTACCACAGCGGATCACCGTCATGATACGCGTTGATGTGCTCCTCGTTGTGAGGCAGCAGGGAAGTGAACTCCACCAGACTGTGCTCGACGTGAGCTGGTGCTGGTGTAGACGTGCCCAGAGGTGTGATTGCTGGTGCTGGAGCACGTGACGTCGGCGGCTGTGGTGTCGTCGGTGTGGCAGCCACCGAGATTGATGGAGACTCGGGGACAAAGGTGGACATGCTCGACGAGGAGGATCTGCTTGCTCCCCTGGCTTCCTCGAAGTGTACGTACTCGACAATGAAGTCGTCATACGTCGGAGTCGAGCCGTCGTCCACCGCCTTGTCCCACGCCCATCCTCGCCCTTCGTTGAACACAATGTCTCGCTCCATGCACACACGCTGTGTCTTCGGGTCGAGGATGCGGTAGGCCTTCGAGCCTTCCGTGTAGCCGATGAACACTCCCGGAGTGCTCCTGTCGTTGAGCTTGCCGATGTGGCCGAGATCCTTGGCGAACGCGAGGCAGCCAAAGACCCGCAAGTGGGAGACGGCCGGCTTGCGCCCATGCCAAGCCTCGTACGGCATCTTGCCGTCGAGTGCCTTCATAGGTGAGCGGTTGAGGATGTAGACGGCTGTTAGCATCGCCTCTCCCGAGAAGACAGTATGCATCCCTCTCTGCTTGAGGAGGGCCCGGGCCATTCCCACAACTGTCTGGTTTCGCCGCTCTACGACGTCGTTCTGCTGCGGGCTATATGGAGCGGAGTGGTGGCACTGAATTCCCTCATCAGCGCAGTACGACGTGAATTCAGTCGCTGTGAATTCGCCGATGTTGTCGGTGCGCATCATGCGCAGCTTGCGGCCGCACTCCGCCTCTACAGCAACATGCATTCGCTTGATGGCGCCCGCTGCTTCTCCCTTGCTGCCGAGAAGCACCACCCGCATGTAGCGGGAGAAGTCGTCAACGAGCAGCAGGAGGTAGCCTCGTCCTCCTGGTGTGGCCAGAGTCACCGAGCCACACAAGTACCCATGCACGACTTCGATCTTCTCCTTGGCTCTGAAGCTCGCTTGTTGGGGGAAGGGGAGTCGCCTCTGCTTCGTCACCACGCAGATATCGCAGAACTGCTCCACGTGTTCAAGGCACGACAGGCCTCGCACCATCTCCTTAGTGCTGAGCCGCTTCAGGGCCTCGAAGTGAATATGCTCGAAGCGCTCGTGCCACTGGCACGCCTCGTCGTCCCGACAAGCGGCGAGGCAAAGGGGTTGTGCCACCTGCACATCAAGGGCATAGAGCCGATTTGCACCTCTAGTTACCTTGGCAAGAAGGCGATGATGGTGATGCCAGATGCGCGGGATCCCGTGCTCGATCAGCACGCACGGGCCATTCTCATCCAGCTGTCCCAAGCTGATGATGGAGTTCCTCAACGCGGGGATGTAGTAGACACCGGTGAGCATCTGGTGCTCTCTAGTCTTGGCGGTGAAGATGACGGAGCCGACACCCTGAATCTCCACGGCGAAGGCATCTCCAAACTTGACGGAGCCTCGCAGGTCAGAGTCGAGCTCGGCGAAGAACTCCCATCGACCAATCATGTGGTGGGTGGCGCCGGTGTCGAGGCACCACCAGCCAGTCTTGTCGGTGCCGGAGCCGTCGCCGAGAAGGGCGTGTGCCTTTGGCTCGTCAAGGTGGAGGAGAGCTGTTGCGGTCGGTGCCGCAGGGCGTAGCTCGATGCTCGCATGCGCCATGAACAAAGTCGGCTCCTCCTACCCCGCTTGTGCGATGTGGGACTGGCTGGGTCGTGGCTGTCGACACTCCTTGGCCCAATGGCTGCCGCGATTTGTGGCAGGCATCGCCTTGGGCCGCTTGGGCTCGCCAGCGCCCTCAGCGCCCGCTGGGCATCACCTTGCGCCCTGCCCTGGCCATCTTTGTGTCCCCTGTGTGGCTTGTCGCACCTACGGCCGCATGTCGCAGAAGAGGATTCCCCTTCTTCCTATCGCTGTGGCCAGCATCCCACTGCTCCCGAGTGAGGAGCAGCTTCCCATCAGTGGTGATGGGCCCCGAGAGAAGTTGTGGCTCGTCGGTGTCAACGACCTTGAGGCGACCTATTGCCTCCTCGATCGACATCGTGCTGAGGTCCAGCAGGGATTTGATCGAGCGAGCCATCTGCTTGTACTTCACGGGTACGCGGCGAAAGAGCTTCTCAACAGCTCTTTCCTCGTTGTAGGTGTCATCTCCGAACTACACCATCTTCTGCGGCAAAGTGTTGAGACGGAGAGCAAAGTCATCGACGTCCTCACCTGGCTTGAAGGCCAGGCTATCCCACTCCTTGCGAAGTGCCTATAGAGTGGACTTGTGAGCACGGTCGCTGCCGATGCGCGACGCGGTGATGGCATCACAGGCCTCCTTGGCAGTCCGCTTGTTGGAAAGAGAGAACTGCATCTCGGGCGGGACTGCAGCAATGAGGGCGACCAGTGCCCGTCGATCGTCATGGTGGTCGACGTTGCATCCTGGACTGCCTCCCACATGTGCCGCACCTGGAGCCGGACCCTCATGACCGCGGCCCACTCGACATGGTTGGTTTTGGTGAGGGTAGGCCACCCAATACCGAGACTAGATCTGGGCATGGACAGCCCGGCCCGGCCTGGCCTGACCCGAAAAAAGCCCGACGGGCCAGGCTTTTGAGGCCCACGGGCCAGGCCTGGGCTTTAGATCTGCCGCCCAACGAGCGCATAGGCCAGGCTCGAGATTGAAGAAAACGCGAAATAAGGAGAGGCCCGGTCCATGGCCCGACGGCCTGAAGGTTTGGGCACTTGGCGGGCCAGGCTCGGGCCTAGTTTTGAAGCCCGACTATCAGGCCGGGCCAGGCTCATGCCTTGGAAATGTGCAGACAGGCTTTGTGCGGCCCGGCCCAAGCCCGACCCCGCCCAAAAAACGCCCAGGCCTAACCGGAACCAATGTCCCTGACCACAGTCCGGATCCCGTAGAGGCCGCGGTCTTGGTCGTTTCGGCCGTCGTCGCCGTGCGCGCCTCCTCTGGGAGTGCCACCGCCGTGCTCTTCTCCGGGAGCGCCACCGTCGTGCGCACCTCCTCCAAGAGCGGCACCGTCATGCGCTTGGGCGTGCTCGGCTACCCACGGCGTCGTCCGCTCGTGGGCTGCATCGACGTTGTCGTCGCCTAAAATGGAGTCATTGATGCTGCCACGCGGAGCCTGGACCTCGGCCGCTGCTGCACGTGCTGCTTCCACCGCCATCGCCTTGATGCCATTTGTCGCGCTTTTTGCTGCTTACGCCTCCTCATCATGGGCGAGCTCGGCCTCCTGCCAACGCTGCACGCTCGAGGTAGCCGAGTGCTGAGAGCAACTTGTGGACATGGCTAGCCGCTGGGGGCTATTGCATGGAGGGAGAGTTGCAGCCGACGAGTTGTTGCTCGACTGCGTGGAAGGAGAAAGGCCACCAGGGATAGCTTGAACTGCTGCACTTGCCCGCTAGGGCTGCTCCACACCCGGTGAAGGGGATAAGCAGGAAACACTCGGCCTACAAGACAACCTCGCTCTAATACCACTTGATAGGATTTCTAAATTTACTCTTATTAAAGAAGAGGATGACACTAGGAGTTGGAGCAATTTTTGGTTTTATTTTTCACACAAATGCCATGCCAACCGGAGGCTGCTAACCAGCTAAGGATATGTTAGATGCTAGTCTAAGATGCTAGCATATTTATAAGCTGCTAACCATCCAAGCATAGCTAGTCTAAGGGCCTGTTTGTTTGGGTTATAGCTGGCTGGCTGTGTAGGGAAAGCTGTTGTGCAGGAAAAGCCACTGTTCTGAGTTTGACTGTTTGGCAACTTGGCTGGCTGTTTGGCTGTGTGCTAAGAAATTGTCTTTAATGTCCCTGTAATTAATATAACACGTAAACTTTACTATTGAAGTGCATAAACGCATATGTTATTATTACATACCATATGTCACATATTGGTTTGTCCAAAATACATATCCAACCATTAAACAAATAAAGATAGTCGCATAATAAACATACTCCCTCCGGCTCATATTAATTGATTTAAATTTGTCTAGATTTAATGAATCTAAATACTATTTAGTATATAGGTTTATCTAAATTTTGACAAATCAAAATCAATTAATATGGATCGGAGCGAGAAACATCCAGCCAATCAATGTAATCAGCAGGAGACACAACTATGATGCCAATCAATTAACTACATCTGTCTAATTCAAAATAACTTGTTGTCAGCAGTTTGTTTCAGCGTACAGATGAAAGGCGAAAGGTTTAATTTATTCTGGCCGTCAGTTTCCATGCAAAAGGAGAACAAACAAACCATTTGATCTCTACCTTCATACCCATTTAGCAAGCACAGATAACGCTTTGTTTTATTGAAATTCCAATATTTTTTTATCAGTATCTAGACCAGGCTGCTCCTTCTGTAAACCGATGACCAAGCAGCTTGTCGCACTACCACTGCCAACTCATGTGGATGCATTGGCAGAGAACCATGGACAAACATGGTATCTGCAACAGTAAGAGATACGAGAAATCAAACGAGACTATGAGACTACACACTAAATAGCAGCTGGCGGCAGGGAGGAGGGCGGCGGGAAGGAGGCAGGGAGGAGGGAGGACGGCGGGGAGAAGGCAGGGAGGACGGCGGTGGGGAGGAGGCAAGGGACCTGGCGGCAGGGAGGATGGCGGCGGGGAGGAGGCAAGGGACCTGGTGGCGGCACTGGGTCCTAACGAGGGGTGCAGGAGAACCCTATCCTCGCGAGGGACGAGGGGTCCTGACGGGGCGTTGGCTTTTTTTTTCCTGGGAGCCTGGTGACGTACAGGATCAGTCCGGGTGACAATTTGTTGTAAATTGAGGGAACGCTACGTCCAAATAATAAAACGGTTCGTTCACAGCTGCGGGAAGCACCCCTGAACATGCTTTGCCCAGTACGGGTGTTTTATAGAAGTACTTTAGCAAAAGCCAAACCCACAGCCACCCGTTTGTTTCGTTTTTCTGGCTTTTTCCTGTGAAGAAGTGGTCAAAAGCCCAAACAAACATTTCCTAAGATGTTAAACAAACATTCCCTAAGATGTTATCCTAAAACAGCAGTTAAGGATGCTATCCTAACGGTCAGTCCTTGATATCCTAGCAGCCAGTCCTTATGCTCTATCCTAACTGCCAATCCTTGATACATGAACCATATATGCTGCAACCCCACAAAGGCCATACAAGAACCATACATGCTGCAACCCCACAAAGACCAACAGTAAATAAACCTATCCATCACACTTACATAAGTTTAAATACAAATTGAAGGTGAAATAGACATGTAATAGCTGTTCAGAAAGGGAAAAGGGTATAAAGGAGCATTACAGTTGTGTAATTGCCGACAATTTCTAACAGGTAAAATTCAGAAATAAAAGCATGCATCGTGAACAGTGGCATGCAAGTTGTGTGATTGCAGACTATTGTATAGACCCTAGGTGATGGACTGCAATTAGGGGGAATTTGTGATGCTGTTCTGCGGTAGGAAGAATAACAACTTGAGGACCAATTGAAATAACAATCACGACACGAGTATCAATTATGGAACACATGTCACGAGTGCATATGTATCAATTAGGGAAAGCAAAATGCAGCAGTCTAGAGATCCGACAGGAGAAAACAGAGTGGGTATTCACTTCTCCAAGCCACTGGAAACACACAGAACAGCCTAGCAGCATCTTTTAAAGGCACTAAAGATTCAACAGATCTTTCATTTAAGCTATTCTCACAGTTCTGAAAACATAACATGTGTTTCTATATTTACATTATATGATTCATTCATGCTAGGCACTAGCATCCAAATGGCAGTCACTGCAATGCCTATCTGAAGAAACGATGGAACCTATAACGATTATTAATATTCTAAAAGTGGGCTTTCCTGCATCGTGTAGAATAAACTGTTTTTCATTTGGACATCTGTTAGAAGAGTCAGTGTTGCCGCCGTGAGTCTAGAAAAATGTAAAGCTGGGAGTACTAGAAAAATATAAAGCAACACCATCATAAGGAAAAAAAAAGAAAGCGGTCATTTTCTTCTCATATCACCCCATTCCCACTGCCTATATCAGTACAAAGCATGCAACGTTGATACTGAACCAAAATCATCAGAGCCATGAGGCAAGGTGAGGCACCTGACCAGTGACAGACCTCCCAAATGCCCGAGGAGTGCAGCAACACGTCACCATTGCCACATCTACATCTTGTACGACAGCAACTTCAATAACTACATGGACAGAATGCAGGAAAGAACTAACTTACGAGTGCAGCACTGGCAAATTGCCTCATGCATCTGTGTTAAGTGAAATGGCCTAGTGAATAATGCTCTATTCAGAATTTCAGAACCATTCGATGTTTTCATCACACCACAAATTAGTGTTGACCTGTTTACCGAATTGTAAGCTACAAATAGTACCTAACACTATCATGTCAAACTGTCAATTACATTGTGCAACAAAATAGCTACATTGTCATATTCATGTCAGCATTTCCTTAAGCTTTCAAAATTGTGCTGTTTGTCTTTTCAACAGAAACAATACAGGAGGCATGAAAGGGCTGAATCGGAACTCAGGACGTGACCACGACGGAATCATTAACATATCTACATTCAAGCATTTTATTTTACCACAAATATAACAGTAATAACAAGAAAAATGTAGGATAATATTGCATCCATTTTCTATTAAAATTGAGGTGTCCCCTAAAACAAAATGGTATGTAATACTCAGCGCAGCAGAAATTTGAAATTTGCACCAGTGAGAAGCCATTGCTATATATACTCAAAAGATTGAAGAAAACCAGAGTGTAATACCCACGCATATCCCATCGCATGTCGAAAGGTGCTATTCCAACCTTGGTCCTGCAAAACGAATATCAAAGAAATTTTGTCTACCAGTTAAATACAATAATAATACTCCATCCGAATCTAGACAAATCTGAGTCCATTAATTTGGACCGGAGGGAGTAAGAAAAGAGAAAAATATTTACCGCAAGAAAGCCATGTAGCCAAGAACAGAGGATTAAACGGTCCCTTCCAAACACTCCATAGACTTGATTATTGGTGGCCAAATATGAGTAACTAGCACCACCTCCAGGACACATGTAAGACTTACACCATTGGAAGTTCCATGATGCAAAATGGCAGAAGATGAACGGAAACACAAGAGATAACAGGCGCTTCAGCTCAAAATTAATTGATTGATCATGTTTAAAACTAACCTCGTACAAGGATAATGCCCATTAAATAAGATTGCATAAAGTGAGAAAAGTGAGAGAAAATATAGAATAAAAGAGCAGCCAAAAAGCTGAAACATGTGATGTGATCCTACTACTGATGATATATAAATATTTACAAGGGAAAACAGGAAAATTGTGTAGTTAATCTGCATTTTGCTCGAGAAAGTGCATGATTTTAGCACTTATGTGGCTTGAGCAGACATCCATTTGTCAAATAGTAGTGATTGATACCATCATGGCTCCTTTGCAGTTTATAACCATAACGTCTTCAGTCCGACAGCCATGAGGTGATACACACCCAGCTTCCTCTCGAAGTCCTCGTCAAAATCTCCGAGGGTTTCCCCTTCTTTGCGGTTCAGGTGATCTGGGTGCAGAAATGCGTGGATGAAGTTTATCTCCAGTATGATTCCTGAACTGCTTCACGACACCATTCCGTTCGTATGGCTTGGCAGTTCCATATCTATCATTATATTCCCTTTTATCATCACCATTTCCACCTTGTTTATTTCCCCTTTTAAAGCCATAAGGAACCTCTGTTGTGTGGTGGAATTCTCGTGATCTTGGCTGTTCTTGGGAATCCATTGTGTCAAACCTGTCATCTCTTAAGGTGATTCTCGGAGGTGGGCTCCTCCGTGAATATTGTTTCTTAGGATCAGAAATATTTACTGAACAGCTCCTTCCTTCAACCCATGTTGAATCATGTTGAGTGTATGTGTGATTTCTTGATGAAGGACTATCACGCATAACTCGATCACTGAATCCAGGTTGTCTTCGAGGTGAAGTCATTCTACCAATTCTAACTCCAGTCATGTAATTGGGAGATCTACTATGCCTCCGTGTACTTGAGCCACCGTTTGCCATAATTTCCCTTCTGTTCCTGGGAGATGTCCAAGTATGTGGGGATCGAGATCTTGATCCAGAAGGAGATCTACTGTGAGCACGTGAGAGGTTCAGCGAGCCTCTATGCGGTGGGAACCTCCGTTGTCTATTAGACAGTGGGCAACGAACTGAACTCAAATTTCCATCGGTGGCACTATCTTTATCCATCTCAGGACCATATCGACCAGACTGGTTTCCACTAGCACCAAAGCGTCGTTCTGGAGGTGCTTCCCTAGCATGTGCAGGTCCTCTGGACAACCCACAACTTCCATCTTTGTCAATTGGAGAACCCCGTCCAGGCAAAGGGTGATATGAGCTACTTGTGTTTCTCATCCTCCATGCCATGGTACCTGCATTTGCTGCATCAACAGCTCTTACCAAAGTGCCATCAGGTGCAACAACAAAGCCGTTGCTCTCCATCTTTGCGACAGCAGCTTCCGCGGCATTTCGTGGACCAGGTGGGCCATAATTATAATAATCAGGTGATCTTCGCTGGGTAGAACAAGGATTGTTTGAATTTTCCACCCACTGCTCCCCTCGGTTGCTTGCTTGGATATGACGGGACGCTCCACCCCTCCCATGTGATCTGTCAATGGTCCTTTCAGCTTTCGAGCCCGAACCATAGCCATCATCAGATCTGGATAAAAGGAAGGGGAATGTGGCAGTAGTTATTAGGATTATGATACTGAACAAACAGGAAGTGAACTACCTGTAAGATGACAAGTAAAGAAAGTAGCTCAATTTACCTGCACTGCTCATTTCTGTGGGGTCTGTCAAATGATCTTGGCCGACCAAGTCGTGATTGCACATCTCTATTTGATAACCCCATTTGTTGAAATGATTCACTAGCTTCAGCTGCCTCTAACGTGTCTAAAACACACAGGTCAGAAGAATAAACTCTGTCCCTTGAATCATGTCCAGAGTGGCGCTGATCTTCGGGCAACGCATCCCATCCTATTAGCTTTGTGCTGATATTCAGTGGATCATCACCTAAACCATCAGTGCCTCTGTCAGACTGGCTAATGGTCGCAGCAGATCCAGCTATTGCACAGTCAGAGAGAGTTCCATTTCTCATACTCATGTGAACACTACGAGTAGTTTTAGAACACATTATTCCAGATCCACCATCTAAGCAGTTACTTGACCATGAGCGCTTTGAGGAGACCGGTGAAGCATTGCAATCTTCCTTCCTGGAGAGTGTTCCATTGTGATCAGCAACTGCAGTAACCATATTGTTTGAAACAGAGCCAACTGGTGCAAGATGAATGTCTGGAGCAGCATTTTCATGCTTGTAATCTGATACCTGATGATTGGCACATTTAACTTCTTCATACCCATCATCCACCCAATAACGGTCACCAGATTCCCTAAGTTCCCCATCCTCATACTGAGAATCATCTTCCTCAACATCAACTTTCCTGGTCACTGAAAGGTCTTTGCTAATATGAGATGTTCCTGTCTGATAGCAGTGTTCTAGAAAACTATTCGATGCAACCTTCTGAAGGTCATTTTTGTAACCACTTGGATAGCTCTGTGCTGCAGATTGTGAATCCACAATACTGTCCACATCCGTAGCTGCTTTTTTAGTGCATTCTGATTTGAGACCACGAGCATGAGTATTACTGGCAATGTAATATGTTTCTGCACTGCTACTGTTGGCACAAGTAATTAAATGGTTTTTGTGATGAATTGTTGCATCCACACCACCCTCTTCATGCACATACGACAGAACGCAATCAGAAATGTCTGGGTTATTCTCTGGATGAGGATCATGGAGTTCTGAATCAGTGTCTGCATCTGCAGCTCTCTTGGCAATACACAATACATCAGTGGCATGTTCAGCCTCATCATTGGCCAACTGATCAATTTTACTCGTTCCCGAATCAACATCAAAAAGCTCCTGGTTTCTATATTCAGATATGCTTCGCAGTGAAGCTTGCCCAAGTTTATGATCAATCGAGCCAACCTCAGTACAACTTTTATTCGAAACTGTTACTGTGGCAATGTTTGTGCTTTCCTCAGAAACTATTCTGCTTGTCATAGGCTTCACTCTGAAGCCCAGATCACTTGTTTGAATTGAACTACCTCCGTCATGACCATCCTCAGAAGCCAAGTGAGACGAACCTTCACAACCAAGGAGTATGGTGCGTGAAACATCAAGTTTCTCCACATTTGTAGCGAAAGCAAAATGTTCCGAAGTAAGAGCCAAAGAACTCAAATCTGGATTAGATCCTAGATGCAGTTGCACTTCAGAAACATAACTTGTCTTCTGCAGATCAGGAAAATCATTTGTTTCCGCAGAGGAATTGTTCCCATTTAAAGATTTAGATTCCAGTAGCTGCATGTTCTGGGGAGATCCAGTGCACAAAGGATGAAATGAATCACATGGAATGTCGCCTTTACCCTTTGTATTAACATCTTTCGCTACATCAACTATATGAACTTTATCACCAGAACGATGAAGTATGTCCACAGCAACTGTTGACTCAGAAAGATCCTCACATGCCTGCACTTTGTTCATCTCCTTCTCAGCAGCATTGCAATTGATTACAGAAGCTACAAGACCAGGACCAACCATATCATGATTATCATCACCGCTATGAATGTCCCACGCCTCCATGGCGACGTTAAGATCCCAGTGCAGTCTAGAATCACGAGCAGCATTGGACTGCTTGGTATGAACAACTGTATCTATGAAGCAGCCAGCTGGTTTGTCTGTACTTGAGTTAGTTGATATGATAACATCTGAAGATTTAGCATCAGACACAGATGAAAAATCATCAGTTTTGTTCACATTGCTCAATGAAGAAAGAAGTGATGTTGCCTCTAGAGAAGCTGCAGATTCAACACAATTCTCTGACTTCTTTAATGTTGTCGGAAACAAGGGATTCAAATCAGGAGCAGATTCCGAGCTGTTTAATGTAGGGAACAAAGGCTCCATGTCAGGAGCTGTTTCAAGTAATTTTTTGGCCATGTCCAGCTTGCAATGTGAAGCATCTGGAATGTTTAACTTATCCCCCTTGAGTTCATGTAGAAGACCCAACTCTGAACTACCAGAGATAAGCTCCGACTTTCTTTTTTCAAGAGAGTGGGCAGACTTCGAGCATTCACCATTTAGCATGGCAACATCCATTTCGCTTTCACAGGCAGCAGCAGCCAGTATTGATATACCGGAAAAATCGGCAGCATCAAGGGGGGCTCTCTTTTCGTCAATGTACTTGCCTCCAAGTGTTTTGACCTTGCGATGCTTGCCATATGATGTGATGCCTCCACAAGATATCCTCAGTTTTTTTTCAGAAGGATCCACTAGCAGTGGGGTGGGTGGAGGTGATGGAGAGCAATCCATAAGAACTCTTCTCTTTTTTATTGGAACATTTTCCAATGGATCACTAAAGCGCCGACCAAGAATAGATACCCCAAGCTGCAAACGTAGAATTCAATTGTTAAGGAAATTGAGAATTTATTGAATGTATTGACAATTGACTTTTATTTCACCATATTCTCAAGGGGAGAAATAAATACCTTCTCAGATTCAGAGACTGGAGCATATTTTGGTACCACTTCTCGTCTCGTGGCATTGGGAAATGAATAGAAAGATTTAATTTCATCCTCCATTCTGTCTTCCCCAGAGAAGGAGGTCCTTGCTCTCCTTGCAGCTCTTTGTCTTTTGTTTACAGTCTTCCATCTCACCTCAGGATCTATAGGTCTTGGGAGCTCCAAGCCCCTGATGTTAGCCTTGCTGCCACAAGACGGTCCACCTCTGTCCACTATTGATTCACCACCACATCCTTTGCAGGTCATCAAAATATCCGTGTTATTAGGATTATGAAGCGAGGACGACCTTCTGGTACAACTGCACACTCGAATCTGCCAAGAGAACCATACATCAGAAGTTAGAAATCAAATATAAGGCAGAACCCCAATATGTAGAGAAGTGAAGACATCTACAAGCTTTTAGCATGGCAAGACACAAGCCTAAGTGTTGGAAAATCATGTGCATACCATCAAATCAGATCGTCTTCCTCCTGCTTGAGCACAAACAGGAGATGGATTGACAGCAACTGTCCGATCAAACCCAATAGATCCCTCAATATCCTCTGGAAAACAAAAACACAAGGTTGCTGTTGAGCACCACACCACCAATGCTTAGGATACTGTTTGAAGAATATTAGTGTCACAGTCCACACAGGATGCACATAAGCAAGAGCTAAAAATTAAACAAGGATTCCTTGGCAATGCCACTGCCCCCAGGCGTCCATCATCAGCAACAACCTTGAACCAATTCAGCACCAAATTAAGAAAATCTTTGAATTCTGAGTCTGTTTTCGGTAGCAAAATAAGAATAGACTTTGAGCTTCCAGCCAGGCTACAAACAAGCACATTTGTGTTGCAGCACGTATGGCACACTAGAAGCTAAACTAAGTTGGTTCTCCTGCCCGGACTGAAACGCCATGGCGTCAGAAAAAAGACAGTAGGAGCTCCTCCACAAGTAAAGTCAACTGCCATCATCGCTCAACCATTTGGCCACCTCCACACATATGGAGAACTTCTTTTGTAATCCCCAGAGAAAAAGAAGGCAGATCTGTTCCCGACAAGCACCTCTCTCTGCCAGATGCACAGAAACAATGAACAACAGCTACAGGCCCTCAGATTGAACTGGGACAAACTCCGGTGCCAGAAGTCCAAATCCCTCAGACAAAGCGGATCTGACAACCGAAGGGCAAGAACATGTCATCCATCCGTAGCTAAGGCGATGATCACTCTGGCAGCGGACCCAAGCCCACCTGTTAAACCGACCTGATCCGGGCACCACGGAAGCCAGCAAAGAAGCAGGTAGAGAGATTTCTAAGATCTAGGGTTGCGTATACCTTTTGTTCCAGACTTCCTCATCAAACCCAGCGCCGCCACCTCCGGCTGTCTCCGTTCTCCGTCCTGCGCGTGTATTGGTACGAGCCCTAGGCTCAGCTGGAATCCGAACCCTTTCGTCCCATTCGCTCCGTTCCCTTCCTCGCTGGATTCCTTGCGTGCCCTGCGGTCCGAAGAAAATCCCCGCTGCTTTTGGAACCTTCTGACACTGCCCGGCCGGGAACGCAACCAAGAGATCGGAGGTGACTCCCGTCTGCCGTGGCCCGCGCCGCAAGTGGCCTCGCCGTCGTCGCCGCCGCTGCTCCGGATTTTTCTATGCGACCCTTTCCTTGTTCTACTTCGCCGCCTTCGGAGGGTGGGAGGAGAAGACCAAGACCATAATATTTTTGTGTGATTTTGGAGGGGTGTCTCTCCAATTAATATACTCGATTTCCCCTCCTTGGTGGGTGTGGACACGTATCCTTGTTGGATGACGGGATTACCCTTGGAGCCTGGAGGTGGGTCATATAGGGCTACAGATAAAAGGGTCGGGTTCGAACCCCATGGGAGCAGAGTTTGACCAGGACAGGGCTGTTTTTTTTACTCCTCCGATGCTAGATATATTTGGATCTAAGCAAATTTTTATTAATTTAGATCGGACAGAGTAAAAGGAAATAATAGGGCGTTTATTCATTTATATTCGCTCAGAGACTCCAGCAAACCGAAAATCAACTTTAAAGCGATAGCTAAGGGTTTTCCCAAAATTTCAAACATTATTTTAGAGTTTAAAAAAATATAAAAATCTAGATTAAACAATGGTGTACTCTGCCTATGCACAAAATCTCAACCCGTTTCTCTCAAAAGAAATCTTAACCCGAAATTATTCTAGGTTTAATGAAAATGATAAATCTGATAGAATTTAGAGGATTGAATTTTTTAAGTGTTCACTACTTTAGTGTTAGATTTTGATGTTTTTGTGGAACCCAAAATAGGGTTCCAGTTGACAGTTTTTAAGTTGGTAGGATATGGTTTTTTCACGTCTAGAATTATTTATCAAATTTTTTAGAACTTTAAAATATTTTTTAATGACTCAGAAAATGGGCTATGTGTAGCCCGAGCTTCAAATGTCCGCACTCGCATGCAAACCCCTTTATTTCGAGCTAGGAAACATTTTACTCTCCAGCAAATCTTTTTATTCTGAGTCATTAGAGACACTAGTTGAATGCCCGTACGTTGCTACGGTCTTTTAAATTTATTTTAATTATAGAGTATATATATATGCCACACATGTGTATCGATTAAGATACACATAATATTCCTCCAAAGAACATCATTTCACTTGAATGTATCTTGGTAATTCGACGTCAAATCACAAATCCATAAGAGGCAAGGACATAATTATATCTTTTATTAACTATGATCTACTCCCTAACACTATCAAATTTATTCTTTACAACAGGGGTGTTGTCTTTGCTCTATTTGCGTAATACTTGAGCACGTGTACCTACGAATTATTCTTTGTTTTGCTAGCATCCTGCCCGAGCAATAATGCTTTTACGATGAAAATTTCAAATGAAAGATGTAAAGAGCAATAGAGAATATTCAAGGTTTAAACTGAATGAACCTTGTATTCACAAATCCATACAAAAAAACATTTTCATCTATCAATGTTCAAAATGAATCAATATCATGAAGTGTGTGACTCTAAAAATAAAGAGTAATTCTCGGATAATACAACGATAAATTAGGAAAATGTAAAGAAGGCCACGCTTGTTGGTGTATTGATTAGCAAACCTGATTTTTCCTAAAATAAAATATTAATTACCATTAAGTACCAGCGAATTGACATGTTTATTTATACGATGTTCCTTGCTCCCTACCCTATCAGCCAGTCTCTCTCTTCCAAGGAGAACAAATACAGTCGTGTTTTCTTTTCTTCCTACATGCAGACACCACATGAATAGAAATGAGTAGACACGTAAAATTAAGAAAACAATAAGGTTGTACTTTTCTTGAAATATAGTTTAATAAACAGTTGTGTTCAACATCATATGCATAGAAAGTAAAAATGCAACAATTATTTCTTGTTGTCTAGTATTTCACTTTGCTTGTGTTCTGGACGATGTACAAGCTTGTATGATGGTGGTAAGCTGAGAATCAACCCGTTACTCTTCGTCTCAATCTTCTCGTTTTCTCATGCCATTTTTCATCATCTCTACTACTTATAAATGAGCAAACCAGAATTTTGCTAAACGTACCCCACAAATCACACACGGACAAACGAAAATCACACAATAAGGCCCACAAATCAGATCCCGTGTACATTTAGCAATTTACTATGTCAGACGGATCCTCATCCCGTAGAGGATACTTTTCCGGACGAGAAGTCTGCCCCCGATCAAATAACTCCATCCTACACCATCTAGATCTCAACTCCCCCATGCCCCAACCCTTTCAAAGCAACGCCTCAGCCCTCATGCCTCGCTGCCGCTGCACTAGCCAGCCGCCGCCGGCCCGCGCGATATCCCTGCCTACCGAGACTCTTCGGTGTCACCCTGCCCCGTATGAGCATGCACGCCATGAGAACCTTCACACGAGGTTCGTGCCTTGCACACCGAACGTGACACCCACGCCACCCTGCATGGTGTGGCCGTCGCCGGAACGCCCCCTGCAACCGCAGGCCGCCTACAGCTTGACATATTCGAAGACTTGATTCCATACTTCAGGTTAGACGTCCTCCTTTGCCTCGGATCATACTGAATGTTGCCGACAGAGAACCCATGTTTGAAGAGCATCACAACTTTCAGTACATTGTAGTTCTATTTCAAGAGCAAAGTCAGCAAAGTAAGGTTACTAATGTGTGGTTAGATAAACTGGTATTTTTATGAACACCTTACCTACAAGGAATCTACTAAATTGCCGATCTGGTTGATGATCATTGGGGGAAATAACAGGCACCTGAAAGTAGAGGTAGTCTGACCTAAAACACTCAAAAGTCCCAAGTCATATGGGGTAATAACACAGTCATAACATTCATGTATGATGTTAGTTTAATAAAGATGAGCTGAAAGTTGCATCACATCTAAGAATCTAGATTGAATATGGCACGTCCTGTGCTGGTGCTACAGAGATTCGACTGAGAGCCACACAACATAGTACAATCTACGACCACATCCAATACTTCCAGGTCTTCAGATTCCATGGGAAATGTAGCTCTTGGAAAAGCGGTGTAGAGTTACTATATAGTATTATTTATGTAAATAAAATATACCTAGCATCACACTTAGATTGCATTCCTGGACTGGAACGCACGCATCAAAGTTCTGATTTGTCTGGTGAAAGGTATTGCAAAATCTTGTGTCGTTCTGCGGGGAGACATATTGCATAATGCCATACATCTCAAGTGTCACCACGTTTTCTTCTCATGCGCATAGCCTAGGCGATAGCGCCTCCATACCTGCGGCGTGGTCGATCACACCGGACGAACTAAGCTATCCTCTCACAACGCCACGGAGAAGAACCTTCTTGGACAGTCACCAAAATACTAACTGCTAAGCAAGAACACGGTCTTCAACGACTGGTTTCTTGGGTCGTAGTATCCCAATGCCCTTCCGGTATCGAGTAAGATCCGTCCGCCGCTGTCGATGGCTCACTGAATGCTAGATATTTTCATTACCTCAATCAGTCAAAGCTATACTGATGATATGTCTACTGCAGTCCAAGCTACGAAGCCGCTGCATCCAAAGGACGGCGGAGGAGATCACCAGAATCCAGTTCCGCACGTCGTTAATTGTGAATACTTTGATTGCCCAGTCTCGACAGTCACTACATCTAGGGCTTGCGTGCGGTGTGCAGGGCAGATCAGGTTGCTGGCCTCCGAAATAGCTGGGGACTACAATTGGGTCTTTTCTCTCGGCGAATCCACATCATTGGTACATTTTTGTGGATTCTGATTGTTTTCTTCTCTCTCCGCGGAATATATACATATTGTTGGCCGAGAGATTGTCACCATTGATTGATACTAAAGTTTTACTACTTAATTGGTTTGCAAATTTCTTTGTTTATGTGAAGTTATTTGATGAAATTTGTCACTCATAAAAGCTTTGCTGCTACATTATCATGACTATAGATCTAAGAGATTCAGATTTTATCAAATTGTGAAAGCACTTAGTGGAAGGTCTTGTAGGACTGATTCTAAGGTATTTCCAGATATTCTTCTATTGTATGTACAAGTTTATATTCTTCAATTCTTAAATTTTGTGCTCAGACCGGGACAGTTTTTATCTATGAACAGATTTAGACATTAAAAAATGATGGACAAAATACCGTCGGACATAGTCAGTAAGAATTTGTAGTATTGAAACAATGTAGAAACATGTGAATTTTGCAGTAGTTTGTGAAGTCGTGTTGTATTTTCGAAGCTTCCTACGGTGGTTTCTGTTAGATGATGACATGCTTGATTATTACTGGTTTCTTGTCAATTAACATTACCTTGGTTTTTACTCATGCCCTATGATGTCCCAGAGAAAAATTTTAAAAAATTCACTGGTAGAAGTATTAAGATAATCTGGTAGTTTTTTTTTTGTGTGTGTGTGGGGTGGGGGGGGGGGGAGGGGTGAGTGCTTGAATGATGGAACATAAGATTGATATTTGCGTTGCTGATTTCGAGGACTTCTCAGGAAACTCAACAACCACACATTTTTTCTGATACAACAAGAACCTGGAGAACCTGTCTGTCCAGCAGTGGCCTTAGAATATGCCACTCTCATATGTCTTTTGTCTTTAATCCACTATTGTATCTACTTCTATTCTTTCTTGCTAGAAACTTCTGTAGGTATTATTATGAAGCATACATTGTTTTTTGGTGGTAATATAATTTACGCAGATTAAACTTTGAATCCGCACTTCTATAACTTTTTTCAGGCGTTAACCAAGCAACTAAAGGAGGAAACTTTTATAGCACTGGTTGGCCTGAATTACGATAGCCTTAACATGTTGTAGATCTGTAGACCTGAGGGGATACTAAGATGGGAAAAGGTATAACAGATTCCTAGGAGGTTGTTCGAATTACTCAAAGAATCTGAACATGAAGATCTTTTTATTTACTCATTTGGCTGTCCGGTCACGCCTTGCATGAAAAGTCTCTTCATTTTTCATGTTCAAAGATGAAGACCACAAAATAAATATTCAATTTTCTAGAATTTAAACATCATTTGGACAAGTGTGCAAGTCCATGTATCAATATGTCTGAATTTCACCCCATGGTTTCAACACTGGTTGTTGAAATTTAAACTAGCATAAACGCACACATTTTTATGTTCTAAATTTCTTTTTCTTCTAATATATATTATTAATAATTTAACTTGCATTACCAACACGTGCATTGCACGTGCACAATTACTAGTACTATCCAACTAAACAAGAACCATCACCACGTGATGTTTACACACTTCTCCCAGCGCAACTCCAAAAAGAAAACTTGTCTCAAGGCCTCAACTTCCCTGTACTGCTACGGTATTAAGAAGTAGATACATGATTATGGAAACTTCATTCAGTTTTATTAATATGAACCATACGTTGAACTCTTTCCTAGACAAGACAAGTCAATCCAATCCATGCCCAAGAGCAAATTGTGTCTGCATGGATCTAGAATGTTCCCCATAGCTATTCCCTCTTTAGCCAGTACAAATATGGGACCATACTTATGGGCATTCACGGTACTCCCGACAAAAAATCAAGTCTCTTTCTCCCTGTCCTCACCATATCTCTTTCACAAAACACACATAAAAATAAAACATATAAACCAACAATGTGGTCTTATATATGTTACATTCCAAGAAATATGATATTAAACCAAATGTGTCTTATTAGTGGGAGCAAAAACTCAAAAAAAAATAACGAGGGGATTCACACCATCAGTGACTTCGATCCATCCTTGGATCCTTTCGGAATCAAATAATTATGCAGTCTCCACAAAAAAGGAGATAAGCATAGCAGTGCCACTGGCAGAACTGAAGTTGCATAATTACAGTAGCTAATCCACTACAGAGTAAGCTAGCCTAGGTATGAGATTCTTCTAAATCCTGGAACATGATGAATCTAGGCCTTTCAAATTAAGATGCCACTGAATTAGTATGCTTTGTAAAAAAATCTTAAAAAGAATACTACATGCATCAGTGAAAACAAGTCATTCTCCATGCTAGTCTTAACATGTCAATGCTGGATCAATCTAGTCTCTCTGCAAGAAAAAACCAAGTGCACATCAAGCACTCACCCTTCTAGCTAGATAAAGATGTGCTTGTACATACCCTTTTTTCCCTTTGAATTGCAAAACCAAGATGATTACAGAATACAAACAACCAATGGACGGTAATGATTCTAGAGTTAAAGAGATATGTAAGACATCATCTTTTTATCACATAAGTGGTCGCACGACGGGAGAGCAAAAACTGCCGATGGTACCACCTAGCGGTTGTTGATGGCTACCTACCATGAAGAAGAGGATCACGAGAGCCCCATAAGTTTCAGATATCCCCTTGAAGGCTTGAACAACATGTCAACAATAGAAAACATCAGCCAATCAGATAATTCATGGGCGAACACATTATTGTCATCATTTGGATCAAACCAAGAACAGCATACGCTAGTTGAATAATGAAAAAATGTTTTTTTCAAGTATCTAGAATCAGACCAAGCACAAATATGTATAGAGAGAAGTGTAGAAATTTGTATCTGAAGCAAAATAAATAAAGGTTTACCCAGTTTAGCCCTTGTTTTCTCTCTCGACGTCTCCTTCTCCTTCGACTCTGGAACTCATCTGGTGTTGCCAGATATGGCGAGCTGCGGCGCCTCGATGGAGGAGTGCACAACCGTTAAAGCCTGCCACCATCTTCTCTTAATGCTCGGGAAAGGGTGTGCATGCTCTTTGGTGGCTACAGATCCCACCTCAACATTCAGATTTCCGCTTCCTATAAAACGAAGCAACAATTCTAAGTTTCTAGCAATGAAAATATAAACTGCTTTCAATGATTCTATGTGATAATTTATGCACTATCAAAAAATATGATAATTTGGCAGTATCTAAATCTCTATCTATAATATTAATAACCATCAACACATAAAGAATACGTAGAACTATCAACTTGACAAATTTTGATGATCCGTCAGGATCACATGCCATTATCTTCCCTTCATCTTATCTTCTATCTTTCTTCCTCCCTAGCTGCTCCCTTCCGTTGAGTCCTGAAGCAGTACCTCCGTCCCTCCATCCTCCTCTCAGATCGGCGTGAGCCAGGGGCAGCGAAGAGAGGCACGCGCGGGCGATGGAAAGCTGCGCCGAGCCTGAGCGGTGGACGTGGAACGAGGACGAATCAGCGGGAGGAAACGACGCGACGTCCACGCATCCTGTGGAGGACGAAGCGCCCACGTGTGGGTCTCGAGAAGCTTCGCGGCGTGCGTCTCCATGCCCTTCGCGAAAAAGTTTAGGAACTCCACCACGCCGACCTTGGCTGCGCGTGCAGGAATTCAACTCCGCCTAGCGAAACCAACTGCAGATAAGAACCAGAAGCGGCGGGCCGACGAGCTGGGAATATGGGTCGGCCAGGGAGGATACCGGCGGCGCGCGGTGGCGGGGATGAACTCACCGCAGTGGCATGTGGTGGCGGTGCCGTTCTAAGTGGAGGAACCCTAGCTTTCTAGACAAAGAGAGAAAGAGTAGTAGATGGTGCCGGTCGTGCGGGGCGAGACCGACAAGTCAAGAGTAGCGCGAGAGGTTACATGATCCGACGGTTACAGTTCTCCTCATCTTTGGTGGGATCGTTTGAGGGTGTGCCGTTCTAAGTGGAGGAACCCTAGCTTTCTAGACAAAGAGAGAAAGAGTAGTAGATGGTGCCGATCGTGCGGGACGAGACCGACGAGTCAAGAGTAGCGCGAGAGGTTACATGATCCGACGGTTACAATTCTCCTCATCTTTGGTGGGATCGTTTGAGGGTAGTTAAACGGTTCAGATCTTCCCAATGTTTGATGGTCAAAGTGAGCCACCAGCTCCCATTTAATAGTAAAGATGTTGGGCACGGCAGAAAGAGAGTTTAGTAATATATAACATACTAAAGTAATAATAAAAGGATTCTCTTTTATCTAGAAAATTATGGGTATCTAGAGATGTTATTACAGGTACTCAAATTGCATAGACAAAATGAGATATGTTCATACTTGAAACAAGAAAACATTGGTGTACATCACGATATCTCTTATTCCTCATTCTTATTTTGGGTTGGCGATGTAGGCATTTTAGCTTTGTGAAATGAATGTATATATATGTCTATACATAAAAGACGTCTAGATATATTCGATTCATAAAACTAAAACGTCTTATATTTCCAAACGGAGGGAGTATATCTTATTCTATGTTAGCGCCAGATCTGTTGAGAATCTAGATAATATTTTGATTATATTAATCCAGAAATAAATCATGAGCCAGACATGATACATTGATATTTGGTAATGAAAACATATAGTACTTGACAAATAGTAGAATCATCTACCGAAATTACTAGTACTATGCATACAAAAATATATATAAGAGTGATTCGGTAGGCCAATTGGCTGGAGCAGCAGCGGAGTTGGCAGCAACAGCCTGTTCGGCTTCGGTGGCCAGTGTGATAACGAAGACGTGGAAGTAGTGGATGCAGTTGATCAAAAACCAGCAGCCGCGTAGAAGACGCTCCCCAAAAACCTAATCGCCTCTCTCGCGTACAGGATCTCGAGGGACAGGGTTTCAGGGGCCTGCTCTTCCGTCAGCCGTGTACGCGATGGACGGAATGGGATCGCCCATGGCAGCAGATGTAGAGGAAATGATAGTAGAAATTGCGTGTGGAGATAGTGGTTCTGTTGTATCGCTTGGAGAGGAGTGATCTATCCAATATATAGGCACATGTGGATACGAGAGGGTTCAACGCCCGTAATGAATTACTAAAAACGCATGTACTTAATAGCAGTTAAGACAAAACGTTTTAGCTGGAATTCATTCTCGCCTCGCATCCTCACGACGCGCGTGCCGCGGGTTGCGGAGGAGGAGGGGCATGCGTGTAGTGACGAGGGTTCGACTCGTCAATTCCCATTGTTATGGACTTGGATTTTGGAAAAGATGGGGATGCTGGAGATCGCGAGACGGTTAACAGACACGCTGAAAGAGGACACGAGGTTTATCCAGGTTCAGGCCCCCGGAGGGAAAACCCTACTCCTGCGTGTATGTTCTTGATTACGGCGGAACCGAAGATTACAGGGGTGCGCATATGCAATATCTGGCGTGAGGTGTGTGTATGAGTTGGAAGATCCTCCTCGTCGTGCCCTCCTGGCCTTTATATAGATTGTCCAGGCCCCAGGGGTAGGCCGAGTCAGTTACAAGTTAGGGTTTCACCTTTGAATAATCTATCTATAGCCTGGTCGTGTTCTCCAAGGAGTCGAACTTTTACTAGGCTTGGGCCACCTGGAGTCTTCTTAGACAGCAAGTCTTCACATGGGCCTTTCCTGGGCTGGACCGGGTATACCAATATGAGGCACCCATAGGGTATATCCATGTCAGTAGCCCCCGAGTGTTCAATCGAATCATATATTCGAATGAAGACTTTATAATATTTCGGGTGCTTCTCATTCGAGTTTGTCTTTCGAATAAATATGTTAGTTTATAGGGATTGTTGATATATGTGCCTGACTCACCCGACGGATCAGGGTCAGTTAACTTTCATTGGACAAAACAACACAATCTTCTTTAGACACGAGTCCCCGGACTCAAATCCGGAACAATGCTGGTGTAATTTGACTCAGGGTGTTTGAGGACTTACATGAATTGAACTCCAGTGTTTTAAGTTAGATACCCAACGCGTCCGTCGAGATTTTTTATCGTGCCTGTTGACACGGTATGTTACTCGTAGAGCACAGTCAGGTGTGATACCAGGCCATCAGATGATATCTGAAGGGCTTATCTTTGCGTCGTAGACACAACATCTGAAGGTTTATCACCACGGAGGTGGGTGACCAAGGAAACTATTTCTCACTTAGCGTTAATTTGGGCAAAGTTGCCAAAAAGAATTTATCGTACTTGATCTGAGGGATCTCATTCGAATAATTCATAGGGTGCGCGACCAGCGCTCCCTATGGGAGTAGCCCCCGAGTGTCTGTTTAAGTCGTAGACTCGAGGGAGACTTTAGTTCTACGTATTCGGATGTTCGATTGTTTGTCCGAAGGACGTATTTTTTCGAATGCGCGACCAACGCTTCCTATGGGAGTATGCCCCGAGTCCATAGTGGAGTCGCAGATGAAAGGATACAGATGTCGCCTAGAGGGGGTGAATAGGCGATTAAAACTTTTCCGAGAGTGGCTCGACAAAGGCGGAATTAAACTAGCGTTTACTTTGTCAAGCACAACCTAGAACAACTAGGGTTCACCTATGTGCACCACAACTTATGCTAAGCAATACAAGCAACAATGTGATAGCAATATATAGATTACTTCAAGCACAAAGGCTATCACAATGCAAAGTGCATAAGTAAAGAGCTCGGGTATAGAGATAACCGAGGCACGCGGGGACGACGATATTTTACCGAGTTCCTCCCAACATGGAGTACGTCTCGTTTGGAGAGGGGATGGTATCAAACCACCAACGCCACAACAGGCCTCCCTTATTCTCCTGTGAATCTCACCCCAACGGGATCGATCCACGCTTCCACTATCGGTGCACTTGTCGGTGGCAATTCGGAACCTCTCACAAGGTTGGGACACTTCTCCACAACTCAATTGGAGGCTCCCAACAAACAAGCTTGGGGAAAGCTCCACAACTTAATTGGAGGCCCCAAGTAATCCAAGAACCTGCAAAACCACCAAACCGTCTAGGGTTCCAAGAACCCAAGAGTAAAAAGCTTCTCACCTTTCACTCAATCGAATCCTCACCGAGAACTCAAACCTATGCACCAAATGCAATGGCAAGAACACAAGTAGTGCTCTAATCCTTCTCTCCCAAATTCCACAAAAGCTACAAAAGCTTGTGGGGGAATAAGAGAGGAAGAACAATGGAGGAGATCCACAAAAGACTCCAAGATCTAGATCCCAAGATGTTCCCCTAACTTAGAGGAGAGATGGATTGATGGGATTGTAGATCTAGATCTCCTCTTTCAAATACCTAGAGTATATGCAAGAATAAAGGGAGGGATTGAAGGGGTAGCAAGCTCAAGAGGGTCAAGAATGGAGGAGAAAAGTCTGTAAAACTCGAGCCGGGACATTGGGGAAGAAGGGTCCCTTTTTATAGGCCCATGGATTTCTGACCGTTTTCTGCCCGTTGAGGAAAAGTCAGACCGGAGACTCCGGTATACACCGGAGATTCCAGCCCAACCTCCGGATTAGCCTCCGGACCACCTATTAGACTGTCCCATGCTAAATTCTGGAGCTCCCTCCGGGGACTCGAGGGGACACTCCGGACCACACCGGAGGCTCCGGTCCACGCAGACCGGAGACTCCGGTCTGGACCAAATAAGAGGCAAACTTCAAATGGCGATATCTAGAGTTTGGAAACTCCGATTGACCCGAAACCAATTTTTGTCAAAAATATTGGATACCACCAAGTGAGAACATTTCATGTATTATAATGTGAGATACCTCCCTTGGTGAGAAACCAGAAAACCTCAAAGATCAAAAACGCAATATGACATAGAAGGGAAATATGTTTTTGATTAACTAGAGCTTATTATGAATATTACCACAAGCTCTAGAACCTCACATGGATAAGATCCAAATAACAACCAAGGAAGGATGATGCTAAGTATGCAACGGTTTGATCTCTCTCTGAAAGATATGATCGAGTTACTCACTTGAGAGCCCCTCTTGATAGTACGATTGTCTATCCTATAAACGGGTCTCCCCAACTAACACCATGAGACCGGTAAGAAAGAAACCCTATCAAGATCATACCTTTGCCTTGTGCATATCCCACTTGGTCTTGATGTATACGATCTTGTCCTTCTCAAGATGGAACACCTTTCTTTATTGCTCTTGCATGCACTCGCTTGATGAAGACTTGCAAGTTTCTCCCCCATACAACATGGGGAAACCTTTACTTTGACCTTGTCTTCATCGATCCATGATCACCGAGGATGTCAAGCTTCAAGCATGAGATCTTCTAGATATTGCACATCTTTAGCTTGCACATCATTTCTTCTTTTCTTCATTATGTTGATGCCTTGAAGGTGCACCAGAGATATTACTCCATCTTATTCTTCAAGACATACTTGGCATAGGTTTAACTCTCACATGACCAATATGTGGATCACTCTTTGAACACCTTGGTCACCACTTGATCCTCTTCACTTTCTTCTTCTCCAAACCTTGAAGCCAACATATGGTTCAAGCATTGCCTATGGACAACTCCTACAAGTACAACTTGATACAAGCATTAGTCCATAGAGATTGTCATTAATTACCAAAACCACACATGGGGGCCCACATGTTCTTTCAGCAGACTCGACGTAGGACTCGAAGATTTCTTCAAGGCATTTTTACCATTGTAGTTTCTCAGGTGCACGGTCAGCGCTCCTGATAGGAGTAGACCCTGAGTAGTTGGTTGAGTCGTAGACTCGAGTAAGTACTTTTTATTCAGTCAAAAGTTTCGAGCCGTTGCTAGCTTTGCTTTGATGACGTAATTGCTGACGCCTGGTGAGCTCAACCGTTTGCGGTAGCAGACGATCCAATGGGATGATCGTGGATCCCACCTTCTGACGTGATTTTGACTAGTCACGCGTAATGTGGGAGAAAATTACGGCGTCTCCTAGATTCTCGTGCATAGTGGGCGGTGTGTTCACGATGGTTCCGGCGGTTGTTGACACGTGTATGGTGAGATGAAGGACACGCGTTAGGGCTTCTGCATCAATGGCCCTGCGTCGTATTCTTTGCTCCTTTTATATTGTGGGGAAAACAGAGTATTTTTTACCCCTTCGCCATTTGCATTCATCTTCTCCATTGCTTCCACCTCTAGAACTCGTGCTTCTATTACGCTCTGGACATCCTCCATGTTTTTCCTTCATCATTTCTCCGCTCACACCGCCGCGCTTGCTGCACCACTAAGATGGGCAAGCCGAAGAATAGATCCTCCGCTGCAGCGGGCTCGAGCGCCGCCAAGAAAGTCGCCGCTCCTAGCCGCACCACCGACGGTGGGTGGAGGCGCACCCATATGAGGGACGCGGACTTGCGCAACCTGCGCGAGGCCGGTCTGATCTCCAAGAACAAGGGCGATGCTATTCTTCCCGATCAGGAGGTAATCCTGCGCCCACACGAATGGTTTCGGGTTATGTTTTATGCTTTTGTCGTTCGCGCCCTTTCTCTGCCCGCCCATGAATTTATTCGTGGGCTTCTTTTACTCTACGGGCTTCAAATCCACCATTTGTCGCCCAACTCTCTTCTCCACATTGCATGCTTCATCACACTTTGCGAGTGCTGGCTCGGTATCGAGCCTCACTTCGGCCTCTTCCGGAGACTCTACTCTATGAAGAGGCAATCTGGCACCGATGGTGTCTATCCATTGGGTGGGTTCAGGATTTCCATCCGCCCCACTATCCAGTTTTTATCCTTCTATCTTTGCGAGTCCGTCCAGTAGTGGCGGAACAAATGGTTCTCCATCCGCGACGTCAAGCTGGACGGCCAACATTACGGGCTCTCCCCCTTCTACTCCACCCAGAAGATCACCCGAAAGTGCTCATGGTCAAACGACATCATGGAGGGTGAATCCAAAGAGGTGGAGAAGCTATATCAGTGAGTGGAGGAACTCTAGCTGATTGCGGGAAAGGAGGTTAATGGTGTTGATATTATTCACACCTTCCTCAAGCGTTGGGTGCAGCCACTCCAAGCGAGGGCACATCTGATGTTTTTATACTCTAGCGGCAATGACTCGACGAGAGTATTGTCAGAGGCGATGTCCTCGGCTGACATGGTCATACCCCGCGGGTACACGATATTAGCATACTTGGTCCAGTCCAAGGAAGGCCCACGACAAGTATACGCTGGCCCATGAAGACTTTCGGGTGGCCAGGGCCCATGACGCCTTCGGATCCTTGGAGAGCAAGACTAGAGTAGATAGAAAATTCAAAGGGGTAAACCCTAAAACTCAGAACGACTGTCTGCTCAGGACCTGCCTAACTCTATATAAAGGCTAGGAGGGCACGACCTAGAGATCTGACCTCATACTTTCGCATAGACACCTCCACGCCAGATCGCATTTGCGCACCCCTGTAATCTTCGGTTCCGTCGTAATCAATAGCGCATGCTGTGAGTAGGGTTTTCCCTCTCGGACTGGGTAAACCTCGTGTCCCGTGTTGCTTGTTTGCTAACCGTTCCACGATCTCCAGCATCCCCATCTTCTCCAAAACCCAAGTCCATAACAATGGGCATTGACGAGATTAAACCTCGTCAATTGCCGCCGTCTGTGGGAACTGGGGACGTTGATTGTGCGATCGTGACGGTCCCAACCCGAGCGATCTACAACTCCACGGCGACGGAGAGTCATCTCCTCTTTGGCGCCTTCGACTTCACCGCCCACTCACCGGCCACCATGAAGGACTTCGATCCCGTTGGCGACGGGCTCGAGATCCTATTTGGGAGCTTCTGCTTCCAGGTGAGGTAGACCGACACTCTCCACCTCCCAGAGCGGGTGCCTCTACCATCGATCAGGCCCGCTTCATGGTCTCCACACCCTGTGCTACACACCACATCGTCAACAGACGAGTCCTATGACAGCAGCAGCTGCAACTCCGATCTGTGCGATCCGCCATTGGACGAAGGGACCTATGGTTCCGGATCCGAAAGCTGCGGCAGCAGCAGACTGATCTACGAGTGCTACCAGTGCGCCACGGTCATCCAGGATCAAGAACACAATCCGCCACCCAACCCGCAGGGTAGAAACGGTGGAAACAGAAGAAGCCAGTCCCCCCACCCAACGGGGAAAACAACAATCGGGTCATCCACCTCGACGAGGAGGGATGGACTCAAGCACGCGAGGCCGTGGCAGGCAACAAGATCCTGCCCGCTGATGCCTCACGAGATCTACTGATGGCATACCACATGCTCCTCATCGAGGAGCACAAGAAGCAGATCAAGATGCGGAAGTCTGGACAAGCGCAAAGGTGCTTCGAGTCCGAAGGCGTAGGCGCTCTCCGCCATGGGCATTGACTCCAGCTCACACGGCAACAACGGGAACAAGCACCGTTCTCGGATGGAGAACCTGGACCCCAAAGAGCGCCGCGAGGTGACCCGAGCCCTCAACGCGTCCAAAGAAATGGGTTGGTGCTTCTATGGGGCTGGCGATGGCGGCGGCGTCTGGCGCGCAACTGGATCTTCAGCAGATCACATCCAGGATGCCGACAACGGCGGATGGTACCGAGGTAGCGTTTGCTTCCTTCGCCTCCCGCTGCAAGCATTTTGGTCCAAAGCTGATTGATCTCCTGGCCACGTACTCGCTGGAGCAGCAACGGGTGGCCAAGGCTAGACAGTCTGAATCTGAAGCTGCTCTAGATGTTGCTGCCTAGGTCATCTATTTTGTAGTTGTAGCAGTATTTTGGTTTTGCCTTTCCCTTGGCCTGTAATGCTACATGATGGACAAGTTTATTGTACCACGTAGTGGTTATGTAAATATAAGTGCGCCTTTTGACTGTTGTCGTATTTTGATGTTCTGTTGCTTATACACCCTTAGGGTCCTTCGAGTGCTCAACTAGTGGCTACGCCTCCTCCTGTGTTTGGCGCTCGTCCGCTGCCGAGTGAGGCGTCGCAGTTGCCATTTCTGTGTGATTGCATCCGAAGCCTCGAGAAGGAAGTTCTCAACATCCGTGGTCATGCGGATGTTTGGAAGTCCAAGGCCGAATGGGCCACTACTAGGGAAGAATTTCTCCTTCAAGAATTTTGGCAGGTTGGCGAGCAACTCCAGTGTAAGTCACTCTGAGCCTTTGCCTTTTCGACTGCACCAGGTGTTTATGTCATCTCACCTGCTAATTTTGTGTAGTTGTAAATCTTCTTTCGAAGGAAGAGAAAGAGCGTGTTGCGATTCAGATGAATTGCTTGACGCAACAGGAGTTGGAGGCCGACAGCTTCTTCTGGATGGACAGTGACCGGGCGATTATTCTTGCAAAAGTGAAAGATCGCGTCCATCAAGTGCTTCAGGTGCTGAAGCGAGCTAGGTCGCCACTCGCGGCAATCTAGGCCACGATGTTCCCTCTGGACTCTGCTCCCTCCAGCTTCTTGGGCTTTCTTGGAAAATTTCACGATACAAGCCACTTGGAGGAGCTGGTGCGCCATCAGCTAGTGGAGGGTGTGAAGGTAGACATGTCGCTTGTTCGGCTGCATCATCGTGATGTCAACCTTGCAGAGATATCAGCTGGGCCACCTACTCCTTCTCCGGATGGTATGGCCTGGAATATGCGTCCGCATTACGCAGCAGTGTCACAACATGCTGAGGAGGTTGTAGATGTTTTCGAGTAGCGGACGAACGTCCTGCTCCAGCGTGGTTGAGTCCTGTAAGTGGAAAATAAAACAATGTAAAGTCTGTATATTATCGAGTGGGCTTTAATGCCCTTGTAAAATTGCATTTATTGGCACGTAGTGCATTGTTTGACTATAGAATATGCATGTCCCTTTTGTTAGCCTGACGTGGTCAGCTACTCAGGTTATATGTGTTGTTATCAATCGACGAAGTCGTAAGATGAGGTAGCCCTCGAGCGTATTTTAGTGATAAAAATATAAGAGAGAAAATTTTGGGCCAAAGAATTTAGCTTTTATTCATCGTAATGTAGGAGATACAGTGTTCGGCTGAGTAGCCTGGCTGAATAGCCTTATTGAAAGTAAAGGACAACTAAGGGTAGAAGCGTCGCATTTTTGTGACGTTTAAGGGGTTGGAGTATTTGACTCCTGACTCGACCTCCTTTAGACGGTAAGCGCCACCTGGGATTACTTCAGTGACTACGTAGGGTCCTTTCCAGGGTGACTTCAGATTTAGGTGCCCTTCCTACTTGAGCCTTAGGACGAGATCTCCTTCGACGAAGGACCTTGGGTGTAGCCGACGACTATGTAGTTTTAGAGACTTTGTTGATACACCGCTGAGCGGGCCGCGGTGATGTCACGAGCTTCGTCCAGCGTGTCGACGACACCTTTGAGTGCGACCGATGATTTGGCCTTGCTGTAAGCAACGACCCGTGGGGCCTTGTAGCATACCTCAGCAGGTAGCATGGCTTCGGCTCCGTGCACCATGAAGAAGGGCGGGTAGCCAGTTGAGCTATTTGGCATTGTGCGCAGGTTCCATAGAACGGAGGATAGCTCATCTGCCTAGACCCCCGCAAGACTTTTGAGTGGGCGTAGCAGACGCTTCTTGATGCTGTTTCCGATGAGGCCGTTTGCCTTTTCGATCTGCCCGTTGGTCTGCAGATGCGACATGGAGGCATATGTAAGGTTGATCCCAAGGTTTTCGCAGAAGCCTCGGAACTCCTTCGAGGTGAAGTTCAAGCCGTTGTCGGCGATGATGCTGTGGGGCACTCCGAACCTGTAGACAATGGACTCAAAAAACTTGACGGAGGCGGCACTAGACTGGTTAGTGACGGGCATAGCCTCGATCCACTTCGAGAATTTGTCGACTGTCACCAGGAGGAAGACGTGCCCTCCTGGCGAGGACTTTGGCAGCTTGCCGATCATGTCGAGTCCCCACTGGGCAAAAGGCCAGGACAATGGTATTGGCTACAGCTCTGATCCTGGCGCATGTGGCTTGTTGGCGTACCTCTGGCAGGCGTTGCATCTCTTTACGATGTCCTTGGCATCACGCATCGCAGTTGGCCAGTAAAATCTAGCTCGCAGAGCTTTGGCGATGTGGGCACGACTACCTGCGTGGTGGCTGATGATACCTTCGTGGATGTCGATCAGGATGCTCTTTCCGTCACTGTTGGTGACGCATCGCTGGAGCACACCCGAGATGATGTGCTTGTACAGTTTGCCGTTAATGATGGTGAAGGCCTTTGATCGGCGAGCTATGCGTCGGGCGTCTGTCGGGTCCTCGGGCAGCAGCTTGCTTATCAGGTAGCAGAGGTACGGTTGGGTCCACGTCTGCTCAACCGCCATGACCTGCATGAGGCTCACTAGTTCGACCTTTGTGTCGATCTCCTCGGCTCCCTCGGGTTTCTTGGGTGGCGCAACCCCCGAGTGTCCTGCGACTTCGGTTGTGTCCTTCGGAGATTTTCGCTTGATGGAGGGCACATAGATTTGTTCGAGGAACACACCTAGTGGCACTGGGGAGCAGGTGGAGCCGATGTTAGCGAGCTTGTCAGCCTCTTCATTGCTTTCCCTGCCAACGTGCCGAAGTTCACAGCCGTCAAAGTCCCCTTCGAGTGAGTTGTAGAGCGCACGGTATGCAGCATGTTGACGCTATGAGCATCGCACTCGTTCATCGTCTGCTGGACGACGAGGTTCGAGTCACCGTAGATGACGAGGCGTGTGGTGCTGATATGTCGGAAACGTATCTATAATTTTTGATGTTCCATGCTTGTTTAGTATCTACTTTGCTTTTCTTTGTCTACACTTTAAGGTGTTTTTATATGCTTTCTGGTACTAACCTATTAACAAGATGCCACAGTGCCAGTTGCCTGTTTTCTTTTGTTTTTGGTTCCAGAAAGGCAGAACATCAATATTCTCGAAATTGGACAAGACAAAATCCAAAGTCAATATTTTACCGTGGAGAACACGAAGCCTGAATACGAGACGGAGGAGAGCCACCAGGGGGCCACACCCCCTGGCCATGCGGCTAGGCCCAGCCCGCGCCTAGGGGTTTGTGGCCGGCCTGGCTGCCCCCTGCCTCGTCTCTTCGCCCATAAAGACCCCCGATGCAGAAACCCTAAGTACCCGATCAATATTCGATGAAACCGTTCGTAGCCGCCGCCACCATCTTTAACCCTTTGTTTTCAGAAAACCGGTGAGATTGACAACCTCACTATTTGTTGGGGCAAAGTCTTGAGTTTGTGTTGTGCAGGTTTCCAAGTTGCTGGCAACACCTTTGAGTCGTTTCCTTCCTCCTACTGGTTCGATAACCTCAGTTTCTTACTGAGGGAAAACTTGTTGATGTGCTCATCATACCTTCCTCTTGGGGTCTCCCAACGAAGCTTCTAAGCACCATCAAGACTTTTTCTGGCGCCGTTGCCGAGGAGGCTAAGGACGTCTTCACAAGGGGAGTCCTTCACAACCTTTCTCTTTACTTTGTTTTTGTTTTGCTTGGTTTTGTTTGCTTCTTTTTATCAAAAACTCAAAAAAAAATAGTTTAGTTTGGTTTGCTTTCTCTTATCAAAAATACAAAAAAAATAGTTCCTGCTCTAGTTGCTGTTGACATGGTTATACCCTGCGGGTACACGATCTTAGCATACCTAGTCCAGCCCAAGGAAGGCCCACGAGAACATGCACCAGCCCATGAAGATTTTCGGGTGGCCAGGGCCCATGATGGCTTCGGGTCCTTGGAGAGCAAGACTAGAGTAGATAGAATATTCAAAGGGGCAAACCCTAAAACCTATAACCAACTCGATCTGTGCCTCGGACCTGCCTATCTCTATATAAAGGCTAGGAGGACACGACGAGAAGGGCACTTCGCATACCACCGCATACACACCTCCACGCCAGATTACATATGCGCACCCCTGTAACTTTCAGTCCCGCCGTAATCAAGAGCAGACAAGCAGGAGTAGGGTTTACCCTCCGGGGGCCTGAACCTGGGTAAACCTCGTGTCCCCGTGTTTCTTGTTTGCTAACCGTTCCGCGATCTCTAGTATCCCTATCTTCTCCAAAACCCAAGCTCATAACAATGGGCATTGACGAGATTAAACCTCGTCAATTGGCGCCGTCTGTGGGATAAACACCATCGGAGCCAGATTGCCTCTTCACGGTATAGAGCTTCCAGAAGAGGCCAAAGTGCGGCTCGATACCGAGCCAGCACTCGCAGAATGTGATGAAGCAGGCGACATGAAGAAGAGAGTTTGGTGAAAGATGATGAAGCTGGATGCCATAAAGGAAAAGCAATCCACGGAGAAAATCGTGGATTGGGAAAGAAAGGCCCCAAAGGACAAAAGCGATGAACATAAACCGAAACCCAGCGGGAGGATGGGGAATTACCTCGTCGCCGGGAACTCTGACGGCCTCCCTATCCTGCGGGATAAGACCCCGCTCACGGAGCTTGCGGAGGTCACCCTCACGCGTCTCCGATCGCCGCCAGCCACCATCGGTGACGCGAGTGGCGGCGGAACCCTTCTTGCCACCGGCGGCAGCACTGGTACCAACTGCGGTGGAGGCCTTCCTGGACTTCCCCATCACAGTACGACGGCGACGACGAGCACACAGAAATAAGGAAGGAAAGATTCGAAGAAATTCTAGCGCGTAGCAAGAAAAGCTCAAAGAAGATGGGAGCAGTGAAACAGGAATGGCTGCGGTGAAAACAAACTAACTTTTCCCCAATGATTATAAGGACGGGGACGATGCACGACGATCGTCCATCGGGAAGACCTAGAGCCAACATCAAGATCACGGCCGTCACGTGTCGACTGGCAACGAACCGTCGCTCACACGCCGTCCACTACACGGAAATCGAGGCGATGCTGTAATTATCTCCACGTCGCGCGTGACCAGTCAACTCAAAGTCAGAAGGTGGGACCCATGTTCGTCCAGTCAAGTCATCTCTGGCGCCGCAGACGCTTGAGGTCACCGATTGTCAGCACTGACGTCATCAAAAGCTATACTAGCAACGGTTACAATTTTTCGGCTATACAGCTAAGAGTACTCACTCAAATCTACGATTCTACTAACTACTCGGAGGATACTCCTATCAGGAGCGCTGGCCGCGCACCCGAAAAATAATCAAAGCACTATACCATGGAACTATTCTTCGAGTCCTACGTCGAGTCTGCGACTCCACTACGGACTCGGGGGCTACTCCCATAGGGAGGATGGATTCAAGCATCCGAAAAATTTGTGTACTACGGACCTGAATCCAAACAACGGCCGAATTAAAGTCTATGCTCGAGTCTACGACTCGAACAGACACTCGGGGGCTACTCCCATAGGGAGCGCTGGTCGCGAACCCTATGAATTCTTCGACTACGATCCTTCGGATCAGCGTGCAAAAACTTTTCAGCAACTCTGCCCCAATTAACGCTAAGTGAGTAACATCCTCCTTGGCCACCCGAAACACCTCCGCGGTGATAAACATTCGGATGCTGTGTCTGCGACACAAAGATAAGACCTACATATATCATCTGATGGCCTGGCAACACACACGACTGCGCTCTGCTAGTAAGAATCCGTGCCAACAGGCACGATGAAAAATCCCGGCGGACGTGTTGGGTACATCATTTAAAATTCACTGGAATTCCACTCCTGTAAGTCCTCCGCGGCCTGAGTCGAATTACGCCAGCATATGTTCCGGATTCGAGTCGAGGGACTCGAATCTGAAGAAGATCATGTTGTTTTTTCCTAAGAGAGTTAACTGACCCTGATCTATCGGGAGAGTCAGGCACATGCATCAACAATCCCTACACACTCAAATCATTCTCTAGACAAACAGAGGTAGCTGCACCCGAAGGATTGAAGAGTTCTCAGCCGAATCTACGATTCGACTGAACACTCGGGAGCTACTGACATGGTTATACCTTGCGGGTACACGATCTTAGCATACCTAGTCCAACCCAAGGAAGGCCCACAAGAACATGCGCCAGCCCATGAAGATTTTTGGGTGGCCAGGGCTCATGACGCCTTCGGATCCTTGGAGAGCAAGACTAGAGTAGATAGAATATTCAAAGGGGCAAACCCTAAAACCTGTAACCGACTCGATCTGTGCCTGGGACCTGCCTATCTCTATATAAAGGCTAGGAGGGCACGACGAGAAGGGCACTTCGCATACCACTGCATACACACCTCCACGCCAGATTACATCTGCACACCCCTGTAACTTTCAGTTCCGCCGTAATCAAGAGCAGACAAGCAGGAGTAGGGTTTTCCCTCCGGGGGCCTGAACCTGGGTAAACCTCGTGTCCCCTATTGCTTGTTTGCTAACTGTTCCGCGATCTCCAGCATCCCCATCTTCTCCAAAACCCAAGCTCATAACAATGGGCATTGACGAGATTAAACCTCGTCAGCTGTTGCTATTGGCTTGCTCCAGTTTTGCCAAAATGAACTCTGCTGAGAACACCAAGTTGTGTGACTTCACTAGCACAAACAACAATGATTTCCTAAGTACTCATATTGTTCCACCTGCTCCTGATGCTACCTTTTATGAAATTAAGCCTACTTTATTGAATCTTGTGATGAGAGAGCAATTTTCCGGTGCTAGTTCTGATGATGCTGCTGCCCACCTCAATAACTTTGTTGAACTCTATGAGATGAAAAAATAAAAGGATGTAGATAGATATATTATTAAGCTCAAGCTGTTTCCTTTATCCTTGAGAGGAAAATCTAAAGAATGGTTGCTATCCTTGCCTAGAAATAGTATTGATTCTTGGATTAAGTGCAAAGATGCTTTTATTGGAAAATACTATCCCCCTGCTAAGATTATATCTATGAGAAGTGAAATAATGAAATTTAAAAAACTTGATAATGAACATGTTGCTCAAGATTGGTAAAGAATGAAATCTTTGGTTAAGAATTGTCCCACTCATGGACTTACTGCTTGGATGATTATCCAGACTTTTTATGCAGGTTTGAACTTCTCTTCAAGAAACCTGTTGGATTCAGCTGCTGGAGGTACCTTTATGACCATTACCTTGGGTGCTGCAACAAATCTCCTTGATAATATGATGGTTAATTATTCTGAATGGCACACTGAGAGTGCTCCACATGGTAAGAAGATAAATTCTATTGAAGAAACCTCCTCTTTGAGTGATAAGATTGATGTTATCATGGCTATGCTTATTAATGGGAAAGCTCATATAGATCCTAATAATGTTCCCTTAGCCTCTTTGGTTGCTCAAGAAGAGCAAGTTGATGTGATCTTCATTAGAAACAACAATTTCAACAACAATGCCTATAAGAATAATTTTGGTAGTAACAAAAATTATAGGCCTTATCCTCCTAATAATGGCAATACCTATGGAAACTCCTACAACAATGCTAGAAGTGCTCCCTCTAAACTTGAAGTCATGCTCAAAGACTTTATTAGTAAACAAACCACTTTCAACAAGACTATGGAGGAAAAGCTTTTGAATGCTGAGAAAAATATTTGCTCTTTATCTGAAGCACAGTCCTCTTTGATTAATAAAATGTTTGCTAAACCTGAAACCTTGGAAAGTACCTTTGCTGCTACTCATGCCATACAAGTTACCATTGATGAAAATGTTAGACTATTAGACCAACTTCATGCTAAGTGGAAAAGAGAAGCTAAAATTGCTAGAAACAATAGCGTGTGCACTATCACCACCACTAATATGGATGCCACTAAACCACAAGAAGCCCCTATTCCTCCTACCACATTTCCTAAACCCAATGAGTCTACTACTAGTGATGCTAAGTTTGATTTTGATCTTGATGGTTGCAATATTTCTGAAATGATTATGTTCCTACAAAAGCTTGCTAGAAGTCCTGATGCTAGTGATATGAATGTGGCTTTCACCAAACACATTACATATGCTCTTATTAAAATTAAGGAAGAGAAGTTGAAACATAAAGCCTCTATTCCTAGGAAAGTAGAAGATAGTTGGGAACCCATTATTAGTATGCAAGTGAATGACTTTGATCTCAAAGCTTCATGTGACCTTGGTTCTAGTGTCTCTATTAGTCCTTGAAAGATTTATGAAATGCTTGATTTGCCACCTTTGGAAGATTGTTATTTGGATGTCCCACTTAATGATAATGCTAAAAATAAACTCATGGGGAATGTTAATGATGTTCTTATTATGGTTAACAATTCTTATGTCCCCATTGATTTCTATGTTTTGGATGTTGAATACAATGCTTCTTGTCCTATTACTTTGGGAAGACCTTTTCTTAGAACTGTTGGTGCCATCATTGATATGAAAGAAGGCACCATTAAATATCAATTTCCATTCAAGAAAGGTATTGAACACTTCCCTATGAGGAGATATAAGTTGCTTTTTGCTCCTCCTTTGAAAGCAAGGTTTGATGTTAATGCTTCTTCATAGTAAAATACTTGATTCTTGCTTCTTGTGCCTAACTTAAAGGCGTTAAAGATAAGTACTTATTGGGAGATAACCCAAAAGTTTTCTTGAGTCTTGGAAGTTATTACTTCATTAATGACCTCTCCTTACCCTTTTTATTTGTTTTTTGTGCCAAGAATGACCTCTAATGAGAGGGAAGTAAGATTTGGGGAGTTGTTGTCCTGAAACAGATTTTCGTTCTCCACCGTAAAATTTTGTGTAAAATCTCTGTAAGTCAGATTGAGTTGATATTTTCTGAATAAATCCCCAGTATGTTAGCTAACTTTCATTAGTTCAACACTTTTTGAGCAACAGAAGGTCTTCGAAAAAATCGGTTTCTACCTGCTGGTCTATTTTGACAGATTTCTGCCATTATTTGCATTTGCTTCTTATTGATTCCTTTTTGGGTTCTTTTTGGGAAATTGATCTTTTTGAGGGAATTGCTACATTAGCTTGTGTTTTTAGTGAAAGTTTTGCTATTCTTAAGCTAATCCCAAAGGTCTATTATCTTTTGAATACACTAATGTTGCTAATGAAGATTGTGTGAAGTTTTGTATGAAGGAAAAATTTTAGGTGTAGAAAGAATGATGTAATGAGATGAAGAATGGACAAAAGCGCAAGCTTGGAGATTCCACCCCGTGTCACCCCAAGAAATATTCAAGATGTACAACCATTAAAGCTTGGGGATGCCCAAGGCATCCCCTTCTTCATCAATAAAAAGCTCAGGTCTTTCTAGACACTTCGTTTTTATTGTTTCATGCATAGTTGTGTTGTTCTTGGAGCGTCTTAGTTTTCGTTTGGTTTGCTTAGTTTGCTTGAATAAAGTAGTTTCGACCCCCGTTCTCCCTGTGTTGTTTCAAATAAGTTGATTGGTGTTGGAAAGGAGTAGAAAGTTCTTGCTTGAATAGTACAAGAGGAGCTTTCTTTGACTGTGACTTAGACTTTAGCATGTCATGCTAGGTGTTGTTTTGACCTTATGCTTAGTGATTATTGTTGTAGCATGACTTGTCCAAACAATTGGGATTGCTTAATGTGCCTTAAAGGAATCATGCGTTGTTTTAGCATACAAAAGCATAGTATTGTGATATTATCCTTTGTTTGGGTTGACTTGGCACATGCTCACACCATGTTATGACTATGAACAAGTCACCATAGCCTCTATGATCATTTAGTCCTTGACTTGTAGTACCACTTTATGCTTTGATTAGTAATGTTTTGTCACTCTGCATGATTATGGACATTATTGCTCTCTTAGTTGGACGCTCCCAGTCTTTTGCTAGCCTCCACTTGTATGAGCAAGCTCTACTCATGCATCCAACTCCCAAGAAACCAAGTTATTCCAAAAGTGTCCACTATAAATTCCTATGCATGGTGTGTTACTCCATTCCAAGTATATTCTTGTTTTCATCTATCTTACAATTAAAAAGTACTTTGTTATGTGAAAACTTAGTGATTAAGGCTCTCACGAACTTGATGGCACACTTTATTTTTATTGCCCCTAATAAACTTGAACCATCGTGTCATCTATCTTGTATATGCTTGCACTTATATATTGGGATTAGCAGAACCATGCTGTTATGGGGAATGCTTTCAACATTGCACTTGTACATTGTACACAGTTGATATCATGCTCTTTTGTCTATGGATGTCGTCGGTGTGAAATGAAAGGGGATCTTGTAAGTCCATGGAGTTATGTATGTGTGTTAGAGAAACGCCTGGGCCGCTAGCCTAAGTCATGCCTAATCATGGTGGAAACTTGCAGCATCACCATAGTGACATGTATGAAGCATTCTTCTTATAAAAAAGAGATAGAAAAAAAGAGACTGAGAAAAATAAAAAAAATATGAGAAAAGAGGAAAGAGAGAAAAAAGCACCATATTCCCATGGTAAATAAGAAGATTGCTGAGATGCTCATTGTTTGCTTGCCTTGTCATTTTGATTATGGGATAGCTCCTGTATCATGTGCATGGGGTACCCCATTGGCGGTTCTCTAGGATACACATGTACTTACTATGACAAGAACTTGCAAGTAACTAAACTTAAGTAGCATGAGGAGCGACCCTCATATTCAAGGGACATGAGATTGCCAATGTATACTTTGTCTAGCATATACTCCATAGTTTGTTCACTTTAACCTTAGTCACTTTAAGATGCTTATGATAGGGGCAATGAGAGCTGAAAGCTAAGAAGTACCATAATTTTTGGAAGCTCTTTTTGAGACTTGAAATCCCTGCTTCCCTATATGAAGGGCCTTTCTTCTACCATTATATTGAGTCTGCACCTTCTATCCTTAGGCACCAATTAAGAGAGCATAGTTGCCATTCTTAGTTTTATGTGCATTGTCCCAAAACTTATTGATTGATGCATATTGTTGATATTACTTGTTCTTGTGCTATTTGTATCTAGTCACTCTTATGAACTTTGAAGGTGTCCTATGCATCTATTTGCTACTCCATGAGGGACAAGCTGAATGCCACTATGTTGTGTTTTCTGTATGTGAAACAAACAAACGTTTTTCAATGCATGTTATTCATGATCTTTGTTTGTAACCTTTCATGTTGCATGCATAGTTACTTTGTCTTATTGTTAGAACTTTTTCTTTCATACTCATGTTTAGAGTTCTTTGATCCCAGCTTTCAATGCTTGCAAATGGTTTGATCTTGATTTTGATGGTGCATGTCACCTCAAAAATTATTATTTTATCACTTACCTACTCGAGGACGAGCAGGAGTTAAGCTTGGGGATGCTTGATACATCGGAAACGTATCTATAATTTTTGATGTTCCATGCTTGTTTAGTATCTACTTTGCTTTGCTTTGTCTACACTTTGAGGTGTTTCTATATGTTTTCTAGTACTAACCTATGAACAAGATGCCACAGTGTCAGTTGTCTGTTTTCTTCTGTTTTTGGTTCCAGAAAGGCAGAAAATCAATATTCTCGGAATTGGACGGGACAAAAGGCAAAGTCAATATTTTACCGTGGGGAACACGAAGCCTGAATACGAGATGGAGGAGAGCCACCAGGGGGCCACACCCCCTTGCCGCGTGGCTGGGCCCAGCCCGCGCCTGAGGGTGTGGCCGCCCTGGCTGCCCCCTGCCTCGCCTCTTCGCCTATAAAGACCCCCTGATGCAGAAACCGTAAGTACCCGATCAATATTCCATGAAACCGTCTGTAGCCGCCACCACCATCGTCCCTAGATCGGGGAGATGTGAAGCTATTTCTGGCACCCTGCCAGAGGGGAGATTATCCCGGAGGCCTTCTTCTTCATCATGCCAGCCTCCGGTATGAAGTGTGAGTAATTCCACCTTGGACTATGGGTCCATGTAGTAGCTATATGGTTGTATCTCCTCCTTTGTGCTACCATGTTTAGATCTTGTGAGCTCCGTTCATGATCAAGATCATCAATTTGTAATCATTCATGTTGTGTTTGCGGGGATCTGATGGATATTGAGATTACTATGTCAGATTTATTAATGGTTTTGTCGTATTGATTCTATCATGTCTGTGTTGTTTGTGATCTTGCATGCTCTCCGTTTCTAGTAGCTATCTTGGCCAAGTAGATGCTAGTGACTCCAAGAGGGGGTATTTATGCTCGATAGTGGGTTCATGCCTCTACTTAATCTAAGGGAAGTGACAGAAATCTCTAAGGTTTTAGATGTGTTGTTTCTACTAGGGAGAAAATAACGGTCTCTTGTTCATGGAACAAGTGGATTGTTTACCTTACACACTTTGCTTAAAGCAGTTATCCGTTGCTTGCAACTTAATACTAGAGGGGGTTCAGATGATAACCTGAAGGTGGATTACTAGTCATATATGAAGTTGGATAGCGGTCTATGTATTTCGTTGTATTGCCCAATCGAATCTCATAGGATCATGAATGTCTAGTATTGCTTTGTTTTGCCTTGCCCAGTCCTATCAATTGCCCTTCTATAATTTGTTTACCCAGCATGCCATGTTTGTTTATCTTAAGGAGAACACCTCTAATGAACTATGGACCCCGGTCCAATCTTTACCATTGATACATCTTCCATTGTTACTGTTTACTTTCTGCAAACCACTATTACCTTTCACACCATACAGTTAACCCTTTGTTTTTAGCAAAGCGGTGAGATTGACAACCTCATTGTTCGTTGGGGCAAAGTCTTGAGTTTGTGTTGTGAAGGTTTCCAAGTTGGTAGCAACACCTTTGAGTCATTTCCTTCCTCCTACTGGTTCGATAACCTCAGTTTCTTACTAAGGGAAAACTTGCTGATGTGCTCATCATACCTTCCTCTTGGGGTCTCCCAACGAAGCTTCTAAGCACCATCAGGTGCCGCACACCTTGGCCATCCTCATGCCATGTATCAGTGCCTCGTATTCGGCCTCGTTGTTGGATGCATGAAACTTCATCCGAAGGACATATTTCATATTGTCCCCTTGAGGGTATGTCAGGATCACGCCGGCTCCTGCCCCAGCCTCGTGCTTGGAGCCGTGGAAGTGCATTGTCCAGGACTGGGACATGTCCGAAGTGTCCGGAAGATGGAGTTCCATCCAGTGAATTAAAAAGTCCGGGAGCACCTGAGAATTGATGGTGGTGCGCCGCTCGTAGATGATGTCTCGAGGAGATATCTCGATGCCCCACAAGGCTACTCACCAATAGCTTCAGGGTTGTTTAGTATGTTCGATAGTGGTGCGTCGTTGACGGCCACGATCTGATGCTCATGGAAGTAGTGACTCAATCGACGCGCCGTCATGAATACACCATAGGCGAGCTTCTGGTAGTGGGGATACCTTTGCTTTGTTGGGGGCCAGTACCTCGCTGAGATAGTAGACTGGGTGTTGCACCCCGTGGGTCTTGCCGTCTTCAGGTCGCTCGACCACGAGGGCTGTGCCGACCAGCTGGTGCGTGGCTGCAATGTATAGCAGCAAAGGTTCCTTCTCCTTTGGCGTTACCAGTACAAGAGATGTGGAGAGCAGGCGCTTGAGGTCCTCGAATGCTTTGTCCGCCTAGACCGTCCACTCGAATTTGTCGGCTTTGCGCAACAGCTGGTAGAAAGGGAGGGCCTTCTCGAACATGCGGCTGATGAACCTGTTGAGCGTTGCGATTCGCCCAGCCAGCTGCTAGACCCCCTTTGACGTTTTTGGGCTTCTCCATGGCTAGTATAGCCCTGATTTTCTTTGGGTTAGCCTCGATGCCGCGCTGAGAGATGAAGTACCCGAGTAATTGGCTGGACGGGATGCCGAAGGCACACTTGTCCGGTTTCATCTTGATCTTGTAGCGATCAAGGTTATCGAACGTCTCGCGGAGATCGTCGATGAGCGTTCTGGCCTCCTTGGTCTTGATAACTATGCCGTCAACATAGACCTCACGTTGCAACCGATCTGGCTCTTCAGGCATGCCTGCATGCATCATTGATATGTGGCGCCCACGTTCTTCAGCCCGAAGGGCATAGTTTTGTGGCAGAATACCCTGAATGGCATGATGAATGTCGTTTTGTCCTAACCTTCCACCTTCATTCGAATTTGGTGGTAGCCCGAGTAGGCACCGAGTAAGGGGAGTCTCTTGTATCCTGCAGTTGAATCGATGATTTGGTCGATCAGTGGTAAGGGGAAGTGGTCCTTAGGGCAGTGCTTGTTAAGCGATGTGAAGTCCACACACATCCGCAGGATGTCTGTGTCCTTCTTGGGGACCAGCACGGGGTTAGCTACCTAAGTGCTCTCCTTTATCTCCCTTATGAAGTTGGCGTCGATGAGTATATTGACTTCGAGACCAACGGCTTCAGCTCTTGGCTCGGATAGTCGACACATCGACTACTTGACTGGCTTCGCATCCGGAAACACATTGAGTGCATGCTTGGCGAATTCCCTGGGAACTCCTGGCATGTCCGCAGGACACCAGGCAAAATTTTCCTAGCGCTCACGGAGGAATTCAACGAGCGCGCTTTCCTATGAGGGACTCAGGTCATTGGCGATCAACACCGTCTTGGAGGCATCCGTAGGGTGGACCTACACCTTTTTAGTGTTGACTGTGGAGTCGAACGACATATCAGGCACATTTTTCCTCGTGACTGGAGGCAGACCGTTGTCGGTGACATCCTTCAGCCTTGTGAGCTCCTCCTGCATGCCGAATGATTGGGAGATTCTGTTAGGGGTGACCCCTTAGGGTGTCCCGATCTTTCACGAATTCCGTGGGAATCGAGGGTAAGGCGGGTGGAGGGGGGAAGGGGATGAAATCCACGAACACACACGCGAAGAACTCGATTAACACACACACACGAAAACACGATACAAGCCGATAGCTCACGCCGGTGGCAACCGGTCCAACACGATCCCTAGGATCGGCGTTGGGCAAGACACTCTCCCACGGCCAACAACGGGGGTGAGAGGCTTGATGAGAACTTGACTACTTGGGGATGAGACACCGAGATCCCAAGGACTTGTACAACTTGAACGCATGAGGCAAAATCCAAGAGGTTGTGGATAATTTGGTGCTCCTTATCAAGGAACATGAGACAAATAGTTGATAGATCCTCAAGGGGTGTCTTCAACTACAATTATCCAAGTATAGGGTTTAAAATAGAGGGGCAGGGCTTTATATAGGCCAGCCACTTAAACAGGGGTAGTTTAGGGATTAAACTGGAAGTTGGGGCGAAACTGGGGGTTACATGGGCCAGGCCCAAAAGGCCTTGACATGACTGGCGTCGAGCAGGCCTGAGACTCCGGTGTTGGGTCCGGAGACTTCGATCTGGGCCGGAGACTCCGGTCAATCTCCGACCCGTCTCCGGAGGGGCCTTCTGACTGTCCCTGGCTCGGTTCCTGGGGCCAGACCGGAGGATGGTCTGGAGACTCCGGTGTACACCAGAGATTCTGGTGTGTAGTGCTCCAGCAGCGTCTTCTCCTGGTCCTTCGTCCTTGGGGGCTTGGCGCGGTGATGTTACTTCATAGCTGAGAACACACAACGTAGTCGCATGAAGTAGCAAGCCATCCAAAGGTAGATCAAAATCACATGAGGAAAGGAGCGAGTTAACCTTAGCTTGTAGGAGCTTGGCTCGAGCGCGAGTCATTGGTCCGCTTGGGGGACTAGGTGTTGTAGATGGAGGTGCGTCCGTAGGATGGGCTGCATCAGCTCCCCCCTTGGGAAAGAGTCGTCCTCGACTCTTCATGGTGTACATCTTGATTCTCTCCATGGTATAGTGATAGGTCCTTGACGTTGAACGTATTGCTTACTAGGTACTTGGAGGTTGGTATGTCGATGACGTATGCATTGTTGTTGATTCTTTTTAGGACCTTGAAGGGGCCATCTCCCCTTGTTTTGAGCTTGGAGTCACGATCATTGGGAAAGCGGTCTTTGCTCAAGTGTATCCACACACGATCGCCTTCTTCGAAGATTAGCTCCTTCTTATTCTTGTTTAGCCTTTATGCTTGGCGAAGTACTTGTTGTTCAACCGTAGATCTTGTGTCTTCATGGAGTTTCTTCATTGTTTGGGAACGCTTGTCAACGTACATATTGGTACGGTAATGAAGAGGAAGGGGAAGGATATCGAGCGCGGTGAGAGGCTCGAAGCCATAGACGATCATGAATGGGCTCCTCATGGTGGTGGAGTGTTTGGCGCGGTTGTAGGCGAACTCGGCGTGTGGAATACATTCCTCCCAATATTTAAGGTTCTTCTTTATCAACACACGTAGAAGTGTGCCAAGGCTTCGATTGACGACCTCGGTTTGTCCATCGGTTTGAGGATGCGAGGCGGACGAGAATAGGAGCTTGATGCCGAGCTTGGCCATGAGTGTCTTCCAAAAGTAGGTCATGAATTTGACGTCGCGGTCGGAGACGATTTTTCTTGGTACACCGTGTAGCCGAATTATTTCCCTGAAAAACAAATTTGCTACATGTGAAGCATCATCGGTCTTATGGCACGGAATGAAGTGTGCCATTTTGGAAAAGCGATCCACTACCACAAATATAGAATCATGTCCATGTTTAGATCTAGGCAATCCTAACACAAAGTCCATGCTAATGTCTGACCAAGGTGCATGAGGAATAGGCAATGGCATATAAAGACCAAAAGGGTTAGACTTGGACTTAGCTTGGACACAAGTAGTGCATCGTTGGACGTGGCGCTCCACGTCGCGCTTCATCTTTGGCCAATAGTAGTGAGTGGAGAGCATGTCATATGTCTTGTCACGGCCAAAGTGGCCCATAAGTCCTCCACCATGGGACTCTTGAAGAAGCAAAATTTGGAGAGACGACTTCGGAATGCAAAGTTTGTTTTGTTTGAAAATAAAACCCTTATGCAAATAGAAATCATCAACCCTTTTGTCTATTGAACACTTTGCAAAAATTGATCCAAAGAATGGGTCGAACTCGTACAAAGATTTGATGTCATCAAGACCCAAGACATTTACTTCGAGTCGCATAAGAAGGTTTGTGTTTTTGTGAGACAAGGCGTCCGCTACTACATTTTATTTGCCCTTCTTGTACTTGACAATGTAAGGAAAAGATTCCATGAACTCAACCCATTTGGCATGCCTTTTACTCAAATTGGCTTGGCCCTTAAGATACTTCAACGACTCATGGTCGGAATGGATGATAAATTCTTTGGGCCAAAGGTAGTGTTGCCACACTTGAAGGAGACGAACCAAGGCAAAAAGCTCTTTGTCATAAATTGGATAGTTAAGGCGTGCGCCATCAAGTTTCTCACTATGGTATGCAGTAGGACGCCCATTTTGCATAATGGCGCCTCCAATGCCAATACCACTAGCGTCACATTCAATCTCAAAAGTTTTTGTGAAATCCGGTAACGCAAGAAGTGGTGCTTCGGTGAGTCTCTTTTTGAGCTCATCAAAAGCCTTTTGTTGTGCTTTGCCCCAAACGAGTGTGACATTTTTCTTGGTCAATTCGTTGAGAGGGCAAGCAATGGTAGAAAAGTCTTTCACAAAGCGACGGTAAAAACCGGCCAACCCATGAAAACTACGAAGTTCACTAACATTGGTAGGGATGGGCCAATCTCGTATGTCCTTAACTTTTGAGACATCAACTTCAATGCCATTCGAAGACACAACAAAACCAAGGAAAATCAGTTTGTCTTTCACAAAGGTACACTTGGGGAGATTAGCATATAGCTTTCATGGCGAAGGATTTGAAGGACCTCCTTAACATGTGTAACATGCTCCTCTAGTGACTTGCTATAGACAAGAATATCATCAAAGTAAACAATGACACTTTTGCCAATGAGAGATCTCAAAATATGGTTCATAAGGCGCATGAAGGTAGATGGGGCATTAGATAAGCCAAAAGGCATAACCAACCATTCATAGAGACCAAGCTTGGTCTTGAAGGCGGGTTTCCACTCATCACCCTCGGCCATGCGTATTTGATGGTAACCACTACGAAGATCAATTTTCGAAAATATAGTGGCTCCACATAACTCATCAAGCATATCATCAAGGCGCGGTATAGGATGTCGATAACGCACGGTGATAGCATTGATTGGACGACAGTCCATGCATAACCGCAACGTATCATCCGTTTTTGGTACAAGAATCACGGGTACCGTGCTTGGGCTAGTGCTTACTTGGATCAAACCTTTGGAGAAGAGTTGGTTGATTTGTCGTTCTATCTCTTTCGTCTCTTCGGGGTTCGTGCGGTACGCGACGCGGTTTGGAAGTGGTGCGCCGGGTATGAGGTCAATGCGGTGCTCGATTCCGCGAAGAGGAGGTAGTCCATGAGTAAGCTCTTCGGGAAATACATCTTGGAATTCCTGCAAAATAGCCATCAAATAGGGAGGAACATTCGTCAAGTCATTAGTTTCTTGCGCTAGTCCCTTGCATATAAGGACATAGTGCAAGATGGATGGGTTTTTCTCACTTCTCTCATCTCACTTTTGGTGGCAAGAAGAACACTCTTAGTTTTTCCACTCGAGTTTGGCTCGTGGCTCTCACTCACTATAGTGTGGTTCTCCCCCTCACCGCTCTTCTCACAAGGTGGTTTTGTGCTTTGCGCCCTCTCTAAAGCCTTTGCATTGTCCGCAATTATTTGTCTAGGAGTCATTGGTTGCAAAACACAAGTCTTTTCAAGACATTTGAAGGTATAAGTGTTTGTGTGACCATCATGTAAAGCACGCTTGTCATATTGCCACGGCCTTCCTAGCAACATATGGCAAACCGTCATGGGGAGCACATCACATTCCACCGTGTCTTTGTATGGCCCAATTGAGAAAGCTACCGAGACGGTGTGCTTGATCTTGACGGACCCTTGGTCACTTAGCCATTGTATATGGTAGGGATGCTTGTGTGGATGGAGGGTGAGGTTGAGTTTCTCACACAATTCCGTGCTTGCAAGATTGTGGCAACTCCCTCCATCGATGACAACTTTGGTGGACTTCCCGTTGATACCGGCACGTGTTTGAAAGATGTTCGATCTTTGGTCTTCATTCTCATTGACTTGGGTAGTTAAGACTCTTGTGACCACAAGTGATGGATTTGCGTCATGCTCACACACAAGTAGTTCTTGGTCATCTTCCAAATGTTGCCTTGCCAATGCTTCCTTGACCCTTGCATCAAACTCATCTTCACTCAAGTATTCTTCATCGCCATTGTCGTGGATGAACAAAACTTTCTTGTTTCCACAAGTGGCCGACTTGTGTCCTTTGCCTCCACACTTGTAGCATTCACCATTGAATGGTTGATCATCCTTTATGTATTTGCCACTTGGGGGCGGTTTTCCTTGAGGAAGTGTTGGCTTGAAAGGAAGCTTGGTGGTACTTGATGAGCTTCCACTTGGAGTTGTTGAAGTAGTGGTTGATGCTTGCCTGTAGGTGAAGTAGGTCTTTGGCTTGTTGTACTTGATGTCCTCTTGCACTTGACGTTCGTCCTTTGAAGCTATGTGTACAAGCTCAACCATGTTGTTGTACTTTTGGAACTCGGTGATGCGCTTGATTGGATGGTTCAAGCCATTCAGAAAACGTGCCATTGTTTGTTCATCTCGTTCTTCAATGTTGGCACGGATCATATTGAGCTCCATTTGCTTGAAGTACTCTTCCACGGTCTTTGTCCCTTGACTAAGTGTTTGAAGCTTGTTGAAAAGGTCACGCGTGTAGTGCGAAGGGACAAAGCGGGATCTCATATGATCCTTCATATCTTGCCAAGTTGTGATTGGAGGCTCTTCTTTTGCTTCACGAGCGAGTTGGACTTGTTCCTACCAAAGGTTTGCATAATCATCAAACTCGAGGGACGCCATGGCCATCATCTTCTCATTGCTATAGTTGTGCATGCGGAAGATCTTGTCGACCTTTAGTTCTCATGAGAGATATTCTTCGGGTTCATTGGAACCGGTGAACTTGGGCACGGTGAATTTGAGCTTGCCGAAAGTTTCTTCTTCATTGCGGTTCCGATGTTGGCAGTTGCCATGATTTTGGCGGCCATCTTCATCATCCGATCTCTCATGTCTTGCTTGGTGATGGTTGTGTTTCCCTTGCGGTTGTTGAGGTGCCGCGTTTGGTGGTGGAACTTGATTTTGATGACGAGCTTGGGGAGCTTGCTCGTGTTGTTGGCACGGTTGAGGATGAGGCGGAGGCGCTTGGTTCACATGATGAGCTTGGGGAGCTTGCTCTTGGTCATGGTGCGGTTGATGACGGTGAGCATTGTCTTGCGCCATGTGGCGAGGAGGACATCAAGCTGCATGCGCAATAGGTTGCTCCCTTTCTTCTCGATGTGGAGGAGGCTCGTCATGGTGATCATGTTGTCGACGTTGACGTTCATGTCGATGATGATGCCTTGGTGGGTCTTCGAGTGCTTCACGCCGACGGTGATCTCGTTCTTCCACTTCGGATGCTTCACTTGTTGTTGAAGGGACATGTCGTTGGCGATGGGCTTGGTGGTCCACGTGAGGTTGCTCTTGTTCAATCATGAGCACCCTTGGTTGTGGCCGGTTCGCTTCGCGTCTTGGAGGTCTTGCGGAGAGGTCACCATCTTAGCTTGACGTCGCGGCGTGTCGCGGAGATGGTACCACTTGCGAAGAGGTCATGGAGTGAATGATGGGTCCATCTTGGTGCCTTGAAGCGTGATGGCGAGGAGCGCTTGATTCACTTGAGGAGTGTCGTGACGAGCTTGAGTCGCGAGATCGTGGCCTTGCTAGCCCATCAATGAGGCGTTGAAGCTTCTCATCCGTTGCGGTGACGGTGCGACCAAGAGCTTCATTTTGATGGCCGAGGTTATGTTGCATAGCATGCATTTGTCCTCGGACCTCCTCGAAGTGGTTGTCGATGCTCTTAAACTCCACTCGGGTTTCGCTAAATTGTTCATCTTGGCGCCGCTCAAGGGCTTCACAACGATAGTTGAATTCTCCACGGATCTTCCAATGATCCCACCTTGTCATGTATTGCGCGTCTTCCTCTTGAGGTGGAGTTGGTTGGGACGAATCGCCATTCCTGTCCATGATGCAAAGCCACAAGGATTGTATATGGAGGAGAAACATGGAGAGTTAGCCTTTTACCTCACCTTGGAGATTGTATCAAACCAATTGCCACACAAGAGAGCTAAGAGCTTGCAAAGTGAAATCGCAAAGAGACTCACACACAAGGAACTACACTCTCAAAAGCTTTTGGTGGAAAGGAGGGTGGAAAGCCAAAGAACCAACCAAATGAAAAGGATAGTAAAAAGTGGATAAGATCCAACAAAACTCAAGTCAAAAGGTGATGGTCAACTCGAAAAGTGACGAGAATCTACGACTACACACACGTGTGGAGAAAAATGGGGTTAGCACGACTATGTAAGTGAGCACAAAAGGGCCTAACGAAGACTACACTCGGTTGTCGTGCCAACTCAAGGAGAGACCACAACTTGTTTGCCAAAAGAGGGTAAGCAACGGATTTGTGCACTTGCCTTGGCGTGCTTTTTCCTCTCTCTTTTGCTTACAAGCTTGATACTCTCTTTGTATTGGGATACTATGTATCTTTCTATTTTTCGTTTTCGTCTTTATTTTTATTTTTATCCCTTTCTATGCTACTATGTTAACTTTTGTATTTGCCCTCACACTCTCACTTTCCAATGGCAAGTGCACAATGCTTAGACAAACACAAAATGAGTTGCTCTCATAGGATAGGTACACACAAAGGAAGATATGGCTACAAGGGTTGACACAAGTTATACCTTAGTTGTTGATGATGATCTTGTGTCGGTGGAGCAGGGAAGAGTTTGGGGTCCGTGGTGTCGAAGAGCGCGGGCAATGTTGCGGAATCTATCTGTTAGTTGGTGACACGCACACGAAACACAAACAACAAGCGGACAAATTAGCCAATGCAGACAAGAGGAAAAGTCAAAAGCATATCCAGGCGAAGACTCGGTGTAGGCGGAGACTCGGTGCTGCAGTAGGAGACTCCGGTGCAGGAAATCAGCTCGTGTTCTTGAGCGGAAATTCACGCGTAGAGTCCTCAAATCTGCGAAAATTTGGCCAAAATTAGGCTAGGAAACGCAGGAAAAAGCTGGACCAAAACCTTAGACAAGATTTGGTCGGATCAAAACCACAAATAACGCTCCAAAACGAGAGATCGACCCAAAGGAAAATTGGGGCTATTTTTTGGGAATTTTTCGAATTTATGGTGGATAGAAGAAAAATTTAGGGGAAATTCGTGATCAACCTTGCTCTTGATACCAATATGTTACGGGTGACCCCTTAGGGTGGCCCGATCTTTCACGAATTCCGTGGGAATCGAGGGGAAGGCGGGTAGAAGGGGGAAGGGGATGAAATCCACAAACACACACGTGAAGAACTCGATGAACACACACACACGAAAACACGATACAAGCCGATAGCTCACGCCGGTGGCAACCGGTCCAACACAATCCCTAGGATCGGCGTTGGGCAAGACACTCTCCCACGGCCAACAACGGGGGTGAGAGGCTTGATGAGATCTTGACTACTTGGGGATGAGACACTGCGATCCCAAGGACTTGTACAACTTGAACGCACGAGGCAAAATCCAAGAGGTTGTGGATAATTTGGTGCTCCTTGTCAAGGAGCATGAGACAAATAGTTGATAGATCCTCAAGGGGTGTCTTCAACTACAATTATCCAAGTCTAGGGTTTACAATAGAGGGGTGGGGCTTTATATAGGCCAGCCACTTAAACAGGGGTAGTTTAGGGATTAAACTGTAAGTTGGGGCGAAACTGGGGGTTACGTGGGACAGGCCCAAAAGGCCTTGACATGCCTGGCGTCGAGCAGGCCGGAGACTCCGGTCAATCTCCGGACCTGTCTCCGGAGGGGCCTTCTAACTGTCCCTGGCTCGGTTCCTGGGGCTGGACCGGAGGATGGTCCGGAGACTCCGGTGTACAGGACCGGAGACTCCGGTGTACACCGGAGATTCCGGTGTGTAGTGATCCAGCAGCGTCTTCTCCTGGTCCTTCTTCCTTGGGGCTTGGCGCGGTGATGTTGCTTCATAGCTGAGAATACAGAACGTAGTCGCATGAAGTAGCAAGCCATCCAAAGGTAGATCAAAATCACATGAGGAAAGGAGCGAGTTAACCTTAGCTTGTAGGAGCTTGGCTCGAGCATGAGTCATTGGTCCGCTTGGGGGACTAGGTATTGTAGATGGAGGTGCGTCCGTAGGACGGGCTGCATCAGATTCTGTTGAAGTCCCTGTCATAGCTGTCTGACTCGGTGAAGCTTCCTGGGACTGTGATGACGCCCCTGGGTCCTGGCATCTTCAGTAGAAGGTACGCATAATGCGGTACTGCCAGGAATCTTGCAAATGCTACATGCCCAAGGATGGCATGGTACAGGACTAGTCCACCACTTCGAACTCCAGTCGCTCACGCCTGAAGTTGTAGGGCTTGCCGAAGATGACGTCGAGCCATATTTTGGCCAGGGGGTATATTCCCTTCCTTGGGACGATGCCGTGGAACATCGTGTCCGATGCCTCTAAGCTCCATAGCAGGATCCGCATAGCTGCGAGTGTGCTGGAGAACATCAGGTTGATGCCGCTGCCGTCGTCCATGAAGATGCGGATCATCTCGAACCCTCCGATCTAGAAGTCATGCCGAGGAAACTCACACAATTGGCTGTTTTATTCATTCATTCCATGGAGGTTATCCAACTTACTAGTGATATCAGATACAAGTCATATTATTACAGTAAACTTTAGTTATAGTTGTCTATGATCGAGAACGGTGCTCCAAGTCGTCCATAACTGCGGACACGTCTTTTCAAAAAGATTAAACCCTGCAGGGGTGCACCAAAGTTTCCACACACACCTACATCCTTGTTGTCAGTTCAGGTAGGTACAAGATCACAAAACATACACCCAACGGTATGTCGATTCAGACACAATGTTTCCTAGACCCAAAGAAAATACATGGGGGCCACCCCACTATGCTACCCGCAACGAAGTCGGCCGGTCTCCGAGACGGACCCAGGGTTTGTGTCATTGGTTGTAAATGTCTGGGAACCCGAAAGTGTGACTGGGCTTGTCGATACCGCGAAAATATTCCACATTTGTTCCTAAATAGTACTGGCGCTCCACGCGCAATAGTAAATAAAGAAGTAAAGCATGGCATAAGTACAGGATAGTAATAAAGTCCCAAACTAGTTTGTGTCCCCCAGTACAGTACTTTGAAATCATGTACTAAATCGATGGGGGTGCCCACACACCCCACTTGTGGTTAGCACACTCGATCTCGGAACATGTATCAGGAACTCGGGGTCCTACGGGACACCAGTGAGCGGTGAAAAACCAAATATTATCTATTACCCACCGGTGCCTCTGCATTATTTACCTACTTTCAATTTTAGTTATTAAACTGTAATTAAATACATTATCATCTCCCCCATTAAGCATGTGCCAACCACCCAACAACGATGGAACATCGACGACGTGAAGCAGCACCTGAGCAAGCGACTACGACTCGCAAGGCCGGATATCTACCAAACAATAGGTAATAGGAGGTGTCCATTGCAATATAGAGGCTGCAGGGAAGTATACAAGGGTACATAATCTGTAGCATCGCAACACAGATAGCAATAGATCAACAAGAGGAAATAAAGACTAGAAATGTAAAATAGGTAGAAAGGGGGAGAATGCTCGCCTGTAAAACATTGCCGAAGGTTCTTCCGAAGATCGGGTCGACACTCGCATCCACTCATCGGCCTAATCCGTGAAGAAGTAAAGCACTAGAAGAAACACCGGATGCACTATTGAATACTACGACAAAAGATCGGGCATGCTGCATGTATGATGTATGACATTGCAAAAATGCAATGCAATTAGGCAATATTAAGTGGAACCAAGGTCTCGACGATTAATTAGATGGTTTAGGTTGTTTAGATACCCCGCAATTTGAATGTTGTATTAACATGTCAAATAGTGGCACCAGTTCGCTACACAAATTTAAATGGGACCAATATAAGACTAGAAAAGGCCGCTTATGGTCTCCATATTTAATTATGAGGTGAATCGGAATAATGCCCCCAAACCACACAATATGTATGCGACATGAACAATTTAATATGCAACAATTTATGTAGATGGCATTTATAAAATAGGGGCTCAGAGAAAGGTCACACATGGGGTTCCATGATCTTGGGCTCCGAAGGTTCGGGGGATCGGTCTTCGCACTCCAGGATCAGGGTCTTCGGATTCCGTGAGGAAGGTCTTGTCATCCATGACAGAGATCTTGGGTCACCAGTCCGGGAGGAAGATCTCGACGTTCCTTGTCGAAGGCCTTCGCGTATGGGGTCTTTGGGTCATGTAGTCACCTGTCGATCTTGTCGCCTAAAATCAGGGGAAGCCCTTGTCGTAGCACCACGCCGTGACGCTGTAACATTACGATCTTGCTTGCACCGGAACCGAGGTCATCATCCCACAACTTCCCCGATTGGTCTTCCTTGATGCAACAACATACTGCCACTCCCCTTCACCTTACCGAGATGAGACTAGAGGCCACTGAACAATTTGAAGGGTCACATGCTTTGATTTATTCCCATAGAGACCAAAGCACAAGCAGGTGCTGGACACATAGACGAGGCAGGGAAAACGAGAGGGCGGTGTGACAAGCTGCAAACCGGAGAGGAGGTATGGCAGAGGCGGGGACACACTCAGGAGGGTGGCCGAGTCGCGGAAACTGGGGGCGGCGGAGGTGTTGCACGGATCGCCAGGGATGGGCGGCAGAGCACGTGTCGGCCAGTGGTGGAATCAGGGGCACTGCGGGCGGTGCTCGCACGGGTCCTAGTGTAACATACCTAAAATCATGTTTCAAACTCATGCATAACATCCATGCATCCATGATCATATAGAGTTCATTTCAAACAAATAAACTCCAAAAAGAGGAGCATATGAGCTCATTATTTTATGTGATCGGCATTTGAATCAAATGCTACTCTTATATGAGAGATTGTTGTTCATGAAACCAAACCTTGTGCCTTATTGTTTTCAGAATGTGTTGCTAGATTGCTAAGGTTTTAAACCAAGATTTCAAAGCAAATACAATTTGAAAACCCATTTCAAAACCAATATAAAACAAGTGCTATGTCACTGTTTATTCTATTTTATTGCAAATGACCAAGCCAATTCAAAGTGGCCACTTGGTTTTATGCCCAGATTTGTGACTATTGCACATTGCAAAAATCCTGAAAACATTTGAATTCAAATAGAGTTTGAAATCATTTGAAAATCATTCCAGAAAATCAAATTATAAATAGAAAAGGAATAAAGAAAAGGAAAAGGGCCAGCGCCAGGGTTTGAGCCCATCAACAGAAGCAACCATTCTAGCCCACCCGGGTTCCCCCTCTCTCTCTTCCACTCGCAGACGCACCCACGGAGTCGCTGACGTCAGGACCCCACCCCCTCTCTGTTTTATTCGCTGACAAGTGGACCCGTGACCCCGTCGTCGTCTTCGTTAATCACGCGTGCCTCCGACGCTCACGCCGCCGTTACTCGCCGCAGTCACTACCGTGTTGATTCCCATTGATTCCGCGAGTAACTCCACGCCCAGCTCTGCCTACTTAAACCCCTCCCCCTCGCGGCCATTTCCCCTCACTCAATTTTCTCTCCACGCCACCAGGCTGCGCGCAACTCGCCAAACACCGCCGATGTTCTGACGACCTTGCCGACGAATTCCGGTGAGCACCGCACCCCCCTCTGTCCGTGGTTCATACTATCATACTCCACAGCTCCGTGCGCATCTACTGACACCTTCCATTTGCTCGCGCATGGCCTGCAGCCTCGGCAACGTCAATGACAGAGCGTCGCCACCTTCTGCTCAAACTCCGGCGACCTTTCCCCGTAAGTGCCAGCCGCCCCTTGCCCTCTGTTTGATACGCATAGGATCCTCAGCGTCTTGCGCATCTAACGGTGCCCTCCCCTTGTCTTAGCGGTTGAGATCGCCAACGTCGACGAGCCGAAGCCACAGCCGCCAGGGACTACTCCGACGAGCAATCCGCGACGACTCCGAGCGCCCCTTCGCCAACCAGAGACACATTGAGCTTCACCGCATCCCTGCGGTTCTGGTGAGCATCCTCTCCCCTCCCCGGGCGACCTAGAACGCCGGCACCGCCACGGTCAGAGCGCACCGCCGCCAGTCGCCGCCGCTAGCGCCGCTCATCTCTGGTCAATGCATTCAGGAACGTTAGATGTAGATCTTACGGCTAGGATTAGAACTTAAACGAATGGGTACGGGCGCATCTGAGCCACTGGATCTGACTAAAATCCTACGGCTCGCAGAGACCGATCCGCACGAAACGGTACGCGCCAATAGGATAGCGCCGCGTGGCAGCTGTTAGGGTTTAAAAACAGAATTTGAATCAGATTATTGTTTGAATTTGATTTAGCTATAACTTTTGATCCCCACGTTAGAATTTGACAAATTTTATACCGTTGGAATCAGGAGAACAAGACCTTTCTAAATATTCAATGTTTTTAATGATTTGCCTCTGTTAAAATGGTTTTATTTGCAGAAACATGTGTAGGGCTTATTTGAGTATATGAAATGTTTAGGATTTGTTTTTAGTGTAAATAAATTTGGTTTGGCAAGTTTTTGACTTGTCTAGGATTCAGTACTATGCACTTGCTTGGTTGAGTTTTAAAAATCATCACTTAGCATTTTGCATGCATGCATATATTTTTGTTTGTATATGATTTGTGTGTAATTTTTTGCTACCAATCTTTGTGTAGATTTTGGTGCTAGTGATTGTGATTGTGAGGAGTGCTACTCTCCCAACTACCAAGGCAAGTGGTACTTCATGAATATTATCAAACCTTTGTTTTATACTAAGCATTAGAAATATTTTTGTTAGACTTGCATGTTATATTTTGCTTATATGCCATGTTGGGAAATCCTAAGTAGTTGTAGAAATGCTAGGGAATTTCTAAGTTAAGTTACTATCTATGCCATGCTTAGCCTAGCTAGTAGCAAACAAGGGTTGGTGAAAATATACATGCTATGATGAAAATATTTCTAAGTCTTTGGACTTATGTTTTGCCTAATAAAACAACTAAGTTAATGAAACACCTGGGTGGAAGGGAAAGAATGGTTTATGTTGAGTGGTTACACAAGGCCCATTTCTATGGTTCACCTTGTGTATCACACTTGTGGTAAGCCACCCAGGAACAAAGAGATTTTAGAGGCCAAGTGTTAAGAAGCTTCTAGTGCAGCCACTTGGCAATATGGGCTCTGCCTGGACCATATAGGTTGCTAGAACTTAGCCATTTGGACAGTTGGTGGTAGTGGGATGATAGGTTGGAACGCGTCCATTTGGTCTAAGGGAAGGCTTCTGAAAGGTCCTGTCTTGGTGAAACCAAGTCTGGTAGGGAAAGTGCACAACCTCTGCAGATGGAAAAATCTAAGTACTTAGCCAAGTCCATGGCAATGGACAATTTGAGCATCAAGACATGGAAGCTATCAAGAATCTCCTCATCCCAATTTCTAAGTAAAAATTTGTGGGTGAACAAGGGTGAAGGACCTCAATGTCTATTGGTGGTTCCTTGGGAAAAGTTTTGACAAAGAAAAACTTAGTGATTTCAACTAATAGGCAAAACTTATTTTGAGCAAAGCAAGCCAAGCTACACTTAGCCAAATTGCATATAGTAATATAGTCCACCTAAATTTTACTAAGGTATCACTTGCCAATACTATTCCAAAGTATTGACCCTTGTGGGTTGTAACTTGTGATGTTGCAGGTTACTCTGATGAGGATTAGGTGTCATGAGTCTACACTCAACATGCTTGCCTGTGGCACATGAAGATGAAGACTTTATTTATTTACTTATTCAAACTCTTGTATTAGGCCTGTGGCCTTGGAGTTGTAAAAACTATGTTTATCTCTGGAATGGATGTAATAAATGACCTTTGTATCTGTGTACTTCATCTTAAACTGTGGATGCTAGCAATGATCCAGGGACTAGCATTGCAATCATAGGGATCCTTTTTCCTTTATAAAGGAGGGATCTTACAGATGGTATCAGAGCACTGTGTTGCCTGTAGGATTATGACCCTAGGATTGGAAACCACTAAGGAAAAAATTTCTTCAACTTCTACACTTGTCTATTCTTCTTGTAAACTTTTCTAATATTCTTTCTCATCTCTATTTGTAGATGAACTCCATCAACGAAGCCGTAAGGAAAGGACCACTCATGACAATGACTTTGGAGTGTGAGACAGGATTCCCCAAGGCTCTCAAGGACCTCATGGTTGCATTAGAGATACAAGGTGCAACTGTGTATAAGGGTTTTCCTGTGATGGATGAAGGAGTGGAATACTGGTGGGTGCAACTACACTTATATAAAAACAAGGAAGACAACCATCAGGAAAAAGGATTCTGCATGTTGACCAATTCAGTGGTGCACCCTACATTCTTTGAATCAACACGGGATGCAGCTTGGAAGACCATCAAAGAACTTGGTGATAGAGTCAAGTGCAGAATGCTCAACCTCCAAAATGATCTCAAGAAAGAGAAGGAACATACCCAAGAGTTGGAAGCTACCAACCAAACCTTAAGAGGAGACATAATAGACTTAGTGATGGAGTCATGTGAGCAAGATAGGCTGATTGCTTCTAGAAACATTGTGTTAGCCAACAAATCTAGTGAGATAGGATTGTAAACGTACTTCGCTAGTTGGACCACCACCTATCATCTTATTTCCCAAAATGTTGCTTTAAATAAGTTGAACCTTGGTTGTTGTAATGGATCCATGTATGCCATGATTTGTGTGTTTTGATTTCCAAGGATATGCATGTGGTGTTTTGTCTTTTGTTTTATCTTGAATTGTGTTGTTCTAACTTTTCTATCTTATAAAATAGATGCCTACCGTTACCATCAGCACTGTTGAGGAGTTCCAGGTTACCCGTTTTGGTCCTCGTATCGTTGAGCTTAGTACTTTGCTCAATCTCCCTCTTCCTACCATCATGGTGCTTCCCATCACCAAGTTTGAGAGGAAGGATCTCTGGGGCTTCAAGGTCAACCAGCCTGGACGCCAGACAGAGCCTACCACAAAGGCCATTGTCTTCAAGCTCATGCATGATGACAAGGAGAGAGGCCTTGAGGTAGTTATGCAGGATCTGATAGGACGTCTGCTGGGGAGACACTCCCGACAGGTTAGAGGTACTCACTTCCACGTCTTGATGAGCGTGATGAGGATGGAGAGTCCATCGACTTGAGGACGATTCGAGGACACAATGAGCCGATTCGCATACCTCCAGGACTTAGAGTCTCTCATTAGGCACGTGGACACCGACATGACCAACGTCATGCTCAACAATGACGAGCTCTAGGTGCAGCTTCGCGAGAAGGACAAGCTCTTCGCGAAGCAAGATGAGATTGTCAAGGAGATGGAGGCGAAGTTCGAGAGCCAGGACAGGAAGTTCAAGAGTCAGGAGAAGCGTGTACAGGATAGAAACAAGAAGATCCGGGACATGACTGAAGAACTTCAGTCCAAGGACTTCGAGCTCGAGCAGCAGCAAACGGTGATTGAGAGGCTTCGTTCCCAGAAGAGGGCTCTCAAGGCATGGTGGGATAACTTCCAGATCACCACTCCCATAGATGAAGTGACATGGGCTATCTTTGAGGATGGCTTTCGCATTGCTCATATCTCATCTGGAGTGATGAGTCTGAAAAAGAAAGAATTCCATAATCTGAAGCAGCACCACCGCAGCGTGGCTGAATATATTGAGGAGTTCAACAATCTGGCGCGTTATGCACCGGATGAAGTTGACACTGATGCTAAGAGAAAGGAAAAATTTCTTGAAGGCTTGAATGATGAGCTGAATCTGCAGTTGGCTGTGGCCTATGTTCCCACATATCAGTCTCTTTGTGACAAGGCTGCTATTTTGGAGAACAAAATGAAGCAAGTTGAAAGCAGGAAGAGAAAGCACTCAGACAAGCATAGCTCGGGATCGTCTCACAAACGTTCCCATTATGATGACAGTGGAAGCTCAGGATCCCACAAGCATGGGAAATTCAACAAGCACCACAACCACAACCGTCATGACAACAAGCATCACCGCAGTCATGACAATGACAAGTACAAGAACCACAAGGGTGGATACAAGAGCCACCACAGTGGTAATGGAAGTGGAAGTGGAAGCCAGTCCAAGAAAGACATAAGTCAGGTTGAATGCTTCAAGTGCAAGAAGATGGGGCATTATGCAAATGAATGCCCAAAAGAAAGTTGAAGGACCCAACAAGCCCAACCCTTTCGAAGGGACAAGTGAACCACATCAATGTGGAGGAAATCTATGAGGAGCCCGATCTGTTCGGTAAGTTCAAACTCAATTCTGTTCCAGCATTTGTTCTCTTTGATACTGGTGCATCTCATTCATTCATATCAAGAGAATTTGTTGAAAGAAATGAACTGCCGGTAGAAACTATTGGGTGTCCTATAAAAGTAAGTTCTCCTGGTGGAGAAATGATAGTGAATTCAGGATGTCATGATCTAGTCATAGAATTTGGGAAGTATAAGTTCCCTGTTAACTTGATAATTCTAAACTCCCAAGGATTGGATGTCATTTTGGGAATGGACTGGATGACTAAGCACAAGGGAGTGATAGATTGTGCCAACCATACTGTCTCACTCACAACTCCAGAAAATAAAAGGATCAGATTTAAGACCAACTTTGAAGCAAAAAGGAGTATGCTTAATTCTCTTAAGGGGGTTAGCATAGATAGTGTGCCAATTGTGAGTGAATATCCGGATGTGTTTCCGGAAGAATTGCCGAGAATGCCACCAGATAGAGATGTGGAGTTTCTTATAGATTTGGTACTAGGATCTGGACCAATAGCAAAGTGACCTTATAAAATGTCAGTTGATGAACTGAAAGAACTCAAGAAACAACTTGGAGAACAGTTGCAGAAAGGATTTATTCAACCAAGTTCTTCATCTTGGGGAGCCCCAGTTTTGTTCGTGGAGAAGAAAGATAGAAGTCAAAGGTTATGCATAGATTACAGATCACTCAACGAGGTGACTTTCAAGAACAAATACCCTTTGCCTAGAATCAATGACTTGTTTGATCAGCTAGAAGGAGCATGTGTGTTCTCAAAGATCGATCTCCGGTCAGGCTATTTTCAACTCAAGATAAGAGAACAAGACATACCTAAAACAGCTTTCACTACAAGGTATGGATTGTATGAGTATACCATAATGCCTTTTGGTTTGACCAATGCTCCAGCATACTTCATGAATATGATGAACAAGGTGTTCATGGAATTCCTTGACAAGTTTGTTGTCGTTTTCATCGATGACATCTTAGTCTACTCCAAGAGCAAAGAAGAGCATGAAGGAAATTTGCGTTTGATACTTGAGAAGTCAAGAGAACATAAACTTTATGCCAAATTCAGCAAGTGTGAATTCTGGTTGAATGAAGTTGGATTTCTTGGACATGTTATGACAAAGGATGGTGTAGCAGTTGATCATGCTAAAGTTTCAGTCAGAATCGAATGGGAATCTCCCAAGTCCGTGAAAGAAGTTCATAGTTTCCTTGGCTTAGCTGGCTACTACAGAAGGTTCATTGAAAATTTCTCCAAGGTAGCTAAGCCTATGACTGAATTACTAAAGAAAGACAAGAAGTTTGCTTGGTCTGAAGGTTGTGAACTCAGCTTTCGGGAATTGAAGAAGAGACTTGTGACAGCACCAGTCTTGTATGCGCGGACTTGGAAAAAGATTTCCAAGTATATTGTGATGCATCTCATCAGGGTTTGGGTGCAGTTCTTATGCAAGACGGTAAAGTTGTGGCTTATGCCTCGAGACAACTCAAAACTCATGAAGTGAACTATCCTACTCATGATTTAGAGTTAGCCTCTGTTGTCCATGCATTAAAGACATGGAGACACTATCTTTTGGGAAAGTGTTGTGAAGTGTTCACAGATCACAAGAGTTTGAAGTATATCTTCACCCAGAAGGAAATTAATATGAGACAAAGAAGATGGCTAGAACTTATTAAGGATTACGACTTAAGTTTGCAATACCACCCCGGTAAAGCAAATGTTGTAGCAGATGCTCTAAGTCGTAAGGTTTTTGTGAACGGCCTTACCAAAGGAGAATTGCCAAATGATTTGTGTACCCAATTTAGAAACTCAGATTGGAGATTGTGCCTGAAGGACATCTCATGACTTTGGATGTTCAACCCACTTTGTTGGACAAGATCAAAGAAGCCCAAAAGATTGATAAAGAAATCGAAGAGATTAAAGAAAAGATTGGAAAAGGAAAAGCCAAAGGATTCCACGAAGACGAACAGGGTACTTTATGGCATGGGAAACGTATCTATGTTCCACAAGTTCCGGAGCTTCGGAAACTGATTCTGCAAGAAGCACACAACTCACCGTATTCCATTCATCCGGGTAACACCAAAATGTACATGGACATGAAAGAAAGATTTTGGTGGAATAATCTCAAGAAGGACATCGCCGAACATATTGCTTTGTGTGATGTGTGTAGTAGAGTGAAAGCGGAACATCAGAAACCAGCAGGTTTGCTTCAACCACTACCTATTCCTGATTGGAAGTGGGACAAGATTGGTATGGATTTGTAGCATCCCAATTGTCTAACAATTGCAATGCTACTAGCCTAGTCTATATAATGGCTACTTCATATATATAAATGTTGCATCATCATTATATCATGCTCATGTCATCATGCCACCTTGCATTTGAGCATCATATAAAACCCTTTTTGTTTTGGTTCTTCTCTCATATGCATTGTAAATTGTATTTGCCTCTTGATATTGTATTTGGTTATTGATATATTGTTTAATGCCCAAGTTGAGTTGGGGGCATATCTCTTACTAACTCCACCACCTTTCTTTCACCACCTTATAATTCCACCATCCAACTAAATATGAGCTTTGCACTTTATTTGAGTTTACCTCTAGCTCATGTGGGTTGGGATGGATCCAATTCTATTTTTCCACATGCTCTCATCTTAGCATCATGTTGTTTTCACATTATTGATATATGAGAGCCACATGGCCACCTTTGCATGCCTTGTGAGTGGAACCCTTTTTCCTAGCTTCCATATGGATTATCATGGATTTATGCTCATGTTGGGGTATTTTTGGGACTACTAAACACCTAGTGGAATAAACACACTAGTAAGTACCAATTATAATCAAATGTGAGCATCTCCATCTAATTCATCTGAAACTTTCACTTGTTTTTCTGTTGCTTGGCCTTACTCCACATTTTGGGTAATGCATCGTAATAATGCCATGATAATAATATTGTTTTCACAAGGATAATCATGGCATTAATTGTTTATGCATGGGCCATGCAAGTACCACCTTTTGCTTGTCATTTGGATTTTATTTGATTTTTGAGTGGATCATCTCTATCTCTATCCCCTCCTTTTTGGCTTGGTCTTAGTTGATCTTGCTTAAAACCATATCACCACCTCTCCCTCTTTTTGGACTAGCTTTGGTTTGATCTTGTTCTTGCTTGAGCTTGCCAAAAGGAAACCATCTCTCTCTCCCTCATCTAACCCTAAACCCTACCCCCCTAATCACCTACCCTATCACCATACCCCCTCTCCTCATCTAACCTAACCACCCTAACCACCACATCACCCCTCTCGGCCTCTCTCTTCTCTCTTCCTAGCTTGGCCCCACTTGGCCACCCTCTCACCAAACCCTAACCCGACCCTAGTGCAACCCTAACCGAGCCATACCCCCTCTCTCTCTAACCCCTCTTTCTTCTAACCCCAAACCCTAAGTACCCCCCTCTCTCTCGGCCTCTCTCTCTCTCACCTAGCTGGCCCCACCATGCCACCTAGCTACCCCCTCCACCACACAAGCCTAGCCCGAGGCTCCCTCTAAACCTAGCCGAGCCTCCCACCTCCCAACCCTAGCTCTACCCGAGGCTACCCCCTCCTCTCTCTAGCTCTCTCTCTGCAATGCCGCCCCCACCCGAGCCTGCCCCTGCCCTTGGCCTCGCCCTCTGGTCCCACCTGGTAGCCACCCCCTGCCTGCCCTGCCCCTGCCCGACCGCGCACGTGAAGGAGGAAGTAGGGAAAGGTGGCACCGAGGCCACCTTTTTCCATCTACCCTCCCCACGGCACCTCCTCTCCCCTCTCTGCTTTACCACCACCTCACGGCTCCTCCTGCCTCGCCCAGATCTACCCCAGGACCTGCCCTCTCCTCCCCTTCCTCTCCACCATCAACCACCCCCTCTAGCCGGCCACCGTCGGTCGCTACTCCGTCCCGTGGATCTAGTCGTGCAGCGCGTCGGTGGAGTGCCCTGGAAGATCGAGGAGGGTCCCCTGCATCACCCATGCATGCATCATCGAGGAGGAGCAGGGCCGAGGATCACCGCCGAGACCGAGCCCAAACCCTAATTCCCCGGACGTGAGCCTCGTCAACGATCCGCTGCACGCCTGCCCGATCCACCACCACCGAGAGCCCCGCGGTGAGCTCCTGACTCTCTCTGACATCCTCTCCCTCGCCAACCCCCTCTGGCCTCACCGTTCGTTTAGTGACACGCTGCATCTTGGCCGTGGCCTGCTTCATGCCTTGCCAGGCCTGCAGAGGCTAACTTCGTCGCTCCTCTGTCACCACCCTAGCAGCCACCGCACTGGTTGCGCCCATGAGCCTCTCCGCGTCAGTTGAATCCCGCCTCGCGCGAGCACCGATCATGCACGTGGCCGAGAGAGAAGAGGAGTGGGTCCGAAGTCGTCTTTGCGTATAACCCTCCGTTCTTTTGCATCAAACAGATGCAGTGCCCCACCGTCGACCTCTCGATTAGTTTTAGGAAACCCCAGCTTTTCTCGTTAGCAACGCCTCACACCCAGCCCCACAGCCATTTTTGTCCCTTCGGCTCATCACGTGGACCCGTGGCACCGCTTACTGTGTCGGTCTACGTATGTGCGACCAGCGGTGTAAAAAGTTTTCCTGAGCATGTGTTTTGAGGTCATTTCATCTGCCATCGATGTTGTGGCTAGACCTGGCCGAGTAACAAAAGTATTTTCTGTATCTGTTTAAACTCAAATCTTTTTCAAATTAAATTCAAATTCAAATTTATTTCTGTTTTAAATAACTTTTAAAATACAAACCCAAATAATACATATAATATATGTTTTCAAATCAGAAAAATATGAGGAATTTAAATATGCCATTCAAAATATATTTTGACACTTTAATTTTCCAAGTTGATTAAAATTACAATAAATGCCCTTTTCCTTAATTAATTAATATCTTTTGTTTTATAAGTCCAAATTTAACAAATGATATGTCTAAAATGATTAGCTCGACGAGACCTTTCTGTTTATGCATTCCTTGTTTTGTTTTGAAGCATGCATCATATAAATATAATGTGTACAGCAACTTAATTGAGAATAAAATGGGGCCAAAACTCAATAAAATGATTTAATCTTGTATTCCACACCTCACCCATGCCATGCTACTTTAATACCATGCAAATTGTGCATCATTCATCATGGCATGATTGTTTGCTTGTCGCATTTATTCATATGCTTGCGCATTTTATTTATGTTGGCCCTTGTTTGTTTGTTTCTTCTTCGAATAGACGCTGAGCAAGGGAAATATCAAGAGAACCAGGAGCACTACCCAGATCCATCCCTTGCTTCAACTGAGCTGCCAGGCAAGCACTACCACATGCTTGCATACATATAGTACCTATTGCCTCTATCTTATTCTTGCATCATTGAGTCGCGTTTGCATTAATCTGAATCCCAAGTATTGCATAGCCTTTACTTTTAAACCCCACCGAAGCTTGTTCCTCCATCCCATGAGCCATTACTACAGGAGTTGTTTGAGCCATGCGAGTCGTAGAACAGCATGTGTAGGGTTTGTGAGTGTCTGATGAATAACGAGGTACCTAAACAACAACTTTGAGTAGTAATGGGATAACTAATGAAAGTGGCACGGTGAGCCATATTAAGCTATTTGGTTTTTCAGGCTCACTTGTGTCCGTGGGACCCAGTACTTGATTCTGTTCCTTGAATATTCGTGCTATCCACATCCGGAGGCTTATGAACCCCACGAGCGAGCTTGATTCATTCTTATTTCTTGGGGCCACAAACTAGTTTGAGGTTTTATTTACTATCTGTACTTATGCCATGCTTTCTTGCTTTATTTAAATTGTGCGAGTCTTGCTTTGTCTTTATTTAGGAAAGCGGAGTGTTTTCGGTGTCGACAAGCCCAGTCACATTTTTGGGTTCCCGATCGTTCACGACCATTGGCGTAAACCTTGAGGCCGTCTCGGTCATTAACCGTTCTTGGGTAGCTCAATGGGGTGGCCCCTGAAATATTCTGAATCCTGTGATCGCTTTATCGTGATTGCCTCGTTGGGTTTTGATTTGGTTTTCGAGGCATATCAGTGTGTGTTGCTATTTGTGCACCCTGCGGTAAAACTTTGAAAGCCGTGTCGCGGTTATGGACGACTTAGCACGGTTTCTCGATCATAGACAAGCATAACTAAAGTACCGCTTTTAATTTGACTAGACTAGGTACGACTAGTAAATAGTGCAACACTCACGGAATGGATAATAAAACGCCAGCGGATGGGGGTTGTTCGTCGCTTCCTCGTCGATGGCGGGGAGGAGGATGGATCTTAAGATTACCATTTTAGCTGTTGTTATTAATTCACGGACATCCGTCTATCTCTGGTTAGGCGGATGGTTAGTGAGTATCTATAGAATTGCTAGGGTTTATCTTTTGCTGCAATTGCGTCACCCCAGGTTGTGTCCCCTTTAGAGGCATAAAGACTTCTTGAGTGCCCTAGGGTCTCACCGATAAATTATTGGTTCGGATGAGCAGTACACTCGCAAGATGGATCTGGGTGGAAGAGGCAGACGATGTGGGCAGCGATCATTCGGTGTAGAGATTAGGGAGCGAGGATCCGTGAGATCTATGGCGGGATGTGCTTATTTATGGGGCATCTTATGCTGATTTGCTTCTTATCCGTACTCGGATTTTGTCTTCGCTTCCTTGATACTCGATGTTTGATGTATGAGGAGATATCCTAAACTATTATATCTATCTAGGATATTTGGATCTTGCCGTATGGCGTTGCGATATTCCTTTCTTTTTAGATGGAATGGCTCGATGTACTATTGTATGGTGGCTTGCATACATACTCATTTGTGTATGTAGTTGATCCTTCGCTTTGCCGATTACGCCGCCGTTCTTGTCCCGATGTTTGGAAATGGTTGGGACGGCCGAAAGGTCTACCTGTGAGTGGCATTTGGGCCCCACCATACTATTTCAACCATTTCCGTTCATCCAGGCTTGTAACTAGGAGCGTAATTCACCGAGGTAGTTACAGGATTTCATTACCGGATTACCAAGGACCAGGTCAGGATACGACTCTATTTGGGTAATAGTGGATCGCCTAACTAAAGTGGCTCATTTCATACCCGTGAAGACAACCTATACAAGTGCTAAGTTAGCCAGAATTTACATGAGTAGAATTGTATGTCTACATGGAGTGCCCAAGAGTATTGTGTCTGATAGGGGAACTCAATTCACTTCCCATTTCTGGAGACAGTTACATGAGTCATTGGGAACGAGGTTGGAATTCAGTACTGCTTTTCATCCTCAAACCGAATGACAAACGGAAAGGACTAATCAAATTCTTGAAGATATGTTAAGGGCATGTGCCTTAGACTATGGAGCCAGTTGGGATGAAAGTCTGCCTTACGCAGAATTTTCTTATAACAACAGCTATCAAGCCAGCATTGAGATGGCACCATTTGAGTTTCTCTACGGAAGAAAGTGTACCACCCCATGGTGTGGGAGAAAGAAGTTTATTCGAGCCAGATCTTATCCAAGAAGCCGAAGAGAAGGTCAAGTTGGTTAAGGACAGGTTGAAGATAGCACAGTCCCGACAGAAAAGCTACGCAGATCCTAAGCGTAGAGAAGTCACCTACGAAGTTGGTGATAGGGCTTATCTTAGAGTGTCACCACTTCGTGGAGTGAAGAGATTCAGAGTCAAAGGAAAATTGGCACCAAGATATGTTGGACCATTCAAGATTCTGAGTCGTAAAGGATAAGTTTCCTATGAAATAGAACTGCCAGAATCTCTGTCAGCTGTCCATAATGTGTTTCATGTGAGTCAACTTAAGAAATGTCATCTAGAAATGGAAGAAACTTCTTTGAAGGATACTATACCTTTGGAGGAGGTTCAATTGGAAAGTGATCTCACTTATGAAGAGAAGCCTATCAAGATTCTTAAGACTGCAGAAAGAGTCACACGGACTAAGACTATCAAGTTCTGCAAAGTGCAGTGGAATCATCATTCCGAAGAGGAAGCAACATGGGAAAGAGAAGATGATCTTCGGAAAGACCACCCTCACCTATTTGCTAGCCATTCCAAATCTCGAGGGCGAGATTCACCTTAAGGGGGTTAGATTTGTAACATCCCTAAAATCATGTTTCAAACTCATGCATAACATCCATGCATCCATGAGCATATAGAGTTCATTTCAAACAAATAAATTCCAAAAACAGGAGCATATGAGCTCATTATTTTATGTGATCAGCATTTGAATCAAATGCTACTCTTATATGAGAGATTGTTGTTCATGAAACCAAACCTTGTGCCTTATTGTTTTCAGAATGTGTTGCTAGATTGCTAAGGTTTTAAACCAAGAGTTCAAAGCAAATACAATTTGAAAACCCATTTCAAAACCAATATAAAACAAGTGCTATGTCACTGTTTATTCTATTTTATTTCAAATGACCAAGCCAATTCAAAGTGACCACTTGGTTTTATGCCCAGATTTGTGACTATTGCACACTGCAAAAATCCTGAAAAGATTTGAATTCAAATATAGTTTGTAATCATTTGAAAATCATTCCAGAAAATCAAATCAGAAATAGAAAAGGAATAAAGAAAAGGAAAAGGGCCAGCGCCAGGGTTTGAGCCCATCAACAGGAGCAGCCCATCTAGCCCACCCGGGTTCCCCTCTCTCTCTTCCACTCGCAGAGGCACCCACGGAGTCGCTGACGCCAGGACCCCACCCCCTCTCTGTTTTATTCGCTGACAAGTGGACCCGTGACCCTGTCATCGTCTTCGTCAATCACGCGCGCCTCCGACGCTCACGCCGCCGTTACTCGCCGCAGTCACTGCTGCGTTGATTCCCATTGATTCCACGAGTAACTCCACGCCCAGCTCTGCCTACTTAAACCCCTCCCCCTCGCGGCCATTTCCCCTCACTCAATTTTCTCTCCACGCCACCAGGCTGCTCGCAACTCGCCAAACACCGCCGCTGTTCTGACGACCTCGCCGATGAATTCCGGTGACCACCACACCCCCCTCTGTCTGTGGTTCATACTATCATACTCTACAGCTCTGTGCGCATCTACTGACACCTTCCATTTGCTCGCGCATGGCCTGCAGCCTCGGCAACGTCAACGATAGAGCGCCGCATTTCGCTCAAACTCCGCGACCTTTCCCCGTAAGTACCAGCCGCCCCTTGCCCTCTGTTTGATACGCATAGGATCCTCAGCGTCTTGCGCATCTAATGGTGCCCCCCTTGTCTTAGCGCTGTTCAGAACATCGCCAACATCGACGAGCCGAAGCCACAGCCGCCAGGGACTACTCCGACGAGCAATCCGCGACGACTCCGAGCGCCCCTTCGCCAACCAGAGACACGTTGAGCTTCACCGCGTCACTGCGGTTCTGGTGAGCATCCTCTCCACTCCCCGGGCGACCTAGAACACCGGCACCACCACGGTCAGAGCGCGCCGCCGCCAGTCGCCGCCGCTAGCGCCGCTCATCTCTGGTCAATGCATTCAGGAACGTTAGATGTAGATCTTACGGCTAGGATTAGAACTTAAACGAAGGGGTACGAGCGCATCTGAGCCACTGGATCTGACTAAAATCCTACGGCTCGCAGAGACCGATCCGCACGAAACGGTACGCGCCAATAGGATAGCGCCGCGTGGCAGCTGTTAGGGTTTAAAAACAGAATTTGAATCAGATTATTGTTTGAATTTGATTTATCTATAACTTTTGATCCCCACGTTAGAATTTGACAAATTTTATACCGTTGGAATCAGGAGAACAAGCCCTTTATAAATATGCAATGTGTTTAATGATTTGCCTCTTTTAAAATGGTTTTATTTGCAGAAACATGTGTAGGGCTTATTTGAGTATATGAAATGTTTAGGATTTGTTTTTAGTGTTAAATAAATTTGGTTTGGCAAGGTTTTGACTTGTCTAGGATTCAGTACTATGCACTTGCTTGGTTGAGTTTTAAAAATCATCACTTAGCATTTTGCATGCATGTATATATTTTTGTTTGTATATGATTTGTGTGTAATTTGTTGCTACCAATCTTTGTGTAGATTTTAGTGCTAGTGATAGTGATTGTGAGGAGTGCTACCCTCCCAACTACCAAGTCAAGTGGTACTTCATGAATATTATCAAACTTATGTTTTCTACTAAGCATTAGAAATATTTTTGTTAGACTTGCATGTTATATTTTGCTTATATGCCATGTTGGGAAATCCTAAGTAGTTGTAGAAATGCTAAGGAATTTCTAAGTTAAGTTACTATCTATGCCATGCTTAGCCTAGCTAGTAGCAAACAAGGGTTGGTGAAAATATACATGCTATGATGAAAATATTTCTAAGTCTTTGGACTTATGTTTTGCCTAATAAAACAACTAAGTTAATGAAACACCTGGGTGGAAGGGAAAGAATGGTTTATGTTGAGTGGTTACACAAGGCCCATTTCTATGGTTCACCTTGTGTATCACACTTGTGGTAAGCCACCCAGGAACAAAGAGATTTTAGAGGCCAAGTGTTAAGAAGCTTCTAGTGCAGCCACTTGGCAATATGGGCTCTGCCTGGACCATATAGGTTGCTAGAACTTAGCCATTTGGACAGTTGGTGGTAGTGGGATGATAGGTTGGAACGCGTCCATTTGGTATAAGGGAAGGCTTCTGAAAGGTCCTGTCTTGGTGAAACCAAGTCTGGTGGGGAAAGTGCACAACCTCTGCAGATGAAAAAATCTAAGTACTTAGCCAAGTCCATGGCAATGGACAATTTGAGCATCAAGACATGGAAGCTATCAAGAATCTCCTCATCCCAATTTCTAAGTAAATTTTTTTGGGTGAACAAGGGTGAAGGACCTCAATGTCTATTGGTGGTTCCTTGGGAAAAGTTTTGACAAAGAAAAACTTAGTGATTTCAACTAATAGGCAAAACTTATTTTGAGCAAAGCAAGCCAAGCTACACTTAGCCAAATTGCATATAGTAATATAGTCCACCTAAATTTTACTAAGGTATCACTTGCCAATACTATTCCAAAGTATTGACCCACTGTGGCTGTAACTTGTGATGTTGCAGGTTACTCTGATGAGGATTAGGTGTCATGAGTCTACACTCAACATGCTTGCCTGTGGCACATGAAGATGAAGACTTTATTTATTTACTTATTCAAACTCTTGTATTAGGCCTGTGGCCTTGGAGTTGTAAAAACTATGTTTATCTCTGGAATGGATGTAATAAATGACCTTTGTATCTGTGTACTTCATCTTAAACTGTGGATGCTAGCAATGATCCAGGGACTAGCATTGCAATCACAGGGATCCTTTTTCCTTTATAAAGGAGGGATCTTACACCTAGCACGTGGGGGATGGAGGAGGGCAGGGCGACAAGGTGGAGAGTGGCAGCCAGGTCGGCTCTCTGGCAACGACGGGTCGAGCTTGGCGAGGCCGGCTCGAGAGGAGAGGCAAGGCGCGCAGGCGAGCGGCCTCTACGGGAGGAACATGGAGGGGCGGTGGCGGGCGACGATGCCTGGAGAGCTGTAACATCCCAGCATTTAGGAACTAACGAAGGGTAGATTTAGGAATTTGAAATGTTGCATGCACTCATTTGTAAAAATGTGGGTAAATTTTTCGCCAAATAAAAACCTAAAGTGATCAAGGCTTCTTTCATACTTTGGGATTAGGTATAGTCTTGAAGGATGATTGTTATAGACTTTGATATGATCTTGGTGGACTTATGTGTTTTGGGAAATGAAATTTGAATTTAAAAACTTGAGTGTTTGAATTATAATTCAAAAGGATTTTTGAATGATGTTTGAGCATTTGATTTAATTAAGATTTAACCAATAATAACTCAAACTTTATATAAAGAAAGCAATTAAGAATAAGAATCTCCATTTCATAATTTTATTCAGTAAATAAGTTATAAAAATGTAACTTATGAAAATCATCCACAATCTTTACAATAGCAAATAAATAAAGAATAATATTTTTTTTATTGATGATAAGTACAATCTTTATTACAAAATAATAAAATAAAGAGTACAAAATAATAAATAAAAGATTACAATTGAATATGAGAGTTATTACAAGTGACTATTCTAAAAAAATAAAAAATAAAAACCTAAACTAAAGTCTTGATCTTCAAATCTGTTACCTGCAAAATAAACATAAACAAAAGAAAGAAAGTTAAGGTTAAAATAATATTACTCTCCGACTTGACAGTGAAGTGCACTGATCAAGGTTCATCATTGAGTAATCTTTTAAAAAGGGGAAAATTTCACCAATATGAAAGAATATATCTTTCATAATTTTAAGCCATAAGTCAAATAAACAGCAAGGAGGGGCAAATTTAACTAGCCAAGTAAAAGTAACCAGATAAAGGTAACTTCACAACCAGAACATATCCATAATCAGGCGGAGCACACAAGCAAAGACACACACCAAATCGCATGGTGTGTCTTTGTCGACCACATCAACAACACAACCAAACAAAACCATCAGCACAGCCGTGGGAATGCAACCCCACACCATTCCATAGTTCATACACACCAAGAACAACAGCCAAAGCCAAGCTAAATCACACCAATCAAAACCTTGGATCACACCACCAAAATGTTGACATAAGGAGGGGGTGGATCAGGTGGATAGCAAGACCTAGATCAAGCCATCAGGACCAGGAGATGAAGGGATAGATCAAGGACAAGCTAGGAGCTGGAAATATCAGGGGAACATCAAGTGACAGTGGTAAGTAAATAGACCATCGCATGATCTATCTGTCTAAGATTAGACAAGCATACATGATCTGTCTCTTATTCAAACTCTCAGAAAGCACCCAAGTGGGATGAATCCATCACTGAGGTTTTAAACTCTAAAAGCAATCAGAAAAGTATAAGGATCCAACTAAATCTCATAACAACATCATTGATCTAGCTATCAAGCTATATTTCAATTCAAAAATGAACATAACTGTGACACCCTCAGAATCGTCCCTATGCAAGTTTCAGCGATTCTTGCCAAACCCGCATAGAAACGATTCAAAGGTGCCCACCAGGCACTTTCGTGCGGGTGGAAAACGAAGTAATACCATTACACAATAGTCCATGATGGAACCCACAGAATAGATATATACAACAATGACTCAAAGAGTCAAGAATATAGATATACAATACAAAGATCCAAATCACCTTTAAAACGATACAACGACCGAGTATGGACAAGATGCAAATTGAGCTAAGAGCTCTGAAAAATAACCAATGGCGTCCATAACCCTGCCCAGGCCAAGCCGGAAGGGTAACCCTGCTAACGACGTTGATCTCAAAACCTGCTTAAACAAAAGGGGTGCCGACAAAGGGCAAAGGAAAAAGAGAGCGGTCAGTACTGAGGCCAATACACGGCGAGACTAGAATTCGGCGGTCCTCGCCTACATAGGTATGGTGGACTGAAGCGGTAGTGCAGCATGCACTAAACAACCTATAGAGACTCAATACAACTGATGGCTATCAGATAGGGATAAGAAATACCTATTCGGATCCAACCCGAAACTATCAACAAGCATACCCATCCTGGTATTTCCCCCTCGAGACCAAACGAGGAAGTCAACCGAGGAACTCACACAGTTGGCAGTTTTATTTATTCAGTTATCGTTGCAGCAATTGCTAGTCAGGTATAGATAGTCATCCCGATATAATAAGCAGTGGGCACTTTTAGTTAACCATTCCGTTGTAGTTGTAGTACTTACTAGTCAGATACATATAGCATGAGGCATCCCAAAACCTAGCAGTTGTTGGTACTTTTATTTAGCCATTTCATTGTAGTTGCAATACTTACTAGTCAGATACAATGGTAATAGGTGACAACTCAAACCAGCAATTGTTGGCACTTTTATTTAGCCATTCCATTATAGTGAAGCTGATTACTAGTCAATATAAAGTCAAACTTATAGCACTACTTTAGTTATAGTTGTCTATGATCGAGATACTGTGCTCCAAGTCGTCCATAACCGCGGACACGGCTTTCAGAAAGTTTTACCCTGCAGGGGGGCACAAATAGCAACACACGCACGATCAACCTCGGGAAAAACCAAATGAAAACCCAACGAGGCATCCCGACAGAGAAATTGCAAGATTCATATAAATTTCAGGGGCCACCCCACCAAGCTACCCGCTACGAAGTTGGCCGGCTCCGAGATGGACCAGAGGTTTGTGACGACGGCTGTAAACGACTGGGAACCCGAAAGTGTGACTAGGCTTGTCGATACCGCGAAAACGTGGCACGGGGTTCCAA